>JAUIMM010000277.1:5026250-6497500 GCA_031769625.1 Taudactylus pleione | reverse complement strand
TTGTATCATTACTGCAGCACAGAGCAGGCAGCTAATATCTGTATCTATAGCATAGAGCGCAGAGCTTATATATCGTTACTGCAGCACGGAGCAGGCAGCTCACATCTGTATCTATAGCATAGAGCACAGAGCTTGTATCATTACTGCAGCACGGAGCAGGCAGCTCACATCTGTATCTATAGCATAGAGCGCAGAGCTTGTATATCGTTACTGCAGCACGGAGCAGGCAGCTCACATCTGTATCTATAGCATAGAGCGCAGAGCTTGTATCATTACTGCAGCACAGAGCAGGCAGCTAATATCTGTATCTATAGCATAGAGCGCAGAGCTTATATATTGTTACTGCAGCACGGAGCAGGCAGCTCACATCTGTATCTATAGCATAGAGCGCAGAGCTTGTATCGTTACTGCAGCACGGAGCAGGCAGCTCACATCTGTATCTATAGCATAGAGCGCAGAGCTTGTATATCGTTACTGCAGCACGGAGCAGGCAGCTCACATCTGTATCTATAGCATAGAGCGCAGAGCTTGTATCATTACTGCAGCACAGAGCAGGCAGCTAATATCTGTATCTATAGCATAGAGCGCAGAGCTTATATATCGTTACTGCAGCACGGAGCAGGCAGCTCACATCTGTATCTATAGCATAGAGCGCAGAGCTTGTATATCGTTACTGCAGCACGGAGCAGGCAGCTCACATCTGTATCTATAGCATAGAGCGCAGAGCTTATATATCGTTACTGCAGCACGGAGCAGGCAGCTCACATCTGTATCTATAGCATAGAGCGCAGAGCTTCTATATCGTTACTGCAGCACGGAGCAGGCAGCTCACATCTGTATCTATAGCATAGAGCGCAGGGCTTATATATCGTTACTGCAGCACGGAGCAGGCAGCTCACATCTGTATCTATAGCATAGAGCGCAGAGCTTGTATCATTACTGCAGCACAGAGCAGGCAGCTAATATCTGTATCTATAGCATAGAGCGCAGAGCTTATATATTGTTACTGCAGCACGGAGCAGGCAGCTCACATCTGTATCTATAGCATAGAGCGCAGAGCTTGTATCGTTACTGCAGCACGGAGCAGGCAGCTCACATCTGTATCTATAGCATAGAGCGCAGAACTTGTATCATTACTGCAGCACAGAGCAGGCAGCTAATATCTGTATCTATAGCATAGAGCGCAGAGCTTATATATCGTTACTGCAGCACGGAGCAGGCAGCTCACATCTGTATCTATAGCATAGAGCGCAGAGCTTGTATCATTACTGCAGCACAGAGCAGGCAGCTAATATCTGTATCTATAGCATAGAGCGCAGAGCTTATATATTGTTACTGCAGCACGGAGCAGGCAGCTCACATCTGTATCTATAGCATAGAGCGCAGAGCTTGTATCGTTACTGCAGCACGGAGCAGGCAGCTCACATCTGTATCTATAGCATAGAGCGCAGAGCTTGTATATCGTTACTGCAGCACGGAGCAGGCAGCTCACATCTGTATCTATAGCATAGAGCGCAGAGCTTGTATCATTACTGCAGCACAGAGCAGGCAGCTAATATCTGTATCTATAGCATAGAGCGCAGAGCTTATATATCGTTACTGCAGCACGGAGCAGGCAGCTCACATCTGTATCTATAGCATAGAGCGCAGAGCTTGTATATCGTTACTGCAGCACGGAGCAGGCAGCTCACATCTGTATCTATAGCATAGAGCGCAGAGCTTATATATCGTTACTGCAGCACGGAGCAGGCAGCTCACATCTGTATCTATAGCATAGAGCGCAGAGCTTCTATATCGTTACTGCAGCACGGAGCAGGCAGCTCACATCTGTATCTATAGCATAGAGCGCAGGGCTTATATATCGTTACTGCAGCACGGAGCAGGCAGCTCACATCTGTATCTATAGCATAGAGCGCAGAGCTTGTATCATTACTGCAGCACAGAGCAGGCAGCTAATATCTGTATCTATAGCATAGAGCGCAGAGCTTATATATTGTTACTGCAGCACGGAGCAGGCAGCTCACATCTGTATCTATAGCATAGAGCGCAGAGCTTGTATCGTTACTGCAGCACGGAGCAGGCAGCTCACATCTGTATCTATAGCATAGAGTGCAGAAATTGTATCATTACTGCAGCACAGAGCAGGCAGCTAATATCTGTATCTATAGCATAGAGCGCAGAGCTTATATATTGTTACTGCAGCACGGAGCAGGCAGCTCACATCTGTATCTATAGCATAGAGCGCAGAGCTTGTATATCGTTACTGCAGCACGGAGCAGGCAGCTCACATCTGTATCTATAGCATAGAGCGCAGAGCTTGTATCATTACTGCAGCACAGAGCCGGCAGCTAATATCTGTATCTATAGCATAGAGCGCAGAGCTTATATATCGTTACTGCAGCACAGAGCAGGCAGCTCACATCTGTATCTATAGCATAGAGCGCAGAGCTTATATATCGTTACTGCAGCACAGAGCCGGCCACACAGCTCATACAAATTCAGCTCTTTAATTTGACCACTATTCATCAGATCATTTAACTTGGTGCTGAATACAGAACTTTAGACTGTTCGCACAATCATTAAGCCGGAGCTTTCCAACTCATTCCGGAGGAAAACTTCCTGTGATTGCTTCTGGGATGGCGTTCGTTCCTAATTAGAGTCATTATTATATGTGGTATAAATGTGGGTTACATGGATACAGTTTTGCTGTATATTGTGGCCTGCCTTATTCTCTCTCCAGCCTCATTGGATACCTTCTTTTGATGTTTGTTTGTTTGTTGTGTTTGAATATTTATGTTTTTTATTAAAATTCCTTATTTCATCAGCCAATTCTACATGGTCTTTATGAAGTTACCCATTATATTCATAGATATGTATTTTACCTTTTATTATGGTATATTTATAAACACACACAGCTCTCTTCTCGTCTGTGTTTGTGCGCCTTTATATAGGGCTGGAAACCATTTATACAGCTGCTTTTGGTCTCCATTTTCTAATTAGTACCCTGTCCTGTAGGATGGTGAGTGGGGAGCGAGCAGACATTGTACTGGGTGTGACTGCCATGCAGCCAGACTTTCCTAGCCACTGTATATACACTGACGTGCCAGAAGCCATGGGAGAGATGCCTAGTATCGTGTAGGACCCCCTGTAGCCCGGCGAAGTGCAGCAACACGGCGTGGCATCGATTCCACAAGTGGACGGAAGACCCCTGGAAAGATGGTGACCCATGCTGTCTGGATATCTTCCCACAGCTCCTTGATAATTGTAGGTGCAGGATCTTGGGTGTGAATGGACCTCTCCACCACGTACATAAATGCTTAATTGGGTGATAATTGTAGGTGCAGGATCTTGGGTGTGAATGGATCTCTCCACCACGTACATAAATGCTTAATTGGGTGATAATTGTAGGTGCAGGATCTTGGGTGTGAATGGATCTCTCCACCACGTACATAAATGCTTCATTGGGTGATAATTGTATGTGCAGGATCTTGGGTGTGAATGGATCTCTCCACCACGTACATAAATGCTTCATTGGGTGATAATTGTAGGTGCAGGATCTTGGGTGTGAATGGATCTCTCCACCACGTACATAAATGCTTCATTGGGTGATAATTGTAGGTGCAGGATCTTGGGTGTGAATGGACCTCTCCACCATGTACATAAATGCTTCATTGGGTGATAATTGTAGGTGCAGGATCTTGGGTGTGAATGGATCTCTCCACCACGTACATAAATGCTTCATTGGGTGATAATTGTAGGTGCAGGATCTTGGGTGTGAATGGACCTCTCCACCATGTACATAAATGCTTCATTGGGCGATAATTGTAGGTGCAGGATCTTGGATGTGAATGTACCTCTCCACCACGTACATAAATGCTTCATTGGGTGATAATTGTAGGTGTAGGATCTTGGGTGTGAATGGACCTCTCCACCACGTACATAAATGCTTCATTGGGTGATAATTGTAGGTGCAGGATCTTGAGTGTGAATGGACCTCTCCACCACGTACATAAATGCTTCATTGGGTGATAATTGTAGGTGCAGGATCTTGGGTGTGAATGGACCTCTCCACCACGTACATAAATGCTTCATTGGGTTCATGTCATGCGAAAATGTGGTGGCCACAACATTCTTCAGAACTCTCCAGAATGCTCCTCAAACCAATTCTGGAAACTTGAGACCGATGACACTGTGCATTATCCTGCTGGAAGATTCCATCCTTGTGGGGGTACGTGAAGTCCGTGAAGGGCTGCAAATGGTTATCAAGCAATGCAACGTAGCGGTTACCAGTTCATGGTATGTTCAGATGCACCAGCGGACCCAAAGCATGCCACGTGAACACACCCCACACCTTTATGGAGCCACCACCAGCCTGCACGGTGCCTTGTTGGAAACTGGGGTCCACGGCCTCATGGGGTCTGTGTCACACCCGAACCCTGCCATCAGCCCGAACCAACTGGAACTGTGACTCATTAGACCATGCCACATGCTGCCAGCCATATAGAGACATCACAAGCCCAGCATCTAACAGGGGCACGCTGGTAGGTCTTCTGCTCCCATATCCCATTGAAGCTAAAGAACGCTGCACTGACCTGCTGGATATGCGTCTGCATTGAACGTGGTCGGCCACTGCACTGTCCACGGTGGGTGGTAATGCCTTCTGAGGTATTCCCGGTACACACGTGACACCGTAGATCAAGGAATATTGAATGTCTGCACAACTTCAGAAATGTAATGTTCCATCCGTTGGGCACCCACTATCATTCTCCGATAACTCACGTCGCCTTGCCCTGAGCAGCCTAGCCGGTGTTCAAACTGACTTACGTGTTATCAGATTACAACCGATGCAGGTCTGGGTATTTCCAAGTCATAACAGTAGGGTGACGCCACCTACCATTACATACTGCTATCCCATGACTTTTGGTACTTCAGTGTACATACACACATCATATGTACTCGCATCCAGGGGGTCACTGCGTCTGTGGATGCCTTAAACAGGGTATTACTGAGACGCAGACTGGAAGCGAGCGCAGTACGTCTAACCCTCCCATAGATATATTTGTAAGTCACAACTAGATGCTTTTATTCTCCATGAACAGCGCTGAACAGACTAATTCCCACATTCTATAAATTGCTCAGTTCTTATTCCAAGGAACAGCAGAGATAAAAATAGACATTTCCCTGGAATAGACGTTCAGTAATAACAACAGAAGGATATTTTACCCCAAAACTCACATCATCCGTCTCCACAATAAAACAAAATAAGAGAAATAATCGCCATGTACGGGGTATATACTTTTCAGGTAAATACATATAAAAGAACAAGAAATACCAACCAATCACACGCTGCCTGTACGCTCCTCCCTCCGGTCGATGCCAGTGCTTTCTGCCTAAAAACAAACACAGACGTATAAGAACACATCATAAGTAAGAATTAGTCAGTGGGAAAACCGATCCCCACACCTCAATCTATAATAATAATAATAATATAGGATGTCTCACACAGCATTTGGTTATTGAGTACAACTGACATGTACTGTCCCAGGGCGATCGGGATCACAAGAGAAGACAAAAAAAATGCCCCCTTATATTCCCCATGGGTGTTATTCAACTGCCTCAATATTATTCAGGCATCTATCAGTGTTCATTCTAGCACCCTGTACCTGTCACACCCCGTGCAGTTCCTCTCTCCTGCCCGGGGTGTCGCTCTCTGCTCTGGTGCTTCTAGCATACACTGGTCTGTATCTCAGAAGTTTGTTGCATCAGCTGAATGTGATAGAAGCACCAGAGCAGAGAGCGACACCCCAGGCAGGAGAGAGGAACTGTACAGGTTGTGACATGTACAGGGTGCTAGAATGAACACTACATCTATTACGATCAGGGTGCAGGACGACCAACCGCATGGGGAAAAGCAGAATCTATACTACAATTGTTACATCTAAATCGCTGACAGTCCCTTATACGTACAAGGTGTGGGATGTATTTCTGTACTCAGACACATGCTAAAGTAAGTCCTCTTTTATTAAATATAGCTACTTCTATTTCTGTCCATTTACACATTTATTTATACACATGTTATACTTTGCAGAATAGTATGTCAGAGCGGGCAGAATAGCATGTCAGAGCGGGCAGAATAGCATGTCAATGCGGGCAGAATAGCATGTCAGTGCGGGCAGCATAGTATGTCAGTGCGGGCAGCATAGAATCTCAGTGCGGGCAGCATAGTATCTCAGTGCGGGCAGAATAGTTTGTCAGAGTGGGCAGCATAGTATGTAAGCGCGGGCAGAATAGTATGTCAGCGCGGGCAGCAAAGTATGTCAGCGCGGGCAGAATAGTATGTCAGCGCGGGCAGAATAGTTTGTCAGTGCGGGCAGAATAGCATGTCAGAGCGGGCAGAATAGCATGTCAATGCGGGCAGAATAGCATGTCAGTGCGGGCAGCATAGTATGTCAGTGCGGGAAGCATAGAATCTCAGTGCGGGCAGCATAGTATCTCAGTGCGGGCAGAATAGTTTGTCAGAGTGGGCAGCATAGTATGTCAGCGCGGGCAGAATAGTATGTCAGCGCGGGCAGCAAAGTATGTCAGTGCGGGCAAAATAGTATGTCAGAGTGGGCAGAATAGTTTGTCAGAGTGGGCAGCATAGTATGTCAGCGCGGGCAGAATAGCATGTCAGTGCGGACAGCATAGTATGTCAGAGCGGGCAGAATAGCATGTCAGCGCGGGCAGAATAGCATGTCAGTGCGGGCAGCATAGTATGTCAGTGCGGGCAGCATAGTATGTCAGTGCGGGCAGCATAGTAGGTCAGAGTGGGCAGCATGGTATGTCAGTATGGGCAGAATAGTATGTCAGTGCGGGCAGCATAGTATTTCAGTGCAGGCAGCATAGTAGGTCAGAGTGGGCAGCATGGTATGTCAGTACGGGCAGAATAGCATGTCAGTGTGGGCAGAATAGCATGTCAGAGCGGGCAGAATAGTATGTCAGAGCGGGAAGCATAGTATGTCAGAGTGAGCAGCATAGTATGTCAGAGCGGGCAGAATAGTATGTCAGAGTGGGCAGCATAGTATGTCAGCGAGGGCAGAATACTAGCTCTGAAAGAAACAGGAAACCTTGACAAACAAGCTGGCAGTCATGTCCTGTAAGGAAAGTTCATTAGAGACCCTAAGCTTGATAAAGAGAGTACCAAGTACACAATAAGAGGCGCTATCCAGAGTCAGCTCAAATGTAGGCTGTAAGGGGTAAATTTACTAAAGTGAGAGTTCTTAGAAGTGAGTTTTAGAAGAGATGTTGCCCATAGCAACCAATCAGATTCTAGCTATTATCTTCTAGAAGGTGCTAGTTAAATGTTAAGTAAAATCTGATTGGTTGTTATGGGCAACTTCTCTTCTAAAACTCACTTTTAAAAACTGGTATGTACAGTCCTGATGAAAAGGTTTTAGAGCCTTGAAACGTCGACTTTTATCTGTACCTATGTTTTTATATATTAAACACATTTTGACCATCTTTGTGAGTGTCGCCTCCTTCTTTTCCTCACCGGCGCAATGCTGTTATGCACCACCATATAATATATATATATTATATATATATATATATATATATATAAGCTGCCGTATAATTTGGGTAGTCACCCCGAAAGAAATACTATCATAGAGAACCTATACAAATAAACAACGGCGCATAAATTGATAATAAATTCAATATCTAGCATCTGTCACCCCGAATGAGGGAACAGAATATAGTATAAAAAAGAAAGAAAATAAATAGACTGTGTGAGTATCCTTTAAAAAAATGTATATTATGTTTAATAAGCACACTGGACCTCATTCAGAGTCGGTCGAAGCGGCCGCACGGTCGTACGGGAAAAGGGGCCAGATATGCAAATGATTCCCTCGCAAGTTGCATCCCTAAGTTCGGATCGGTAGCTGGTCGACTAAGGGGAGGAAGCGGCCGGAATTAAAAAAAATATGCCCCCTTCTCGTACGCATTGCACGTCATCTCCGGGCATATAAGGATTAATCGAGACCATCGGGAACCATCGGAACTGGTCGTAGAGCTTAAGGTTGACCATACCCTCTCTTAAGCTCTACGATCAGGTCAGTGTAAAAACCTCCCATGTCACATGTGCCATGACGCTACTTTGTGAATTATGCACTCCCATAAACCGTATGCACTCCCATAAAACGCCGTTCGCATAATTAGGCACGCCTGCGTTCGGATCTCCACTCCCCCGTTTTCAAGCACCTTCCCCTGTTACCACCCACAAACGCCTCAATCTGTCACTCAAACTACCGACCTGGCTGTGTTCAAGGAGAGAGAAATTTCTGATCGTAGCGGCTAGTTTGCGCACGCGCATTGCGAACTTTACGCATGCGCTGAATAGCGAACATCGGTGGCGTACGACCGTGCGGCCGCTTCGACCGACTCTGAATGAGGTCCACTGTGCAGTCTAAAAAACAAATTGATTACACCTGATGATCATGTGTATATAGGTATATAGGATCTATATAGCACATACTGTATATTTACCGGTACCACTCGCTATTAGGACACTGCTATCTCTACCCTAATAGCTGAGCCATACCAGTAAATATACTGTATGTGCTATATGGAAGCATTAAACAATCGGTAACATCGGACCCGTACGCAGCACTTGTGGCTGACCCTACCCTACCACAAGCACTGCGAGTGCCGCTGTGTGTAATTCTGCCATGTGACGTGTATGCCGACGCTGCGTCTTAATTATGCACGCCCCTGAAACGGAGTTAAGACGCTCAGACACGCCTGCGTTCGCACCACCACACCCCCATTTCCATCGACCAACGTCAGTCACCTCCCACAAACGACTCGTCCTGTCACTCATTTTAGCGAGGCGTCTATGTACAAGGGGCGATCGCATGGAATGGTTCGCGCATGTGCGCATACGCAGATTGCAAACATCGGCAGGCTACATGCGAACGCAGCCTAGTGAGCGGGTCTGAATTGGACCCCTAGTGCGCCATTTTATATCTGCGTCTGCCCTGTAGGTTATTTTATGCATTTCTCCCGCTTTGAAGCGTTTGTAGCTGTACTCCACGGCCATGTGCAACCAAAAGTCCCCAAAACAAATTCACTCGTTAAAGATTTACTGGAGTTGGGGTGAAGTGCGCGCTGTAATCTATTAGTCTGTAACACGGCAGTGAAACTAGGTCAAGCAGAACCGCTCAACAAATTAATTTGTGAAACTAAAAATATTGAGACAGGAGAGCAAAGCAGGAGAGGGAGGAGTTTCATCCCATTTCTTACCCTGCATAGAGCACACATACTGCAAATATTGTGTGTGTGTGTGTGTGTGTGTGTGTGTGTGTGTGTGTGTGTGTGTGTGTGTGTGTGTGTGTGTGTGTGTGTGTGTGTGTGTGTGTGTGTGTGTGTGTGGCGTTCATTCTAGCACCCTGCACCTGTTAAAACCCGTGCAGTTCCTCTTTCCTGCCTGGGGTGTCACTCTCTGCTCTGGTGCTTCTAGCACACAGCTAGAAGCACCAGACTCAACAGTTTGTTGCATCAGCTGAGCGTGCTAGAAGCACCAGAGCAGAGAGCGACACCCCAGGCAGGAGAGAGGAAATGCATGGGTTGTGACAGGTTCAGGGTTCTGGAATGAATACTATAAGTATGCGTATATGTTTCTATATACATGTAACACATATTTATACGTACACATATATACCTTCTATTCCTGTACAACGTAAGACATTTTTCCCAGCAAGCATTAGGTATGGCATTTGTTTTTTGAGCTGACATGTTTGCACACCTCCCAGCCGTCCTGATTTTCGGGGGACAGTCCCGATTGGCTATTTCCACGACCAGCATGTGTGTCCCGATTTGCAGGAGGCTGACAGGCATTCTCTCAGCCACCCACAGTGGAGGGAGGAGGAAGGTGACCTCCAGCAGGGGGGTAAGTCTAAACCAGGCACCTGATGGTAGTGCCCCCCACCATCCTTTCCCGGTGGCTCTGGCTCATGTATGCACGGTGCATCCCAATAAACGTAAAAAAATAAATAAATAGTAATTATGGCAATATAATGGCCCAAGCATGCCCACCAGAACGTGGCCACAGCTGCCATATTGCAAACAATCCCCCGATGCCCCGACTCTCATCACCCCAATGTTAGGAGGTATATATGGAACTGGGCAAGAGAGGGTAATGAGGCTCAGGGGTCTATTTACTAAGCAGTGTTAGGAGACAGAGTGAAAAGTGATAAGATATCAGCCAATCAGCTCCCAACTATCATCTCACAGGCTGTGTTTGAAAAATGACAGTTGGGAGCTGATTGGCTGGCACCTTATCACTTTCTTATCACTTTTCACTCTGGGCCTAATTCAGACCTGGTCGCCAGCGCTGAGCGCTGGCAACCGGGGCGATGGTGGCCCACAGAGCATGCGCACGACGGAGCCGGCTCCGTCGTGCGCATGTGCGAGACCCGGCTAGCGACGGGCACTCCGTCGCTCCGGTTCTCGCACCAAAGGGGGCAAGCTGTTGATGTTGAGTGACGCTTGCCCCCTTTGGTGGGCGGGCCGGGGGGCTGGTGCCCAAACGGAGGCGTTCCCATGAGAACGCCTGCCGTTTGGGGGCTGCCCCACTAACATCACAAGTGATGTCAGTGGAGAGATTCCGGCTCTGTTAGAGCCGAAAGCTCTCTGGGGCTTGCGATAAACGAGACCCTACCACAAGGGTCTCGTCGCAAGCCCGATGGTCGCGATGGTCTTGACCATCGCGACCATCATCATGGCCGCTCGCTATAGCTGTGGGTGGTCGCTATGCGAGCGGCCAAGAGGCCACTCCAAAAAAAAAAAAAGCCCGGCCCTGATTCAGAGCGAGCGCTCTGTCTGAGCGACCGGGTCTGAATCAGGCCCTCTGTCTCCTAACACTGCTTAGTAAATGACCCCTCAGACTTTGTCTTTGCAGACTGTTATAAACTACCAATAAATTATCAGTGGTTACTCTATAGCAAAAAAAACTAGAAACACAGGATGGTACGGCTCTAGCTGTGACTAATAGCAGAACGTGTTTGTGTGGTACATGCTAATATCTCCTGTGTTGTACCACAGTCTGCAGCTGACAGACTGGAGCTTTTCCTCATTGCTACCAACACAAGACGTGTCTGATTGTGCTGGGGTGACAGCTGCTTAGACAAAGCCGGATGCTTCTCAGTCAGTCAGTGAGTCAGTGAGTCAGTCAGTGAGTCAGTGAGTCAGTCAGTGAGTCAGTGAGTCAGTCAGTGAGTCAGTCAGTCAGTCAGTCAGTCAGTGAGTCAGTGAGTCAGTGAGTCAGTCAGTCAGTCAGTGAGTCAGTCAGTCAGTCAGTCAGTGAGTCAGTGAGTCAGTCAGTCGGTGAGTCAGTCAGTCAGTGAGTCAGTCAGTGAGTCAGTCAGTCAGTCAGTCAGTCAGTCAGTCAGTCAGTGAGTCAGTCAGTCAGTCAGTGAGTCAGTCAGTGAGTCAGTCAGTGAGTCAGTCAGTCAGTCAGTGAGTCAGTCAGTCAGTCAGTCAGTCAGTCAGTGAGTCAGTCAGTCAGTGAGTCAGTCAGTGAGTCAGTCAGTGAGTCAGTCAGTCAGTGAGTCAGTGAGTCAGTCAGTCAGTGAGTCAGTCAGTCAGTCAGTCAGTCAGTGAGTGAGTCAGTCAGTCAGTCAGTCAGTCAGTCAGTGAGTAAGCCAATACATACAAGTATGTCAGCAGCTGGGTGACAAGACCTTAAAGGTTCGCTCACATACACGCGCTAGGAACAAAATAGATCAAATGCAGGAACGCCAACATGAAAGACGGGTTGTGGTGAAGCCTTTTTAACACATTTAAGGGGAAATGTATCAAGACTTGGTGAGAGATAATGTACAGCCGTTGTCCTAAGCAACCAATCAGCTCCTAACTGCCATTTCAAACCCCGAGCTATATAAATGACAGTTAGAAGCGGATTGGTTAATGGCGTTCAGAGGTCAGACGATGACCATATACGAACACGAACATGAAACTACACATGAAGTTCCCGGGAAACCGCAGGGCTCAAATAACTATGCAATCGACACGCTGAATTGTGGAGCCGGCCTCTGCATTTGGCGCCCGCTACTAGACGGAGAGGACGTCAGATACAGTGACCGGAGATCGGTTGTAAAATCAGGAAACTCCAATGAAACATCATGTATGTGATTGACGTGTCCTTTGATGTTTTTGCTAATGCATGCTATAGTCTACGTGTTCCGCTGTCCCTATCCACGCCATCCATCGTATTACTTGCTATAAAATGTCGCCCTACTCATTGGGCAGAGAGCATCCTGGGTGAAAGCGGATGCTGGCACCAGCCGTGCTGCGCTCCCCATCGCCACACGCTGAAAGTCTTTTTGAACCTTCTCTTTCATTTTTCACAAACCTACAACTACCGATCAGCTATTTACCCTCAATGCCCATAACACCCCATTCACCCTGATTACAAGGCGGTTCTCAGGTGTAGGCTAACTGCAGACCGGTGTGAATGAGTCCCACGGTATAAAGGATTATAAATCTTTGTGTCCTGCAGGTTTAATAAGTGCTATCTTTACGGGATGCAGTTCATTTACCGGCCTCCATAATGCCGGACGTCTAGATCCCGACGTTGGAAGCCCGACTCTGTACTAAATATAGGCGTCAGTATTTAGATGCCTATCTTTGGCCAGAAGCCAAAACCCGAACGAAGGCAAACTGGAACTGTTGGCTGTTAGCCGTGGGAGGGGGGGGGGGGCGTGGGTTATGTTTTAGGCACACCCGGGGGGAATTAGGGTTAGGCACCACCCCCTGGTTAGGCTAGGGGAAGTGTGGGGAGAGGGGAGGGTTAGGGTACTTACCAGCCCCAGTCGGGATCCAGACGGTTCGGGCTTCCAGCGTCGGTATTTAGTCCGCCGGTGTTACATCCGGTGGTATTACGTACCGTTCCATCTTTACATATGATTGCAGAGATCAGCCCACAGGTCAGATCACCCAGAACTCGGGACCCCAGCTCAACCTGCTTCATTTGTTTTTACTGACAAGTTTATAAAACCACTTACAGTATAAGTTTATGATCAAAAGTATCAAAAAGGTGACAGGAATAGCAAGAAAGCAACAAAGGAGGAGATAGAGTAGAAATTATAATCACATTTCACACATACACACGAACATATGTACATACTGTATATACACACACACACATATACACAAAAACATACATAAACTGTATATAGACACACACACATATATACATGAACATATGTACATACTGTATACAGGAACATAACATAAAATAAACAAACATAAAAGTCTCAGCATTCCTTGTGCTAATCAGTCAGCAGTGACTTGTAGCCACGATTTGGGCATGCTCTCCAAGCATTGTGTCCCCTACTTCCTGGCTGCTACTCAGCATCAGGGCAACGAGCACCAGGTGTGTGAGAGTTTTAAACCCTTATTGTGCTCCAGTGATTATAACAGCTGGGTCTGTGTAAATGTGAAACCCTGGAATTCCACACCTCCACTGCTAATGCAGAATGCACAGATTCCACTCCAGCCTCCCTTGGAGGGAGATGATTCCACCAGAATGTGGGTAATTCAGGTGAGAGACCACCCCTCTCACCACGGTATATATACACACTGAAGTGCCAGAAGGCATGAGATAGAGGGCTAGTATTATGTAGGACTCCCTGTAGCCCAGCGAAGTGCAGGAACACAACGTGGAATCGATTCCACAAGTGGACATAAGACCTCAGGAGAGATGGTGACCCATGCCATCTGTATAGCTTCCCATAGCTCCCTGATATCTGTAGGTGCAGGATCTTAGGTGCGAATGGACCTCTCCACCACGTCCCAAAAATGCTCAACTGGGGTCATGTTGGACGAATGTGGTGGCCACACCGGAACTCTCCAGAATGTTCCTCAAAAGGCAGGTCTGGGCATTTCCAAGACATCGCAGTACAGTGACAACACCTACCACTAACTTTACATGCTGCCATCCCATTGACTTTTGGCACTTCATATATGTATACAATGTATTTAGGCTATTGTGTTAGGCGCAGCAGCAGGGACGGAATCCGGAGCAATCCTGGAACGTTGCTTACTTGGCTGTGTGTGTATTCAATGTACTTGATATGTACATAATATAATCTTTTAAGCAAGTAGTGCCGTGCGTGGATTTTATCATTCCTGTATATACACATATCCACTACTGTTCTAAAGTTTGGGGTCACCCAGACAATTTTGTGTTTTACATGAAAACTGACTCTTATTTATCAAATGAGTTGCAAAATGAATATAACATATAGTCAAGACATTGGCAAGGTTAGAAATAATGATTTTTATTTGAAATAATAATTTTGTCCTTCAAACTGCTTTCGTCAAAGAATGTTCCTTTTGCAGCAATTACAGCATTGCAGACCTTTGGCATTCTAGCTGTTAATTTGTTGAGGTAATCTGAAGAAATGTCACCCCACGCTTCCTGAAGCACCTCCCACAAGTTGGATTGGCTTGATGGACACTTCTTGCGTACCATACGGTCAAGCTGCTCCCACAACAGCGCAATGGGGTTGAGATCTGGTGACTGCGCTGGCCACTCCATTACAGACAGAATACCAGCTGCCGGCTTCTTCCCTAAATAGTTCTTGCATAATTTGGAGGTGTGCTGTGGGTCATTGTCCTGTTGGAGGTGGAAATTGGCTCCAATCAAGCGCTATCCACAGGGTATGGCATGGCATTGCAAAATGGAGTGATAGCCTTCCTTATTCAAAATCCCTTTTACCTTGTACAAATCTCCCACTATACCAGCACCAAAGCAGCCCCAGACCATCACATTACCTCCAACATGCTTGACAGATGGCATCAGGCACTCTTCCAGCATCTTTTCACTTGTTCTGCGTCTCACAAATGTTCTACTGTGTGATCCAAACACCTCAAACGTTGATCCGCCTGTCCATAACACTTTTTTCCAATCTTCCTCTGTCCAATGTCTGTGTTCTTTTGCCCATATTAATCTTTTCCTTTTATTGGCCACCCTCAGATACGGCTTTTTCTTGGCCACTCTGCCTAGAAGGCCAGCATCCCGGAGTCGCCTCTTCACTGTAGACATTGACACTGGCGTTTTGTGGGTACAATTTAATGAAGCTGCCAGTTGAGGACTTGTGAGGCGTCTATTTCTCAAACTAGAGACTCTAATGTACTTGTCTTCTTGCACAGTTGTCCCCCGGGGCCTCCCACTTCTCTTTCTACTCTGGTTAGAACCTGTTTGTGCTGTTCTATGAAGGGAGTAGTACACACCGTTGTAGGAAATGTTCAGTTTCTTGGCAATTTCTCGCATGGAATAGCCTTCATTTCTAAAAAGAATAGACTGTTGAGTTTCACATGAAAGTTCTCTTTTTCTGACCATTTGGAGAGTATAATCGAGCCCACAAATGTGATGCTCCAGATACTCAACTAACCCAAAGAAAGGCCAGTTTTATAGCTTCTCTAACGAGCAAACCCCTTTTCAGCTGTGCTAACATAATTGCACAAAGGTTTTCATGGGTTTTCTAATCATCCATTAGTCTTCTAACCTGCTAAGCAAACACAATGTACCATTAGAATACTGGAGTGATGGTTGCTGGAAATGGGCCTCTATACACCTATGTAGATATTCCTTTAAAAACCAGACGTTTGCAGCTAGTATAGTCATTTACCACATTAACAATGTATAGAGTGTATTTCTGATTACATTAATGTTCTCCTCATTGAAAAAAAACAGTGCTATTCTTTCAAAAACAAGGAAATTTCTAAGTGACCCCAAACTTTTGAACGGTAGTGTACACAAAAACACACACACACACACACACACACACACACTTAGATTAGCACATGGAATGTTTGGCGTAATCCCTACATGATGAGAAGATAATAATCTCTGCAGAGGGCCCCTTAGATAGCGACAGAATAAACAGAGATAAAACGCTGAATGTGGTCTGTATAAAGGTTTGGGGTCCCTGCCAGTGTGCTGACTGACAGGGTGCTGACTGACCGGGTGCTGACTGACCCGGTGCTGACTGACCCGGTGCTGACTGACAGGGTGCTGACTGACAGGGTGCTGACTGACCCGGTGCTGACTGACAGGGTGCTGACTGACCGGGTGCTGACTGACTGAATGCTGACTGACTGGGTGCTGACTGACTGGGTGCTGACTGACCGGGTGCTGACTGACCGGGTGCTTACTGACTGGGTTCTGAGACACTACGACCATCAGAAGGGGTTTGTATGTCACGGATAAGAGCCACGGCCTCACAGACAAGACCCCAGTCATTTCATGTGCTGTAATACACAGTCTAATCCTTACTGCAGCTTCATCCTAGAACTTCCTAATCATAATGTGATCCAGACTAGCTAGAACAGGTACAGTATCACATCTCTGTACATAACTAATCCTGGCCTCCCATTGCATCACGTCCCCTCAAACATTATCCTATAAAACAGATATAAAAGGCTACAAAGATGAGAATTCACAGAAGTGTCCCTCGCTAAGCCACAGACTGCCAGATGCACACAACTTCCAGCAGGTGCTATGGTCACTTATCTATGGGATGAGGAGATAGGAAATGGCTTTCATTAGGCCACACATCCTCCAGTGCAGCTTCTAGTCTTCATATTACTCTACAGCAGGGAACAATGTTTCTTATACAAGTTTTAATGTAACAATAACCACACAACTCGCACTTCAACAAACTGGCACGCTCAGACTGACAATTCTACAGACTAGCACGCTCAGACTGGCATTTCCACAGGCTGGCACGCACAGTCTGACAATTCCACAGGCTGGCACACACATCAGTGTCAATACGGTCATGAGAGCAGAGGACCACGTGGACAGTCTCCACTACGCAAAGTCCCCCGCAAAGTCCCAGGGATGGACAGGCATTGTGCGGTGGGGTGCAGTGATGCTGTAACACCCCCGCATAGCCCCAGGGATGGACAGGCATCGTGCTGTGGGGTGCAGTGATGCTGTAACAACCCCGCATAGCCCCAGGGATGGACAGGCATCGTGCTGTGGGGTGCAGTGATGCTGTAACACCCCCGCATAGCCCCAGGGATGGACAGGCATCGTGCTGTGGGGTGTAGTGATGCTGTAACACCCCCGCATAGCCCCAGGGATGGACAGGCATCGTGCGTTGGGGTGCAGTGATGCTGTAACACCCCCGCATAGCCCCAGGGATGGACAGGCATCGTGCTGTGGGGTGCAGTGATGCTGTAACACCCCCGCATAGCCCCAGGGATGGACAGGCACCGTGCTGTGGGGTGCAGTGATGCTGTAACACCCCCGCATAGTCCCAGGGATGGACAGGCATCGTGCTGTGGGGTGCAGTGATGCTGTAACACCCCCGCATAGCCCCAGGGATAGACAGGCATCGTGCTGTGGGGTGCAGTGATGCTGTAACACCCCCGCATAGTCCCAGAGATGGACAGGCATCTTGCCGTGGGGTGCAGTGATGGTGTAACACCCCCGCATAGCCCCAGGGATGGACAGGCATCGTGCGTTGGGGTGCAGTGATGCTGTAACACCCCCGCATAGCCCCAGGGATGGACAGGCATCGTGCTGTGGGGTGCAGTGATGCTGTAACACCCCCGCATAGCCCCAGGGATGGACAGGCACCGTGCGGTGGGGTGCAGTGATGCTGTAACACCCCCGCATAGCCCCAGGGATGGACAGGCACCGTGCGGTGGGGTGCAGTGATGCTGTAACACCCCCGCATAGCCCCAGGGATGGACAGGCACCGTGCTGTGGGGTGCAGTGATGCTGTAACACCCCCGCATAGCCCCAGGGATGGACAGGCATCGTGCTGTGGGGTGCAGTGATGCTGTAACACCCCCGCATAGCCCCAGGGATGGACAGGCATCGTGCTGTGGGGTGTAGTGATGCTGTAACACCCCCGCATAGCCCCAGGGATGGACAGGCATCGTGCTGTGGGGTGCAGTGATGCTGTAACACCCCCGCATAGCCCCAGGGGTGGACAGGCATCGTGCTGTGGGGTGTAGTGATGCTGTAACACCCCCGCATAGCCCCAGGGGTGGACAGGCATCGTGCTGTGGGGTGCAGTGATGGTGTAACACCCCCGCATAGCCCCAGGGATGGACAGGCATCGTGCGTTGGGGTGCAGTGATGCTGTAACACCCCCGCATAGCCCCAGGGATGGACAGGCATCGTGCTGTGGGGTGCAGTGATGCTATAACACCCCCGCATAGCCCCAGGGATGGACAGGCATTGTGCTGTGGGGTGCAGTGATGCTGTAACACCCCCGCATAGCCCCAGGGGTGGACAGGCATCGTGCTGTGGGGTGCAGTGATGCTGTAACACCCCCGCATAGCCCCAGGGGTGGACAGGCATCGTGCTGTGGGGTGCAGTGATGCTGTAACACCCCCGCATAGCCCCAGGGATGGACAGGCATCGTGCTGTGGGGTGCAGTGATGCTGTAACACCCTCGCATAGCCCCAGGGATGGACAGGCATCGTGCTGTGGGGTGCAGTGATGCTGTAACACCCCCGCATAGCCCCAGGGATGGACAGGCACCGTGCGGTGGGGTGCAGTGATGCTGTAACACCCCCGCATAGCCCCAGGGATGGACAGGCATCGTGCTGTGGGGTGCAGTGATGCTGTAACACCCCCGCATAGCCCCAGGGGTGGACAGGCATCGTGCTGTGGGGTGTAGTGATGCTGTAACACCCCCGCATAGCCCCAGGGGTGGACAGGCATCGTGCTGTGGGGTGCAGTGATGGTGTAACACCCCCGCATAGCCCCAGGGATGGACAGGCATCGTGCGTTGGGGTGCAGTGATGCTGTAACACCCCCGCATAGCCCCAGGGATGGACAGGCATCGTGCTGTGGGGTGCAGTGATGCTGTAACACCCCCGCATAGCCCCAGGGATGGACAGGCATTGTGCTGTGGGGTGCAGTGATGCTGTAACACCCCCGCATAGCCCCAGGGGTGGACAGGCATCGTGCTGTGGGGTGCAGTGATGCTGTAACACCCCCGCATAGCCCCAGGGATGGACAGGCATCGTGCTGTGGGGTGCAGTGATGCTGTAACACCCTCGCATAGCCCCAGGGATGGACAGGCATCGTGCTGTGGGGTGCAGTGATGCTGTAACACCCCCGCATAGCCCCAGGGATGGACAGGCATCGTGCTGTGGGGTGCAGTGATGCTGTAACACCCCCGCATAGCCCCAGGGATGGACAGGCATCGTGCTGTGGGCTGTAGTGATGCTGTAACACCCCCGCATAGCCCCAGGGATGGACAGGCATCGTGCTGTGGGGTGTAGTGATGCTGTAACACCCCCGCATAGCCCCAGGGATGGACAGGCATCGTGCGTTGGGGTGCAGTGATGCTGTAACACCCCCGCATAGCCCCAGGGATGGACAGGCATTGTGCTGTGGGGTGCAGTGATGCTGTAACACCCCCGCATAGCCCCAGGGATGGACAGGCATCGTGCTGTGGGGAGCAGTGATGCTGTAACACCCCCGCATAGCCCCAGGGGTGGACAGGCATCGTGCTGTGGGGAGCAGTGATGCTGTAACACCCCCGCATAGCCCCAGGGGTGGACAGGCATTGTGCTGTGGGGTGTAGTGATGCTGTAACACCCCCGCATAGCCCCAGGGGTGGACAGGCATCGTGCTGTGGGGTGCAGTGATGCTGTAACACCCCCGCATAGCCCCAGGGATGGACAGGCATCGTGCTGTGGGGTGCAGTGATGCTGTAACACCCTCGCATAGCCCCAGGGATGGACAGGCATCGTGCTGTGGGGTGCAGTGATGCTGTAACACCCCCGCATAGCCCCAGGGATGGACAGGCATCGTGCTGTGGGGTGCAGTGATGCTGTAACACCCCCGCATAGCCCCAGGGATGGACAGGCATCGTGCTGTGGGCTGTAGTGATGCTGTAACACCCCCGCATAGCCCCAGGGATGGACAGGCATCGTGCTGTGGGGTGTAGTGATGCTGTAACACCCCCGCATAGCCCCAGGGATGGACAGGCATCGTGCGTTGGGGTGCAGTGATGCTGTAACACCCCCGCATAGCCCCAGGGATGGACAGGCATTGTGCTGTGGGGTGCAGTGATGCTGTAACACCCCCGCATAGCCCCAGGGATGGACAGGCATCGTGCTGTGGGGAGCAGTGATGCTGTAACACCCCCGCATAGCCCCAGGGGTGGACAGGCATCGTGCTGTGGGGAGCAGTGATGCTGTAACACCCCCGCATAGCCCCAGGGGTGGACAGGCATTGTGCTGTGGGGTGTAGTGATGCTGTAACACCCCCGCATAGCCCCAGGGATGGACAGGCACCGTGCTGTGGGGTGCAGTGATGCTGTAACACCCCCGCATAGTCCCAGGGATGGACAGGCATCGTGCTGTGGGGTGCAGTGATGCTGTAACACCCCCGCATAGCCCCAGGGATAGACAGGCATCGTGCTGTGGGGAGCAGTGATGCTCTAACACCCCTGTCTGCTACAACTGCATTAAGTGCAATATATTATTATACTGAGTATAAATTAACGAACTACAAGTCTGATTAATAACAGAGATCCGATCAGCAAAATTACTGTGAGTGCCCATTTTGCTGTAGTAGCTGTAATTGTGACTCACCTACTGCATGTTGGGACTAGATTGCGCAAGCGTAAATGTTATACATGGATAAAAACATTGCGAGGAAAAAGCTGGATAATATATGGGAACAGGAAAACACTAATGTAGTCCCAATTGATACCGGATGGAAGGCCTCACACACAGGATCACGGCACAAATCGCCAATTTCCCCCCGATTCATATTTGCGGTAGGAACATTCGTTTTATTTGACTACCATGGCATTTTGTACAGGCAGAACAGCAATAGTGTATATATATAGTCCCGGAAGAACGAAACACGTTGGGAAGCTGCCTTCTCTTGCCCGATGAGCTCTGAATTATTTTATCACAGAATCAGATAAGCATTGGAATTAAAGATTCCTATATATCATTTTTTTAAAATACAATTTTCTCTGTGTATTTATGTCTGAATTTTGTATTTTTAAGAAATAGGATTTATATATATTTTATATCTTTTATTGAGATATCAAATGTTTGAGAACTGTATGAAATAACCAGTTACTGTATATATATATATATTTTGCACAAGCACACGGCGCTTGGTAGCACTATTTTTTACAGTTTAGAGATCGGCTTATTGCTGCTAAAACTGTGTGCAGGTCTATTGAGCTATTTACGTTATGTTTGTTATATGTCTAAATAAATTGTTTATAAACGCCACTTGTGAAAGCCAACACTATATGTATCTTTCATATATCTGCACTTATACACTTTTTTCTCACTAATAAAACTGTTGTACTTATCACTTAAAGGTCTGTTTTTTATTCAACACACCAGGCGCTTGAATTAACTATATGTACACTGAGGGCATTTAACCCAATGTCCTATACCAGTTGATTTAGCTGACACCCGTTATTTTAAGGGAGTGTGGTTGCCATATATATATATCCTTTTAGTATTACTGTATAGAGGAGAGTTGTACTAGGTTGGAGCAATTACTATACTGTACTTCTTTATATATATATATAAAGAAGTACAGTATAGTAATTAAGTACAGTATATATATATATATATATATATATATATATATATATATATATATATTACACACATACATGCACACTTTTTTTTTTTTTTTTATGTTGCTGTTCTGCCTGTAAAATATACCACGCCAGTAGTTCCTCTGTAAACCGCTCTGCAGCTATCTCACCTCCTACACAATGGAAACACATCTTCAGACACTTGGAACACCGGTCTGTATTTTCGCAGTTGTTAAGGGGACACTTGTTTGCTTTTGGTCTTCCCTACACAGCTGCTCTCTGCCATCGGCAGAGAGTGTGACAAGTGAATTATAGAATGCCGATGTTTTATCTGTAGCACTGACATCTACAGAATAGTGCAATTTATTTCTGCTTTTTCATACATACACACACATATATATATACTGTATATATATATATATATATATATATATATATCAGTGGTTATTAACCTCAGGGGTTCGGTGAGTCAGTCTCAGGGGTTCGGCGGAGGTGTGTGTCCATTCCGTTTCCAGGGTTGCCATGTGCATTAATATACTTTTGGCATTCACACAATACTTTTATGCCATTTTTGTTTTGTTGGTTTTGTTCTTTGAACACGGTGATTTTATGTGCAACTGATGCATGGTTCCTTTTGTGCACTAATAAAATATATATTCTCTAGGTTTTGAATTTGAAGAAAAAAAAAAAAAAAACTAACATTTTATTTTTCCAACTATGAAGGGTTCGGTGAATGCACGTATGAAACTTGCGGGGTTCAGTACCTCCAACAAGGTTAAGAACCACTGGTATATATATATAATACTTACCTACTTTCTGTCTGCCAAAGTCGGTGGTGCATGATGGTGCGATTGAGTCATCGTGGGCCACCCCTGCTATGATGACACGATTCAGGGTGAAATGCGCCATCAACCCACCCACATCATCCACTTCTCTTGGGAAGAGGGCAGCACCGGGCGGTCGCCCCCAGGACAGTAGATATATATATATATATATATATATACATACACACACACACAAGGGCATATCTATAATGGGTGCAGGGTGTGCGGCCCCCTGGGAGGGCCCACACCGCACACTTATACTTCTTAACACTTACCTCTCCGAAGTCCCATGCTGGCTGGAGAGAAGCGCTACACAAAACGCATGGAAAATTGCAGCCGCTGCCATTTTCCCAGCGTTCCGCGCATGTGCAGTAGACTCCGGGCACCGTCGAGTGCCCGGAGTCTACAAAGGCTGACAGTGAGTGCCAGCCGCCGGAGAGAGGGGAGGGGTCCCCACATGGGGAGTGAACACAGGCCCCCTCCTCTCAATACGTCCCTGCATTATATATATATATACACACACACATACAACACACACAAATAAATACATATACACGCACATATTTTTCTTTGTAAGTAGCAGAACAGAAAGCCCTGCTGCCCCTTATTCCCAGAGACTGACCTGGTGACATTTTATGAATAAATTGCAGCAATAATGTCATTTCTATCGCAGTGACAATAAGTAGCAATAGAAAATCAGTCTGATGACTGCAGATCAATAAATGTTTTACTCACGAGTGTAGGAGAAAACCGAACAACAAAATAAACAGTTAAACAGCACACTGTAATAAACAGGCAATAACATCGGAGGACAACGTAGACAATCTTCAGCCGCTACAGTATTCACATTTAATAAATAA
This sequence comes from Taudactylus pleione, assembly GCA_031769625.1. Classification (NCBI taxonomy): domain Eukaryota; kingdom Metazoa; phylum Chordata; class Amphibia; order Anura; family Myobatrachidae; genus Taudactylus; species Taudactylus pleione. Next base: position 6,474,223 of record JAUIMM010000277.1, on the reverse strand, counting down.
ACCTATTCATTTAATGTTGGTGTGAAAGAGGTCGACTTGTTAAATGCGATAACTATTTACCCCTAGCTGCACCATAGTATTCACAATTATTACATAAACATATTTCCCCACGAAATAGCCAATTCATGAAATAATCTAAAAACTGTGAATATTATTTATTTTATGATGGGCTGGTTGCAGGGTGGGGTGCCTATTTATTAAGTATGGGTAGTATTGATTCAACAGTGGGGCTGGTTGGGGGAGGGAGGCCTAGAGAGCTTACTCATAGCTAGGTCTTCCATATTACATGCACCTGAGCTTACTCATTGCTAGGTCTTCCATATTACATGCACCTGAGCTTACTCATTGCTAGGTCTTCCATATTACATGCACCTGAGCTTACTCATTGCTAGGTCTTCCATATTACATGCACCTGAGCTTACTCATTGCTAGGTCTTCCATATTACATGCACCTGAGCTTACTCATTGCTAGGTCTTCCATATTACATGCACCTGAGCTTACTCATTGCTAGGTCTTCCATATTACATGCACCTGAGCTTACTCATTGCTAGGTCTTCCATATTACATGCACCTGAGCTTACTCATTGCTAGGTCTTCCATATTACATGCACCTGAGCTTACTCATTGCTAGGTCTTCCATATTACATGCACCTGAGCTTACTCATTGCTAGGTCTTCCATATTACATGCACCTGAGCTTACTCATTGCTAGGTCTTCCATATTACATGCACCTGAGCTTACTCATTGCTAGGTCTTCCATATTACATGCACCTGAGCTTACTCATTGCTAGGTCTTCCATATTACATGCACCTGAGCTTACTCATTGCTAGGTCTTCCATATTACATGCACCTGAGCTTACTCATTGCTAGGTCTTCCATATTACATGTACCTGAGCTTACTCATTGCTAGGTCTTCCATATTACATGCACCTGAGCTTACTCATTGCTAGGTCTTCCATATTACATGCACCTGAGCTTACTCATTGCTAGGTCTTCCATATTACATGCACCTGAGCTTAATGCACGAGCAGCAGCAGGCAGTGAAAGCAGTAAGGACAGGAAGGAGAGAGTGGAACAGTCTGAAGACGGCCCAAAGTCCGGTGAGGCCGTCACAAGTCCCGATTCATGTACACTTAGGAGGTAATTGGCTCCCAGCAAAAATTAACCCTAGTGTGTATGTGTGTGAGCATGTGGTAGGGAATATAGAGTGTAAGCTCCACTGGGGCAGGGACTGATGTGAATGGCCAAATATTCTCGCTATATAAATAACTGGTAATAATAATAATAATGTGCCACTTAATGGGAACATAACCATAGGTGGGTGGGTGAGTGAGTGAGTGTATTAGCCCCTAGGCTTGGTGGAATCTTCGATCCGGCCCTGGCTATGTTCCCTCCTGGGTAAGGTTCCACCAGCCAGCTCAGTAGAACAGCTACCTCCACAAGCTGCCCCTCCACAAGCCACCTTGCAAAGCCTTAAGCTGGCCACACACATGGCGATCTGCACACGATGAGCCGATGTGTACGATTTCCCTTGAAACTCTCCCCGGCAGCTCTGCACACGATCTGCGCACGATTTGGTGTCCAATCCTCAAACGATCTCTAGTGTTCACTCTAGCTCTGGCGGCAGGCAGGGCACCGGAGCTAGAGAGGGCAACCTTATGAGAGGGCAACCCCCCGAAAAGGGGGCATGGTCATGAAAAGGGGGCGTGTCTATAAGACGCGTCCCCTTTTCGTCATACTTGGGGGCGTGCCCGGCGCTTACGGACATGCCGGGCAGCCCCCAAGCACTGCAGAAAGGGAGAATAGATGCCGGGCGCATGCGCCCGGCGTCTATTCTCCGGTGGTGACCGTGTTTCTCCACCCGCAGGCTGTGAGGGCAGGGCGCCGCACCCCGCTAAAACAGCCTAGCGGGAACGCTAGAGCTCTCCTGCATCCAGACTGTCACAGTGCATCGTGTCCTAGACTGTCAGATCTGCCCTACTGCACGGCAGATCTGACGATGCGATGTGCGACCAGCGGGGACGCGCATCGCATCGTGATCATGAATGGGGACTCAGGATTTGGCCATATTTTACACGATCAGTCGTTCCAATGTGTCAGAATCGGCCAGATCGGGTAAAATATCGCTATGTGTGTGGCCAGCATTACACTATGGTGGTAAAAATTAGACGCGTTTGTGCAGGGCACCGCCAACAGTGATTTTAGGTTTCCTGTATGATCCCCAGAGACACATAATAGGTTAAATTGTGAATTGTGAGTGGAATGTACATTGCGTTTCCTCATTTCTCCCCACACACACACGCGCTTATCTCTATTCGCATTTCTGAGGTTTGCGTTGATAAAGATGAAATACTTGATGACTAATTTAGTCAGGGGAATAAATATAACGGTCTTCCTTGTTTCTATAATGCTTTCAATGGATTGTCCTCAGCAGATTCTGTTTGCCATATTTCTGTATTTGGAAATTAGCTACATAATATTCTTGGGGGGGGGTCAATCGAGTTAGGTGCAAGTTGCGAGTCGCAATTCTCTCTGCCAATTCGCATAGCAAATACATTTTGCAATCCAATTAGCAACTAGCAAACCAGTCAGAGTAAGCTAATTTTCCATTCGCAGAGATGGTAGGGAAAATCTTTATGTTAAGGTTAAAAAGTCGGGACACCCCTCCTAATGACTAATTAGGTAATTGGAAGTTTCCAATTAGCTTTATTAGTCCAAAAATGACCTTTAAAAATAAATTTGCATCAAATCCCCAAATTCAACCTTTTCATTAGTTTAGGCCAGGGGTTCCCAACCACGGTCCTCAAGGCACACTAACAGTCCAGGTTTTAAGGATAGCCATAGTTGAGCACAAGTGACTTAATTAGTACCTTAGTTATTTTGATTTAACCATCTGTGCTTAAGCATGGATATCACTAAAACCAGGACTGTTAGTGTGCCTTGAGGACCGAGGTTGGGAATCACTGGTTTAGGCACCCCAAAATAATTGGTTTTTTTTGCATTTTTTTTTTTTTTTTTAATTAGTTTGAGAACGAAAAACTTTGCTTTTTATAATTTTTTTTTTTTAAAGCAGAAAATCAGCCATTTGACACCATTTAAAAAAAACTTCAGTACTTTCCTTATGCCCACTAACAGCCTTTTATTTGGTCCTGCTAATAAAATGATCAAATTGGGGGGTCCAGGATGGTCTCCCCACTTTTTCATGCACTTCCCTCACATCACATTTGTAAGTCAATTCACAAACACCCGCTGTGAGTACCGCAAATAGGCATTTTAATTGGATTGGAGAATTCTCGGGTGCCACATTCATGCAAAGTCTGCGAGTTTCATGAAACAAAAGGCCCCCATACATCAGAGATGGATTGCAGCAATCGTGCAATTTGCAATCGATTGTGTATAAAAATCTGCAATGTATGGGCTTCGCAGATCGCAGATTGCAACCAAAAAGTGATTGGAATTCTTTAATCAGATTGTCCAACATGTTGGATTTCACAGATCGATTGGGGCTGTAGATTGCTGGTGTATGGACATGATCAGCAGATTTGCAGACCGTTTCTAGCAAAATGATGGGCCTTTCAAGATTGCCAGATCTGTGTTTGCTGCAATCGATCTGCAAATCACTGAAAAAGATCTGTAGTGTATGGGCGCAGATTTCTAGATTGGGAAATCCTAAGATCGGGCAATAAATCTTCAAATTGTTCAATTGTGGTTTTCAGATTGCTGATGTATGGGGGCCTAAACTTGCAACTCACAATTTGCACCGAATTGGATTGACTCCTTGGTGTCTATTTTCGGTACCACAAAAAGACCTATCTCCAGCACAAAAATGTCAGTATTTGCTGGAGATAGGGTGTTTTCCTATTTGATAACCACTGCCAGTGACAAACGGCAATTATCCCCGGCGGCAGCCACCGCTTCTCGCTTCCGTGAAAATTGGGGATGCTAGCCATCACCTATCTAACAATGACAGTAGCAGTACAAGTACCACCACTGTCCTACAAATCGCCACCTCAGGAAGGCGATCAAAGGGGGGCAGTAAAGGGAAAAATGTTACTTCTTAATAAAATATATAGAGGAGATTAATCAAACCTTGAAGAGAGATAAAGGGCCTGATTCAGAGCCGGACGCAATTAGCGCTCGCTCGTCCTGAAAATAGGAGTGGCTATTCAAATGAACCGTTCGCTGTTTGTGATCTGTGCACGCCTCTAAGTCTGAACGAGCAAACAAAACTTGCGGTCGTTTGTTTGGAAACTACGCCCCCTGGCCGCTCGCATCCTACGTCATGTCCGCTATTTATTTGATTAATCGAGTACATCGACCAGGGTATGAGCTGCTCGCTATTCTTGTGGTTGGTTTTTGCTACCACAATTTTGCGAGCAGTTCTGGCTTAAAAATAACCCAGTGACGTGGTCAATGACGCTGCTGTATTAATTATGCACACCCTTAAAACGCCCGTTTTGACCTTTAAGCACGCCTGCGATCGGATCTCCACTCCCCGTTTTCAAGCACCTTCCCCTGTTACCACCCACATACGCCTCATTCTGTCACTCAAATTATCAGGCATTCGCTATTTTGCGAGCACATGTATTTCGGCCGCACTGACTGGTTCGCGCATGCGTATAACGATCCATACGCATGCGTAGTTGGGCAAACATCGCTTGGAGCGAACGAGCTGCCGCTTACGAGCGGCTCTGAATCAGGCCCCAAGTGAAGTTGCCAAAAGCAACCAACCAGCTTCTGTTACCTATTTAGTACATTCTATGAAATGACAGTGAGACGCTAATTGGTTACAACAAATTCCCGGTTGGGAAGGGGGGATATCCTAGCACACCTCTAAATCGCAGCATAGACACAGATAACCAGTATGTGTGTGCTAAATGTAACAGTAGCCAACGATTCCTGGTTGTATATAGACTAATTTGCACCTATTCGCTAGATGTGCTCCTATTGCTAAGGGGCCTATTATTTATTATTGGGTCTTGCTCTTGATAATTATGATTTCTTATTGATGCTTATCATGGCAATAATAAATTAGGGATTTATTTATTACCAGTTATTTATATAGCACACACATATTCCGCAGCGCTTTACAGAGAGTATTTACCCATTCACATCAGTCCCTGCCCCAGTGGAGCTTACAATCTATGGCCCTGATTCAGAGCTGGACGCTCTGAATCAGGGCCCACCTCCATAATTATGGAGCGTCCTCCTGGTCGCTCGTATAGCTGTGGGTCACCACCCACAGCCTATACGAGCGTGCAGGTTGATGGTCGCGATGGTCTTTACCATCGCCACTGCGAGCCGAAGCCTGCGGTTGAGTTTCTCAACCGCAAGGCCCGGGGTGATTTTGGCTCTATCAGAGCCAAAATCACTCCCACTGACATCATAGCTGTGGGTGGTAACCCACAGCTATGCGAGCGTCCATAAGGCCGCTCCATTTTCATGTAGGAGGGCCCTGATTCAGAGCGAGCGCTCTGGTCAGAGCGTCCGGCTCTGAATCAGGCCCTCTGTGTGGGATTGGAGAGATCCTTCCACACAGGGTTGAAATACTGAGTGGTGATACACCTGAGCTAATGAGAAGGATGAGCAGTCAGGCTGGTGGAGACAGTCTAGGTGAGACTGTAACAGCCAGAGTGAGAGCCCAGTGAAGCTGAGCGAGCCATTGGGAGGCCAGAAGGCCTGTGTCTGAACCTTGCAGGAGACAAGGGGGGGGACCACAAAACTCTCAGACTGTGACTGTGAAGCTGCAGGCTGAGGAAGCCAGGGCCTGTACCTGGGGGATACAGGGACAGCCACCCAGACAGACTATGAGGCTGTGGCAGCCAGCCAACTAAAGACCAGGCCGGAGCCTGGGTTAACCTGCAGGACGCAGGGTTAAGCTGCTTTTGGACTTTTATTTGCAGACTAGCTGCACCTTACATAGAGAGGGCTCAAGAAGGGAGCTAGTTGCCCTGATTGGGCCAGGTGTTTTGTTATTGTGTTTCCTGTCTGTGTTGAAAGTAAAGCACTATACCATTGTTTTATCTGAAAGCTGTGTGTGGACCCTCATTAAAGCACCTAAACACTGCACCAAACCACTCTCTACCAAGCTAATTAACCCCAGGACATCACTAATATATATAAATATATATATATATATATATATATATATTATAGTATAGTGAAGACTGCACAAAGATAAAGCTCAGGGCCTGATTCAGACTCGCTCGCGAGGGGTTGATGTTGCCCAAGTGCACATGCGCACAACAGAGGCGGCTCCGTCGTGCGCATGCGCGAGACCCGAATAACGACGTCCAAGCTGTCGTTAAGGGTCTCGCACCAAAGGGGGCGTGCTGTCGATGGGTCTTGCGGCAGCGAGACTCTACCGCAGACATCTTGACCATCGCGACCATCATTTTGGCCGCTCGCTATAGCTGTGGGTGGTCACCCACAGCTATGCGAGCGGCTGGGAGGCTGCTCCAAAAACTAGGAGGGACGGCCCTGATTCAGAGCGAGCGCTCTGTCAGAGCGTCCGGCTCTGAATCAGGGCCTCTGTCCAGATCAAGATACATAGAGCGGGGGACCTGCTAAGCCGCTACATTGTGATCACCCCGCGACTGACGCCACTTCACTTGCTAGACGCTGGCTGCTCCCTATGGTGAAGGCTGTAAAGCAGCATTTAGCGTTTGCCGACACATTGAGGAGATTGTTCACCGATGTTCTAAATAAACCGCCAAGTGATCAAACCCGCAATACTGCTGACCAAATAGATCAGCAATAAATACAACAGGCATCCTTACATTGGAGATTTGTCATTTTGGGGGCTATTCGAATAAAGCTCTAATTGAGCAGTGTCCACATAAGGTGACTCTACACCATATATATATTATTTTATTTTATTTTTACAGCCAGTGTGTGCATCCAGCAATCATTTCTACACAGAGACATTCCGCTCTAGCTGGGCGCAGCTGAGAGGATTTAATTGGATACATATTCCTGGGGTTTACATTGGAGCTGTGGGAATTTAGATACATTAAATCTGCAACAGTAAAAAAAATGTATAAAAAAATTGCTACATATTTGAATTGTATTGATAAGATTCTACCTTATTGGTAATATGTATCAAAGCTTGATGTGAGATAAAATTGTGAAATATATATCACCAACCAATCAGTTTCTAACGATCATTTCTTAAACACAGCCTGCAAAATTGTAAGCTAGAAGCCGATTGGTTGGTGATATATATCTCACATCAAGCTTTGTTACATATGCCCCTTAATGTGAGGTCTTTTATGCATTGAACATTTATTACTAGAGTGTTTATATATGTTTTATTAAAATACATTTTTATTAATTTGTAGGTACATTTCTTCATTTTCACAGCGCTGTTTTTTTTAAGTATTCAATTTCTCTTTTTGATTTGCCACCATTCACACAGCTGCGTGAAGTGAAATATAGAATCAGAGGTTTTCCCGTTTAGCGCCGCAGATACTATATATTTTGGTCAGAGCAGTGCTAAGCAGGTTACTCTCACCTACACAGGACTCTCTTTTTCTTTGGGCTAAGGTTGACTATTGATGGTTTTAAACCATTGGTGAGCAACCTCTGCCATCGACGGCTTAACTGTGTGAATGCGCAGATGGCACGCACGTTTGTCAGCACTAGCCATCGGGGCACAGTTACAGATGTTCACCATCGGTGGTCTTCCACCAATGGTGGAACTAGCCACCATTGCCACCAGACTATCAATGGTCGAAGGTCAACCCTACTCTGGGGTGGACCTGGACTCCCTCTAGTTCTCTGGCAGTTGTACAGGACCCTGGGGACGCTATTCCCTGGCTACGGCAGACTCTCCTCTGGCAGTACTGCAGCTAGCACTAACAATCTTGCAGCTCTACTAATACACTGGAATCCTCTGTGACCAGGCCTGCATCCTTGGCTATAAGTATCGCAGCTCTGTATGTCAATATGGTCGGCTGTTTTGTGACACTGGTGTCTATAATATGGGATGCATACTGTATGTCACCTCTAGCAGTCTCTAACACGCACTGTCTGTTCTTTTTAGTCTCAGATTATATGTTTCTCTGACCAGTTTGAGGACACTTGTGGTGAGAGCAGACCTTCAAACGATTGCTATTGTCAGCGAGTGGAAAAGGCTCTTCAGGGTACGGCTACATCCTCCTTTTCCTTTTCCTCCCCCCCTTCTGGTGTCAAAAGCCCCATTTCCGCCAGACTCTCTGATGTGACTTTTTGGCTCCTTCTAGCTCAGGGATGTTGGGAATTGTAGTTTCTAGCACCTGATGCTGTATTACACTGCCCCCTATTGCTGGTAACTTTGCCAACGTTGCCAGTCGACCCATGGGATCTGCTCTTCGCCCTCACTTAAGCGCTAGCTCAGAGGGTTACACCATGGAGGAAAAAAAGCAATTGACGAAAGAATTATCATAAAAGAAGGAAGAAGTATTAAGCTTCCAAGAGGTTAAATGGAAGTGTCATCTGAGGCTGGAGCGACCATGTTGTTTCCATGGTAACGATGAAGAAAACTAACGTTTCAACTCAGAACGCTCTGGTAGAAAAATATATATCTGATTTTATTTATCTGTGGACACCTGGAAGAACATATTGGGAGAAGTTAAGCACCAAGGCCAGATATCAGGTGTAGTACTGACATCACAGGTCGCTGCCCGCCATAAGGTTACTGGACGCAGAGGCCTATGTACTAAGCCTTGCAGAGATATAAAGTAACATAGAATGTGATGGCAGATAAGAACCACTTGGCCCAACTAGTCTGCCCCTTTTCTTGTATCCTTTACCAACCAATCAGCTCCTCACTGTGTTTGAAAAATGACAGCTAGGAGCTGATTGGGTGGTACTTTATGTCTCTCCAAAGCTTAGTATATAGACCCCACAGATACTGAGAACAACAACAGCAGTGAGTCCTAGGGGTATATTTACTAAAGTGCAGCTTTTTAGAAGTGTAGATGTTGCCCTTAGCAACCAGATTCTATCTATTATCTTCTAGAAGGTGCTAGATAAATGTTACGTAGAATCCCTGAAATGCGTTTTCAAAAGTAGGTAACTATGCCCCTACTTGCATGAATCAGGTTTTTCAATGTTCGTGCACATAGAAGCAGAGCCCCGGTAACGCTGAGAGGCCGGTGATGGACGTGCGTGTAGGTATTTAAAAGAATAAATAAACAACAATTTCAGCATCATTATTGATGAAAGGCAACAGGAAAAGGGCCACTAGCAGCGTGTTTGTGTACTGCGTATCACGTGTGCTTTTATGGTTATGTGAATACAATGATGATGTTATTATTGTTATTTGGTAAATCGCTCATTGAGGTTGGGGGTGGAGGCTTTTGCGTTTTTCTAATATTGGATTTTAGGACAGAAATTGTAACCTCTCGTGAGGCTCATGTCCTAGGAGCCCTATTTATTTCATTTTCTGCTGCAAAATTATTACACATTATAATAATTACATGGTGTATGAGAAAAAAAATATATATATAAAACCGGAAGGGTACGAGCACTTAAAAAGGCTAAGAACCCCTGGTCTAGAGGTGCTTTATATTTAGAGATTAGCATTGTCCATGAACGAAAGCAGCTTCACCTCCTTCATCCATCTACATAACGCAGCCACCTGGTGCTTTCAGCGATATCAGATATCATTACATCACAGGCGGCAGGAAGAGACTTGTTCTCCCAGACACAATCTTTCAATAAATTATTCATAACAAATGGCTAAAAGATCTGATTGTGCAATATATACAGAGGCAAACAGGATACCGTACCCGGGAGCCGAGACACAGATTCACCACAGACTAAGCAAATGCCACTACACCCACTGTCCTCATCTGCGTAGTGATTATGTCCGACACACCATCATCGACGCAACATCGGACATACATCGGCTCCTCGAGTGAGTCCTGGGCTGCGCAGATTCAGGTACATCTCTCGCTCTAAATATGGCCTCTGAGGCTGGATGCGATATGACATCCGGTCCAGCAAATCGGACAGACATGTCGGCGCATCATCAAGTGTGTACCCTCTATGTCGCCAACGACGCACGGGAGCATGCAGGGCCGTCGGGGATGACGTTAGCTCTGTCGCTGCCCACATAGGCAAGTGTGTATGCACTTGCCGATGCCGGCTCCCCCACCGGGTCCCGTCATTGCCGATGTCGGGCTGGGTACACAGTCTAGTGTGTACCCAGCATGAGACTGTGGTTCTGCAATTGGGAACGCAGCAGCAATCACAGGAACTCCCACGGACCGCCCTCTTTTTTTGGGTTCACTTTCAGTTACCTCCCCAACTCCACCCCAGAACGCCCACGGATCGCTGTCTTCTTCTCAGGACACTGTGATTACGGATACTTTGCGAATTCCATTTGAAACCAGCTTGCGCGTGCGCAGTGAGACTTTCCTGAGTATTGGGCATGCGCGGTTACAAAATATCACTCAATTGCGTAAACATCGACATTGCGTACAACTCTGAATCAGGCCCTTAGCCAATTGTGCAGGACAACCACAGAGGCTTCTGGGCACAGGCCCCTCTCACCGCTGGAATTATCAACTCTCTCGCCCGCTGCCTGACACTCTACCTGCATCGCACTCACAGAAGACACAATAGCGGGATGGCGAACCATTCGATACTTTACCTTGATGGTAGGAAACCAGTGACAGAAAACCATTGACCTATTTAACTATCAATGGGCATCAATACTGTGGGACAAGTGAATATGGCCAATCAGAGAAGGGTGCAGAGCCAAGTGCCACTTGCCATGCGATGTAAAGAAACAAACAAAATTGCCGCCTCACCATCGGATAAACAGAGAAACATCACACCTCCACCATCGATGGCAAAACCATCAACCATGGATGGCCATCCCTCGACCGATTCTGCAGGGAAAGTTAGCGAATGGGAGACATCTGGATAATCCTATCTATGCCCAGTGACAGATTCAGGCACACTGTATATAGTGTTTATCCTAGCACCCTGCACCTGTCACAACTCATGCAATTCCTCTTTCCTACCTGGGGTGTCGCTCTTTGCTCTGGGGCTTCTGGCACACACTGGTCTGTGTATCTCAGCAGTTTGTTGCGTCAGCTGAGTGTGCTAGAAGTACCAGAGCAGACAGCGACACCCCAGGCAAAAAGGAGGAACTGCAGGGGTTGTGATAATCATTTCACGCCTGTACAGTAACATGCGTGCAATTAACTTAATTAATGCAACATGCATCTGAGCTTCCCAGGAGCATTCATGTCAGATGCACAGAACATGATAAGATTAGTGGTGTAGGGCCTAGAAATAAGCCGGGAGCAGTGGCGGGCTGGGCCGGGGGGCAGGGTGCCATGTGCCCCCCGTCCGCAGCTCCATGCGGGCCGCGGGCAGTCTGTGTCTCTGTGACACAGCTGTCTGCACCGCGTGTGTAGCGCTGACCGGACGGAGTTCGGTCAGCGCTACACAGTGACTGACAAACACTCAGCCGCCAGCGCCGGCAGCTGTGTTTGTTTTGAGTGGCAGCCAATGAGTCAGACTCTCATTAGCTACTGCTGCGCCCACTGCAGGAGCCGCTCCATCTTCTGGCTCCTGCAGTGGGTAATGGGAGAGACGTCATGACGTCTCTCCCATAATGCAGAGCAGGCCGGCCCGGGAGGACGAACGGAGGAGCGGATGGCGGCGGCGGGAATTCAGGTGTTTTTATTTTTAAAATTTTTATAACATGTCTACTACGCACTACAAGGGGGGAGACCACTCCTGGGGGCACTACAAGGGGGAGACCACTCCTGGGGGCACTACAAGGGGGAGACCACTCCTGGGGGCACTACAAGGGGGAGACCACTACTGGGGGCACTACAAGGGGGGGACCACTACTGAGGGCACTACAAGGGGGAGACCACTCCTGGGGGCACTACAAGGGGGGGGGACCACTATTAGGGGCACTACAAGGGGGGGGACTACTACTGGGGGCACTACAAGGGGGAGGAGACTACTACTGGGGGCACTACGAGGGGGAGAGCACTACAAGGGGGAGAGTACTACTGGGGGCACTACAAGGGGGAGACCACTCTTGGGGGCACTACAAGGGGGAGACCACTCCTGGGGGCACTACAAGGGGGAGACCACTCCTGGGGGCACTACAAGGGGGAGACCACTACTGGGGGCACTACAAGGGGGGGACCACTACTGAGGGCACTACAAGGGGGGGGACTACTACTGGGGGCACTACAAGGGGGAGGAGACTACTACTGGGGGCACTACGAGGGGGAGAGCACTACAAGGGGGAGACCACTACTGGGGGCACTACAAGGGGGAGAGCACTACTGGAGGCACTACAAGGGGGGGGGGACTACTACTGGGGGCACTACAAGGGTGGGGACTACTACTGGGGGAACTACAAGGGGGAGGGGACTACAAGGGGGAGAGCACTACTGGGGTCACTACAAGGGGGAGACCACTACAAGGGGGGACTACTAATGGGGGCACTGCATAGGGGGTACCACTACTGGGGCACTATATAAGGGGCTTACTCCTGGGGGCACAAGGGGCACTGCATAGGAGGATCACTACTGGGGGAACTATATAACGGGCTTACTACTGGGGGCACAAGGGGCACTGCTCAGGGGGGACCACTACTGGGGGCACTGCATAGGGGGATCACTACTGGGGGCACTACTGGAGGCCTGCATTAGGGGGTCCTCTCCTACGGCACAGGGGACACTGCATATGGGCACCACTACAGGGGGCTGCCCCTAATCTTTATTTTTACTTTACATCAATTTCATATGGACCCGCCTCCTCCCTGGAACACTTGAGGGGGGGGGGCACCGTAGCGCGCACTTGCTCCCGGCACCCTGGCTACACGCTACTTCTCTGCCAGAGCCACCTGCATGCATTTGCCCCCCCAGGCTAAAAGTTGCCAGCCAGCCCCTGGCCGGGAGCCAGCGCCAAGTCTCCCCTACTGTCTGCATTGGTAGACAGCAACACAGCAACAGCCAGGACAGGCAGCGTCCTCACTCCGCGACGCGTCACATAGGGCAGCAGATCTGAATCAATGAGATTCTGCAGCAGGAAGTGGGACTGAAGGTGGTGTGAGAAATGAATGACGAGTACTGAGACAATACTGTCTGCAGATGGCCTGAGAATTGCTATGAAGGGGCTGCAGTCTAGTAATAACCTTATTCCTGATAATTACATTACAGTGTCTGCTACTCACAGCACCTACAACAGAGAGGAACAATGTACTTAGGCTGGTTTACAGCACTCTGTATACAGAGGAGGGCCGTTATTATACTGCATAGTCTCTCGCCAATTGTGGTGTTCAGGGGCTCAATCCCATACAACCATCTATATAATGTTCCCTTAGATCAGGGGTCTTCAAACTTGGCCCTCCAGATGCTGTGGAACTACACATCCCAGCATGCACTGCACATAGTTTTAGCATGCTGTTATATCAAAAAGGTGGCAGTGCATGCTGGGATGTGTAGTTCCACATCAGCTGGAGGGCCAAGTTTGAAGACCCCTGCCTTAGATGGTTAAATATGGACCGGCCACCGCCAGTATCAGTTCTCTCTTCTTCCTAGTTGCTTAGCTTTGGGTACAGTCAGTAAAGAGTTAATCTGTGGTTTACTGACAAAAGTGAGGGGGTGGGTGGGAGTCAGCCTGTTCCCGAACACCGGACGCGCACCTTGGGGCTGTGTCCGAGTCTTAATGGACACAAACTGCAATTTTGCGCATACAGTGCTGATGCGAATTTACGCCCCTTTGCGTTATGTCCATACAAGTCAAAAGCAACTTGTCCGGATCTGTCATTCGTGAATTAGAGCATTATAAAGTGTGACCTGGGCGGTGACAACGCGACTGGGAGTGTCGTGGGCGTGTATGAAAAGCTCCGAGTGATTCTGATACGTATGTATGGGGAAGGGACGCCTGGTTTTTTTAGGACAAACTGGCCTCTTCCTTGGTCCTTTTGACGCGCCCCACTTATCCTCAGCACTCAAGAGATTCAATTATATTCCCCTAGCAGTAAGTATGCAAAGCGTCCATGGTCTCTCTATAAATGAGGTGGGTGTAGTATAGGAGATAGACAGTAATTAGACAGACACCAGATGTTAGACAGTCAATAGACAGGGAAAAAAGTCAGACACGCTAAAGTTAGACATGTAAAAAGTTTGACAGGGTTAAAAGTTCAACATGATGACCGACATAAAAATGGTCGACAAATTTTTTAAATTATTTTTTAGCCCTAATCTTAACAATTAACCCTAACCCTCCCCTTGGTGACTAACCCTAACCGTCTGGGTAATTGCCTAACCCTCCCCTTGGTGCCTAATGGTGCATACACACGATCAGATTTGTTCTTCAGATATGGACGATAACGATTTAAAAATCGTTCAGTCGTTCATATCTGAAGGAAAATCGTTCATATCTGACATGCCTGAACGATGGACGATCAACGATGCGCGTTCCCGTTTGTCAGATAACGATATCTGACATCTGATGGGTTTGCAGTCAGACTTGGACGATTCCATTCATTTTAATGCAGTCAAAAATCGTTCAATCGTTCAAATCGTGCAAATCGTTCAAAACTTTGGTCAAATCGTTCAAATCGTTTAGTCGTTCATCTGACAAATCTGACAAGTCTGACAAATCTGACCGTGTGTACGCTCCATAACTCTAAAGGTGCATACACACACAACGATTTTTTGAACGATTATCATTAAACGATATCGTTTAACAATAATCATTTGAAAAAATCGTTCACTTTCAGAGTCAAACTATGAACGATTATCGTTAATGCGCGTTCATGTTTGTAGTTTGTAGTTCAGTCAGACTTGTCAACTCAACGATTTTCATTAAGGGAATATGCAAAAATCGTTTGTAGTTCAAAAAAATCGTTCATTACCCTTTAAAAAATCCGATAGATAATCTGACAGAAAATCAATCATAAAATCGTTCACAAAATCATTGGTAACAAAATCCAGAGAGTGCCTAACCCTAAAAAAGAAAAAACTTTTTACATGTCTAACTTTAGTGTGTCTGACTTTTTTCCGTGTCGCACTTTTATCCTTGTCTAACTATTGACTGTCTAACATCTGGTGTCTATCTAGACATTTTCTATCTAATTACTGTCTATCTATAGTCGGGAACCCAAATGAGGTAAGCCCCATGCATTTTACTGAATATTTATTAAAAGCGATGTCCTAGTTCATGTACCATGTCCCCCAGCTGATAACAAGAGGATTGTCATTAACGTTTTATACCGATAAAGCAGCGCATATTAAAACTGCTTCAAACCCATCTACTTGTGAGCTGAAATTTCCGCTGACTTGTGTCAGATCAGACAAGATGGCAGCTTGAACACGCGTAGCCTTCCCTTCTCACTACAATGCAACACGCTAAGGGAGCAGTGATCACAAAGCTTCTCTGTATCAGCCAGGGAACGGGATTTAGAGTAACAATGAATGAACGAATAATTAAAAGCAAAGTACACCTTTATTACATTATTCCGCGCCGCTGCGATGCATGATGGGAGAGATTTTCTTTTAGAAAGATTTTTTTTTTCCTGTGAAAACGAGTCATTGTGTTCTAATTACAGGTCTATGGAGAAATAACAGTGTGTACACACCAGGCGTATCACACTGATGCAATGAGTCCCAGCGCACCCAGCACAGTCATTGCCTAATTGCAGTCTGCAGATAACCAGCAGTGGGAACTTGCTGCTTCAGCACAGCTCTGAATATAGGTCCTAATGGGACTCTCTGGAGCTCCCATCTGCTGATGTTATGAGTTAAACAGCTGCATGGCCCGATCAGTGATTTACTGACAGGCAGCAGCACACAGGCCTCGGAGATAGCAGGCCCAGTCCTATGGAGGTAACATGTGAGAAAGCCATTCTGCTCCAGATGGACAAGAACACAGCGCCGGGCCCCTGACGTGTCCCCCCGCACGCCTGGACTGGCCATTATCTTCTCCGTTTCCATACAAGCCCAGAGGAGCCGTATTACAGACAATGAGTTTTCCTCGATGAAGCTCTGAGACATGGAGCACTGTGTGGGCTGTAAAGCCGCGAGGACAATCACAGCGCTATACTGAAGTAGGCTTTCCCGTATCATCCCTTTAATTCGGGACACATATGAATTACACAGATTCTGTGGCTGGTTAGCTTCATGGGGTATATTTACTAAAGTGCTGGGTTTTTAGAAGTGGAAATGTTGCCCATAGCAACCAATCAGATTCTACTAATCATTGATCTAGCACCTTCTAGAACAGGGGTTCCAAACCACGGTCCTCAAGGCACACTAACAGTCCAGGTTTTAAGGATAGCCATACTTGAGTATAGGTGACTTAATTAGTACCTCAGTTACTTTGATTTAACCATCTGGGCTCGAGCATGGGTATCACTAAAACCAGGACTGTTGGTGTGCCTTGAGGACCGAGGTTGGGAATCACTGTTCTAGAAGATAATAGCTAAAATCCGATTGGTTGCTATGGGCAATATCTCCACTTCTATAAACCTGCAAATCATAAATCGGGTGTTGATTCCGGCCCCCCCGGAGAAGCAGTCGACCCCACCGGACCCCCCCCGCGCAGTTACAGCACATACCCCTGCAGTGCGGGTGGCCGATGAAGTGATTCACGGTGAATTGCGTCATCATGATTGCTTTACAATGCCGGTAATCTCAGTATTGTGTAGCGGAGCCAAAATTATGAGTTTGCGTTGCCACGCCCCCGCTCCGCCCGCAAAATGCCGAGTGATATGTCCGTCCGCGCCCTCCTATGCCGGCCACGCCCCCCTGCTATGCCGACCTGGCTGCTCCCTCCAGGACAATTCAAATGTGTCCCGAATGAAAGGGATGATATGGTAAGCCTATATTTAAGGGACTGCTGGTCACAAATCACAAGTTCCCTTGTACAGTATAAAGAAGCTATTAACAGTATTTGCAACATGCTTACGTAACAGTTTCCATACCTTGGAACAACTTGCAGTATGTCACATTGTTACTACACTTACCGAATGCACGCTCTTTACTGCTCTGTCTGAGGGGAGGATGGCTGCAGTGTTCCTTAGTGGGATTACTGACAGGAAGTCTGCTGTGCACTGGAAAATATCTACCCCCATGGTTATAACCTAATCGCAGACATCTTCATTTCTGACTAACTCCTGAAACACATATGGGGCAGCACAGATGGAGTAATGGTTAGCATTACTGCCTCACAGCACTGAGGTCATGGGTTTGATTCTCACCACGGCCCTGTGTGGAGTTTGTATATTCTCCCCATGTTTGTGTGGGTCTACTCCGGTTTCCTCCCACACTTCAAATATATATACTGGAAGATTAATTGGTCCCCAACAAAAAATTACCTGTAGTGTATGTGTGTTTTGGGCCAGGTAGCTAACGCCAGAGCCGTAACTACTGTAGACTTTTTGGTGCCCTGTGCCAGAATGAGTATTGGTACGCCCCCCATTTTTTAAATAGGGAGATAACACACCCGAAAAAGGGCCATGGCCTCATGGGAAAGGGCCAGGGAAGAGATAGGGGAGGCCAGGAGATGCTGGGGATAAATAGGGACATAATATAGTGCACCTGAGAGAGGGCCATGGCCTCATGGGGAAGGGCCAGGGAAGAGATAGGGGAGGCCAGGAAATGCTGGGGATAAATAGGGACATAATATAGTGCACCTGAGAGAGGGCCATGGCCTCATGGGGAAGGGCCAGGGAAGAGATAGGGGAGGCCAGGAGATGCTGGGGATAAATAGGGACATAATATAGTGCACCTGAGAGAGGGCCATGGCCTCATGGGGAAGGGCCAGGGAAGAGATAGGGGAGGCCAGGAGATGCTGGGGATAAATAGGGACATAATATAGTGCACCTGAGAGAGGGCCATGGCCTCATGGGGAAGGGCCAGGGAAGAGATAGGGGAGGCCAGGAGATGCTGGGGATAAATAGGGACATAATATAGTGCACCTGAGAGAGGGCCATGGCCTCATGGGGAAGGGCCAGGGAAGAAATAGGGGAGGCCAGGAGATGCTGGGGATAAAAGAAGAGGAAGCTACAAGTGAGAATTATAATAAATAGGAAAGTAGAGGCCCAAACAGCACCCCCTGCCCTGCGGTGCCATGGCACTGGTCGCACTACCCTAGCTATGGCCCTGGCTAACGCCTTCTCCATTGTAGCCTATGGGCCACAGTTTGCAAAAGGTATCGGAAAGTGCCCCAGGCTCCCAAGGGAGAAGTAAAGCTATTTCACGTCAAACTCAACGCAGGGACTGGATCCTATCAGATGCCCTGTCCTTGTGGGTGTATTTTAATATCTATATCTATTATATTTTTTAATTAAAATTATTGGGTCTAGAACCCGATTACCCCAGGGAGTAAATTATCTGTTAAAAGAACCATCTAAAAACCTCATACTTATAGCTACACCTGATGGAACAACGGCCAAAGTTTTTTTTATTAACATTTTGGCATTTGGAAGCGATTTGGTCACATCAAGGTTTTCACAAATTTTAACAAATGCTTATAAGACCTGAAACATTATTTAAAAGCCCTGAACCTGCGCACTCCCCGATAGCCCTGATTGTGGGGCACAGTCCCTAATTCTGCAGCTGAGAAGTGGCAGATCTTTGAGGTGGGACAAGACAATTTGGATATAGGGCTTGGATGGACAGAGGGGACTGGTCTGTGGCCAAACATGTCCCGATTTCTAAATCAGGAAGGTTGGGATACATGAGAATGGACCATGACGCATGCACCGAGGTGGTCAGTAATCTCCCAAACCAAAACCCCATGTTTTAATGGCGATGGGTACAGGGTGCCGTTGCTCGGGATATCGGCAGTCAGAATTCCAATGGCAGCATCCCAACCAGGTTACAATCCCATTGTCTCCAGGTAAGTAGGCCTAACCTAACACCTAACCCTCCATAGCCGCAGCCTAAACCTAACCTTCTCAGTACTTACCTTTGGGGTGTCGGCGGTCAGGATGACAGCGCCGGGAATTCTTCCCGACGTCGGCATTCTGAACGCCGGAATCCCAGCGGTCGGGGTTATGACGGCATCCCACTTTAATGTATGTAAATGTATCTGATACTGGGAATCCCTGCGCCATATCAGTCTTTGGCGTTTTTATTGCATTTTGTACCCTTTAACCTCATGTAAACACATCTGATAACTAACAGTGCCGCCTGTATCGCTAATAACACACAAGTAACACACAACCATGTCTGATATGCGTTCTTCTTACTAACATTTTTACTGGTGCTAAAAATGCAAGATAAACTCCAGGGGTACATAGCCTTAATGTGGTCAGCTGGCATTATGTGCATCAGTAGTGGCAGCGGGGTAAATGCTGGAATCACATCTTATATACCGCTGACGCAGTATACAACTCCTAAACCTAAAGTGTGAAGTTATCATTCTATTACTATATAGCTAAATGTACACATATAAGGAAAAAAACATAAGTTCTCAGAAATGGATATTACGCTTGACAGCACTGAAAGCAGCTTATTATTACAATGTGCTGTATGTAGCTTAATATTGCATTCACATCGCCATAGTAACAACTTCAAATGTTTTATTTCCTGCCAAAGTTAATTACATTCACATGGAGAGAGAAAGATGCAGAGGGGCTTATTGCATAACACACTGATACAACTATATAATAACCTATAGAAAACAATTATATTATACCTATGATGTAGCACAGATTAGCAAACAGCTGGTGGAATTACCACGGAATATGGGCCGCATTCTCTGATTGGCTCTTTGCTCTGGTGGAGTTTGGCCGTAAACGCCCCGCGTGGAATTCCCATTTATCATAGTGTATTGTGTATCACACAACCTACAGTATCATTTCTGTGGCTCCACAGCTTACCCAGTGCAAAGGGCCTCATTCACAGACGGACGCTAATGCCACCGCTGCTGGGACTGTGGGCCTCATTCACAGACGGACGCTAATGCCACCACTGCTGTGACTGTGGGCCTCATTCACAGATGGCGTTAATACCACCGCTGCTGTGACTGTGGGCCTCATTCACAGACGGACGCTAATGCCACCGCTGCTGTGACTGTGGGCCTCATTCACAGACGGACGCTAATGCCACCGCTGCTGTGACTGTGGGCCTCATTCAGAGACGGACGCTAATGCCACCGCTGCTGTGACTGTGGGCCTCATTCACAGACGGACGCTAATGCCACCGCTGCTGTGACTGTGGGCCTCATTCACAGATGACGCTAATGCCACCGCTGCTGACTGTGGGCCTCATTCACAGACGGACGCTAATGCCACCGCTGCTGTGACTGTGGGCCTCATTCACAGACGGACGCTAATGCCACCGCTGCTGTGACTGTGGGCCTCATTCACAGATGGCGCTAATACCACCGCTGCTGTGACTGTGGGCCTCATTCACAGATGAACGCTAATGCCACCGCTGCTGTGACTGTGGGCCTCATTCACAGATGGCGCTAATGCCACCGCTGCTGTGACTGTGGGCCTCATTCACAGATGGCGCTAATACCACCGCTGCTGTGACTGTGGGCCTCATTCACAGATGGACGCTAATGCCACCGCTGCTGTGACTGTGGGCCTCATTCACAGATGGCGCTAATGCCACCGCTGCTGTGACTGTGGGCCTCATTCACAGATGGCGCTAATGCCATCGCTGCTGTGACTGTGGGCCTCATTCACAGACAGACGCTGATGCCACCGCTGCTGTGACTGTGGGCCTCATTCAGAGACGGACGCTAATGCCACCGCTGCTGTGACCTGTGGGCCTCATTCACAGATGGTGCTAATGCCACCGCTGCTGTGACTGTGGGCCTCATTCACAGACGGACGCTAATGCCACCGCTGCTGTGACTGTGGGCCTCATTCACAGATGGCGCTAATGCCACCGCTGCTGTGACTGTGGGCCTCATTCACAGACGGACGCTAATGCCACCGCTGCTGTGACTGTGGGCCTCATTCACAGATGGTGCTAATGCCACCGCTGCTGTGACTGTGGGCCTCATTCACAGACGGACGCTAATGCCACCGCTGCTGTGACTGTGGGCCTCATTCACAGATGGCGCTAATGCCACCGCTGCTGTGACTGTGGGCCTCATTCACAGACGGACGCTAATGCCACCGCTGCTGTGACTGTGGGCCTCATTCACAGACGGACGCTAATGCCACCGCTGCTGTGACTGTGGGCCTCATTCACAGATGGCGCTAATACCACCGCTGCTGTGACTGTGGGCCTCATTCACAGACAGACGCTAATGCCACCGCTGCTGTGACTGTGGGCCTCATTCACAGACGGACACTAATGCCACCGCTGCTGTGACTGTGGGCCTCATTCACAGATGGCGCTAATACCACCGCTGCTGTGACTGTGGGCCTCATTCAAAGACGGACGCTAATGCCACCGCTGCTGTGACTGTGGGCCTCATTCACAGACGCTAATGCCACCGCTGCTGTGACTGTGGGCCTCATTCACAGACGGACGCTAATGCCACCGCTGCTGTGACTGTGGGCCTCATTCACAGACGGACGCTAATGCCACCGCTGCTGTGACTGTGGGCCTCATTCACAGACAGACGCTAATGCCACCGCTGCTGTGATTGTGGGCCTCATTCACAGATGGCGCTAATGCCACCGCTGCTGTGACTGTGGGCCTCATTCACAGACAGACGCTAATACCACCGCTGCTGTGACTGTGGGCCTCATTCACAGATGGCGCTAATGCCACCGCTGCTGTGACTGTGGGCCTCATTCACAGACAGACGCTAATGCCACCACTGCTGTGACTGTGGGCCTCATTCACATATAGACGCTAATGCCACCGCTGCTGTGACTGTGGGCCTCATTCACAGATGGCGCTAATACCACCGCTGCTGTGACTGTGGGCCTCATTCACAGACAGACGCTAATGCCACCGCTGCTGTGACTGTGGGCCTCATTCACAGACAGACGCTAATGCCACCGCTGCTGTGACTGTGGGCCTCATTCACAGACGGACGCTAATACCACCGCTGCTGTGACTGTGGGCCTCATTCACAGACGGACGCTAATACCACCGCTGCTGTGACTGTGGGCCTCATTCACAGACGGACGCTAATACCACCGCTGCTGTGACTGTGGGCCTCATTCACAGACCAACGCTAATGCCACCGCTGCTGTGACTGTGGGCCTCATTCACAGATGGCGCTAATACCACCGCTGCTGTGACTGTGGGCCTGATTTAGCAGCAACTGCAAACTACGTTCGCAGATCGAGCGATTGTTAGCCATTGAGCATGCACCGCGCTGAGATTACGTACGCAGACAGAAATCCATCGCAGAGTGAGTGACAGGCCGTGAGCGTTTGGGGGTGGTGACGGGGAGTGGTCGGAGAAACGCAGGCGTGCCTGTCCGTTGGACCACAGATTCATGGGCGTGCATAAATTAGCCACTGCGATTGCCTATGCAGCCCGAGCGCTCACTGCGTGCGACGAGACTTGCAGTTTCTGCGACGGATCTGAGCTGCTGTAATTGTGCGATGTTCTCTGATGTGCGCGCAGGACTGCGCATGGCATATATGTATAAGGGGCATGGTGTATGTATCAGGGGCATGGTATATATGTATAAGGGGCATGGTCTCTATGTATAAGGGGCATGGTGTATGTATCAGGGGCATGGTATATATGTATAAGGGGCATGGTATATATGTATAAGGGGCATGGTCTCTATGTATAAGGGGCATGGTGTATGTATCAGGGGCATGGTATATATGTATAAGGGGCATGGTCTCTATGTATAAGGGGCATGGTGTATGTATCAGGGGCATGGTATATATGTATAAGGGGCATGGTCTCTATGTATAAGGGGCATGGTGTATGTATCAGGGGTATGGTATATATGTATAAGGGGCATGATGTATGTATCAGGGGCTTGGCTATGTATAAGCGTCATGGTATATATGTGTCAGGGGCATGTAATATATGTATCAGGGCATGGTATATATGTATCAGGTGCTTGGCTATGTATAAGGGGCATGGTATATATGTATAAGGGGCATGGTATATGTATCAGGGGCTTGGCTATGTATAAGCAGCATGGTGTATGTATAAGGGGCATGATGTATGTATGAGGGGCTTGGCTATGTATAAGTGGCATGGTATATATGTATTTGGGACACGGTGGTATATCTATCAGGAGTGTGATCGCTGTGTATTGGGGCATGAATGGGTGAATTAAAGGTGTGTTTGGGTGGAACAGTCGGGCTCAATCATGTCTTGTTAAAATAACTGAGAATGCTGGCAGGTATACTAATGTCACAACCTTACCCCAGTGTTCTCTGCGCCGAGGCTGTACAATACATTATTAATGTGGGAAACTGACACATAGGGGTATACAGTATTTACTAAAGTGCAAGTTTTTAGAAGTGGAGATGTTACCCATAGCAACCAATCAGATTCTAGCTATTATCTTCTAGAAGGTGCTAGACAAATGAAAGGTAGAATCTGATTGGTTGCAACATCTCCACTTCTAAAAACCGTCACTTTAGTAAATATACCCCCAACCCCATAGTGTTACAAGCTGCCCCTTCCCCTTTCACGCTACTGATTTCATATCCTGAAATACTGAACAAACCTTGATACGCAAATACCACCAGCGTCCCCGGAAACGTTAGTCATTCTGGACAATTATGGCAACTTCGTCCTTGTGTTTTGCAATAATGTATAAATAGTCATTGTGTGATATATTTATGGCTCTGGCAGCTTAGAGACGATGATGTCAATTTGCAGCATTTCCCATAGATTTTTTTTTTCTGCCACATAATTGAGAAGTTTGAAGCCGTCTCTAATCCACTCACACATTGCCTGCTGTCTGCCTGTTGTTGGACTGAGGTAATATTCTAACCGTATAACAGTATGCTAGCGCAATGTAACACCTGCGACCAAAGGCCAGTATTTTTATACACACTGAGCCGCGTCATTTACAGGCTGGAGGATCAACGCGAGGGCCCAGGAAATCCCATCAGTGTACTGTGTGCCTGGGCTTATGGGTGCGTACGGTAATATGCGAAATGAGGGCCTGATTCAGAGCCGCTTGTTCGCTCCGAGCGATGTTTGCACATCTGCGCATGCGTATGGGTCATAATGCGCATGCACCAACCAGTCATTGCGGTCGGAAATCGTGTGCTCGCAAAACAACGAGGGCCTGCTAATTTGAGTGACAGAATGAGGCGTTTGTGGGTGGTAACAGGGGAAGGTGCTTGAAAACGGGGAGTGGAGATCCGAATGCAGGCGTGCCAAACGGTCAAAACGGGCATTTAATGGGAGTGCATAATTAGTAAAGCAGTGTCATCGACCACGTCACTTTGTTGTCTTTTAGCCTGAACTGCTCGCAGTGATTGCGGGAAGTAAAACCTACCACAAGCACTGCGAGCAGTTCAGACGCCTTTCGATGTACTCGATTAATCTAATAAATAGCGGAGATGACGTAGGATGCGAGCGGCCAGGGGGCGTCTTTACAAAATAGCGAGCGCATGTTTCGTTCGCTCGCTCAGACATAGAGGCGTCAACAGACCGCAAAGAGCGAGCGCTCAATTTAAATAGCCGGCCCCTTTTTCTGAACGAGCGTTCGCAAATAGCATCCGGCTCTGAATCAGGTCCTGAGGTCAGTTTCACACAGTACGATGTAAGGTCCTGAGTGAACCCAATGTGGACGTGTGTGCGGTATAGGAGTCTCCCCATAACACTCTGCGCACTCCCAGCAAGAACAGACAAAAATGTGCAAAAAGACATTATGCGGGGAAATCAATTCACACAGTTGTTGCACTCACTGCGCAGTGACTTCATTATACGCTGCAACTGTTGGTGCTTCTGCAGCTACAAGGAGGGAGGGGGAAGGGGTGTTATGAAGTACTCTAGTCTAAACCAGGGCTTGACAAATCCCTGGGGCCAGGTCGCCATGGCTACCAGATTTTGCTGCCTGGCTACCAGATTTTGCAGCGAGGGAGGAAGCAGATCCTCATCAGCTCCCGCGGAGATTCGTGCATATAGTATTACGGTATTCATTTCATGCACAGGAGTGCACGTGCCGAGTGTCGTCTGCGGTGACTGCTGTGCCTCTGTCCGTCCCGGCCTGCGCTGACTCCTGCTGTCCTTCTCTGACCCATGCTGTCTGTCCCAGTCTGCGCTGATCCTCCTGTATGTCCCGGCTGTCTACTGTCGCCTATCTCTGGCTGCATATAGCCCACCGGTTATAGGGTCTATGCGTGGGCAGGGATTGCGGAGCGACTTCAGAGGGATAGTGGTGTGACCACGAGGGGAGGGGGTTTTGTTGTACTTTCTGGCACCATTGTTTTATATGAAATGTGGTCCGTTATTACTGGAGGGTGGGGGGTGGAGCAGGGGAGCTGTGCAGAGCAGTCAGGGGGCCTCCATTTTACTGTATCCATTCAACTGTGACCATTTTGTGGACTAGTATAGTGTGTATAACACACAGCTGTGCTCCTCACTCACTCCTGTAATTTTTTGGGGGGACAGTGATCTGGCTCCTACACTTTCATCCTGGCTCCTAGATTTTAGAAAAATTTGTCAAGCCCTGCCCTAAACACATGTAGGATAAAGGGGCCACAGCTTTGCCCACATGGGGTTCTCAGCCTTGGTGGGCCGCTGAGGCTGTCGTGGCAGTTCATTGCTGACTGCAAATAGCGTAAGCCAGAGCGGCTGAAATGATGGAGTGCAGGGTATCAGGGTATACATGGCCTGTCCTGCTGTATCCCTGTCCTCACGCTGCGATGGGCATTAGAGGATGAGCCCCTGGATAAAGGAACGTCGGGGTCCTCCTGATTATTTACACTTTGCTGTTTTCTGAGCTATTACATATTCCGCCTGGTTCTGATGGAAACGCTCTGCTGAAACCGCCCGGGTGACACTGAATCGCGTTACTGCGCGAATGTCAGGCTTCAAAATAGTTTACTGTGAAAGTAGCGCTGTATTACGGCGCCTCTGAGGAACATAGGGGGAGATGTACTAAGTCTTGGAAAGAGTTAAAGTGTATGGAGATAAAGTATTAACCAATCAGCTCGTAACTGTCACTTTTCAAACACACCGCCTGTAATGTGACAGTTAGGAGCTGATTGGGTGGTACTTTATCTCTCTCTCTACAGCTTAGTACATCTCCTCTATTTGATGTGGCCGGGATGAAATGGAACAAGACAACGCGGTGCGTTACCATAAAGAATCTCAGAAAGCATCCGCAGGCCATTACAGTCTACCCATCGCCTAGTCACGGTGCGAGCGGACATTTTTGTGGGCTGACATGATATATGATATATGAGGATGCAGCCTATCAATTGCCTAGGAAAGTCACAGAGGCACGAGGCACCTTCTACCTTATGCCTCAGCAATGTCCCTCGTGAATTGACAGGCAATTTACTAAAAAGGAGCAATAAAACTGCATACACACGTAACAATTTTTTTTGAACAATTTAACTATAATGACGTCGTTATCGTTCAAAAAATCGTTCCGTTTCTGAGCTATAACGATGAACGAAAATCGTTCTTGCGCGTTCCCGTTTGTAGTTCATCGTCCATTTCTAATTGACCAACTTAATGATTTTCATTAAGGGAAGGAACTTTTTTCGTTCTTCGTGGAAAAAAATGTTCATTACACTTCAAAAAAAAAAAAGTTCACTTTTTCAAAGGAAAAACTGAATGAAAATCGTTACCGAAAATCGTTCACTAACAAAATCGCTACGTGTGTATGCAGCGCAAGACTGCGAAAGGTAGACGTTTATAGGATGAGACGCTTAATACCTTTAACAACACCTGTATATGTTACAATTAGATTCCATTAGCACATTTTCATTCTAGCAAATGAAAGACAGAGGCCCTGATTCAGAGCCGGACGCTCTGACAGAGCACTCGCTCTGAATCAGGGCCGTCCCTCTTAATGTTTAGAGCGGCCTCCTGTCCGCTCGTATAGCTGTGGGTGACCACCCACAGCTATAGCGAGCCGCCAGAAAGATGGTAGCGATGTTCAAGACCATCGCGACCATCGGGCTTGCGACGAAACCCTTGTGGTAGGGTCTCGTTGCCGCAAGCCCTGGAGTGCTTTCGGTGATGTCAGTGGGGCCCACCCTAGACGGTAGGCGTTCCTATGGGAACGCCTCCATCTGGGCAGCCACGCCCCCGGCACGCCCACCAAAGGGGGCGTGCTGTCACTCACCATCGACAGCACTCCCCCTTTGTAGCGAGACCCGGAGCGATGGCTTGCTCGTCGCTATCCGGGTCTCGCGCATGCGCACGATGGAGCCGCCTCCGTCGTGCGCATGCGCACTGGGCCAACATCGACCCGCTCGCGAGCGCTGAGCTGAATCAGGCCCAGAATCTGATTGGTTGCTATGGGTAACATCGACGCTGTTTTATATGCTTTAGTAAATCTACCCCTAAGGACATGGGGGGTCATTCAGACCCGGTCGCAAGCACCGATGTGCTCGCAACCGGGTCGATGGGTAACCTGCGCACGCACAGCGGCCGCACTGTGCGTGCGCAAGCCCCGGAGCGAGAGAGAAACTCTCTCGCTCCCGAGCTCGCTACAAAAGGGGCGGCTGTTGATGTTGATGTATTAACATCTTACCCGCCAAAGTCGGGAGCAGAAAATTCCCCCCTCCGGCGATCCCTGCCAGACCCGCAGCGCAACAGTCTAATGCTGCTGCGCTGTGACTTACCTCCTGGCCGGCCTTACTGCACACGAGCGAGATCTCGCAAAACATCGCTAGTTCCCGCGGGCAGCAGAGACTCGCACAAAGACGCCTCCCGGCTACGACAGGACGCACACAAACTCTCCTGCATATAACTCCCACAATAGTGGGCGTCTCGGTCCTGGCACAATCATGGAAGTACACCAGGGAAGGGATATAAAGGGTCTGATCAGAGAAGGACACAATGACGATATTTATCTAGTTGAACGACTATCAGCAAACTGTCAGGGGTGTATTTATAATGGGTGCAGGGTGTGCGGTGCACACGGGCCCCTGGATCCAGGGGGGCCCGCATCGCATACCCAGCACCGGTGTCTGCACCTGTAAAAAACGGCTGGAAAATGGCAGCCGCGGCCATCTTC
Organism: Taudactylus pleione; assembly: GCA_031769625.1. Lineage (NCBI taxonomy): Eukaryota > Metazoa > Chordata > Amphibia > Anura > Myobatrachidae > Taudactylus > Taudactylus pleione. The sequence goes on along the minus strand of JAUIMM010000277.1, from coordinate 6,446,141 downwards.
CCGTCGTTTGAACATGCGCAGTACAGGCAAAATAGCCGCCGTGGCCATTTTCCCGATGACCTTCGCATGCGCTATAGACTCTGGGCACACTCTACGAGCCAGAGTCTATAAGTGCGGCACTGGCTCAGTGCGCAGCCGGCCGCCGGACGGAGAGGAGGGGGCCCGTAACGGAGACTGCACACGGGCCCCCTCCTCTCTAAAAACGCCCCTGTAAACTGTCCATGTGTCCAAGTCGAACTGCGCAGGCGTCAAGGTACATTACCGTAGTTGCTCGCAGCAACTTTTTATTCGCAGTGCAATTGACAGGCGAGGGAACTTTTGGGTGAGGTAACGAGAAGCAGCGGCGAAAACTGCAGACGTGCTGTGACCATTTTCAGGGTGTCCCATATGCAATAAAAATGACTCCGCCGTCTTCGTTGCCGCGCCCATTCTTGCGCGACCATAGGGTTACTCAGGAGACTGGTAATCGAATGATCGGCGACAGATGCTGCGTCTTTGTACACAGATGCTGGGATTTGCAAAGCCGCAGGTGGGCGTCTCAATACATCTCCCGGTGTCTGCGACATTTGCGCTTTTTCGCACAGCAGCTGTGATGGCATTAGCGTACGTCTCACAATCAGGCCCAAAGTCGCAGGCAGGCGACCACCAAAAGAGGCAGCCCCATCACAGCGGGTGGAACGGGCCGCGGGCTCACCCTCATGCACTCACCACCCCATCACCAGGGAGCACTGCCGGCGGCTGGGATTGCTTTGTATAAACTTGTACAGCGTCTGTTCGGCTAATAGAGGTGGAATAGCGTAGGCCCGGCAGGCGGATCTCCCTACTGGACTATTGTACTAGGAGACAACAATCACAGCAATGAAAGAGGATCTGTAGATATCCTTCATTTATAAAAATAAATCTGGAAATGAAAGATGAATAATTCACTATCATTGATGGGAATAAGGCTCTTAGACAAGGGGGGGGGCACTAAGTATATATTAGGTTACTTGCAGAAGGCAGCATCGTATTAATTGAATCTCGCTGTTTAACTCAGGCTGTTTTCGCTAGCGCACAAATATTCGGCAAACTATGTGTATGGGAGGAATGCTTTTGTTTATAAATATTTGAACAGTTTCCGGCTTCATTATGTCAGGAATAAAAGCCCTTTATGTCTTTGTGTGGCTGCAATATTACAACTAGTGGGAATCCGCGAGATAGAGAGGAAGCTTGGCGATCGGCGGGGCAGTGAATGAGCGGCTTGTTTTCCTAAATGTACATATAAGGGGGCTATTTATCTATCTGCTGACCTTCTCTGCTAAGTCCCAGCTATTATTAGCCTATGATGTTGTTTTAGAGACACTAAAGCTACAATTCAGTATTGTGCCATTATTTTAGTGCATGAACTTTTTTTTTTTTGCAAAATGCATTTTGCCAGTGGCTTCGTTACACGTTACCGGGTTCCAAAGGTCATGACCATGACGCCCAATTTTGCTGTGAAAAGCAGTAGACACAGCGCCTGATTCCAAGAGTTACGCTTACACAATCGCAACAGCAATCTCTTACGGATCGCAGTTGCTAAAATAGGCTAATGTCTTCCAAAGCACAGCCGCCGAGCATAGGGACGCCCACTGCTGCCTCCTCATATCCGTCCGATGACTTACAACCGGTAACATTGACGGGCAGCAGTCAGTCACGCAGCGTCAGACACGGCGTCTCTCCTGACACGCAGAGAGCTCTCATGCTGCCGAGGAGATCACAGTGGCTAATTTAAACGCTTCCGACACGCCTGCGTTCGCCTAGCCACCCCCCGTTACCTCCCCCAAACGCTGACTACCTGTCACTCATTTTGCGAGTGAATCCGCTGTGCAAGTGTAATCGCAATAAAACTGCTGAGCATGCGGCATGTGCAATAGCAAACAATCGCTTGATCTGCATAAAATATCGCCATTGCGTAAATCTCGGAATCAGGCAGACATACTTTTACTGGGGTTTTTTTTTTTTTTAAAGCTAGTACAAATATGGTCATGTATATGGGGATGGGACGTATTGGTTCCAACGGCTCCCTGTCCACGCGCACGTGCGCCTGCGGTGGGGAGTGTCAGCGGTGCCGCAATGTGTTTCACGTGCTGCATTATCCAGTTACCAATGGCCGCACTGCAGACGCCGCTTACCACCATTACTGTCTCTTTGTCTGTTTTTTTTTATTTTTTGTTATAAATCTGTTATTATGGCTTTTGTCAAGTACAATACATAGAGAAGAGATAATGACCGTGGAGGGGACGCGTATCAGGGGAATATACAGTTTAAGCTCTCACTATAGTTACTAAACAGCTCAGTATTTATGCTGAAACAGGATACGACGGTAAACATTAAAAATAATGAAGGGCCTGATACACTGGAATGGGTATGAAATACCGACGGCCGCATGGCGGTTCGATTCCCATCAGCGGCAGTCCGACAGGAGCAGAGTGCAACGCAGCGGAAGCCCGACAGCGCTGGAAATCGCGATCGTGGATAGGAAAGTATCCACTAACCTAACCTAACCCTCCTTAGGGGTGCCTAACCCTAACTTCCCCCCCAAGTGCCTAACCCTAATCCCCCCTCTAAGTGCCTAACCCTAACCACCCCCTTCCCCGCTGCCTAAACCTAAGTCCCCCAGGGGGGTTGCCTAACCCTAACCCTCCCTCCCCCTAGCCTAACCCTAACCCTCCCAGGGGGGTGCCTAACCCTAAGTCCCCCCCGGGAGCCCTAAACCTAACCCTCCCCCCCCGCGGCTGTCCGCTCGTTGGGGAAATGCGGGCGTCTACATCTAGACGCCCGGCATTTCACCCTTGCCGGGATTAGACAGTCGGGAAGCCGGCTGCCGGTATATAGGCAGTCGGCTTGCCGATTGCTTTCCGATACACTACGGATCGCAATTGCGAATGCAATAGCGATTACGTACGCAGTCTCACTGCGATAGTATGCTAATCCATTGCGATCGCTATCCCGCCGCAGCACAACACAAGGATGCCCACTTTACCTTACACACATCTGTAATACTTAGCAAGACTGCAAAACCATTGATAACAGTGAGTACCATCGCAGCCTCACGCACACTTACACAGGCTCTGACCTTACTCAGGAATTGCTAACTTCCATGCACGCTATGAGTACTCAAGCTGCGTACGGTATCGCAGCGGATAATTTATGTACGCCCCTGCAACGCCATTCAAACGCACTGGCACGCCTGCGTTTCACCGACCACACCCACGTTACCTCCCACAAATGGAACTTCCTGTCAATCACTCTGCGGAGGGTCTGCGTAGCCGCTGCAATCGCAGTGTCCGGTTCGCGCATGCGCACTGCGGTGCATATACGCATGAGCAGAAAACTACAATTGGCCGTTTGCGTGCGTAATCGCAGTTGCGATCGGTAGTGAATCAGACCCTTAGAAACTTATTTAATTTAAAGTGTGGATCTCAGAATGACGTCAGGACTAAATATTGCATAAACTCTATTGTGCGTACAGGTAACACTATTAGGGGTATTCAATATGAAATGAAAACGGCGTTTCTGCGAGGTTTTCGCTTGGATGACGTCATTTTCGCCGGTTTTACTTTTACACCGTGTTCAATTTGAAAACTTTTCGCCGGTACGAAAAGTATATTGCATTCGACCCTGCGGAAAAGTATCACCAAGGAATGGGTGGCGAAAAAAAGTGCAGAAGTGGGGTTTTGGGGTGCAACATTTCGGAAACCACCCTGCAACCTTCAGACAGTCCCCCAAAGGTAAACTGTGTCAAATTTTTTTTTTTAAATACCTCAGAGGACCCCCAAAAAAAGCACTTTCATTTTGGGGGCGAAAAAAAATTGGGGGGTACAAAGTTAAAGACTAGCGAACAACAATCTAGGGGGGTCCCCAAGTATGCCCCAGGTGTTTTTTTCATTGCAGGTGTTTGCGGCAGGTGGATTTTTCACGTTTTTTAAAACTTCACTTTAGCAACTTTTAAATATGCTCACCCCCATTTCCAAGTACCCCAAATTTGCTGGGACTACTTATTTTCTGCAAAAAAAACTTCTAAATACTATTCTTCACCCCCTTCCCAAATCCCCAAAATAGCAGTTATCGAGGCCGTTTAAAGACCCCAAAAACATTCAGCAGGGCTAATCGGGGGGTATCCAGAGTGATCCCCCATGTCAGAGCATCTTTTTGGGGGTGTTAGGGTGATTTCCCCATAAATCAGCGAAGCATTCGCAGGGTGCCGTTTTCGCCGATTTCATATTGAATACGGGTATAATCGGGGGCGCGCGCGATACTTTTTCACCGGCAAAAGCTCCGATGTGCGGCGAAAACTTCAACCCGCATAGACAGCGGTTTACGTTTCATATTGAATACCCCTGTTAGTATACGCAAGTACCTGTACACGCTCACTGGATTTATAAAGGTGTGAGTAAGGAAACCCACAGGCACAAGGGAAGAACACAGTTATCAGGTTCATCAGTATGAAGCCATGTCGTAGTAACATTGTGGAGGAGATGTTCTAAGCCGTGGACATACTTGCTTACCCTCCCGATGTGGTCGGGAGCCTCCCGAAAATCGTGTGCCACTCCCGGCCTCCTGGGAAGGCAGGCAAGTCTCCCGGCAGCTGCCGACCCCTCCTGCCCCCTACCGTAATTACAAGAAAATCCCCGGCAGCGGGAGGCCTGTGACGCGATTCACGCCGAATCACGCCATTTTGGCCCCGCCCAATTCTTCACAATGCCGGAATTATCTGCATTGTGTATCGGGGGCGGGTCCAAAATGACGCGAGCGCGTGGCCACACCCTCAGTTCCGCCCACAAGTGCCGGAACAAGCCCCCCAATTTTGCTGATTTGGCTGCCCCCTCCTGGAAGGGGCAGCCAGAATGTCGGCAAGTCTGGTCGTGGAAAGAGATAAAGTACCAACCAATCAGCTCCTAGCGGTCACTTTACAGGCTGTGGGGTCTATGTATTAAGCCTTGAAGAAAGAGAAAATGGACTGAGTTAAAGTACCAACCAATCAGTTCCTAAATGTCACCTTACAGGCTGTTCGCCAACTCTCTCCGTAATGTCCAGGACACTCCTGAAAGTTGGGAATCCATTGCAGACTCCTAAGAGAGTAGGTCGGCCTCCCAGATCCATCCACTTCCCCAGAGAAATGGGCGCAATGGGGTCTCTGTGATAAAAAATTCACCACAAATTGCGGCATTGTACAGCGGCGGCACAATGATGCAATTCACAGCGCCATGACCCCTCAGCACCTACCACCTGGAGAGGCCCGGGCAAGAGCCGTCCAGTATGGTTTATGTACTCTGGGACTGATTCAGACCCGCTCGCGAGAGCTGAGCGCTCGCAAGCGGGTTGATGTTGGCCCAGTGCGCATGCGCACGGCGGAGCCGGCTCCGTCGTGCGCATGCACGAGACCCGGATAGCGACGGGCAAGCCGTCGCTCCGGGTCTCGCACCAAAGGGTAAGGGTCTCGATGGTGACAGCACGCCCCCTTTGTCGGGCGTGCCGGGGGCGTGGCTGCCCAGACAAAGGGGAACGCCTACCGTCTGGGGCCGGCCCCACTGGCATCACAAGTGATATCAGTGGGAGCGCTCTCGGCTCTGATAAAGCCAAAATCACTCGTCGCAAGCCCGATAGTTGCGATGGTCTTGACCATCGCAACCATCTTCCTGGCCGCTCGCTATAGCTGTGGGTGGTCGCTCTAAAATGTAAGAAGGATGGCCCTGATTCAGAGCGAGCGCTCTGTCAGAGCGTCCGGCTCTGAATCAGGGCCTCTGTCTACCACAGAGCGTTTCCCAGTGCTGTGTGCTGTATGTCTGGAAGCAGGGACACTCCATAACCATAATAAGCAAATACAGCTGCTTCCTACTGTCCAAGCATTACGCTCCACTGAGCCGACTGTTCCGGGAACCTCAGCCCCAGGCAAAGTGAATTTCACAGTGAAGGAAGTGAAAATTCCTTAAATGACTTCAGCTCTCACAAAGAGAGTGACTGTGAGACATGTGACTGCCAGCTGTCTCCGAGAGATAGAGAGGGTAACTGCTGCTGTCACATGCTGTTCCAGAAGCAATCTGTGGGTGTATACAGAGGTCTAACCACTATACTAATGGTTTATATGTTCAGCTTATGTTTCTATATGGGGGTCTATTCACTAAGCCTTGGAGAGAGATAAAATGGAGAAAGATAAGTCCCAGCCAATCGGCTCCTAACTGTCATTTTTCAAACACAGCCTGTAAGCTGACAGTTAGGAGCTGATTGGCTGGTACTTATCTTTCTCCATTTTATCTCTCTCCAAGGCTTAGGGGTCTAGTTACTAAGCAGTGTTAGGAGACAGAGTGATAAGATGCCAGCCAATCAGCTCCCACCTGCCATCTCACAGGCTGTGTTTGAAAAATGACAGTTAGGAGCTGATTGGCTGGCATCTTATCACTTTTCATTCTGTCTCCTAACACTGCTTAGTAACTAGACCCCTTAGTGAATAGAGTAGACCTACTGTATATATGTGTTCTATTAAACGTGTGACAGCAAAGTCATATTTCAATGTATGTCCAAATGATTTATGAACGGTTATTTATATAGTGCACAGATTAACCAGCGCTTTACAGGGAATATGTTCAGTCTATCACGTGAGAGAACCGTCTCGCTTCCATATTCTCAAAAAAATAAAATAAAAACTAGCATGGGTGACCCTCTGAGACATAGGGCAAGATTTAGAGATGGACGATGCTGCGACCGTTTTTGCGTTCTATCTGTCGCGTCTGCGACTTTATGCAAATGCTGGTAATCAGCCTCTCCTCTTGTGTACATTCGTGCGTATAGACGTGTAAGGACTGAGATGCCCACTATCAGCGTTTGTGCGCGCTGTAATAACCATTGATGCCTCTGAGGCTCCGTCTGTGCACGCAGGTACTATCACTGACGCGCCTCCGACTCTCCCATAGGACCGTTTCTACAACATATTGGATATTGGACCTCATTTAGACCCACTCGCAAGCGATGAGCGCTCGCAAGCGGGACGATGTTTAGGCCCTACGCACGCAAGCCCTGAAGCGAGAGAAATTCTCTCGCTCTGGAGCTCACTACAAAAGGGGCAGTTGTCGATGTTGATCGACAGCTCGCCCCGTTTTGTAGGCGTGGCGGGGGGGTGTTTACACAAACAGAGGCGTTCCTTAAGGAACGCCTGCCGTTTGTAGGCGGCCACACTGACATCAGCAGTGATGTTAGTGGGGAGCTTCCTGCTCGATCAGAGCAGGAAGCTCCCTGGGGCTTGCGGTTGCCGAGACCCAACCTTAGGGTCTCGTCGCAAGCCCCGATGGTCGCGATGGTCTTGACCATCGCAACCATCAACTTGGTCGGTCGCTAAAGCTGTGGGTGGTAACCCACAGCTTAGCTAGCGACCAGAAGGCCGCACTTCAAAATACAAGCGCCTACCCTCATTCAGAACGACCGCTCGCATTTTGCGAGCGCCTCAGAATGAGGGCCATTGTGAGTAGGTTTACAGACCAAAATGACATGTCAGATGGAGGAGCGAGGTTACTGAGTGGGAATAGCTAAAGGATGTAGTCACATGACATGAGCCCCTCTGTCGCTAGTCACATGACGGACTGAATATTCCTTCCGCCCACATAACAAATGCTTAGCATGTGTGTAGGTGACAAGTCCACTAGTAATGGCTCTGCACGTCCCGGCACGAGACGGGGTATAGCAGAGCACTATAGTTTCAGAGGTTTGTTTTATAAGTAGGAAGCATGGACGAGGATGTAGGCTGTATATAACATTACATTCACCAGCTGTGACACTGTAACGTAGCGTTTCGCATGCAGATACACCCGCAGTTGCACACAGGCCATAGGCATACCGCACCTCATTTTAATTAGCAGAAGCTGCTTCTGCGCCCTATTTATAAGACATATATGAAGGTAAAAAAGTCACACGAAAAGACGATCTGCGCTACCGAGTCATGCCATGGTCATGGCGCATCTAGAAGGGCTGTTTAACTCGCAAGGAGGCTAGATGTACAGTATGCGTACACATCTGTAAGACAGCTAGAACACGCACACTTAGATGCACTCACTATACAGAAGACAATTAGAACACGCACACTTAGATGCACTCGCTATACAGAAGACAATTAGAACACGCACACTTAGATGCACTCGCTGTACAGAAGACAATTAGAATGCGCACACTTAGATGCACTCGCTGTACATAAGACAATTAGAACACGCACACTTAGATGCACTCGCTATACAGAAGACAATTAGAACACGCACACTTAGATGCACTCGCTATACAGAAGACAATTAGAACACGCACACTTAGATGCACTCGCTATACAGAAGACAATTAGAACACGCACACTTAGATGCACTCGCTATACAGAAGACAATTAGAACACGCACACTTAGATGCACTCGCTATACAGAAGATAATTAGAACACGCACACTTAGATGCACTCGCTGTACAGAAGACAATTAGAACACGCACACTTAGATGCACTCGCTGTAAAGAAGACAATTAGAACACGCACACTTAGATGCACTCGCTATTCAGAAGACAATTAGAACACGCACACTTAGATGCACTCGCTATTCAGAAGACAATTAGAACACGCACACTTAGATGCACTCGCTGTACAGATGACAATTAGAACACGCACACTTAGATGCACTCGCTATACAGAAGACAATTAGAACACGCACACTTAGATGCACTCGCTATACAGAAGATAATTAGAACACGCACACTTAGATGCACTCGCTATACAGAAGACAATTAGAACACGCACACTTAGATGCACTCGCTATACAGAAGACAATTAGAACACGCACACTTAGATGCACTCGCTATACAGAAGACAATTAGAACACGCACACTTAGATGCACTCGCTATACAGAAGACAATTAGAACACGCACACTTAGATGCACTCGCTGTACAGAAGACAATTAGAACGCGCACACTTAGATGCACTCACTATACAGAAGACAATTAGAACAGGCACACTTAGATGCACCCCCTATACAGAAGACAATTAGAACACGCACACTTAGATGCACTCGCTGTACAGATGACAATTAGAACACGCACACTTAGATGCACTCGCTATACAGAAGACAATTAGAACACGCACACTTAGATGCACTCGCTATACAGAAGACAATTAGAACACGCACACTTAGATGCACTCGCTATACAGAAGACAATTAGAACACGCACACTTAGATGCACTCGCTATACAGAAGACAATTAGAACACGCACACTTAGATGCACTCGCTATACAGAAGACAATTAGAACACGCACACTTAGATGCACTCGCTATACATAAGACAATTAGAACACGCACACTTATATGCACCCCCTATATAGAAGACAATAAGGATGCACACTTAGATGCACTCGCTATACAGAAGACAATTAGAACACGCACACTTAGATGCACTCGCTATACATAAGACAATTAGAACACGCAAACTTAGATGCACTCGCTATACAGAAGACAATTAGAACACGCACACTTAGATGCACTCGCTATACAGAAGACAATTAGAACAGGCACACTTAGATGCACTCGCTGTACATAAGACAATTAGAACACGCACACTTAGATGCACTCGCTGTACAGAAGACAATTAGAACACGCACACTTAGATGCACTCGCTATACAGAAGATAATTAGGTTGCACACTTAGATGCACTCGTTATACATAAGACAATTAGGATGCACACTTAGATGCACTCGCTATATAGAAGACAATTAGGAAGCACACTTAGATGCACTCGCTATACAGAAAACAATTAGAACACGCACACTTAGATGCACTCGCTATACATAAGACAATTAGAACACGCACACTTAGATGCACTCGCTATACAGAAGACAATTAGAACACGCACATTTAGATGCACTCGCTGTACAGAAGACAATTAGAACATGCACACTTAGATGCACTCGCTATACAGAAGACAATTAGAACACGCACACTTAGATGCACTCGCTATACAGAAGACAATTAGAACACGCACACTTAGATGCACTCGCTGTACAGAAGACAATTAGAACACGCACACTTAGATGCACTCGCTATACAGAAGACAATTAGAACACACACACTTAGATGCACTCGCTATACAGAAGACAATTAGAACACGCACACTTAGATGCACTCGCTATACAGAAGACAATTAGAACACGCACACTTAGATGCACTCGCTATACATAAGACAATTAGAACACGCACACTTAGATGCACTCGCTATACATAAGACAATTAGAACACGCACACTTAGATGCACTCGCTGTACAGAAGACAATTAGAACGCGCACACTTAGATGCACCCCCTATATAGAAGACAATTAGGATGCACACTTAGATGCACTCGCTATACATAAGACAATTAGAACACGCACACTTAGATGCACTCGCTGTACAGAAGACAATTAGAACGCGCACACTTAGATGCACTCGCTATACATAAGACAATTAGAACGCGCACACTTAGATGCACTCGCTATACATAAGACAATTAGAACACGCACACTTAGATGCACTCGCTATACATAAGACAATTAGAACACGCACACTTAGATGCACTCGCTATACAGAAGACAATTAGAACACGCACACTTAGATGCACTCGCTGTACAGAAGACAATTAGAACGCGCACACTTAGATGCACTTGCTATACATAAGACAATTAGAACGCTCACACTTAGATGCACTCGCTATACATAAGACAATTAGAACACGCACACTTAGATGCACTCGCTATACATAAGACAATTAGAACATGCAAACTTAGATGCACTCGCTATACAGAAGACAATTAGAACACGCACACTTAGATGCACTCGCTATACAGAAGACAATTAGAACACGCACACTTAGATGCACTCGCTATACATAACACAATTAGAACACGCACACTTAGATGCACTCGCTATACAGAAGACAATTAGAACAGGCACACTTAGATGCACTCGCTATACAGAAGACAATTAGAACACGCACACTTAGATGCACTCGCTGTACAGAAGACAATTAGAACACGCACACTTAGATGCACTCGCTGTACAGAAGACAATTAGAACACGCACACTTAGATGCACTCGCTATACAGAAGACAATTAGAACACGCGCACTTAGATGCACTCGCTATACAGAAGACAATTAGAACACGCACAAATAGATGCACTCGCTATACAGAAGACAATTAGAACGCGCACACTTAGATGCACTCGCTATACAGAAGACAATTAGAACACGCACACTTAGATGCACCCCCTATATAGAAGACAATTAGGATGCACACTTAGATGCACTCGCTATACAGAAGACAATTAGAACACGCACACTTAGATGCACTCGCTATACAGAAGACAATTAGAACACGCACACTTAGATGCACTCGCTATACATAAGACAATTAGAACACGCACACTTAGATGCACCCCCTATATAGAAGACAATTAGGATGCACACTTAGATGCACTCGCTATACAGAAGACAATTAGAACACGCACACTTAGATGCACTCGCTATACATAAGACAATTAGAAAACGCAAACTTAGATGCACTCGCTATACAGAAGACAATTAGAACACGCACACTTAGATGCACTCGCTATACAGAAGACAATTAGAACAGGCACACTTAGATGCACTCGCTGTACATAAGACAATTAGAACACGCACACTTAGATGCACTCGCTGTACAGAAGACAATTAGAACACGCACACTTAGATGCACTCGCTATACAGAAGATAATTAGGTTGCACACTTAGATGCACTCGCTATACATAAGACAATTAGGATGCACACTTAGATGCATTCGCTATATAGAAGACAATTAGGATGCACACTTAGATGCACTCGCTATACAGAAGACAATTAGAACACGCACACTTAGATGCTCTCGCTATACATAAGACAATTAGAACACGCACACTTAGATGCACTCGCTATACAGAAGACAATTAGAACACGCAAACTTAAATGCACTCGCTGTACAGAAGACAATTAGAACACGCACACTTAGATGCACTCGCTATACATAAGACAATTAGCACACGCACACTTAGATGCACTCGCTGTACAGAAGACAATTAGAACACGCACACTTAGATGCACTCGCTATACAGAAGACAATTAGAACACGCACACTTAGATGCACTCGCTGTACAGAAGACAATTAGAACACGCACACTTAGATGCACTCGCTATACAGAAGACAATTAGAACACGCACACTTAGATGCACTCGCTATACAGAAGACAATTAGAACACGCACACTTAGATGCACTCGCTGTACAGAAGACAATTAGAACGCGCACACTTAGATGCACTCACTATACAGAAGACAATTAGAACAGGCACACTTAGATGCACCCCCTATACAGAAGACAATTAGAACACGCACACTTAGATGCACTCGCTGTACAGATGACAATTAGAACACGCACACTTAGATGCACTCGCTATACAGAAGACAATTAGAACACGCACACTTAGATGCACTCGCTATACAGAAGACAATTAGAACACGCACACTTAGATGCACTCGCTATACAGAAGACAATTAGAACACGCACACTTAGATGCACTCGCTATACAGAAGACAATTAGAACACGCACACTTAGATGCACTCGCTGTACAGAAGACAATTAGAATGCGCACACTTAGATGCACTCGCTGTACATAAGACAATTAGAACACGCACACTTAGATGCACTCGCTGTACAGAAGACAATTAGAACGCGCACACTTAGATGCACTCACTATACAGAAGACAATTAGAACACGCACACTTAGATGCACCCCTTATACAGAAGACAATTAGAAAACGCACACTTAGATGCACTCGCTATACAGAAGGTAATTAGGATGCACCCTTAGATGCACTCGCTATACAGAAGACAATTAGGATGCACACTTAGATGCACTCGCTGTACAGAAGACAATTTGAACACGCACACTTAGAAGCACTCGCTGTACAGAAGACAATTAGAACACGCACACTTAGATGCACCCCCTATATAGAAGACAATTAGAACACGCACACTTAGATGCAGTCGCTATACAGAAGACAATTAGAAGACGCACACTTAGATGCACTCGCTATACAGAAGACAATTAGAACACGCACACTTAGATGCACTCGCTATACATAAGACAATTAGAACACGCACACTTAGATGCACTCGCTATACATAAGACAATTAGAACACGCACACTTAGATGCACTCGCTATACATAAGACAATTAGAACACGCACACTTAAATGCACTCGCTGTACAGAAGACAATTAAAACACACACACTTAGATGCACTCGCTATACAGAAGACAATTAGAACACGCACATTTAGATGCACTCGCTATACACAAGACAATTAGAACATGCACACATAGATGCACTCACTATATATAAGACAATTAGGATGCACACTTAGATGCACTCGCTATACACAAGACAATTAGAACACGCACACTTAGATGCACTCACTATATATAAGACAATTAGGATGCACACTTAGATGCACTTGCTATATAGAAGACAATTAGGATGCACACTTAGATGCACTCGCTATACATAACATAAGACAATTAGGATGCACACTTAGATGCACTCGCTATATAGAAGACAATTAGGATGCACACTTAGATGCACTCGCTATATAGAAGACAATTAGGATGCACACTTAGATGCACTCGCTATACAGAATACAATTAGGATGCACACTTAGATGCACTCGCTATACAGAAGACAATTAGAACACGCACACTTAGATGCACTCGCTATACAGAAGACAATTAGAACACGCACACTTAGATACACTCGCTATATATAAGACAATTAGGATGCACACTTAGATGCACTCGCTATACATAAGACAATTAGAACACAGACACTTAGATGCACTCGCTATATATAAGACAATTAGGACGCACACTTAGATGCACTTGCTATACAGAAGATAATTAGGATGCACACTTAGATGCACTCGCTATATAGAAGACAATTAGGATGCACACTTAGATGCACTCGCTATACAGAAGACAATTAGGATGCACACTTAGATGCACTCGCTATACAGAAGACAATTAGGATGCACACTTAGATGCACTCGCTATACAGAAGATAATTAGGATGCACACTTAGATGCACTCGCTATATAGAAGACAATTAGGATGCACACTTAGATGCACTCGCTGTACATAAGACAATTAGAACACGCACACTTAGATGCACTCGCTATACAGAAGACAATTAGAACACGCACACTTAGATGCACTCGCTATACAGAAGACAATTAGAACAGGCACACTTAGATGCACCCCCTATACAGAAGACAATTAGAACACGCACACTTAGATGCACTCGCTGTACAGATGACAATTAGAACACGCACACTTAGATGCACTCGCTATACATAAGACAATTAGAACACGTACACTTAGATGCATTCGCTGTACAGAAGACAATTAGAACGCGCACACTTAGATGCACCCCCTATATAGAAGACAATTAGGATGCACACTTAGATGCACTCGCTATACATAAGACAATTAGAACACGCACACTTAGATGCACTCGCTGTACAGAAGACAATTAGAACGCGCACACTTAGATGCACTCGCTATACATAAGACAATTAGAACGCGCACACTTAGATGCACTCGCTATACATAAGACAATTAGAACGCGCACACTTAGATGCACTCGCTATACATAAGACAATTAGAACACGCACACTTAGATGCACTCGCTATACATAAGACATTTAGAACACGCACACTTAGATGCACTCGCTATACAGAAGACAATTAGAACACGCACACTTAGATGCACTCGCTGTACAGAAGACAATTAGAACGCGCACACTTAGATGCACTCGCTATACATAAGACAATTAGAACGCTCACACTTAGATGCACTCGCTATACATAAGACAATTAGAACACGCACACTTAGATGCACTCGCTATACATAAGACAATTTGAACACGCAAACTTAGATGCACTCGCTATACAGAAGACAATTAGAACACGCACACTTAGATGCACTCGCTATACATAACACAATTAGAACACGCACACTTAGATGCACTCGCTATACAGAAGACAATTAGAACAGGCACACTTAGATGCACTCGCTATACAGAAGACAATTAGAACACGCACACTTAGATGCACTCGCTGTACAGAAGACAATTAGAACACGCACACTTAGATGCACTCGCTGTACAGAAGACAATTAGAACACGCACACTTAGATGCACTCGCTATACAGAAGATAATTAGGTTGCACACTTAGATGCACTCGTTATACATAAGACAATTAGGATGCACACTTAGATGCACTCGCTATATAGAAGACAATTAGGAAGCACACTTAGATGCACTCGCTATACAGAAGACAATTAGAACACGCACACTTAGATGCACTCGCTATACATAAGACAATTAGAACACGCACACTTAGATGCACTCGCTGTACAGAAGACAATTAGAACATGCACACTTAGATGCACTCGCTATACAGAAGACAATTAGAACACGCACACTTAGATGCACTCGCTATACAGAAGACAATTAGAACACGCACACTTAGATGCACTCGCTGTACAGAAGACAATTAGAACACGCACACTTAGATGCACTCGCTATACAGAAGACAATTAGAACACACACACTTAGATGCACTCGCTATACAGAAGACAATTAGAACACGCACACTTAGATGCACTCGCTATACAGAAGACAATTAGAACACGCACACTTAGATGCACTCGCTATACATAAGACAACTAGAACACGCACACTTAGATGCACTCGCTATACATAAGACAATTAGAACACGCACACTTAGATGCACTCGCTGTACAGAAGACAATTAGAACGCGCACACTTAGATGCACCCCCTATATAGAAGACAATTAGGATGCACACTTAGATGCACTCGCTATACATAAGACAATTAGAACACGCACACTTAGATGCACTCGCTGTACAGAAGACAATTAGAACGCGCACACTTAGATGCACTCGCTATACATAAGACAATTAGAACGCGCACACTTAGATGCACTCGCTATACATAAGACAATTAGAACACGCACACTTAGATGCACTCGCTATACATAAGACAATTAGAACACGCACACTTAGATGCACTCGCTATACAGAAGACAATTAGAACACGCACACTTAGATGCACTCGCTGTACAGAAGACAATTAGAACGCGCACACTTAGATGCACTCGCTATACATAAGACAATTAGAACGCTCACACTTAGATGCACTCGCTATACATAAGACAATTAGAACACGCACACTTAGATGCACTCGCTATACATAAGACAATTAGAACATGCAAACTTAGATGCACTCGCTATACAGAAGACAATTAGAACACGCACACTTAGATGCACTCGCTATACAGAAGACAATTAGAACACGCACACTTAGATGCACTCGCTATACAGAAGACAATTAGAACACGCACACTTAGATGCACTCGCTATACATAAGACAATTAGAACACGCACACTTAGATGCACTCGCTATACATAAGACAATTAGAACACGCACACTTAGATGCACTCGCTATACATAACACAATTAGAACACGCACACTTAGATGCACTCGCTATACAGAAGACAATTAGAACAGGCACACTTAGATGCACTCGCTATACAGAAGACAATTAGAACACGCACACTTAGATGCACTCGCTGTACAGAAGACAATTAGAACACGCACACTTAGATGCACTCGCTGTACAGAAGACAATTAGAACACGCACACTTAGATGCACTCGCTATACAGAAGACAATTAGAACACGCGCACTTAGATGCACTCGCTATACAGAAGACAATTAGAACACGCACACTTAGATGCACTCGCTATACAGAAGACAATTAGAACGCGCACACTTAGATGCACTCGCTATACAGAAGATAATTAGAACACGCACACTTAGATGCACCCCCTATATAGAAGACAATTAGGATGCACACTTAGATGCACTCGCTATACAGAAGACAATTAGAACACGCACACTTAGATGCACTCGCTATACAGAAGACAATTAGAACACGCACACTTAGATGCACTCGCTATACATAAGACAATTAGAACACGCACACTTAGATGCACTCGCTGTACAGAAGACAATTAGAACGCGCACACTTAGATGCACTCACTATACAGAAGACAATTAGAACACGCACACTTAGATGCACCCCTTATACAGAAGACAATTAGAAAACGCACACTTAGATGCACTCGCTATACAGAAGGTAATTAGGATGCACCCTTAGATGCACTCGCTATACAGAAGACAATTAGGATGCACACTTAGATGCACTCGCTGTACAGAAGACAATTTGAACACGCACACTTAGAAGCACTCGCTGTACAGAAGACAATTAGAACACGCACACTTAGATGCACTCGCTATACATAAGACAATTAGAACACGCACACTTAGATGCACTCGCTATACATAAGACAATTAGAACACGCACACTTAGATGCACTCGCTATACATAAGACAATTAGAACACGCACACTTAGATGCACTCGCTATACATAAGACAATTAGAACACGCACACTTAGATGCACTCGCTATACATAAGACAATTAGAACACGCACACTTAAATGCACTCGCTGTACAGAAGACAATTAAAACACACACACTTAGATGCACTCGCTATACAGAAGACAATTAGAACACGCACATTTAGATGCACTCGCTATACACAAGACAATTAGAACATGCACACATAGATGCACTCACTATATATAAGACAATTAGGATGCACACTTAGATGCACTCGCTATACACAAGACAATTAGAACACGCACACTTAGATGCACTCACTATATATAAGACAATTAGGATGCACACTTAGATGCACTTGCTATATAGAAGACAATTAGGATGCACACTTAGATGCACTCGCTATACATAACATAAGACAATTAGGATGCACACTTAGATGCACTCGCTATATAGAAGACAATTAGGATGCACACTTAGATGCACTCGCTATATAGAAGACAATTAGGATGCACACTTAGATGCACTCGCTATACAGAATACAATTAGGATGCACACTTAGATGCACTCGCTATACAGAAGACAATTAGAACACGCACACTTAGATGCACTCGCTATACAGAAGACAATTAGAACACGCACACTTAGATACACTCGCTATATATAAGACAATTAGGATGCACACTTAGATGCACTCGCTATACATAAGACAATTAGAACACAGACACTTAGATGCACTCGCTATATATAAGACAATTAGGACGCACACTTAGATGCACTTGCTATACAGAAGATAATTAGGATGCACACTTAGATGCACTCGCTATATAGAAGACAATTAGGATGCACACTTAGATGCACTCGCTATACAGAAGACAATTAGGATGCACACTTAGATGCACTCGCTATACAGAAGACAATTAGGATGCACACTTAGATGCACTCGCTATACAGAAGATAATTAGGATGCACACTTAGATGCACTCGCTATATAGAAGACAATTAGGATGCACACTTAGATGCACTCGCTGTACATAAGACAATTAGAACACGCACACTTAGATGCACTCGCTATACAGAAGACAATTAGAACACGCACACTTAGATGCACTCGCTATACAGAAGACAATTAGAACAGGCACACTTAGATGCACCCCCTATACAGAAGACAATTAGAACACGCACACTTAGATGCACTCGCTGTACAGATGACAATTAGAACACGCACACTTAGATGCACTCGCTATACATAAGACAATTAGAACACGTACACTTAGATGCATTCGCTGTACAGAAGACAATTAGAACGCGCACACTTAGATGCACCCCCTATATAGAAGACAATTAGGATGCACACTTAGATGCACTCGCTATACATAAGACAATTAGAACACGCACACTTAGATGCACTCGCTGTACAGAAGACAATTAGAACGCGCACACTTAGATGCACTCGCTATACATAAGACAATTAGAACGCGCACACTTAGATGCACTCGCTATACATAAGACAATTAGAACGCGCACACTTAGATGCACTCGCTATACATAAGACAATTAGAACACGCACACTTAGATGCACTCGCTATACATAAGACATTTAGAACACGCACACTTAGATGCACTCGCTATACAGAAGACAATTAGAACACGCACACTTAGATGCACTCGCTGTACAGAAGACAATTAGAACGCGCACACTTAGATGCACTCGCTATACATAAGACAATTAGAACGCTCACACTTAGATGCACTCGCTATACATAAGACAATTAGAACACGCACACTTAGATGCACTCGCTATACATAAGACAATTTGAACACGCAAACTTAGATGCACTCGCTATACAGAAGACAATTAGAACACGCACACTTAGATGCACTCGCTATACATAACACAATTAGAACACGCACACTTAGATGCACTCGCTATACAGAAGACAATTAGAACAGGCACACTTAGATGCACTCGCTATACAGAAGACAATTAGAACACGCACACTTAGATGCACTCGCTGTACAGAAGACAATTAGAACACGCACACTTAGATGCACTCGCTGTACAGAAGACAATTAGAACACGCACACTTAGATGCACTCGCTATACAGAAGATAATTAGGTTGCACACTTAGATGCACTCGTTATACATAAGACAATTAGGATGCACACTTAGATGCACTCGCTATATAGAAGACAATTAGGAAGCACACTTAGATGCACTCGCTATACAGAAGACAATTAGAACACGCACACTTAGATGCACTCGCTATACATAAGACAATTAGAACACGCACACTTAGATGCACTCGCTATACAGAAGACAATTAGAACACGCACATTTAGATGCACTCGCTGTACAGAAGACAATTAGAACATGCACACTTAGATGCACTCGCTATACAGAAGACAATTAGAACACGCACACTTAGATGCACTCGCTATACAGAAGACAATTAGAACACGCACACTTAGATGCACTCGCTGTACAGAAGACAATTAGAACACGCACACTTAGATGCACTCGCTATACAGAAGACAATTAGAACACACACACTTAGATGCACTCGCTATACAGAAGACAATTAGAACACGCACACTTAGATGCACTCGCTATACAGAAGACAATTAGAACACGCACACTTAGATGCACTCGCTATACATAAGACAACTAGAACACGCACACTTAGATGCACTCGCTATACATAAGACAATTAGAACACGCACACTTAGATGCACTCGCTGTACAGAAGACAATTAGAACGCGCACACTTAGATGCACCCCCTATATAGAAGACAATTAGGATGCACACTTAGATGCACTCGCTATACATAAGACAATTAGAACACGCACACTTAGATGCACTCGCTGTACAGAAGACAATTAGAACGCGCACACTTAGATGCACTCGCTATACATAAGACAATTAGAACGCGCACACTTAGATGCACTCGCTATACATAAGACAATTAGAACACGCACACTTAGATGCACTCGCTATACATAAGACAATTAGAACACGCACACTTAGATGCACTCGCTATACAGAAGACAATTAGAACACGCACACTTAGATGCACTCGCTGTACAGAAGACAATTAGAACGCGCACACTTAGATGCACTCGCTATACATAAGACAATTAGAACGCTCACACTTAGATGCACTCGCTATACATAAGACAATTAGAACACGCACACTTAGATGCACTCGCTATACATAAGACAATTAGAACATGCAAACTTAGATGCACTCGCTATACAGAAGACAATTAGAACACGCACACTTAGATGCACTCGCTATACAGAAGACAATTAGAACACGCACACTTAGATGCACTCGCTATACAGAAGACAATTAGAACACGCACACTTAGATGCACTCGCTATACATAAGACAATTAGAACACGCACACTTAGATGCACTCGCTATACATAAGACAATTAGAACACGCACACTTAGATGCACTCGCTATACATAACACAATTAGAACACGCACACTTAGATGCACTCGCTATACAGAAGACAATTAGAACAGGCACACTTAGATGCACTCGCTATACAGAAGACAATTAGAACACGCACACTTAGATGCACTCGCTGTACAGAAGACAATTAGAACACGCACACTTAGATGCACTCGCTGTACAGAAGACAATTAGAACACGCACACTTAGATGCACTCGCTATACAGAAGACAATTAGAACACGCGCACTTAGATGCACTCGCTATACAGAAGACAATTAGAACACGCACACTTAGATGCACTCGCTATACAGAAGACAATTAGAACGCGCACACTTAGATGCACTCGCTATACAGAAGATAATTAGAACACGCACACTTAGATGCACCCCCTATATAGAAGACAATTAGGATGCACACTTAGATGCACTCGCTATACAGAAGACAATTAGAACACGCACACTTAGATGCACTCGCTATACAGAAGACAATTAGAACACGCACACTTAGATGCACTCGCTATACATAAGACAATTAGAACACGCACACTTAGATGCACCCCCTATATAGAAGACAATTAGGATGCACACTTAGATGCACTCGCTATACAGAAGACAATTAGAACACGCACACTTAGATGCACTCGCTATACATAAGACAATTAGAAAACGCAAACTTAGATGCACTCGCTATACAGAAGACAATTAGAACACGCACACTTAGATGCACTCGCTATACAGAAGACAATTAGAACAGGCACACTTAGATGCACTCGCTGTACATAAGACAATTAGAACACGCACACTTAGATGCACTCGCTGTACAGAAGACAATTAGAACACGCACACTTAGATGCACTCGCTATACAGAAGATAATTAGGTTGCACACTTAGATGCACTCGCTATACATAAGACAATTAGGATGCACACTTAGATGCATTCGCTATATAGAAGACAATTAGGATGCACACTTAGATGCACTCGCTATACAGAAGACAATTAGAACACGCACACTTAGATGCTCTCGCTATACATAAGACAATTAGAACACGCACACTTAGATGCACTCGCTATACAGAAGACAATTAGAACACGCAAACTTAAATGCACTCGCTGTACAGAAGACAATTAGAACACGCACACTTAGATGCACTCGCTATACATAAGACAATTAGCACACGCACACTTAGATGCACTCGCTGTACAGAAGACAATTAGAACACGCACACTTAGATGCACTCGCTATACAGAAGACAATTAGAACACGCACACTTAGATGCACTCGCTGTACAGAAGACAATTAGAACACGCACACTTAGATGCACTCGCTATACAGAAGACAATTAGAACACGCACACTTAGATGCACTCGCTATACAGAAGACAATTAGAACACGCACACTTAGATGCACTCGCTGTACAGAAGACAATTAGAACGCGCACACTTAGATGCACTCACTATACAGAAGACAATTAGAACAGGCACACTTAGATGCACCCCCTATACAGAAGACAATTAGAACACGCACACTTAGATGCACTCGCTGTACAGATGACAATTAGAACACGCACACTTAGATGCACTCGCTATACAGAAGACAATTAGAACACGCACACTTAGATGCACTCGCTATACAGAAGACAATTAGAACACGCACACTTAGATGCACTCGCTGTACAGAAGACAATTAGAATGCGCACACTTAGATGCACTCGCTGTACATAAGACAATTAGAACACGCACACTTAGATGCACTCGCTGTACAGAAGACAATTAGAACGCGCACACTTAGATGCACTCACTATACAGAAGACAATTAGAACACGCACACTTAGATGCACCCCTTATACAGAAGACAATTAGAAAACGCACACTTAGATGCACTCGCTATACAGAAGGTAATTAGGATGCACCCTTAGATGCACTCGCTATACAGAAGACAATTAGGATGCACACTTAGATGCACTCGCTGTACAGAAGACAATTTGAACACGCACACTTAGAAGCACTCGCTGTACAGAAGACAATTAGAACACGCACACTTAGATGCACTCGCTATACATAAGACAATTAGAACACGCACACTTAGATGCACTCGCTATACATAAGACAATTAGAACACGCACACTTAGATGCACTCGCTATACATAAGACAATTAGAACACGCACACTTAGATGCACTCGCTATACATAAGACAATTAGAACACGCACACTTAGATGCACTCGCTATACATAAGACAATTAGAACACGCACACTTAAATGCACTCGCTGTACAGAAGACAATTAAAACACACACACTTAGATGCACTCGCTATACAGAAGACAATTAGAACACGCACATTTAGATGCACTCGCTATACACAAGACAATTAGAACATGCACACATAGATGCACTCACTATATATAAGACAATTAGGATGCACACTTAGATGCACTCGCTATACACAAGACAATTAGAACACGCACACTTAGATGCACTCACTATATATAAGACAATTAGGATGCACACTTAGATGCACTTGCTATATAGAAGACAATTAGGATGCACACTTAGATGCACTCGCTATACATAACATAAGACAATTAGGATGCACACTTAGATGCACTCGCTATATAGAAGACAATTAGGATGCACACTTAGATGCACTCGCTATATAGAAGACAATTAGGATGCACACTTAGATGCACTCGCTATACAGAATACAATTAGGATGCACACTTAGATGCACTCGCTATACAGAAGACAATTAGGATGCACACTTAGATGCACTCGCTATACATAAGACAATTAGAACACAGACACTTAGATGCACTCGCTATATATAAGACAATTAGGACGCACACTTAGATGCACTTGCTATACAGAAGATAATTAGGATGCACACTTAGATGCACTCGCTATATAGAAGACAATTAGGATGCACACTTAGATGCACTCGCTATACAGAAGACAATTAGGATGCACACTTAGATGCACTCGCTATACAGAAGACAATTAGGATGCACACTTAGATGCACTCGCTATACAGAAGATAATTAGGATGCACACTTAGATGCACTCGCTATATAGAAGACAATTAGGATGCACACTTAGATGCACTCGCTGTACATAAGACAATTAGAACACGCACACTTAGATGCACTCGCTATACAGAAGACAATTAGAACACGCACACTTAGATGCACTCGCTATACAGAAGACAATTAGAACACGCACACTTAGATGCACTCGCTATACAGAAGACAATTAGAACAGGCACACTTAGATGCACCCCCTATACAGAAGACAATTAGAACACGCACACTTAGATGCACTCGCTGTACAGATGACAATTAGAACACGCACACTTAGATGCACTCGCTATACATAAGACAATTAGAACACGTACACTTAGATGCACTCGCTGTACAGAAGACAATTAGAACACGCACACTTAGATGCACCCCCTATATAGAAGACAATTAGGATGCACACTTAGATGCACTCGCTATACATAAGACAATTAGAACACGCACACTTAGATGCACTCGCTGTACAGAAGACAATTAGAACGCGCACACTTAGATGCACTCGCTATACATAAGACAATTAGAACGCGCACACTTAGATGCACTCGCTATACATAAGACAATTAGAACGCGCACACTTAGATGCACTCGCTATACATAAGACAATTAGAACACGCACACTTAGATGCACTCGCTATACATAAGACAATTAGAACACGCACACTTAGATGCACTCGCTATACAGAAGACAATTAGAACAGGCACACTTAGATGCACTCGCTGTACAGAAGACAATTAGAACGCGCACACTTAGATGCACTCGCTATACATAAGACAATTAGAACGCTCACACTTAGATGCACTCGCTATACATAAGACAATTAGAACACGCACACTTAGATGCACTCGCTATACATAAGACAATTTGAACACGCAAACTTAGATGCACTCGCTATACAGAAGACAATTAGAACACGCACACTTAGATGCACTCGCTATACAGAAGACAATTAGAACACGCACACTTAGATGCACTCGCTATACATAACACAATTAGAACACGCACACTTAGATGCACTCCCTATACAGAAGACAATTAGAACAGGCACACTTAGATGCACTCGCTATACAGAAGACAATTAGAACACGCACACTTAGATGCACTCGCTGTACAGAAGACAATTAGAACACGCACACTTAGATGCACTCGCTGTACAGAAGACAATTAGAACACGCACACTTAGATGCACTCGCTATACAGAAGACAATTAGAACACGCGCACTTAGATGCACTCGCTATACAGAAGACAATTAGAACACGCACACTTAGATGCACTCGCTATACAGAAGACAATTAGAACGCGCACACTTAGATGCACTCGCTATACAGAAGACAATTAGAACACGCACACTTAGATGCACCACCTATATAGAAGACAATTAGGATGCACACTTAGATGCACTCGCTATACAGAAGACAATTAGAACACGCACACTTAGATGCACTCGCTATACAGAAGACAATTAGAACACGCACACTTAGATGCACTCGCTATACATAAGACAATTAGAACACGCACACTTAGATGCACCCCCTATATAGAAGACAATTAGGATGCACACTTAGATGCACTCGCTATACAGAAGACAATTAGAACACGCACACTTAGATGCACTCGCTATACATAAGACAATTAGAAAACGCAAACTTAGATGCACTCGCTATACAGAAGACAATTAGAAC
Organism: Taudactylus pleione; assembly: GCA_031769625.1. NCBI lineage: Eukaryota > Metazoa > Chordata > Amphibia > Anura > Myobatrachidae > Taudactylus > Taudactylus pleione. Next base: position 6,420,355 of record JAUIMM010000277.1, on the reverse strand, counting down.
ACGCACACTTAGATGCACTCGCTATACAGAAGACAATTAGAACAGGCACACTTAGATGCACTCGCTGTACATAAGACAATTAGAACACGCACACTTAGATGCACTCGCTGTACAGAAGACAATTAGAACACGCACACTTAGATGCACTCGCTATACAGAAGATAATTAGGTTGCACACTTAGATGCACTCGCTATACATAAGACAATTAGGATGCACACTTAGATGCATTCGCTATATAAAGACAATTAGGATGCACACTTAGATGCACTCGCTATACAGAAGACAATTAGAACACGCACACTTAGATGCACTCGCTATACATAAGACAATTAGAACACGCACACTTAGATGCACTCGCTATACAGAAGACAATTAGAACACGCAAACTTAAATGCACTCGCTGTACAGAAGACAATTAGAACACGCACACTTAGATGCACTCGCTATACATAAGACAATTAGCACACGCACACTTAGATGCACTCGCTGTACAGAAGACAATTAGAACACGCACACTTAGATGCACTCGCTATACAGAAGACAATTAGAACACGCACACTTAGATGCACTCGCTGTACAGAAGACAATTAGCACACGCACACTTAGATGCACTCGCTGTACAGAAGACAATTAGAACACGCACACTTAGATGCACTCGCTATACAGAAGACAATTAGAACACGCACACTTAGATGCACTCGCAGTACAGAAGACAATTAGAACACGCACACTTAGATGCACTCGCTATACAGAAGACAATTAGAACACGCACACTTAGATGCACTCGCTATACATAATACAATTAGAACACGCACACTTAGATGCACTCGCTGTACAGAAGACAATTAGAACACGCACACTTAGATGCACTCGCTATACAGAAGACAATTAGAACACGCACACTTAGATGCACTCGCTATACAGAAGATAATTAGAACACGCACACTTAGATGCACTCGCTGTACATAAGACAATTAGAACACGCACACTTAGATGCACTCGCTATACAGAAGACAATTAGAACACGCACACTTAGATGCACTCGCTATACAGAAGACAATTAGAACACGCACACTTAGATGCACTCGCTATACAGAAGACAATTAGAACGCGCACACTTAGATGCACTTGCTATATAGAAGACAATTAGGATGCACACTTAGATGCACTCGCTATACATAACATAAGACAATTAGGATGCACACTTAGATGCACTCGCTATATAGAAGACAATTAGGATGCACACTTAGATGCACTCGCTGTACATAAGACAATTAGAACACGCACACTAAGATGCACTCGCTATACAGAAGACAATTAGAACACGCACACTTAGATGCACTCGCTATACAGAAGACAATTAGAACACGCACACTTAGATGCACTCGCTGTACATAAGACAATTAGAACACGCACACTTAGATGCACTCGCTATACAGAAGACAATTAGAACACGCACACTTAGATGCACTCGCTATACAGAAGACAATTAGAACACGCACACTTAGATACACTCGCTATATATAAGACAATTAGGATGCACACTTAGATGCACTCGCTATACATAAGACAATTAGTATGCACACTTAGATGCCCTCGCTATACAGAAGATAATTAGGTTGCACACTTAGATGCACTCGCTATACATAAGACAATTAGGATGCACACTTAGATGCACTCGCTATATAGAAGACAATTAGGATGCACACTTAGATGCACTCGCTATACATAACATAAGACAATTTGAACACGCACACTTAGATGCACTCGCTATATAGAAGACAATTAGGATGCACACTTAGATGCACTCGCTATACAGAAGACAATTAGCACACGCCCACTTAGATGCACTCGCTATATAGAAGACAATTAGAACACGCACACTTAGATGCACTCGCTATACAGAAGACAATTAGGACGCACACTTAGATGCACTCGCTATACATAATACAATTAGAACATGCACACTTAGATGCACTCGCTGTACAGAAGACAATTAGAACACGCACACTTAGATGCACTCGCTATACAGAAGACAATTAGAACACGCACACTTAGATGCACTCACTATACAGAAGACAATTAGAACACGCACACTTAGATGCACTCGCTATATATAAGACAATTAGGACGCACACTTAGATGCACTTGCTATACAGAAGATAATTAGGATGCACACTTAGATGCACTCGCTATATAGAAGACAATTAGGATGCACACTTAGATGCACTCGCTATACAGAAGACAATTAGGATGCACACTTAGATGCACTCGCTATACAGAAGACAATTAGGATGCACACTTAGATGCACTCGCTATACAGAAGATAATTAGGATGCACACTTAGATGCACTCGCTATACATAACATAAGACAATTAGAACACGCACACTTAGATGCACTCGCTATACATAAGACAATTAGGATGCACACTTAGATGCACTCGCTATATAGAAGACAATTAGGATGCACACTTAGATGCACTCGCTATACAGAAGACAATTAGCACACGCACACTTAGATGCACTCGCTATATAGAAGACAATTAGAACACGCACACTTAGATGCACTCGCTATACAGAAGACAATTAGGATGCACACTTAGATGCACTCGCTATACATAAGACAATTAGAACACGCACACTTAGATGCACTCGCTGTACAGAAGACAATTAGAACACGCACACTTAGATGCACTCGCTATACAGAAGTCAATTAGAACACGCACACTTAGATGCACTCGCTGTACATAAGACAATTAGAACACGCACACTTAGATGCACTCGCTATACAGAAGACAATTAGAACACGCACACTTAGATGCACTCGCTGTACAGAACACAATTAGAACACGCACACTTAGATGCACTCGCTATACAGAAGACAATTAGAACACGCACACTTAGATGCACTCGCTGTACAGAACACAATTAGAACACGCACACTTAGATGCACTCGCTATACAGAAGACAATTAGAACACGCACACTTAGATGCACTCGCTGTACAGAACACAATTAGAACACGCACACTTAGATGCACTCGCTATACAGAAGACAATTAGAACACGCACACTTAGATGCACTCGCTGTACAGAACACAATTAGAACACGCACACTTAGATGCACTCGCTATACAGAAGACAATTAGAACACACACACTTAGATGCACTCGCTGTACAGAAGACAATTAGAACACGCACACTTAGATGCACTCGCTGTACATAAGACAATTAGAACACGCACACTTAGATGCACTCGCTATACAGAAGACAATTAGAACACGCACACTTAGATGCACTCGCTGTACAGAACACAATTAGAACACGCACACTTAGATGCACTCGCTGTACAGAAGACAATTAGAAGACGCACACTTAGATGCACTCGCTATACAGAAGACAATTAGAACACACACACTTAGATGCACTCGCTATACATAAGACAATTAGAACACGCAAACTTAGATGCACTCGCTATACAGAAGACAATTAGAACACGCACACTTAGATGCACTCGCTATACAGAAGACAATTAGAACACGCACACTTAGATGCACTCGCTATACAGAAGACAATTAGAACACGCACACTTAGATGCACTCGCTATACATAAGACAATTAGAACACGCACACTTAGATGCACTCGCTGTACAGAAGACAATTAGAACACGCACACTTAGATGCACTCGCTATACAGAAGACAATTAGAACACGCACACTTAGATGCACTCGCTATATATAAGACAATTAGGATGCACACTTAGATGCACTCGCTATACAGAAGACAATTAGAACACACACACTTAGATGCACTCGCTATATATAAGACAATTAGGATGCACACTTAGATGCACTCGCTATACAGAAGACAATTAGAACACACACACTTAGATGCACTCGCTATACAGAAGACAATTAGAACACGCACACTTAGATGCACCCCCTATACAGAAGACAATTAGAAGACGCACACTTAGATGCACTCGCTATAAAGAAGACAATTAGAACACGCAAACTTAGATGCACTCGCTATACAGAAGACAATTAGAACACGCACATTTAGATGCACTCGCTGTACAGAAGACAATTAGAACACGCACACTTAGATGCACTCGCTATACATAAGACAATTAGAACACGCACACTTAGATGCACTCGCTATACATAAGACAATTAGAACACGCACACTTAGATGCACTCGCTATACATAAGACAATTAGAACACGCACACTTAGATGCACTCGCTGTACAGAAGACAATTAAAACACACACACTTAGATGCACTCGCTATACAGAAGACAATTAGAACACGCACATTTAGATGCACTCGCTATACACAAGACAATTAGAACACGCACACTTAGATGCACTCACTATATAAAAGACAATTAGGATGCACACTTAGATGCACTCGCTATACACAAGACAATTAGAACACGCACACTTAGATGCACTCACTATATATAAGACAATTAGGATGCACACTTAGATGCACTCGCTATACAGAAGACAATTAAGATGCACACTTAGATGCACTCGCTATATAGAAGACAATTAGGATGCACACTTAGATGCACTCGCTATACATAACATAAGACAATTAGGATGCACACTTAGATGCACTCGCTATATAGAAGACAATTAGGATGCACAGTTAGATGCACTCGCTATATAGAAGACAATTAGGATGCACACTTAGATGCACTCGCTATACAGAAGACAATTAGGATGCACACTTAGATGCACTCGCTATACAGAAGACAATTAGAACACGCACACTTAGATGCACTCGCTATACAGAAGACAATTAGAACACGCACACTTAGATACACTCGCTATATATAAGACAATTAGGATGCACACTTAGATGCACTCGCTATACATAAGACAATTAGAACACACACACTTAGATGCACTCGCTATATATAAGACAATTAGGACGCACACTTAGATGCACTTGCTATACAGAAGATAATTAGGATGCACACTTAGATGCACTCGCTATATAGAAGACAATTAGGATGCACACTTAGATGCACTCGCTATACAGAAGACAATTAGGATGCACACTTAGATGCACTCGCTATACAGAAGACAATTAGGATGCACACTTAGATGCACTCGCTATACAGAAGATAATTAGGATGCACACTTAGATGCACTCGCTATATAGAAGACAATTAGGATGCACACTTAGATGCACTCGCTGTACATAAGACAATTAGAACACGCACACTTAGATGCACTCGCTATACAGAAGACAATTAGAACATGCACACTTAGATGCACTCGCTATACAGAAGACAATTAGAACACGCACACTTAGATGCACTCGCTGTACATAAGACAATTAGAACACGCACACTTAGATGCACTCGCTATACAGAAGACAATTAGAACACGCACACTTAGATGCACTCGCTATACAGAAGACAATTAGAACACGCACACTTAGATACACTCGCTATATATAAGACAATTAGGATGCACACTTAGATGCACTCGCTATACATAAGACAATTAGGATGCACACTTAGATGCACTCGCTATATAGAAGACAATTAGGATGCACACTTAGATGCACTCGCTATACATAACATAAGACAATTAGAACACGCACACTTAGATGCACTCGCTATACATAAGACAATTAGGATGCACACTGAGATGCACTCGCTATATAGAAGACAATTAGGATGCACACTTAGATGCACTCGCTATACAGAAGACAATTAGCACACGCACACTTAGATGCACTCGCTATACAGAAGACAATTAGAACACGCACACTTAGATGCACTCGCTATACAGAAGACAATTAGGATGCACACTTAGATGCACTCGCTATACATAAGATAATTAGAACACGCACACTTAGATGCACTCGCTATACAGAAGACAATTAGAACACGCACACTTAGATGCACTCGCTGTACAGAAGACAATTAGAACACGCACACTTAGATGCACTCGCTGTACAGAAGACAATTAGAACACGCACACTTAGATGCACTCGCTATACAGAAGTCAATTAGAACACGCACACTTAGATGCACTCGCTGTACATAAGACAATTAGAACAGGCACACTTAGATGCACTCACTGTACAGAAGACAATTAGAACACGCACACTGAGATGCACTCGCTGTACATAAGACAATTAGAACAAGCACACTTAGATGCACTCGCTATACAGAAGACAATTAGAACACACACACTTAGATGCACTCGCTGTACAGAAGACAATTAGAACACGCACACTTAGATGCACTCGCTATACATAAGACAATTAGGATGCACATTTAGATGCACTCGCTATACAGAAGACAATTAGAACACGCACACTTAGATGCACTCGCTATACACAAGACAATTAGAACACGCACACTTAGATGCACTCGCTGTACAGAAGACAATTAGAACACGCACACTTAGATGCACTCACTATACATAAGACAATTAGGATGCACATTTAGATGCACTCGCTATACAGAAGACAATTAGAACACGCACACTTAGATGTACTCGCTATACAGAAGACAATTAGAACACGCACACTTAGATGCACTCGCTATACAGAAGACAATTAGAACACGCACACTTAGATACACTCGCTATACAGAAGACAATTAGAACACGCACACTTAGATGCACTCGCTATACAGAAGACAATTAGAACACGCACACTTAGATGCACTCGCTATACAGAAGACAATTAGGATGCACACTTAGATGCACTCGCTATACATAAGACAATTAGAACACGCACACTTAGATGCACTCGCTATACAGAAGACAATTAGAACACGCACACTTAGATGCACTCGCTGTACAGAAGACAATTAAAACACGCACACTTAGATGCACTCGCTATACAGAAGTCAATTAGAACACGCACACTTAGATGCACTCGCTGTACATAAGACAATTAGAACAGGCACACTTAGATGCACTCAATGTACAGAAGACAATTAGAACACGCACACTTAGATGCACTCGCTGTACATAAGACAATTAGAACAGGCACACTTAGATGCACTCACTGTACAGAAGACAATTAGAACACGCACACTTAGATGCACTCAATGTACAGAAGACAATTAGAACACGCACACTTAGATGCACTCGCTGTACATAAGACAATTAGAACAGGCACACTTAGATGCACTCACTGTACAGAAGACAATTAGAACACGCACACTGAGATGCACTCGCTGTACATAAGACAATTAGAACACGCACACTTAGATGCACTCGCTATACAGAAGACAATTAGAACACGCACACTTAGATGCACTCGCTGTACAGATGACAATTAGAACACGCACACTTAGATGCACTCGCTGTACAGAAGACAATTAGAACACGCACACTTAGATGCACTCGCTATACATAAGACAATTAGGATGCACATTTAGATGCACTCGCTATACAGAAGACAATTAGAACACACACACTTAGATGCACTCGCTATACAGAAGACAATTAGAACACGCACACTTAGATGCACTCGCTGTACAGATGACAATTAGAACACGCACACTTAGATGCACTCGCTGTACAGAAGACAATTAGAACACGCACACTTAGATGCACTCGCTATACATAAGACAATTAGGATGCACATTTAGATGCACTCGCTATACAGAAGACAATTAGAACACGCACACTTAGATGCACTCGCTATACATAAGACAATTAGAACACGCACACTTAGATGCACTCGCTATACAGAAGACAATTAGAACACGCACACTTAGATGCACTCGCTATACACAAGACAATTAGAACACGCACACTTAGATGCACTCGCTATACAGAAGACAATTAGAACACGCACACTTAGATGCACTCGCTATACACAAGACAATTAGAACACGCACACTTAGATGCACTCGCTGTACAGAAGACAATTAGAACACGCACACTTAGATGCACTCGCTATACAGAAGACAATTAGAACACGCACACTTAGATGCACTCGCTATACATAAGACAATTAGGATGCACATTTAGATGCACTCGCTATACAGAAGACAATTAGAACACACACACTTAGATGCACTCGCTGTACAGAAGACAATTAGAACACGCACACTTAGATGCACTCGCTGTACAAAAGACAATTAGAACACGCACACTTAGATGCACTCGCTGTACAGAAGACAATTAGAACACGCACACTTAGATGCACTCGCTATACAGAAGACAATTAGAACACGCACACTTAGATGCACTCGCTGTACAGAACACAATTAGAACACGCACACTTAGATGCACTCGCTGTACAGAACACAATTAGAACACGCACACTTAGATGCACTCGCTATACAGAAGACAATTAGAACACGCGCACTTAGATGCAGTCGCTGTACAAAAGACAATTAGAACACGCACACTTAGATGCACTCGCTATACAGAAGACAATTAGAACACGCACACTTAGATGCACTCGCTGTACAGAACACAATTAGAACACGCACACTTAGATGCACTCGCTATACAGAAGACAATTAGAACACGCACACTTAGATGCACTCGCTGTACAGAACACAATTAGAACACGCACACTTAGATGCACTCGATGTACATAAGACAATTGGTGGACACTGGTGATAGGGATTTTTCAATTATACTTTTGTAAATTGACTTGGTCTTTCATCCTATCATTGATTGCACATCAATATGTGATCTGTACAGGGCTCCAGTGCATTCCACTATACCCATAGCAGCCCCCATTACAAACCATTAGCTGACAAGGCTCAAACTCCGGTTTACTCAAAATAGCAGGAGATGCGAGAATAGGTTGTTATAGCTGCTTAGGCCGTCTCAGAGAAAAGCAGGGGATGACCCACATTATCTGAGCCATTGTAAGGACACATGGAGTCTTCACATGTTATAATAATGGGAGCCTCATGCTGCTTAGGTGAGACCCATTAATGAGGGACGTCTGCGAGTGTGTTGGAAGAAAATGTGCTCGGAATGGGGGCAGGGAGGGTGTAATGTAATTTTCATGCACTTCCTCTATATTCTGTCAGATAGATAACAAACGTTAGCACAGGAAAATGTTAAAGCAGCATTTTGGAAAGCAGCTTATGTCAGTATGTCAGTACTCCATTCAAGTCTATTGATTATATATATATATATATATATATATATATATATAATATATATAGGAGCCGGTGAGGTCACTGATAATACAGCCAATACACACTCCAGGAACCAGTGATATCACTGAAAATGCAGAATATTCAGTATTCAGTCACTAGAAACCAATGATATCACTGACAATACAGCCAATCCACGCTCTAGGGACCAGTGACATCACTGAGAATACAGCCAATCCATGCTCTAGGATCCAGTGATATCACTGAGAATGCAGACTATCCATTCACTAGGAACCAGTGACATCACTGAGAATGCAGCCTATCCAGTCACTAGGAACCAGTGACATCACTGAGAGTGCAGCCTATCCAGTCACTAGGAACCAATGACATCACGGAGAGTGCAGCCTATCCTATAGCTAGGAACTAGTGTCATAATTGAGAATGCAGCCTATCTGTTCACTAGGGAGTAAATTTACTAAGATTCGTGTTGGTCCCGATTTGCATTCTCGGGTGAAAATATCACTGTTTTGCAAATCGGGAATTTACTATAATTAAACTCGGGTGATTTGTGTTAGTTTTGGGTTTGAAATCGGGTGGTTTAATACCGCTAATTCGGCAGGTTTTTTTGCAATAGAAATGATATCACCATCGGCTCTATTCGGAGTACTTTTCACTCTTTTATGCCTAAATCGGGAATTTACCATTATTCGTTTTGTTCAATTCGACCGTTTTACACTCAAATCGGGGACTCAATAGAAGTTTTAAATGCACCACCTCCAGAGCTGCGAGTTTCATTCCAACATACACAAATCAGTGTGCATTAAACTTCTACTTTCTACGGTGTGCGAGTGATGTGGTTTTTTAACTATTTATTTTACAGTGGAGATACAGGTGCCGCACGTCAGCTGGCACTTGTAGTTCCACAAGTGCCAAATTACGGGCATGCTGGCGCCTGTAGTTCCACAGTAGAATACAATAGTCACACTTTATTTGCCCCCCCCCATTACCCCCCGTATCCACCGCTCTAGGGGTGCGGGGAAGAGACCCGGGCTTCAGACCAAGCCTTGGGTTAAGGGAGAGGGGGGACCCCTTTTTTCAGGGGTGCCCACCTCTCCTGAGATCCCCGGCTTGGCCTGACCAGCTTGGGCTGAGAATCCTTTGGCCACGGAGCCCCGGTGAAAGGGTCTCCGGGCTGTGACATTACAGCCCGGTTGGTTTGGGACCGGAGCTGATTTTAAGTATAGGGGAAACCTACATATATTTTTTCCCCATATTTAAAACCACGACTGGTCCTGCAGCCTGGTGCTGGTACCTAAATTACGGTGGAATCCTACTCATTTTGTTCCCCATAATTTTAGGCACCAGGACGGCTGACAAGTCTGGGGTTGGTTTAGCTTTTTTGGATGGGGGACGCCACATCATTTTTTTTTAAAGAAATTAACCCTTAAACTATAAAAAAAAATAAACAAGCAGTCTGCACATATTTCACTGATATGTGCAGCCTGTTTGTTCGGGAGAGAAATTCGGGCGGTGAAATCGGGACGTAAAAACGGACAGGATCGACCAAATACACCATCAATGAAAACGATCCTGTCAAAAGCGGGAGCTTCCTAAATTCCCGATTTTTTTAAGTGAAAAAAAACCGTCAGTTTTTGATCGATCCTATCCGAGTTGAAAAGCAGGACAGATCGGGACCAAAGCGAATCTTAGTAAATTTACCCCTAGGAGTCAGTGACATCACTGAAGCATTTGGGAAGATCACAAATATGGTAACAAAAAAAAATACTGTAAGTTCTTTTGCATCTTGAATAAAAATGCTCTATGTTGTCCAGTCAGTGGTTAAACATAATGTGTCCCGTTCAGCCTTTCTGATGACTCAGAGACTTGAGGTTATGTACAGTACAAAGCCTGCAAAGTGCTGATGCTACAATCAGTAAAAGTGTGCAATATGCATGGCTGTACATTTTATTTTTACCTGGTACGGTATCACTGGCACCTCATGCAAGTCCCTAGGGTGGGTATTAATGTCTGCGGCTGTAGGGAGCTGTCGGATCAGCAGGGTGCCCAGCCAGCCACTGACATGTCAGGCATAGCTACTACACTGGAATATGATGGGGATTATAATGAAATTGAATTTCTTGTGAATTATAATAAGGAGGAATATTAATTGTACTCTGCTAAAATAGAATATACTGTGTATTATAATACAATTGAGTATCCTGTGTATTATAAGGTGGAACATTCTGTGTATGATAAGGAGGAATATTAATTGGATATGCTAAAGTGGAATGTACTGTGTATTCTAAGAGGGAATATTATGTGTATTATAATTATGGATGGTTAATGTATTATTATAATAAGGATGAATATTCTGTGTATTATAATGGTGGATTTTTAGGTGCAATAATAAATGGGCAATGCTGTGCAACATGGGAAATATTTTGTGTATTATAATGGTGGATTTTGAACACTGTAATAAATGGGAAAGGTTGTGTAAAATGGGGAACATTCTGTGTATTATAATGGTGGATGTTTTAGTATAATAATAAATGGGCAATGCTGTGTAACATGGGGAATATTCTGTGTATTATAATAGTGGATGTTTGGTTACTATAATAAATTGGCAATACTGTGTAAGATGGGGAATATTATGTGTATTATAATGGTGGGTGTTTAAGTATAATAATAAATGGGCAATGCTGTGTAACATGGGGAATATTCTGTGCATTATAATGGTGGGTGTTTAAGTATAAAAATAAATGGGCAATGCTGTGTAACATGGGGAATATTCTGTGTATTATAATGGTGGGTGTTTAAGTATAATAATAAATGGGTAATGCTGTGTAAAATGGAGAATATTCTGTGTATTATAATGGTGGATGTTTAAGTATAATAATAAATGGGCAATGCTGTGTAACATGGGGAATATTCTGTGTATTATAATAGTGGATGTTTGGTTACTATAATAAATTGGCAATACTGTGTAAGATGGGGAATATTATGTGTATTATAATGGTGGGTGTTTAAGTATAATAATAAATGGGCAATGCTGTGTAACATGGGGAATATTCTGTGCATTATAATGGTGGGTGTTTAAGTATAATAATAAATGGGCAATGCTGTGTAACATGGGGAATATTCTGTGTATTATAATGGTGGGTGTTTAAGTATAATAATAAATGGGTAATGCTGTGTAAAATGGAGAATATTCTGTGTATTATAATGGTGGATGTTTAAGTATAATAATAAATGGACAATGCTGTGTAACATGGGGAATATTCTGTGTATTATAATAGTGGATGTTTGGCTACTATAATAAATGGGCAATGCTGTGTAACATGGGGAATATTCTGTGTATTATAATGGTGGATGTTTAAGTATAATAATAAATGGGCAATGCTGTGTAACATGGGGAATATTCTGTGTATTATAAGGTAGATGTTTAAGTATAATAATAAATTGGCAATGCTGTGTAACACGGGGAATATTGTGTGTATTATAATAGTGGATGTTTGGTTACTATAATAAATTGACAATACTGTGTAACATGGGGAATGTTCTGTGTATTATAATTGTGGATGTTTAGTTACTATAATAAATTGGCAATGCTGTGTAACATGGGGAATATTCTGTGTATTATAATAGTGGATGTTTAGTTACTATAATAAATGGGCAATGCTGTGTAACATGGGGAATATTCTGTGTATTATAATAGTGGATGTTTAGTTACTATAATAAATGGGCAATGCTGTGTAACATGGGGAATATTCTGTGTATTATAATGGTGGATGTTTAAGTAGAATAATAAATGGGCAATGCTGTGTAACATGGGGAATATTCTGTGTATTATAATAGTGGATGTTTAAGTATATTAATAAATGGGCAATGCTGTGTAACATGGGGAATATTCTGTGTGTTATAATAGTGGATGTATGGTTACTATAATAAATTGTCAATACTGTGTAACATGGGGAATATTCTGTGTATTATAATGGTGGATGTTTAAGTAGCATAATAAATGGGCAATGCTGTGTAACATGGGGAATATTCTGTGTATTATAATAGTGGATGTTTAAGTATAATAATAAATGGGCAATGCTGTGTAACATGGGGAATATTCTGTGTATTATAATAGTGGATGTTTAAGTATAATAATAAATGGGCAATACTGTGTAACATGGGGAATATTCTGTGTATTATAATGGTGGATGTTGAAGTATTATAATAAATGGACGTGTCCTGTGTTACGTCCACTATGGAGTCAAGTATTTAAGCTCATAACACAGGTTTTGAAGATCTCTATAGCTCCAGACCCTTTAATAGCTATCTTCCATATATATCATGGACCCATTTCCAGTAGTGACCGTTATATAATGGGACATATACTAATCACCACAAAATTACTAATCGCTCAACAGTGGAAATCTAATATTATCCCTAACATACAAGCTATTGAAAATAAAATTCAGGCCCATTATGAATTCGAAACAGCAAGGGCCCAGAACTCGTCATCAGTTTCTAACCCCTTGGTCCGCTGGTTCGTGTGGACCGAATATAGGAATAATAAATGTGCCCTTGATAACTAATTTGAATAAAATCAATACAATAATATATTCAAGGTTTTATTTGAGACAGTTTATTATAAGGTTTTACGGTAATATTGATTATTGTGTTAAACATTGAAATGTTAATATATAAGTAGGAAATCACGACTAAGTGAATGTATGTTTTCAGCATCAGTGCTGTACTTTTTGTCATTGAGTCTAAGGTCCATTCTGATTTAATGATACAATTACATTGTATGTACCTTTCTAAGTGGTTTTAAGTTGTTTCTGTCATTTTACTTTACCCCCATATTTCTGTTCTTTGTATGTTTCTATTATGCATATTTCTTTTAGAAAATCAATAAAAATTGAATATTGAAAAAAAACCAAAAAGGTATAATAATATATGGGCAATGCTATGTAACATGGGGAATATTCTGTGTATTATAATGGTGTATTTTGGGACCTATAGTAAATGGACAATGTTGCCCCATGGGTAATATTCTGTGTATTGTAATGGTGTATTTTGGGACCTATAGTAAATGGACAATGCGGCAGCAGGGGTAATATTATGTGTATTATAATGGTGTATATTGGGACCTATAGTAAATTGACAATGCTGCACCAGGGATAATATTCTGTGTATTATGATGGTAGATGTTTAAGTATAATAATAAATGGTCAATGCTGTGTAACATGGGGAATATTCTGTGTATTATAATGGTAGATGTTTAAGTATAATAATAAATGGGCAATTATGTGTAACATAGGGAATATTCTGTGTATTATAATAGTGGATGTTTGGTTACTATAATAAATTGGCAATGCTGTGTAAGATGGGGAATATTATGTGTATTATAATGGTGGATTTTTAGGTGCAATAATAAATGGGCAATGCTGTGCAACATGGGAAATATTTTGTGTATTATAATGGTGGATTTTGAACACTGTAATAAATGGGAAAGGTTGTGGAACATGGGGAACATTCTGTGTATTATAATGGTGGATGTTTTAGTATAATAATAAATGGGCAATGCTGTGTAAGATGGGGAATATTATTTGTATTATAATGGTGGGTGTTTAAGTATAATAATAAATGGGCAATGCTGTGTAACATGGGGAATATTCTGTGCATTATAATGGTGGGTGTTTAAGTATAATAATAAATGGGCAATGCTGTGTAACATGGGGAATATTCTGTGTATTATAATGGTGGGTGTTTAAGTATAATAATAAATGGGTAATGCTGTGTAAAATGGAGAATATTCTGTGTATTATAATGGTGGATGTTTAAGTATAATAATAAATGGACAATGCTGTGTAACATGGGGAATATTCTGTGTATTATAATAGTGGATGTTTGGCTACTATAATAAATGGGCAATGCTGTGTAACATGGGGAATATTCTGTGTATTATAATGGTGGATGTTTAAGTATAATAATAAATGGGCAATGCTGTGTAACATGGGGAATATTCTGTGTATTATAAGGTAGATGTTTAAGTATAATAATAAATTGGCAATGCTGTGTAACACGGGGAATATTGTGTGTATTATAATAGTGGATGTTTGGTTACTATAATAAATTGACAATACTGTGTAACATGGGGAATGTTCTGTGTATTATAATTGTGGATGTTTAGTTACTATAATAAATTGGCAATGCTGTGTAACATGGGGAATATTCTGTGTATTATAATAGTGGATGTTTAGTTACTATAATAAATGGGCAATGCTGTGTAACATGGGGAATATTCTGTGTATTATAATAGTGGATGTTTAGTTACTATAATAAATGGGCAATGCTGTGTAACATGGGGAATATTCTGTGTATTATAATGGTGGATGTTTAAGTAGAATAATAAATGGGCAATGCTGTGTAACATGGGGAATATTCTGTGTATTATAATAGTGGATGTTTAAGTATATTAATAAATGGGCAATGCTGTGTAACATGGGGAATATTCTGTGTGTTATAATAGTGGATGTATGGTTACTATAATAAATTGTCAATACTGTGTAACATGGGGAATATTCTGTGTATTATAATGGTGGATGTTTAAGTAGCATAATAAATGGGCAATGCTGTGTAACATGGGGAATATTCTGTGTATTATAATAGTGGATGTTTAAGTATAATAATAAATGGGCAATGCTGTGTAACATGGGGAATATTCTGTGTATTATAATAGTGGATGTTTAAGTATAATAATAAATGGGCAATACTGTGTAACATGGGGAATATTCTGTGTATTATAATGGTGGATGTTGAAGTATTATAATAAATGGACGTGTCCTGTGTTACGTCCACTATGGAGTCAAGTATTTAAGCTCATAACACAGGTTTTGAAGATCTCTATAGCTCCAGACCCTTTAATAGCTATCTTCCATATATATCATGGACCCATTTCCAGTAGTGACCGTTATATAATGGGACATATACTAATCACCACAAAATTACTAATCGCTCAACAGTGGAAATCTAATATTATCCCTAACATACAAGCTATTGAAAATAAAATTCAGGCCCATTATGAATTCGAAACAGCAAGGGCCCAGAACTCGTCATCAGTTTCTAACCCCTTGGTCCGCTGGTTCGTGTGGACCGAATATAGGAATAATAAATGTGCCCTTGATAACTAATTTGAATAAAATCAATACAATAATATATTCAAGGTTTTATTTGAGACAGTTTATTATAAGGTTTTACGGTAATATTGATTATTGTGTTAAACATTGAAATGTTAATATATAAGTAGGAAATCACGACTAAGTGAATGTATGTTTTCAGCATCAGTGCTGTACTTTTTGTCATTGAGTCTAAGGTCCATTCTGATTTAATGATACAATTACATTGTATGTACCTTTCTAAGTGGTTTTAAGTTGTTTCTGTCATTTTACTTTACCCCCATATTTCTGTTCTTTGTATGTTTCTATTATGCATATTTCTTTTAGAAAATCAATAAAAATTGAATATTGAAAAAAAACCAAAAAGGTATAATAATATATGGGCAATGCTATGTAACATGGGGAATATTCTGTGTATTATAATGGTGTATTTTGGGACCTATAGTAAATGGACAATGTTGCCCCATGGGTAATATTCTGTGTATTGTAATGGTGTATTTTGGGACCTATAGTAAATGGACAATGCGGCAGCAGGGGTAATATTATGTGTATTATAATGGTGTATATTGGGACCTATAGTAAATTGACAATGCTGCACCAGGGATAATATTCTGTGTATTATGATGGTAGATGTTTAAGTATAATAATAAATGGTCAATGCTGTGTAACATGGGGAATATTCTGTGTATTATAATGGTAGATGTTTAAGTATAATAATAAATGGGCAATTATGTGTAACATAGGGAATATTCTGTGTATTATAATAGTGGATGTTTGGTTACTATAATAAATTGGCAATGCTGTGTAAGATGGGGAATATTATGTGTATTATAATGGTGGATTTTTAGGTGCAATAATAAATGGGCAATGCTGTGCAACATGGGAAATATTTTGTGTATTATAATGGTGGATTTTGAACACTGTAATAAATGGGAAAGGTTGTGGAACATGGGGAACATTCTGTGTATTATAATGGTGGATGTTTTAGTATAATAATAAATGGGCAATGCTGTGTAACATGGGGAATATTCTGTGTATTATAATAGTGGATGTTTGGTTACTATAATAAATTGGCAATACTGTGTAAGATGGGGAATATTATGTGTATTATAATGGTGGGTGTTTAAGTATAATAATAAATGGGCAATGCTGTGTAACATGGGGAATATTCTGTGCATTATAATGGTGGGTGTTTAAGTATAATAATAAATGGGCAATGCTGTGTAACATGGGGAATATTCTGTGTATTATAATGGTGGGTGTTTAAGTATAATAATAAATTGGTAATGCTGTGTAACATGGAGAATATTCTGTGTATTATAATGGTGGATGTTTAAGTATAATAATAAATGGGCAATGCTGTGTAACATGGGGAATATTCTGTGTATTATAATAGTGGATGTTTGGTTACTATAATAAATGGGCAATGCTGTGTAACATGGGGAATATTCTGTGTGTTATAATAGTGGATGTATGGTTACTA
This sequence comes from Taudactylus pleione, assembly GCA_031769625.1. Lineage (NCBI taxonomy): Eukaryota > Metazoa > Chordata > Amphibia > Anura > Myobatrachidae > Taudactylus > Taudactylus pleione. The sequence continues at coordinate 6,402,593 of JAUIMM010000277.1, read as the reverse complement.
TAATAAATTGTCAATACTGTGTAACATGGGGAATATTCTGTGTATTATAATGGTGGATGTTTAAGTATATTAATAAATGGGCAATGCTGTGTAACATGGGGAATATTCTGTGTGTTATAATAGTGGATGTATGGTTACTATAATAAATTGTCAATACTGTGTAACATGGGGAATATTCTGTGTATTATAATGGTGGATGTTTAAGTAGCATAATAAATGGGCAATGCTGTTTAACATGGGGAATATTCTGTGTATTATAATAGTGGATGTTTAAGTATAATAATAAATGGGCAATGCTGTGTAACATGGGGAATATTCTGTGTATTATAATAGTGGATGTTTAAGTATAATAATAAATGGACAATACTGTGTAACATGGGGAATATTCTGTGTATTATAATGGTGGATGTTGAAGTATAATAATAAATGGACGTGTCCCGTGTTACGTCCACTATGGAGTCAAGTATTTAAGCTCATAACACAGGTTTTGAAGATCTCTATAGCTCCAGACCCTTTAATAGCTATCTTCCATATATATCATGGACCCATTTCCAGTAGTGACCGTTATATAATGGGACATATACTAATCACCACAAAATTACTAATCGCTCAACAGTGGAAATCTAATATTATCCCTAACATACAAGCTATTGAAAATAAAATTCAGGCCCATTATGAATTCGAAACAGCAAGTGCCCAGAACTCGTCATCAGTTTCCTAACCCCTTGGTCCGCTGGTTCGTGTGGACCGAATATAGGAATAATAAATGTGCCCTTGATAACTAATTTGAATAAAATCAATACAATAATATATTCAAGGTTTTATTTGAGACAGTTTATTATAAGGTTTTACGGTAATATTGATTATTGTGTTAAACATTGAAATGTTATTATATAAGTAGGAAATCACGACTAAGTGAATGTATGTTTTCAGCATCAGTGCTGTACTTTTTGTCATTGAGTCTAAGGTCCATTCTGATTTAATGATACAATTACATTGTATGTACCTTTCTAAGTGGTTTTAAGTTGTTTCTGTCATTTTACTTTACCCCCATATTTCTGTTCTTTGTATGTTTCTATTATGCATATTTCTTTTTGAAAATCAATAAAAATTGAATATTGAAAAAAACCCAAAAAGGTATAATAATAAATGGGCAATGCTATGTAACATGGGGAATATTCTGTGTATTATAATGGCGTATTTTGGGACCTATAGTAAGTGGACAATGTTGCCCCATGGGTAATATTCTGTGTATTATAATGGTGTATTTTGGGACCTATAGTAAATGGACAATGCGGCAGCAGGGGTAATATTATGTGTATTATAATGGTGTATATTGGGACCTATAGTAAATTGACAATGCTGCACCAGGGATAATATTCTGTGTATTATGATGGTAGATGTTTAAGTATAATAATAAATGGTCAATGCTGTGTAACATGGGGAATATTCTGTGTATTATAATGGTAGATGTTTAAGTATAATAATAAATGGGCAATTATGTGTAACATGGGGAATATTCTGTGTATTATAATAGTGGATGTTTGGTTACTATAATAAATTGGCAATGCTGTGTAAGATGGGGAATATTATGTGTATTATAATGGTGGATGTTTAAGTATAATAATAAATGGGCAATTATGTGTAACATGGGGAATATTGTGTGTATTATAATAGTGGATGTTTGGTTACTATAATAAATTGGCAATACTGTGTAACATGGACAATATTCTGTGTATTATAATGGTGGATGTTTAAGTATATAATAAATGGGTAATGCTGTGTAAAATGTGGAATATTCTGTGTATTATAATGGTGTATTTTGGGACCTATAGTAAATGGACAATGCTGCACCAGGGTTAATATTCTGTGTATTATAATGGTGTATACTGGGACCTATAGTAAATGGACAATGCTGCACCAGGGTTAATATTCTGTGTATTATAATGGTGTATTTTGGGACCTATAGTAAATGGACAATGCTGCCCCATGGGTAATATTCTGTGTATTACAATGGTGTATTTTGGGACCTATAGTAAATGGACAATGCTGCACCAGGGGTAATATTCTGTGTATTATAATGGGTGTATTTTGGGACCTATAGTAAATGGACAATGCTGCACCAGGGGTAATATTCTGTGTATTATAATGGTGTATTTTGGGACCTATAGTAAATGGACAATGCTGCACCAGGGGTAATATTCTGTGTATTATAATGGTGTGTTTTGGGACCTATAGTAAATGGGCAATGCTGCACCAGGGGTAATATTCTGTGTATTATAATGGTGTATTTTGGGACCTATAGTAAATGGACAATGCTGCACCAGGGGTAATATTCTGTGTATTATAATGGTGTGTTTTGGGACCTATAGTAAATGGACAATGCTGCACCAGGGGTAATATTCTGTGTATTATAATGGTGTATTTTGGGACCTATAGTAAATGGACAATGCTGCCCCAGGGGTAATATTCTGTGTATTATAATGGTGTATTTTGGGACCTATAGTAAATGGACAATGCTGCACCAGGGGTAATATTCTGTGTATTATAATGGTGTATTTTGGGACCTATAGTAAATGGACAATGCTGCCTCAGGGGTAATATTCTGTGTATTATAATGGTGTATTTTGGGACCTATAATAAATGGACAATGCTGCACCAGGGGTAATATTCTGTGTATTATAATGGTGTATTTTGGGACCTATAGTAAATGGACAATGCTGCACCAGGGGTAATATTCTGTGTATTATAATGGTGTATTTTGGGACCTATAGTAAATGGACAATGCTGCAACAGGGGTAATATTCTGTGTATTATAAATAAGTGGAATATTATGTGCGGTCTAATGAATGGTTGGTGCATCTATGAATGAGAACACATGTCGGTATCCAGAGGGGAAACAGATGGAAAGAGTCTCATTATTTCTCTCCTGCGCTATAAAAAGTACAAATACTAATACGATCCATGTGGGGGGATTGCAGGATTCCTTGGCACGAGGGGGTTTGTTTACAACATGAATGTTTTTACAATAAGAGGAAGCAAACACCACTCCCTTTCTGAGCCGCTCAACCCCCCTCTGTCCTTGCAGACTATTCCCACTGCGCAGACCATCCCATCTATCATTACCCTCCAGCCATTACTCAATAAGGATAACTGAGGCTTCTCTGCAAAGTCCAATAACAAATGGATGCGTCCCCCCCCCCCCCCCCCCCTGGCCATACTGTACATCACAACAGCTTCCTGTGTCCCTAATTACAAACACAATTGGAGCCAATTTTCTCCAGGAAAATGTGTTGTCTTCTCTGGTTTCACATCTTGGATACCGTCTATGAGTGCCCCCCTTATACGTCTGTTCTGTATCTACAAACTCCACGTTCACGAGTATGTTTGTTTAAATTCACATCCTCCAATTGAAAATAATGTGACTTTTATTCATTTTCTGCTACTGTGGGGATCATCCACAGCAATGTGCTATTAATCATCTGCTAATAAACGCCTGTAAAGCGCGCTACAGCTAGGATCAACGGTTTATGATGTAGTAAAAATGTCGGAAAGCAGCCCGCACTATTTCTCCGGGAGCATTGAATGCTTGCAGTAATACAGGAAAAGCACAAAGGACCTCATTCAGACCCGGTCGCAAGCGCTGCGCGCTCGCAACCGGGCCGATGTTTTGGTCCTGCGCACGCGCAGCGGTCGCACTGCACAAGCCCCGGAGCGAGAGAGAAACTCTCTCGCTCCGGAGCTCACTACAAAAGGGCCGGCTGTCGATGTCGATCGACAGCTCGGCCCGTTTTGTAGGCGGGGCGGGGGGGTGGTTTCACAAACGGAGGCGTTCCTTAAGAAGCGCCTGCCGTTTTGTGGGCGGCCGCACTGACATCAGCATTGGGATCAGAGCAGGAAGCTCCCTGGGGCTTGCGGCTGCTGAGACCCAACCTTAGGGTCTCGTCGCAAGCCACGATGGTCGCGATGGTCTTGATCATTGCGACCATCACCCTGGTCGGTCGCTAAGCTGTGGGAGGTAACCCACAGTTTAGCTAGCGACCAGGAGGCCGCACTTAAAAATAGAAGCGGCCGCCCTCATTCAGAACGAGCACTCGCTTCTTGCGACCGCCTCTGAATGAGGGCCAAAGACTTAAAGGTCTGTCCCTAAAATTATTTTTTTTCCCCCATTTTCCCAGTGCATATGTCTAAGTGACCCCTAAAGGTTAAAGAACATGGGGCTTATTTATTAAAGTTTGTGAGACATTATTCCTGGCGTTTTAGCATGGTTATAGCACAAAATGTCCATTTATTATTGCAATTACACCAGATATGTTCTACGTTTATTAAACTTTCACAAAGTACCGCCATTTCCATAGTTCTCTATGGAGAGACGGAAAGATGGGGCTATTTAACAAACTCAGAAAAGAATAGACGTGTGGAGCTCATCTCAGTTAGCTAACTCATACTTAGATGGCTATAGCCGCCTTCCACAATGCTGAAATCCCGTCCGGAGAGGTACCGTATCCTTCGGTCGATGTCGCGGCTGGGGTTGCTCGATAAACTGCCCCGAAGCTTCATATCTTATTTTCACAAATAGCGGCGATAAGTAGGGAAAATATTTAGTGCCCCATTTATCAAAGAAGGTAAACACCAGCAGCATTTTCCGTTCTAACGCTGCCAGAGATGGGGGTCTTGTGAAAATGCACATGCACGATGGTCCACGCCTAACGCTGCCAGCTGAGCAGAGCGCTAGGGGTCATAGGTGCTCTGCCAGGTTTTCAGGCGCCCGCCTCTGCCAGATGGCCGCTTCTGCTGTGGTAAAGTAGTTAAACGCTGGACGCTCACTTAATCTGGGTGTACTACAAGGCAGCAAAAATGCAAGAGGGGTGACCACCGTCTTAAGCGAATATTATGTGAAATATTGCAAATTACGCTCTAGGAACTTATGCCGTTATGTATGAGGAAATAGCGAGCATATAGATGAAAGTACAATGGTATTTAACAACGATTTGCTTTACTTCTAAACAATACAAAATTGTAACATGAACATATGAATTCCTATCTCATGTGGAACCTGAAACAAAAAACATATCCTCATGCTGTTCTGATTACAGTGTATCCAGGACAAATGACTAAAGACTAACCACATCAAAAACAAATAAAAGAAAAATTTAGTGATATATCTAATATGGTCCCTAATTAGACCAACAATCTAACCATCACTAATATTAGCATAAATACGGTACTAATTAGACCAATAATCTAACCATCACTAATATTAGCATAAATACGGTTGGACGCCACCCTCTATCGAGACATATTATTACTTACCACGTACTATCTAGAGAAGTGACAGAAGATAATATCATCAAATGTGTATATATTATAAATTTTACACATTTTCCTAATTTAGTACCGTATTTATGCTAATATTAGTGATGGTTAGATTGTTGGTCTAATTAGTACCGTATTTATGCTAATAGTGATGGTTAGATTGTTGGTCTAATTAGTACCGTATTTATGCTAATAGTGATGGTTAGATTGTTGGTCTAATTAGTACCGTATTTATGCTAATATTAGTGATGGTTAGATTGTTGGTCTAATTAGTACCGTATTTATGCTAATATTAGTGATGGTTAGATTGTTGGTCTAATTAGTACCGTATTTATGCTAATATTAGTGATGGTTAGATTGTTGGTCTAATTAGTACCGTATTTATGCTAATATTAGTGATGGTTAGATTGTTGGTCTAATTAGTACCGTATTTATGCTAATATTAGTGATGGTTAGATTGTTGGTCTAATTAGTACCGTATTTATGCTAATATTAGTGATGGTTAGATTGTTGGTCTAATTAGTACCGTATTTATGCTAATATTAGTGATGGTTAGATTGTTGGTCTAATTAGTACCGTATTTATGCTAATATTAGTGATGGTTAGATTGTTGGTCTAATTAGTACCGTATTTATGCTAATATTAGTGATGGTTAGATTGTTGGTCTAATTAGTACCGTATTTATGCTAATATTAGTGATGGTTAGATTGTTGGTCTAATTAGTACCGTATTTATGCTAATATTAGTGATGGTTAGATTGTTGGTCTAATTAGTACCGTATTTATGCTAATATTAGTGATGGTTAGATTGTTGGTCTAATTAGTACCGTATTTATGCTAATATTAGTGATGGTTAGATTGTTGGTCTAATTAGTACCGTATTTATGCTAATATTATTGATGGTTAGATTGTTGGTCTAATTAGTACCGTATTTATGCTAATATTAGTGATGGTTAGATTGTTGGTCTAATTAGTACCGTATTTATGCTAATATTAGTGATGGTTAGATTGTTGGTCTAATTAGGGACCATATTAGATATATCACTAAATTTTTCTTTTATTTGTTTTTGATGTGGTTAGTCTTTAGTCATTTGTCCTGGATACACTGTAATCAGAACAGCATGAGGATATGTTTTTTGTTTCAGGTTCCAGGTGAGGTAGGAATTCATATGTTCATGTTACAATTTTGTATTGTTTATAAGTAAAGCAAATCGTTGTTAAATACCATTGTACTTTCATCTATATGCTCGCTATTTCCTCATACATAACGGCATAAGTTCCTAGCGCGCAATTTGCAATATTTCACATAATATTCCCTTCTGCCGTGGTGCCCACCATGAGATGGATACTAAACTTGATGATAATGTGATCATTGGGGTTTCAAAATAATGCTCAAATATTACATTGTAAAGCCCAGACAATAGGAAAAGACAATAGAATTGCTTTTCATATAGCTAATAGGAGGAGTTGTACTGTGCAGCTGGCCAGCTAGGAAACAGGAATTTCCTGAAAGAAATATTAGAATCCTCGGACTGTCCGTACATTAGTTCTTTTCGCAAACAAGGTGATGACTTCTAGGTCTATGAGTTGGATAATCTCCAAACTGACGTTATATTACAGAAGCGCGAGGCCTGGTAGAGGGACACAAATTTATAAGTGTTTTCGCAGTAGGGTAAATCCCATCATATAACAGATCTGCATTAGTGAATAACCACCATGGTGTTGAATGTAGCACTGTGCTGACCCCTCTGCCACTGATCGCTCTGCAGCACTGTGCTGACCCCTCCACCACTAATCGCTCTGCAACACTGTGCTAATCCCTCCACCACTGATCGCTCTGCAGCACTGTGCTAATCCCTCCACCACTGATCGCTCTGCAGCACTGTGCTAATCCCTCCACCACTGATCGCTCTGCAGCACTGTGCTAATCCCTCCACCACTGATCGCTCTGCAGCACTGTGCTGACCCCTCCGCCACTGATCGCTCTGCAGCACTGTGCTAATCCCTTACCACTGATCGCTCTGCAGCACTGTGCTAATCCCTTACCACTGATCGCTCTGCAGCATTGTGCTAATCCGTCCACCACTGATCACTCTGCAGCACTGTGCTGACCCCTCCAACACTGATCGCTCTGCAGCACTGTGCTAATCCCTCCACCACTGATCGCTCTGCAGCACTGTGCAATGATCGCTCTGCAGCACTGTGCTAATCCCTCCACCACTGATCGCTCTGCAGCACTGTGCTAATCCCTCCACCACTGATCGCTCTGCAGCACTGTGCTAATCCCTCCACCACTGATCGCTCTGCAGCACTGTGCTAATCCCTCCACCACTGATCGCTCTGCATCACTGTGCTGACCCCTCCACCACTGATCGCTCTGCAGATCTGCGCTGACCCCTCCACTGTGCTGACCCCTCCACCACTGATCGCTCTGCAGCACTGTGCTGACCCCTCCACCACTGATCGCTCTGCAGCACTGTGCTAATCCCTCCACCACTGATCGCTCTGCAGCACTGTGCTGACCCCTCCACCACTGATTGCTCTGCAGATATGCGCTGACCCCTCCACTGTGCTGACCCCTCTGCCACTGATCGCTCTGCAGCACTGTGCTAATCCCTTCGCTCTGCAGCATTGTGCTAATCCCTCCACCACTGATCGCTCTGCAGCACTGTGCTGACCCCTCCACCACTGATAGCTATTAATCCCTCCACCACTGATCGCTCTGCAGCACTGTGCTGATCCCTTACCACTGATCGCTCTGCAGCACTGTGCTAATCCCTCTACTACTGATCGCTCTGCAGCACTGTGCTGACTCCTCCACCACTCATCGCTCTGCAGCACTGTGCTGACCATTTCACCACTGATTGCTCTGCAGATCTGTGCTGACCCCTCCACCACTGATCGCTCTGCAGCACTGTGCTAATCCGTCCACCACTGATCGCTCTGCAGCACTGTGCTGACCCTCCACAACTGATCGCTCTGCAGCACTGTGCTGACTCCTCCACCACTGATCGCTCTGCAGCACTGTGCTAATCCGTCCACCACTGATCACTCTGCAGCACTGTGCTGACCCCTCCAACACTGATCGCTCTGCAGCACTGTGCTGACCCCTCCAACACTGATCGCTCTGCAGCACTCTGCTGACCCCTACACCACTGATCACTCTGCAGCATTGTGCTAATCCCTTACCACTGATCGCTCTGCAGCACTCTGCTGACCCCTACACCACAGATCACTCTGCAGCATTGTGCTAATCCCTTACCACTGATCGCTCTGCAGCACTGTGCTGACTCCTCCAAAACTGATCGCTCTGCAGCACTGTGCTGACCCCTCCACCACTGATCGCTCTGCAGCACTGTGCTGACCCCTCCATCACTGATCGCTCTCCTGCACTGTGCTAATCCCTTACCACTGATCGCTCTGCAGCACTGTGCTAATCCCTCCAACACTGAGCGCTCTGCAGCACTGTGCTGACCCCTCCAACACTGATCGCTCTGCAGCACTGTGCTGACCCCTCCAACACTGATCGCTCTGCAGCACTGTGCTGACTCCTCCACCACTGATCGCTCTGCAGTACTGTGCTAATCCCTTTCCATTGATCGCTATTATTCCCTTACCACTGATCGCTCTGCAGCACTGTGCTGACCCCTCCACCACTGATCGCTCTGCAGCACTGTGCTGACCCCTCCACCACTCATCGCTCTGCAGATCTGCGCTGACCCCTCCACAACTGATCGCTCTGCAGCACTGTGCTGACTCCTCCACCACTGATCGCTCTGCTGCACTGTGCTAATCCCTTACCACTGATCGCTCTGCAGCACTGAGCTGACCCCTCCAACACTGAGCGCTCTGCAGCACTGTGCTGACCCCTCCAACACTGATCACTCTGCAGCACTGTGCTGACCCCTCCACCACTGATCGCTCTGCAGCACTGTGCTGACCCCTCCACCACTGATCGCTCTGCAGCACTGTGCTAATCCGTCCACCACTGATCGCTCTGCAGCACTGTGCTGACCCCTCCACCACTCATCGCTCTGCAGATCTGCGCTGACTCCTCCACCACTGATCGCTCTGCAGCACTGTGCTAATCTCTCCACCACTGATCGCTCTGCACTTTATGCAACACATGAGGTTACATATTTACAGAAGGACACAAACATCAGCATGAAAAGGGGAAGCTTCTCTTCTTCCTGCCTGATAGCCAGAAAATGTACCAGGGGACATGAGATAAAATAATGAGTGTTATTATACATAGGAATTATTTCCTAGCGTCTCCACGTTACTGCCAATGGCTTATTGTTTTTCAGTGAACTGAACTATATAATTATTAATCTGTAATCTCTCTTTACAAATCTATCCGGTCCTCTATGCTAACTTTGTACAACTTCCCAGTCCCCGGACGCATTAAAGCCTAGCGCAAAACCAATCTGGGCCCACCGTGTACCTCAATTTGTGCATGTGTGCGTAGAGTGGTGCGTGCGTTACTGAGCAAGATGGAGGCACTACGGAGGCAGAGGGGAGGCATTCCCAGTGATGTTTGGAGTAGTCACATGGGTGCGTCTAATTGAGTAAATGATACGAGTAATTTGGACATGGATTGTCAGGCCCCAACATGGCGGCATTTGTGTGTATGCTTCTAGGAGATCCTTGATATAAGTGTGGCGCACCTCCGATGGAAAAACAATTGTATTTTGTGGCACATAATCACTCAGATCACCTGGCCGGGGTGGAGAAAGAACACTTAGGACCTGATTCAGAGCCGCTCGCAAAAAGCGAGCGCTCGCTATCAATCAGGGCGGCCGCTTTGTTTTAAATAACCCGGTCTCCTGGCCGCTTACTAAGCTGTGGGTGACCACCCACAGCTTTAGTGAGTGGCAGGGTGATGGTCGCGATGGTCCCGACCATCGGGCTTGCGACGAGACCCTTGTGGTAGGGTCTCGTCTACCGCAAGCCCCAGTGAGCTCCCGGCTCTAATAGACCCGGAAGCTCACTACTGACATCACTCGTGATGCCAGTAGGGCCGCCCACAAACGGCAGGCGTTCCTTCAGGAACGCCTCCATTTGTCCAGCCACCCCCCCACCCCGCCTACAAAACGGGGCGAGCTATCGATCAACATCGACAGCCGCCCCGTTTGTAGCGAGTCCCAGAGCGAGAGAATTGCACGTGTGCAATGCCCCACCATCGACCCGCTTGCGAGCGGGTCTGAATCAGGCCCTTAGTGCGACGCCCGTTATTTGGTTGGGCACCAAGCACTAGTGGGAAGCATTATTTCACATGCACTTTAGTGGGAAAAAAAACCCCAAAGATGTCAAGACGCACTTAGAGCAACGTACTGGAAACATTTAAACACACATAAATGACAGATGACAGACCGTTCCGTTGTCCCCTCACTCTCAGAATTCATTTAAGACATAAATGAGTATACACCGTGCAGCATTTGATGAGAAAGTGGAAAAAAAAAAAATCAATAAGGGGGTGGCACTAGAGGGTTGGCGTAACTCCGAAATTGTAAATGTTGTGACAGCGAGCTCATGAGAAAGGGACGTGGGCCACTACAGAAGACGTGGTCATATTATACTGGGTGGTACACAAGACGTGGTCATATTATACTGGGTGGTACACAAGACGTGATCATGTTATACTGGGTGGTACACAAGACGTGGTCATATTATACTGGGTGGTACACAAGACGTGGTCATATTATACTGGGTGGTACACAAGATGTGGTCATATTATACTGGGTGGTACACAAGACGTGGTCATATTATACTGGGTGGTACACAAGACGTGGTCATATTATACTGGGTGGTACACAAGACGTGATCATGTTATACTGGGTGGTACAGAAGACATGATCATGTTATACTGGGTGGTACACAAGACGTGGTCATGTTATACTGGGTGGTACACAAGACGTGATCATGTTATACTGGGTGGTACACAAGACGTGATCATGTTATACTGGGTGGTACACAAGACGTGATCATATTATACTGGGTGGTACACAAGACGTGGTCATATTATACTGGGTGGTACACAAGACGTGATCATGTTATACTGGGTGGTACACAAGACGTGGTCATATTATACTGGGTGGTACAGAAGACGTGATCATATTATACTGGGTGGTACAGAAGACGTGATCATATTATACTGGGTGGTACAGAAGACGTGATCATATTATACTGGGTGGTACACAAGACGTGATCATGTTATACTGGGTGGTACACAAGACGTGGTCATATTATACTGGGTGGTGCAGAAGACGTGGTCATATTATACTGGGTGGTAAAGAAGACGTGATCATGTTATACTGGGTGGTACACAAGACGTGATCATATTATACTGGGTGGTACACAAGACGTGGTCATGTTATACTGGGTGGTACACAAGACGTGGTCATATTATACTGGGTGGTACACAAGACGTGATCATGTTATACTGGGTGGTACACAAGACGTGATCATGTTATACTGGGTGGTACACAAGACGTGATCATGTTATACTGGGTGGTACACAAGACGTGATCATGTTATACTGGGTGGTGCCCTGCCCCCATAACATAACTTTAATTCATGCATCTGTTGCTGGTACGCCCATGGTTTAGATGGGCACCAGTTAGTGGGGTGAGCCTTCCAACTGTCCTCTAAACGTCACAGATATGTGGGATAGCGGGACAATCCCCTCCAACCATTCCTAACATTTGTATACGTATAATATACCATACATGCATGGCAGAGGCCTTTACATACACACGTGTGTGTCTATTATCTCAGCTATCTGGCGGCATATCTGGCGGCAAACTGACCTATTTTCTGGCTTCATCTTCTCTGAACACTCCCACAGTTTATAGCCAGAAACCTCTTCTCGTCACTTTACCAGTTCTGCTGACCCAAATACAACCTTCCATACACTAAAATAGCCCGACCTGCCTCCAGCTCCCTCCGTTCTGCATATCTCACTCTCACACGCATCCGCTAACGCGAGCTCTGCAAGATGCTCGTCTCTTCCTCAGAACTGACAAATATTCCCTTTCCAGCGAATTTACAATGCAGAACACCGGCAAACGAAATCATTTTAAGTGTTCTGAAAATAGCTGACTCAGAGCAAGGAGACGGAATACGGGAAGTCCGCATAATTGCTGTTTTCTATTTATATCCCCCAACTTTCTGCTGCCTTCTTATAGATGAATAGGCATATATGTGAAGAGGATAAAATACCACCCATAATGTTTCTTTTTTTCTTTACTAATAAACAACCCCTTATACCCAATCTAGCAGAAATGCTGGGGGCTCATGCCACCAGACCAGCCCCGTCCGGTAGAATACACCCCCACCCCTCAAATACTGTGACAGTATCTAACACAAAAGGGGCCATAGACCAATAGCGAATTGTAAATTCCCCAAAACTACAGGGTTTCCCAAGTCTTCTACATATTTGAAATTTCAGCAGACATTTATCACGGGAGTATAAAAAGAGATAGACGTCTGAGCTCTCTCACACGCCCTTCTCTGCAGGAATACGCTGGGTACACATTAAACGATAAATGTGTACCCAGCGATCCGACAGGCGACCCCCCCCCCCCTGCAACGTGCCGACATATCGGGCAGTCGGTACACATTAGACGATCCGGTGCCCAACCACCCGACATGTCGGCCCCTGCCCATCCCACTGCATGGGGTCATCAGTTGCATCGTCCGATTGAGCTGCATGTAGAGACGTTGCGGCTGACGACCAAACGGGAGAGCGCAACGGCCGACATTTTAACGATATGTCGGCCCGATCTGTCGGATCTGGCGAAATATCGGTAAGTGTGTACCCAGCTTTACATTGACTTCTTTGCTTTGTGGTAACAATGTTGCTGCAGTCTGCATAACAGTTTATTATAGAGCTACGGAGACCACGATACGGTTACATGTTTCTCAGGCTCGGCCGAAGGAAGCAGGAAAATCAATACAAAATCTCTGCACAACATCAACTTTACCAATTTGGTAACATGCTTCTAATATATTGTTTTATTACTCAATAAAATATTCAGGTGATGAATAATTTATCTCTAATGATTTGTAACTTTAGCCAATATGTGCCCTACAGTTAAAGTCAAAGCAGAGGTGGGATTGGTTTGCTTGTATTGAAGGGAACGGAGCCTGGGAGATAATCATAGGACAACAGGTGAGCGAGAGGCAATTACTGTTGCCCCCGGGGCTGATCTGTAACCATCGCTTGGATTCTGGCTCCCAGTTTAGCTGATGGTAAATAACATTATTGTATGCATGTCGCAACCATAGAAAATTCTCGGCATCCTCGTTATGTGTGAGGGTAAGAGGTCATTAGGTAAAATGTAACAAATGACATTTACACTTTACCCATTGCCTGTTTTTTGTTGTGACGAAGGTGTCCTGGGGAAAATGTTATCAAAGGCTTGTTACACAACAAAATAACTAAATGTGCTACAATCTCTTGTGTGAACCATGGAGGATCAGAGCTGCAGTCAGTGCACCATGGAGGATTAGAGCTGCAGTCAGTGCTGCATGGAGGATTGGAGCTGCAGTCAGTGCACCATGGAGGATTAGAGCTGCAGTCAGTGCACCATGGAGGATTAGAGCTGCAGTCAGTGCACCATGGAGGATTAGAGCTGCAGTCAGTGCACCATGGAGGATCAGAGCTGCAGTCAGTGCACCATGGAGGATCAGAGCTGCAGTCAGTGCACCATGGAGGATTAGAGCTGCAGTCAGTGCACCATGGAGGATCAGAGCTGCAGTCAGTGCACCATGGAGGATCAGAGCTGCAGTCAGTGCACCATGGAGGATTAGAGCTGCAGTCAGTGCACCATGGAAGATCAGAGCTGCAGTCAGTGCACCATGGAGGATTAGAGCTGCAGTCAGTGCACCATGGAGGATTAGAGCTGCAGTCAGTGCACCATGGAGGATTAGAGCTGCAGTCAGTGCACCATGGAGGATCAGAGCTGCAGTTAGTGCACCATGGAGGATTAGAGCTGCAGTCAGTGCACCATGGAGGATTAGAGCTGCAGTCAGTGCACCATGGAGAATTAGAGCTGCAGTCAGTGCACCATGGAGGATTAGAGCTGCAGTCAGTGCACCATGGAGGATCAGAGCTGCAGTTAGTGCACCATGGAGGATTAGAGCTGCAGTCAGTGCACCATGGAGGATTAGAGCTGCAGTCAGTGCACCATGGAGAATTAGAGCTGCAGTCAGTGCACCATGGAGGATTAGAGCTGCAGTCAGTGCACCATGGAGGATCAGAGCTGCAGTCAGTGCACCATGGAGGATTAGAGCTGCAGTCAGTGCACCATGGAGGATCAGAGCTGCAGTCAGTGCACCATGGAGGATTAGAGCTGCAGTCAGTGCACCATGGAGGATTAGAGCTGCAGTCAGTGCACCATGGAGGATTAGAAGCTGCAGTCAGTGCACCATGGAGTATTAGAGCTGCAGTCAGTGCACTATGGAGGATTAGAAGCTGCAGTCAGTGCACCATGGAGGATTAGAGCTGCAGTCAGTGCACCATGGAGGATTAGAAGCTGCAGTCAGTGCACCATGGAGGATTAGAGCTGCAGTCAGTGCACCATGGAGGATTAGAGCTGCAGTCAGTGCACCATGGAGGATTAGAAGCTGCAGTCAGTGCACCATGGAGGATTAGAAGCTGCATTCAGTGCACCATGGAAGATTAGAAGCTGCATTCAGTGCACCATGGAGGATTAGAGCTGCAGTCAGTGCACCATGGATTAGAGCTGCAGTCAGCGCACCATGGAGGATTAGAGCTGCAGTCAGCGCACCATGGAGGATTAGAGCTGCAGTCAGTGCAGCATTAGCATAAATGTGCAGTAGCGGCTGCAACAAAAGTCACAGATGCTGCTGCTTTGCGTCTACGTCTGGATCACCTCCTGTGTGTCAGAGAGAAGCTACTGGTTTTCTATCAGTGAGCAAAGACCAGAGGAGTACATGCCCAGCAGAGAATGTAATGTCCAGCAGATAATGTAATGTCCAGCAGTGAATGTAATGTCCAGCAGATAATGTAATGTCCAGCAGTGATTGTAATGTCCAGCAGAGAATGTAATGTCCTGCAGTGAATGTAATGTCCAGCAGTGAATGCAATATCCAGCAGTGAATGTAATGTCCAGCAGTGAATGTAATATCCAGCAGTGAATGTAATGTCCAGCAAATGTAATGTCCAGCAGTGAATGTAATATCCAGCAGAGAATGTAATGTCCAGCAGAGAATGTAATGTCCAGCAGATAATATAATGTCAGCAGAGAATGTAATGCTAGCAGAGAATGTAATGTCCGACAGTGAATGTAATGTCCAGCAGAGAATGTAATGTCCAGCAGTGAATGTAATATCCAGCAGAGAATGTAATGTCCAGCAGATAATATAATGTCAGCAGAGAATGCAATGTTAGCAGAGAATGTAATGTCCAGCAGTGAATGTAATGTCCAGCAGAGAATGTAATGTTAGCAGAGAATGTAATGTCCGGCAGTGAATGTAATGTCCAGCAGAGAATGTAATGTTAGCAGTGAATGTAATGTTCGGCAGTGAATGTTATGTTAGCAGAGAATGTAATGTCCGGCAGTGAATGTAATGTCCAGCAGAGAATGTAATGTTAGCAGTGAATGTAATGTTCGGCAGTGAATGTTATGTTAGCAGAGAATGTAATGTCCGGCACTGAATGTAATGTTCAGTAGTGAATGTAACATCAGCAACAATAGATAAGAAGATATGTATCTTTATCATAGCCACAATGTTATTTACAAGCCTCTAGTAAGACTCTAGCATAAAGGCACTAACTGCATAGCAAATACTGGTGACCCCATTCAAATCTCAGAGAAGTCACTTTATCTAAGATCAAGTCAACAATATTAGCTAGGTAACTGCAAAGCCAATGGAAGCAGGGCTGGATTGGTAAGCAGTCGGGAAGCCAACGGACGTAATCCTGACCGCCGGCTTCCTGATTGTCTAATCCCGGTAAGTGTCTAATGACAGGCGTCGAAATCCCTACGCCTGTCATTAGACCTACACCGGGAGCCTGACACCCGGCTTACCGATCGAAGGTAAGCCAATGGAGGGTTAGGGGGTAGAATAGGTTTAGTCAATACTTACCTTTTGGACGATCGGGATTTTCACCACTGCCGGGCTGCCGCTGTCGGCATGCGGCCGGCGGTAAATCATACTGATTCCGCTGGATTAAAGGGTGCATGGGTCTGTCTGTGGCTGAAAATGATCAAAGGCCCATACTAAGAAGAGTCGCTGTAACCAGTGTTGTGTGGGTGTGACCAGTGCCACGTGGGTGTGACCAGTGCCGAGTGGGCATGTACTCCCCTTACACTATCGGCCCAAATGTCTTCCTAAATCCGTAAAAGTAGAGAAATGGCGTAATTTTGTGAGAAAAATAGAAATACAATTTAAAAACTGATTCTGGGTCCAGCTGGTCATTATCAGGCTGTCATTATGATAGGCCTATTTATGGGGAAGCTTGGGGCTGTAGTCCCATCCACCCCATTGTTAATCTTTCCAGAAATATAAGCACAGAGAACCCTTTATATGGCCTGGCTATCTGTACATAAAACAAGAGCTTGTCCAGCAATCCCAGGGTCCTCTAAACCTGCACTCCTGTGATATAAAGTGACTGCACTCACTATTACAGTGCCGGGCTTATCCTGCCAAGGCGGAGACACTGCAGAAAACCACGTTCCGATGGGACTAGCCGGGCATTCTGAGGGGTTGCGGGTGGAGAGCCCTGAATTTGTACATATCCTCAGGGCACCATAGATTGGCACTGGCTATTACGTCCAATAGGGATGCCCTTTAGATGAGGAATGGCAGTGACTGGTAAATGACCCTTACTGACATTCGTAAACGGTTTACTGACATGAATAAAACATTTAGACCTGAGTAAATCTTTTCTGAAAGAGGAACATTTTGACAAGCGACTCTTTCTCCAGAACATGTTACTGCCACCTCTTGTTAATAACGTCTGCCAGCGTATTACACAACAAGAAATAAAGACACAGTAAATAATTTATCGTCTGGGTAGTTTCAAGGAGACTGTACGTATTTTGCTTTACGTCATTGTACATTCAGCTGCTCCGCAAACGTCTCGGCCCCCCTCATGTCTCCTTATATGCCTCAGAGCCTCCGCATATTCTATCCCAGGACTTTTAACTGCCGCCACCCACTACTACTAGGGGTTGCAGCAGCTATGAGCCCCTCACCACCTCTCCTGGCCTGTCTATGATTGTATATCAGCAAGAAAGGAAATGAACCAACATTATCAAACACTGAAGACATTTTCCACGAAAAAAAGGAGAACCCTCTCGTTATCGCACGAGCCCCCGCCTTTCCCCATGCCTAGATCATGACACAGATCTGTCACGTCAAAATGTGTGATCTATAAATATTTAAACAGCAGAGACGAGTAAACACAGAAGAAGCTGGAGCTTTATATAATGAAATTCCCTTTCTCTGCCATGAATAGATTGTGCTCTTTCCCCCGTTTCCCAATCACATGTCAGACACTCCTGTCACCAGAGATGAGCGCAAGCGTTACAGCCTTACCAGAGGCCACATTCTGTGTATTGCTCTTTTAGGCTTTTATCTATATAATATGCACGGCAAGAGTGTTGCAACTAGCTCCACCAAATTTGGCAGGGTGGTGTAGTTTGACCAGAATTAGGTTTTTGCCTAGGATTGAACTTCGTCAGGGCCACACACTGTCACATAATCCCTAAAAATGGGGACAGTCTTAAAATTGGCAGTCTGACAAAAACCTGTGAGAAAGCTACAAAAGTATCCTTTAAACCCCATTCAGGTTATGCCACACAGTAGTACCCCTTATACACATTATGACACACAGTAGTAGTGCCCCTTATACTACACAATAATGCCCCTTACACATTATACCACACAGTAATGCCCTTTACAGATTATACCACATAGTAGTAGTGCCCCATATAACACATTATTCCACACAATAGTAGTGCCCCTAACACGTTATGCCCCCCCCAACCAGCAACTCACCTCCTTGTGTCCCTCCAGCAACCTCTTGCCTCCCCCTGTGTGCCATCAGCAGCCAACGGTGTGGATTTGGGGCTGGGCAGACATGGACAGACATGGACAGACAGCGCCAGGCTATTTGAATCTGGCGTCGGTCGCGAGCCAATCGGAGCTCCTGGACAGGCAGCCAATCGGGCTGCTACTGCTGATTGGCTGCCAGTCCGCAAGCTCTGATTGCCTCGCGACCGATGCTGTCTCTCCATGGCTGCCTGCCAGTGTGCCAGCTGTAATCAGCACCAAATCAATATCGGTCACACCCGGGCCCCCTCGACGGCCCTGACTGGACCGGCCCACCTTGTGTGCATAACTTGGTGCAGGGAGAGCGGTGGGCCACAGAGGCAGCTCGGGCACCATAGCAGCCGCACCCCTTGCACCCACGGTAGTTACGCCACTGTTTGCATGCATGTTAGCAAACAGTGGGTCGCTTTTTAGGATCAATGGAATGGGGTTATAGGCGAGGACAATGGAAACAAATGTAGGCTGCATGTTTACCTCAGACTCCAGTCTTCAACCCGGGCAACGCCGGGTATTCCAGCTGGCGTAACATAATTCTTCACTATACTTGAGGGATTTGCAGCAAAATATCCAGAGTTCCGCCACTAATTTCCTAACAACTGCGCTTCACAGATAATCCTCACACCTGCAGGTACTATGAGACGTTCCTCTTATCAGACTGGGATCTCAGAAGCTCTCTGGGTAAGATTGGGGTCTACTCTTGTGTTTATATAAAGTGTTGGGCACAACAAGTGACTAGTGAGGGCTCGTCCACATGGAACGCTACATTGTTATAGTAAATACTGGCGGAGAGACACCCAATGACCCATATGTTGTGCCAGGCAGGCTGCCAACAATGAGATAAACAGCGAGAGAGTGATGCAGATATAATTTTCTCTCAGTTACCGCCATGCCACGTGTTTCAGCGCTGTCCGTGCGGACAGAGGACCTCATTCAGAGTCTCTCGGTAGGGCACGCTCGCTGGCTGGGAGCGATAATCGCACATCTGCTCATGCGTATAATTCGCAGTGCGCATGCGCAAGTCATTCGTTGCGATCTGATT
This sequence comes from Taudactylus pleione, assembly GCA_031769625.1. NCBI lineage: Eukaryota > Metazoa > Chordata > Amphibia > Anura > Myobatrachidae > Taudactylus > Taudactylus pleione. The sequence goes on along the minus strand of JAUIMM010000277.1, from coordinate 6,383,153 downwards.
TTGCTAGCTCGCAAGCCACTTTCAGGTCGCTGCTTTGAGTGACAGATTGCGCCATTTGTGGGTGGTAACAGGGGGAGGTGCTTGTGAACAGGGGTGTGGATGTGCGAACGCAGGCGTGTCTGACCGCCAGAACGGCATTTAATGGGTGTGTATAATTAGCAAAGTAGCGTCATTGCACACGTGACTTGGTTGTTATTTAGCCTGAACTGCTCGCAGTGCTTGCGGGAGGGTAGGGTCAACCCCAAGCGCTGCGAGCAGCTCCGATGGCCCTCGATGTTCACGATTAATCAGACTCTTCCCGGAGATGACGCGTGCTGCGAGTGACAGGTGGGAGGTTTTATAGTCCAGCGTACGCTAACTGCCATCGCTCACTAAGACATAGAGGGCGTCCTTACAGCGCAAAGAGCGATCGCATCTTGCGAGAGACTCTGAATGAGGTCCAGTGTACGCCCAATTAGAGCCCCTCATAGCGGTATAATTACACTATGTGGATGAGCCTGAAAACTTGTCCCTATATCCTTGTGCATGAAGATTTTCCCCAGTACTCATCACACACATAAGGGATGGCCGGCAGTTATATGTGCGCTCATTTTCCTGCGTAAGCTACAGATACCGTACCGCACATATACACAAAACACATTTACGCTTGCGTCCAAATTCATATTAGGACGCATTTCACAACAATTATAACGGAGGTTTGCATTTACTTGGATGTAATTTATTTTATATTTGCATCTGTACTAATTGTATTTTACATGGTAAATGTTACTTTATAATGTATTAATAACACTGTCCCGCCACTACTGAATGGTAATATGGCACTTCATTACTTCATTATATTGTCTACAAATTGGGTAATGTAACGTTCGTATTTATTACTGCTATTGCCAAGCCGGATCTCCTGGCGCACAGCAGTGCCGATTATATTTACCACACCACTCTTAGTGACTCTTAATAGGAAGTATCCTAATGGCGTCTTGGGGGTCTGCAGTCACAGAGAGCGGCAGTTACAGGCTGCCAGTGACTTGAGCACAGAAGCCATGTAGTATTGTGCCTTCTGCGTTACTGCTGTTCCCTGTGCCGCAATGGGGAAGTAATCGGGAAGCCGACTGCCTAAATACCGGCAGCCGGTTTCCCGACTGTCATATCCTGGCAAGGGTGAAATGCCGGGCGTCTAGATGTAGACGCCTGGCATTTCCCCGACCCCGGGAGACCGGCGCCCGGCATCCCGATCGTAGAGATGACGGGCGCCGCGAGCGGACAGCTGCGGGGGGGAGGGTTAGGTTTAGGGCTCCCGGGGGGGACTTAGGGATAGGCACCCCCCGGGAGGGTTAGGGTTAGGCTAGTGGGAGGGAGGGTTAGGGTTAGGCACCCCCGGGGGGGACTTAGAGTTAGGCACCCCCCCGGGGGACTTAAGTTTAGGCAGCGGGGAAGGGGGTGGTTAGGCACTTAGAGGGGGGATTAGGGTTAGGCACTTGGGGGGGAAGTTAGGGTTAGGCACCCCTAAGGAGGGTTAGGGTGGTTAGGTTAGGTTAGTAGATACTCACCTATCCACGATCGGGATTTCCAGCGCTGTCGGGCTTCCGCTGCTTCTAACTCTGCTCATGCGGCCGGCGGTATTTCATACCCATTCCCCTCAATGTGTCTGACGTGACATGTATGGTGTAGGATTAATATACGCCGTGTTTTGAAAAGTCGCTGCTCATGTCGTAAAGACACCATGGAAGTAAAACGTCCGTCATTAGGACAATGTCGCCCTTATATACGGAATATCTGAGAGGCTGCAGTGTTGCGCACACTGCTAGATCTGTTTCGGCTAAAACAATACACACACACAGCGAACAACCACAGCAACGGAACAGAAGACAATCTGACAGTTACAAGGAGCGATTGTCACACTAGATAAACATGTTTTTCCATTGTCTGTGTTCCACAGCGTGACCATGACTTCACCGGAGAGAGGAGGATAAAGATCTCTTTCTGGACGTTACGACGCAACAGTCAGATGTAAGAGATGATGCAAATATGGCGCAGCGATGCCAACCCTCCGATCAATACTGCAAAGGGCAGAGAAGGAGGGGGTGGGCAGGTTGTAGAACGGGAGCCCCCGGGCGCTGCTCTCACTGCTCGCAGCAGACTGTGGTTTAGACAAGGAAATTCACTGAAGGTCACAGAACAAGTAGAATATTCAGAGATATTTTTAGCTTGTCAATGCAGGTGATTGCACCATATAAGGACATGTACGATCTGCCTGTCTATGCGGGTCACTAGGTAATATATAACACAATGGACCGGGGAACGATTAACGTGTAACACGATGAATGGTGTTTGAATAGCTGAGGCGGACGCGGACAAGCGTTCTTTTTACTTTTCTACCTCCCAAACGAGTGATGGTCGTCTGCCTGTGACCGTATGGGCCAGATTAAGAGATGGACGCAGAAACGCCAACAACTGCGTCTATCGGCCGTCGCCCCAAATGCTGCCATGAAGCCCATCCTGGGTATTCACCTGTGCATCAACTACCAATTCTATGGCAGATGCGATTTCCATGGCTCGTATTCAATTTGAGGCAAAAAGTCCGGATCCGCGATACTTTTTCACGGATGACGTCATTTTCGCCTGTTTTGCTTTTACCCCGTATTCAATTTGAAAAACTTTACGCCTAGGCGGAACGTCAATGCAATGTACCAGGCGAAAAAGTTTCGCCTATGAATAGCAGGCGGAAAAAAGTGCAGGATTGGGGTTTTGGGGTGCAACGTTGCGGGAACCCCCATACAGCCTTCAGACAGTCCCCCAAAGGTAAACTGTGTAAAAAAAAAAAAAAAAAAAACACTTAAGGACACCCCAAAAAATGACTTTGAAAAAGGGGGCGAAAAAAAAAAAGTTGGGGGACAAAGTTAAAAACACTAGCGAACTTGACTCTGGGGGAAGGTCCCCAAATATGGCCCAAGTGTTTTATTTAATTGCAGGTGCTTGCGGCAGGTGGATTTTTCATGATTTTTTCAAATTCACTTTAGCAACTTTAAAATATGCTGACCCCCATTTTCAAGTACCCCAAATTTGCTGGGATTAGTTATTTTCTAGAAAAAATACTCCTGAATACTATTCTGCACCACCTATAGAAAAACGCTATTTAGCAGCTATTGAGCCCATTTAAAAACACCAAATACCTTCAGCAAGCCAAATCGGGGGGTATCATAGTGTACCCCCATGTCAGAGCATCTTTTGGGGGGTGTCAGGCTGATTTCCCCAAATCTGACAGGACTTTCCGCCTGTTCCAAGTTTCGCCGGGTCCCGTTTTCGAGTACTTTCAAATTGAATACGGGATAAAGCGTGCACCCGCGCGATACTTTTCCGCCTGTCAAACAGGCGAAGTAGGCGAAAAGTCCGGGCCGCGAAAAAGCATCGCGGCTCGGCTCAAATTGAATACGACTCCATGTATACCTACAAAGTGAGCGATTTTGCGTCTGTGTGCAACCACTGTCCCTGACTCACCCGCAAAACTCCCATAATACGTAAGAGAGTCACTTTGGGGAATAATGGGGGGGGGCACTCCCTATAGATATATATATATATATTTATATCCGTGAGGATCTGGGTAAACTATAAAGTGCAGCGAACTAACCTGGCTTCTGGTGCTTGGAAACATTCCCGACATACTGTACCCGTGTGGACAAGGACTTTCTAGCGCAGGGGTGGGGAACCTTTTTTTTTGTCGAGGGCCATTTTGATATCTATATAACATTATTTGCGGGCCCGGTGCAGGCCACGCCTCCTCCATGTGATGTCAGGCAGGGACGGGGCCACAAACGCCAGTGATTACAGCAATGCCCGGAGCATCCTGAGGATGCTCCGGGGAGCTGTAAGGGCAGAGGTGTGACCGTCAGAAGTGTCCTAAAGACTCTCCATCCGGCAGTGTGGCATAGGTTCTGGCTGCAGGGTGACATTATAGGCACCCTGCTAGCCAGATGAGGCTGGCAGAGAAAAACTCAGAGGGCCAGACCAAATGATTCCGAGGGCCTTATACGGCCCCCGGGCAGGAAGTTCCAAGAGACTGTTGTGTGCGGGAGACAATAATCGGATTCTTGTTATACTGTAATTAGCAGTACACTGGGCTTGGTAATAATAATCCAATATTTGGCTTTATGCTCATAATTATTATTGTATGTCTAATATATCATATAACTATGGGCCTGATTCAGAGCTGCTCGTAAGCGGCCGCTCGTTCGCTCCGAGCGATGTTTGCACATCTGCGCATGCGTATGGGTTGTAATGAGCATGCGCCAACCAGTCAGTGCGGTCGGAAATCGTGTGTTCGCAAAACAGCGAGTGCCTACTAATTTGAGTGACAGAATGAGGCGTTTGTGGGTGGTAACAGGGGAAGGTGCTTGAAAACGGGGAGTGGAGATCCGAACGCAGGCGTGCCAAACAGTCAAAACGGGCGTTTTAAGGGTGTGCATAATTAACAAAGCAGCGTCATCGGCCACGTCACTTGGTTATTTCTTAGCCTGAACTGTTCGCATGATTGCGGTAGGAAAATCCAACCACAAGCACTGCGAGCAGTTGAGACTCCTTTCGATGTACTCGATTAATCTAATAAATAGTGGAGATGACGTATGATGCGAGCGGCCAGGGGGCGTCTTTACAAAATAGCGAGCGCATGTTTCGTTCGCTCGCTCAGACATAGAGGCGTCAACAGACCGCAAAGAGCGAGCTCTCAATTTAAATAGCCGGCCCCTTTTTCTGAACGAGCGAGCGCAAATAGCGTCCGGCTCTGAATGAGCCCCTATGACTGCTCTAAGCCGGGTATAGAGAAGGGAATACCCACTTACAAGCTTGTTCTCCTGGACATATATAATTGCCGTCACGCATGACCATCTGGCTATGGAGTAAGATGCAGACATGCGTGTGTAAAGATTATATGAATGTACAGTTATAACGCCTCTGATGTAGGCACATACAGTGATTTCCAAGACATGACAGACAGTACCCGCCTGAAATGATTTGTACGTTGTACATTTAGGACATATTACAGGACACTGTCCTACATCTTATAAGATTCTCAGGTTCGGATTTGGGCGTGTAATGCAGATAAAAGGGGTCCGGCGCATCATGGCTGGGTTTGCCGCGCTTTTGGAACCTACGTCCACGTTCCTCACCACAATGCTCTCAGATGAGTCATCTGGCACGTCTAGTTTTCCAATAACATTTTTAATACAGATATATTTCCATCCAGCACACGAACAAGTGACGAGCTAAATAATCAGCAGACTCTGGGGAACAGAACGTCATAAGTTGGTAAGCAAATCAGTCGGCCATACCTAGGTCCCCTCTAATAGGGGTATTCAATATGGAGCGAAAACGCAGTTTCTGCGATGTTTTCGCTCGGATGACGTCATTTTCGCCGCTTTTACTTTGACACCATATACAATTTGAAAACTTTTCGCCGGTGCGAAAAGTATATTGCATTCGACCCTGGGAAAAAGTATCACCAAGGAATGGGTGGCGAAAAAAAGTGCAGAATTGGGGTTTTGGTGTGCAACATTTTGGAAACCACCCTGCAACCTTCAGACAGTCCCCCAAAGGTAAACTGTGTCAAAATTAAAAAAAAAAAAACCTCAGGACACCCCAAAAAAAGCACTTTCATTTTGGGGCGAAAAAAAAATTGGGGGGTACAAAGTTAAAAACTAGCGAACTACAATCTAGGGGGGTCCCCAAGTATGCCCCAGGTGTATTTTTCATTGCAGGTGTTTGCAGCAGGTGGATTTTTCGCGTTTTTTAAAACTTCACTTTAGCAAGTTTTAAATATACTCACCCCCATTTCCAAGTACCCAAAATTTGCTGGGACTACTTATTTTCTGCAAAAAATACTATTCTTCACCACCTTCCCAAATCCCCAAAATAGCAGCTATTGAGGCCGTTGAAAGACCCCAAAAACTTTCAGCAGGGCTAATCGGGGGTATCCAGAGTGATACCCCATGTCAGAGCATCTTTTTGGGGGTGTTATGGTCATTTCCCAAAAAATCTGCGAAGTTTTCGCTGATTTCACATTCGCAGGGTGCCGTTTTCGACGATTTCATATTGAATACGGGTATAATCGGGGGCGCGCGCGATACATTTTTGCCGGCAAAAACTCCGATGTGCGGTGAAAACTTCGACCCACATAGACGGCGAAGTTTACGTTTCATATTGAATACCCCTGTAAGTGCTCATTTTATGCCCATCACTAAAGGCTTCCCCGTTACTTAGGGCTTTATGCAGAAAAATAAATCACACTACTGTGCATGTACAAAGACAAATACAATAGGAATAGATTTGCTGTATCCTGCAATCAAATACCAGCTTTCCTCTACCAAATTCTGTTTGAAAAATGAGCGCTGCGATATGATTGGATGCTGTGTTGTACAGCACATCGGGGCACATTGCACCCTGCCAATAAGCCAGCGACACCGCTCTGAGCTTCGAGTAAATTCGCCATCTGCGTCTGGGCTCATACAATGTTTGCAATCGCCCAAACAACTGTGGACTATTTGGTACATACCAGGGAATCCTCATGCATTTATCACAACAACATGTTGGTGTTCATATATTATAGAGTAACATTTCATATTCCAAAACCATTAATAAATATTAAAAATCACAAAACATTAGCATATTACTAGCCTGATATAATATAAGAAACACAGCCAATCTAGCGCTGGGAGTACTTAATATTGAAGCAATTACACAGCTGTTATGTGAGACTGCTTCTTCAAAATCAGGACAGGTTTTACTCTACCTATCAGTTAAACCACAAAAACAGAAATTTTTAGAACAATGAAACGCTATCTCAGTATCTAAAATAAATCAATATTTAATCATTTAAATATATATAAATATATAGATTACCACTATTAAAAACCGAAAATAATAAACATAACAATCTAAAATATGCAGACGAGACAATGACAATGTAACAGGTCGTAGAGTAATAATACCCAATATATCTGTGCCAATAGCATTAAGATACAATAGTATCAATCAGATCTTATAACAATAATAGACAATACAGACATGCTAATTAAAAAAAAAAAAAGTTGTATCCAATTAATAAAAAATATATATAGTAAGTTCTGACCTTAAGAACGTGAGTGCACCACGTATTGGTAACAGTACCTAACTGCTAATTGGATCTATTCTCCGGTCTCCATACTAATCTGGAGGAGCTTCTTTATACATCGGAACTCTGTCTAATTATTGGATCTTAGGGCCTGATTCAGAGTCGCTCGTTAGCGGCCGCTCGTTCGCTCCGAGCGATGTTTGCACAACTGCGCATGCGTACGGATTTTAGTACGCATGCGCGAACCAGTCTGTGCGGCCGAAAATCGTGTGCTCGCTAAATAGCGAATGCCTGCTATTTTGAGTGACAGGAGACGTATGTGGGTGGTAACGGGAAGGTGCTTGAAAACGGGGAGTGGAGATCTGAACGCAGGCGTGCTTAAAGGTCAAAGCGGGCGTGTTATGGGTGTGCATAATTAACAAAGCAGCATCATCAACCACGTCAGTTGGGTGTCTTTTAACCAAAACTGCTCGCAAGATTGCGGTAGGAAAAACCAACCACAAGAATAGCGAGCAGCTCATACGCTGTTCGATGTACTCGATTAATCTAATAAATAGCGGACATGACGTATGATGCGAGCGGCCAGGGGGCGTATTTTTCAAATAAACGAGCGCATGTTTTGTTCGCTCGTTCAGACATGGAGGCGTCAACAGACCGCAAGGAGCGAACGGTTCATTTGAATAGCCACCCCCTTTTTCTGAACGAGCGAGCGCTAATTGCGAGCGGCTCTGAATGAGGGCCTTAGTGTTATTAGAATCGCTAACACTGCTATGCATTTTGTCATCTGACATTCTACAAGACTGTCTAGTCTGCTATAACAAAGAGAGCTGGAAAAACTGGTAATATTAAATTACAAATATCCTGGACCCTGAACTATGTTGGATCTTGGGATACACACACATATATTATTAATTGGATGTTTTTTTTTTTTTTATTAGAATGTATTGTCTCTTATTGTTATGAGGTCTTATTGATACTATTGTATCTTAATGCTATTGGCACAGATATATTGGGTATTATCACTCTACGACCTGTTACATTGTCATTGTCTCGTCTGCATATTTTAGATTGTTTTGTTCATTATTTGGTATTTTTAATTGTGGTAATCTATATATTTATATATATTTATATGATTAAATATTGATTTATTTTGGATACTGAGACAGTGCTTCATTGTTCTAAAAATTTCTGTTTTTGTGATATAATACAAATGTGATTTTATAAACTTTTCTTTTAACCAATATGTTGACATATCTTTTTCAGCGCAACTATGCTTTTAAAAATGTATAATAAATACACAGAAAGTGCATTCGCTCTGAAGTGGGATAAGAGGCCTATGTATCAAGCTGTACTTTACATAAAATCATGTACAAACTGCAGTTTCTGCATCATTTTCTGTATTGTTCCTATGTACTAATCTAATGGCACAATGCAGGAGATTTCACTATGATCTGACCCCTATGTACCAAACTCCAAAAAGCAAATCTTTTCGGAGTTTAGCACCGGTAGTGTACACCATCTTCAGCTGGTGTTAACTGCTTTAAGCCTATTGAAGGCTTAGGAACAGGAGAGAGATCTATCGACCTCTGACCGGCAGCCTGCGCCTGGCTCTGGAAGCGTCACAGGAGTGTCAGCTTCCGCAGGAGAAGCCTTTAGCCTGTGTGCTCGCGAGCGGGTCTGAATCAGGTCCACAGTTGTGTATCCACATGCAATCGGTCGATTAATGTGCACTGCTAATGCGTATGCATGGCAGTGTGCGTGCGCGGTCAGAACTGCATACGCAGAGGTTACGCAGACGAACGACAGAGTGATTGACAGGAAAGTGCCATTTGTGGGTGGTGACGGGGGGGTGGGCGAGCGAACGCAGGTGTGACAGTGCGTTTCGACATCGTTGCATGGGCGTGCATATCCACTGCGATACCGGACGCCTCCTGAGTACTCATAGCGTGCGCTGAAGTCAGAAATTCCTGAGTGATGTCTGGGCTTCCTTAACTGTGCGTCTGGGGTCTGATGTTACTCGATGTTACCGATTGTTTCGCTATGTTGGGCAAGTATACGGATGTGAGTAAGGGGAAGTGGGCGTCCTTATATCAGGCTGCGTCCGCCATGCGAATGGAAACGTTTAAACAGCACCGCTGATATTAGCAACGCAGTTGCGTGCGTACAAGCAGAACAGCGATCCGTGCTGAATCAGGCCCCCAGACCCCCTTCTGCAACGTTATTTATGTATAAATTCACCTATAAAGGGTCAACTTATTCCTTTGTGCTGTACAACTGGAAACATAACAGTAATACAATAAGACTGGGCTATAACAGACAGATATAGAGGTAAGAGGGCCCTGCTCGTCGCAGGCTTACAAGACATTGCCCATATTACTGTATACTGATTCTGATCACCCAGTGCCACTGAGATGCTGGTAACTGCCTGGTGTCATGTGGGTGACTGGTGAGAGATTCCCATACACTGTGAATAGATTATTTCTACACTATCTACAAGCCGGCTGGCACATAGTAACTACGCTCACACTGGCTACTTTTCATAGCTCATTTCCGGTTGTTTGTTTAAAGTCCCAAAAACTGTCACATATTTAGCATTTTATCTTTTACTGAAAGGTTCCATCATGAGAATAGAACTTCAGCCTGTGAAACAGCATTAAGTACTTTTTATTCTCCTGTACCATATACGCTATATAAATGTGACTCGGAGCGATGCACACACAGTACAGTATAAAGTTACACCAGCTGGTATAAAACTTCTACTTCATCTGGACGAGTTATTTGTGTCATTTTAGTGTTCATTTGCTTATAGTGTTTCTCAAAAAAGCAAAAAAACAATTAGCTCGTCTGAACGCGGCCGTAATTTCTACTTATACATTAATTTAGACTAATTGCGAGTAAAAACGAAAGAGGTATTAATGTTATTATGACATGTAGGAAGGGATGTAGTTAATAGACCGGCAGACGCAATGCCACCGGTCTAAATCCCGACTGTACACCGACACGGGATTTAAGATAGTCGTCAAAATACCGACGCCTATCTTCATCCTGACGTCGGAAGCCCGACCCCCGCCATCCCGATCGTCAAGAGCTGGGTAAGTAAGCTACTTAGCCCGGTGATGGGGGGGTGGTCAGGTTTAGGGACCCCAGGGGGTACTTAGGGTTAGGCACCCCCTGGGGGGGAGGGTGTCAAATGTGTGCAATGCACTATCAGGGGTGTATTTACTAAAGTTCAGGTTTTTAGAAGTGGAGATGTCGCCCATAGCAACCAGATTTAAGCTATTATCTTCTAAAAGGTGCTAGATAAATGTAAATGTGGAGTAGAATCTGATTGGTTGCTATGGGCAACATCTCAACTTCTAAAAATACCCACTTTTAGTAAATATACCCCTCAGAGTATATTCCAGGCACTCCAGACCATTCATGAATGCATATATGCACGCACAAATACCATATATACAATACAGGGTACCCACCATCAACCGCTAAAATGTGCAAGTCCCACGCCAGAGACCCCTAGCATTCTGGAAGACTCCCACCACCCCCACTGACCTAGATTCCATCCCCCTGTCCATAAACTGGGAAAGAGGCGGTGTAGTCACTATGGTAGTTTATATGAATTGCACAAAGGTGTCTGCGCTTGTAAACGCCAGCGAACCTCGGTGATTGTGCCGCAATGTGGAGAGAACCGGAGATAAATAAACCTGACAACGATGTATATTTAATGGAAAGGACAAAAAAACAACTGCGCTCACAATTTTTGATAGAAGCTTTGGAGCTGTTCACATCTAGGGGTAAATTTACTAAAGTGAGAGTTTTTAGAAGTGAGTTTTAGAAGAGATGTTGCCCATAGCAACCAATGAGATTCTACTTAACATTTAACTAGCACCTCCTAGAAGATAATAGCTAGAATCTGATTGGTTGCTATGGGCAACATCAATTTTAAAACTCTCAGTTTAGTAAATGTACCCCCTAGAGGCTGATTTCGGAGTTGCGCACAATGTGGGTGAGACATGTGCAACGTGCCGGCGGAAGCCTGTTTTACCGCTTTATGTTATTGCCTGCATCCGTTCAACTAATGCTGGAGAGTGTGCGTGTGCAAGCAGGACGCCGTGCCGCCCATTGGTTTCACCCGGCCTCCGCAAACGTCATCATCAGTATCTGATAGCTGCAAGAGGTCCGTCAGATACAGACACTCCTTCCCCGAGCGCACGACTCAGAATAGCGTTAGATAGGCGCCCACGGCACTCCTACAAGTCAGGGTTCTGTGCGATCACTTTACCACTCCGAAACCAATTTTACAGAAAGTGAGACCCAGCCAAGTTGCATCTGACTCAGAATAGGACGGACATGTGTGCTGTGTGCAATAACTCGCCGTTGGCGTCCGTGAAGAGAGTTCCGTGTGGCTCAGAATCAACCACTTAGCGAGAACCAATTTTAACCAGGATCCGAAGTGTTCCCAAGCTTCACATTTTGGGGAACACTCCTCTTCAAGAAGCAGTCGCGGGACACCGACGCTAAATATCCAAAGCTTACATAACCCAGGGGCAAACGCAGGATTTCTAGAGGGGGGGTTTCCAAATGCCTGATTTTAGAGTGAGTGTGACCAGTCCATGAAGAGGGCATAATTATCACTTATCCAGCTTTAATATGCGTCATACAAAGTATATTGTGTTTCATAATTCCAGCATATACAGGACCAGCGATCACAGAAGCCATTAGATGTGGCAGTAGGGCCATCCTGTCTGAGGTGAATGTTTTTATTTTAGATGTGGGCATCATTCCAGAGCATGGGGGCAAGTCCGGGAGCCTGGAGGAGCAGCAGAAGAACCTGCACTGCCCTGGACATATATGTACATATTGGGCTCTATAGCAGCATATCCCTAACAGTGCATGTTTTCCAGATGTCCTAGTTGGTGCACAGGTTATTTATTACTGACTGATACATGTTAAAAGATCCACAGGTGGTGCTAATTATTTCATATGTGATACTGTAAAGAACATGCAGAACTAGTAAAATTCTATTACATTACTATTTCCATTGTGGTTATGGTGTGGGCTTGGGAGGGGGGTTTCCAGGCAGATAGAACCCCCCCCGCGGCATAATTTGTCAGCAGAACTTTTTGGGCCTTTTCCGATAAATAAACATTGCGGAATATTCCCTGTCATAGATCTCCAGGGGAGAGAATGTAATGCAGAGTGTGAGGGGGCGAATCCTCCAGAATTCTCACAGTACGCCGGCCATTCGGGAGCGTAACCTTGTGCTATAGGACGGAAATAGTGCTTTAAAAAAAAAAACTAAAATTGTGGGTGGACAAAATTGTCTAATGCATGAAGCAGCCCCCCCAGGCTCCAAATACAGAAGAACAGGGTTAATGCAAACCTCCCAACTGTCCTGCCTTTTAGCTGGACAGACAAAACGTGATTGGCTGGGGAATGTTGGGAGGTCTTGCGCTGCTGCACACGGCGTAGGCAGTAAAAAAGCGTAAGATATTTTTCTGATAAAACGCCCATCGGGGGGAGTGGCCACGCCTACCATGGGCATGGGATATGAAATGAAGGCATGAATACACCATATATCTATATAAACATTGTGTGATAGAAACACTGGAGAAGTTAGGGATGGCGTGTATTTGTGTCCCAGATTCCTGTAATATGTGTTTTAACCCCCAAGAAGAGTCTGTTTTACAAACAGATCTGAGTGTCGGCTTTTGGTAAAAGCCGGAGAATGGGTCCTGGGGGTGTGGATGTGAGAGAGAAGGGAGGGCTTCATCCACAAGGCCGTTTCAGGTGTTAGGCCTTTTAGCCTGAGGGCAGGCTAATTAGGGATTACACCTGGAAGTGGCTCAATATAGCTGTGCAAGAGTTTTGATACAGTGTCTCATACCTGGGAGAGCAGGCCCACAGGTTAGCTTGCTCTGAGACACTGTTTGCTACAATCCAGAAGGTACTGTGGACGTGAGCTTATTTAGTGTTCGGTTAGTGAGGGAATTTACTGTCTAGTTAGAGCCCAGCCGGGCTAGGATTTATTTTATGTTTTGTTTATTTGATTATTGGTGTTGCACAATAAAAACTGGTGCTGACCAGCTTGCACGAAAACCCACGACTGGAGTGCTACTTCCTGGCTGCTGTGTGTAAGGAGGTGTCCATCTACCCCAGGAGAGGGACCCCCTACCCCGATCATATCACAACTGATATATGAACACTTCCAGTATATTCTGTATAAGCGCCTGATACAGAAAGCAGTAAAACATCCTACATGAGTATACTAATCATTCACATCCCCTCTCCTTCCTCCCATCTACACCAATCCCCTTATCTACTGCAGGCAGAAGTGCTCTGCTCACTTATCAGGCATTAGAGTAGAGGAGGACAGCAGGCAGTGGATAAAGGTAGGGAACAGATGGGACCACAGCGGACCGCTCAATGTCTCCCACAAAAACCCCTCTGAGTCTCTCCAGAGACAAGACATAAAACCAGACATCTTCACAAGTCCTTTCCAGCACAGAACACAAATAAGGAAAGAACATATTTAAGGTTCGAGTCCCTTTAAATGGGTCTAAGCGTTAAAGCGCCAATTGCTGCTCATTCGCTGCAGGAACTGTATCGCTAGCGGAAGGCAGTGTAACAGGTCATCTCGCAGGGTTCTAAATGGCGCTGTAAGAGGACTCAGTGCACATATGTCAGACACGGTGTAACCCTGGCCCACAAAGCTAGCAATCTAATCAATGACGCCACACGCAGCGCAGGCCTTTCACGGTCAATAAAAATCATTAAGCAACAATTTTCCAGAAAGTCTCCCAGTGTGCATGGGTAGTGAGTTAGTATGGGGATTGGGTGTATGATATAATTAATATCCCCCCCCCCCCTCCCTAGACTATGAGTTAATAACGGTGTTGCTGGATTACAAACATTCTGTTGCTGTTTTCACATACTCCTTTAATGAGCACAGTTATAAAGTGTTCTTTGTTCATAGAACAGGACACAATAAAACGACTGCAAGTCACATTATGACACAACTTACAACTGCAAGGCTAGGGGGTACTTTTATTAAAGGTGCCTAACCCTAACCTCCCCCCGGGGGTGCCTAACCCTAACCCTCCCTCCCCCTAGCCTAACCCTAACCTTCCGGGGGGGTGCCTAACCCTTAGTCGTCGTCCCCCGCCCCCCGGAGCCCTAAACCTAACCCTCCCCTCCCCCCGCGGCTGTCTGCTGCGGCGCCCGGCATCCGCTCGATCGGGATGCTGGGCGCCGGTCTCCAGACGTCGGGCAAATGGCAGGCGTCTAGTCGGGATAAAGCAGTCTGGAAGCCGGCGGTCGGCATTTGGACCATCGGGTTCCAGACTTCATACGGTCCAGGGGGCAGATAAGTCACTTTAATATGCAGAAGATGGTAAATACAGTGCAAAATGGTTTTGCCTAGATCTGAGCTGTCCAACTGGTGGCCCTCTAAGGCTCTCGTTACTATTTCTATTATATATATATTATATATATAATAATAATATTGGTAGGTCCCTGTCAGTACTGAGACCTGACCTAGTATAAAGCACATAAAAAACTAACACCAAGGGGACGACAATAGTGTAGTATTTTGTTAGAAGGTATAAAGTATAAAATCTCTTCAGTAATGATACCTACATTTATTAGCTCTAGTATTTTTGCTTATCTGATTTAAATGGGTCATCTCCCCCTTTATCTTGAGTCTTCTCTGGTTGTGTGGATAATGGCAGTTTGGATATTACCAGTATATCCTGGATCCCACAGTCAACTTTTTAAATGTTTGTTACGTGACGTCCTATAATTAGACCCCAACATCAGAAGCGCCGACGAAAGGCCAATGGTCACTCAATGGGCACGATTCTATTCAACCAGAAGTGAATAGCACCGGGAATCAGCTCCCGGAGCTATTCAATTAATTTGCGCTGCTAAGCCCGACTAAGAAATCCGACAAAAGTCCAGGCACGATGACGTTCTCTGCCCTTAGCGCCGGGAAAACAGCATTGCGCCGGGAAGTTTATTCTGAGAATGCCTGTTCTCGCACCTAAACACCTTGTTTAAGTCGCGAGAACGAGCCTTCCCCCACCTAACTTCTCGCAGAATTGAATAGCTCCAATAGGTCTAATCCAGAGACTACCGTAGCCAGGATAGGGAACCTAGTTACCTGAAGCCAGAGACCAGCGTAATCAGGATGGGGAACCTAGTTACCTGATGCCAGAGACCAGCGTAACCAGGATGGGGAACCTAGTTACCTGATGCCAGAGACCAGCGTAACCAGGATGGGGGACCTAGTTACCTGATGCCAGAGACCAGCGTAACCAGGATGGGGAACCTAGTTACCTGATGCCAGAGAGCAGTGTAACCAGGATGAGGCACCTAGTTACCTGATGCCATAGCCCAGCGTAACCAGGATGAGGAACCTAGTTACCTGATGCCATAGCCCAGCGTAACCAGGATGGGGAACCTAGTTACCTGATGCCAGAGACCAGCGTAACCAGGATGAGGCACCTAGTTACCTGATGCCAGAGACCAGCGTAACCAGGACGAGGCACCTAGTTACCTGATGCCAGAGACCAGCGTAACCAGGATGGGGAACCTAGTTACCTGATGCCAGAGACCAGCGTAACCAGGATGGGGGACCTAGTTACCTGATGCCAGAGACCAGCGTAACCAGAATGGAGCACCTAGTTACCCGATGCCAGAGACCAGTAATGCCCCCGTGTAACTATAATTATAAAGTATGTGCAATGTGAGCCTTCACTACTGTCCATAGATTTGGGGTGTAACACGTTTGCATACTGCACGTGCTCTGCAGCTGTGTGACCGCAGTCCAGGTGATGCAGAATTGTACACATCTACGCTAAGGACTGAAGAGGCGTAACTGGGATGTAATGGCCCATTCTCACATAGGCAAAGGGCAGTGAGGGCGTTACCGCATATGCACACGTATGCACCAGGACGACTACTAGGAAACTAGGGGTACACATAGGTGACTGGCGCATAAACGCATTCTGCTTGTGCACACAGTTCGGGGTAAAACTCTGCAGCAGCCCCAATGTTATCATCCCATCTGCTCTTTGTTCTGTTACATCTTCCTGCACAAATAGCACATGTGCTATCCGTGTGTCCTGTGCACGTAATGACTTGGAGCAGAGTGTGAGATATTCCGGGGGCTCTCTCTGATGTGAGTGTCAGCTATTCCGGGGGCTCTCTCTGATGTGTGTGTTAGCTATTCCGGGGGCTCTCTCTGATGTGAGTGTCAGCTATTCTGGGGGCTCTCTCAGATGTGAGTGTCTGCTATTCCGGGGGCTCTCTCTGATGTGAGTGTCAGCTATTCTGGGGACTCTCTCTGATGTGAGTGTCAGCTATTCCGGGGGCTCTCTGATGTGAATGTCAGCTATTCCGGGGGCTCTCTCAGATGTGAGTGTCAGCTATTCCAGGGGCTCTCTCTGATGTGAGTGTCAGCTATTCCAGGGGCTCTCTCTGATGTGAGTGTCACTAATTCCGGGGGTTCTCTCTGATGTGAGTGTCCGCTATTCCAGGGGCTCTCTCTGATGTGAGTGTCAGCTATTCCGGGTGCTCTCTCTGATGTGAGTGTCAGCTATTCCAGGTGCTCTCTCTCTGATGTGAGTGTCAGTTATTCCGGGGGCTCTCTCTGATGTGAGTGTCAGCTATTCGGGGGGCTCTCTTATGTGAGTACCCCAGTACTGTAAAAAATGAGACAGTGCAGAGCTGGGTAGTGGGGGTTTCCCATGTGAATCACTGTATAAACCAAATTACTGAAACTTTCCTACACTATGGGGGCTACAGGCAGCCGGAGATGTCAGAGGTCACCTTAGAGACAGAAAACGACAGGCTAGGAAACAATATATCAGACAAGTAAAGCGTTAATAATTATAATATCACAGGCGTTGGAAAAGGAAGACAAATATACATACAGGTGACCCCCTTCCTGTTGAATGGACATAAGTCTACGTGAGCACGGGATCCTGGCTCCTGATAGAGCAAATGGTTTCATACATTATTATCATCCTTTATTTATATGGCGCCACAAGGGTTCCGCAGCGCCTAACAAAGGGCCTGATTCAGACCCGCTCGTAAGCAGGTCGATGGTGGGGCACTGTGCACGCGCGGTGTGCGCAACCCCCGGAGCGAGTGAGAAACTCACTCGCTCCGGGGCTCGCTACAAACGGGGCGGCTGTTGATGTTGATCGACAGCTCGCCCCGTTTTGTAGGTACGTTGGGGGTGTTTTTGGCTGGACAAACGGAGGCGTTCCTGAAGGAACGCCTGCCGTTTGTGGGCGGTCCTACTGACATCACCAGTGATGTCAGTAGTGAGCTTCCGGCTCTATTAGAGCCGGGAGCTCACTGGGGCTTGCGGCAGACGAGACCCTACCACAAGGGTCTCTTCACAAGCCCGATGGTCGCAACCATCGCGACTATTACCTGGCCGCTCACAAAAGCTATGGGTGGTCACCCACAGCTTAGCGAGCGGCCAGGAGGCAGGCTTTTAAAAAAAGAAAAGCGGACGCCCTGATTCGGAGCGAGCGCTCGCTTTTTGCGAGCGGCTCTGAATCAGGGCCAAAGTACATAAACAAATGAGCAAAAACAAGAAAACAGTGACTCACAGTACGAGACAATGCAGGACAAGGACATGGCATATAAACGTTGCTGCATCAGAGGTGGTAATACTCAATTAACCAGCAGGGAGGCAGAAACCAAGGGTTAGGTGCCGTTGTAGGGAGAGCGCAGTAGACGATGATATAAGTAAGAGAAGGAGAAGCACATGATGGAAGAGGGCCCTGCTCGTGAGAGCTTACATTCTAAAGCGGAGGGGCTTATCTATCTATCTATATAACTATCTATTATCCTTACACATTACTGAGATTGCGTGCTCCCTACGATCGCTTCCCGATGGCAGCGGCCGGTTCGTGTACTGTGATACATACAGAAGCGCAGAACGCAAACATCGGCCGGGTGCGTGCAAATTCGCGCCTGCGTTCCTTGCTGAATCAGGCCCATAGACACTTAAGTGGTGCGGTTAATTTTGATTGGAAGCTCCTCTGAGCAGGATTCTCACTCTTATAGAGGCTTCACAATTAAATGCTACAATGGTGGGGAGGTTTCGGGGCGGTGTGTGCATTGTATGATGCGATCCAAACTGCTGCGGAGGTCCGTAGTTTTAAACTTAATAATTGTAATAATAATAATCATAAGCAACTAGCTATTCATTTACAATAAACAAGGGGGGGTCATTTGTGTGTGTTGGGCATTTTATTCCCACCCTAGACTAATGACTCTAACAGACACAAGTTAGGTATATAGCAATTAGTACGCATCCAGCACACTGATATCCTGTTATAATGTACAGTAGCCTCCTAGATGGTCTTGAAACCCTAGAGAATGTACTGTACACTGACACAATGAATATGTGTACAGCACACTTATACCCTGTTATAATGTACAGTAGCCTCCTTCATGGTAATGTAACCCTAGAGAATGTACTGTACACTGGCACAATGAATATGTGTACAGCACACTTATACCCTGTTATAATGTACAGTAGCCTCCTTCATGGTAATGTAACCCTAGAGAATGTACTGTACACTGACACAATGAATGTGTTCTTCACACTGATACCCTGTTATAATGTACATTAGTCTCCCACATCGTAATGTAAGCCTAAAGAATGTACTGTACACTGGCACAATGAATATGTGTCCTTCACATTGATACCCTGTTATAATGTACAGTACTCCTACATGGTAATGTAACCCTAGAGAATGTACTGTACACTGGCACAATGAATATGTGTCCTTCACATTGATACCCTGTTATAATGTACAGTAGTCTCCTACATAGTAATGTAACCCTAGAGAATATACTGTACCCTGACACAATGAATGTGTACAGCACACTTATACCCTGTTATAATGTACAGTACTCCTACATGGTAATGTAACCCTAGAGAATGTACTGTACACTGATACAATGAATATGTGTACAGCACACTTATACCCTGTTATAATGTACAGTACTCCTACATAGTAATGTAACCCTAGAGAATATACTGTACACTGACACAATGAATGTGTACAGCACACTTATACCCTGTTATAATGTACAGTACTCCTACATGGTAATGTAACCCTAGAGAATGTACTGTACCCTGACACAATGAATATGTGTACAGCACACTTATACCCTGTTATAATGTACAGTAGTCTCCTACATAGTAATGTAACCCTAGAGAATGTACTGTACACTGACACAATGAATGTGTACAGCACACTTATACCCTGTTATAATGTACAGTACTCCTACATGGTAATGTAACCCTAGAGAATGTACTGTACACT
The DNA here is from genome assembly GCA_031769625.1 of Taudactylus pleione. Lineage (NCBI taxonomy): Eukaryota > Metazoa > Chordata > Amphibia > Anura > Myobatrachidae > Taudactylus > Taudactylus pleione. The sequence continues at coordinate 6,363,701 of JAUIMM010000277.1, read as the reverse complement.
GATACAATGAATATGTGTACAGCACACTTATACCCTGTTATAATGTACAGTACTCCTACATGGTAATGTAACCCTAGAGAATGTACTGTACACTGGCACAATGAATATGTGTCCTTCACATTGATACCCTGTTATAATGTACAGTAGTCTCCTACATAGTAATGTAACCCTAGAGAATATACTGTACCCTGACACAATGAATGTGTACAGCACACTTATACCCTGTTATAATGTACAGTACTCCTACATGGTAATGTAACCCTAGAGAATGTACTGTACACTGATACAATTAATATTTGTACAGCACACTTATACCCTGTTATAATGTACAGTACTCCTACATAGTAATGTAACCCTAGAGAATATACTGTACACTGACACAATGAATGTGTACAGCACACTTATACCCTGTTATAATGTACAGTACTCCTACATGGTAATGTAACCCTAGAGAATGTACTGTACACTGATACAATGAATATGTGTACAGCACACTTATACCCTGTTATAATGTACAGTACTCCTACATGGTAATGTAACCGTAGAGAATGTACTGTACACTGGCACAATGAATATGTGTCCTTCACATTGATACCCTGTTATAATGTACAGTAGTCTCCTACATGGTAATGTAACCCTAGAGAATGTACTGTACACTGACACAATGAATGTGTACAGCACACTTATACCCTGTTATAATGTACAGTACTCCTACATGGTAATGTAACCCTAGAGAATATACTGTACCCTGACACAATGAATATGTGTACAGCATACTTATACCCTTTTATAATGTACAGTACTCCTACATGGTAATGTAACCCTAGAGTATGTACTGTACACTGACACAATGAATATGTGTCCAGCACACTGATATCCGGTTATAAAGTACAGTAGTCTCCTACATGGTAATGTAACCCTAGAGAATGTACTGTACACTGACACAATGAATATGTGTACAGCACACTTATACCCTGTTATAATGTACAGTACTCCTACATGGTAATGTAACCCTAGAGAATGTACTGTACACTGATACAATGAATATGTGTCCTTCACATTGATACCCTGTTATAATGTACAGTACTCCTACATGGTAATGTAACCCTAGAGAATGTACTGTACACTGACACAATGAATATGTGTACAGCACACTTATACCCTGTTATAATGTACAGTACTCCTACATGGTAATGTAACCCTAGAGAATGTACTGTACACTGACACAATGAATATGTGTCCTTCACATTGATACCCTGTTATAATGTACAGTAGTCTCCTACATGGTAATGTAACCCTAGAGAATATACTGTACACTGATACAATTACTCTGTTATTCTGGATATTTTTTTTTTTTATCTATTTAAAGCATTCATAACTCTGTGTCCCTGAGTATCTGGCGGTGCAGGGTAGCTCCACGCAACAAATAAAAAAGCTGCTGCAGAACCTCTTTGGCAGCACGCACTAATGGTCTTCTAGAGGTGGCGGAAGAGTTAAGAGCCCTGCTTGGTAAGGGCTGCGCAGCAGCTGGGTGCCCAGCGGTGAGTTGCACAAGTTGTGTAGCCATGTGTCCACACGCCAGCCAGTAAGGCTCACTGCAGCTGTGCGCCGTGCTCACTGCAGTCCGTCTGCCACGCAGAACGCTGGCAGATACTCCGTAGCAGCAGCACACATCGCAAAACACCAGCAGCCAGCACCAGTAACCTGTCTGAGCAGTGACAGAAGGCAAAGCACCCCCCCAGTGTCTCCCAGCAGCCCCCCAATATGACAGTATAAGAGGTAACTCACGCCCTGGCGTTCGGGAAGCCCATGGATAGTAGTATTTCCAGGGATGATCCATGCTTAATGGTCCCGGTGCGTTGCTGCCTGTTCCTCTTTGGGATGAGTTTGCTGTACAGGTCCTCCTTCGCAGCCATGGTGAGGACAGGGTTAATGCACCATCTTATTCAGCCATGTCACATACAAAGGGCTGAGATAAGAGGCTGCCTGTATCTGCAGTGTGTAGCTTCCTGGTGCTGCAGTCACAGACAGGATAGGAAGTGACACATTGTATCAATGATCCTGATCCCTCTCACTGTGCAATGCTCCTGGCCAAGCAAGTGCCCTCTCTGCAGCCAGGTACTGGGTCCTCTCCCAGTCATGTGTCAATGGATTAAAAGAGGTGTCTTCAGGGCATGCTTGCCCCCTGCCACTCCTTCTTAAAGTGACAGCGTATGCATCCTATTTGTCAGTCATAAGGAATTCATAGCAGACTGGAGCTACTGCCCATTTTATGCACATTCAATTCTTCTGACACACATTGTTCCTCTCCAGGTGCCCCCTGGTGGTGGAAGGCGAGTACTGCAACAGGATACAATTCACACCAATGAGTGATGGTTTCATTCACACCTTATAGGTATTTATAACACAAATGCAGAACTCAAATCTGCAATGGCACCAAGAAGGTGGATAAGAGTAAACAGTATAGGTGCATACACACACAATGATTTTTTGAACGATTCTCGATAACGAGATCGTTTATCGTTCAATCGTTGAAAAAAGTTCACTTATTGAGTTAAAACGATGAACGATTATCGTTCATGCGCGTTCACATTTGTAGCTCAGTCAGACTGACCAACTCAATGATTTTCAGTAAGGGAATATGCAAAAATCGTTTGTAGTTCAAAAAAATCATTCATTACATTTAGTAAATGAATGATTTAAGTAAACGATTTTCGTTCATTTTTCCCTTGAAAAAATGAACGAAAATCATTTACTAAAATCGTTAATTTACTAAATAGTTGTGTGTGTGCAGCTTATGACTTCGCCCCAATATAAACAGTAATCGCACAGGAGGCAAATAATTCATTATATAAAAAGTCCCAAAACTTAGCCGGCATAAAGACGCCCACTGCTGCCTTCTCCTATCCGTCCAATGTCGCTCTTCTGAGTAAACATCGGCACCATCGACCGGTTACGCAGCATTTACAACAGGTCTGACCAGCCGAAGACACTGCCAGTCTCCTCGAGAGCTCTCATGCTGCGTGTGCAATCGCTGCGGCTAATTTATGCATGCGTTCAAACATACACACCTCCGTTTGTCACTCACTTTGCAATGGATTCCTCTGTGCGTCCGTAATCGCAATGTGATCGCTGCGCACATGCAGTGCAGCTTATATGCATGTGCGATGGCACACAATCGCTCAATCTGCGTCTGTACTCGCCATTGCGTTTGCTGCTGAATCAGGCGCTAATAATGGGAAAACGTCCAGGAACCTTTGCAGTATTTGTTCTCATTGGTCGGACAAGGCTGCCGCGTCAGTGGATCTCTTATATGGGTTTCCTTACAGTCAGGAGGCATGCCGGTAAGTTACTGGCTTCGGAGAGGAGCGGATAGGTATTACAGAAATTAGATTGTTAGCTCATCTAGGGCAGAGACTGATGTGCCTGAATACTAGTAAAGGTCCCTATTTTTACAGCACTGCAGAAAACGCTAAGGCCACAAAAACGATAGTAAGGTTATTTAAACTGTATAATTAACACGTAACCCAGACAATAACCTTCAGCAATTTAGTGCACACAGTTACCGTCTGACTGGTTGCTATGAGATTATAGGATTGTTCAACCTGCACCATTATTATTCTCCGTACTGCCCATAATTCTCTTTCTCTGATCCAGAACACGGCAGTGTATATTTATTTATTTATTTATATATATATATATATATATATATATATATACATACACATACTAGTGAACCACCACAGCTTCGCACAGGAACAACTTTGTCCCACCACAGCCCCCTGCATCTCACTACAACCTTCACCATGTCACTAGTCCCCTGCATCTCACTACAACCTTCACCATGTCACTAGTCCCCTGCATCTCACTACAACCTTCACCATGTCACTAGTCCCCTGCATCTCACTACACCCTTCACCATGTCACTAGTCTCCTGCATCTCACTACAACCTTCACCATGTCACTAGTCCCCTGCATCTCACTACAATCTTCACCATGTCACTAGTCCCCTACATCTCACTACAACCATCAACATGTCACTAGTACCCCGGCATCTCATTACAACCTTCACCATGTCACCAGTCCCCTGCATCTCACTACAGCCTTCACCATGTCACTAGTCCCCTGCATCTCACTACAACCTTCACCATGTCACTAGTCCCCTGCATCTCACTACAACCTTCACCATGTCACTAGTCCCCTGCATCTCATTACAACCTTCACCATGTCACTAGTCCCCTGCATCTCATTACAGCCTTCACCATGTCATTAGTCCCCTACATCTCATTACAACCTTCACCACGTCACTAGTCCCCTGCATCTCATTACAACCTTCACCATGTCACTAGTCCCCTGCATCTCACTACAACCTTCACCATGTCACTAGTCCCCTGCATCTCACTACAACCTTCACCATGTCACTAGTCCCCTGCATCTCACTACACCCTTCACCATGTCACTAGTCCCCTGCATCTCACTACACCCTTCACCATGTCACTAGTCCCCTGCATCTCACTACAACCTTCACCATGTCACTAGTCCCCTGCATCTCACTACAACCTTCACCGTGTCACTAGTCCCCTGCATCTCATTACAACCTTCACCGTGTCACTAGTCCCCTGCATCTCATTACAGCCTTCACTGTGTCACTAGTCCTCTGCATCTCATTACAGCCTTCACCGTGTCACTAGTCCCCTGCATCTCACTACAACCTTCACCACGTCACTAGTCCCCTGCATCTCACTACAACCTTCACCATGTCACTAGTCCCCTGCATCTCATTACAACCTTCACCATGTCACTAGTCCCCTGCATCTCATTACAACCTTCACCATGTCACTAGTCCCCTACATCTCATTACAACCTTCACCACGTCACTAGTCCCCTGCATCTCACTACAGCCTTCACCATGTTACCCTACCCTCCAACATGACCCCTTCCATCAGGTACATAGTGCTCTGCTCCTGGACTTCCCACCTAATGTATGATTGCCGTCACCTGTGTTGAACTAGGTAATTGACGAGAAGGATAATTCACCACAGGTGGCTGCAATCATACATTAATAAGGAAATCCTGGAGCAGAGTATTTTGTACCTGATGGAATGGGTCATGTTGGAGGGTCTGTGTTACTAGTCCCCTACATCTCACTACAACCTTCATCGTGTCACTAGTACCCTGCTTCTCACTACAACCTTCACCATGTCACTAGTCCCCTGCATCTCATTACAACCTTCACCATGTCACTAGTCCCCTGCATCTCACTACACCCTTCACCATGTCACTAGTCCCCTGCATCTCACTACACCCTTCACCATGTCACTAGTCCCCTGCATCTCACTACAACCTTCACCATGTCACTAGTCCCCTGCATCTCACTACAACCTTCACCGTGTCACTAGTCCCCTGCATCTCATTACAACCTTCACCGTGTCACTAGTCCCCTGCATCTCATTACAGCCTTCACTGTGTCACTAGTCCTCTGCATCTCATTACAGCCTTCACCGTGTCACTAGTCCCCTGCATCTCACTACAACCTTCACCACGTCACTAGTCCCCTGCATCTCACTACAACCTTCACCATGTCACTAGTCCCCTGCATCTCATTACAACCTTCACCATGTCACTAGTCCCCTGCATCTCATTACAACCTTCACCATGTCACTAGTCCCCTACATCTCATTACAACCTTCACCACGTCACTAGTCCCCTGCATCTCACTACAGCCTTCACCATGTTACCCTACCCTCCAACATGACCCCTTCCATCAGGTACATAGTGCTCTGCTCCTGGACTTCCCACCTAATGTATGATTGCCGTCACCTGTGTTGAACTAGGTAATTGACGAGAAGGATAATTCACCACAGGTGGCTGCAATCATACATTAATAAGGAAATCCTGGAGCAGAGTATTTTGTACCTGATGGAATGGGTCATGTTGGAGGGTCTGTGTTACTAGTCCCCTACATCTCACTACAACCTTCATTGTGTCACTAGTACCCTGCTTCTCACTACAACCTTCACCATGTCACTAGTCCCCTGCATCTCATTACAACCTTCACCATGTCACTAGTCCCCTGCATCTCACTACACCCGTCACCATGTTACTAGTCCCCTGCATCTCACTACGACCTTCACCATGTCACTAGTCCCCTGCATCTCACTACAACCTTCACCATGTGACTAGTCCCCTGCATCTCATTACAACCTTCACCATGTGACTAGTCCCCTGCATCTCACTACAACCTTCACCACGTCACTAGTCCCCTGCATCTCACTACACCCTTCACCATGTCACTAGTCCCCTGCATCTCACTACAACCTTCCCCATGTCACTAGTCCCCTGCATCTCACTACAACATTCACCATGTCACTAGTCCCCTGCATCTCACTACAACCTTCACCATGTCACTAGTCCCCTGCATCTCACTACAACCTTCACCATGTCACTAGTCCCCTGCATCTCACTACAACCTTCACCATGTCACTAGTCCCCTGCATCTCACTACAACCTTCACCATGTCACTAGTCCCCTGCATCTCATTACAACCTTCACCGTGTAACTAATCCCCTGCATCTCACTACACCCTTCACCAAGTCACTAGTCCCCTGCATCTCATTACAGCCTTCACTATGTCATTAGTCCCCTGCATCTCATCACAACCTTCATCATGTCACTAGTCCCCTGCATCTCATTACAGCCTTCACCATGTCATTAGTCCCCTACATCTCATTACAACCTTCACCACGTCACTAGTCCCCTGCATCTCATTACAACCTTCACCATGTCACTAGTCCCCTGCATCTCACTACAACCTTCACCATGTCACTAGTCCCCTGCATCTCACTACAACCTTCACCATGTCACTAGTCCCCTGCATCTCACTACACCCTTCACCATGTCACTAGTCCCCTGCATCTCACTACACCATTCACCATGTCACTAGTCCCCTGCATCTCACTACAACCTTCACCATGTCACTAGTCCCCTGCATCTCACTACAACCTTCACCGTGTCACTAGTCCCCTGCATCTCATTACAACCTTCACCGTGTCACTAGTCCCCTGCATCTCATTACAGCCTTCACTGTGTCACTAGTCCTCTGCATCTCATTACAGCCTTCACCGTGTCACTAGTCCCCTGCATCTCACTACAACCTTCACCACGTCACTAGTCCCCTGCATCTGACTACAACCTTCACCATGTCACTAGTCCCCTGCATCTCATTACAACCTTCACCATGTCACTAGTCCCCTGCATCTCATTACAACCTTCACCATGTCACTAGTCCCCTACATCTCATTACTACCTTCACCACGTCACTAGTCCCCTGCATCTCACTACAGCCTTCACCATGTTACCCTACCCTCCAACATGACCCCTTCCATCAGGTACATAGTGCTCTGCTCCTGGACTTCCCACCTAATGTATGATTGCCGTCACCTGTGTTGAACTAGGTAATTGACGAGAAGGATAATTCACCACAGGTGGCTGCAATCATACATTAATAAGGAAATCCTGGAGCAGAGTATTTTGTACCTGATGGAATGGGTCATGTTGGAGGGTCTGTGTTACTAGTCCCCTACATCTCACTACAACCTTCATCGTGTCACTAGTACCCTGCTTCTCACTACAACCTTCACCATGTCACTAGTCCCCTGCATCTCATTACAACCTTCACCATGTCACTAGTCCCCTGCATCTCACTACAACCTTCACCATCTCACTAGTCCCCTGCATCTCACTACAACCTTCATCGTGTCACTAGTCCCCTGCATCTCATTACAACCTTCACCGTGTCACTAGTCCTCTACATCTCACTACAAACTTCACCGTGTCACTAATCCCCTGCAACTCATCACAACCTTCATCATGTCACTAGTCCCCTGCATCTCACAACCTTCACCATGTCATTAGTCCCCTGCATCTCATCACAACCTTCATCGTGTCACTAGTCCCCTACATCTCACTACAACCTTCACCGTGTCATTAGTCCCCTGCATCTCACTACAACCTTCACCACGTCACTAGTCCCCTGCATCTCACTACAACCTTCACCGTGTCATTAGTCCCCTGCATCTCACTACAACCTTCACCATGTCACTAGTCCTCTGCATCTCACTACAACCTTCACCGTGTCACTAATCCCCTGCATCTCATCACAACCTTCACCGTGTCACTAGTCCCCTGCATCTCACTACAACCTTCACCATGTCACTGGTCCCCTGCATCTCATCACAACCTTCATCATGTCACTAGTCCCCTGCATCTCACTACAACCTTCACCGTGTCATTAATCCCCTGCATCTCACTACAACCTTCACCATGTCACTAGTCCTCTGCTTCTCACTACAACCTTCACCGTGTCACTAATCCCCTGCATCTCATCACAACCTTCACCGTGTCACTAGTCCCCTGCATCTCACTACAACCTTCACCATGTCACTGGTCCCCTGCATCTCATCACAACCTTCATCGTGTCACTAGTCCTCTGCATCTCACTACAACCTTCACCATGTCATTAGTCCCCTGCATCTCATCACAACCTTCATCGTGTCACTAGTCCTCTGCATCTCACTACAACCTTCACCGTGTCACTAACCCCCACATCTCATCACAACCTTCATCATGTCACTAGTCCCCTGCATCTCACTACAACCTTCACCATGTCATTAGTCCCCTGCATCTCATCACAACCTTCATCGTGTCACTTGTCCCCTGCATTTCACTACAACCTTCACCATGTCACTAGTCCCCTGCATCTCACTACAACCTTTACCGTGTCATTAGTCCTCTGCAACTCACTACAACCTTCACCATGTCACTAATCCCCTGCATCTCACTACAAACTTCACCGTGTCACTAGTCCCCTGCATCTCATCACAACCATCACCGTGTCACTAGTCCCCTGCATCTCACTACAACCTTCACCATGTCACTAGTCCCCTGCATCTCATTACAGCCTTCACCACGTCACTAGTCCTCTACATCTCATTACAGCCTTCACCACGTCACTAGTCCTCTACATCTCACTACAACCTTCACCATGTCACTAGTCCCCTGCATCTCACTACAACCTTCACCGTGTCACTAGTCACCTGCATCTCATTACAACCTTCACCGTGTCACTAGTCCCCTGCATCTCACTACAACCTTCACCATGTCATTAGTCCCCTGCATCTCATCACAACCTTCATCGTGTCACTAGTCCCCTACATCTCACTACAACCTTCACCACGTCATTAGTCCCATGCATCTCACTACAACCTTCACCACGTCACTAGTCCCCTGCATCTCACTACAACCTTCACCATGTCATCAGTCCCTTGCATCTCATCACAACCTTCATCATGTCACTAGTCCCCTGCATCTCACTAAAACCTTCACCGTGTCATTAGTCCCCTGCATCTCACTACAACCTTCACCGTGTCACTAATCCCCTGCAACTCATCACAACCTTCATCATGTCACTAGTCCCCTGCATCTCACTACAACCTTCACCATGTCATTAGTCCCCTGCATCTCATCACAACCTTCATCGTGTCACTAGTCCTCTGCATCTCACTACATCCTTCACCATGTCACTAGTCCCCTGCATCTCTTTACAACCTTCACCATCTCACTAGTCCCCTGCATCTCACTACAACCTTCACCATGTCACTATTCCCCTGCATCTCACTACAACCTTCACCGTGTCACTAGTCCCCTGCATCTCACTACGACCTTCACCATGTCACTAGTCCCCTGCATCTCACTACAACCTTCACCATGTCACTAGTCCCCTGCATCTCATTACAGCCTTCACCACGTCACTAGTTCCTGCATCTCATTACAGCCTTCACCGTGTCACTAGTCCTCTGCATCTCATTACAGCCTTCACCGTGTCACTAGTCCCCTGCATCTCACTACAACCTTCACCACGTCACTTGTCCCCTGCATCTCACTACAACCTTCACCATGTCACTAGTCCCCTGCATCTCATTACAACCTTCACCATGTCACTAGTCCCCTGCATCTCATTACAACCTTCACCACGTCACTAGTCCCCTGCATCTCACTACAGCCTTCACCATGTTACCCTACCCTCCAACATGACCCCTTCCATCAGGTACATAGTGCTCTGCTCCTGGACTTCCCACCTAATGTATGATTGCCATCACCTGTGTTGAACTAGGTAATTGACGAGAAGGATAATTCACCACAGGTGGCTGCAATCATACATTAATAAGGAAATCCTGGAGCAGAGTATTTTGTACCTGATGGGATGGGTCATGTTGGAGGGTCTGTGTTACTAGTCCCCTACATCTCACTACAACCTTCATCGTGTCACTAGTACCCTGCTTCTCACTACAACCTTCACCATGTCACTAGTCCCCTGCATCTCATTGCAACCTTCACCATGTCACTAGTCCCCTGCATCTCACTACACCCTTCACCATGTTACTAGTCCCCTGCATCTCACTACAACCTTCACCATGTTACTATTCCCCTGCATCTCACTACGACCTTCACCATGTCAACAGTCCCCTGCATCTCACTACAACCTTCACCATGTCACTAGTCCCCTGCATCTCATTACAACCTTCACCATGTGACTAGTCCCCTGCATCTCACTACAACCTTCACCATGTCACTAGTCCCCTGCATCTCACTACAACCTTCACCATGTCACTAGTCCCCTGCATCTCACTACAACCTTCACCATGTCACTAGTCCTCTGCATCTCACTACAACCTTCACCATGTCACTAGTCCCCTGCATCTCACTACAACCTTCACCATGTCACTAGTCCCCTGCATCTCACTACAACGTTCACCATGTCACTAGTCCCCTGCATCTCACTACAACCTTCACCATGTCACTAGTCCCCTGCATCTCACTACAACCTTCACCGTGTCACTAGTCCCCTGCATCTCATTACAACCTTCACCGTGTCACTAGTCCCTTGCATCTCACTACAACCTTCACCATGTCACTAGTCCCCTGCATCTCATTACAACCTTCACCGTGTAACTAATCCCCTGCATCTCACTACACCCTTCACCATGTCACTAGTCCCCTGCATCTCATTACAGCCTTCATTATGTCATTAGTCCCCTACATTTCATCACAACCTTCATCATGTCACTAGTCCCCTGCATCTCATTACAACCTTCACCACGTCACTAGTCCCCTGCATCTCACTACAACCTTCACCATCTCACTAGTCCCCTGCATCTCACTACAACCTTCATCGTGTCACTAGTCCCCTGCATCTCATTACAACCTTCACCGTGTCACTAGTCCTCTACATCTCACTACAAACTTCACCGTGTCACTAATCCCCTGCAACTCATCACAACCTTCATCATGTCACTAGTCCCCTGCATCTCACAACCTTCACCATGTCATTAGTCCCCTGCATCTCATCACAACCTTCATCGTGTCACTAGTCCCCTACATCTCACTACAACCTTCACCGTGTCATTAGTCCCCTGCATCTCACTACAACCTTCACCACGTCACTAGTCCCCTGCATCTCACTACAACCTTCACCGTGTCATTAGTCCCCTGCATCTCACTACAACCTTCACCATGTCACTAGTCCTCTGCATCTCACTACAACCTTCACCGTGTCACTAATCCCCTGCATCTCATCACAACCTTCACCGTGTCACTAGTCCCCTGCATCTCACTACAACCTTCACCATGTCACTGGTCCCCTGCATCTCATCACAACCTTCATCATGTCACTAGTCCCCTGCATCTCACTACAACCTTCACTGTGTCATTAATCCCCTGCATCTCACTACAACCTTCACCATGTCACTAGTCCTCTGCTTCTCACTACAACCTTCACCGTGTCACTAATCCCCTGCATCTCATCACAACCTTCACCGTGTCACTAGTCCCCTGCATCTCACTACAACCTTCACCATGTCACTGGTCCCCTGCATCTCATCACAACCTTCATCGTGTCACTAGTCCTCTGCATCTCACTACAACCTTCACCATGTCATTAGTCCCCTGCATCTCATCACAACCTTCATCGTGTCACTAGTCCTCTGCATCTCACTACAACCTTCACCGTGTCACTAACCCCCACATCTCATCACAACCTTCATCATGTCACTAGTCCCCTGCATCTCACTACAACCTTCACCATGTCATTAGTCCCCTGCATCTCATCACAACCTTCATCGTGTCACTTGTCCCCTGCATTTCACTACAACCTTCACCATGTCACTAGTCCCCTGCATCTCACTACAACCTTTACCGTGTCATTAGTCCTCTGCAACTCACTACAACCTTCACCATGTCACTAATCCCCTGCATCTCACTACAACCTTCACCGTGTCACTAGTCCCCTGCATCTCATCACAACCATCACCGTGTCACTAGTCCCCTGCATCTCACTACAACCTTCACCATGTCACTAGTCCCCTGCATCTCATTACAGCCTTCACCACGTCACTAGTCCTCTACATCTCATTACAGCCTTCACCACGTCACTAGTCCTCTACATCTCACTACAACCTTCACCATGTCACTAGTCCCCTGCATCTCACTACAACCTTCACCGTGTCACTAGTCCCCTGCATCTCATTACAACCTTCACCGTGTCACTAGTCCCCTGCATCTCACTACAACCTTCACCATGTCATTAGTCCCCTGCATCTCATCACAACCTTCATCGTGTCACTAGTCCCCTACATCTCACTACAACCTTCACCACGTCATTAGTCCCATGCATCTCACTACAACCTTCACCACGTCACTAGTCCCCTGCATCTCACTACAACCTTCACCATGTCATCAGTCCCTTGCATCTCATCACAACCTTCATCATGTCACTAGTCCCCTGCATCTCACTAAAACCTTCACCGTGTCATTAGTCCCCTGCATCTCACTACAACCTTCACCGTGTCACTAATCCCCTGCAACTCATCACAACCTTCATCATGTCACTAGTCCCCTGCATCTCACTACAACCTTCACCATGTCATTAGTCCCCTGCATCTCATCACAACCTTCATCGTGTCACTAGTCCTCTGCATCTCACTACAACCTTCACCATGTCACTAGTCTCCTGCATCTCTTTACAACCTTCACCATCTCACTAGTCCCCTGCATCTCACTACAACCTTCACCATGTCACTAATCCCCTGCATCTCATCACAACCTTCATCATGTCATAAGTCCCCTGCATCTCACTACAACCTTCACCATGTCATTAGTCCCCTGCATCTCATCACAACCTTCATTGTGTCACTAGTCCTCTGCATCTCACTACAACCTTCACCGTGTCACTAATCCCCTGCATCTCATCACAACCTTCATCATGTCACTAGTCCCCTGCATCTCACTACAACCTTCACCATGTCATTAGTCTCCTGCATCTCATCACAACCTTCATCGTGTCACTTGTCCCCTGCGTTTCACTACAACCTTCACCATGTCACTAGTCCCCTGCATCTCACTACAACCTTCACCGTGTCATTAGTCCTCTGCAACTCACTACAACCTTCACCATGTCACTAATCCCCTGCATCTCACTACAACCTTCACCGTGTCACTAGTCCCCTGCATCTCACTACAACCTTCACCATGTCACTAGTCCCCTGCATCTCACTACAACCTTCACCGTGTCACTAGTCCCCTGCATCTCATTACAACCTTCACCGTGTCACTAGTCCCCTGCATCTCACTACAACCTTCACCATGTCACTAGTCCCCTGCATCTCATTACAACCTTCACCGTGTAACTAATCCCCTGCATCTCACTACACCCTTCACCATGTCACTAGTCCCCTGCATCTCATTACAGCCTTCATTATGTCATTAGTCCCCTACATTTCATCACAACCTTCATCATGTCACTAGTCCCCTGCATCTCATTACAACCTTCACCACGTCACTAGTCCCCTGCATCTCACTACAACCTTCACCATCTCACTAGTCCCCTGCATCTCACTACAACCTTCATCGTGTCACTAGTCCCCTGCATCTCATTACAACCTTCACCGTGTCACTAGTCCTCTACATCTCACTACAAACTTCACCGTGTCACTAATCCCCTGCAACTCATCACAACCTTCATCATGTCACTAGTCCCCTGCATCTCACAACCTTCACCATGTCATTAGTCCCCTGCATCTCATCACAACCTTCATCGTGTCACTAGTCCCCTACATCTCACTACAACCTTCACCGTGTCATTAGTCCCCTGCATCTCACTACAACCTTCACCACGTCACTAGTCCCCTGCATCTCACTACAACCTTCACCGTGTCATTAGTCCCCTGCATCTCACTACAACCTTCACCATGTCACTAGTCCTCTGCATCTCACTACAACCTTCACCGTGTCACTAATCCCCTGCATCTCATCACAACCTTCACCGTGTCACTAGTCCCCTGCATCTCACTACAACCTTCACCATGTCACTGGTCACCTGCATCTCATCACAACCTTCATCATGTCACTAGTCCCCTGCATCTCACTACAACCTTCACCGTGTCATTAATCCCCTGCATCTCACTACAACCTTCACCATGTCACTAGTCCTCTGCTTCTCACTACAACCTTCACCGTGTCACTAATCCCCTGCATCTCATCACAACCTTCACCGTGTCACTAGTCCCCTGCATCTCACTACAACCTTCACCATGTCACTGGTCCCCTGCATCTCATCACAACCTTCATCGTGTCACTAGTCCTCTGCATCTCACTACAACCTTCACCATGTCATTAGTCCCCTGCATCTCATCACAACCTTCATCGTGTCACTAGTCCTCTGCATCTCACTACAACCTTCACCGTGTCACTAACCCCCACATCTCATCACAACCTTCATCATGTCACTAGTCCCCTGCATCTCACTACAACCTTCACCATGTCATTAGTCCCCTGCATCTCATCACAACCTTCATCGTGTCACTTGTCCCCTGCATTTCACTACAACCTTCACCATGTCACTAGTCCCCTGCATCTCACTACAACCTTTACCGTGTCATTAGTCCTCTGCAACTCACTACAACCTTCACCATGTCACTAATCCCCTGCATCTCACTACAACCTTCACCGTGTCACTAGTCCCCTGCATCTCATCACAACCATCACCGTGTCACTAGTCCCCTGCATCTCACTACAACCTTCACCATGTCACTAGTCCCCTGCATCTCATTACAGCCTTCACCACGTCACTAGTCCTCTACATCTCATTACAGCCTTCACCACGTCACTAGTCCTCTACATCTCACTACAACCTTCACCATGTCACTAGTCCCCTGCATCTCACTACAACCTTCACCGTGTCACTAGTCCCCTGCATCTCATTACAACCTTCACCGAGTCACTAGTCCCCTGCATCTCACTACAACCTTCACCATGTCATTAGTCCCCTGCATCTCATCACAACCTTCATCGTGTCACTAGTCCCCTACATCTCACTACAACCTTCACCACGTCATTAGTCCCATGCATCTCACTACAACCTTCACCACGTCACTAGTCCCCTGCATCTCACTACAACCTTCACCATGTCATCAGTCCCTTGCATCTCATCACAACCTTCATCATGTCACTAGTCCCCTGCATCTCACTAAAACCTTCACCGTGTCATTAGTCCCCTGCATCTCACTACAACCTTCACCGTGTCTCTAATCCCCTGCAACTCATCACAACCTTCATCATGTCACTAGTCCCCTGCATCTCACTACAACCTTCACCATGTCATTAGTCCCCTGCATCTCATCACAACCTTCATCGTGTCACTAGTCCTCTGCATCTCACTACAACCTTCACCATGTCACTAGTCTCCTGCATCTCTTTACAACCTTCACCATCTCACTAGTCCCCTGCATCTCACTACAACCTTCACCATGTCACTAATCCCCTGCATCTCATCACAACCTTCATCATGTCACTAGTCCCCTGCATCTCACTACAACCTTCACCATGTCATTAGTCCCCTGCATCTCATCACAACCTTCATTGTGTCACTAGTCCTCTGCATCTCACTACAACCTTCACCGTGTCACTAATCCCCTGCATCTCATCACAACCTTCATCATGTCACTAGTCCCCTGCATCTCACTACAACCTTCACCATGTCATTAGTCTCCTGCATCTCATCACAACCTTCATCGTGTCACTTGTCCCCTGCGTTTCACTACAACCTTCACCATGTCACTAGTCCCCTGCATCTCACTACAACCTTCACCGTGTCATTAGTCCTCTGCAACTCACTACAACCTTCACCATGTCACTAATCCCCTGCATCTCACTACAACCTTCACCGTGTCACTAGTCCCCTGCATCTCATCACAACCTTCACCGTGTCACTAGTCCCCTGCATCTCACTACAACCTTCACCATGTCACTAGTCCCCTGCATCTCATTACAGCCTTCACCACGTCACTAGTCCCCTACATCTCACTACAACCTTCACCATGTCACTAGTCCCCTGCATCTCACTACAACCTTCTCCGTGTCACTAGTCCCCTACATCTCATTACAACCTTCACCACGTCACTCGTCCCCTGCATCTCACTACAACCTTCACCATGTCACTAGTCCTCTGCAACTCACTACAACCTTCACCGTGTCACTAATCCCCTGCATCTCATCACAACCTTCACCATGTCACTAGTCCCCTGCATCTCATTACAACCTTCACCGTGTCACTAGTCCCCTGCATCTCACTACAACCTTCACCATGTCACTAGTCCCCTGCATCTCATTACAGCCTTCACCACGTCACTAGTCCCCTACATCTCACTACAACCTTCACCATGTCACTAGTCCCCTGCATCTCACTACAACCTTCACCGTGTCACAAGTCCCCTACATCTCATTACAACCTTCACCACGTCACTAGTCCCCTGCATCTCACTACAACCTTCACCATGTTACTAGTCCCCTGCATCTCACTACACCCTTCACCATGTTACTAGTCCCCTGCATCTCACTACACCCTTCACCATGTTACCCTACCCTCCAACATGACCCCTTCCATCAGGTACATAGTGCTCTGCTCCTGGACTTCCCACCTAATGTATGATTGCCGTCACCTGTGTTGAACTAGGTAATTGACGAGAAGGATAATTCACCCCAGGTGGCTGCAATCATACATTAATAAGGAAATCCTGGAGCAGAGTATTTTGTACCTGATGGAATGGGTCATGTTGGAGGGTCTGTGTTACTAGTCCCCTACATCTCACTACAACCTTCATCGTGTCACTAGTACCGTGCTTCTCACTACAACCTTCACCATGTCACTAGTCCCCTGCATCTCACTACAACCTTCACCATGTCATTAGTCCCCTGCATCTCATTACAACCTTCACCATGTCACTAGTCCTCTGCATCTCACTAGTCCTCTGCATCTCACTACAACCTTCACCATGTCACTAGTCCCCCGCATCTCACTACAACCTTCACCATGTCACTAGTCCCCTGCATCTCATTACAACCTTCATCGTGTCACTAGTCCCCTGCATCTCACTACAGCCTTCACCATCTCACTAGTCCCCTGCATCTCACTACAACCTTCACCGTGTCATTAGTCCCCTGCATCTCATTACAGCCTTCACTACATCACTAGTTCCTACATCTCACTACAACCTTCACCACGTCACTAGTCCCCTACATCTCACTACAACCTTCACCATGTCACTAGACCCCTGCATCTCATTACAACCTTCACCATGTCACTAGTCCCCTGCATCCCACTACAACCTTCACCACGTCACTAGTCCCCTGCATCTCACTACAACCTTCACCGTGTCATTAGTCCCCTGCATCTCACTACAACCTTCACCATGTCACTAGTCCTCTGCATCTCACTACAACCTTCACCGTGTCACTAATCCCCTGCATCTCATCACAACCTTCACCGTGTCACTAGTCCCCTGCATCTCACTACAACCTTCACCATGTCACTGGTCCCCTGCATCTCATCACAACCTTCATCATGTCACTAGTCCCCTGCATCTCACTACAACCTTCACCGTGTCATTAATCCCCTGCATCTCACTACAACCTTCACCATGTCACTAGTCCTCTGCTTCTCACTACAACCTTCACCGTGTCACTAATCCCCTGCATCTCATCACAACCTTCACCGTGTCACTAGTCCCCTGCATCTCACTACAACCTTCACCATGTCACTGGTCCCCTGCATCTCATCACAACCTTCATCGTGTCACTAGTCCTCTGCATCTCACTACAACCTTCACCATGTCATTAGTCCCCTGCATCTCATCACAACCTTCATCGTGTCACTAGTCCTCTGCATCTCACTACAACCTTCACCGTGTCACTAACCCCCACATCTCATCACAACCTTCATCATGTCACTAGTCCCCTGCATCTCACTACAACCTTCACCATGTCATTAGTCCCCTGCATCTCATCACAACCTTCATCGTGTCACTTGTCCCCTGCATTTCACTACAACCTTCACCATGTCACTAGTCCCCTGCATCTCACTACAACCTTTACCGTGTCATTAGTCCTCTGCAACTCACTACAACCTTCACCATGTCACTAATCCCCTGCATCTCACTACATCCTTCACCGTGTCACTAGTCCCCTGCATCTCATCACAACCATCACCGTGTCACTAGTCCCCTGCATCTCACTATAACCTTCACCATGTCACTAGTCCCCTGCATCTCATTACAGCCTTCACCACGTCACTAGTCCTCTACATCTCATTACAGCCTTCACCACGTCACTAGTCCTCTACATCTCACTACAACCTTCACCATGTCACTAGTCCCCTGCATCTCACTACAACCTTCACCGTGTCACTAGTCCCCTGCATCTCATTACAACCTTCACCGTGTCACTAGTCCCCTGCATCTCACTACAACCTTCACCATGTCATTAGTCCCCTGCATCTCATCACAACCTTCATCGTGTCACTAGTCCCCTACATCTCACTACAACCTTCACCACGTCATTAGTCCCATGCATCTCACTACAACCTTCACCACGTCACTAGTCCCCTGCATCTCACTACAACCTTCACCATGTCATCAGTCCCTTGCATCTCATCACAACCTTCATCATGTCACTAGTCCCCTGCATCTCACTAAAACCTTCACCGTGTCATTAGTCCCCTGCATCTCACTACAACCTTCACCGTGTCACTAATCCCCTGCAACTCATCACAACCTTCATCATGTCACTAGTCCCCTGCATCTCACTACAACCTTCACCATGTCATTAGTCCCCTGCATCTCATCACAACCTTCATCGTGTCACTAGTCCTCTGCATCTCACTACAACCTTCACCATGTCACTAGTCCCCTGCATCTCTTTACAACCTTCACCATCTCACTAGTCCCCTGCATCTCACTACAACCTTCACCATGTCACTAATCCCCTGCATCTCATCACAACCTTCATCATGTCACTAGTCCCCTGCATCTCACTACAACCTTCACCATGTCATTAGTCCCCTGCATCTCATCACAACCTTCATTGTGTCACTAGTCCTCTGCATCTCACTACAACCTTCACCGTGTCACTAATCCCCTGCATCTCATCACAACCTTCATCATGTCACTAGTCCCCTGCATCTCACTACAACCTTCACCATGTCATTAGTCTCCTGCATCTCATCACAACCTTCATCGTGTCACTTGTCCCCTGCGTTTCACTACAACCTTCACCATGTCACTAGTCCCCTGCATCTCACTACAACCTTCACCGTGTCATTAGTCCTCTGCAACTCACTACAACCTTCACCATGTCACTAATCCCCTGCATCTCACTACAACCTTCACCGTGTCACTAGTCCCCTGCATCTCATCACAACCTTCACCGTGTCACTAGTCCCCTGCATCTCACTACAACCTTCACCATGTCACTAGTCCCCTGCATCTCATTACAGCCTTCACCACGTCACTAGTCCCCTACATCTCACTACAACCTTCACCATGTCACTAGTCCCCTGCATCTCACTACAACCTTCTCCGTGTCACTAGTCCCCTACATCTCATTACAACCTTCACCACGTCACTAGTCCCCTGCATCTCACTACAACCTTCACCATGTCACTAGTCCTCTGCAACTCACTACAACCTTCACCGTGTCACTAATCCCCTGCATCTCATCACAACCTTCACCATGTCACTAGTCCCCTGCATCTCATTACAACCTTCACCGTGTCACTAGTCCCCTGCATCTCACTACAACCTTCACCATGTCACTAGTCCCCTGCATCTCATTACAGCCTTCACCACGTCACTAGTCCCCTACATCTCACTACAACCTTCACCATGTCACTAGTCCCCTGCATCTCACTACAACCTTCACCGTGTCACAAGTCCCCTACATCTCACTACAACCTTCACCACGTCACTAGTCCCCTGCATCTCACTACAACCTTCACCATGTTACTAGTCCCCTGCATCTCACTACACCCTTCACCATGTTACTAGTCCCCTGCATCTCACTACACCCTTCACCATGTTACCCTACCCTCCAACATGACCCCTTCCATCAGGTACATAGTGCTCTGCTCCTGGACTTCCCACCTAATGTATGATTGCCGTCACCTGTGTTGAACTAGGTAATTGACGAGAAGGATAATTCACCCCAGGTGGCTGCAATCATACATTAATAAGGAAATCCTGGAGCAGAGTATTTTGTACCTGATGGAATGGGTCATGTTGGAGGGTCTGTGTTACTAGTCCCCTACATCTCACTACAACCTTCATCGTGTCACTAGTACCCTGCTTCTCACTACAACCTTCACCATGTCACTAGTCCCCTGCATCTCACTACAACCTTCACCATGTCATTAGTCCCCTGCATCTCATTACAACCTTCACCATGTCACTAGTCCTCTGCATCTCACTAGTCCTCTGCATCTCACTACAACCTTCACCATGTCACTAGTCCTCTGCATCTCACTACAACCTTCACCATGTCACTAGTCCCCTACATCTCACTAAAACCTTCACCATGTCACTAGTCCCCTACATCTCTCTACACCCTTCACCACGTCACTAGTCCCCTACATCTCACTACACCCTTCACCACGTCACTAGTCCCCTGCATCTCACTACAACCTTCACCACGTCACTAGTCCCCTACATCTCACTACAACCTTCACCACGTCACTAGTCCCCTGCATCTCACTACAACCTTCACCATGTCACTAGTCCCCTGCATCTCATTACAATCTTCATCATCTCACTAGTCCCCTGCATCTCATTACAGCCTTCACCATGTCACTAGTCCCCTACATCTCACTATAACCTTCACCATGTCACTAGTCCCCTGCATCTCATTACAACCTTCACCATGTCACTAGTCCCCTGCATCTCACTACAACCTTCACCATGTCACTAGTCCCCTGCATCTCATTACACCCTTCACCATGTCACTAGTCCCCTGCATCTCACTACACCCTTCATCATGTCACTAGTCCCCTGCATCTCACTACACCCTTCACCGTGTCACTAGTCCCCTGCATCTCACTACACCCTTCACCATGTCACTAGTCCCCTGCATCTCACTACAACCTTCACCGTGTCACTAGTCCTCTGCATCTCACTACAACCTTCACCATGTCACTAGTCCCCTGCATCTCATTACAACCTTCACCATGTCACTAGTCCCCCGCATCTCACTACAACCTTCACCATGTCACTAGTCCCCTGCATCTCATTACAACCTTCATCGTGTCACTAGTCCCCTGCATCTCACTACAGCCTTCACCATCTCACTAGTCCCCTGCATCTCACTACAACCTTCACCGTGTCATTAGTCCCCTGCATCTCATTACAGCCTTCACTACATCACTAGTTCCTACATCTCACTACAACCTTCACCACGTCACTAGTCCCCTACATCTCACTACAACCTTCACCATGTCACTAGTCCCCTGCATCTCATTACAACCTTCACCATGTCACTAGTCCCCTGCATCCCACTACAACCTTCACCATGTCACTAGTCCCCTGCATCTCACTACAACCTTCACCATGTCACTAGTCCCCTGCATCTCACTACAACCTTCACCATGTCACTAGTCCTCTGCATCTCACTACAACCTTCACCATGTCACTAGTCCCCTGCATCATGTCACTAGTCCCTACATCTCACTACTACCTTCACCATGTCACTAGTCCCCTGCATCTCACTACAACCTTTACCATGTCACTAGTCCCCTGCATCTCATTACAGCCTTCACCACGTCTCTAGTCCCCTACATCTCACTACACCCTTCACCATGTCACTAGTCCCCTACATCTCACTACACCCTTCACCATGTCACTAGTCCCCTACATCTCACTACAACCTTCACCATGTCACTAGTCCCCTGCATCTCATTACAGCCTTCACCACGTCACTAGTCCCCTACATCTCACTACACCCTTCACCACGTCACTAGTCCCCTACATCTCACTACACCCTTCCCCATGTCACTAGTCCCCTATATCTCACTACAACCTTCACCATGTCACTAGTCCCCTGCATCTCATTACAGCCTTCACCATGTCACTAGTCCCCTGCATCTCACTACAGCCTTCACCACGTCACTAGTCCCCTACATCTCACTACACCCTTCACCATGTCACTAGTCCCCTACATCTCACTACAGCCTTCACCATGTTACTAGTCCCCTGCATCTCACTACAACCTTCACCATGTCACTAGTCCCCTGCATCTCATTACAACCTTCACCATGTCACTAGTCCCCTGCATCTCACTACAACCTTCACCGTGTCACTAGTCCCCTGCATCTCACTACGACCTTCACCATGTCACTAGTCCCCTGCATCTCACTACAACCTTCACCATGTCACTAGTCCCCTGCATCTCATTACAGCCTTCACCACGTCACTAGTTCCTACATCTCACTACAACCTTCACCATGTCACTAGTCCCCTGCATCTCACTACAACCTTCACCATGTCACTATTCCCCTGCATCTCATTACAGCCTTCACCATGTCACTAGTCCTCTGCATCTCACTACAACCTTCACCGTGTCACTAGTCCCCTGCATCTCATTACAGCCTTCACCATGTCACTAGTCCCCTGCATCTCATTACAACCTTCACCATGTCACTAGTCCCCTGCATCTCATTACAACCTTCACCATGTGACTAGTCCCCTGCATTTCATTACATCCTTCACCGTGTCACTACTCCCCTGCATCTCATTACAACCTTCACCATGTGACTAGTCCCCTGCATCTCATTACAGCCTTCACCATGTGACTAGTCCCCTGCATCTCATTACAGCCTTCACCATGTCACTAGTCCTCTTCATCTCATTACAACCTTCACCATGTCACTAATCCCCTGCATCTCATTACAACCTTCACCATGTCACTAGTCCCCTGCGTCTCATTACAACCTTCACCATGTGACTAGTCCCCTGCATCTCATTACAACCTTCACCAAGTTACCTCCCGATCTATGTCATCCAGAGTTTGAAGGTGATGAGGCGTTTTGGCATGGTGGTGGGTGAAGTCAAAAACTTCCCTAGAAGGGAGTTGGAGAGAAGAATTTTGCAGACTCACTTCCATGACCAGCTGTTATCGAGGGACTGTCCGAGCGATGTCACTTCGGCCGGGTTAGCTGTTAAATTCATCCTACAACCTCCGGCTTCTCACTACTGCCCCCTGCATCCTAGAGCCTCCTGCTCCTCACTACTGCCCCCTGCATCCCACAGCATCCTGCTTCTCACTATTGCCCTCTGCATCCCACAGTCTCCTGCTTATCACTATTGCCCTCTGCATCCTACAGCCTCCTGCTTCTCACTACTGCCCCCTGCATCCCACAGCCTACTGATTCTCAGTACTGCCCCCTGCATCCTACAGCCTCCTGTTTCTCAATACTGCCCCCTGCATCCTACAGCCTCCTGCTTCTCACTATTGCCATCTGTATCCTACAGCCACCTGCTTCTCACTACTGCCCCCTGCATCCCACAGCCTACTGATTCTCACTACTGCCCCTGCATCCTACAGCCTCCTGTTTCTCACTACTGCCCCCTGCATCCTACAGCCTCCGGCTTCTCACTATTGCCATCTGCATCCTACAGCTACCTGCTTCTCACTATTGCCATCTGCATCCTACAGCCACCTGCTTCTCCCTACTGCCCCCCTGCATTTCACCACAGCATCCTAAATTTCACCACAGACCCCTGCTACTCACTCCTGCTTCTTACTACAGTCTCCTGCATCTCACCACAACCTCCTGCTTCTCACTCCTGCACTCTGCATCTCACCAGTGTCACCACAACCCCCCCTGCAGCTGGCAGTGTCCCGGCCACTGGGATGTGCCGGAAACGGCAGGAGGATAATGGATGAGAGATTTGTATTGCAGCTTCCGTAAGCATGATCAGCAGCATGTCCTGGGGCTGTAGCACCTGTGCATATTTCCACACCCCTCCCCGGCTGCCGAACATGGCGATGAGCAATATCCTCTTTGCACAATGTACCCTGTATTTCCAGGGCTTTCTGTTGAGCTTCCTCACATAGGAGGTGCCCCCTGTTCACCGAAGGCATTTGGCTGGAGAGGGAGCACTTCACAGTGGAGGAGTGGTGGGCGGAGTCTGCCTGCTAGTTCAGCATAGGGACGGCAACAATGTTTTTGTTCCGATAGTAGTGTTTTTATCATTTGTTTGTGGCGTTCCGATATTTGCTAGCATGGAATGGTGTTCCGATAGTTGTTTGTTTTAATTCCTGACAGCTATGCCGTCCTGGCTCCTTCCTGACTACTGTGTCTGCATCAGGGCATCTTCATTGGTTTGTTGGAGGCTGTCTATAATTGTCTCTCTGCCTCAGACGTGACCCTGCCCAGTCCCTGACTCCCTCTCCTCTCTAGGTTGCTGCTAAGCAATAGGTCACATTGTTATCTCTGATTGGCTCTCACTTGTCTCAGAGTGCCAATCAGAACGCATCCCTCGGCCCTGCAGCAGCAGCAGTCAGTCAGTCACACAGCACAATACTTTTTCAGCACCATGGGCAGTTCCTGTATAGAAGCTTGGTGCAGCAAGATTTTTTTCTGTGACTGCTTCACGAAAATTGTCACTGCTTAACTCCCTCTTGTCACAGATGAATGGTTCATACACCCGAACCTTCCTCGACCAATGCTGTATAGAATAGTGAAAACACATCAAAATCCATCCATTGGTGCAAGAGATTAGCCGGAACTAGCACACAGACCCCTAAACTGGGAACTTTACTTTATATAGAAGGAAAATATATATATATATATATATATATATATACACACAATATATATATATATATATATATATACATATATATACTATTATGATCTATTATTTGTAAGACGCCACAAGATATACGCAACACCATATATGAGGTAACATAAACCCAATACAGTAAGCAGTATAAAATACAATGCACAGCCAACAGTAAGCATCACATAAGTACGGAGCATGGTAGAAACGATTCCCAAACATAAGTGTGGGTCTCTCAAAATAGAGGACAAGTGAAAGAAGATTACTTCCCCTCCACTCCGCAGAGTTCCACCTGAGAGAGGTGGACTAGGATCTTGCTGGGTGGTGCTTGGACCCTCCCCCCTACCAGCTTGCACAAATGTTTCTGTTTTTAACTACGCCATAACCATCTGGTATAATAAATTACCAGTAATAAATGTAAAAAATAGAAACAAAATGAAAAATGTGTTTCATATTTGGTGGCCCAAAATCACATTTAAAAAAGATTATCATGTGAGGGCCCAATACATAGGCCCGGTACATAGGCCCAATAAATAGGCTCAGTACATAAGCTTGGTACATAGGTCCAGTACATAGGCCCAATACGTACCTCCTCAAAATGCTCCCTGTCAATTACACTGCGAATAGTCTCTACGATCAGGTACCTTGATGCATGCGCAGAGTGACTCAGACGCTAGTCAGACGGACGATAATCGCTCAAATGCAAAACCATCGGCACAACTGCAAAAGCATCGGCCCTGCGTACAGAATTGAATCAGCCCGTAGTTCCTTATTGCATAAAGCACTCTTTGCTGTATCCTAAATCATAACTAGAAATGGGGTATTCTATCTCCTACATTCCAGGCAAACCCAGATTCCCTGCTCTCTTCAGTACTACCTAGTCTGTTTTGTATCTGTCAACTTTCATCCGTGTCGACCTTTTCTGTGTCGACCTTTTGCCCCTGCTGACCTATTGTCTATCTAGACATTGTCGACCTTTTTACTGGAGCCCATTCAAGACAAGGTTACGCTCTTCTCTTCATATTGGTAACGCTAAGTGGCTTCTAGGAAAAGAGGAGCCACAAGGTTCTGTATGAGGTTTAAATGCCGATGTGTTCCGCACCTAACAGAGAGAGAGGAACGTTCTTGCTCCTGGCTCAGATTAAAGCTTTCCTGTCACATATTAACAGCGTCATTGCGTCAAGTGCCCCCTGCCTAGGTGACGCCACTAGTCTCAAGTGAATTGATTGATGGAATATCGAGTCCACACAAAGGCTTCCTCATTGGTTAAATGAGGGTGTACACCACTTGTGGGGAACCTTAGGCGCCTCGGCCCTCTGCCTTCAGATAGGGCTCATATTACCTTAAAGAGGAATTAAATTAAGGGGGGGAATAAGTTAACTCGGCCGAATCTGCACGGCAGCCGCCGCGCTTTACTGCAGCGAGATCTATGGGGTAGTGAGAACTTTTGTGCGAATCGGGCATTCGGCCAGCTGGGTGAAGGGTGCAAGACTGGCTGCCGTTGCCAGCGTTTGAACACTGTGGCAAAGCCAATTCATACCCTTCACCGACAGCTGAATTCCCCCCTAAGGGCTATTTCACACACCACAATCTTGTCCGTCCAGCAACAAAAAAACGGACGGATTTTTACCGTAATTTATCTTCAGTGATGTCACTGCCCAATGATGTGCAGAGGGCACTGGATGTAGAAGGCAGCAGCTCCTGGTAATAAAGGAAAATCAAATTCAGTCTTATTCTGTTTAACTTCCAACAGAGATTCACCCACTCCCCCAGCTAATCAACAAACAGAATAAGAGCTGGTGCCTATAGGGGATAAGGCAGAAGAAATGGGCAATGTACAATGGCATGTGGAAGGCGGTTAAACATGGCCGCACTGTGGATTAACTCTGTGCCCGCCTCCCACATGGCATTTGGCAGTGTAAAATGACCAGATGGCCCAGGTGTCCATCACACCACGGGCACGGTTGCTTAGATCTACAACGATACCATCTTCAGCTGCTGGACCCAGAGTGCTCTCTGGCCCTCCACAGGTGATAACTGCAGCCTCCATGGTGCAGCAGTTGCCGCCACAAAATATGTGAGGATGAGGTACGGGGGGCCCGGCTCTGTGTCCAGCAGTAAGCACGATACAGCATCCTGACAGCAGTTAAGAACTGCAAACTAGCTCCATGCCCCACTATCCACTTTCTTTTTCTCGATAATATAAACCATTGAAAATTTGATTTGTGGGAACTGTTGGTAAGCGACACATTCAGTAGTGTAAGAACAAAAACTGGTTCAAGGATCTACTTAACGAATATCTCTATTCAATTGCTGGACATACTGAGCCAACTGTCAGTGCTCTTTCTATTTCTGCTTGTCTGCTGGACCTACTGAGCCAACTGTCAGTGCTCTTCTCAATTTCGCTTGTCAGCTGGACCTAGTAAGCCAACTGTCAGAGCTGTTCCAATTTTTGCTTGTCTGCTAGACCTACTGAGTCAACTTTTAGTGCTCTTCCCATCTCCACTTGTCTGCTGGACCTACTGATCCAACTGTCAGTGCTCTTCCCATCTCCGCTTGTCTGCTGGACCTACTGAGTCAACTGTCAGTGCTGTTCCCATTTTTACTTGTCTGCTAGACCTACTGAGTCAACTGTCAGTGCTCTTCCCATCTCCACTTGTCTGCTGGACCTACTGAGCCAACTGTCAGTACTGTTCCCATTTTTGCTTGTCTGCTAGACCTACTGAGTCAACTGTCAGTGCTCTTCCCATCTCCACTTGTCTGCTGGACCTACTGAGCCAACTGTCAGTGCTCTTGCCATCTCCGCTTGTCTGCTGGACCTACTGAGCCAACTGTCAGTGCTCTTCCTATCTCCGCTTGTCTGCTGGACCTACTGAGCCAACTATCAGTGCTCTTCCCATCTCCACTTGTCTGCTGGACCTACTGAGCCAACTGTCAGTGCTCTTGCCATCTCAGCTTGTCTGCTGGACCTACTGAGCCAACTGTCAGTGCTCTTCCCATCTCCGCTTGTCTGCTGGACCTACTGAGCCAACTGTCAGTGCTCTTCCCATCTCCACTTGTCTGCTGGACCTACTGAGTCAACTGTCAGTGCTCTTGCCATCTCTGCTGGACCTACTGAGTTAACTGTCAGTGCTCTTCCCATCTCCGCTTGTCTGCTGGACCTACTGAGTTAACTGTCAGTGCTCTTCCCATCTCCACTTGTCTGCTGGACCTACTGAGCCAACTGTCAGTGCTCTTGCCATCTTCGCTTGTCTGCTAGACCTACTGAGCCAACTGTCAGTGCTCTTCCCATCTCCGCTTGTCTGCTGGACCTACTGAGTCAACTGTCAGTGCTGTTCCCATTTTTACTTGTCTGCTAGACCTACTGAGTCAACTGTCAGTGCTCTTCCCATCTCCACTTGTCTGCTGGACCTACTAAGCCAACTGTCAGTGCTCTTCCCATCTCCACTTGTCTGCTGGACCTACTGAGTTAACAGTCAGTGCTCTTCCCATCTCCCCTTGTCTGCTGGACCTACTGAGTCAACTGTCAGTGCTCTTGCCATCCCTGCTTGTCTGCTGGACCTACTGAGCTTAAGTGTGATTGTCTTTCACTAAGTGTCCTTACCAAAACCAGGGGACAGTAACATCTCTAGGTTCAGGCCATTTATCACCCAATGCCACCAAAACCCTGATCCACGCACTCATCTACAGTGACCTCTTTCCCTCTGGCCTCCCCCACCACTTCAATCTATCACGAACGCTGATGCTTTTCTCATTTTCCCTTGTAACCGCTCTCTGTTGGTCTCCCCTCTCTACAACCTGCTTCATTCGCTCTCAATACCCCTTAGAATCCAGTTCAGACTGTTGACTATCTTACAAAGTTCTAATGACTTTGCCTCCTTCTACATATCCAACCTTTATTTCTATCCACACTTCACTCGCTCTTCCTCCAATTACCACCTCTCATGCCCACCTCCTCTGGAACTCCCTCATTCAAGTCAGACTTTTTACCAATCTCCCCAGTGTCAAACATAGACTCAAAATGTACCCCTTCATCAAAGCCTTCCAACCATCTTCCTAAGTCTCCAGTCCCCTCTCCTCCCTCAATTTTCTCTACTCCATAGTTCACCCCTCCTTTTAATACATAAGCTCTTATGGGAAAGTCCCTCCATCCTCACAGTACCCCTTACTCGCTACCAGTGCTCCTTTACACTCATCTAGCCCCATTCAGCAATTCGGAGCACTGAACTGCCTACCCCTCCCTGTGGCCGACCTCCACTTACCCTTTTAGATACGGAGTTATCACTCCCTCAACCCTTACCTAGTTGTTCGGTTTATTGCTCTGTGTTGTTCCTAAAACATGTCAACTTAATCTGGGCATACACTTTAGGTGCGAACACACTAGACCAGTGATTCCCAACCTCGGTCCTCAAGGCACACTAACAGTCCTGGTTTTGGTGATATCCATGCTAAAGCACAGATGGTTTAATCAAAATAACTAAGGTACTAATTAAGTTGCCTGTGCTCAATTATGGCTATCCTTAAAACCTGGACTGGTAGACACTTTTTAGCACCATATCGTGTCCTGGAGAGCCTGGGAGCTGCCAGGGAGAGTTCAGGGGAAATCGCTCACGATATCGCATTGTGAGCACGTCTAGTGTGTACGTACTGTACCTTTAAGAGACAGAGCGTCGGTTGCACCATCCAAGCGGCTAATTGGTTAGGGTATCCACACTTACCAACTGGCCACTCGAAATGTCTGGCCTGACATTACAACTGGGTAGGCATTTAAATGCCCACCCAGGTGAGATGTCGGTGTCGGTGATCCCCGCAGCAAGTGTACAGGCGGTCGGCTGGTAACTTGCACACAGATGCACCGATATATCTGCAAGGTATATCGGCATCGGCTGTGCTGCAGGGCCGATCTGATACGTCTGTGACTGATGTCATTCAGACATATTGGATGTACACACCTACCAATCTGCTATAGATTTATATTAGTCATTCAATCTAACTATATACCTAGTAGTATGTACCCAGCCATTTACTGTATATATGTATCAAGTGTCATGGTATAGTCCCTGTACGGCACTGCGGAAACTGTGGCACCTAAAAACAGAGGTTCACAAACTCCGCCATTTCAGACCATGTTTTAAGAATATCCATGCTTGAGTACAGGTGACTTAATTAGTACCTCAGTCAATTTGATTTAACCATCTGGACTCAAGCATGGATATCCGTAAAACCTGGACTGTAATGACAGAGTTTGGGAACCTCTGCCTTATAAGATAATACAGTAGCTTCCTCCTCCGACCCTGCACAACTTTAATCCATCGTTCCTCCCCACTCTCTTATTACACGCCCCCATTCATCCACCCCATTCCACCTGGCAGACACTCTATGGACCTCATTCAGAGCCGCTCGCAAAAAGCGAGTGCTCGCTCTGAATGAGGGCGGCAGTTTTTTTCTTTTTCTAAAGCCGGCCTCCTGGCCGCTCACTAAGCTGTGGGTGACCACCCACAGCTTTTGCGAACGGCCAGGTGATGGTCACGACCATCGGGCTTGCGACGAGACCCTTGTGGTAGGGTCTCGTCTGCCGCAAGCCCCAATGAGCTTTCGGCTCTAATAGAGACGGAAGCTCACTACTGACATCACTCGTAATGTCAGTGGGGCCGCCCCCAAACGGGAGGCGTTCTTTCAGGAATGCCTCCGTTTGTCCAGCCACCCCCCCAGCTGTCAATCAACATCGACAGACGTAGCGAGCCCCGGAGCGAGTTAATTTTTCACTCGCTACGGGGCTCCCGCAATGCACAACCATCGACCCGCTTGCGAGCGGGTCTGAATGAGACCCTATACCTTCTCTTTCTCCTACTTTGACCACCCTTCTCCCTCCCCTATAACTTCACTGCTCCCATCAGCATTAACCTGCACCCACCGCCAGACTTCTGCAGAAATAGTCCTCAGGCTAAGTAATACCCACATCCTCTTTTTTTTTTCTCCTGCTCCATAACATCCAACCCTGGGCTCTGTGCCATCCCCCTACCCACCACATTTCTTGTTTCAGCCCAACACTTTCCACCACTCCCAACATTCTCATCGCTCTCCCTCCTTTGTCCTTGGCACTTTGTAGTACGCTCACATCCATCTATTTATTTCATAACTCCATTGACCTGCTCTCCATTACAGGAATATGGCTTATCTCCACTACATCCCCGGCCGCTCGCTCAGCCACACTGCCAGACCCTGCAAACAGACAAGGTGGTGGCAGGGGGTGTCCCACTTTCTCCATACTACACCTTACGTGTCATACCGCTGGAACACTCCCTCTCCTTCCCTTCCAACCTGAGGGCCCAATTTAGTTATACATGAAGTCCCGACAATGACACTTTGCTGGGTGTTAAGTATAGTAGAAAAAAAAATATGGCACGTTTTAAAAGTAAATATATTAAATACCGTAAGTAGCCAGGAGTGTGTGGTTAATAGAATCTGCACTAAATGTCTCTTCTCTTTACCTCGTGTTGCAGTCATTTATCACTCCCCAGTCCTGCTACCTGGCTAATTTATCCCCACTGCCTCTATGGGCCCTATACGTCTCTCACATACATCCTGCCTTGGTCACTCCCAGTATACGTCACCTACCATCCAGTGTGACGGACAATCTTCATCTAGACTTCTGCAACCTTTGCTCCAGTTCTCCAACTTGGTCTTCCTGCATTCTGACCTCAACCACTTCACATTTTCATTAAAACAACTATTATTTCCTATGAGCCCCCCGCCCGACACTGATTAAGCTTCCACTTACAACAGAACCCTCACTTCAGCAATACAGCTCTAAATGCCACCAGGTCTCCGACAATCTAAACTTCAACCCAGGCAAACCATATACCTGCCAACCACACACACACACACACACACACACACGCTCGTGCACGGCTGAGCACCACTGGAGGAAATCTGATGCCAAAGCACTATAAACTATATTTCATCTCACAACACTACAAGGTCACTTACCAAACAAACATCAACGCACCATCAGCTCCTACTCTCCAGTAATGTGGACAGAGTCTCGGCACTCATCTCACCTTGCGGCATCCTCCCATGACCCAGCTGCTCCAGTCCTCCCCCCCATGACAACCATTTTAGCCTATTTCTCTCCCTTGGCACATTCCCATCATCATTTAGACCACGTTCTCAATCACCAACTCGCTCAACAGCATCATCTTTCTTCAATCACCCCCCCCCCCCCCCCCCATGGCAGAGGTTCCCAACCCCGCCATTACAGTCCAGTATTTAAAGATATCCAAGCTTGAGTCCAGATAGTTAAATCAAAATTGACTGAGGTACTAATTAAGTCACCTGTGCTCAAGCATGGAAATCCTTAAAACATGGACTGTTATGGCGGAGTTTGGTAACCTCTGCCCTATGGGTTTGACTCTGAGGTGATCGCAGCAGCATATACGAACGGTTGCCCGCCTGCGACTTGCTGCAAATGCCGCTTCATTCCTTCCCTGGTGTCCATCCAAACGTGTAAGGCGTCCCGCTGTGAGCGCCCATACAGCCTTAGACACACCCATAGTAACTTGCAGCAGCTCTATGGCAGGACGCAGTCTTTCCGTTCGCGTATGGCCTCCTATGTGAGCGGCCCATCGTCTGTACGTGACCATTGTCAAAGACACGGTGACACTCCCATAACACGCGCCATCTCTGCGCTTGCGCTAAGACACCTCCCTGCCACCGCCCAGGGACACCTACTACACTTCTCCCTGTGTACGCCTGCAACGACAACTGCAACACTATACAGACACAATTGGGACACATGCTTGGTGCTATTTAGGCTGGGTAGACACTTACTAATGTGTGTACCCAGCGATGCGATGGTCAACACCAGGAGGTCGGTACACATTACATGATGCGGTGTCGGGCGCCGGCTGCAATCACCTGCCTGGTGTTGCTCATCGCATTGACAGATGGAGCAGCATGTTACTGCAGATCTGTCGATGCGATGAACGACCCGGCAGAGGGCACAAGGGCCGACATAGTGGGTACACAGCCCAATCAGACAACATGTTGTCTAATATGTACCCACCTTAGACTTATGCGTAGTAGCAAAAATAAAAAAAAGATAACATGGCTACGTTACATTAGACATGAGCAGTGTGTACAGCCATGGCCAACAGTTTTGACAATGGCACAAGTATTGGTTTTCACAAAGTTTGCTGCTTCAGTGATATTAGACCTTTTTGTCAGATGTTACTATGGTATACTGAGGTAACATTACAGCATTACATAAGTGTCAGATGTTACTATGGTATACTGAGGTAACATTACATAAGTGTCAGATGTTACTATGGTATACTGAGGTAACATTACATAAGTGTCAGATGTTACTATGGTATACTGAGGTAACATTACAGCATTACATAAGTATCAGATGTTACTATGGTATACTAATGTAACATTACAGCATTACATAAGTGTCAGATGTTACTATGGTATACTGAGGTAACATTACATAAGTGTCAGATGTTACTATGGCATACTGAGGTAACATTACAGCATTACATAAGTGTCAGATGTTACTATGGTATACTGAGGTAACATTACATAAGTGTCAGATGTTACTATGGTATACTGAGGTAACATTACAGCATTACATAAGTGTCAGATGTTACTATGGTATACTGAGGTAACATTACATAAGTGTCAGATGTTACTATGGTATACTGAGGTAACATTACAGCATTACATAAGTGTCAGATGTTACTATGGTATACTAATGTAACATTACATAAGTGTCAGATGTTACTATGGTATACTGAGGTAACATTACATAAGTGTCAGATGTTACTATGGTATACTGAGGTAACATTACAGCATTATATAAGTGTCAGTTGTTACTATGGTACACTGAGGTAACATTACACAAGTGTCAGATGTTACTATGGTATACTAAGGTAACATTACATAAGTGTCAGATGTTACTATGGTATACTGAGGTAACATTATTTACTATATGACTGCGTACGCAAAATAGCATCATCCTTAGAGGTTTATAGGCAGGATATTAGAAGGTATAGGCAGGAGTGTATAGAGGTTCTAATTCAATATCCTTACATTACAGCATTACATAAGTGTCAGATGTTACTATGGTATACTGAGGTAACATTACAGCATTACATAAGTGTCAGATGTTACTATGGTATACTGAGGTAACATTACAGCATGACATAATTGTCAGATGTTACTATGGTATACTGAGGTAACATTACAGCATGACATAAGTGTCAGATGTTACTATGGTATACTGAGGTAACATTACAGCATTACATAAGTGTCAGATGTTACTATGGTATACTGAGGTAACATTACAGCATTACATAAGTGTCAGAGGCTTTTATTGGCAATTACATTAAGTTTATGCAAAGAGTCAATATTTGCAGTGTTGACCCTTCTATTTCAAGACCTCTGCAACTCGCCCTGGCATGCTGTCAATCAACTTCTGGGCCACATACTGACTGATGGCCGCCCATTCTTGCCTAATCAATGCTTGGAGTTTGTCAGAATTTGTGGGTTTTTGTTTGTTCACCCACCTCTTCAGGATTGACCACAAGTTCTCAATGGGATTAAAGTCTGGGGAGTTTCCTGGCCATGGTCCCAAAATGTCAATGTTTTGTTCCCCGTACCACTTAGTGATCACTTTTTCCTTAGGGCAAGGTGCTCCATCATGCTGGAAAAGGCATTGGGGGTCATTTAGACCTACTCGTGAGCGGCAGTACGCTCGCAAGTGGGTCGATGGTCCCCACTGCGCATGCGCACGACGGAGGGAGCCCCGTCGTGCGCATGCGCGAGACCCGGCGAGCGAAGGACTTTCCATCGCTCCGGGTCTCGCACCAAAGGGGGTGTGCTGTCGATGACTGAAGCCGGCCCCACTGACATCACTAGTGATGTCAGTGGGAGTGATTTTGGCTCTGATAAGAGCCAAAAATCACTCCTGGCCTTGTGGTTGGGAAACCCGACCTCAGGGTTTCACTCGCTTGTATATGCTGTGGGTGGTGACCCACAGCTATACGAGCGTCCAGGAGGACGCTCCATATTAATGGAGGAGGGTCCTGATTCAGAGCGAGCGCTCTGGTCAGAGCGTCCGGCTCTGAATCAGGGCCATTGTTCCTCACCAAACTGTTCTTGGATGGTTGGGAGAAGTTGCTCTTGGAGGAAGTTATGGTATCATTCTTTATTCATGGCTGTGTTCTTAGGCAAATTTGTGAGTGAACCCACTCCCTTGGCTGAGTAGCAACCCCACACATGAATGGTCTGAGGATGCTTTACTGTTGGCATGACACAGGATGAAGACTTTTTTTTTCTGGGACGGCTTGGTGTCAAGAAGGGCAGCAAAGAAGCCACTTCTCTCCAGGAAAAACATTAGGGACAGACTGATATTCTGCAAAAGGTACAGGGATTGGACTGCTGAGGACTGGGGTAAAGTTATTTCTCTGATGAATCCACTTTGATTGTTTGGGGCATCTGGAAAAACACTTGTCCGGAGAAGGAAAGCTGAGCGCTACCATCAGTCCTGTGTCATGCCAACAGTAAAGCATCCTGTTCGTATCACTGACCCTAAACTAAATATGCCACCGGCAATTAGCATTGTTATTAAATAGATCTCAGTGTCTCTCATAGTATACAACCAAGACAATAGCAACACTTATGAAGTCTCATCTCCCACCTTGCTACTGCAACATTTTCTTCTGGCTTTAATGGTAAAGGCTGGTGCAAGAAAACCTCTCACAGCTCCTCATCTGCAAACCACCTACACTGGCTCCCTGTGACCTCAAGAATCTAACTCAAATAAGATGCTCTCAAAACCCTCAGCATCACCCCTTTCATACATCCCAAATGTCATCTTGCAACATTCATCCTTAGATCTACCTGACACAGGGATGACTTGTCCTGTGCCGCGGCACCTTTATAGAGTTCCCTATCCACTCCAGATGCCTCTTCCACAAACCTTCAAATGCCTTGACCACCCATCTGTAGTTTAACCGTAATTCAGCTACAACAAACATTTCAACACCCTCCCAACCTAAGTGCTCCTCTGTTTGCCTGTACGCATTTAGCCCGTCTATCCTGCTTTCCACACGGTGTAATGCTGTTGCGCAATGCAGTGTGCCTAGCCTGCCCAACCTTGCTGATGACCACAACAGTAAAGCATTCTCTTCTCCAGAACCAGGATATCTGCAAGCATAAATGGTTAACAGTCATGAATGCCAGCAGCTGGAATTCTAGCGACTAATCCATCTTTCACATCTCCACCTTACATCTCTTCTCAAACTGAGCAGCAGGACATTAATGCCAGTCACCGCTCAGACATTGGGGGCTCATACCTGCAACATTAATGCCAGTCACCGCTCATACCTGCATATTAATGCCATTCACCGCTCAGACATTAGGGGCTCATACCTGCACATTAATGCCAGTCACCGCTCAGACATTGGGGGCTCATACCTGCACATTAATGCCAGTCACCGCTCAGACATTGGGGGCTCATGCCTGCACATTAATGCCAGTCACCGCTCAGACATTGGGGGCTCATACCTGCACATTAATGCCAGTCACCGCTCAGACATTGGGGGCTCATACCTGCACATTAATGCCAGTCACCGCTCAGACATTGGGGGCTCAGTGCTCCTGCACATTAATGCCAGTCACCGCTCAGACATTGGGGGCTCAGTGCTCCTGCACATTAATGCCAGTCACCGCTCAGACATTGGGGGCTCAGTGCTCCTGCACATTAATGCCAGTCACTGCTCAGACATTGGGGTTCATACCTGCACATTAATGCCAGTCACCGCTCAGACATTGGGGGCTTATACCTGCACATTAATGCCAGTCACTGCTCAGACATTGGGGGCTCATACCTGCACATTAATGCCAGTCACTGCTCAGACATTGGGGTTCATACCTGCACATTAATGCCAGTCACTGCTCAGACATTGGGGTTCATACCTGCACATTAATGCCAGTCACTGCTCAGACATTGGGGTTCATACCTGCACATTAATGCCAGTCACTGCTCAGACATTGGGGGCTCATACCTGCACATTAATGCCAGTCACCGCTCAGACATTGGGGGCTCATACCTGCACATTAATGCCAGTCACCGCTCATACCTGCACATTAATGCCAGTCACCGCTCAGACATTGGGGGCTCATTGTGCTTCTGCACATTAATGCCAGTCACTGCTTAGACATTGGGGTTCATACCTGCACATTAATGCCAGTCACCGCTCAGACATTGGGGCTCATACCTGCACATTAATGCCAGTCACTGCTCAGACATTGGGGGCTCATACCTGCACATTAATGCCAGTCACTGCTCAGACATTGGGGTTCATACCTGCACATTAATGCCAGTCACTGCTCAGACATTGGGGTTCATACCTGCACATTAATGCCAGTCACTGCTCAGACATTGGGGTTCATACCTGCACATTAATGCCAGTCACTGCTCAGACATTGGGGGCTCGTACCTGCACATTAATGCCAGTCACTGCTCAGACATTGGGGGCTCATACCTGCACATTAATGCCAGTCACCGCTCAGACATTGGGGCTCATACCTGCACATTAATGCCAGTCACTGCTCAGACATTGGGGGCTCATTGTGCTTCTGCACATTAATGCCAGTCACCGCTCATACCTGCACATTAATGCCAGTCACCGCGCAGACATTGGGGGCTCATACCTGCACATTAATGCCAGTCACCGCTCAGACATTGGGGGCTCATTGTGCTTCTGCACATTAATGCCAGTCACCGCTCATACCTGCACATTAATGCCAGTCACCGCTCAGACATTGGGGCTCATACCTGCACATTAATGCCAGTCACTGCTCAGACATTGGGGGCTCAGTGCTCCTGCACATTAATGCCAGTCACCGCTCATACCTGCACATTAATGCCAGTCACCGCTCATACCTGCACATTAATGCCAGTCACCGCTCAGACATTGGGGGCTCATACCTGCACATTAATGCCAGTCACCGCTCAGACATTGGGGGCTCATACCTGCACATTAATGCCAGTCACCGCTCAGACATTGGGGGCTCATACCTGCACATTAATGCCAGTCACCGCTCAGACATTGGGGGCTCATACCTGCACATTAATGCCAGTCACTGCTCAGACATTGGGGGCTCAGTGCTCCTGCACATTAATGCCAGTCACCGCTCATACCTGCACATTAATGCCAGTCACCGCTCAGACATTGGGGGCTCATACCTGCACATTAATGCCAGTCACCGCTCAGACATTGGGGGCTCATACCTGCACATTAATGCCAGTCACCGCTCAGACATTGGGGCTCATACCTGCACATTAATGCCAGTCACTGCTCAGACATTGGGGGCTCAGTGCTCCTGCACATTAATGCCAGTCACCGCTCATACCTGCACATTAATGCCAGTCACCGCTCAGACATTGGGGGCTCATACCTGCACATTAATGCCAGTCACCGCTCAGACATTGGGGGCTCAGTGCTTCTGCACATTGCCAGTCACCGCTCATACCTGCACATTAATGCCAGTCACCGCTCAGACATTGGGGGCTCATACGGGCACATTAATGCCAGTCACCGCTCAGACATTGGGGGCTCATACGGGCACATTAATGCCAGTCACCGCTCAGACATTGGGGGCTCAGTGCTTCTGCATTACTTTACTGCATTTTTCTCTTCCTACTACCTTATGCATCAATTGCTCCCTACGCCTTGGATTGTAAGCTCACGTACCCATTTTACATTTTGTTGCTCTCACTTTTTTTCTCCATTCGTAGCTTGTGACATAGTACCACTACTGCATAACCAGCAGATTTACACGTTTTGCTTCAAGATGGGTTCAGAGCTATACTTTAGGTTTCATGGTATATGTTCAATCACCCAATTGTTTTACACAGATATTCACCTCTTCACACGGGCTGGGGACATTGGACAACTGGTGAGATCGCCATGGGCTCCCCCATCAGTACCACCCCAGGGAGAGATATTCTACTGCTCAAACTGGCAAGCACCCAAAAACATGCAACAGGAGTTCCCAAACTCTGGAGCATGGTACCTGAGCAGTCTCATCTGTTATTTTAACAAAGACATGTGACCTCATAAATCTGGCCTCAATGCACCATGTGGCAAAGTACACCTGGGGTGAGTGAGCCAACACGTCCCATGTAACCACAATGAGATGTACTGGGACGCACCGGGAGAGTGCACTGATTAATTTGATATATAACACGTGTCTGTGTGTGACAGTATGTAGATGAAGCACAAGAGAACGGTCTGGAAAAATCTGCAGCCTCTGCATGATAGCTCTTTGTACACAGAATCAGACTCGGTTGTACACATCACAAACTAATCAGCAAAATCTCGTATAAGGTTTTGGGGGGGAGAATTCGTTTCAATG
Organism: Taudactylus pleione; assembly: GCA_031769625.1. NCBI lineage: Eukaryota > Metazoa > Chordata > Amphibia > Anura > Myobatrachidae > Taudactylus > Taudactylus pleione. The sequence continues at coordinate 6,324,057 of JAUIMM010000277.1, read as the reverse complement.
CGATTAATAGCCACAGGAGGGTGCCACCGAAGCTAAAGGATTTCCTCTCTCTCTCTCCCTCCCCCCACCCCACGGGATGAGAGGGAAAATAAGACATGAGCGCAGGCCGTGTAGCAGTTTGCCGGCTTAGCACGGCGCTAACAGCCTCCTGGTGGCCAGCACTTTAGTCAGAGAATGCCAGTTCTCACAACTAAATAACCAGGTTGTCGTCAGAACCGGCATTCTCTGACTAAACCAACTCCCGACCAGGCAAACAGCGCAGTGTATTGAATAGCTCCGGTAGCTCCCTCACACAGCTATTCATCACATTGAATTGAATTCCCCCCTGGTGTGTCCTAGTATATCCCATTGCGACTAAGACGCATTCTCAGGCAAAAAATAAAACACGTTTGGCTCAAGCAGAGTCACACGATCTGGTGCACCGAGGGGGGGCTGTTTGGAGCGACTGCAGCAATAATGTATGAGGACACATCTGGACTCTACCAACGGAGAGCTCTAATGGCATCTCTATTTTAGCCCATACTTGTTTGTTCCAACAATAAACCCTTCCCACCTCTAACAGCTCAGTTATATTCAGTCCAGATTCAATTCGTAGCCATTTGTACCAGATGTTGAAGGATTTAATTTTTTTTTTTTTTATACAAGAAATGTTGTTAACACCCAAAATGCACAGATGCCCAGACGCAACAGTGTACAGAAGGTCTCTTTAATGAACGATTCAGCAACATTTATGCCACTAGCACACAAGCGCCACCAACTCCTTTGATCTTCTCCTCCGCACGTCGGCTGAAGAACTTTGCCTTTACGATCACTGGCTGCTTGGGGAGCTTTCCTTTACCGAGCACCTTATAGTAACCCTGAGGGAGGGAGGAAGGTGTTAGGCATAAAAACATGTGGTATAACATTTACAAGAGAATGCCTAACCTCGCCAGAGGATACAACAGTACAATCACATGTATGTAAGGTTACTTAGGCAGGACTATGCAAGGAGAACCATCCCATATACCTCTAATAGTCCCCTCACTACAAAAGCACTTACTGCATGCACGGCATCAATGATCGGTGCTGGCCCATCGGGTTTCTTCGCGTGGTTCAGCCTGGTCTGCTCACTGACGAGGGTCCACAGCTTGTCCAGGTTGATTGTGGGACAGAAATGCTGGTTCTTCTTTAAGTGGTAATGTCTCATACCGACTTTACCAAAGTAACCAGGGTGGCTGGAAAATCAGAAGAAGTCTTAGATGTCTCGCTAGCTGAAAACTCCATCAAGAAAATAAAAAAAAATAAAAATCCTCATGGATTCTTTACAGTGAATTCTGCATTAATGTTATTTAAGGCTATAAACTACTCTAAAACAGGTTCATAGCTGAGGAGCATGAGATGAGTGGCCCTGAGCGGCGATTTTCTTGGCCGGCACTAAGTTACATTAGAGCTACACCCAACCTGCAGCGAACGTTCCCAAATATGAGGTTTCAGAGTGTATATATAGGTGGATACTTTTCTCAGACTGACAACCCTCATTAACACACCCCCGGTCACTGCCTGCATGCCCAGAAATAAGCACGTGGGGATGTTGACAGAGGCCCACAACCCAACTTACAGATCATTTGATGAATATTTAAAATTCAGCCATCCTGAAAGTTCCCCGTCTATAAATGGACATTAATAATTTAAGGCTCCACACCCCTGTCACTGGGGGAGGGGTAGAGACCTGAACTATAAAATCCTTTAGTTTGTGAACATCTGCATATGACCTCATTTCTGGGGGATGTATTCACCTCCCAGCTGCAGGTATTGAGACTGGGGCATCCAGAGGTACCAGGTCTTGGTCTGGCATCTTTGTGGTGTGGGCTGTGTACCACCCACTATCTATGGGTGACCAGGCTGAAGTTCCACCACTGTTCAAAACTGAATATTATACTTCTACATGTTCAGACTGTTGTCACTAGAACAATCTTTAAAAACAGACTAAAGGACCCTCAAAACAGGTACGGAAAAAACAAAATGTGAGATCAAGATAATGAAGTGTCACTGAACTGGTGACTGGTTGAGCTACATTGAGAACTAACCAGTGAATAAAGTACAGTGGTTACTTTCCGAGTACTCTAGCACACCGAGGCCATTAGAGGAGCAAAGATGTGACTCTAGTCTCGCAAGGTACAGAATGAGAAGGCAGCAAAGCCACGGTCCTGCGTCCATGTGCAAAACCACCGGGACCTGCGTCCATGTGTAATGTAAATTAATGCAACAGATCACAGAAATTAAAGAGGCTGCTCATGTATGAAATCTCAAATATCCAGGTTGATCAGAACTGAAGATAAAAAAAAAAAAAAAAAAAAAAAACACAAGCCATGAAGATAGATTCTCAATAAGATGGTCATCTGTACACTCACTATTTATCAAAGTTAATTCTGTGGTGATGCATACCACCGGCATTACCGCGACCACCAGGATGCTTCCTGTGTTTGCCTAGAAACGGGAGACAAAAAAAAAAAAATTAAATAAGACCATATCACCAATGGGTACTATAGATAATCCTAATCCACAGGCCAAGGCCTCTATAAAGCATTAGCTACATTGTGCAATCAAAAAGAAACACAACACACCCTGCAGTCGTCACAGGCGTGAGACGAGCTTGGGGCTATAATGTCACTGAACCGGTGACTGGTTGAGCTACATGGAGAACCCACCAGTGAATAAAGCTCAGTCATTACTCTCCGAGGACTCTAGCACACCAAGGCCACTATAGGGGGCAGAGATGTGACTCTAGTCTCGCAGCAGACACAAGAGGAAGGACAGCGGGATATAGGGACATACCAAAAGAATGTTGTGGGATTTGTTTTTTACTGGATGCTCACAATAGATGTGAGGGGGGAGGACCCCAGCAGATTAGAGTTATCTGCACCAGTCCCTCAATGTGGACTGCTAGATAGTGACATGTACCAAGTTCCAGAAAGCAGATCATAATCCCCAATTGCCAACACCAGCTTTAGAGCCACATTTCACCAAATTGTCTGGAAAGTGATGAGAAGTATCTACTCCACGACTTGATCCTTTAACGCCATCTCCAGCGCGCACACACACACGGCTTACCATCTGTAATCTTCCCTTCCGCAGGGTATCTTACCATCATTATTGGAGTATACAGTGATTACTTATTGTCAGGAAAAATTCTGACCCGAAACTGATTCCAGTCTCCCTTCCCCCTCAAAGCTACCAGAGACTTGTCCAAAACTCACCCCACATAAGATATTCCACCTTTGGTCCATATATTGCTCCCAGAGAGAGTAATGTGGTCAATGACAAACTCTGAATCTAACATACATTGCTACCATAGAACACTCCTGGAGCTTTCTGCTGTATTCCCATTGCCAAGCCCTCACTTCTTATACAAACTACAGCCCTCATTCAGAGGCTGTCGCAAGAAGCGACCGCTCGCTCTGAATGAGGGCGGCTGCTTGCCTTTTCAAGTGCGGCCTCCTGGTCGCTAGCTAAGCTGTGGGTTACCACCCACAGCTTTAGCGACCGACCAGGTTGATGGTCGCGATGGTCAAGACCATCGCGGCTTGCAACGAGACCCTAAGGTTGAGTCTCGGCAACCGCAAGCCCCAGGGAGCTTCCTGCTCTGATCGAGCAGGAAGCTCCCCACTGACATCACTGTTGATGTCAGTGCTGCCGTCCACAAAACGCCTCCGTTTGTGAAAACCACCCAAGCCCCCACTCCTACAAAATGGGACGAGCTGTCGATCAACATCGACAGCCGTCCCTTTTGTAGTGAGCTCCGGAGCGAGAGAATTTCTGTCGCCCCAGGGCTTGCGCGCACGTAGTGCAACCGCTGCGCGTGCGCAGGGCCTAAACATCAACCCGGTTTCGAGCACTCAACGCTTGCGACCAGGTCTAAATGAGGTCCTACATTACCTAGGCCTACAGTACTCCATCGTATCCTGGTTCTCCTGCTTCACTTTCTTTCTCAGCGGTACCATAAGGCTCATCCACAGGGCATCCGCTCCAGCTATATCACTTTCCTTGGACACTAATGAGCTTGCTGTATTTCAGTATCTCTATGCAGGTGAAACCCAAACCTATCTATGTCCCCATTCCCAGGTATGGGACTCTGTTGGGGGCTGCACCCACACTGGAATTTCCTCCCTTCACATCCATTCAGTTAACCAAATTCTCAGACTACCCTCCTTAGGCCACGCTACCTATACAAAACATACATTTATTCCCGTTTTAATTGCAAACCCTCTGATTGGCTCAAACACCTGCACACACTATTTATCTTAGAATCTGCCTGGACTAATATGCTATATGCAGCATTTAGCCTCGGTACATCAAACTAATTGTGCTACATATTATAGCCCTGAGAGCAGGGCCCTCGGACCTGTCCGTTAACACTAAGGGGTAGATGTACAAAGTCTTGGAGAGAAAGTACCAACCAGCTCCCGTCCTAACACAGCCTGTACCATGACAGTTAGGAGCTGATTTGTTGGTATTCCCTCACTTGAATGCTTGATACATCTCCCCTGAAGTACATATAGCTAGCTATTGGCTGCCATTTATGCTGGCAGGATATAAGTGGATGTTATTTTGTTTAGTGTAGTTTAAATATCATGGATAGTGTTAACCTGGTTGGCAGGGGGACACTACCTTCTTTTGTACCAGTTTTTACATGTCCCCAACAAAGTTTAGTGCAGTGAGACAACCTGATCCACTACATGGGCCATAGTGATTGGCCCTCCAACACCTACCAAAGGGCCGCACATTAGTCCATTTACTAAGCAGTGTTAGGAGACAGAGTGAAAAGTGATAAGAAAGTGATAAGGTGCCAGCCAATCAGCTCCCAACTGTCATTTTTCAAACAGCCTGTGAGAAGGCAGGTGGGAGCTGATTGGCTGGCACCTTATCACTTTTCACTCTGTCTCCTAACACTGCTTAGTAAATAGACCCCTTAATCTCAAAAGTAATTTAAAGTAATACATTGGACAAACAACCTGTAATAAGATATCAGCAGGCCTTCTCAATAAGCATTACAAGCTGTAATAGATATAAGCAAGAAGGGTCTGAGAGGTGCAAGTAGAGGCTCTGAAGGTTTCCTATTGCCCATCACTGACACGCACTCACCGATACGGCCATGTCCGTGGCTGACGTGTCCACGCAGCTTCCTGGTCTTTCTTAGCTTAGTAGGCTGTGGGAAAGAAGTCACATAATTAGCGGTTATAATTACAATAAGATCATATTAAAGCTGAATTTGTAAAACATTTAGTATGATAGATGTCACTGAACTGGTGACTGGTTGAGCTACATTGAGAACCAACCAGTGAATAAGATCAGTAATGACTCTCCGAGGACTCTAGCACACCAAGGCCACCGTCAGGGCAGAGGTGTGACTCTAGTCTCGGGTGGGGACACAGTAAGCAGGGGGTTCTCAACTCCAGGCCTCATGTACCAACAGGTTAGTTTTCTGAATTTCTTTAATCGTACAGTTGCATTCACCTATTTTGCTGGGTCAGCAATTATCCCACCTAAAGAAATCCTCAAAACATGACCTGTTGGGGTTGAGACCTGGAACTGCTGTCATAGAGGAACCCCACTATCAGCTAGGTAATGTCCAGCACAAGGGCCAAATAAGTTATTCTCCATTTACAGTTTGCAGAAATAGCCTGAAGCCTATAGATAGGTAAAACTCTTATTTCCAAGTGTGAATCCCAGGCAGATGAGTAAAAACACCACAGCATGGAATTATTATCCCAATAACAAAATGGTTAAGAACCAACACACCTCTAATAGCAAGATATATGAATAGCAGTATATATGAGGCCATAATAGAGCTCTGAGCAGGACAGGTGTGTGGTGTATGAGGCACAGGTACTGGTTAGATCAGTCGGGATACACTGATGTACTATGGAACACAGGGCAGGACACAAGGCACTGAATAAAAGCACAAATGCTACAATGTATATAGTGTTTAATTCTGTGCACTGAGGCAGAAGTCACAGCTGTGACAGTCGGGAGGCCGGACGTAATCCCGACCGGCGGCTTCCCGACTGTCTAATCCCAGCAAGGCACTGATGACAGGCGTCGAAATCCCGATGCCTGTCATTAGACCTACATCGGGACGTGGAGAGGCGCAGGGGGGCAACTTAGGGTTAGGCTGCGGGGAAGGGCGGGGGTTAGGTTTAGGCATGGGGGGGGGGTAAGGTTAGCATTAGGCACCCCTAAGGGAGGGTTAGGGAGTAGAATTAGGTTAGTAAAAGTAAATACTTACCTTTTGACAATCGGGATTTTTCACCCCTGTTGGGCTGCGGCTGCCAGGATTTGTCCCAACTTTTTTTGAAAATATATATATATATATTACATACACACTATCCAGGCATTAGCAAGGCATGTAATATATATATATATATATATATATATATATATATATATTACATACACACTATCCAGGCATTAGCAAGGCATGTAATATATATATATATATATATATATATATATATATATATATATATATATATATATATTACATACACACTATCCAGGCATTAGCAAGGCATGTAATATATATATATATATATATATATATATATTACATACACACTATCCAGGCATTAGCAAGGCATGTAATATATATATATATATATATATATATATATATATATATATATATTACATACACACTATCCAGGCATTAGCAAGGCATGTAATATATATATATATATATATATATATATATATATATATATATATATATTACATACACACTATCCAGGCATTAGTGTGCGTGTATAAAATATGTATATATGATTTAATCTACTGCACATAAGAGCAGAGGACTCCGGGGCAGCGTGAGCCTCTGCCTCCCCCCCCAGCACATGCGGCTCCCCGGCCTCACCTGACATCACCACCCCCGATGCTCCGCAGCCCCGGCCCGCGACCTCCCAGCCCATCCCCCGGCTGCCGTTGGAGCCCGCCCAGACCCCGGCCCGCACCCCCAGCAGCCGGAATCCCGGTCCCCGGACGCCGCGCCTCGGGCCCCGCTACTTACCATGGCGGCGGCTGCAGGAGAAAGAGAGCGATCCCGGGAGATCCCGCGAGAAGTCACCTCCGCCGGCGCCGCGCTGATCTCACTTCCGGGGGGGCAGGAAAGTCTCGCGACGTACCTATGACTCCGCCCCCCCTGGGTGAGAGTCGAGATCTCGCGAGAGCAGCGACGGTAAGCACTAGGGGAGAGCAGCACCGAGCGACTGGCGGCCCTGGCTGGCCTGCGGGGCGGACATTTTGTGGAAGACACGTGATCTGGTACTGTATTTACTGGCAGACGTATGGCCGTGTCTGGTGCACCCTGTATCTCCATAGTAACACATAGTAATACACAGGGGCGCTTTATACCCCCATAGTAACACATAGGGGTACCACAATAACCCATAGTTACACAAGAGTACCCTATACCCCCATAGTAACACATAGGGTTACCCCATACCCTCATAGTAACACAGATACCCTATAGTAACACATAGGGGTACCCCATACCCTCATAGTAACACAGATACCCTATAGTAACATAGGGGTACCCCATACCCTCATAGTAACACAGATACCCTATAGTAACATAGGGGTACCCCATACCCTCATAGTAACACAGATACCCTATAGTAACACATAGGGGTACCCCATACCCTCATAGTAACACAGATACTCTATAGTAACATAGGGGTACCCCATACCCTCATAGTAACACAGATACCCTATAGTAACACATAGGGGTACCCCATACCCTCATAGTAACACAGATACTCTATAGTAACATAGGGGTACCCCATACCCTCATAGTAACACAGATACCCTATAGTAACATAGATACCCTATAGTGACACAGGGGTACCCTGTACCCCACTTTAACACAGGAATATCTTATACCCTATAAAAATACATAGGAGTACCCAATACGCAATAACACACAGGGGCAGGATACCTTATAACAGGGGTGCCCTATACCCACATAGTGGTACCCTATTAATAATAGTGATACCCTATACCCTAGAATAACAGAAGAGTACCCTGTACCTCCATAATGACGTTGTGGTCTTGGGTTCGTTTGCCACTACAGCCCTGTGTGGAGTTTGTATGTTCTCCCCATGCTTGCAGAGGTTTAGCAAAGGCCGCTAACTGGCCCTGGTGTGGGTGCTTGCTGCATGGGGTTACACAGGATATCAGCACTCCGCCTTGTCCTCACCTTTCACACAGGTTACAGGCTGGCTGAATCTCCCCTAAAACAGATCTCCAAGTGCACCAACAATCAATAGATGATCTCTTACACTGATGTACCTGCTGGCACACACTAGGATCCTCGTTATATAATTAACAGACCAGCATTGAAAGGGTTGATACCCCACTATAATACACAGGTATAGCCTATCCCCCACTATTATAGCCAGGTGTACTCTATACCCCACTACTAAACACTACCTATCTCTATACCCCCTTATAATACATGGCTGTATCTTCTTTCCCATTACACTAAACTTCTGTACCCCTGTAACCATACAGTCGTTGCCACCATTTTAAAATGGTTACTAGGACACTTTGCATCTAAGAATATCAGGCGATCCTGTCCTAGTGGCCCTTGGCGCACCACAATCCAGGTCATATTTACTGAATTTTATTAGAATATATTTTTTTTTTTATTTGTTTATTATTTTAAACCCTTAGGGCCTGATGTACAGTTGAATGTCTTTTGTACCAATAAAATGGCAGCCATAAGATGCATCTGACCAATACAATTTGCGCAGGTTGCAGGATATGTCCAGCTCTGCAAGATTATCATCATTATGGGGCTAGAGATTCTGTACTGCCAGACAATTATCACAGAGATAGTAACATGAATATGGCAAACGATGGTACGGATACATAAATGCAATTAGCCATGATAACAAGTACACAGATAGTCATGTGCTACCAATTATAGCTGGCACTGATACAGGTACGGATTCCATGTGTGTGAGCGACCAAAACACACTGCAGGGTCCGAGATGAATGGAGATGAGACATGGGGTAGGGGGAGCTTACACTCTGCAAGAATGGGATAATGAGACAGGATACGTTCAGTAATCTGGCACATGGGATTCCAGCGATCAGAATGCCGGTGCCAGAACCCTGACACCTGTCAGAATACCGGCATAACGATCACCGGAATCCCGAAGGTAAGTAGCGGGGTTAGGGCTAGGCACTAATGGGGGAGGGTTAGGGCTGGGCACTAATGGGGGAGGGTTAGGGCTGGGCACTAATGGGGGAGGGTTAGGGCTGGGCACTAAGGGGGAGGGTTAGGGCTAGGCACTAAGGGGGAGGGTTAGGGCTGGGTACTAAGGGGGAGGCTTAGGGCTAGGCACTAAGGGGGAGGGTTAGGTTTAGAGTGCAGGGAGGGGAAGGTAGGGTTTAGGATACTGACCAACAGGTGTCTGTATCCTGGCCCTGTCAGGATGTCAAACTAGATGTGGATGCTATTTGTGGAGAAGTCATTGTGGAAGCCAGAGAAGCGTATGCGTTTGCTGAGAGATAATGTGGCGATAGAGTAGGGGGCTAAGAACTGAGCCTTGGGGGTCACCAATAAAGGAAGGAGGCAGAGCAAGAACCAGAAGTAGAGACACTGATAAATCAGACCTATATCTGAGTACGCTGATCTTGGCTTAGGCCGCAATTTTGCTGACACGCCCCGTTACCCACGCCCACGGCCTTGATGTTATCTGTGACTGCACCCTCAGAGTCACACCACGTATCCAGTATGGCCGTATCTTATTCTCCTTCATAAGAATACCCAGAATATGCCCTTTTGTCACGCAGGAAGCATGGAAGTGAATATACACATATAAAACTTATTTGCAACTGGTCAGGGGCAGGTAAACATAGATGATTAGCATGACGGTCACCAGCACGTGTGAACCACTTGTGATTGGCTGCTTGTGATGGCACCCCTGCTGCCTATTGGTGCTTTCTTCGTTGCTCGGGCATAGATTATGCTTTTGTGAGCAGGTTTATGCAGATTTTTTTCATATGTGAGACTGGGGATTTGTTTCTGTTGTGTTAGTTAAGTATTTAACGTTTTATTGAAGCCTGATATTTAATGTGTATTATGCAACAAAAACATTGCTATGAACATGGGCGTCGGTATATGTGACGTATGCTGGAGTATACCTGGCACATATACTACTGCTGCTGACCTACCCGTTTCTTCAAGATAGTTGCAGCTTTGCATATACTGTATACGCTACTGCAGCTTTATTAGTGGACGGAAATTGCGCCTGCATTTAGGGGTGTTGTTGTGGAAAATGGTTTCCCCGCCGAGGGTCTAAAGGGGGGTATCCACTAGACGATAAAGTTGAACAATTGAACGATAATGATAAAATAGTTCGATAATCGTTTGAACATCGTTTGCAAATCGTGCAGTAATTGTTTCTAACGATGTACGATGCGCGCTCCCGCTGGTCGTTTGATCGTCTCCTCCATCGACTGAACATGCAGGTCAATTTCACTTGATTGCTTACACATCGTTTACACATCGTTTACACATCGTTCACGCTGAATGATCAAACGATGAACCACTGTCTGCCCACTATAACTGAAAGCTCTCAATCACAGATTAAAACAAAGGCCCTCATTCAGAGCCACTCGTAAGCGGCAGCTCGTTCGCTCCGAGCGATGTTTGGCAAACTGCGCATGCGTACGGATTGTTATACGCATGCGCGAACCAGTCAGTGCGGCCAAAATTCATGTGCTCGCAAAATAGCGTATGCCTGCTAATTTGAGTGACAGGATGAGGCGTATGTGGGTGGTAACAGGGGAAGGTTCTTGAAAACGGGGAGTGGAAATCAGAACGCAGGCATGCTTAAAGGTCAAAACGGGCGTTTTATGGGTGTGCATATTTAAAACAGCAGCGTCATTGACCACGTCACTGGGTTATTTTATAGCCAGAACTGCTCGCAAAATTGTGGTAGCAAAAACCAACCCCAAGAATAGCGAGCAGTTCATACGCTTATCGATGTACTCGATTAATCTAATAAATAGCGGACATGACGTAGGATGCGAGCGGCCAGGGGGCGCAGTTTCCCAAAAAACGACCGCAAGTTTTGTTCGCTCGTTCAGACCTAGAGGCGTGAACAGACCGCAAACAGCGAACGGTTCATTTGAATAGCCACCCCTATTTTCTGGACGAGCGAGCGCAAATAGCGACCGGCTCTGAATCAGGGCCAAAGTTTATTGTTAGATCTTTTGCAAATCGTTCAGAGTGGAAGATCATATTTCAAGGGAGACTTCAAGGGAAAATCGTTAAGAGGTTGGACAGGGATAAAATCGTCTAGTGGATGCCCCCCATAACTCTATTATCTTCAAAATCTATGTTTTGTGGACAGACAGAAATGTAAATTGACCTCACTTTATCTGACAGCTGTTACAACTCTGTACTACTTCAGAAGATATTAGTCTGGTAACTATTTGGGTCTGTGATTTGTAATTTGTCTACATGAATCTGTGAGCATCAGATAACCATCGTTACTTACTTTACATCTTTTTCCAGTGGATACGGAAGATCAGCAGAGGAGACATGACGGTGTGCGCAATATTCGGGTGCAAGAATCGCATGCAGAAAGGCTGCGGGAAGCATTTCTTCAGGTAAGCTGTGCTATAGGCCTTGGTGTACGGTGCGCTGTAAGACCTGGAGCACAGCTGAGATTTAGTTATTGTCCATCGGAGGACGTGCCCACCGTCACGCAATTCTGGCTTGATTCCATCCTTTATATCCGTAGGGATAATTCGTTTCATTTTGTTGCCAATGGATATGATGGCGGTGCTGTAAATAAATGACTGGAAGGGGGGGCAGCAAATGTGTAGTAAAATTTGACCAATAGAAAAGCGAAGTACAAAGGGCCTCATTCCGAGATGGACGTTAATGCAGCCGCGATAACGCAGGGAACGCAGCTGCGCAAATACATTAATAGTTCCAAAGCTTACCCGAGCATAGGGACGCCCAAAGCTGCCTTCTCATATGCGCACAACGTAGCTTACCTGTGTAAATATCTGCAACATCGACACACATCGAGCAGCCATCTTTAGCATAGCGGCAGGTCTGACCAGCCGCAATCGCTGCCGCTCTCTTGGCACGCACAGAGCTCTCGTGCTGCGTATGTAATCGCAATGGCTAATTTTTTCACGCCCATGTAACGGTGTTTAGACGGTAAGACACACCCGCTGTATTCTGATACAATCGTCCGCGTGCGTAGTGCAGCTTGTATGCCTGCGCAATTGCAAATCGCTCTATCTGCGTGAAAATCACCATTGCGTCCCTCTCTGAATCAGGCCTAAAGACAGTACAAGTTGGAAAAAGAACCCTAGCAAAACAAATGTAGACTTCCCCCAAGGGTTTATCTTGAACATGAGACAAATTCTTAGCTATGGCGGGCAGTCTACGGGGTCATTTACACGGTGCGGAATGGACACTCCAGAACCTTAAGCACCATTAGACCCACTGTTGGCCTATTGCTGCAAGTGTACTAAGATCTCCCCCAGGGCACAAGGCACCGACAGAGGGCAGAATTTGGGCAGCTGGAATGTGTTCTTGACAAAGTACGGAGTAGGCGCATGTAGCTTTGCAGAGCAGTAATGAGATTTCAGTTTAAGGAGAAAGATTATTGAAATGCGATGAAGGGTTGGAGCAGGCACACAACAGCGTTCCATTTCTGCGCAGAGGACCACAGGGCCATTTGCAATCCAGTATTTTCCACCTGGTCAGAGTTTGTAGAGCTCTAGTCTCATCCTGATTTGAATGGGGTCATCCAGTTGCACTACAACACAGAAACTAATTTTGAGTCACTTATTGAAGTAAGTGTAGTTGTTGGTCTTCACCATTTTCTCCTTGGTTTGTGTCTTCAGGCTGCTATTAATGATTTATAATCCTGCACAGCAGAATGCCACGGCAACCACAGTCACATGATGTACTGAGCAGAGAGGCTTTGGGACGTCACTGTGAACTCTCTCTCTGTGTACTATAAATATCCCATTTTCCCTTTTTTGCCTCCATTTGATATACTGGGAGATGTTAGCCTGTGTCTGGCAGCCGTATATTATTTGCAACCTGCAGACAGAATTTGAAAGGGAGATAATGAATTGTTAAGTGAGGGTCAGCTCTACCTTCTAACATGTGCATGGATAGAATAATGATATAATGATCATCTGCCCCTTACCTAAAACGGTTTTCCTAAATTGTAAATTTCATGACTTGCAGAGGAGAATAAAAGACTACTTCTACACCCGTGTCACACTGCCAGCAATAACCCGGACTATTTCACGTGAACGCGCTGCAACCTTGGATATTGCTCAGTGCGAAAGGGCCCAGTCGAAATAACGCGGGTCAAGCGACACGGCATTTCAACCTGGGAAACGAGCAGGGTTGAACACTGGTTCAACCTGGCATGCAGTGCAGTGTGAACAGGTCACCCGGATAGATGTGACCTGGGATCCATTCACAGCATAGGAGGAGCCGGCGCTTAGAGATTTTCTCATCTCCACGCGCCAGCTCGACACTTGACGGCGGTGACGTCATCGACCCAGGAATAAGCCGCCAGTCTGAAAGGGGTCTCAGCCAGGTCGCACCGGCATGGACCTGTGGGCCTGATTCAGACCCGCTCACAAGCGGGTCGATTGTTAGCCAGTGCACACGCGCGAGCCCCAGAGCGAGCGCAAAAAGCACTCGCTCCGGCGCTCGCATCCAAAAGGGGCAGCTGTCGATGTTGATCGACAGCTCGCCCCGTTTGGAAGGCGGGGAGGGGGGGTGGCTGGGCAAACGGAGGCGTTCCTGCAGGAACGCCTACCGTTTGTGGGCGGTCCTACTGACATCACTCGTGATGTCAGTAGGTGGTCTTCCTGCTCTATTAGAGCAGGAAGTCCACTGGGGCTTGCGGCAACGAGACCCTACCGCAAGGGTCTCGTCGCAAGCCCGATGGTCGCAATGGTCTTGACCATCACCTGGCCGCTTGCATAAGCTGTGGGTGGTCACCCACAGCTATGCAAGCGGCCAGGAGGCCGCAACTTAAAAAACAAGCGCCCGCCCAGATTCAGAGCGAGCGCTCGCTTTTTGCGAGCTCCTCTGAATCAGGCCCTGTGTACATAATCCCAGGTGCGAACCCGGCAATGCGGTGTTAAAGGGGTATTAGTGGTTAGTTTCTGCAGATCGGAGTAATTAATCCAGACCGAGTGAAAAAAAAATATTTGCAATAATTTCAAACTAGAACTGAGGGCCTGATTCAGAGGCGCTCGTAAGCGGCCGCTCGTTCGCTCCGAGCGATGTTCGCACATATGCGTATGGGTCGTAATGCGCATGCGCCAACCAGTCATTGCGGTCGGAAATCGTGCGCTCCTAAAACAGAAAGGGCCTGCTAATTTGAGTGACAGAATGAGGCGTTTGTGGGTGGTAACAGGGGAAGGTGCTTGAAAACGGGGAGTGGAGATCCGAACGCAGGCGTGCCTAACGGTCAAAATGGCGTTTAATGGGAGTGCATAATTAGTAAGGGAGTGTCATCGACCACGTAACTTGGTTGTCTTTTAGCCTGAACTGCTCGCAGTGATTGCGGGAAGTAAAACCTACCACAAGCACTGCGAGCAGTTCAGACGCCTTTCGATGTACTCGATTAATCTAATAAATACCGGAGATAACATGTGATGCGAACGGCAAAGGGGCGTCTTTACAAAATAGCGAGCGCATGTTTCGTTCGCTCGCTCAGACATAGAGGCATCAACAGACCGCAAAGAGCGAGTGCTCAATTTAAATAGCGGGCCCCTTTTTCTGAACGACCGTTCGCAAATAGCGTCCGGCTCTGAATCAGGTCCTGAATGAAGAAACAAAGACATTAAAAAAAGTGTATTTGTTGCTGATTGATTTTACCCCACAGCCAGAGCAGGAATGTGATATGTGTTACTCTCTATATACACGCTGCTTATACACATGAACAATGATGGTATAATAACATCACCAGCCTGCCTTATACATCAGATCTATTTACTGTTTGAACTCTATGACTGTCACTTTGCAGGTTTCCCATGAAGGACCCAGAACGGCTGGCCAAGTGGGTCGAAGCGGTCCAGCGCGACGACTGGATACCGACGGTTCACAGCAAAGTCTGCAGCGACCATTTCACAGAGAAAGATTACATGATACGCCCAGGAGCAGCGTGCCCCTACCTCCGTTTGGATGCGGTACCGACGTCCTTTTACCCTGCCCAACGGAGAAGGAAAACTAAGAAGAGAAAGTATACGAGAAAATCAGGGGGATCCCCAGCACTCAGTCAAATTAAGGTGACGATTGAGAATGTGTCAAAGGATGGTCCCTGTGAGTCCATAGTGTGTAGTAGCCATGAACAGATGATGGAAGTGCAGGATGCACAGGAAGTGGAAACACAGAAACAAGTGGTACAAGATGGGGATCAGCGTGAGGAAGCACAGGGTGGGAAGCCAGGGGGGGAAGCACAGAGCAAGGTGCAGGGGCAGGTAGCGCTTAGTGAGAAGCAGGGGGAAGTAGAGGAGAGTGAGCAGCAGGTTGTGGTAGTGCCAAGCAAGAAGCAGGTGGATGTAGCGCAGAGGGACAAGGAGGGGGAGGTAGCGCAGAGCGTAAAGCAAGGGGAGATATCACCGAGGGAGAAGCAGGGACAAGTAGCACATACTGAGAAGCAGGTGGAGGCGGTGAAGAGCAATAAGCAAGGAGAGGCGGCGCCGAGCGAGAAGCTGGGGGAGGTGGCGCCAAGCGAGAAGCTGGGGGAGGCGACACCGAGAGAGAAGCAAGGTGTGGTGGCGCCGAGAGAAAAGCAGGGGGAGGCAACACACCCGGGCGAGAAGCTGGGAGAGGAGGCGGCGCCGCCGCAGGGGGAAGAAACACAGGATGAGCAGGCAGCAGAGATGCTAGTCGATGTGGAGGATACACAGGGCAGGAAGAACATGGCAGGGATTAAGGTGGAGAAAGGTGAGGCTGAGGCGCAAATGTCAGGCCTGCCAAGTGAAAATGGCGTAGACTATATTCCGGTGGACCACGCGTATTCGGCTGTCACTAGTGACAAGGAGAATGATGTTCCCGCTCCTTCTGGGAACCCCAAAATTGTTAAACTGAGGAAAAAAATTAAAACTTTACAAAAACAAGTACTCAGGCAGGGCGTGAAGATAAAGAGCCTGAAGCAATCGCTGGTTGATTTACGGAGAAACAACCTGGTGGAGAAGGATCCGGAGCGGATCCTCTCGGAGCACTGCAGCGGCCTGGCTCTGGCTTTGTTTACAAATCAGCTGAAGAACGGACACAAAAGGTACAACGCCATCCAGTACTGCGGCCTGATGAAGGAGTTTGCCTTAAATCTGTACCATGCCTCTCCAAAGGCTTATAAATTCTGCCGATTGTTCCTGTGCCTGCCGCACCCCGTATCACTGAGACATTGGAAGATGGCAAGCGAGGGGAACCCTGAGCCAGTAGCGGGGGAACCTTTACAGGACGGACCAGTACAGGTGGAACCTTTACAGGACAGACCAGTACAGGGGGAACCTTTACAGGACGGACAGTTACAAGAGGAACCATTACAAGGGGAAACGTTACAGGAGGGATCTTTATGAATGAACCTTTCCAGAATTGTTCATTTTGGCTCCATATGTCGCCCCATTATATATATATTTTTTTTTATCCATCGGGAATTAAAACTGTCGCTACACTTTGTTTTTTATTAGATAACCCTTTCTCTGTTCGTTGAACGAGGCAGGTCCTTTTACGTACATTATGGAGCTCCAAGCAATGTTTGCAGCTCCTCGGTGATGGGCGTGATCTGGGCAGTGATGGTGGTCTACTAGACGAGAACACCCATCCATACTGATAGTGTGTTTTGTACGAGCCAGAGTGCGTCACCTATACACAGTGAAGGCCGAGCCACTCTTTAGCAGTACACCGAGGCGTTCTGAAGAATATCAGCTCCAGCAAACAAAGCAGGCCACCTTAGCGATGTGTGTAAGTGACTGGTCTTGTGCTGTCTGTTCCCTTTCACATTGAACGGTCCTCACTTCTCAACTTATTAAAATAGAAACTGTAATTTGTGTAAAGTCTTCGTGTTTATATCATCGAGCTGTCTTCATCCCATCATTTCTAGTTCTCCTTACCTGGCAGACATGGACTAATAACACATACAACGTGGCCATAAGTACATTCATTTCAGATTTCTTAGTTATTCAATTGTCGGCACAATTACGTGCATTTTACCTTCTACCACGCCATATTTTTGGAACTACATTTTTTTTCCCCAGGATCCTTCTTCCCATGCCTTGAATAGTACATACTCTAAGTTTGGTGCCATTCCGCCTATTAGAACTACAGACAGCTCTGAGTAAAAGCTTTAATTATGGCCACGGTGTATATTTGATAGCGTATGGTGAGGCACACATGTACAAATGAGTTGTGTATTGGGCACGATGCGGATATTAGAATATGGTTGTTTCATGTACAGACACTATTAAGTACAATATAACTACGGTGCATTAATGCTGTTCAGCCTCCAGTCTGCTTTATACTGCTCTTGTTACACTATGGTTGTATCTCTGCATTCTGGATGCCAGTGCTGGAATGTTACCAGTTTCTGGGGATCGCTTTGGTACACGTAGTTTGATTTTTGAGGGTCACTATAAAATAATCTCATGCTACATGTCCTCGGGAACATTCAGGGTTGCATGAATAAAGAAAAAACAATTCATTGTGGAAACATGATTTGCTTAACCCAAATGGGGTGTTGCTTCTGTATGAGAGATGGAGACTCCAACAGCTTCCTGGGCCCAGGGGACTTTGGAGCTCATTCAGAGTCGGTCGTGAGCGCTGAGCACTCACAACCGACTCGATGTTGCCCCACAGCGCATGCGCAGGACGGAGCCGGCTCCGTCGTGCGCATGCACGAGACCCGACTAACGACGGGTGCTCCGTCGTTAGGGCTCTCGTAGCAGACGGGGCGAGCTGTCGATGTTGAGTGACAGCTCACCCCGTTTGCTGGGCGGGCCGGTGGCGTGCCCGGCCAAACGGAGGCGTTCCAGTCGGAACACTTGCCGTTTGGGGGTGGCCCAACTGACGACATTGCTGATGTCAGTGGAGAACTTCCTGCTCAAACAGAGCAGGAAGCTCCCTGGGGCTTACGAGTGCCCAGACCCTACCCTAGGGTCTGGTCGTAAGCCCTGATGGTTGTGATGGTCTTGAACATCGCGACCATCACCCTTGTCGGTCGTTAGAGCTGTAGGTGTTAACCCACAGCTTAACGATCGACAAGGAGGCGGCCGTTCAGGATGCAAGCGGCCGCCCTGATTCAGAGCGACCGCTTGCATCTAACGACCGCCCATTATTCAACAAAATCAGAAATATATATATATTTTTTTAAAATCTATAGATAAATAATCTATATCAGATGTACTGACTGATTCATCCATGCCCAGCCTAAAGCCCTGGACCTAGAAACATGAAAATCGGGGAGTATATTCCTTCCATGACATAGGTGCCCACGAAGAAGGATTTATTGAAATTCGACCCCTTATAGAGTGAAAAAGGCTAAAACGTTTCCTCACCCCTGTGCAATGTCCTGACTGACTGTCTCATTGTGGCTGTAGCATAGGTCATATTCAAACACCAACTGTCACCCAAAGTGCTGCCAAACATCACTGGCAGTTGGTGTGGCTGCACTATTTGTATAGTGAGGGAAAGGAACTTGTTACTACAGAGGTGAGAGAGGGGAATGTGGCCCTGATTCATCGCTTTGAGTCAGGGCCGTCCTTCTTGATTTTTAGAGCGGCCTCCTGGCCACTCGTATAGCTGTGGGTGACCACACACAGCTATAGCGAGCGGCCAGGAAGATGGTCGCGATGGTCAAGACCATCGCGACCATCGGGCTTGGGTCGAGACCCTTGTGGGGGCCGAAAGCACTCCAACTGACATCACTTGTGATGTCAGTGGGGCCGGCCCCAGACGGTAGGCGTTCCCATGGGAATGCCTCCGTCTGGGCAGGCACGCCCGCCAAAGGGGGCGTGCTGTCACTCAACATCGACAGCACGCCCCCTTTGGTACAAGACCCGGAGCGACGGTTTGCTCGTCGCTATCTGGGTCTCAAGTATGCGCACGACAGAGCCGGGTCCCTATTGCGCACTGGGCCACCATGTACCCGCTGGCGAGCGGGTCTGAATCAGGCCCTGTGTTCCTACACAGGTGAGGGAGGGGAATGTGTTAGTACAGGTGTGAGGGAAGGGAATGTGTTACTACAGAGGTGAGAGAGGAAAATGTGTTGCTATACAGATGAGGAACAGGAATGTTTTACTATAGGGGTGAGGGAAGGGAATGTATTACTAGTGACTACACAGTTTTTTGGGGGAGGGGAATGTGTTTCTATACAGGTGACGGAGGGGAATGTCATGTGTTACTATGGGGTGTTGGAAGGGATTGTATTTCTACACAGGTGAGGGAGGGGAATGTCAATTATGTTACAACATGGGTGAGGGAGGGAAAAGTGTTATTACATAGGTGAGGGAGTAGAATGTACTACAGAGGTGAGGGAGTGGAATGTGTTATTACAGAGGTAAAGGAGGGGAATGTATTACTACAGGGGTGAGGGAGGGAAAGGTGTTACTACAGAGGTGAGGGAGGGGAATGTGTTACTCCAGAGGTGAGGGAGGGGAATGTGTTACTCCAGAGGTGAGGGAGAGAAATAAGTTACTACATGTGTGAGTGAGGTTAATGTGTTACTACAGGTGTGAGGGAGGGATTGTATTTCTACACAGGTGAGGGAGGAGAATGTCAAATCTGTTACAACATGGGTGAGTGAGAGATAGGTGTTACTACAGAGGTGAGGCAGTGGAATGTGTTAGTACACAGGTGAGGGAGGCTAATGTCTTACTATAGCAGTGGGGGAGGGGATGCATTACTATAGAGGTGAAGGATTAATGTGTTACTGGAGTGGTGAGATGGAAATGGCAACAGTAAATATCTGTCTGCCTAGGTGAAGCTAGGTACGTCAGCTAGTCATTAATATAAACATCAAATATATCAACATTTTCTATTATGTATGAAAAACTGAATTAAAACAGTTAATTTACTGAAAAGCTAACAGCTCATTCAATTGTACAGGAGCGGAACTCTGGCTTGCATGTGGCTGTTTTTATACTGGGGTTAATGTAATATCCTGTGAATTACAGGCCTCTGCGACTTAAAGCCCCCATACACCTGCAATGTATTGGACCAATTCCCCCATCCCCAGACGCCGACTTGGGGCATCCGTGAAATCCAACATGTTGGATTTCCCATATTTGCCGATCCCAACCAAAATATGATCAGGATCAGCAAATGGGGAATACACCTTCATAGGTTTCTTATAGCAGCCTGACTGACAGGCCAACACAGACATATGGTTGTTCGCTTTTTTTTCATGTTAAAATGCTCGTTACACATCCTGCACCCCACGCAAGATCATTATAAAGTGTGATGCGCCATTTCTATCTCGCTTTCACTAGTGTCTCTGATGTGCAATGCCTGTGGATCACTACCTCGCGGATCACTGAGCCGGGCCCTTAGGACAGCCTTTACATAAAGATTATTCATTTGAAACACATTAAGGCACTGAGGGGCCTGATTCAGAGATGGACGCTTTAGCGAAGCCGCGTCATCTTTTACGCAGCGGATGTGTTAAAATATGAAAATGCCACAGGAGGCATCTTAAGTAAAAAAGATGGCCACTGCCGGCTCGTGTGATCCGATGCTGTGCCCAAATACGGTCAGCAGATCAACTGTGTGACTGTTGGTCATCGGAGAAGCCCTCGGGTAATTCGGGATGTCCCAGAAAATGCCCCCATTTTTTGGAATGCTCTGTGTCACTAACCCCCAAACGCCAGCAGTGTGTCAACCATGCTGCGGCATTTGGGGCACTGGGAGCAACATCGCAGCCCCAGATCTGCACATGCGCCTGC
This sequence comes from Taudactylus pleione, assembly GCA_031769625.1. Classification (NCBI taxonomy): domain Eukaryota; kingdom Metazoa; phylum Chordata; class Amphibia; order Anura; family Myobatrachidae; genus Taudactylus; species Taudactylus pleione. The sequence continues at coordinate 6,303,069 of JAUIMM010000277.1, read as the reverse complement.
ACAGAGCTAAAAACATCAAAGGTGCATGTACATCGGGTTCCCATACATCTCTGAGTCAGGCGCTCTCACATCTGGAAGAACAAGACAGGGACGAATCTATGCACAGATGGGAGGACTAAGGGGTCTATGTGCTAAGCCTCGGAGAGAGATAAAAGTGGATGGAAATAAAGTACAAACCAATCGGCTCCTAACTGTCATTTTTCAAGCACAGCCTGTAATTTGACAGGAGCTGAATGGTTGGTACTTTGGGCCTGATTCAGACCCAGACGCTATTTGCGGACGCTCGTTCTTAAAAAGGGGCCGCATATTTAAATTGAGCTCTTTGCGGTGTGTTGACGCCTCTATGTCTGAGCGAATGTACGAAAAATACGCTCGCTATTTTGTAAAGACGCCCCTTGGTCGTTCGCATCACACGTCATCTCTGTTATTTATTAGATTAATCGGGAACATCGAAAGGCGTCTGAACTGCTCGCAGTGCTTGTGGTAGGATTTACTTCCCGCTATCACTGCGAGCAGTTCAGGCTAAAAGACAACCCAGTGACGTGGTCGATGACGCTCCTTTACTAATTATGCACTCACATTAAACGCCGTTTTGACCGTTAGACACGCCTGCGTTCGGATCTGCACTCCCCCGTTTTCAAGCACCTTCCCCTGTTACCACCCACAAACGGTACATTCTGTCAATCAAATTAGCAGCCCCTCGTTGTTTTACGAGCGTACGATTTCCGACCGCAATGACTGGTTTGCGCATGCGCATTGCGAACCATACACGTGCAGTTGTGCGAACATCTCTCAGAGCGAACGAGAGGCCGCTTACGAACGGCTCTGAATCAGGCCCTTTGTCTCTCTCCAAGGCTTAGCACACTTATCCTCTGTGTGGTATTAAGTACTCAGGAGAGCACCTATCCTCTGTGGAGAGCACCTATCCTCTGTGGTAGGAAGTGAGTATTCAGGAGAGCACCTATCCTCTGTGTGGTATTAAGTACTCAGGAGAGCACCTATCCTCTGTGGAGAGCACCTATCCTCTGTGGTAGGAAGTGAGTATTCAGGAGAGCACCTATCCTCTGTGGTAGGAAGTGAGTACCCAGGAGAGCACCTATCTGTGTGGTATTAAGTACTCAGGAGAGCACCTATCCTCTGTGGGGTATGCAGTGAGCACCCAGGAGAGCACCTATCCTCTGTGTGGTAGGAAGTGAGTACCCAGGAGAGCACCTATCCTCTGTGTGGTAGGAAGTGAGTACCCAGGAGAGCACCTATCCTCTGTGGGGTATGCAGTGAGTACTCAGGAGAGCACCTATCCTCTGTGGGGTATGCAGTGAGTACTCAGGAGAGCACCTATCCTCTGTGGGGTATGCAGTGAGTACTCAGGAGAGCACCTATCCTCTGTGGAGAGCACCTATCCTCTGTGGAAAGCACCTATCCTCTGTGGTAGGAAGTGAGTATTCAGGAGAGCACCTATCCTCTGTGTGGTATTAAGTACTCAGGAGAGCACCTATCCTCTGTGGGGTATGCAGTGAGTACTCAGGAGAGCACCTATCCTCTGTGGGGTATGCAGTGAGTACTCAGGAGAGCACCTATCCTCTGTGTGGTAGGAAGTGAGTACCCAGGAGAGCACCTATCCTCTGTGATATGCAGTGAGCACCCAGGAGAGCACCTATCCTCTGTGGGGTATGCAGTGAGTACTCAGGAGAGCACCTATCCTCTGTGTGGTAGGAAGTGAGTACCCAGGAGAGCACCTATCCTCTGTGATATGCAGTGAGCACCCAGGAGAGCACCTATCCTCTGTGTGGTAGGAAGTGAGTACTCAGGAGAGCACCTATCCTCTGTGTGGTAGGAAGTGAGTACCCAGGAGAGCACATATCCTCTGTGGGGTATGCAGTGAGTACCCAGGAGAGCACCTATCCTCTGTGATATGCAGTGAGCACCCAGGAGAGCACCTATCCTTTGTGTGGTGCGCAGCGAGTACTCGGTGGCGTGGTCAGACATTGTCTTGAGTGACTACTATAATAAATTACTTGAAGTAACTTGTAAGAGAAGTGTGGCGCCAGGGTCTAACCGTCGCCCGGTAACGTGACTAACATCTAGGGATGGGAATAATTTGATGTTTAATTGGAAACATCAGTCAGATGGTTCAAATGTTCGATGTTCAACCCTGCAATGTTTAGGAGACAATGGGCCTGATTCAGACCCGCTCGCGAGCGTTGAGCGCTCGCAAGCGGGTCGATGTTGCCCAAGTGCGCATGCGCACGACGGAGGCGGCTCCATCGTGCGCTTGCGCGAGACCCGAATAACGACGGCCAAGCCGTCGTTATGGGTCTCGCACCAAAGGGGGCGTGCTGTCGATGGTGATTGTCAGCACGCCCCCTTTGGACATCAGCAATGATGTCAGTGGGGAGCTTCCTGCTCGATCAGAGCAGGAAGCTCACTGGGGCTTGCGAGTGCCGAGACCCAACCTTAGGGTCTCGTCGCAAGCCCCGATGGTTGCGATGGTCCTGACCATCGCGAACATCACCCTGGTCGGTCGCTAAGCTGTGGGTGGTAACCCACAGCTTAGCTAGCGACCAGGAGGCCGCACTTCAAGATGCAAGCGGCCGCCCTCAATCAGAGCAACCGCTTGCATCTAACGACCGGGTCTGAATGAGACCCACTGTGTGGTGCTGTCACTGCTTTGGGTTGCCAGCTGGCTCTCTCCTTGTTTTATAGTCAATTACAACTTAAGAAGAGAGTACAAAACACAGTGGGGGAGATGTAACAAGCACTGAAGCGGTATCAGCGCAAGTTATGTGCGCTGAAACCGCTTCTCCCCGATGTATGATCGGGAGGTTGGGCGGTAAATGACAGGAGTGCTATGCGCCCCTGTCATTATCGGCGCTGCTATCTACAAGATAGCAGCGCCGTTAGCCTGGGCCATGTATGAATGGTCAGATCGCTATCGACAGCTACAGCCTGGCGCTGCCCTATCCCCACAGCAGGGACAGCGCTGTCTCTGCTGCGGCAACTGCCGGCTCCAGGCTGCACCCGGGGATCTCGCGATACTTGCGAGCCCCGCGCATGCTCAGTGGAGCCGACCGGGACTGAGACAGCGCATCAGCACTCGGTAAAGAGGCGAAGCAGGAAGCGATATAGCAGCACGTTAAGTGCCGCTATAATACATCTACCCCAGTGACTGGGCTACTACTGCTGCGTGCATGCTGCTGCTGGGGGTGGTGGCTGACAGAGTGAAAGACACTTTGGACAGCCAATCAGCTGCAGCACATAGGACAGTCCCACCCCTGGCTCACTGTCACTGGTGCTGCTCTCAGTGAACACTGGGCCTGATTCAGACCCGGTCGCAAGCGCTGAGCGCTCGCAACCAGGTTGATGTTTGCCCACTGGACATGCGCACGATGGAGCCGGCTCCGTCGTGCGCATGCGCAAGAACCGGCTAGCGACAGATGCTCCGTCGCGCCGGGTCTCGCACCAAAGGGGGCGAGCTGTCGATGGTGATTGACAGCTCGCCCCGTTTGGTAGGCGTGGCCGGGGGGTGGCTTCACAAATGGAGGCGTTCCCAAGCGAGCCAGAACTCTCTGGGGCTTGCGGCCACGAGACCCTACCACAAGGGTCTCGTCGCAAGCCCGATGGTCACGATGGTCTTGACCATTGCGACCATCACCCTGGCCGCTCGCTATAGCTGTGGGTGGACACCTACAGCTATGTGAGCGGCCAGGAGGCCGCTCCAAAAAAGAAAATGCCAATTCAGAGCGAGCGCTCTATCAGAGCGTCCATCTCTGAATCAGGCCCACTGGTTGGCTGCTGGGGTGTCTGGCTGCTGCAGCTATTGGTCACTGAGCTGTCAGTCTCACAGTGTCACTCTCAGTCACTCAGTGCATGTGCAAGACAGACCCAGCGGTGCCTCAGTGTCTGGAGTGACAGCATTGGTGAGGAGCTGAGAGAGAGTGTGTGTGATATAGATAGGGTTGGGTATGATATCCCGGCTGTCGGGATGCCGCTAGAATACTGACAGCGGCATCCCGACACCCATAGGACTCAATGATGAGTAGTTTTCTAACCCCTGCCCTAACCTTGACCCACCCTTCCCAGTGCCTAACCCTAACCCTCGCCCCCTGGTGCCTAAACCTAACCTCCCCACACCCTAAACCTAACCCTCCCTCCCCGGTGCCTAACCCTAAACCTCCCCCTAGTGTCTAACCCAGCTAGCTAACGCTACCCTCCCCCTGCATCCCGATACTTCCCTCAAGGACGCCGACGGTGGGGATACTGGTGCCGGGATCCCAACCTGTAGGGATTTCAGAGCCAGTATTAAGACCGTCGGCATCCCGCACGCCAGGATGCTGACTACATCCCGGTATAGGCCCGTATTCAATTAGAAGCTAAAAGTCAGTTGCCGGCCTTTTCGCTGTCATCGCTGGTTTTGGGTGCGAAAAAGTATCGCGCTCGTCCCCGCTTATCCCCGTATTCAACTCCAAATCAGCGAAAATGGGACCCAGCAAAACTTCAATCGGCGAAAAGTGCTGTCAGTTTTGGGGAAATCAGCCGGACACCTCCCAAAAGATGCACTGACATGGGGGGATCACTCTGGATACCCCCGATTAGCCCTACTGAAGATTATTTGGCCAATTTAAATAGTCTCAATAGGTGCTATTTTGCGGGTTTTTTAACTGTTGAAGAATAACATTTTGGAGGGTTTTTTAGAGAAAATAACTAGTCCCGTCAAATTTGGGGTACATGAAAATGGGGGGCTAGCATATTTTGAAGTTGCTAATGTGATGTTTTAAAAACGTGAAAAATCCACCTGCCACAACCACCTGCAATCATAAAAACACCTGGGGCATACTTGGGGACCCCCCTGGAGTCTATTTAGCTAGTTTTTAACTTTGTACCAACTTTTGTTTTTTTTTCGCTCCAGAAAATGAAAGTACTTTTTTGGGGTGTTCTTTAATATTTTTAAAAGATTTTTTTGACACAGTTTACCTTTGGGGGCTGTCCAAAGGGTGCTGGGTGGTCTTCCCATGTTTGCACCCCAAAACGGTAATTCTGCACTTTTTTCCGCCTGCTATTCACTAGGCGAAAAGTATTTGGAATTGAATACGGGGATAAGTTGAAACCGGAGAAAATGACGTCATCGGCGAAAAAGTATCGCCGAAACTGCGAGAGAAAAAAATGAAAGCGGGGGCTCAGCCTGACAGAGTAACGTCTGGAAGAATGGACGACAAGAGAAATGAAATTGAGAAAGATGTAAGACAAACTTTTTTTTCTTTTTCCAGGTGCTTATTAACTGATAGCCCTGGGTGTGGTCCTGTCTCTTTAAGGCAGGACCCAGGACAAGTATGCAAGCTTGAGCCCAAGGTGGCAGATCAAGTTCATTTATCTGAGAATCAGTGTAGGGACTGGCTAGATGGGAAGGACCGTGAAGCGGTGGCCAGCTTAACAAATTATTGCAATATTTTGGAACCAACATTCCCTATGTTCAAAGGAGTTGCAGTTTGAAAAGCATGTGAGTGCCGAGTTTGTATGATATTTTTTATATATATATATATATATATATTACAGCCTCATTGTGTCACTATAAAAAACTTTTACACACCTCCTACAACTATATCTACTTCTCCATCCTTCTGCTTTTATTATCTGGTGACATATCACCAAATCCAGGCCCCTCACACATACAGCGGATTTACTATGGAATAAATATCCTGAAAACCTCACATGTCTCCCATCACCCTCCAAATCAATAAATGTGCCTTATAGAATTCACACTTGATCATAACTTATTATTTTACATCTGAACATCTCTATACAACAACTACTTTCACCAATTTCTACATTTACCTGAGACTGCTGGTTCACAAGTTAACCAAACTCTCTAAATAGCCCTTCATGAAGTGGCTTCAGCTACCCGTCAGACTTCACGTAAACTGATATAACAGCCATGGCTTTCCACAGACACCTACATATACTGTCACATACACTGATATAATAGCCATGGCTTTCCACAGACACCTACATATACTGTCACATACTCTGATATAACAGCCATGGCTTTCCACAGACACCTACATATACTGTCACATACACTGATATAACAGCCATGGCTTTCCACAGACACCTACATATACTGTCACATACACTGATATAACAGCCATGGCTTTCCACAGACACCTACATATACTGTCACATACACTGATATAACAGCCATGGCTTTCCACAGACACCTACATATACTGTCACATACTCTGATATAACAGCCATGGCTTTCCACAGACACCTACATATACTGTCACATACACTGATATAACAGCCATGGCTTTCCACAGACACCTACATATACTGTCACATACACTGATATAACAGCCATGGCTTTCCACAGACACCTACATATACTGTCACATACACTGATATAACAGCCATGGCTTTCCACAGACACCTACACATACTGTCACATACACTGTAATAATAACCATGGCTTTCCCCAGGCACCTACACATACTGTCACATACACTGATATAACAGCCATGGCTTTCCACAGACACCTACATATACTGTCACATACACTGATATAACAGCCATGGCTTTCCACAGACACCTACATATACTGTCACATACACTAATATAACAGCCATGGCTTTCCACAGACACCTACATATACTGTCACATACACTGATATAACAGCCATGGCTTTCCACAGACACCTACATATACTGTCACATACACTGATATAACAGCCATGGCTTTCCCCAGACACCTACATATACTGTCACATACACTGATATAACAGCCATGGCTTTCCCCAGACACCTACATATACTGTCGCATACACTTATAACAGCCATGGCTTTCCACAGTCACCTACATATACTGTCACATACACTGATATAACAGCCATGGCTTTCCCCAGACACCTACATATACTGTCGCATACACTGATATAACAGCCATGGCTTTCCCCAGACACCTACATATACTGTCGCATACACTGATATAACAGCCATGGCTTTCCCCAGACACCTACATATACTGTCGCATACACTGATATAACAGCCATGGCTTTCCCCAGACACCTACATATACTGTCGCATACACTGATATAACAGCCATGGCTTTCCCCAGACACCTACACATACTGTCGCATACACTGATATAACAGCCATGGCTTTCCCCAGACACCTACACATACTGTCGCATACACTGATATAACAGCCATGGCTTTCCACAGACACCTACACATACTGTCACATACACTGATATAACAGCCATGGCTTTCCACAGACACCTACACATACTGTCACATACTCTGATATAACAGCCATGGCTTTCCACAGACACCTACACATACTGTCACATACCCTGATATAACAGCCATGGCTTTCCACAGACTCCTACACATACTGTCACATACACTGATATAACAGCCATGGCTTTCCACAGACACCTACACATACTGTCACATACACTGATATAACAGCCATGGTTTTCCACAGACACCTACATATACTGTCACATACACTGATATAACAGCCATGGCTTTCCACAGACACCTACATATACTGTCACATACACTGATATAACAGCCATGGCTTTCCACAGACACCTACATATACTGTCACATACTCTGATATAACAGCCATGGCTTTCCACAGACACCTACATATACTGTCACATACACTAATATAACAGCCATGGCTTTCCACAGACACCTACATATACTGTCACATACACTGATATAACAGCCATGGCTTTCCACAGACACCTACAAAAACTGCCTCGTAAAGTAGAATGTCAGTGGCGTAAATCTTAATTCAAATGACTTCCACACCTACTGTAAAATAGGAATCCAGCCATCTGTCATCCTAACCCTCTGTCCCACGCTCACTGTCTACCCCATCTGTGTCACCCCTGTCTGTTTGCCCATCCCCTCTAGAATGTAAGCTCTCACGAGCAGGGCCCTCTTTCCTCTTGTGCTTATCCTTTACTTATATTATCTGCTCTATACTCAAAAGCACCTAACCCCTGACTTTTGCCATCCTGCTGCTGTTGCAGTAATGTTTATATACCATGTACTTGTCTTGCATTGTCTTATGTACTATGTTTATGTACTATGTAAGGCGCTGCGGAACCCTTGTGGCGCCATATAAATAAAGCATTATATATATATATATATTTATACAGTTTGTCTCAATGAAGATAGACATATTTTAAAAGTATTTTAAAGTGTACTGTGTATTAATCTATTATATGTTTAAGTATAGAGTTTGCTTTAAAAAATAAAAAAAACAAGCATCGGTAAAATGGGTTCCTGAGCACCAATGTTTATATCTAAATAATGTTTCGTATTTAATGTTAAAAACATCGGTACTTCCAAAGGTTTCGATGTCCCATAACGTCTGTCTGCCTGGGCCAGGGGCCAATAGGAAACGGCAGCGCCTCCAGGGCAGACCCCAGCCTATCATAGTTCTCCTCTCATATTAGTTTGTAGGCAGAGCGACAACTACCAGAGGCCGGGATAGCTCCGTATTACCAACTGTGGGCGGAAGTAGACTCTCACCGTGGACTCCCCTCAGTGAGTCTACTTCCGCCCATAGGCTCTGGCAGAACCAGGCAGCGCACCCGCCTCCGCTGGCGCACAGAGTGTGACCGGCTCTGATGCTGCGGCTGCTCCCTCCCTCCTCCAGGACCAGACACCTATGGGCTGCTCAGGTGCAGTGTAGTGAGCAGGCCGGGCAGACACACAGAAGTCCTTTCCTATCCCCGTCCCCAGGACTGGGCCCGCCCCTTCCTGCTCCTATGGTTGTGTATAGAAATAATATATCGATCCCTTTTTCCTATATCCAGCTGCCTCCCTCAGGCCAACCTTCTCCTTCCTCTCTATCATCCTGAGCCCGGCCCCGGCCTCTACTTCTCCCCATCCCACCTCTGCAGCTGCTGGTCACCAGAGCAAAGAGACAGCGAGAGGTCAGTGCCTGGGGAGGGTATGTTCTAATGTTATATGGGAGGGTTACTAGTGGAGTAATATAGTGCAGTGATGCTGTGCGGTGAGGTAGTATAGTGATGTAGTATGGGTAGTGTGTGTGAGGAGGTAGTATAGTGATGTAGTATGGGTAGTGTGTGTGAGGAGGTAGTATAGTGATCTAGTATGGGTAGTGTGTGAGGCGGTAGTATGGGTACTGTGTGTGAGGAGGTAGTATGGGTAGTGTGTGAGGAGGTAGTATAGTGATGTATGTGTGAGGAGGTAGTATAGTGATGTAGTATGGGTAGTGTGTGAGGAGGTAGTATGGGTAGTGTGTGAGGAGGTAGTATAGTGATGTATGTGTGAGGAGGTAGTATAGTGATGTAGTATGGGTACTGTGTGTGAGGAGGTAGTATGGGTAGTGTGTGAGGAGGTAGTATAGTGATGTATGTGTGAGGAGGTAGTATAGTGATGTAGTATGGGTAGTGTGTGAGGAGGTAGTATAGTGATGTATGTGTGAGGAGGTAGTATAGTGATGTAGTATGGGTACTGTGTGTGAGGAGGTAGTATGGGTAGTGTGTGAGGAGGTAGTATAGTGATGTAGTATGGGTAGTGTGTGAGGAGGTAGTATAGTGATGTAGTATGGGTAGTGTGTGAGGAGGTAGTATAGTGATGTAGTATGGGTAGTGTGTGAGGAGGTAGTATAGTGATGTAGTATGGGTAGTGTGTGAGGAGGTAGTATAGTGATGTAGTATGGGTAGTGTGTGAGGAGGTAGTATAGTGATGTAGTATGGGTAGTGTGTGAGGAGGTAGTATAGTGATGTAGTATGGGTAGTGTGTGAGGAGGTAGTATAGTGATGTAGTATGGGTAGTATGTGAGGCGGTAGTATGGGTACTGTGTGTGAGGAGGTAGTATGGGTAGTGTGTGAGGAGGTAGTGTGTGAGGAGGTAGTATAGTGATGTAGTATGGGTAGTGTGTGTGAGGAGGTAGTATAGTGATGTAGTATGGGTAGTGTGTGTGAGGAGGTAGTATAGTGATGTAGTATGGGTAGTGTGTGTGAGGAGGTAGTATAGTGATGTAGTATGGGTAGTGTGTGTGAGGAGGTAGTATAGTGATGTAGTATGGGTAGTGTGTGTGAGGAGGTAGTATAGTGATGTAGTATGGGTAGTGTGTGTGAGGAGGTAGTATAGTGATGTAGTATGGGTAGTGTGTGTGAGGAGGTAGTATAGTGATGTAGTATGGGTAGTGTGTGTGAGGAGGTAGTATAGTGATGTAGTATGGGTAGTGTGTGTGAGGAGGTAGTATAGTGATGTAGTATGGGTAGTGTGTGTGAGGAGGTAGTATAGTGATGTAGTATGGGTAGTGTGTGTGAGGAGGTAGTATAGTGATGTAGTATGGGTAGTGTGTGTGAGGAGGTAGTATAGTGATGTAGTATGGGTAGTGTGTGTGAGGAGGTAGTATAGTGATGTAGTATGGGTAGTGTGTGTGAGGAGGTAGTATAGTGATGTAGTATGGGTAGTGTGTGTGAGGAGGTAGTATAGTGATGTAGTATGGGTAGTGTGTGTGAGGAGGTAGTATAGTGATGTAGTGTGTGTGGTGAGGTAGTATAGTGATATAGTATGAGGAGGTAGTGCAGGAATGTAGTGGAGTGATTTAGTGTGAGTAGTATAAGGAGGTAGTACAGTGATATAGTGTTTGGAGGTAGTTTTGAGATGTAGTATGAGAAGGTAGTGCGGGGATGTAGTGTGAGTAGTATGAGGAGGTAGTATAGTGATGTAGTATGAGAAGGGTAGTGCCGCGATATAGAGCGGGGATGTAGTGTGAGGAGGTAGTATAGTGATATAGTGCGGGGATGTAGTGTGAGTAGTATGAGGAGGTAGTATAGTGATGTAGTATGAGGAGATAGTATAGTGATGTAGTATGAGAAGGGTAGTGCAGCGATATAGTGTGGGGATGTAGTATAGTGATATAGTGCAGTAAACCAGTGGAGTGAATTAGCGTGGGGATGTAGTGTGAGTAGTATAGTGATTTAGCGTGGGGATGTAGTGTGAGTAGTATAGTGATGTAGTGTGAGGAGGTAGTATAGTGATTTAGCGTGGGGATGTAGTGTGAGTAGTATAGTGATGTAGTGTGAGGCGGTAGTATAGTGATTTAGCGTGGGGATGTAGTGTGAGTAGTATAGTGATGTAGTGTGAGGCGGTAGTATAGTGATTTAGCGTGGGGATGTAGTGTGAGTAGTATAGTGATGTAGTGTGAGGCGGTAGTATAGTGATTTAGCGTGGGGATGTAGTGTGAGAGTTATTGGGTGAGCTCTGAGTTAGGGGGCAGCACAGGAGAAAGCTTGGATGTGAGCGTGAGAGGAGGTGAGACAGTGACATTATATCCGTGTCCAATGAGTTTGTTATAATGGTGTTTGTAGTGCACCTAGATTATGCCAGTCATGGTGTGCTACCTGTCCAGCAGCCGTGTTCCTCGTTATTACTGCCAGCGCTGGGCAGCTCTCCCTGTGCATGTAATGCAATAACTATATGGGCAATTTATTAAGATTATACATGTTTTGTACACACTGCCGGGATGGATGATTAGGTGATGTGTATAATACTGTCATTACTGGTTGTAGGATTGCGTTGCTGACTAGGTGTACACTGATGCGATCAGATTATAATCTGTCCCAGCGCGCGCCCAGGAAGGATGAATCCCACGTTCTCATCGCATGCCTCGTACCAGGGGGTGAAGATGAAGAGTAAGCGGAGGAGTCAGAAGGAGAAGTACCGGCTGCGGTGTCTGCGGCTGAGGAGAATCGCTAAAGCCACGGTGTTTGTGCGTCACATGCATTATAATACAGCCTATCAGTCCATTGGGTGCCAATGACATTGCAGAGTCACCAGGTCCTAGGGGTGCCAGGGAGTATTGCTAAGCAGCTTTTAGGGCTCTGTAACGCACCACCACTGTGTATAGATCTTTGGGTAGACCCATGTTGGGCATATTGCCTCTGCCCGTCTTTCCATTGCTGATATCTGTCTGAGGAGCCTCAGTTGGGAGCTACACAATCAGTCCAAGGATGGTTCAATAAGTAATTCTGCCTCCAGCATGAGACTTGAGTCTCTGGGCACTTCCCTCAATGCCGGCTGAGATGGGAACGAAGACCGTCTATGCCAGCTCGGGGTGACAGAAATAAGAATGTTTTGCAGAAAGAGACTCTATGACATAAAAAGTTAATCACTGTACATCTTAATAATCTAAACTTAGTGGTTAACCTTATGGGGTATATTTACTAAGAGGCACTGACGGTACGCCCATACAGTCTTGGCTTAGGCACTTTTTGTTGCCATCCGATATAGCGGTGGTCTGTTGCTGGTAATTTTGATAAAGTTAGGGAGAGATCCCCAGGGTGAGGTACGGTGAGGGAGAGATCCCCAGGGTGAGGTACGGCGAGGGAGAGATCCCCAGGGTGAGGTACGGCGAGGGAGAGATTCCCAGGGTGAGGTACGGCGAGGGAGAGGCCCCAGGGTGAGGTACGGCGAGGGAGAGGCCCCAGGATGAGGTACGGCGAGGGAGATATCCCAGGATGAGGTACGGCGAGGGAGAGGCCCCAGGGTGAGGTACGGCGAGGGAGAGATCCCCAGGGTGAGGTACGGCGAGGGAGAGATCCCCAGGGTGAGGTACGGCGAGGGAGAGATCCCCAGGGTGAGGTACGGCGAGGGAGAGATCCCCAGGGTGATGTACGGCGAGGGAGACATCCCAGGGTGAGGTACGGCGAGGGAGAGGCCCCAGGGTGAGGTACGGCGAGGGAGAGGCCCCAGGGTGAGGTACGGCGAGGGAGAGATCCCAGGGTGAGGTACGGCGAGGGAGAGATCCCCAGGGTGAGGTACGGCGAGGGAGAGATCCCCAGGGTGAGGTACGGCGAGGGAGACATCCCAGGGTGAGGTACGGCGAGGGAGAGGCCCCAGGGTGAGGTACGGCGAGGGAGAGATCCCAGGATGAGGTACGGCGAGGGAGACATCCCAGGGTGAGGTACGGCGAGGGAGAGGCCCCAGGGTGATGTACGGCGAGGGAGAGATCCCCAGGGTGAGGTACGGCGAGGGAGAGATCCCCAGGGTGAGGTACGGCGAGGGAGAGATCCCAGGGTGAGGTACGGCGAGGGAGAGATCCCAGGGTGAGGTACGGCGAGGGAGAGATCCCCAGGGTGAGGTACGGCGAGGGAGAGATCCCAGGGTGAGGTACGGCGAGGGAGAGATCCCAGGGTGAGGTACGGCGAGGGAGAGATCCCAGGGTGAGGTACCAGTCATACTAAGCCATGTTAATGTTTACTATCCCATACATACATATATATATTTTTAGGGGTTACTTTCTCACTCCGCTGCTCTTTCCCTATACTATCATTTTTATTATCTAGCATTTACTTTTTATTCTTAAATCATTTATATATTAGCTTTGTTATTTTTAGTTTATTTTCCCTCTTCCTAAAGGCGCGTATCTACTACACAAGAAACATGAGCGATTTGAACGATTACGGCATCGTTATCATTCATTCATCGTACAGTAATTATGCCGGCAACGACCAGCGATGCGCATTCCCACTGGTCGTTGTCAGCATCTGTCATCGTCTGAACATGCGAGATCGACAGGTTGTGCACGTTCGGGGATGAGGGAAGGTGCCTGCACTGAGCGACATATCATTGTGTGGTGGGCACATTATCCACTGCACAGTATGGAGAACGATTACAATGTTGTAATCATACAGTCGTTCCACTCTCGTGTAGTGAATACTCACCTTTAATCCTTTTTATTTTATTTGTATGTATTTTCTGTTTACACTATATTTTTGGCACTATTTATACACACTGCTGTTTACGCTTCTGGTTTTTCAATATTTTTGGTTCCGTAATTATATCAGCGGCGAGCCCACTTTAGTGTAGAAGGAGGGAAGACTACAAGGAAATAAAGGGGCGATGGGGTAAATTTAAGAAAAGAGGGCTATGGAGAGTATATACATAGCTTTTATTAATTTGGCGAGAAAGGGAAATTTTCTGTATATATAATTTATTTTTTTTAATCTGATTGTACAATCCCGTTTATAACTGACTGTTATATATTTCTCTATGTTCGTCCATGGTTACGCCCTGTTGTACTTTTCAGGAAAATGCAGCGCTCTCTGATGAAATTGCACGAATTGAGAGTAAATTCATCAAAGCGAAGGAAGAGAGGAGGTGATTTACTATATGTAATATTCTATGTTATATATAGCAGCAATCATATGAATAAATGTTGTTTCATTTGTTTAATATAAATCCCCCTTGTCAGGCTTTAGGAAGAAGCTCGGTAATTACCGTTTTCCCAGGCTGCTATTAATGATTTGTAATTCTCTAGCACATGGGTGGGGAACCTTTGTTCTGCCGAGGGCCATTTTGATATATATATCATTATTCGCAGGCCATGCCCCTTCCATGTGACGTTATAGGGGGGCGGGATCACAATCACCAGTGATTACAGCAATACCCCGAGCATCCTGAGGATGCTCCAGGGAGCTGTAAGGGCAGCGTTGTGACCCTCTGAAGCGTCCTAAGGACGCTCCAGGCAGCACTGCTGCATAGATTCTGGCTGCAGAGGCTAGCAGAGAAAAGCTCCGAGGGCCAGACCAAATGACTCCGCGGTCCTTATACGGCCCCCGGGCCTGAGGTTCCCCATCCCTGTTCTAGTGTATACAGTATCGTGTGACTACCATGGCAACCACAGTTTAATGGCACATAATGTTGTGTGCACAGAGGAACACTGCTCTCTGCTCTGTTTTCACTGTACCATCCTCTCCCTCCTTATCCCCCCTCTGCCATCACATGACTTGCTGAAAGTTGCGTGAGACTGCGTTTGTGTACCAGACTGAGAGTGTCTGTGTCTGGCAGCCAGATACTGTTTTGTGTCCGCTGTGATTTCTCCCTCTCTGTCTCCCCCATGACATCACTGTCAGCCTATGACTGTGTAGCAAGTTGTCTGTAACTGGCAGCTAAACATTGTGTTTTGTCTACTCTGTTCACTGTGACATCCGCCCCCTTTTCTCCCCTGTCTGCCTCGGAGCCGTATTCAATTACAGCGGATCCGCGATAGTTTTTCGCCTCCCAGACTTTTCGCCTACATCGCTTCTTTTGTAGGTGGAAAAGTATCGCGGCCGTCCCCGCTTTACCCCGTATTCAATATGGAAGTACGCGAAAACGGGACCCGGCAAAACCTGAACAGGTGGAAAGTACTGTCAGATTTGGGTAAATCAGCCTGACATCCCCCAAAAGATGTTCTGACATGGGGGTTAGCTATGGTACCCCCCGATTTGGCTTGCTGAAGTATTTGGTGTTTTTAAAAGGGATCAATAGCTGCTAAATAGCGTTTTTCTATATGTGGTGCAGAATAGTTGTCCCTCAACATTTTTTTTTTTCGCCCCCAAACTCAAAGTGATTTTTTTGGGGTGTCCTTAAGTGTTTCTTAAAAAAACTTTGGACACCGTTTACCTTTGGGGGACTGTCTGAAGGCTGCACGGGGGTTCCCGCAACATTGCACCCCAAAACCCCAATTCTGCACTTTTTTCCGCCTGGTATTCATAGGCGATAATTTACCGCCTATTAGGCGGAAAGTCTTCCAAATTGAATACGGAGTAAAACCAAAACAGGCGAAAATTACGTCATCGGCGAAAAGCTTTCGCCAAAAACACGCGAAAACGTCTTTTCGCTTCAAATTGAATACGGCCCTTGGTGTGACGTGCTGAGAGTCTGTCTGTTTAGCAGATTTACTGTGTCTTTGACTAACCGCTATACCAAAAATCACTCTGCCGCCTTTAAATCAGTGGCACCTCATTTAATGGAGTGCCAAACATTGCTAATGTACAGGAAGTTTGTGGGTAGCAACCGAAATCTCCTATACACGTTGTAGCCAGAAGTAGTATCTGCAGAATATATTCTCCCTGAATGTCCAAAGATAAAAACCATATGCAATCCTAAAAAGGAGTAGATATCCCCATAGAACCCATAACGATGTAGTTGCCAGCTACCAATGGGTACTATATAATTTACTTAATTGCTGCCCCTACAGAAGGAAACAAGTGTATACGAACAAAAATAGAATATTGTCCTGACATCATGCTGTGTGTAATTATCACCATATTCGTTTTAGGATTTGCGCTCCTTGTTTTTCTCTTTCCTTTTCTGTTTAGATATACGCTTGTGTATTTTACGTAATTTTGGATTTTTTTATATATATATATATATATATATATATATATATATATATAATTTATTTATTATAATTAATTTTTTTTTCTTTTTTTTTTTTTTTATCTGCTCCAGATTTTTATTAAAAAGGCTTCTGCAGCTCCAGGCGCTAAGTGAGGAGGATCCAGCGGGGACTCATAGCTCCAGCTTATCTCTCAGCTTCGACATGGCCGGAATGAGCGATGGGAACCTGGATATGGGCCTGACAGACGTGGTGGACGGTGGTCTGGGGAAAAAGCTGAAGAAAGATAAACGAGAAAAAGGCAAAGAAAATAAGTCGGAAGGTTAGTGATGCACCAAGCGGAAGGAAGACGTCACCACGCGTGTAACCTTTATTTGGGTGTCTGCCGTGTGCGAGAACATGTATAATGTCTTTGCCGGTGAGATCTGGGTGACGGAACACGTTGCTGATTGGACCTTTTATTTCTTCTCACCTTGTTTGTAGCTATGAAAAAATTATCCAAGAGGAAGAAGGTTATGGAGGGCGCAACTCGCAGATGGGTTCAGCCGATACTATTAGATCCGTGTGGGCGGCCGGTTTTCCCCATTGTGTTGGATGGGTTGACGGTCTACAGTCTTGGAGAGGTGAGGTACCAGGGTCTGTATTTACTGTAGACACAATAACCCAGACACTGGCGCTGTGGGAAAAAGAGTTAAGAAGTTTGTTGCTTGTGCCCATCACCTACCCACAGAGGAAGCGGCAGCTTGGTGGACTAACCCTATATGCATGAAGATCTATTAAATCATAAGGAACTTGTGACGTCACGCGGTCATTACATGTGAAGGTTCCCAGCACACTGATAGACCAGGGCGAGTATTGCTTCAGCCTGCACTGAGACGGGTCCACGTTAATATGCCATGATGTTTAAATTTGCTCCAGAGCACCCTGAGGGAACCAACGCAAATGCGTAAAGAACATCCAAACTCCTAACAGATAGTGCTTTTAAACTCAGGGCTGTGAGGCAGTACTGCCAACCACTACGCCAATCATACTGGCCAGATGGAGTTTTTATAAATCCACAATATATTTTTTAGTACATACAAAGTTACCCGTTCACTCACTTCCACTTTTGTGGAAGCTACTGTACTAGCTACATGTTGCTGCGGTGACTATAACCAATACTCTGGTTCTAATGATAAAATCTTCGTATGTTTACCACAGATTGTTTCAGACCGGAAAGGCTTCCACGACAAAGCTGCCATTTATCCTGTAGGTTTTTGTAGTACGAGAGTTTACGTCAGCATGAGGAACCCTGAACAGAAGTGTCTGTACACTTGTCAGATCAAAGATGGCTGGTCCGGCCCCAAGGTAATGGTTTCTTCCTAGTGTGGCACGGTCCTAAATATGTCCTCCTAATTAACTGCCCATGACTCAGTCACTGGACTATGGTGAGAATAAATCTGCTCATTACCCACCATGGCTGATACGCTGGATGGCTCTGGATACCTCTGTCCTTATCACTGACCATGGCTCAGCTGTGGGACTATAGGCAGGATACCTCTGTCCTTATCACTGACCATGGCTCAGCTGTGGGACTATAGGCAGGATGCCTCTGTCCTTATCACTGACCGTGGCTCAGCTGTGGGACTATAGGCAGGATGCCTCTATCCTTAGCACTATAGGCAGGATACCTCTGTCCTTATCACTGACCATGGCTCAGCTGTGGGACTATAGGCAGGATGCCTCTGTCCTTATCACTGACCATGGCTCAGCTGTGGGACTATAGGCAGGATACCTCTGTCCTTATCACTGACCATGGCTCAGCTGTGGGACTATAGGCATGATGCCTCTGTCCTTATCTCTGACCATGGCTCAGCTGTGGGACTATAGGCAGGATACCTCTATCCTTAGCACTATAGGCAGGATACCTCTGTCCTTATCACTGACCATGGCTCAGCTGTGGGACTATAGGCAGGATGCCTCTGTCCTTATCTCTGACCATGGCCCAGCTGTGGGACTATAGGCAGGATACCTCTGTCCTTATCACTGACCGTGGCCCAGCTGTGGGACTATAGGCAGGATACCTCTGTCCTTATCACTGACCGTGGCTCAGCTGTGGGACTATAGGCAGGATACCTCTGTCCTTATCACTGATTGTGGCTCAGCTGTGGGAATATAGGCAGGATACCTCTGTCCTTAGCACTATAGGCAGGATACCTCTCTCCTTATCACTGACCATGGCTCAGCTGTGGGACTATAGGCATGATGCCTCTGTCCTTATCACTGGCCATGGGTCAGCTGTGGGACTATAGGCAGGATACTTCTGTCCTTATCACTGACCGTGGCTCAGCTGTGGGACTATAGGCAGGATACCTCTGTCCTTAGCACTATAGGCAGGATACCTCTGTCCTTATCACTGACCATGGCTCAGCTGTGGGACTATAGGCAGGATACCTCTGTGCTTTTCTCTGACCATGGCTCAGCTGTGGGACTATAGGCAGGATACCTCTGTCCTTAGCACTATAGGCAGGATACCTCTGTCCCTTTCTCTGTCCCTTTCTCTGACCATGGCTCAGCTGTGGGACTATAGGCAGGATACCTCTGTCCTTATCACTGACCATGGCTCAGCTGTGGGACTATAGGCAGGATACTTCTGTCCTTATCACTGACCGTGGCTCAGCTGTGGGACTATAGGCAGGATACCTCTGTCCTTAGCACTATAGGCAGGATACCTCTGTCCTTATCACTGACCATGGCTCAGCTGTGGGACTATAGGCAGGATACCTCTGTGCTTTTCTCTGACCATGGCTCAGCTGTCGGACTATAGGCAGGATACCTCTGTCCTTAGCACTATAGGCAGGATACCTCTGTCCCTTTCTCTGTCCCTTTCTCTGACCATGGCTCAGCTGTGGGACTATAGGCAGGATACCTCTGTCCTTATCACTGACCATGGCTCAGCTGTGGGACTATAGGCATGATGCCTCTGTCCTTATCACTGGCCATGGGTCAGCTGTGGGACTATAGGCAGGATACTTCTGTCCTTATCACTGACCGTGGCTCAGCTGTGGGACTATAGGCAGGATACCTCTGTCCTTAGCACTATAGGCAGGATACCTCTGTCCTTATCACTGACCATGGCTCAGCTGTGGGACTATAGGCAGGATACCTCTGTGCTTTTCTCTGACCATGGCTCAGCTGTGGGACTATAGGCAGGATACCTCTGTCCTTAGCACTATAGGCAGGATACCTCTGTCCCTTTCTCTGTCCCTTTCTCTGACCATGGCTCAGCTGTGGGACTATAGGCAGGATACCTCTGTCCTTATCACTGACCATGGCTCAGCTGTGGGACTATAGGCATGATGCCTCTGTCCTTATCACTGGCCATGGGTCAGCTGTGGGACTATAGGCAGGATACTTCTGTCCTTATCACTGACCGTGGCTCAGCTGTGGGACTATAGGCATGATGCCTCTGTCCTTATCACTGGCCATGGGTCAGCTGTGGGACTATAGGCAGGATACTTCTGTCCTTATCACTGACCGTGGCCCAGCTGTGGGACTATAGGCAGGATACCTCTGTCCTTAGCACTATAGGCAGGATACCTCTGTCCTTATCACTGACCATGGCTCAGCTGTGGGACTATAGGCAGGATACCTCTGTCCTTATCACTGACCGTGGCCCAGCTGTTGCACTATAGGCAGGATACCTCTGTCCTTATCACTGACCATGGCTCAGCTGTGTGTGGGACTGTTCTCTCCTGACCTCCAGTTTTGTCTGGTGCCATTCATTAACCTAGCGGTCTTCCCAAAGTGGAGTGTTGGTTAGTGTGCGGCTTTCCATATCCTTGTCCCCATTTTATTCACAGAAGAATTACTATTATTACAACATTTGGGATTAGATTTACTATTCTTAGCGGTTTTGACCCTGGTTTAAAACTTAGGGGTCTATTTACTAATCAGTGTTAGGAGACAGAGTGAAAAGTGATAAGGTACCAGCCAATCAGCTCCTAACTGTCATTTTTCAAATCTGTGAAATGACAGTTGGGAGCTGATTGGCTGGCACATTATCACTTTTCACTCTGTCTCCTAACACTGCTTTGTACCTAGACCCCTTAGACCCTGATGTCCACTTAATAAAGGAATCATTGCCTGATGAGGCTTCAGTGCTCGGCCACATGCCCACCTGACTCGCTCCTGGTGACGGGGCACTTAATAATTAGCTGCACATACTGCACAGTCCGCTGTGTGCCTGCTGATAGTCCATGAACTGTGTCTGTTCCCAGCAAATGGAAAGGACAGAGCACACCAGTCAGAGGTGTCTATCTCTCTCCACGGCTTAGTACATAAAGTACCAACCAATCGGCTCTTTACTGTCATGTTACAGACTGTTTGAAAAATGACGGGAGCTGATTGGTAGTTTCTCTCTCCAAAGCTTCGTACATCTAGCCCAGAGAGAGGAAAGTAAGTTTCGATGATTTATTTACCTAGTAGACACAGGTAGGGCTCTGCAGTGCTCTGTAACTCTGTAGCGCAGGTGCTGATGTCGCTGGCGTACAGCAAATAATTCTAAGTCTGCTATTCAAAGCGAGCGTCAGACCTTTCGGTACACTGTCCTTTTTCAGTGATGAGGAATCTTTTGTTTGTTTTTTTACCAGTTCGAGATTGTGCCTGAAGATGATCCTCAGAATTCCATCGTTTCCGGCTCGGCTGCTGAGTGTCACGCCACCCTGCTGAAAAACATTGGCGCTGCGCGGTGAGTGGGGCTTTACCTCTTTACATGCAGGGAAACAATTGGGAGAAGCAGCCGCCATGGGCTCCTTCAACGGCAGAGCAGGGACTGAGCCCGGAACCGCAGAGAAGAGGCAGGCCGAGCAGGGAGCGGAGACCGGGCTGATCCTGGTCTGTTATACTAGTAATATAATAAAATAACATTGAGGCTTTAATAATAGTTGATCACCTGACTGTAAAAGACATCTCTCCTGCTATGTGTTTCTCTTGGTCTTACTGTAATACAATATTTCCTCTGTCTTTCCCAGAGGACAAAGGGTTGTGGCTCCGGAAAATGCTGGCGCATATTTTTATGGCTTCTCGCACCCCACCATTCAGAATTTAATTCAAAGCTGCCCTGGGGCTCGCAAATGTGTAAGGTGAGCTTTGCCCCCCCCCCCCCCCCCCCCGTATTGTACATGGGCATAAGAATCCTGTCGTTTGTCTGTAGTCCATACATATGGTGCAAGTGTTTCTCAGTACAGCGTCCCTCTCACGTTTCAGCTACGAGTGGGTGAAGTTTGAAGTATGGAAGCCGGGCGACGGCCCCGTCCCCCAGGAGCTGTCTGAGAATAGCGCGTCAATAAACTTCGAGGCTTTTCAAAGACAGTCATTTGATGGGATTAAACCGGACAATGTGCTAACAGGTAAAGCGTCTCCGTAACGAAATGGTCCCCAAATGTGTATTCGTGTAACGCTGAACTGGTGCGACGTCTGGGGTGTGCGCTTTATTTCTGAGGATGCCTGAGAGCACAGAGGCAACAGGAAACCGTAGTGTGAATCTGATAAACCAGAAGAGGCCCCAACCAGGGGGGGGCAGGGGGACGGTGGCCCTAACCGGGGGGGGGGCAGGGGGACGGTGGCCCTAACCAGGGGGGGGGGGGGCAGGGGACGGTGGCCCTAACCAGGGGGGGGGGGGGCAGGGGGACGGTGGGCTATGGGCCTGATTCAGACCCACTCGCGAGCGGCTGTCCGCTCGCAAGTGGGTCGATGTTATGGACTGAGCATGCGCACGACGGAGGGAGCTCCGTCGTGCGCATGCGCCAGACGCGATGAGCGAAGGAAAGTCCTTCGCTCGTTGTGTCCGATCAAAGGGGGCGTGCTGTCAATGTTGATTGACAGCACACCCCCTTTGGTGGGCATGCCTCCCTGACGGGGGCGTTCCCACGGGAACGCCTCCCGTCAGAAGCCGGCCCACTGACATCACTAGTGATGTCAGTGGGAGTGATTTTGGCTCTGATAGAGCCAAAATCACTCCGGAGCTTGCGGTTGAAAACCTCAACCGCAGGCTCCGGCTCGCAATTTCGATGGTCGCGATGGTCTCGACCAACGCGGCCATCACAATGCACGCTCCTATAGCCTGTGGGTGGTGACCCACAGCTATACGAGCGTCCAGGAGGACGCTCCATGAAAATGGAGCCCGGCCCTCATTCAGAGCGTGCGCTCTGCTCAGAGCGTACGGCTCTGAATGAGGGCCTATGTCATTCTTAAAAAGTGTAAAAAAAAGACTCTGTGAACCCTTAAGCCTAAAACAGCAAATAACCTGTCTGTAAAGCTGGCCACACACTGTACGTGCAGCCGACCGGCCAACAGGGACAGTGGAGTGTTGGACTGCCTCCGTATGCTACTCAGTGTATGGAGGCGATTTTCCATTCGCAGCCTGGTGTTGGCAGAACGATGGGTCTGGTCTGAAGGCTCAGACTGGTTTGAAAACCAACCTGAGCGATCCAGTTTTTCTGCCGTTTTCAGGCTGTGAACAATCATCATTCAGGTCCATACACTGAAATATAATCGTTCCAACTAGCCTTTATGTTGGCTGGTTTACATCCGTGTCATGCAGTGTTATGGCCGTGATAACAGTCCCCAGCTGTGGTTACTAGTGTGTACAAAGCCAAGGACTTTGTTGGAACTTGAGGGATTTCCTATTGTATTTACATTGCATTAATGTTTAAAGGACTAATTCAGAGAAGAACATGGTGGCTATTCATGGCTGGTCAATGTCTTGGTTTATTCATGACAGCACAGATAGGAACTGGTGGAGGGGCATCTGTGCAAAAACCAGTCATTCACCTCATACATGTTTGTTAGAGTAGTCCCATGACCGACCACCATGACCCTGGAATCGCGTTGTCCCCTGCAAACATCGGATTTCTGCTTGAAATGTCTGCGTTTCGGAGTTCATGATAACAGTGAAATGTTCTTTACCCCAGGAACGCTGGATCTCCTGGAAATTCAGGCCTCACACGATTATATCTCCACGTACCAGGAAATGTTTCTGTCTCCTTCCCAGCATCTGAAATCCTCATCTAACCAGTACAGCCCGTCAGAGTCTCCGGAGTGAGGATACACAACGCGTTTCGCTTCTCTTGTTTTATGTATGTGTCTGGCATATTGCCTTATTTATTCACATGTTTCTCAGTTATTACTATGCCGCGTGTGTCAGTGCTCTCCTAAAATGTACAGGTAGCCTATTTTATACATAACACACGCCTGGATATGGGGATCGTCTCAGAGAAGGCTGTTGCTTTGTTTCAAATTGAAACTTGTGTACTATAAGGAATAATGGGGTAGATGTTTGATAGTGACGCTTAACATGCCGCTATAACGCTTCCCGCTTCGCCTCTTTACTGAGGCGAAGCAGGAAGCACTACCGATGAGATGTAAGAACATCTCATCGGCCGGAGGGTGGGAGCGTTAACTCCCCCCTCCGGCGCTACCCGCTCATGACCACAGCGCATCAGCCTAGTGCTGATGCGCTGTGTCTCTATTCTGGCCGGCTCCACTGAGCATGCACGGGATCTCGCAAGTATCGCGAGATCCCCGCGTGCAGCCTGGAGTCGGCAGCCGCCACAGCAGGGACAGCGCTGTCCCTGCTGTGGGGATAGGCTAGCGCCAGGCTGTAACCGTCGATAACGACAGCTGCAGCGGGCCGAACGGTCAGGCGATCTGACCGTTCGTACATGGCCCAGGCTAGATAGCAGCGCCGATAATGACAGGGGCGCATGGCACTCCTGTCATTTACCGCCCAGACCCCCGATCATACATCGGGGAGAAGCGGTATAAGCGCACATGACGCGCGCTGATACAGTTTCTGGGTTTCATACATCTCCCCCATTAGTCTATGCTCGCAGATTCTCCTGTATTGGACTTTTTATTTATTAGGTTTTTTTTTCAACTGTATTTCATTTATGGTCATTTGTTGGGGTTTTTTTTCACACACAATAATTAATCAATCGATGTTAGTTAAGTAATTTACATTGTGTTTTATAGCAGTGGGCAGGTCGGGAGGGTGGGAACAGAAAGTCTTTACTTTTTTTCGTTTTGATTAATAAATGTCCATAATGTACATTAAAATCCTTATCTTTCTGAAACTGTGTCGCCAATTGTTCCTAAAGTCAGATGACAAAACACATTTTAAATTAAGTAACTAAAATATTAAATAAGAGGACAGACGTGAGAGCTAATCGGAAACCATCGGCCACGTCTGGCTGTCTTCTATTTTCTGTTCTTTCTTTCCATTTCTGCAAACGATATAAAGGTATTCATGTGTTATTAATCAATAAACACGATGTGATTACAGCAGGGTAGCTGGATCACCTATTATTGGGGTCGCGGCATGCGGCAGCGATTTCCACAGCAAGGATACAGGGCGGAGCTCCTAAAGACTAATCGCTGCAGCTTTGGGTGGCTCTAGTGAGAGAGGAAACGTTTGCCCCTGTCACATGCTGTACAGCAGGGGTATTCAACATGATGTGGAACTACACATACCCCCTGCATGCCCTGCTACAGTTTAGCATGCCTTAATAGCAGAACTGTGGCAGGTCATGCTGGGATGTGTAGTTCCACAGCAGCTGGAGGGCCACATGTCGAATACTCGTACTGCACAGTGCCTTCTGAGCTGAACAGCTTTCCTGTCTCACCTGACACACACATAAGGGTAACTCATTCGGGCTGGTTCTGTGCGTCTTTGCCAGTATTGCTCATACACCTACAAGCCCTGCCCTGGTGCGCGTCAGTGTGTCTGAGTGTGAGAGGACTGGGACTCACGCAGTGAGCGACTTTGTTAATACCGATACAAGCCCTTCCCTGATGCGCGTCCGTGAGTGTGAGAGGACTGACGCCCACTGTGAGTGACTATATGCTCATAGCTACAAGCCCTTCCATGGTGTGCAGCCGTGAGTGTGCGAGGACTGACACACCCACTGTGAGCGACTTTATGCTAATATCGTTACAAGCCCTTCCCTGGTGCGCAGCCGTGCATGAGAGTGTGCGAGGACTGACACACCCACTGTGAGCGACTTTATGCTAATATCGTTACAAGCCCTTCCCTGGTGCGCAGCCGTGCGTGAGAGTGTGCGAGGACTGACACACCCACTGTGAGCGACTTTATGCTAATACAGTTACAAGCCCTTCCCTGGTGTGCAGCCGTGTGTGTGTGTGCGAGATCTGACACGCCCACTGTGAGTGACACTAGACGCTGAAATACCGCTTGACGGGTCTTTAGGCGCTACTGTTGGTCGCACCTTCAAAACTTGCGCCAACCTCATGCTAGGTACAGATTCACCCGTCAGAGTAGCAAAAAAATCCCTCAACTCTGACCATCTCCATTGCGTGCAATTCAGAATGAGCCCCATTGTGTCAGTTAACAGGGAATCGGTATGAAATACCGCAGCCCGCATGGCCGGCGGGTCGATTCCCGGCAGCACCTGGCCGACCACAACAGAGTGCCTGGCAGCGCTGGAAATCCCGATCGTCGATAGGTAAGTATTGGCTAACCTAACCCCCTAACCCTCCTTAGGGGTGCCTAACCCTAACTTCTCCCCCAAGTGCCTAACCCTAATCCCCCCTCTAAGTGCCTAACCCCCCCCCTTCCCCGCTGCCTAAACCGAAGTCCCCCGGGGGGGGTGCCTAACCCTAAGTCCCCCCTGGGTGCCCTAAACCTAACCCTCCGCCCGCGGCTGTCCGCTCGCGGCGCCGGTCTCCCAGCGTCGGGGAAATGTCAGGCGTCTACATCTAGACACCCGGCATTTCACCCTCGCCGGGATATAACAGTCGGGAAGCCGGCTGCCGGTATTAAGGCAGACGGCTTCCCAATTGTATACCGTTAACAGAGGTCTTGGTGCAATTTTAGTGGAGTAATAATGGCCACAATCATGACAAAATTAATAAAAGCAATCTATCATGCTCACAGTGCTGTGTCTTACTTGGTCCTGTAACCGTTAATATGGACCCATCATACCATCATAAAGGCCATGATGCCACCACTGGTCCATGTCCCGGAAGTTGTAGCATTGATCAGTCCCAGAAGAGAAGATGAGCCTTACCATAGGTCTCTGCTATCGATGGTGGCTGGTGTTCAGTCCCTCCGTTTCCGTCAGACGCTGCGTTGTTGGTAATTTCGGTGTCTTCGTCCATCCCCACCAGCAGAGTCATAAAATCCACAACTGTGTCGATATTTTCCTTGTTCCTGGTCTTGTCCTTGAGTGTACAGAGAACGCTGAGCCGGCTGAAGGACTTCAGCTGGGAAATATTGGCCCGCAGGAACATAATAATGATGTTTAAGTCGTTGATGGGGCAGCCGAGCATCTTCTTGCTCAGTAGGTCAAAAGCGGGAAGCATTTCGTAGACATTTAAGAACTGTTTGTCCCAATGGAAGAGTTTGCTTATATTATAAATGATGACTGGCACCAACAGAATGTAAATGACCGCGTTCACGACGCTGATGATTTGGAATATAGATAGTGATATTAATTTGCACTTGACGAAGGTGGATTCGGACGATTGGAAGTCGGGCGTCACGTGGCAGTTGAACTCCTCTTGGTGGAAGATGTTGAGGTGAAAGAACCCCAGGTAGAAGCAGGTGAACACAATGAGGACGAGGAGGAGGATGTTCCTCAGGAGATAGGTCAGTGCGATGTAATGTGAGTGCTGCTTGCACTTCAGGTATTTCTCCAACAGGGGAAACTCAAAGTAGCGCACGTGGCGAGCACTGAAAAACAGCCCAGATTAGTTCCCATTCTAGCAAATATAAACCCAACACTTACAACATAATAATGCATATACTGGCATATGTATAATAACCGACCTCTGAGTGCTTTAGGGCCCTAGGCATCATACGTTTGAAGCCCTCGCACCCATTTGTCAAAAATGACCAAATAACGTGTTTAGAATTTTACAGGAACCTCAGTGCCTTCTGGGTTCTAGGTCACCTAATAGATCAAAGGTTCTCAAACTCGGTCCTCAGGACCCCAAACAGTGCATGTTTTCCAGGTCTCCTGACAAAATCGCAGGTGAAATAATTATCTCCACCTATGGATCTTTTAAAATGTGTTAGTAATGACTACACCTGTGCACTTGTTGAGTGACCTGTGTGGGGTCCCGAGGACCAAGTTTGAGAACCACTGTCATAGCTTTATCCCTCATGTCAGTGTTTCCCAACTCCAGTCCTCGGGACTCCTCTCAGTGCATGTTTTCCATATCTCCAAGTTGGTGCATAGGCTTGTCCATGACTAGTTGACACTTTTTATAAGATCCACAGGTGATGCTGATTATTTCACTTGTGATACTAAGGAGATCTGGAAAACATGGACTGTTAGAGATCTCTGAGGACTGCCTTATGTGGGTGAGTAAGGGCCATAAGACTAGTGAAGTAAATAAACCCCAATTAAATGTTTACAATTGCCTAGTATTGCGTCAGGTTAGTTGTTCCTTGTGGCTACACCCTGGGGCGTGAACCCATTTCTGTCCTGTCTTTTCTGTGTCCTAGGAGCTATCTGCAATCCCTCATCCAACCTCTTGTAGAGTTCCCACCCAAACACAGCTCCTGCTCTAAGGGCCTGATTCAGAACCGGACGCTCTGACCAGAGCGCTCGCTCTGAATCAGGGCCGGTCTACCTAAATTTGGAGCGGCCTCCTGGCCACTTGCATAGCTGTGGGTGACCACCCACAGCTTTTGTGAGCGACCATAAAGATGGTCGCGATGGTCAAGAGACCCTTTCGGTAGGGTCTCGTCTGCTGCAAGCCCGGAGTGCTTTTGGCTCTATTAGAGCCAAAAACACTCCCACTGACATCACTAGTGATGTCAGTGGGGCCGGACCCAGACGGTAGGCGTTCCCATGGGAACGCCTCCGTCTGGGCAGCCACGCCCACCAAAGGGGGCGTGCTGTCAGTCACCATTGACAGCACGCCCCCTTTGGTGCGAGACCTCAAGCGACGGCTTCCCCGTCGCTCGCCGGGTCTCGCGCATGTGCACGACGGAGCATGTTGGGAAACATCGACCCGCTTGCAAGCGTACAGCGCTCGCGAGCGGGTCTGAATGAGACCCTAAGTGACTCTCCATGTGACGTTATGAGGTTATTACCGGCAAATCCTTACAGCGTGGACGGGTGTGGGGTCTTGGGGACAGGTTATGTTACCCCTGTTGTCCTAAATTCAGCAATTTGTAAATGATTGCATTTGCAATGTGTAGCTCCACCCACTGCGCAGCTTCTCATAGGTTGGAACGCTTCCCTCACCAATCTGTATATTTGTCTCAGCAGTTGAGGCCTCGGAACTTCTGTCTGAAAAGTTGCTGTATGATTATTTTTAGGCCTTGCTCTCCACGATTTAATTTACGTTCTACGTCTCTCTATTTATACTTCCAACGGGCGTGAACCCACCCAACTAAGAGTAATGTTTCTTTAAATGGTAATGATTTCCAGGCACAGCACATTACACGTGTTGATGTGAATGAGCCCCTATTATAGTGGGTACCTGTTACCGCTGGCAGCTGGACAGACTGATTGTATACATACAGGACTAATGGCACATATTATATTAGGATCAATGCTCGGTACCTTTTCAGCTCCTCCCAGAATAACTGAGGGTCCGGGCAGCTCCTGTGAGTCTTCAGTAAATGTTGGACCAGTTTAATGGAGCGGTTGTAGGACTTGTCCAGCTCATCGATAATAAAGATTAGATCTGGGTAAAGTGCAGACTTGGAAATATATTTCCATAGAGCTACCGGAATAAACATCGCAATAGCCACAATCATCAATGTGAAGGGAAACACCTGGGGGAATAAGATACAAAGGATTGTCTAGGTATGTGTATAACGACACATATAGCAAAATATATATTCATCCTGGTTTCCAGTGTCTGTATTATGTACAGTGGTCAGGACATGTTGGGGGTGTAGTGTCCTATGTCTGTATACAGTGTAATAGATGTGTGTTATGGTCATGTACAGTGGTCAGGACATGTTGGAGGTGTAGTGTCCTATGTCTGTATACAGTGTAATAGAGGTGTATTATGATCATGTACAGCGGTCAGGACATGTTGGGGGTGTAGTGTCCTATGTCTGTATACAGTGTAATAGAGGTGTATTATGATCATGTATAGTGTTCAGGACATGTTGGGGGTGTAGTGCCCTAAGTCTGTATACAGTGTAATAGATGTGTATTATGATCATGTACAGTGGTCAGGTCATGTTGGGGGTGTAGTGTCCTATGTCTGTATACGGTGTAATAGATGTGTATTATGGTCATGTACAGTGGTCAGGGCATGTTGGGGGTGTAGTGTCCTATGTCTGTATACGGTGTAATAGATGTGTATTATGATCATGTACAGTTGTCAGGTCATGTTGGGGGTGTAGTGTCCTATGTCTGTATACGGTGTAATAGATGTGTATTATGATCATGTACAGTGGTCAGGTCATGTTGGGGGTGTAGTGTCCTATGTCTGTATACAGTGTAATAGTTGTGTATTATGATCATGTACAGTGGTCAGGTCATGTTGGGGGTGTAGTGCCCTAAGTCTGTATACAGTGTAATAGATGTGTATTATGATCATGTACAGTGGTCAGGTCATGTTGGGGGTGTAGTGTCCTATGTCTGTATACGGTGTAATAGATGTGTATTATGATCATGTACAGTGGTCAGGTCATGTTGGGGGTGTAGGGTCCTATGTCTGTATACAGTGTAATAGAGGTGTATTATGATCATGTATAGTGTTCAGGACATGTTGGGGGTGTAGTGCCCTAAGTCTGTATACAGTGTAATAGATGTGTATTATGATCATGTACAGTGGTCAGGTCATGTTGGGGGTGTAGTGTCCTATGTCTGTATACGGTGTAATAGATGTGTATTATGATCATGTACAGTGGTCAGGTCATGTTGGGGGTGTAGTGTCCTATGTCTGTATACGGTGTAATAGATGTGTATTATGGTCATGTACAGTGGTCAGGTCATGTTGGGGGTGTAGTGTCCTATGTCTGTATACGGTGTAATAGATGTGTATTATGATCATGTACAGTGGTCAGGTCATGTTGGGGGTGTAGTGTCCTATGTCTGTATACGGTGTAATAGATGTGTATTATGATCATGTACAGTGGTCAGGTCATGTTGGGGGTGTAGTGTCCTATGTCTGTATACAGTGTAATAGATGTGTATTATGATCATGTACAGTGGTCAGGACATGTTGGAGGTGTAGTGTCCTATGTCTGTATACAGTGTAATAGAGGTGTATTATGATCATGTACAGCGGTCAGGACATGTTGGGGGTGTAGTGTCCTATGTCTGTATACAGTGTAATAGAGGTGTATTATGATCATGTATAGCGTTCAGGACATGTTGGGGGTGTAGTGCCCTAAGTCTGTATACAGTGTAATAGATGTGTATTATGATCATGTACAGTGGTCAGGTCATGTTGGGGGTGTAGTGCCCTAAGTCTGTATACAGTGTAATAGATGTGTATTATGATCATGTACAGTTGTCAGGTCATGTTGGGGGTGTAGTGTCCTATGTCTGTATACGGTGTAATAGATGTGTATTATGATCATGTACAGTGGTCAGGTCATGTTGGGGGTGTAGGGTCCTATGTCTGTATACAGTGTAATAGAGGTGTATTATGATCATGTATAGTGTTCAGGACATGTTGGGGGTGTAGGGTCCTATGTCTGTATACAGTGTAATAGAGGTGTATTATGATCATGTATAGTGTTCAGGACATGTTGGGGGTGTAGTGCCCTAAGTCTGTATACAGTGTAATAGATGTGTATTATGATCATGTACAGTGGTCAGGTCATGTTGGGGGTGTAGTGTCCTATGTCTGTATACGGTGTAATAGATGTGTATTATGATCATGTACAGTGGTCAGGTCATGTTGGGGGTGTAGTGTCCTATGTCTGTATACAGTGTAATAGATGTGTATTATGATCATGTACAGTGGTCAGGTCATGTTGGGGGTGTAGTGCCCTAAGTCTGTATACAGTGTAATAGATGTGTATTATGATCATGTACAGTTGTCAGGTCATGTTGGGGGTGTAGTGTCCTATGTCTGTATACGGTGTAATAGATGTGTATTATGATCATGTACAGTGGTCAGGTCATGTTGGGGGTGTAGGGTCCTATGTCTGTATACAGTGTAATAGAGGTGTATTATGATCATGTATAGTGTTCAGGGCATGTTGGGGGTGTAGTGCCCTAAGTCTGTATACAGTGTAATAGATGTGTATTATGATCATGTACAGTGGTCAGGTCATGTTGGGGGTGTAGTGTCCTATGTCTGTATACGGTGTAATAGATGTGTATTATGGTCATGTACAGTGGTCAGGTCATGTTGGGGGTGTAGTGTCCTATGTCTGTATACGGTGTAATAGATGTGTATTATGATCATGTACAGTGGTCAGGTCATGTTGGGGGTGTAGTGTCCTATGTCTGTGTACGGTGTAATAGATGTGTATTATGGTCATGTACAGCGGTCAGGACATGTTGGGGGTGTAGTGTCCTATGTCTGTATACAGTGTAATAGATGTGTATTATGGTCATGTACAGTGGTCAGGACATGTTGGGGGTGTAGTGTCCTATGTCTGTATATAGTGTAATAGATGTGTATTATGAATATGATCATGTACAGTGGTCAGGACATGTTGGGGTGTAGTGTCCTATATCTGTATATAGTGTAATAGATGTGTAGTATGATCATGTACAATGGTCAGGTCATGGTTGGGGGTGTAGTGTCCTATGTCTGTATACAGTGTAATAGATGTGTATTATGATCATGTACAGTGGTGAGGTCATGTTGGGGATGTAATGTCCTATGTATATGTATAGAGTGTAATAGATGTGTATTATGATCATGTACAGTGGTCAGGTCATGTTGGGGGTGTAGTGTCCTATGTCTGTATACGGTGAAATAGATGTGTACTATGATCATGTACAGCGGTCAGGACATGTTGGGGGAGTAGTGTCCTATGTCTGTATACGGTGTAATAGATGTGTATTATGATCATGTACAGCGGTCAGGACATGTTGGGGGTGTAGTGTCCTATGTCTGTATACAGTGTAATAGATGTGTATTATGATCATGTACAGTGGTCAGGACATGTTGGGGGTGTAGTGTCCTATGTCTATATACCGTGTAATAGATGTGTATTATGGTCATGTACAGCGGTCAGGACATGTTGGGGGTGTAGTGTCCTATGTCTGTATTGCGTGTAATAGATGTGTATTATGAATATGATCATGTACAGTGGTCAGGACATGTTGGGGTGTAGTGTCCTATATCTGTATTTAGTGTAATAGATGTGTAGTATGATCATGTACAATGGTCAGGTCATGGTTGGGGGTGTAGTGTCCTATGTCTGTATACAGTGTAATAGATGTGTATTATGATCATGTACAGCGGTCAGGACATGTTGGGGGTGTAGTGTCCTATATCTGTATACGGTGTAATAGATGTGTATTATGATCATGTACAGCGGTCAGGTCATGTTGTGGGTGTAGTGTCCTATGTCTGTATACGGTGTAATAGATGTGTATTATGATCATGTACAGTGGACATGTTGGGGGTGTAGTGTCCTATGTCTGTATAGTGTGTAATAGATGTGTATTATGATCATGTACAGCGGTCAGGACATGTTGGGGGTGTAGTGTCCTATGTCTGTATACAGTGTAATAGATATGTATTATGGTCATGTACAGCGGTCAGGACATGTTGGGGGTGTAGTGTCCTATGTCTGTATACAGTGTAATAGATGTGTATTATGGTCATGTACAGTGGTCAGGACATGTTGGGGGTGTAGTGTCCTATGTCTGTATATAGTGTAATAGATGTGTGTTATGGTCATGTACAGTGGTCAGGTCATGTTGGGGGTGTAGTGTCCTATGTCTGTATACAGTGTAATAGATGTGTATTATGGTCATGTACAGTGGTCAGGACATGTTGAGGGTGTAGTGTCCTATGTCTGTGTAGGGTGTAATAGATGTGTATTATGGTCAGGACATGTTGGGGGTGTAGTGTCCTATGTCTGTATACAGTGTAATAGATGTGTATTATGATCATGTACAGCGGTCAGGACATGTTGGGGGTGTAGTGTCCTATGTCTGTATACAGTGTAATATATGTGTGTTATGGTCATGTACAGCGGTCAAGGCATGTTGGGGGTGTAGTGTCCTATGTCTGTATGCAGTGTAATAGATGTGTATTATGGTCATGTACAGCAGTCAGGATATGTTGGGGGTGTAGTGTCCTATGTCTGTATGCAGTGTAATAGATGTGTATTATGGTCATGTACAGCGGTCAGGACATGTTGGGGGTGTAGTGTTCTATGTCTGTATACAGTGTAATAGATGTGTATTATGGACATGTACAGCAGTCAGGTCATGTTGGGGGTGTAATGTCCTATTTCTGTATACAGTGTAATAGCTGTGTATTATGATCATGTACAGCGGTCAGGACATGTTGGGGGTGTAGTGTCCTATATCTGTATACGGTGTAATAGATGTGTATTATGATCATGTACAGCGGTCAGGTCATGTTGTGGGTGTAGTGTCCTATGTCTGTATACGGTGTAATAGATGTGTATTATGATCATGTACAGTGGTCAGGACATGTTGGGGGTGTAGTGTCCTATGTCTGTATAGTGTGTAATAGATGTGTATTATGATCATGTACAGCGGTCAGGACATGTTGGGGGTGTAGTGTCCTATGTCTGTATACAGTGTAATAGATATGTATTATGGTCATGTACAGTGGTCAGGACATGTTGGGGGTGTAGTGTCCTATGTCTGTATACAGTGTAATAGATGTGTATTATGGTCATGTACAGTGGTCAGGACATGTTGGGGATGTAGTGTCCTATGTCTGTATACAGTGTAATAGATGTGTATTATGATCATGTACAGCGGTCAGGTCATGTTGGGGGTGTAGTGTCCTATGTCTGTATACAGTGTAATAGATGTGTATTATGGTCATGTACAGTGGTCAGGACATGTTGAGGGTGTAATGTCCTATGTCTGTGTAGGGTGTAATAGATGTGTATTATGGTCTGGACATGTTGGGGGTGTAGTGTCCTATGTCTGTATACAGTGTAATAGATGTGTATTATCCTATGTCTGTATACAGTGTAATAGATGTGTATTATGATCATGTACAGCGGTCAGGACATGTTGGGGGTGTAGTGTCCTATGTCTGTATACAGTGTAATATATGTGTGTTATGGTCATGTACAGCGGTCAAGGCATGTTGGGGGTGTAGTGTCCTATGTCTGTATGCAGTGTAATAGATGTGTATTATGGTCATGTACAGCAGTCAGGATATGTTGGGGGTGTAGTGTCCTATGTCTGTATGCAGTGTAATAGATGTGTATTATGGTCATGTACAGCGGTCAGGACATGTTGGGGGTGTAGTGTTCTATGTCTGTATACAGTGTAATAGATGTGTATTATGGTCATGTACAGCGGTCAGGACATGTTGGGGGTGTAGTGTCCTATGTCTGTATAGAGTGTAATAGATGTGTACTATGGTCATGTACAGTGGTCAGGACATGTTGGGGGTGTAGTGTCCTATGTCTGACTCTGTATACAGTGTAATAGATATGCATTATGATCATGTACAGCGGTCAGGACATGTTGGAGGTGTAGTGTCCTATGTCTGTATACAGTGTAATAGATGTGTATTATGATCATGTACAGCGGTCAGGACATGTTGGGGGTGTAGTGTCCTATGTCTGACTCTGTATACAGTGTAATAGATATGCATTATGATCATGTACAGCGGTCAGGACATGTTGGGGGTGTAGTGTCCTATGTCTGTATACAGTGTAATAGATGTGTATTATGGTCATGTACAGCGGTCAGGACATGTTGGGGGTGTAGTGTCCTATGTCTGTATACAGTGTAATAGATGTGTATTATGGCCATGTACAGTGGTCAGCACATGTTGGGGGTGTAGTGTCCTATGTCTGTATACAGTGTAATAGAGGTGTATTATGGTCATGTACAGCGGTCAGGACATGTTGGGGGTGTAGTGTCCTATGTCTGTATACCGTGTAATAGATGTGTATTATGGTCATGTACAGCGGTCAGGACATGTTGGGGGTGTAGTGTCCTATGTCTGTATAGAGTGTAATAGATGTGTATTATGAATATGATCATGTACAGTGGTCAGGACATGTTGGGGTGTAGTGTCCTATGTCTGTATACAGTGTAATAGATGTGTATTATGATCATGTACAGCGGTCAGGTCATGTTGGGGGTGTAGTGTCCTATATCTGTATATAGTGTAATAGATGTGTATTATGGCCATGTACAGCGGTCAGGACATGTTGGGGGTGTAGTGTTCTATGTCTGTATACAGTGTGTAATAGATGTGTATTATGGTCATGTACAGTGGTCAGGACATGTTGGGGGTGTAGTGTCCTATGTCTGTATACAGTGTGTAATAGATGTGTATTATGATCATGTACAGTGGTCAGGACATGTTGGGGGTGTAGTGTTCTATGTCTGTATACAGTGTAATAGATGTGTATTATGATCATGTACAGTGGTCAGGTCATGTTGGGGGTGTAGTGTCCTATGTCTGTATACAGTGTACTAGATGTGTATTATGATCATGTACAGTGGTCAGGACATGTTGGGGGTATACAGTGTAATAGATGTGTATTATGATCATGTACAGTGGTCAGGTCATGTTGGGGGTGTAGTGTCCTATGTCTGTATACGGTGTAATAGATGTGTATTATGGTCATGTACAGCGGTCAGGTCATGTTGGGGGTGTAGTGTCCTATGTCTGTATACGGTGTAATAGATGTGTATTATGGTCATGTACAGTGGTCAGGTCATGTTGGGGGTGTAGTGTCCTATGTCTGTATACGGTGTAATAGATGTGTATTATGGTCATGTACAGCGGTCAGGACATGTTGGGGGTTTAGTGTCCTATATCTGTATATAGTGTAATAGATGTGTAGTATGATCATGTACAATGGTCAGGTCATGGTTGGGGGTGTAGTGTCCTATGTCTGTATACAGTGTAATAGATGTGTATTATGATCATGTACAGTGGTCAGGACATGTTGGGGGTGTAGTGTCCTATGTCTGTATACGGTGTAATAGATGTGTATTATGATCATGTACAGCGGTCAGGACATGTTGGGGGTGTAGTGTCCTATGTCTGTATACGCTGTAATAGATGTGTATTATGATCATGTACAGCGGTCAGGACATGTTGGGGGTGTAGTGTCCTATATCTGTATACAGTGTAATAGATGTGTATTATGGTCATGTACAGCGGTCAGGACATGTTGGGGGTGTAGTGTCCTATGTCTGTATATAGTGTAATAGATGTGTATTATGAATATGATCATGTACAGTGGTCAGGACATGTTGGGGTGTAGTGTCCTATATCTGTATATAGTGTAATAGATGTGTAGTATGATCATGTACAATGGTCAGGTCATGGTTGGGGGTGTAGTGTCCTATGTCTGTATACAGTGTAATAGATGTGTATTATGATCATGTACAGTGGTCAGGTCATGTTGGGGATGTAATGTCCTATGTATATGTATAGAGTGTAATAGATGTGTATTATGATCATGTACAGTGGTCAGGTCATGTTGGGGGTGTAGTGTCCTATGTCTGTATATAGTGTAATAGAGGTGTATTATGAATATGATCATGTACAGTGGTCAGGACATGTTGGGGTGTAGTGTCCTATATCTGTATATAGTGTAATAGATGTGTAGTATGATCATGTACAATGGTCAGGTCATGGTTGGGGGTGTAGTGTCCTATGTCTGTATACAGTGTAATAGATGTGTATTATGATCATGTACAGTGGTCAGGTCATGTTGGGGATGTAATGTCCTATGTATATGTATAGAGTGTAATAGATGTGTATTATGATCATGTACAGTGGTCAGGCCATGTTGGGGGTGTAGTGTCCTATGTCTGTATACGGTGAAATAGATGTGTATTATGATCATGTACAGCGGTCAGGACATGTTGGGGGAGTAGTGTCCTATGTCTGTATACGGTGTAATAGATGTGTATTATGATCATGTACAGCGGTCAGGACATGTTGGGGGTGTAGTGTCCTATGTCTGTATACAGTGTAATAGATGTGTATTATGATCATGTACAGTGGTCAGGACATGTTGGGGGTGTAGTGTCCTATGTCTCTATACCGTGTAATAGATGTGTATTATGGTCATGTACAGCGGTCAGGACATGTTGGGGGTGTAGTGTCCTATGTCTGTATTGCGTGTAATAGATGTGTATTATGAATATGATCATGTACAGTGGTCAGGACATGTTGGGGTGTAGTGTCCTATATCTGTATTTAGTGTAATAGATGTGTAGTATGATCATGTACAATGGTCAGGTCATGGTTGGGGGTGTAGTGTCCTATGTCTGTATACAGTGTAATAGATGTGTATTATGATCATGTACAGCGGTCAGGACATGTTGGGGGTGTAGTGTCCTATATCTGTATACGGTGTAATAGATGTGTATTATGATCATGTACAGTGGTCAGGACATGTTGGGGGTGTAGTGTCCTATGTCTGTATACAGTGTAATAGATATGTATTATGGTCATGTACAGCGGTCAGGACATGTTGGGGGTGTAGTGTCCTATGTCTGCATACAGTGTAATAGATGTGTATTATGGTCATGTACAGTGGTCAGGACATGTTGGGGGTGTAGTGTCCTATGTCTGTATATAGTGTAATAGATGTGTGTTATGGTCATGTACAGTGGTCAGGTCATGTTGGGGGTGTAGTGTCCTATGTCTGTATACAGTGTAATAGATGTGTATTATGATCATGTACAGCGGTCAGGACATGTTGGGGGTGTAGTGTCCTATGTCTGTATACAGTGTAATATATGTGTGTTATGGTCATGTACAGCGGTCAAGGCATGTTGGGGGTGTAGTGTCCTATGTCTGTATGCAGTGTAATAGATGTGTATTATGGTCATGTACAGCAGTCAGGACATGTTGGGGGTGTAGTGTCCTATGTCTGTATGCAGTGTAATAGATGTGTATTATGGTCATGTACAGCGGTCAGGACATGTTGGGGGTGTAGTGTTCTATGTCTGTATACAGTGTAATAGATGTGTATTATGGTCATGTACAGCGGTCAGGTCATGTTGGGGGTGTAGTGTCCTATGTCTGTATACAGTGTAATAGATGTGTATTATGATCATGTACAGCGGTCAGGACATTTTGGGGGTGTAGTGTCCTATGTCTGACTCTGTATACAGTGTAATAGATATTCATTATGATCATGTACAGCGGTCAGGACATGTTGGGGGTGTAGTGTCCTATGTCTGTATACAGTGTAATAGATGTGTATTATGGTCATGTACAGCGGTCAGGACATGTTGGGGGTGTAGTGTCCTATGTCTGTATACAGTGTAATAGATGTGTATTATGGTCATGTACAGCGGTCAGGACATGTTGGGGGTGTAGTGTCCTATGTCTGTATACAGTGTAATAGATGTGTATTATGGTCATGTACAGCGGTCAGGACATGTTGGGGGTGTAGTGTCC
Organism: Taudactylus pleione; assembly: GCA_031769625.1. Lineage (NCBI taxonomy): Eukaryota > Metazoa > Chordata > Amphibia > Anura > Myobatrachidae > Taudactylus > Taudactylus pleione. Next base: position 6,264,358 of record JAUIMM010000277.1, on the reverse strand, counting down.
TATGTCTGACTCTGTATACAGTGTAATAGATATGCATTATGATCATGTACAGCGGTCAGGACATGTTGGGGGTGTAGTGTCCTATGTCACTCTGTATACAGTGTAATAGATGTGTATTATGGTCATGTACAGCGGTCAGGATATGTTGGGGGTGTAGTGTCCTATGTCTGTATACAGTGTAATAGATGTGTATTATGGTCATGTACAGCGGTCAGGACATGTTGGGGTTGTAGTGTCCTATGTCTGTATACAGTGTAATAGATGTGTATTATGATCATGTACTGCGGTCAGGACATATTGGGGATGTAGTGTCCTATGTCTGTATACAGTGTAATAGATGTGTATTATGATCATGTACAGTGGTCAGGACATGTTGGGGGTGTAGTGTCCTATGTCTGTATACAGTGTAATAGATGTGTATTATGATCATGTACAGTGGTCAGGACATGTTGGGGTGTAGTGTCCTATGTCTGTGTATACAGTGTAATAGATGTGTATTATGGTCATGTACAGTGGTCAGGACATGTTGGGGGTGTAGTGTCCTATGTCTGTATACAGTGTAATAGATGTGTATTATGGTCATGTACAGCGGTCAGGTCATGTTGGGGGTGTAGTGTCCTATGTCTGTATACAGTGTAATAGATGTGTATTATGGTCATGTACAGTGGTCAGGACATGTTGGGGGTGTAGTGTCCTATGTCTGTATATAGTGTAATAGATGTGTATTATGATCATGTACAGCGGTCAGGACATGTTGGGGGTGTAGTGTCCTATGTCTGTATATAGTGTAATAGAGGTGTATTATGATCATGTACAGCGGTCAGGACATGTTGGGGGTGTAGTGTCCTATGTCTGTATACAGTGTAATAGATGTGTATTATGGCCATGTACAGTGGTCAGCACATGTTGGGGGTGTAGTGTCCTATGTCTGTATACAGTGTAATAGAGGTGTATTATGGTCATGTACAGCGGTTAGGACATGTTGGGGGTGTAGTGTCCTATGTCTGTATACCGTGTAATAGATGTGTATTATGGTCATGTACAGCGGTCAGGACATGTTGGGGGTGTAGTGTCCTATGTCTGTATAGAGTGTAATAGATGTGTATTATGAATATGATCATGTACAGTGGTCAGGACATGTTGGGGTGTAGTGTCCTATGTCTGTATACAGTGTAATAGATGTGTATTATGATCATGTACAGCGGTCAGGTCATGTTGGGGGTGTAGTGTCCTATATCTGTATATAGTGTAATAGATGTGTATTATGGTCATGTACAGCGGTCAGGACATGTTGGGGGTGTAGTGTTCTATGTCTGTATACAGTGTGTAATAGATGTGTATTATGGTCATGTACAGTGGTCAGGACATGTTGGGGGTGTAGTGTCCTATGTCTGTATACAGTGTGTAATAGATGTGTATTATGATCATGTACAGTGGTCAGGACATGTTGGGGGTGTAGTGTTCTATGTCTGTATACAGTGTAATAGATGTGTATTATGGTCATGTACAGCGGTCAGGTCATGTTGGGGGTGTAGTGTCCTATGTCTGTATACAGTGTAATAGATGTGTATTATGATCATGTACAGCGGTCAGGACATTTTGGGGGTGTAGTGTCCTATGTCTGACTCTGTATACAGTGTAATAGATATTCATTATGATCATGTACAGCGGTCAGGACATGTTGGGGGTGTAGTGTCCTATGTCTGTATACAGTGTAATAGATGTGTATTATGGTCATGTACAGCGGTCAGGACATGTTGGGGGTGTAGTGTCCTATGTCTGTATACAGTGTAATAGATGTGTATTATGGTCATGTACAGCGGTCAGGACATGTTGGGGGTGTAGTGTCCTATGTCTGTATACAGTGTAATAGATGTGTATTATGGTCATGTACAGCGGTCAGGACATGTTGGGGGTGTAGTGTCCTATGTCTGACTCTGTATACAGTGTAATAGATGTGTATTATGGTCATGTACAGCGGTCAGGACATGTTGGGGGTGTAGTGTCCTATGTCACTCTGTATACAGTGTAATAGATGTGTATTATGGTCATGTACAGTGGTCAGCACTTGTTGGGGGTGTAGTGTCCTATGTCTGTATACAGTGTAATAGATGTGTATTATGATCATGTACAGTGGTCAGGACATGTTGGGGGTGTAGTGTCCTATGTCTGTATACAGTGTAATAGATGTGTATTATGATCATGTACAGTGGTCAGGACATGTTGGGGTGTAGTGTCCTATGTCTGTGTATACAGTGTAATAGATGTGTATTATGGTCATGTACAGTGGTCAGGACATGTTGGGGGTGTAGTGTCCTATGTCTGTATACAGTGTAATAGATGTGTATTATGGTCATGTACAGCGGTCAGGTCATGTTGGGGGTGTAGTGTCCTATGTCTGTATACAGTGTAATAGATGTGTATTATGGTCATGTACAGTGGTCAGGACATGTTGGGGGTGTAGTGTCCTATGTCTGTATATAGTGTAATAGATGTGTATTATGATCATGTACAGCGGTCAGGACATGTTGGGGGTGTAGTGTCCTATGTCTGTATATAGTGTAATAGAGGTGTATTATGATCATGTACAGCGGTCAGGACATGTTGGGGGTGTAGTGTCCTATGTCTGTATACAGTGTAATAGATGTGTATTATGGCCATGTACAGTGGTCAGCACATGTTGGGGGTGTAGTGTCCTATGTCTGTATACAGTGTAATAGAGGTGTATTATGGTCATGTACAGCGGTTAGGACATGTTGGGGGTGTAGTGTCCTATGTCTGTATACCGTGTAATAGATGTGTATTATGGTCATGTACAGCGGTCAGGACATGTTGGGGGTGTAGTGTCCTATGTCTGTATAGAGTGTAATAGATGTGTATTATGAATATGATCATGTACAGTGGTCAGGACATGTTGGGGTGTAGTGTCCTATGTCTGTATACAGTGTAATAGATGTGTATTATGATCATGTACAGCGGTCAGGTCATGTTGGGGGTGTAGTGTCCTATATCTGTATATAGTGTAATAGATGTGTATTATGGTCATGTACAGCGGGCAGGACATGTTGGGGGTGTAGTGTCCTATATCTGTATATAGTGTAATAGATGTGTATTATGGTCATGTACAGCGGTCAGGACATGTTGGGGGTGTAGTGTTCTATGTCTGTATACAGTGTGTAATAGATGTGTATTATGGTCATGTACAGTGGTCAGGACATGTTGGGGGTGTAGTGTCCTATGTCTGTATACAGTGTGTAATAGATGTGTATTATGATCATGTACAGTGGTCAGGACATGTTGGGGGTGTAGTGTTCTATGTCTGTATACAGTGTAATAGATGTGTATTATGATCATGTACAGTGGTCAGGTCATGTTGGGGGTGTAGTGTCCTATGTCTGTATACAGTGTACTAGATGTGTATTATGATCATGTACAGTGGTCAGGACATGTTGGGGGTGTAGTGTCCTATGTCTGTATATAGTGTAATAGATGTGTATTATGGTCATGTACAGTGGTCAGGACATGTTGGGGGTGTAGTGTCCTATGTCTGTATACAGTGTAATAGATGTGTATTATGATCATGTACAGTGGTCAGGTCATGTTGGGGGTGTAGTGTCCTATGTCTGTATACGGTGTAATAGATGTGTATTATGGTCATGTACAGCGGTCAGGTCATGTTGGGGGTGTAGTGTCCTATGTCTGTATACGGTGTAATAGATGTGTATTATGGTCATGTACAGTGGTCAGGTCATGTTGGGGGTGTAGTGTCCTATGTCTGTATACGGTGTAATAGATGTGTATTATGGTCATGTACAGTGGTCAGGTCATGTTGGGGGTGTAGTGTCCTATGTCTGTATACGGTATAATAGATGTGTATTATGGTCATGTACAGCGGTCAGGACATGTTGGGGGTGTAGTGTCCTATATCTGTATATAGTGTAATAGATGTGTAGTATGATCATGTACAATGGTCAGGTCATGGTTGGGGGTGTAGTGTCCTATGTCTGTATACAGTGTAATAGATGTGTATTATGAACATGTACAGTGGTCAGGACATGTTGGGGGTGTAGTGTCCTATGTCTGTATACGGTGTAATAGATGTGTATTATGATCATGTACAGCGGTCAGGACATGTTGGGGGTGTAGTGTCCTATGTCTGTATACGCTGTAATAGATGTGTATTATGATCATGTACAGCGGTCAGGACATGTTGGGGGTGTAGTGTCCTATATCTGTATACAGTGTAATAGATGTGTATTATGGTCATGTACAGCGGTCAGGACATGTTGGGGGTGTAGTGTCCTATGTCTGTATACAGTGTAATAGATGTATATTATGGTCATGTACAGTGGTCAGGACATGTTGGGGGTGTTGTGTCCTATGTCTGTATATAGTGTAATAGATGTGTATTATGAATATGATCATGTACAGTGGTCAGGACATGTTGGGGTGTAGTGTCCTATATCTGTATATAGTGTAATAGATGTGTAGTATGATCATGTACAATGGTCAGGTCATGGTTGGGGGTGTAGTGTCCTATGTCTGTATACAGTGTAATAGATGTGTATTATGATCATGTACAGTGGTCAGGTCATGTTGGGGATGTAATGTCCTATGTATATGTATAGAGTGTAATAGATGTGTATTATGATCATGTACAGTGGTCAGGTCATGTTGGGGGTGTAGTGTCCTATGTCTGTATACGGTGAAATAGATGTGTATTATGATCATGTACAGCGGTCAGGACATGTTGGGGGAGTAGTGTCCTATGTCTGTATACGGTGTAATAGATGTGTATTATGATCATGTACAGCGGTCAGGACATGTTGGGGGTGTAGTGTCCTATGTCTGTATACAGTGTAATAGATGTGTATTATGATCATGTACAGTGGTCAGGTCATGTTGGGGGTGTAGTGTCCTATGTCTGTATACGGTGTAATAGATGTGTATTATGAATATGATCATGTACAGTGGTCAGGACATGTTGGGGTGTAGTGTCCTATATCTGTATTTAGTGTAATAGATGTGTAGTATGATCATGTACAATGGTCAGGTCATGGTTGGGGGTGTAGTGTCCTATGTCTGTATACAGTGTAATAGATGTGTATTATGATCATGTACAGCGGTCAGGACATGTTGGGGGTGTAGTGTCCTATATCTGTATACGGTGTAATAGATGTGTATTATGGTCATGTACAGCGGTCAGGACATGTTGGGGGTGTAGTGTCCTATGTCTGTATAGTGTGTAATAGATGTGTATTATGGTCATGTACAGCGGTCAGGTCATGTTGGAGGTGTAGTTTCCTATGTCTGTATACGGTGTAATAGATGTGTATTATGATCATGTACAGTGGTCAGGACATGTTGGGGGTGTAGTGTCCTATGTCTGTATAGTGTGTAATAGATGTGTATTATGATCATGTACAGCGGTCAGGACATGTTGGGGGTGTAGTGTCCTATGTCTGTATACAGTGTAATAGATATGTATTATGGTCATGTACAGCGGTCAGGACATGTTGGGGGTGTAGTGTCCTATGTCTGTATACAGTGTAATAGATGTGTATTATGGTCATGTACAGTGGTCAGGACATGTTGGGAGTGTAGTGTCCTATGTCTGTATATAGTGTAATAGATGTGTATTATGGTCATGTACAGTGGTCAGGACATGTTGGGGGTGTAGTGTCCTATGTCTGTATATAGTGTAATAGATGTGTGTTATGGTCATGTACAGTGGTCAGGTCATGTTGGGGGTGTAGTGTCCTATGTCTGTATACAGTGTAATAGATGTGTATTATGATCATGTACAGCGGTCAGGACATGTTGGGGGTGTAGTGTCCTATGTCTGTATACAGTGTAATATATGTGTGTTATGGTCATGTACAGCGGTCAGGACATGTTGGGGGTGTAGTGTCCTATGTCTGTATGCAGTGTAATAGATGTGTATTATGGTCATGTAGAGCAGTCAGGACATGTTGGGGGTGTAGTGTCCTATGTCTGTATGCAGTGTAATAGATGTGTATTATGGTCATGTACAGCGGTCAGGACATGTTGGGGGTGTAGTGTTCTATGTCTGTATACAGTGTAATAGATGTGTATTATGGTCATGTACAGCGGTCAGGTCATGTTGGGGGTGTAGTGTCCTATGTCTGTATACAGTGTAATAGATGTGGATTATGATCATGTACAGCGGTCAGGACATTTTGGGGGTGTAGTGTCCTATGTCTGACTCTGTATACAGTGTAATAGATATGCATTATGATCATGTACAGCGGTCAGGACATGTTGGGGGTGTAGTGTCCTATGTCTGTATACAGTGTAATAGATGTGTATTATGGTCATGTACAGCGGTCAGGACATGTTGGGGGTGTAGTGTCCTATGTCTGTATACAGTGTAATAGATGTGTATTATGGTCATGTACAGCGGTCAGGACATGTTGGGGGTGTAGTGTCCTATGTCTGTATACAGTGTAATAGATGTGTATTATGGTCATGTACAGCGGTCAGGACATGTTGGGGGTGTAGTGTCCTATGTCTGACTCTGTATACAGTGTAATAGATATGCATTATGATCATGTACAGCGGTCAGGACATGTTGGGGGTGTAGTGTCCTATGTCACTCTGTATACAGTGTAATAGATGTGTATTATGGTCAGGTACAGCGGTCAGGACATGTTGGGGGTGTAGTGTCCTATGTCTGTATACAGTGTAATAGATGTGTATTATGGTCATGTACAGCGGTCAGGACATGTTGGGGGTGTAGTGTCCTATGTCTGTATACAGTGTAATAGATGTGTATTTTGATCATGTACAGCGGTCAGGACATGTTGGGGGTGTAGTGTCCTATGTCTGTATACAGTGTAATAGATGTGTATTATGATCATGTACAGTGGTCAGGACATGTTGGGGGTGTAATGTCCTATGTCTGTATACAGTGTAATAGATGTGTATTATGGTCATGTACAGTGGTCAGGACATGTTGGGGGTGTAATGTCCTATGTCTGTATACAGTGTAATAGATGTGTATTATGGTCATGTACAGCGGTCAGGTCATGTTGGGGGTGTAATGTCCTATGTCTGTATACAGTGTAATAGATGTGTATTATGGTCATGTACAGTGGTCAGGACATGTTGGGGGTGTAGTGTCCTATGTCTGTATACAGTGTAATAGATGTGTATTATGATCATGTACAGTGGTCAGGTCATGTTGGGGGTGTAGTGTCCTAAGTCTGTATACGGTGTAATAGATGTGTATTATGGTCATGTACAGCGGTCAGGTCATGTTGGGGGTGTAGTGTCCTATGTCTGTATACGGTGTAATAGATGTGTATTATGGTCATGTACAGTGGTCAGGTCATGTTGGGGGTGTAGTGTCCTATGTCTGTATACGGTGTAATAGATGTGTATTATGGTCATGTACAGTGGTCAGGTCATGTTGGGGGTGTAGTGTCCTATGTCTGTATACGGTATAATAGATGTGTATTATGGTCATGTACAGCGGTCAGGACATGTTGGGGGTGTAGTGTCCTATATCTGTATATAGTGTAATAGATGTGTAGTATGATCATGTACAATGGTCAGGTCATGGTTGGGGGTGTAGTGTCCTATGTCTGTATACAGTGTAATAGATGTGTATTATGAACATGTACAGTGGTCAGGACATGTTGGGGGTGTAGTGTCCTATGTCTGTATACGGTGTAATAGATGTGTATTATGATCATGTACAGCGGTCAGGACATGTTGGGGGTGTAGTGTCCTATGTCTGTATACGCTGTAATAGATGTGTATTATGATCATGTACAGCGGTCAGGACATGTTGGGGGTGTAGTGTCCTATATCTGTATACAGTGTAATAGATGTGTATTATGGTCATGTACAGCGGTCAGGACATGTTGGGGGTGTAGTGTCCTATGTCTGTATACAGTGTAATAGATGTATATTATGGTCATGTACAGTGGTCAGGACATGTTGGGGGTGTTGTGTCCTATGTCTGTATATAGTGTAATAGATGTGTATTATGAATATGATCATGTACAGTGGTCAGGACATGTTGGGGTGTAGTGTCCTATATCTGTATATAGTGTAATAGATGTGTAGTATGATCATGTACAATGGTCAGGTCATGGTTGGGGGTGTAGTGTCCTATGTCTGTATACAGTGTAATAGATGTGTATTATGATCATGTACAGTGGTCAGGTCATGTTGGGGATGTAATGTCCTATGTATATGTATAGAGTGTAATAGATGTGTATTATGATCATGTACAGTGGTCAGGTCATGTTGGGGGTGTAGTGTCCTATGTCTGTATACGGTGAAATAGATGTGTATTATGATCATGTACAGCGGTCAGGACATGTTGGGGGAGTAGTGTCCTATGTCTGTATACGGTGTAATAGATGTGTATTATGATCATGTACAGCGGTCAGGACATGTTGGGGGTGTAGTGTCCTATGTCTGTATACAGTGTAATAGATGTGTATTATGATCATGTACAGTGGTCAGGTCATGTTGGGGGTGTAGTGTCCTATGTCTGTATACGGTGTAATAGATGTGTATTATGAATATGATCATGTACAGTGGTCAGGACATGTTGGGGTGTAGTGTCCTATATCTGTATTTAGTGTAATAGATGTGTAGTATGATCATGTACAATGGTCAGGTCATGGTTGGGGGTGTAGTGTCCTATGTCTGTATACAGTGTAATAGATGTGTATTATGATCATGTACAGCGGTCAGGACATGTTGGGGGTGTAGTGTCCTATATCTGTATACGGTGTAATAGATGTGTATTATGATCATGTACAGCGGTCTGGTCATGTTGTGGGTGTAGTGTCCTATGTCTGTATACGGTGTAATAGATGTGTATTATGGTCATGTACAGCGGTCAGGACATGTTGGGGGTGTAGTGTCCTATGTCTGTATAGTGTGTAATAGATGTGTATTATGGTCATGTACAGCGGTCAGGTCATGTTGGAGGTGTAGTTTCCTATGTCTGTATACGGTGTAATAGATGTGTATTATGATCATGTACAGTGGTCAGGACATGTTGGGGGTGTAGTGTCCTATGTCTGTATAGTGTGTAATAGATGTGTATTATGATCATGTACAGCGGTCAGGACATGTTGGGGGTGTAGTGTCCTATGTCTGTATACAGTGTAATAGATATGTATTATGGTCATGTACAGCGGTCAGGACATGTTGGGGGTGTAGTGTCCTATGTCTGTATACAGTGTAATAGATGTGTATTATGGTCATGTACAGTGGTCAGGACATGTTGGGAGTGTAGTGTCCTATGTCTGTATATAGTGTAATAGATGTGTATTATGGTCATGTACAGTGGTCAGGACATGTTGGGGGTGTAGTGTCCTATGTCTGTATATAGTGTAATAGATGTGTGTTATGGTCATGTACAGTGGTCAGGTCATGTTGGGGGTGTAGTGTCCTATGTCTGTATACAGTGTAATAGATGTGTATTATGATCATGTACAGCGGTCAGGACATGTTGGGGGTGTAGTGTCCTATGTCTGTATACAGTGTAATATATGTGTGTTATGGTCATGTACAGCGGTCAGGACATGTTGGGGGTGTAGTGTCCTATGTCTGTATGCAGTGTAATAGATGTGTATTATGGTCATGTAGAGCAGTCAGGACATGTTGGGGGTGTAGTGTCCTATGTCTGTATGCAGTGTAATAGATGTGTATTATGGTCATGTACAGCGGTCAGGACATGTTGGGGGTGTAGTGTTCTATGTCTGTATACAGTGTAATAGATGTGTATTATGGTCATGTACAGCGGTCAGGTCATGTTGGGGGTGTAGTGTCCTATGTCTGTATACAGTGTAATAGATGTGGATTATGATCATGTACAGCGGTCAGGACATTTTGGGGGTGTAGTGTCCTATGTCTGACTCTGTATACAGTGTAATAGATATGCATTATGATCATGTACAGCGGTCAGGACATGTTGGGGGTGTAGTGTCCTATGTCTGTATACAGTGTAATAGATGTGTATTATGGTCATGTACAGCGGTCAGGACATGTTGGGGGTGTAGTGTCCTATGTCTGTATACAGTGTAATAGATGTGTATTATGGTCATGTACAGCGGTCAGGACATGTTGGGGGTGTAGTGTCCTATGTCTGTATACAGTGTAATAGATGTGTATTATGGTCATGTACAGCGGTCAGGACATGTTGGGGGTGTAGTGTCCTATGTCTGACTCTGTATACAGTGTAATAGATATGCATTATGATCATGTACAGCGGTCAGGACATGTTGGGGGTGTAGTGTCCTATGTCACTCTGTATACAGTGTAATAGATGTGTATTATGGTCAGGTACAGCGGTCAGGACATGTTGGGGGTGTAGTGTCCTATGTCTGTATACAGTGTAATAGATGTGTATTATGGTCATGTACAGCGGTCAGGACATGTTGGGGGTGTAGTGTCCTATGTCTGTATACAGTGTAATAGATGTGTATTTTGATCATGTACAGCGGTCAGGACATGTTGGGGGTGTAGTGTCCTATGTCTGTATACAGTGTAATAGATGTGTATTATGATCATGTACAGTGGTCAGGACATGTTGGGGGTGTAATGTCCTATGTCTGTATACAGTGTAATAGATGTGTATTATGGTCATGTACAGTGGTCAGGACATGTTGGGGGTGTAATGTCCTATGTCTGTATACAGTGTAATAGATGTGTATTATGGTCATGTACAGCGGTCAGGTCATGTTGGGGGTGTAATGTCCTATGTCTGTATACAGTGTAATAGATGTGTATTATGGTCATGTACAGTGGTCAGGACATGTTGGGGGTGTAATGTCCTATGTCTGTATACAGTTTAATAGATGTGTATTATGGTCATGTACAGCGGTCAGGTCATGTTGGGGGTGTAGTGTCCTATGTCTGTATACAGTGTAATAGATGTGTATTATGATCATGTACTGCGGTCAGGACATATTGGGGATGTAGTGTCCTATGTCTGTATACAGTGTAATAGATGTGTATTATGATCATGTACAGTGGTCAGGACATGTTGGGGGTGTAGTGTCCTATGTCTGTATACAGTGTAATAGATGTGTATTATGATCATGTACAGTGGTCAGGACATGTTGGGGTGTAGTGTCCTATGTCTGTGTATACAGTGTAATAGATGTGTATTATGGTCATGTACAGTGGTCAGGACATGTTGGGGGTGTAGTGTCCTATGTCTGTATACAGTGTAATAGATGTGTATTATGGTCATGTACAGTGGTCAGGACATGTTGGGGGTGTAGTGTCCTATGTCTGTATACAGTGTAATAGATGTGTATTATGATCATGTACAGCGGTCAGGACATGTTGGGGGTGTAGTGTCCTATGTCTGTATACAGTGTAATAGATGTGTATTATGGTCATGTACAGCGGTCAGGACATGTTGGGGGTGTAGTGTCCTATGTCTGACTCTGTATACAGTGTAATAGATATGCATTATGATCATGTACAGCGGTCAGGACATGTTGGGGGTGTAGTGTCCTATGTCACTCTGTATACAGTGTAATAGATGTGTATTATGATCATGTACTGCGGTCAGGACATATTGGGGATGTAGTGTCCTATGTCTGTATACAGTGTAATAGATGTGTATTATGATCATGTACAGTGGTCAGGACATGTTGGGGGTGTAGTGTCCTATGTCTGTATACAGTGTAATAGATGTGTATTATGATCATGTACAGTGGTCAGGACATGTTGGGGTGTAGTGTCCTATGTCTGTGTATACAGTGTAATAGATGTGTATTATGGTCATGTACAGTGGTCAGGACATGTTGGGGGTGTAGTGTCCTATGTCTGTATACAGTGTAATAGATGTGTATTATGGTCATGTACAGCGGTCAGGTCATGTTGGGGGTGTAGTGTCCTATGTCTGTATACAGTGTAATAGATGTGTATTATGGTCATGTACAGCGGTCAGGACATGTTGGGGGTGTAGTGTCCTATGTCTGTATACAGTGTAATAGATGTGTATTATGATCATGTACAGCGGTCAGGACATGTTGGGGGTGTAGTGTCCTATGTCTGTATATAGTGTAATAGAGGTGTATTATGATCATGTACAGCGGTCAGGACATGTTGGGGGTGTAGTGTCCTATGTCTGTGTACAGTGTAATAGATGTGTATTATGATCATGTACAGTGGTCAGGACATGTTGGGGGTGTAGTGTCCTATGTCTGTATACAGTGTAATAGATGTGTATTATGATCATGTACAGTGGTCAGGTCATGTTGGGGGTGTAGTGTCCTATGTCTGTATACAGTGTAATAGATGTGTATTATGATCATGTACAGCGGTCAGGTCATGTTGGGGGTGTAGTGTCCTATATCTGTATACAGTGTAATAGATGTGTATTATGGTCATGTACAGCGGTCAGGACATGTTGGGGGTGTAGTGTTCTATGTCTGTATACAGTGTGTAATAGATGTGTATTATGGTCATGTACAGTGGTCAGGACATGTTGGGGGTGTAGTGTCCTATGTCTGTATACAGTGTGTAATAGATGTGTATTATGATCATGTACAGTGGTCAGGACATGTTGGGGGTGTAGTGTTCTATGTCTGTATACAGTGTAATAGATGTGTATTATGATCATGTACAGTGGTCAGGTCATGTTGGGGGTGTAGTGTCCTATGTCTGTATACAGTGTACTAGATGTGTATTATGATCATGTACAGTGGTCAGGACATGTTGGGGGTATACAGTGTAATAGATGTGTATTATGATCATGTACAGTGGTCAGGTCATGTTGGGGGTGTAGTGTCCTATGTCTGTATACGGTGTAATAGATGTGTATTATGGTCATGTACAGCGGTCAGGTCATGTTGGGGGTGTAGTGTCCTATGTCTGTATACGGTGTAATAGATGTGTATTATGGTCATGTACAGTGGTCAGGTCATGTTGGGGGTGTAGTGTCCTATGTCTGTATACGGTGTAATAGATGTGTATTATGGTCATGTACAGCGGTCAGGACATGTTGGGGGTGTAGTGTCCTATATCTGTATATAGTGTAATAGATGTGTAGTATGATCATGTACAATGGTCAGGTCATGGTTGGGGGTGTAGTGTCCTATGTCTGTATACAGTGTAATAGATGTGTATTATGATCATGTACAGTGGTCAGGACATGTTGGGGGTGTAGTGTCCTATGTCTGTATACGGTGTAATAGATGTGTATTATGATCATGTACAGCGGTCAGGACATGTTGGGGGTGTAGTGTCCTATGTCTGTATACGCTGTAATAGATGTGTATTATGATCATGTACAGCGGTCAGGACATGTTGGGGGTGTAGTGTCCTATATCTGTATACAGTGTAATAGATGTGTATTATGGTCATGTACAGCGGTCAGGACATGTTGGGGGTGTAGTGTCCTATGTCTGTATATAGTGTAATAGATGTGTATTATGAATATGATCATGTACAGTGGTCAGGACATGTTGGGGTGTAGTGTCCTATATCTGTATATAGTGTAATAGATGTGTAGTATGATCATGTACAATGGTCAGGTCATGGTTGGGGGTGTAGTGTCCTATGTCTGTATACAGTGTAATAGATGTGTATTATGATCATGTACAGTGGTCAGGTCATGTTGGGGATGTAATGTCCTATGTATATGTATAGAGTGTAATAGATGTGTATTATGATCATGTACAGTGGTCAGGTCATGTTGGGGGTGTAGTGTCCTATGTCTGTATATAGTGTAATAGAGGTGTATTATGAATATGATCATGTACAGTGGTCAGGACATGTTGGGGTGTAGTGTCCTATATCTGTATATAGTGTAATAGATGTGTAGTATGATCATGTACAATGGTCAGGTCATGGTTGGGGGTGTAGTGTCCTATGTCTGTATACAGTGTAATAGATGTGTATTATGATCATGTACAGTGGTCAGGTCATGTTGGGGATGTAATGTCCTATGTATATGTATAGAGTGTAATAGATGTGTATTATGATCATGTACAGTGGTCAGGCCATGTTGGGGGTGTAGTGTCCTATGTCTGTATACGGTGAAATAGATGTGTATTATGATCATGTACAGCGGTCAGGACATGTTGGGGGAGTAGTGTCCTATGTCTGTATACGGTGTAATAGATGTGTATTATGATCATGTACAGCGGTCAGGACATGTTGGGGGTGTAGTGTCCTATGTCTGTATACAGTGTAATAGATGTGTATTATGATCATGTACAGTGGTCAGGACATGTTGGGGGTGTAGTGTCCTATGTCTCTATACCGTGTAATAGATGTGTATTATGGTCATGTACAGCGGTCAGGACATGTTGGGGGTGTAGTGTCCTATGTCTGTATTGCGTGTAATAGATGTGTATTATGAATATGATCATGTACAGTGGTCAGGACATGTTGGGGTGTAGTGTCCTATATCTGTATTTAGTGTAATAGATGTGTAGTATGATCATGTACAATGGTCAGGTCATGGTTGGGGGTGTAGTGTCCTATGTCTGTATACAGTGTAATAGATGTGTATTATGATCATGTACAGCGGTCAGGACATGTTGGGGGTGTAGTGTCCTATATCTGTATACGGTGTAATAGATGTGTATTATGATCATGTACAGCGGTCAGGTCATGTTGTGGGTGTAGTGTCCTATGTCTGTATACGGTGTAATAGATGTGTATTATGATCATGTACAGTGGTCAGGACATGTTGGGGGTGTAGTGTCCTATGTCTGTATACAGTGTAATAGATATGTATTATGGTCATGTACAGCGGTCAGGACATGTTGGGGGTGTAGTGTCCTATGTCTGCATACAGTGTAATAGATGTGTATTATGGTCATGTACAGTGGTCAGGACATGTTGGGGGTGTAGTGTCCTATGTCTGTATATAGTGTAATAGATGTGTGTTATGGTCATGTACAGTGGTCAGGTCATGTTGGGGGTGTAGTGTCCTATGTCTGTATACAGTGTAATAGATGTGTATTATGATCATGTACAGCGGTCAGGACATGTTGGGGGTGTAGTGTCCTATGTCTGTATACAGTGTAATATATGTGTGTTATGGTCATGTACAGCGGTCAAGGCATGTTGGGGGTGTAGTGTCCTATGTCTGTATGCAGTGTAATAGATGTGTATTATGGTCATGTACAGCAGTCAGGACATGTTGGGGGTGTAGTGTCCTATGTCTGTATGCAGTGTAATAGATGTGTATTATGGTCATGTACAGCGGTCAGGACATGTTGGGGGTGTAGTGTTCTATGTCTGTATACAGTGTAATAGATGTGTATTATGGTCATGTACAGCGGTCAGGTCATGTTGGGGGTGTAGTGTCCTATGTCTGTATACAGTGTAATAAATGTGTAGTATGGTCATGTACAGCGGTCAGGACATTTTGGGGGTGTAGTGTCCTATGTCTGACTCTGTATACAGTGTAATAGATATTCATTATGATCATGTACAGCGGTCAGGACATGTTGGGGGTGTAGTGTCCTATGTCTGTATACAGTGTAATAGATGTGTATTATGGTCATGTACAGCGGTCAGGACATGTTGGGGGTGTAGTGTCCTATGTCTGTATACAGTGTAATAGATGTGTATTATGGTCATGTACAGCGGTCAGGACATGTTGGGGGTGTAGTGTCCTATGTCTGTATACAGTGTAATAGATGTGTATTATGGTCATGTACAGCGGTCAGGACATGTTGGGGGTGTAGTGTCCTATGTCTGACTCTGTATACAGTGTAATAGATATGCATTATGATCATGTACAGCGGTCAGGACATGTTGGGGGTGTAGTGTCCTATGTCACTCTGTATACAGTGTAATAGATGTGTATTATGGTCATGTACAGCGGTCAGGATATGTTGGGGGTGTAGTGTCCTATGTCTGTATACAGTGTAATAGATGTGTATTATGATCATGTACAGCGGTCAGGACATGTTGGGGGTGTAATGTCCTATGTCTGTATACAGTGTAATAGATGTGTATTATGGCCATGTACAGTGGTCAGCACTTGTTGGGGGTGTAGTGTCCTATGTCTGTATACAGTGTAATAGATGTGTATTATGGCCATGTACAGTGGTCATCACATGTTGGGGGTGTAGTGTTCTATGTCTGTATACAGTGTGTAATAGATGTGTATTATGGTCATGTACAGTGGTCAGGACATGTTGGGGGTGTAGTGTCCTATGTCTGTATACAGTGTGTAATAGATGTGTATTATGATCATGTACAGTGGTCAGGACATGTTGGGGGTGTAGTGTTCTATGTCTGTATACAGTGTAATAGATGTGTATTATGGTCATGTACAGCGGTCAGGTCATGTTGGGGGTGTAGTGTCCTATGTCTGTATACAGTGTAATAGATGTGTATTATGATCATGTACAGCGGTCAGGACATTTTGGGGGTGTAGTGTCCTATGTCTGACTCTGTATACAGTGTAATAGATATTCATTATGATCATGTACAGCGGTCAGGACATGTTGGGGGTGTAGTGTCCTATGTCTGTATACAGTGTAATAGATGTGTATTATGGTCATGTACAGCGGTCAGGACATGTTGGGGGTGTAGTGTCCTATGTCTGTATACAGTGTAATAGATGTGTATTATGGTCATGTACAGCGGTCAGGACATGTTGGGGGTGTAGTGTCCTATGTCTGTATACAGTGTAATAGATGTGTATTATGGTCATGTACAGCGGTCAGGACATGTTGGGGGTGTAGTGTCCTATGTCTGACTCTGTATACAGTGTAATAGATATGCATTATGATCATGTACAGCGGTCAGGACATGTTGGGGGTGTAGTGTCCTATGTCACTCTGTATACAGTGTAATAGATGTGTATTATGGTCATGTACAGTGGTCAGCACTTGTTGGGGGTGTAGTGTCCTATGTCTGTATACAGTGTAATAGATGTGTATTATGGCCATGTACAGTGGTCAGCACATGTTGGGGGTGTAGTGTCCTATGTCTGTATACAGTGTAATAGATGTGTATTATGGTCATGTACAGCGGTCAGGACATGTTGGGGTTGTAGTGTCCTATGTCTGTATACAGTGTAATAGATGTGTATTATGATCATGTACTGCGGTCAGGACATATTGGGGATGTAGTGTCCTATGTCTGTATACAGTGTAATAGATGTGTATTATGATCATGTACAGTGGTCAGGACATGTTGGGGGTGTAGTGTCCTATGTCTGTATACAGTGTAATAGATGTGTATTATGATCATGTACAGTGGTCAGGACATGTTGGGGTGTAGTGTCCTATGTCTGTGTATACAGTGTAATAGATGTGTATTATGGTCATGTACAGTGGTCAGGACATGTTGGGGGTGTAGTGTCCTATGTCTGTATACAGTGTAATAGATGTGTATTATGGTCATGTACAGCGGTCAGGTCATGTTGGGGGTGTAGTGTCCTATGTCTGTATACAGTGTAATAGATGTGTATTATGGTCATGTACAGTGGTCAGGACATGTTGGGGGTGTAGTGTCCTATGTCTGTATATAGTGTAATAGATGTGTATTATGATCATGTACAGCGGTCAGGACATGTTGGGGGTGTAGTGTCCTATGTCTGTATATAGTGTAATAGAGGTGTATTATGATCATGTACAGCGGTCAGGACATGTTGGGGGTGTAGTGTCCTATGTCTGTATACAGTGTAATAGATGTGTATTATGGCCATGTACAGTGGTCAGCACATGTTGGGGGTGTAGTGTCCTATGTCTGTATACAGTGTAATAGAGGTGTATTATGGTCATGTACAGCGGTTAGGACATGTTGGGGGTGTAGTGTCCTATGTCTGTATACCGTGTAATAGATGTGTATTATGGTCATGTACAGCGGTCAGGACATGTTGGGGGTGTAGTGTCCTATGTCTGTATAGAGTGTAATAGATGTGTATTATGAATATGATCATGTACAGTGGTCAGGACATGTTGGGGTGTAGTGTCCTATGTCTGTATACAGTGTAATAGATGTGTATTATGATCATGTACAGCGGTCAGGTCATGTTGGGGGTGTAGTGTCCTATATCTGTATATAGTGTAATAGATGTGTATTATGGTCATGTACAGCGGTCAGGACATATTGGGGGTGTAGTGTCCTATATCTGTATATAGTGTAATAGATGTGTATTATGGTCATGTACAATGGTCAGGACATGTTGGGGGTGTAGTGTTCTATGTCTGTATACAGTGTGTAATAGATGTGTATTATGGTCATGTACAGTGGTCAGGACATGTTGGGGGTGTAGTGTCCTATGTCTGTATACAGTGTGTAATAGATGTGTATTATGATCATGTACAGTGGTCAGGACATGTTGGGGGTGTAGTGTTCTATGTCTGTATACAGTGTAATAGATGTGTATTATGATCATGTACAGTGGTCAGGTCATGTTGGGGGTGTAGTGTCCTATGTCTGTATACAGTGTACTAGATGTGTATTATGATCATGTACAGTGGTCAGGACATGTTGGGGGTGTAGTGTCCTATGTCTGTATATAGTGTAATAGATGTGTATTATGGTCATGTACAGTGGTCAGGACATGTTGGGGGTGTAGTGTCCTATGTCTGTATACAGTGTAATAGATGTGTATTATGATCATGTACAGTGGTCAGGTCATGTTGGGGGTGTAGTGTCCTATGTCTGTATACGGTGTAATAGATGTGTATTATGGTCATGTACAGCGGTCAGGTCATGTTGGGGGTGTAGTGTCCTATGTCTGTATACGGTGTAATAGATGTGTATTATGGTCATGTACAGTGGTCAGGTCATGTTGGGGGTGTAGTGTCCTATGTCTGTATACGGTGTAATAGATGTGTATTATGGTCATGTACAGTGGTCAGGTCATGTTGGGGGTGTAGTGTCCTATGTCTGTATACGGTATAATAGATGTGTATTATGGTCATGTACAGCGGTCAGGACATGTTGGGGGTGTAGTGTCCTATATCTGTATATAGTGTAATAGATGTGTAGTATGATCATGTACAATGGTCAGGTCATGGTTGGGGGTGTAGTGTCCTATGTCTGTATACAGTGTAATAGATGTGTATTATGAACATGTACAGTGGTCAGGACATGTTGGGGGTGTAGTGTCCTATGTCTGTATACGGTGTAATAGATGTGTATTATGATCATGTACAGCGGTCAGGACATGTTGGGGGTGTAGTGTCCTATGTCTGTATACGCTGTAATAGATGTGTATTATGATCATGTACAGCGGTCAGGACATGTTGGGGGTGTAGTGTCCTATATCTGTATACAGTGTAATAGATGTGTATTATGGTCATGTACAGCGGTCAGGACATGTTGGGGGTGTAGTGTCCTATGTCTGTATACAGTGTAATAGATGTATATTATGGTCATGTACAGTGGTCAGGACATGTTGGGGGTGTTGTGTCCTATGTCTGTATATAGTGTAATAGATGTGTATTATGAATATGATCATGTACAGTGGTCAGGACATGTTGGGGTGTAGTGTCCTATATCTGTATATAGTGTAATAGATGTGTAGTATGATCATGTACAATGGTCAGGTCATGGTTGGGGGTGTAGTGTCCTATGTCTGTATACAGTGTAATAGATGTGTATTATGATCATGTACAGTGGTCAGGTCATGTTGGGGATGTAATGTCCTATGTATATGTATAGAGTGTAATAGATGTGTATTATGATCATGTACAGTGGTCAGGTCATGTTGGGGGTGTAGTGTCCTATGTCTGTATACGGTGAAATAGATGTGTATTATGATCATGTACAGCGGTCAGGACATGTTGGGGGAGTAGTGTCCTATGTCTGTATACGGTGTAATAGATGTGTATTATGATCATGTACAGCGGTCAGGACATGTTGGGGGTGTAGTGTCCTATGTCTGTATACAGTGTAATAGATGTGTATTATGATCATGTACAGTGGTCAGGACATGTTGGGGGTGTAGTGTCCTATGTCTATATACCGTGTAATAGATGTGTATTATGGTCATGTACAGTGGTCAGGTCATGTTGGGGGTGTAGTGTCCTATGTCTGTATACGGTATAATAGATGTGTATTATGGTCATGTACAGCGGTCAGGACATGTTGGGGGTGTAGTGTCCTATATCTGTATATAGTGTAATAGATGTGTAGTATGATCATGTACAATGGTCAGGTCATGGTTGGGGGTGTAGTGTCCTATGTCTGTATACAGTGTAATAGATGTGTATTATGAACATGTACAGTGGTCAGGACATGTTGGGGGTGTAGTGTCCTATGTCTGTATACGGTGTAATAGATGTGTATTATGATCATGTACAGCGGTCAGGACATGTTGGGGGTGTAGTGTCCTATGTCTGTATACGCTGTAATAGATGTGTATTATGATCATGTACAGCGGTCAGGACATGTTGGGGGTGTAGTGTCCTATATCTGTATACAGTGTAATAGATGTGTATTATGGTCATGTACAGCGGTCAGGACATGTTGGGGGTGTAGTGTCCTATGTCTGTATACAGTGTAATAGATGTATATTATGGTCATGTACAGTGGTCAGGACATGTTGGGGGTGTTGTGTCCTATGTCTGTATATAGTGTAATAGATGTGTATTATGAATATGATCATGTACAGTGGTCAGGACATGTTGGGGTGTAGTGTCCTATATCTGTATATAGTGTAATAGATGTGTAGTATGATCATGTACAATGGTCAGGTCATGGTTGGGGGTGTAGTGTCCTATGTCTGTATACAGTGTAATAGATGTGTATTATGATCATGTACAGTGGTCAGGTCATGTTGGGGATGTAATGTCCTATGTATATGTATAGAGTGTAATAGATGTGTATTATGATCATGTACAGTGGACAGGTCATGTTGGGGGTGTAGTGTCCTATGTCTGTATACGGTGAAATAGATGTGTATTATGATCATGTACAGCGGTCAGGACATGTTGGGGGAGTAGTGTCCTATGTCTGTATACGGTGTAATAGATGTGTATTATGATCATGTACAGCGGTCAGGACATGTTGGGGGTGTAGTGTCCTATGTCTGTATACAGTGTAATAGATGTGTATTATGATCATGTACAGTGGTCAGGACATGTTGGGGGTGTAGTGTCCTATGTCTATATACCGTGTAATAGATGTGTATTATGGTCATGTACAGCGGTCAGGACATGTTGGGGGTGTAGTGTCCTATGTCTGTATACGGTGTAATAGATGTGTATTATGAATATGATCATGTACAGTGGTCAGGACATGTTGGGGTGTAGTGTCCTATATCTGTATTTAGTGTAATAGATGTGTAATATGATCATGTACAATGGTCAGGTCATGGTTGGGGGTGTAGTGTCCTATGTCTGTATACAGTGTAATAGATGTGTATTGTGATCATGTACAGCGGTCAGGACATGTTGGGGGTGTAGTGTCCTATATCTGTATACGGTGTAATAGATGTGTATTATGATCATGTACAGCGGTCAGGTCATGTTGTGGGTGTAGTGTCCTATGTCTGTATACGGTGTAATAGATGTGTATTATGGTCATGTACAGCGGTCAGGACATGTTGGGGGTGTAGTGTCCTATGTCTGTATAGTGTGTAATAGATGTGTATTATGGTCATGTACAGCGGTCAGGTCATGTTGGAGGTGTAGTTTCCTATGTCTGTATACGGTGTAATAGATGTGTATTATGATCATGTACAGTGGTCAGGACATGTTGGGGGTGTAGTGTCCTATGTCTGTATAGTGTGTAATAGATGTGTATTATGATCATGTACAGCGGTCAGGACATGTTGGGGGTGTAGTGTCCTATGTCTGTATACAGTGTAATAGATATGTATTATGGTCATGTACAGCGGTCAGGACATGTTGGGGGTGTAGTGTCCTATGTCTGTATACAGTGTAATAGATGTGTATTATGGTCATGTACAGTGGTCAGGACATGTTGGGAGTGTAGTGTCCTATGTCTGTATATAGTGTAATAGATGTGTATTATGGTCATGTACAGTGGTCAGGACATGTTGGGGGTGTAGTGTCCTATGTCTGTATATAGTGTAATAGATGTGTGTTATGGTCATGTACAGTGGTCAGGTCATGTTGGGGGTGTAGTGTCCTATGTCTGTATACAGTGTAATAGATGTGTATTATGATCATGTACAGCGGTCAGGACATGTTGGGGGTGTAGTGTCCTATGTCTGTATACAGTGTAATAGATGTGTGTTATGGTCATGTACAGCGGTCAGGACATGTTGGGGGTGTAGTGTCCTATGTCTGTATGCAGTGTAATAGATGTGTATTATGGTCATGTAGAGCAGTCAGGACATGTTGGGGGTGTAGTGTCCTATGTCTGTATGCAGTGTAATAGATGTGTATTATGGTCATGTACAGCGGTCAGGACATGTTGGGGGTGTAGTGTTCTATGTCTGTATACAGTGTAATAGATGTGTATTATGGTCATGTACAGCGGTCAGGTCATGTTGGGGGTGTAGTGTCCTATGTCTGTATACAGTGTAATAGATGTGGATTATGATCATGTACAGCGGTCAGGACATTTTGGGGGTGTAGTGTCCTATGTCTGACTCTGTATACGGTGTAATAGATGTGTATTATGATCATGTACAGCGGTCAGGACATGTTGGGGGTGTAGTGTCCTATGTCTGTATACGGTGTAATAGATGTGTATTATGATCATGTACAGCGGTCAGGACATGTTGGGGGTGTAGTGTCCTATGTCTGTATACAGTGTAATAGATGTGTATTATGGTCATGTACAGCGGTCAGGACATGTTGGGGGTGTAGTGTCCTATGTCTGTATACAGTGTAATAGATGTGTATTATGGTCATGTACAGCGGTCAGGACATGTTGGGGGTGTAGTGTCCTATGTCTGTATACAGTGTAATAGATGTGTATTATGGTCATGTACAGCGGTCAGGACATGTTGGGGGTGTAGTGTCCTATGTCTGACTCTGTATACAGTGTAATAGATATGCATTATGATCATGTACAGCGGTCAGGACATGTTGGGGGTGTAGTGTCCTATGTCACTCTGTATACAGTGTAATAGATGTGTATTATGGTCAGGTACAGCGGTCAGGACATGTTGGGGGTGTAGTGTCCTATGTCTGTATACAGTGTAATAGATGTGTATTTTGATCATGTACAGCGGTCAGGACATGTTGGGGGTGTAGTGTCCTATGTCTGTATACAGTGTAATAGATGTGTATTATGATCATGTACAGTGGTCAGGACATGTTGGGGGTGTAATGTCCTATGTCTGTATACAGTGTAATAGATGTGTATTATGGTCATGTACAGTGGTCAGGACATGTTGGGGGTGTAATGTCCTATGTCTGTATACAGTGTAATAGATGTGTATTATGGTCATGTACAGCGGTCAGGTCATGTTGGGGGTGTAATGTCCTATGTCTGTATACAGTGTAATAGATGTGTATTATGGTCATGTACAGTGGTCAGGACATGTTGGGGGTGTAATGTCCTATGTCTGTATACAGTTTAATAGATGTGTATTATGGTCATGTACAGCGGTCAGGTCATGTTGGGGGTGTAGTATCCTATGTCTGTATACAGTGTAATAGATGTGTATTATGATCATGTACTGCGGTCAGGACATATTGGGGATGTAGTGTCCTATGTCTGTATACAGTGTAATAGATGTGTATTATGATCATGTACAGTGGTCAGGACATGTTGGGGGTGTAGTGTCCTATGTCTGTATACAGTGTAATAGATGTGTATTATGATCATGTACAGTGGTCAGGACATGTTGGGGTGTAGTGTCCTATGTCTGTGTATACAGTGTAATAGATGTGTATTATGGTCATGTACAGTGGTCAGGACATGTTGGGGGTGTAGTGTCCTATGTCTGTATACAGTGTAATAGATGTGTATTATGGTCATGTACAGTGGTCAGGACATGTTGGGGGTGTAGTGTCCTATGTCTGTATACAGTGTAATAGATGTGTATTATGGTCATGTACAGCGGTCAGGTCATGTTGGGGGTGTAGTGTCCTATGTCTGTATACAGTGTAATAGATGTGTATTATGATCATGTACAGCGGTCAGGACATTTTGGGGGTGTAGTGTCCTATGTCTGACTCTGTATACAGTGTAATAGATATTCATTATGATCATGTACAGCGGTCAGGACATGTTGGGGGTGTAGTGTCCTATGTCTGTATACAGTGTAATAGATGTGTATTATGGTCATGTACAGCGGTCAGGACATGTTGGGGGTGTAGTGTCCTATGTCTGTATACAGTGTAATAGATGTGTATTATGGTCATGTACAGCGGTCAGGACATGTTGGGGGTGTAGTGTCCTATGTCTGTATACAGTGTAATAGATGTGTATTATGGTCATGTACAGCGGTCAGGACATGTTGGGGGTGTAGTGTCCTATGTCTGACTCTGTATACAGTGTAATAGATATGCATTATGATCATGTACAGCGGTCAGGACATGTTGGGGGTGTAGTGTCCTATGTCACTCTGTATACAGTGTAATAGATGTGTATTATGGTCATGTACAGTGGTCAGCACTTGTTGGGGGTGTAGTGTCCTATGTCTGTATACAGTGTAATAGATGTGTATTATGGCCATGTACAGTGGTCAGCACATGTTGGGGGTGTAGTGTCCTATGTCTGTATACAGTGTAATAGATGTGTATTATGGTCATGTACAGCGGTCAGGACATGTTGGGGTTGTAGTGTCCTATGTCTGTATACAGTGTAATAGATGTGTATTATGATCATGTACTGCGGTCAGGACATATTGGGGATGTAGTGTCCTATGTCTGTATACAGTGTAATAGATGTGTATTATGATCATGTACAGTGGTCAGGACATGTTGGGGGTGTAGTGTCCTATGTCTGTATACAGTGTAATAGATGTGTATTATGATCATGTACAGTGGTCAGGACATGTTGGGGTGTAGTGTCCTATGTCTGTGTATACAGTGTAATAGATGTGTATTATGGTCATGTACAGTGGTCAGGACATGTTGGGGGTGTAGTGTCCTATGTCTGTATACAGTGTAATAGATGTGTATTATGGTCATGTACAGCGGTCAGGTCATGTTGGGGGTGTAGTGTCCTATGTCTGTATACAGTGTAATAGATGTGTATTATGGTCATGTACAGTGGTCAGGACATGTTGGGGGTGTAGTGTCCTATGTCTGTATATAGTGTAATAGATGTGTATTATGATCATGTACAGCGGTCAGGACATGTTGGGGGTGTAGTGTCCTATGTCTGTATATAGTGTAATAGAGGTGTATTATGATCATGTACAGCGGTCAGGACATGTTGGGGGTGTAGTGTCCTATGTCTGTATACAGTGTAATAGATGTGTATTATGGCCATGTACAGTGGTCAGCACATGTTGGGGGTGTAGTGTCCTATGTCTGTATACAGTGTAATAGAGGTGTATTATGGTCATGTACAGCGGTTAGGACATGTTGGGGGTGTAGTGTCCTATGTCTGTATACCGTGTAATAGATGTGTATTATGGTCATGTACAGCGGTCAGGACATGTTGGGGGTGTAGTGTCCTATGTCTGTATAGAGTGTAATAGATGTGTATTATGAATATGATCATGTACAGTGGTCAGGACATGTTGGGGTGTAGTGTCCTATGTCTGTATACAGTGTAATAGATGTGTATTATGATCATGTACAGCGGTCAGGTCATGTTGGGGGTGTAGTGTCCTATATCTGTATATAGTGTAATAGATGTGTATTATGGTCATGTACAGCGGTCAGGACATATTGGGGGTGTAGTGTCCTATATCTGTATATAGTGTAATAGATGTGTATTATGGTCATGTACAATGGTCAGGACATGTTGGGGGTGTAGTGTTCTATGTCTGTATACAGTGTGTAATAGATGTGTATTATGGTCATGTACAGTGGTCAGGACATGTTGGGGGTGTAGTGTCCTATGTCTGTATACAGTGTGTAATAGATGTGTATTATGATCATGTACAGTGGTCAGGACATGTTGGGGGTGTAGTGTTCTATGTCTGTATACAGTGTAATAGATGTGTATTATGATCATGTACAGTGGTCAGGTCATGTTGGGGGTGTAGTGTCCTATGTCTGTATACAGTGTACTAGATGTGTATTATGATCATGTACAGTGGTCAGGACATGTTGGGGGTGTAGTGTCCTATGTCTGTATATAGTGTAATAGATGTGTATTATGGTCATGTACAGTGGTCAGGACATGTTGGGGGTGTAGTGTCCTATGTCTGTATACAGTGTAATAGATGTGTATTATGATCATGTACAGTGTTCAGGTCATGTTGGGGGTGTAGTGTCCTATGTCTGTATACGGTGTAATAGATGTGTATTATGGTCATGTACAGCGGTCAGGTCATGTTGGGGGTGTAGTGTCCTATGTCTGTATACGGTGTAATAGATGTGTATTATGGTCATGTACAGTGGTCAGGTCATGTTGGGGGTGTAGTGTCCTATGTCTGTATACGGTGTAATAGATGTGTATTATGGTCATGTACAGTGGTCAGGTCATGTTGGGGGTGTAGTGTCCTATGTCTGTATACGGTATAATAGATGTGTATTATGGTCATGTACAGCGGTCAGGACATGTTGGGGGTGTAGTGTCCTATATCTGTATATAGTGTAATAGATGTGTAGTATGATCATGTACAATGGTCAGGTCATGGTTGGGGGTGTAGTGTCCTATGTCTGTATACAGTGTAATAGATGTGTATTATGAACATGTACAGTGGTCAGGACATGTTGGGGGTGTAGTGTCCTATGTCTGTATACGGTGTAATAGATGTGTATTATGATCATGTACAGCGGTCAGGACATGTTGGGGGTGTAGTGTCCTATGTCTGTATACGCTGTAATAGATGTGTATTATGATCATGTACAGCGGTCAGGACATGTTGGGGGTGTAGTGTCCTATATCTGTATACAGTGTAATAGATGTGTATTATGGTCATGTACAGCGGTCAGGACATGTTGGGGGTGTAGTGTCCTATGTCTGTATACAGTGTAATAGATGTATATTATGGTCATGTACAGTGGTCAGGACATGTTGGGGGTGTTGTGTCCTATGTCTGTATATAGTGTAATAGATGTGTATTATGAATATGATCATGTACAGTGGTCAGGACATGTTGGGGTGTAGTGTCCTATATCTGTATATAGTGTAATAGATGTGTAGTATGATCATGTACAATGGTCAGGTCATGGTTGGGGGTGTAGTGTCCTATGTCTGTATACAGTGTAATAGATGTGTATTATGATCATGTACAGTGGTCAGGTCATGTTGGGGATGTAATGTCCTATGTATATGTATAGAGTGTAATAGATGTGTATTATGATCATGTACAGTGGTCAGGTCATGTTGGGGGTGTAGTGTCCTATGTCTGTATACGGTGAAATAGATGTGTATTATGATCATGTACAGCGGTCAGGACATGTTGGGGGAGTAGTGTCCTATGTCTGTATACGGTGTAATAGATGTGTATTATGATCATGTACAGCGGTCAGGACATGTTGGGGGTGTAGTGTCCTATGTCTGTATACAGTGTAATAGATGTGTATTATGATCATGTACAGTGGTCAGGACATGTTGGGGGTGTAGTGTCCTATGTCTATATACCGTGTAATAGATGTGTATTATGGTCATGTACAGCGGTCAGGACATGTTGGGGGTGTAGTGTCCTATGTCTGTATACGGTGTAATAGATGTGTATTATGAATATGATCATGTACAGTGGTCAGGACATGTTGGGGTGTAGTGTCCTATATCTGTATTTAGTGTAATAGATGTGTAATATGATCATGTACAATGGTCAGGTCATGGTTGGGGGTGTAGTGTCCTATGTCTGTATACAGTGTAATAGATGTGTATTGTGATCATGTACAGCGGTCAGGACATGTTGGGGGTGTAGTGTCCTATATCTGTATACGGTGTAATAGATGTGTATTATGATCATGTACAGCGGTCAGGTCATGTTGTGGGTGTAGTGTCCTATGTCTGTATACGGTGTAATAGATGTGTATTATGGTCATGTACAGCGGTCAGGACATGTTGGGGGTGTAGTGTCCTATGTCTGTATAGTGTGTAATAGATGTGTATTATGGTCATGTACAGCGGTCAGGTCATGTTGGAGGTGTAGTTTCCTATGTCTGTATACGGTGTAATAGATGTGTATTATGATCATGTACAGTGGTCAGGACATGTTGGGGGTGTAGTGTCCTATGTCTGTATAGTGTGTAATAGATGTGTATTATGATCATGTACAGCGGTCAGGACATGTTGGGGGTGTAGTGTCCTATGTCTGTATACAGTGTAATAGATATGTATTATGGTCATGTACAGCGGTCAGGACATGTTGGGGGTGTAGTGTCCTATGTCTGTATACAGTGTAATAGATGTGTATTATGGTCATATACAGTGGTCAGGACATGTTGGGAGTGTAGTGTCCTATGTCTGTATATAGTGTAATAGATGTGTATTATGGTCATGTACAGTGGTCAGGACATGTTGGGGGTGTAGTGTCCTATGTCTGTATATAGTGTAATAGATGTGTGTTATGGTCATGTACAGTGGTCAGGTCATGTTGGGGGTGTAGTGTCCTATGTCTGTATACAGTGTAATAGATGTGTATTATGATCATGTACAGCGGTCAGGACATGTTGGGGGTGTAGTGTCCTATGTCTGTATACAGTGTAATAGATGTGTGTTATGGTCATGTACAGCGGTCAGGACATGTTGGGGGTGTAGTGTCCTATGTCTGTATGCAGTGTAATAGATGTGTATTATGGTCATGTAGAGCAGTCAGGACATGTTGGGGGTGTAGTGTCCTATGTCTGTATGCAGTGTAATAGATGTGTATTATGGTCATGTACAGCGGTCAGGACATGTTGGGGGTGTAGTGTTCTATGTCTGTATACAGTGTAATAGATGTGTATTATGGTCATGTACAGCGGTCAGGTCATGTTGGGGGTGTAGTGTCCTATGTCTGTATACAGTGTAATAGATGTGGATTATGATCATGTACAGCGGTCAGGACATTTTGGGGGTGTAGTGTCCTATGTCTGACTCTGTATACGGTGTAATAGATGTGTATTATGATCATGTACAGCGGTCAGGACATGTTGGGGGTGTAGTGTCCTATGTCTGTATACGGTGTAATAGATGTGTATTATGATCATGTACAGCGGTCAGGACATGTTGGGGGTGTAGTGTCCTATGTCTGTATACAGTGTAATAGATGTGTATTATGGTCATGTACAGCGGTCAGGACATGTTGGGGGTGTAGTGTCCTATGTCTGTATACAGTGTAATAGATGTGTATTATGGTCATGTACAGCGGTCAGGACATGTTGGGGGTGTAGTGTCCTATGTCTGTATACAGTGTAATAGATGTGTATTATGGTCATGTACAGCGGTCAGGACATGTTGGGGGTGTAGTGTCCTATGTCTGACTCTGTATACAGTGTAATAGATATGCATTATGATCATGTACAGCGGTCAGGACATGTTGGGGGTGTAGTGTCCTATGTCACTCTGTATACAGTGTAATAGATGTGTATTATGGTCAGGTACAGCGGTCAGGACATGTTGGGGGTGTAGTGTCCTATGTCTGTATACAGTGTAATAGATGTGTATTTTGATCATGTACAGCGGTCAGGACATGTTGGGGGTGTAGTGTCCTATGTCTGTATACAGTGTAATAGATGTGTATTATGATCATGTACAGTGGTCAGGACATGTTGGGGGTGTAATGTCCTATGTCTGTATACAGTGTAATAGATGTGTATTATGGTCATGTACAGTGGTCAGGACATGTTGGGGGTGTAATGTCCTATGTCTGTATACAGTGTAATAGATGTGTATTATGGTCATGTACAGCGGTCAGGTCATGTTGGGGGTGTAATGTCCTATGTCTGTATACAGTGTAATAGATGTGTATTATGGTCATGTACAGTGGTCAGGACATGTTGGGGGTGTAATGTCCTATGTCTGTATACAGTTTAATAGATGTGTATTATGGTCATGTACAGCGGTCAGGTCATGTTGGGGGTGTAGTGTCCTATGTCTGTATACAGTGTAATAGATGTGTATTATGATCATGTACTGCGGTCAGGACATATTGGGGATGTAGTGTCCTATGTCTGTATACAGTGTAATAGATGTGTATTATGATCATGTACAGTGGTCAGGACATGTTGGGGGTGTAGTGTCCTATGTCTGTATACAGTGTAATAGATGTGTATTATGATCATGTACAGTGGTCAGGACATGTTGGGGTGTAGTGTCCTATGTCTGTGTATACAGTGTAATAGATGTGTATTATGGTCATGTACAGTGGTCAGGACATGTTGGGGGTGTAGTGTCCTATGTCTGTATACAGTGTAATAGATGTGTATTATGGTCATGTACAGTGGTCAGGACATGTTGGGGGTGTAGTGTCCTATGTCTGTATACAGTGTAATAGATGTGTATTATGATCATGTACAGCGGTCAGGACATGTTGGGGGTGTAGTGTCCTATGTCTGTATACAGTGTAATAGATGTGTATTATGGTCATGTACAGCGGTCAGGACATGTTGGGGGTGTAGTGTCCTATGTCTGACTCTGTATACAGTGTAATAGATATGCATTATGATCATGTACAGCGGTCAGGACATGTTGGGGGTGTAGTGTCCTATGTCACTCTGTATACAGTGTAATAGATGTGTATTATGATCATGTACTGCGGTCAGGACATATTGGGGATGTAGTGTCCTATGTCTGTATACAGTGTAATAGATGTGTATTATGATCATGTACAGTGGTCAGGACATGTTGGGGGTGTAGTGTCCTATGTCTGTATACAGTGTAATAGATGTGTATTATGATCATGTACAGTGGTCAGGACATGTTGGGGTGTAGTGTCCTATGTCTGTGTATACAGTGTAATAGATGTGTATTATGGTCATGTACAGTGGTCAGGACATGTTGGGGGTGTAGTGTCCTATGTCTGTATACAGTGTAATAGATGTGTATTATGGTCATGTACAGCGGTCAGGTCATGTTGGGGGTGTAGTGTCCTATGTCTGTATACAGTGTAATAGATGTGTATTATGGTCATGTACAGCGGTCAGGACATGTTGGGGGTGTAGTGTCCTATATCTGTATACAGTGTAATAGATGTGTATTATGGTCATGTACAGCGGTCAGGACATGTTGGGGGTGTAGTGTCCTATGTCTGTATACAGTGTAATAGATGTGTATTATGATCATGTACAGCGGTCAGGACATGTTGGGGGTGTAGTGTCCTATGTCTGTATATAGTGTAATAGAGGTGTATTATGATCATGTACAGCGGTCAGGACATGTTGGGGGTGTAGTGTCCTATGTCTGTGTACAGTGTAATAGATGTGTATTATGATCATGTACAGTGGTCAGGACATGTTGGGGTGTAGTGTCCTATGTCTGTATACAGTGTAATAGATGTGTATTATGATCATGTACAGTGGTCAGGTCATGTTGGGGGTGTAGTGTCCTATGTCTGTATACAGTGTAATAGATGTGTATTATGGTCATGTATAGTGTTTTTCTTATACATGCTACAAGACCCTTATTGTAATAACATAAAACCCATGACTATTGGCTGCATAACGTAATAATAGGCCCCATAACCTGCACTATAACAGAACACAAGCATGCTGGTAATCCCTCTGTATGTAAATCTCGCTTGTTCCCCCACGGCCGGCACAGCTTCCCTGCTGGACCATGTTACCCACTAACAGCCGCCGATCCTCCGCAGTCACTCACAGTACAGGCGGCATCATAATCCTGGGCATCGCTGCATTCTATCCTGCCACTGGGAACATACAGAGAATAACGATTTATTAATGCAGTTCTCACCTTATGTATCCATAGAGATGTGATGTAGGGGCTGCTGGCGGAGGAGAAGTCGTGGTGGGTCAGTGACTGCCAGCAGTGCTTGTCTATATACTGCACTTGTTTCTCAGTAAAATTACTTGGAGGGAAGCAGATGATTTGTGACCCTGTAATAGAGAGAGGACGTCACACGTGGGGCCGCAGGCTCTCTGTACTGTGATTGGAGTCGCTGTAATAGAGAGAGGACGTCACACGTGGGGCCGCAGGCTCTCTGTACTGTGATTTGTGACCCTGAAATAGAGAGAGGACGTCACACGTGGGGCCGCAGGCTCTCTGTACTGTGATTGGTGTCGCTGTAATAGAGAGAGGACGTCACACGTGGGGCCGCAGGCTCTCTGTACTGTGATTGGTGACGCTGTAATAGAGAGAGGCCGTCACACGTGGGGCCGCAGGCTCTCTGTACTGTGATTGGTGTCGCTGTAATAGAGAGAGGACGTCACACGTGGGGCCGCAGGCTCTCTGTACTGTGATTGGTGTCGCTGTAATAGAGAGAGGACGTCACACGTGGGGCCGCAGGTTCTCTGTACTGTGATTGGTGTCGCTGTAATAGACAGAGGACACCACATGTGGGGCCGCAGGCTCTCTGTACTGTGATTGGTGTCGCTGTAATAGAGAGAGGACGTCACACGTGGGGCCGCAGGTTCTCTGTACTGTGATTGGTGTCGGTGTAATAGAGAGAGGACGTCACACGTGGGGCCGCAGGCTCTCTGTTCTGTGATCGGTGCCGCTGTAGTAGAGAGAGGACGTCACACGAGGGGCCGCAGGCTCTCTGTACTGTGAGTGGTGTCAGTGTAATAGAGAGAGGACGTCACACGTGGGGCCGCAGGCTCTCTGTACTGTGATTGGTGTCGCTGTAATAGAGAGAGGACGTCACACGTGGGGCCGCAGGCTCTCTGTACTGTGATTTGTGACCCTGTAATAGACAGAGGACGTCACACGTGGGGCCGCAGGCTCTCTGTACTGTGATTGGTGTCGCTGTAATAGAGAGAGGACGTCACAAGTGGGGCAGCAGGCTCTCTGTACTGTGATTGGTGACGCTGTAATAGAGAGAGGACGTCACACGTGGGGCCGCAGGCTCTCTGTACTGTGATTGGAGTCGCTGTAATAGAGAGAGGACGTCACATGTGGGGCCGCAGGCTCTCTGTACTGTGATTTGTGACCCCGAAATAGAGAGAGGACGTCACACGTGGGGCCGCAGGCTCTCTGTACTGTGATTGGTGTCGCTGTAATAGAGAGGACGTCACACGTGGGGCCGCAGGCTCTCTGTACTGTGATTGGTGTCGCTGTAATAGAGAGAGGACGTCACACGTGGGGCCGCAGGCTCTCTGTACTGTGATTTGTGACCCTGAAATAGAGAGAGGACGTCATACGTGGGGCCGCAGGCTCTCTGTACTGTGATTGGTGTCGCTGTAATAGAGAGAGGACGTCACACGTGGGGCCGCAGGTTCTCTGTACTGTGATTGGTGTCGCTGTAATAGACAGAGGACACCACACGTGGGGCCGCAGGCTCACTGTACTGTGATTGGTGTCGCTGTAATAGAGAGAGGACGTCACACGTGGGGCCGCAGGTTCTCTGTACTGTGATTGGTGTCGCTGTAATAGAGAGGACGTCACATGTGGGGCCGCAGGCTCTCTGTACTGTGATTGGTGTCGCTGTAATAGAGAGAGGACGTCACACGTGGGGCCGCAGGCTCTCTGTACTGTGATTGGTGTCGCTGCAATAGAGAGAGGGCGTCACACGTGGGGCCGCAGGCTCTCTGTACTGTGATTGGTGTCGCTGTAATAGAGAGGACGTCACACGAGGGGCCGCAGGCTCTCTGTACTGTGAGTGGTGTCGGTGTAATAGAGAGATGACGTCACACGTGGGGCCGCAGGCTCTCTGTACTGTGATTGGTGTCGCTGTAATAGAGAGAGGACGTCACACGTGGGCCGCAGGCTCTCTGTACTGTGATTGGTGTCGCTGTAATAGAGAGAGGACGTCACACATGGGGCCGCAGGTTCTCTGTACTGTGATTGGTGTCGCTGTAATAGAGAGGACGTCACATGTGGGGCCGCAGGCTCTCTGTACTGTGATTGGTGTCGCTGTAATAGAGAGAGGACGTCACACGTGGGGCCGCAGGCTCTCTGTACTGTGATTGGTGTCGCTGCAATAGAGAGAGGGCGTCACACGTGGGGCCGCAGGCTCTCTGTACTGTGATTGGTGTCGCTGTAATAGAGAGAGGGCGTCACACGTGGGGCCGCAGGCTCTCTGTACTGTGATTGGTGTCACTGTAATAGAGAGAGGATATCACACGTGGGGCCGCAGGCTCTCTGTACTGTGATTGGTGTCGCTGTAATAGAGAGAGGGCGTCACGTGTGGGGCCGCAGGCTCTCTGTACTGTGATTGGTGTGGCTGCTGGTCGGGGTAGAATAGACAGTAAGGGGTATATTTAATAATATGGGAGTTCTATTAAGAAGTGATGTTGCCCATAGCAACCAATCAGATTCCAGGTATTATCTTTTAGAAGGTGCTAAGTAAATGAACAGTACAATATGATTGGTTGCTATGGGCAACATCACTTCTTAGAACTCCCATCTTAGTAATTTACCCCTAGGAGCCTGTTTCAGATGTGGCCGCAATGTCAGTTTCGAATGTAAGCAGACGATATTTTTGGTCTGCGCCTGACATTGCGTCACACTGCGCAGCCGTCCTGATGGAGTTCGTGGAATAAATTTGGATGCAGAGAAAAGGAACTTCGGTGAGTGTTCCTGGGAAGTAATAGCGGGTGGCTAGACAGACGTGCACCTGTCGCGGCCAGTGACGCACCCTGGCACCGGCGGGCACGTTCCCACTGACGTTCTGAGCAACCACAGGGCTGCTGCAATGTTCCATGGTGCCTCCTTGTACGCAAGCAGCAGATTAGAGACGCAGCCGCTGGGCGTGTCAGTAGGAACCCTATCGGATGCGGCATTAGCGTTATTTCGCAGTCGCGGTGCACCAGCGGCCTAGATCATGCTGCCTATAGGGAATACATATATAGGTTCCCCACGGGCGCCTGAGCCCGGTACACAGATTACCCTTATGTTATTATTCCTGTCTAGGGCTTATAGCAAAGCTAGGGCAGGCTGTGGAACTAGAAGTCCCAGAATAGACACGGCTGAGTGTCTATCCCCCAGTGTATAGTGACTGCTGAGCTATAACCCGGACACTTCTCTGTAGGGAGTAACTGAGGGATTTGCTGGTAACGGGTCTATTTGGGAATGGGGTGTTTGCGCTGGTGAAACACTGGGGATCAGTATGTCGTGTTGATGGCCACAATGTCGGCACTGAGCATGTGGACAGCAGAATTTTGAACTTGCCAACACTGTAGTCGTGAATTAAAGCAGTGTACCCATGTAGGCATTAGAACTTGAATGAAACAGGATGGTAAACCAGCCTGTTTAAAGTTGTAATGCCGACACAGTAACAATGCTATAAATCACATTACTACCGTGTCGGCACGCCGTGTTCAGAATTCCGCTGTCCGCATTCTCGATGTCAACATTGTGTCCAATAGACAAATTAACTACCTCCCGAAAAAAATGTGCTTAATACACTTTATGTGCACTATCTGGGTTCTATAAAGAAAGAGATCTAATTAACATATGTTCATATAGGGTGAGCCAACCTTACAGGGCGCGCGTCCGTGGTTCCAGGAACGCAGCAGGACGCGGCACATGTGACTGTTTTCCCTGAAGCTGTGGAAATAGTCCCAGCTACTACAGCATACCTCATAGTGATTACATTGTGCAGCATCTGGACAGAGGGCCTGATTCAGACCCGCTCGCCAGCGCTGAGCGCTCGCAAGCGGGTCGATGGTGCCCTAGTGCGCATGCGCACGACGGAGGGAGCTCCATCGTGCGCATGCGCGAGACCCGGGGAGCGACGGGGAAGCCGTCACTCCAGGTCTCGCGCCAAAGGGGGCGTGCTGTTGATGTTGATTGACAGCACGCCCCCCTTTGGTGGGCGTGCCGGGGGCGTGGCTGCCAGACGGAGGCGTTCCCATGGGAACGCCTACCGTCTGGGTCCGGTCCCACTGACATCAATAGTGATGTCAGTGGGAGTGATTTTGGCTCTGATAGAGCCAAAATCACTCCAGGGCTTGCGGTCACCGAGACCCTACCGCAGGGTCTCGTTGCAAGCCCGATGGTCGCGATGGTCTTGACCATCGCGACCATCATCATGGACGCTCGCATAAGCTGTGGGTGGTAACCCACAGCTATGCGAGCGTCCAAGAGGCCGCTCCAAGTTTAGGTAGGAGGGTCCTGATTCAGAGTGAGCGCTCTGGTCAGAGCGTTCGGCTCTGAATCAGGCCAGAGTGTTTTTGCAACAAACAGATATTTAGAAATAACCGAATTTATATATAAATGGATGTTATGTTGCCGGCTCTAAATGACCTTTTACATTTATAAATGTTTCCTTTTTACAGAGTTGAACTTTCTCACAAGTATTTTTTCTTCTTTAAATTGAAATGAAAAATTCCTCTCTGCTATGTGGTGATGTTTTAGGCCACAGGTTCTCAAACTCGGTCCTCGGGACCAGTGCATGTTTTCCAGGTCTCCTCACAGAATCACCAGTGAGTAATTACTACATTTGTGCACAGGGGCGTCTTTAGAGAGGAGGGGGCCTGTGACCATCCCCAGCGGCCGGCAGCCAACTGACTCGGCTGGCCGGCCACCGCAGAATCAGTAGACTCTGGACACTAGAGTGTACCCAGAGTCTACTGCGCATGTGCAGATCGCTGGGGAAATGGCGTGGCCACCATTTTTTCCACCGATTTCCTCACAGCGCATGCGCAAAATGCAGGAAAAATGGCCGTGGCGGCCATTTTCCGGCGTTTTGAGCAGTACTGAGAGACCCGACGAGGGTCCTCGGAGAGGTAAGTTTTAGATAATGAGTGCACCGCACCCTGCACCCATTATCGATACGCCCCTGCCTGTGCACCTCCTGGGTGACCTGCAAAACGTGACCTGTGTAGGGTCCTGAGGACCAAGTTTGAGAAACACTGTTTTAGGCTAACACCCTATCATATAACCCTATGGTACAGGTCTCATGTATGCGATCTCACGGTCACACCTTGCACCCCACATAGCTCAGAGCCAGATTTAGACCCCCTATGTACTAAGCCTTGGAGCAGGGGTAGCCTATCTCGGTCCTCGAGAGCTAGTTCACGTTTTCCAGACTACCTAGCTGGTGCACAGGTGTAGTCAATGCTCATTAACACTTTTGAGAAGATCCACAGGTGGAGCTAATTATTTTGCTTGCGATTCTGTGAGGAGACCTGAAAAACATGCACTGTTGGTAGCTTTCGAGGATCAGAGTTGGTTACCCCTGCCTTGGAGAGAGATAAAGTGGATGGAGATAGGAGTTGATTGGTTGGTGTTTTAACTGTCATTTTTCAAACACAGGGGTCTATTTACTAAGCAGTGTTAGGAGAAGTGAAGAGTGAAAAGTGATAAGGTGCCAGCCAATCAGCTCCCAACTGTCATTTTTCAAACACAGCCTGTAAGATGACAGTTAGGAGCTGATAGGCTGGCACCTTATCACTTTTCACTCTTCACTTCTCCTAACACTGCTTAGTAACTAGACCACACAGTCTGTAAAGTGACTGTTAGGAGTGTTTGGTTTATACTTTTATCCATCCACTTTATCTCTCTCCAAGCCTTAGTACATAGACCCCTAAGGGTGGAAGTTTCCCCAAACCCCTGTGCTAGAGACTCTCCCCAATGTGCTATTATTCAGAAGTGTTTAATGAGCTGCCAGGATAAAGTAGTATTGGCACGTAAGGACATCCTGCCTACAGGACTGTGACAAGCCTCCCCTGACAGATCATCCCTGGACTTACTGATCAGTATGTGCTGTGACCCGTTCTTACAGCTATAAGGAACATTTGCTGTGAACCCATCCTCATGCCTCCAATGCAGATGGGATCATTCACTTTACTACCTATAAAACTCAAATGCAATTAATAAACACCCTCTGCCACTGACATTTCCCAGGGGACGTAGAAATAAAACACCAGAGAATGCAACGTATCAGTGTGTTAACACATCACAATGCCCTCAATGTTATTCACAATTGTCCATTGATTGTAACAGCACAGCGCCCCCTGGATGTCAGTAACATGTGAAGTGATCGGTGGCTTACCAGAAGAAAATTCTCGGGCAAACGACAGAGAGACCAGCAGCAGCGGCAGGCCGACAGAGATCAGCTTAATAATCCGATCCAGGGGTAGCTCCAGGCGGAGGCCTTTCTTGCTCGGGGGGCTGTCTGGGAGTAAAGCGTCTGTAAGCATGTACTCCGCCGCCCTGTGTGCAATCGACATGTTTCCACGTAATGATGATCACAAGGTAAAAGTGCTGGAAAAATAGGTCCCCCCAAAATGTTCCCCTGCTAGCTCATAGGTCCAGGTCAGACTAACAGCTCCCGGCTGCTTCCCCGAGAGTTTAAATACCAGTGACTTTTTTTTTTCCCCAAAAAAATAAAACCCTTCAATCGTTACAAGGCATGGAAGATGTGCAAAAATACACTGACATGTCCCCAGTTACTGACACGCCGTAATTTACCGACCACAGGGCTGTAACACTGCAGTTTATGTCAGCAAGAAGATGCTGAATATTTGTGGTCGGACCCTGTGAACGAACAGATCTCTGTGAATAACACGACAATTACAGGGCAGAGCTTCCCCAGCTTGTTCTATATAAAGAGTTTGGTGGTTTCATGTCCCTTTAATTATCCAGCAGAGCAAAGGTCCCTGGTATTACTCCCCATTGTAAGATGTGTAAAGACCTCCTTGTACAGGTCCTGAATTGTATCCAGATATGTCCCGTGTGTATTTAGTGCGTGTTCTCAGACACAGAATACAAGTCTCTTAGGGGTCTATGGACCTGATTCAGACCTGCGCGCTAGGACGCGTTCGCACGCAGCCAGACGATTGTTTGCATTCTGCATATGCATCGCAATGCGCATACGTGAATCAGTGCGAGCGATCGGGAAGCATACGCTCGCTGTGCACAGACAGCCCCACTGAACGAGCGACAAGAGAAGCCATTGGTGGGTGGTGACGGGCTGACCGCTAGAAACGGGGGAGTGGAGGTGCGAACGCAGGCGTGCCTCAGCATCTCAACGCTGTTTCAGAGGCGTGCATAATTATAGGACAGCGTCATAGTACACGTCACCTGGTTGTATTTCACACTGAAATGATCGCAGTGCTTGCGGTAGGGTATGGTCAGCCACAATTGCTGCGATCGCATCTGATGGTACTCGATGTACCGATGGTTGCATACACTTCCTGCAGATGACGTGCGCAAGTGGGCGTCTTATGAATAGGCTGGTGGGCGCCTGCATACACAATGCGATCGCATGCTGAGACATAGTGGGCGTGCTAATGCCTTGACGTGCGTTCTCTTGCCTTGATGAAATTTGCATACGCATCTAGCGTGCGAGCGGGTCTGAATCGTGTCCTATGTGTTAAGCCTTTGGAGAGAGATAAAGTGGACGGAGATAAAGTACCAACCAATCAGATCCTAACTCATTTTTCAAACAGCCTGTAAATTGACATGAGCTGATTGGTTGGTACTTTAACTCCGCCCACTTTCTCTCTCCAAGTCTTTAGCACATACTACACAGACCCCTTAGTAACAGCTCAGTCTGTGTTCTAGCCCAGGGAGAGATGAGTGTTACTGGCCATTGATATAGGCAATTGGTATAACTACCAGGCACAGTCTGACAGAAAGGGCAGGCCCTTTACAGCCAATGAGACACTTGCTTCCATTTCTAATGCACAATTAATCCAAGCTAACATCTGATTGGCTGTTGGGGGATACTGTACGTCTATGCATTGTTATGAAGTAACCCTCATTATTTTGGCTCACCAATCAGTCTGCTGTCCTGCCCGCGCGCACACTGCACAACCCAACGCAGTGGGGGCTGTATGTGCGTCTTGATGCGGTCTCGCCTGCGACTTTATGCAAGTGCCGCTACAAAGCCCTTTCCTGGTGTACGTCCGTGCGTCCGAATGTGCAGGGATAGAGACGCCCATCGTGAGCATCTACAGATGCGGCAACCGTACAAGGTCTATCTTTAGACGCCGCGCTCCCACAAGATGCAGCATGTCTGTGCGTCTGAATAGCAGCCCCCCTTGTCACGTCCCAGTCACCGCCCAATACATTTCATAGACCATGCGTCTGAATCAGTACTGCGATTCTGTGCGCAGACAATCGGGACACGTGCGCAGTGCGACTTAGACCCAAGTACAGCAGATAAACCATTGCTGCACTGCGTCTGACAGCCAGCAGTGTGTGCGAATGCCTGGCACAATATACTAGTCTAATAACAGAGAGCGTTCCATTGCCATAGGAACCGTTTCAGTCTCACTCAGACGTGTGTGCGCGGAAATCCCAATATAGATTGTGTACTGGTCCCTGTAAGGTAATACAGAGCAGCCATTGTACCAGTTTGCTCTGTGCACGCTGCCACTGTGTAATAATAACCTAGCAGGAGATCACAGCCTGACACTACCACAGCTCAGCTTCCTCTATGCCAAGAGCAGCAGAGCCCTGAGCGCACACACAGAGCCAGCTCTGCACAGGGGACTGGAATAGCTCTGCCAGGGAGAGACTGTGTGTACAGAGCTATATTTTAATACATCAACATATCTGAAAATATCACCCAAGGACATGATATTATGGACAGAAAATAGTCAGTAAACAAGGGAATATTTTAGTGTGTGTGTTATAGATAGGTTGGGTATGGGAGATCGGCAGTCGGGATGCCGGCTGGCAAAATACCGACAGTGGCATCCCAATGCTCAGAATAAGTAAGTAACCCTTAACGTCCTAACCCCCCTCCCTCCCAGGGCCTAAACCTAACCCATTAGTGCCTAACACCCCCCTGGTCGTGCCTAAACCTAACCCCCCTGTCCGCAGTCTAACCCTAGCTTTCCCCTTCCTGTAGTCTAACCCTAATCCCCCCCCCGGTCTTGCCTAAACCTAACCCCCCCTGGCCGCAACCTACCCCTAACCTTCCCCCTCCCATAGCCTAACCCTAACCCCCCCCCCCATTGTGGTGCCTAAACCAAGACACCACAGTGCGGACAACAGCAAACTCGGCCCGCTATACTTATCCTCGGGATGCCGGCTGTTGGGATTCCAGCGTCATCTCAACTAATGTCGAGATTCCGGTGTCGGTGTTCTGGCCGCGGTCAGCTAACTACATTCCTTATAGATATGAGTCTATATGTATATAGAGAGGTATATGCTGATATTTTTTTCATTTTTGCATTTCTGGGTTTTAGAATGAGAAACTTTTGTGTTTTTTATTTTATGTGACTCACTCATGGTTATGTGTTATGTGTAAGCTCTGATGGGGCCGGGACTGATGCGTGACTTACTCATGGTTATGTGTAAGCTCTGATGGGGCCGGGACTGATGTGTGACTTACTCATGGTTGTGTGTTATGTGTAAGCTCTGATGGGGCTGGGACTGATGTGTGACTTACTCATGGTTGTGTGTTATGTGTAAGCTCTGATGGGGCCGGGACTGATGTGTGACTTACTCATGGTTGTGTGTTATGTGTAAGCTCTGATGGGGCCGGGGCTGATGTGTGACCTACTCATGGTTATGTGTAAGCTCTGATGGGGCCGGGACTGATGTGTGACTTACTCATGGTTGTGGGTTATGTGTAAGCTCTGATGGGGCCGGGACTGATGCGTGACTTACTCATGGTTGTGTGTTATGTGTAAGCTCTGATGGGGCCGGGACTGATGCGTGACTTACTCATGGTTGTGTGTTATGTGTAAGCTCTGATGGGGCCGGGACTGATGTGTGACTTACTCATGGTTGTGTGTTATGTGTAAGCTCTGATGGGGCCAGGGCTGATGTGTGACTTACTCATGGTTGTGTGTTATGTGTAAGCTCTGATGGGGCCAGGACTGATGTGTGACTTACTCATGGTTGTGTGTTATGTGTAAGCTCTGATGGGGCCAGGACTGATGTGTGACTTACTCATGGTTGTGTGTTATGTGTAAGCTCTGATGGGGCCGGGGCTGATGTGTGACTCACTCATGGTTGTGTGTTATGTGTAAGCTCTGATGGGGCCGGGGCTGATGTGTGACTTACTCATGGTTGTGGGTTATGTGTAAGCTCTGATGGGGCTGGGACTGATGTGTGACTTACTCATGGTTGTGGGTTATGTGTAAGCTCTGATGGGGCCGGGACTGATGTGTGACTTACTCATGGTTGTGTGTTATGTGTAAGTTCTAATGGGGCCGGGACTGATGTGTGACTTACTCATGGTTGTGTTATGTGTAAGCTCTGATGGGGCCGGGACTGATGTGTGACTTACTCGTGGTTGTGTGTTATGTGTAAGCTCTGATGGGGCCGGGACTGATGTGTGACTTACTCGTGGTTGTGTGTTATGTGTAAGCTCTGATGGGGCCGGGACTGATGTGTGACAGAGGTGCTATTTAATAATGTCATGATTCCCAGTAATGTCACTGTGTGTTCTGGTAAGTAATGCTGTTATACACTTACACTACTTTAAATAAGGTCATATTTATTCAGGCTGACACAAAGCACAGCATATAAACTCTGAAGCAGACACAGATGATAATGAGATATGTACAGTCAGGTGCATAAATATTGGGACATTGACAGAATTTTCATATTTTGGCCTCTATTCACCACCACAATGGCTTTGAAATGAAACAAACCAGATGTGCTTTACCTGCAGACTTTCAGGTTTAATTTGAGGGTAATTACATCCAAATCAGGTGAACGGTGTAGGAATTACAACGGTTTCTATATGTGCCTCCCACTTTTTAAGGGGCCAAAAGTAATGGGACAAACTAAACAATCCTAAATCTAACTTTCACTTTTTAATACTTTGTTGCAAATCCTTTGCAGGCAATTACAGCCTAAAGTCTGGAACGCATAGACATCACCAGACGCTGGGTTTCATCCCTGGTGATGCTCTGCCAGGCCTCTACTGCAAATGTCTTCAGTTCCTGCTTGTTCTTG
Source organism: Taudactylus pleione (assembly GCA_031769625.1). Taxonomy (NCBI): domain Eukaryota; kingdom Metazoa; phylum Chordata; class Amphibia; order Anura; family Myobatrachidae; genus Taudactylus; species Taudactylus pleione. The sequence continues at coordinate 6,221,401 of JAUIMM010000277.1, read as the reverse complement.
GGGCATTTTCCCTTCAGTTTTGTCTTCATCAAGTGAAATGCATGCTCAATCGGATTCAGGTCAGGGGATTGACTTGGCCATTGCATAACATTCCACTTTTTAGCCTTAAAAAAGTCTTTGGTTGCTTTTGCAGTATGTTTCGGGTCATTATCCATCTGCACTGTGAAGCGCCGTCCAATGAGTTCTGAAGCATTTGACTGAATATGAGCATATAACATTGCCCGAAACACTTCAGAATTCATTCTGCTGCTTTTGTCAGCAGTCACATCATCAATAAATACAAGGGAACCAGTTCCATTGGCAGCCATACATGCCCACGCCATGACACTACCACCACCATGCTTCACTGATGAGGTGGTATGTTTTGGATCATGAGCAGTTCCTTTCCTTCTCCATACTCTTCTCTTCCCATCACTGTGGTACAAGTTGATCTTTGTCTCATCTGTCCATAGGATGTTGTTCCAGAACTGTAATGGCTTTTTAGATGTTGTTTGGCAAACTCTAATCTGGTCTTCCTGTTTTTGAGGCTCACCAATGGTTTACATCTTGTGGTGAACCCTCTATATTCACTCTTGTGAAGTCTTCTCTTGATTGTTGACTTTGACACATATACACCTACCTCCTGGAGAGTGTTCTTGATTTGGACAACTGTTGTGAAGGGGTTTTTCTTCACCAGGGAAATAATTCTTCTGTCATCCACCACAGTTGTTTTCCGTGGTCTTCCGGGTCTTTTGGTGTTGCTGAGCTATCCGGTGCGTTCTTTCTTTTTAAGAATGTTCCAAACAGTTGATTTGGCCACACCTAATGTTTTTGCTATCTCTCTGATGGGTTTGTTTTGATTTTTCAGCCTAATGATGGCTTGCTTCACTGATAGTGACAGCTCTTTGGATCTCATATTGAGAGTTGACAGCAACTGATTCCAAATGCAAATGTCACACCTAGAATCAACTCCAGACCTTTTACCTGCTTAATTGATAATGAGATAACGAGGGAATAGCCCACACCTGTCCATGAAATAGCTTTTGAGTTGATAGTCCCATTACTTTTGGCCCCTTAAAAAGTGAGAGGCACATATAGAAACTGTTGTAATTCCTACACCGTTCACCTGATTTGGATGTAATTACCCTCAAATGAAATCTGAAAGTCTGCAGTTAAAACACATCTTGTTTGTTTCATTTCAAAGCCATTGTGGTGGTGAATAGAGGCCAAAATATGAAAATTCTGTCAATGTCCCAATATTTATGCACCTGACTGTATATACGGTCCAAAAATGAGTGGGGATAACCCGAATGCAGGATGCAGGGTTACAGGATTACCTAAATGCAGGATGCAGGGTTACACGATTGCATAAATGCAAAAAGTAGGGTTTCAGGATTTCATAATTGCCGATATCTGGGTCACAGGAGCATGTATTCAGGATTGCCTGGTAGCTGAGACACTGGTGCAGGACTGCATGATAACTGGAACACTGGAGCAGGTATTCAGGATTGCCTGCGCACTCATCAGCTTCAGCACAACCTGCAAAGAGCAGCAGCTCTGGGGAGCTTTGTTACTGACTGAAAGGAAATGCCTAGTAGTAGAACAGTGCACTTGCTGACCAGTGGTGGTTCAGCCTGTACAGATTGGGACAGATATATGGAGAACAGTCATATATAGACACTGGTAGCATCTTGGAGGAAGGTGAGAGGGATGAATTGAGATGTACATTTTACCATTCTTTCTATCTTATTCTCTGGCAGCTAGGCTGGGGGACACTGGACCATGGGATTGCAGGTGGCACTTAAACTATAATGTAACTTTAAAACGAAGCTCCTCCCCCCACCAGACCCCATAATGTCAGTACTACAGTAAAAGAGTCCGGTAAGGAGTCGCAGTAACTCAGTGAAACTGTTAGAACCAAAAAAACAAACAAGTAGGGAGCAGTTCTACAAATCAACCAATCAGCTTCTAACTGTCATTTCATAGACTGTGCTAGATAAATGACAGAAGCTGATTGGTTGTTTTAGGCAACTTCTGCACTTTATCTCTCGCCAAGGCTTGATACATCTCCCCTGTGTCCGTCCCCCCTCCTACCTCTTACCCCTATCTTCTATGTTTATTTCCCATTCCTTAATGTCTCACATGGTCTTACATCTCTCTAATCAGGGCCAAATTGACAATGAGAGGATGATGACCAGCTGGCCACATAGTCGACCAACCACAGCTCAAGCTGGGACGCCACTGAGGCTAACAGCGCATAATTTCTGGACATCGCAAGGTGCAGCACAATCGCTCCTATTGCCCCGCACAATTGGTTTCATGCTGTCTATTCCCATACAGGCCTGTATTCAATTTGAGGTGAAAAGTCCAGACTTTTCGCCTGCTGGACCTTCGCCTGTTTTCCAGGCGGAAAAGTATCGCGCGCATGCCCGCTATTCCCCGTATTCAATTCCAAAGTAGGCGAAAACGGAAACCGGCAAAACTTGGATCGGCGAAAAAAAAACCTGGAATTTTCGGGAAATAATCCTAGGACGCCCCTAAAGATGTCCAAACATGGGGGATCACTATGGGTACCCCCATTTTTTTGCCAGCAGAAGAAAGTCGGGTTTTTAAATCGCCGCGACAGGTGCATAAGTGCGGCTTTGAAGAAGGTGATGCAGAAGAACATTTAGAAGTTTTTTTGGGGAAAAATAACTTTGCTCATCAAATTTGGGGTAGTTGAAAATGGGTGCAAGCATATTTGTAAGTCCCTTAAATTATATTTTAAAATTCTGCTAAAATGTACCTGCAATGACGAAAACACCGGCCGCGTATAAGGGAACCTCTCTGGACTCCATTCCGCTAATTTAGAAGTGTGTTCCCTATTATTTATTTTTTTTGTAACCCCAAAATGTAAATACATTTTTTGGGGTGTCCCTATTTTTATTTTTTTTACTTTTTTTTAACACAGATTATTTTTAGGGACCATTCCCAGGAGTGCAGGCTATTATTTTTAAGCCTGCACCCCTAAACCCCAATTCTGCACTTTTTTTCGCCTGCTAAAGGCAAGCGAAAAATGATCCCCGTTTTTTTTACATTGACTTTTTGCACAGGTGAAAAGTCAATTAAATTGAATACGGGGATATTGGAAATAGGCGAAAATGACGTCATCGGCGATAAATTATTGCAGAATTTATCACCGATAAAGGACTTTTTGCCCCATATTGAACATGGCCCATAGAGGCAGGATACAGCCACTGCGATAACATAGGGGGCATCAGGTCACAGCGCCTTCCTGTGCACAGTGCATGGTAACTGCCCCCTGAACCTACCGCTGCTCCTCCAGCCACTGAGAGGCTCCTGGGCGGTTTTGCCACTGCTCATACTAAGGCCACACTGCGCACGTGAGTCAGTATGGAGGCCATAGCTATCATCTGTCGCTTTGGTAAGTTCCCTTTGTTTTTTAGTTAATTAGTATGGAAAATGGACCATACTGTGTATAAAATACGTTGCCAAGCAAGAGAGGGATTTCCTCACATCTCCGCCATCACATTCACTACACTACGTCACATTATGGGATTTATCTATGGTACAAGATAAAAGGTTAAATGATTCCTATTTTATCTTCTATATGTAAAGTAGATTTTATCATGTTACGTTGAAGCGTAGCATATTTTGAGGGTGTGATAACTGGTGCAAGCTGACAATAGCGCCGTTTCTTGCACAGGGCGTCCTTTGTGTGTCTGTCCCTTTCCCCCACTGCTGTAGGTGTTAGTGGTGCCTGGATGTTCGCGCCTGAAAAGGATGGTTCCAAATGGCTTCTAATACGTTTCGTCTGACTAGACTTTATCAACGTCAGCAGCCATTTAGATCCATACTTTGCAGTCATGTACAAGCTGGCACCATGGACATCTACAGTAGTCTCAGTGGTGGTCCCTTTATGGTCTAACATTTTCCCTGCTGTGGCACTGACAGTCTGGAGCTCCTGGACATGTATATTAAAGGACCTAATACGAGACAGCTCACATCATCCACTATCAGACCTGGATCTCGGCATGTACAACGGGTCAGATCATGGTTGTGGCTTTCCAGACCTTTTAAAAATCACTGTGTGGAAATCCTGGGTGCACTGATCTAAGGTTGAGCATGCATTTGCCTAACACTTTATCGGGACGCTTGTATTAGATTTATCTTCCATATTGACAATCTGTTGGGATATATATCCCTGATTGAAGAATGGAGGGTTGCTGTCTGGGACTTAGGGCCTGATTCAGACCCGCTCGCGAGCGCTATGTGCTCGCAAGCAGGTCGATGGTGGCCCAGTGCGCATGCGCACGACGGAGCCGGCTCCGTCGTGCGCATGCACGAGACCCGGATAGCAACGGGCAAACCGTTGCTCTGGGTCTCGTACCAAAGGGGGCGTGCTGTCGATGTTGAGTGACGGCACGCCCCCTTTGGTGGGCGGGCGGGCTGGGGGAGTGGCTGTCCAGACGGAGGCGTTCCCATGGGAACGCCTACCGTCTGGGGCCAGCCCCACTGACATCACAAGTGATGTCAGTGGGAGTGCATTCGGCTTTGTTAGAGCCGAAAGCACTCTGAGGCTTGCGGCAACGAGACCCTACCACAAGGGTCTCGTCGCAAGCCCGATGGTCGCGATGGTCTTGACCATAACAACCATCTTCCTGGCTGCTCGCTATAGCTGTCACCCACAGCTATGCGAGCGGCCAGGAGGCCGCTCTGAAAAACAAGAAGGACGGCCCTGATTCAGAGCGAGCGCTCGGCTCTGAATCAGGCCCTTAATGCGTTCCTGAGAACTGCACTATTACATAGTGGAAACATTGCACAAAAAGGTGCATATGTAATTTATATAGGACTGGGTAGTCATTTACATTGCTGGTACTACTTTGATACTTATGGTTATCTGAATCACGTATTGAAGTAATTATACTGTTTATGTATATATTGAATTGTGCTTTTCATCATTACTTACAATTTGGGATTTTTGTTTTACTGTGATTTCTATATTTTGGCTTTATTATTATTATTACCAGTTATTTATATAGCGCACATTTTCCACAGCGCTTTTACAGAGCATATTTGTCAATTCACATCAGTCCCTACCCCAGTGGAGCTTACACTCTATATTCCCTATCACATGCACATACATACACACTAGGGTTAATTTTTGTTTGGAGCCAGTGAACCTACCAGTATATTTTTGGAGTGTGGGAGGAAACCGGAGCACCCGGAGGAAACCCACGGAAGCACAGGGAGAATATACAAACTCCACACAGTTAGGGCCGTAGTGGGAATCGAACCCACTACCTCAGTGCTGTGAGGCAGTAATGCTAACCATTACACCGTCTGTGCTGCTGTTTTTATAACACAAGATAAAACTACATATATTTTGATACAGCGACAAATTCGGTATTTGTAGTTTTACTTTCACACAGCTTTGGTAAAAAAAGCCACTGCTTGGTATAAAACTTAGTTATCAGCTGTAACTGCTAAAATTACATATTACAGTGTAAGGTGAGTTTATTTAAACCCAAATGTTATCTGAATATAATGTTTGTTAGATAGCAGTGCTGAAAAGCAGGAATGTTGAAACGTATCACCACAGTTGGCTGATAATGTGACCAGCTAACAACATAATCTGGCCTTGTGATTTTACGCAGCTTTGGTTTCAAAGTAACTGCTTGGTATAGAACTGTCAGGTATCAGCTATATCTGCTGAAAGGACATATCATGGTGTAAGGTAATCTTATATTAACCTAAGTGTTCATTTCACCTGTCTATCATTATTTTGATTAAGGCAGGTTGAAATGTATCACGGCAATTGGCTGGTCATGTGACCGGCTAACATCATAATCAGGCTGTGTGACGTTATAGTAAAGGTAAGTTTGTTTTAACCTAAATGTTTTCTGAAAATAATGTTAGCAGTGGTGAAATTAATTCAGGTTAAAAATTATCACATTAGTAGACTGATCATGTGACTGGCTATCATCACAAACAGCCTTCGTGATGTCACTCAGCTTTGGTAAGCAAAATGAAGGAAGGAATGAACTCTGTTTGGGGGCACTCTTAGGTAGTTGTCAAAAATGAAGACAACTTTTATTACTAAATAATTAAAATAAAACTCTCATCATAAATACAACTTTGAAACATAAAGCAAAATGGGAACTGAGCTTTTCATCTTCACAGACAGGTCAGAGGGCATGGCCACATGGTGGAGCATGTAACAAGATCCGTGTGCATTTACAAACTGTTAAACATGCAAAACAGTTGATTGAGATTACAACTAAAATATAAAAAATAAAACTATTAAATGGGAAACTCCCAAAATTACAGGCCAAGGCTGTGGCCACCCTTTATTTAAAGTCAAAAAGTGCAATTCCATGACAATAGATCAAACATGATGAAACGTTTGTCTGATATAAATGCACATAGATAGAATTGGGATGCAGCAATGAAGGATAAAAGGATATAAAGAAATGTAGAGAGACTTGTGTTAGATGTATTTCAGCTTCTGCTGCTAACAGTGTGTCGTCCACAGTGAATGGTCAGAGAGGGAGAGACTACTGAACAAATGAACACGTTGGAAGGAAGATAGAGGGCCTGATTCTGATTCAGCAGTGATTTTGGACGCAGTTCAGAATTTTTTCATTTGTGCATGAGTCCAGGGTCAGAGCTCCAATTGAGCTGCACGGGAGACGCACTCTCTAAAATGTTTTGAAAATGTTGTGGGCATTCCTGGACGGTGACGAGAAGGTGGCATAGCGTGCACGGAGATGGTCCATCTTACGGGTGTGTTATGGGAGTGTGTCGCAGAAAGTGGATGCATGCAGAGACGCACAGCCGCTCACATTGAAGGCCATACTCAGGCGTAGAATCTGCACCTGCCATAGAGCAAGTGCATGTTTCATTGGTGTGACCGATGGTGGCATCTAAAGACACAATTAGCGGTAATTCCGCACATACAGACGCTGACAGTGGGTGTCTCAGTCCTTGCACATTCGTACGCACGGATTTACATTAAGGGAAGGAACATTTTTCGTCCATCGTTGTGAAAATTGTTCACTTTTCAAGGGAAATTCTGACAGATAATCGTTGGTTACAAAATCGTTACGTGTGTATGCACCTTTAGTTGTAATTACCATGAGAGCTTTATTTTACTTATTTAGCAATGAAAGTTAAGTCTTAACTTTTGGCAACTACCTAGGAGTGTCTCATACAGAGTTCTCTCCTCTCATTTGCTGTCTTTATGTCTCAATTCTGGGTAGCATCACCAGGGCAATGCTACCTTAGCTAAACAATTCCTTTGGTAGTCCTAATACTAACTACACTATTTTCATGCATGTGATCACTGACACCCCATTACCTCTCCAGTACAGGAACTCTACCCCCTTCATTTCATGGCATGTCATGGTGTAAGGTAAGCTATATATTAACCTACAGCAAATGAGATAGATGGATAGATATCAGTGGTGAAACGCCGGCAGGTTGAGAATTATCACCTCTGAAGGCTGATCATGTGGCTAGCTTGCACAGTCTTTGTGATGCTTTCAGCTTTGGTTACTGCTTGGTGTAGAACTGTCAGTTATTGCTGTATCTGTTTATATGACATGTCATAGTGTAAAGTAAGCTTATTTTAATTGAAATATCTGAAAATAATGATAGTAGTGGTGAAATGCAGGCATGTTGAGATTTATCACCTCAGTTGGCTGATCTTCAGGCTTTGTGAAGTCATTCAGCTTTGGTTTAAAAGCAACTGTTTGGTATAGAACAGCCAGTTATCAGCTGTATCTGTTGATATGACATTTCATGTTGTAATGTAAGTTTATTTTACTCTAAATGTTATATGAAAATAATGTTAGATGTATAGATTAGATATAGGGGTCTATTCATCATCAGAGGCCGTATGGCCCCGATGATTAATGGTCTCGCTGCGAGGGATACTTGACACTGGACCAATTCATCATTGCTCCGGTGCTGGGACAGCTGCTCCGAAAAGCAGCTGTCCCTTCGGTTAGTATTGCAGATACAGAAGCAGCTGTGTTACTTACCGCTTCCGCATTCGTAAAGCCGCCGGGGAAGTAGTGAGGAGGCAGCGGAGGGATCCGCTCGGTTCTCACTTCGCATCCCCGTAACTCCTTCTCAAAGGAAGGAGCATTGATCCGAGAACAAGCACCGTCTGAAGATGACGCTTGTTCTCGGAAGCAAACTCAGTAAACTTTCAGTTTTCGGAGTTTGCTGAATATCAGGTAGTCCTACTGGACCACTGATGATGAATGGCCCGGTAACCTAAATATGCGGAAACTAGCGTTTCCGCATGGTTACCGGGACATTTATCGTTTGATGAATAGGCCCCATAGACAGATTTATATTATTATTATTATTACCAGTTATTTATATAGCGCACACATATTCCTCAGCGCTTTACAGAGAAGAATATTTGGCCATTCACATCAGTGCCTGCCCCAGTGGAGCTTACAATCTATGGCCCTGATTCAGAGCCGGACGCTCTGACCAGAGCGCTCACTCTGAATCAGGGCCCTCCTCCATTAATATGGAGCGTCCTCCTGGACGCTCGTATAGCTGTGGGTCACCACCCACAGCATATACGAGCGTGCAACAAGATGGTCGCGATGGTCGGGTTTCTCAACCACAAGCCCTGGAGTGATTTTGGCTCTATCAGAGCCAAAATCACTCCCACTGACATCACTAGTGATGTCAGTGGGGCCGGCTTGAGACGGTAGGCGTTCCCATGGGAACGCCTCCGTCTGGCAGGCACGCCCACCAAAGGGGGCGTGTTGTCAATCAACATCGACAGCACGCCCCCTTTGGTGCGAGACCCGGAGCGATGGAAAGCCCGTCGCTCCCCGGGTCTCGCGCATGCACACGACGGAGCTCCCTCCGTCGTGCGCATGCGCAGTGGGGACCATCGACCCACTTGCGAGCGTACTGCCGCTCGCGAGTGGGTCTGAATGACCCCCTATATTCCCTATCAAATGTGCACACACATACACACTAGGGTTAATTTTTGGTGGGAGCCAATTAACCTACCAATATATTTTTGGAGTGTGGGAGGAAACCGGAGCACCCGGAGGAAACCCGCGCAAGCACAGGGAGAATATCCAAACATATCATTTAGGAACTAGAAGCATCAGGCAATGTGCTTAAAACAGAGTTCTCCTCCCCTAGCAGACAACAGACTTTGCAATAAGACAAATATTGTGGAATCAGAGCTCACTTACACAAATGGTTGTAAACAAAATGACGAAGCAGGAAAACTGAAACCCCGAAAGTGCAGAAGATCTTATGTCTGAATGGCAGGAGAAAGCTGCATTGTCACAATCCACTGACAGGAAGCGCCCATTTCGGAAGACCCCCCCCCAACAAAAGTCTGTCCTTCACGTGCCTTCATCTCCAGCAGAACTCTGACGCCTCTGTGCAATCCTTTTGGATTGTCTCACAATTGGAGACCAAGTTTATCGCTCTGGTCTCGTCTGCAAATTTATATCTTGCTGCTATATGGCTGAAACCTCAGCATTTTGCGCTACATTTGAGCCATAAGGTGCAGAGCAGCCTCTGGCTTTATAAGTCTAATACCCGACATACAACCCGGGAAATTTCCTGCTCAGACCCAGGAATTTCTCCTGTGCAAATTCCCGGGTATTTGATGGAGACCCCCCTTTCACACTACAGTGTCTACCCGGGAAATTCCCAGGTAGACCCCTTTCAGACAAGAGCAGGGTTTTTCTGCTTACCTGCCTCTTCTCTTCCGTCTGCTCTTCCTAGCCTATCCCTTCTCCGGCTGCCGCTGATGATGTCATCACTGGGCTGCTGGAAGCCGGCCAATCAAAATGCTGCATTTTTTATTTTATTATTTATTTGTTTTAATTCTTTCATTGCCCAGGTGGTCCAGCGGGAGTGAGGGAGGTCCAGTCGGCAGTCTCCAGCGTAGGTGGGTGTCCCCAGCATCCGGCTGGGGTCCTGTGTCGCTGACTCCATCTACAGCGACACAGCCACCGGCGCGGGGGGTGGTGAGCGGCAGCGCTGAGCGTCCTATAGGACGCTCTGCGCTGCCAACTGTATGTAAAAGCTGTTTGGTGCTGCCCGGGAGTAGTAAATTCCCGGGTAGCACCTTTCAGACATGAGCAGGGTAATTTCCCGGGACTTAAGTCCCGGGAAAAAGCTTGGTCGATTGAAGGGTTGGCTACCTGGGAACGTGTTCCCGGGTAGGTACCTTTCAGACATACGCAGCTACCCGGGAATTTGGCTGAGGCAGGCCAAATTCCCGGGATTCTCGATATGTCTGAAAGGGGTATAAGGGTTTATTTACTAAAGTGCGGCTTTTAAGTGAAATTGTTGCCCATGGCAACCAATCAGATTATAGCTATTATCTTCTAGAACAGTGTTGGCTAACCTTGACACTCCAGCTGTTGTGGAACTATATATCCCAGCATGCCCTGCCACAGTTTTAGCATGCCCTAATAGCAAAACTGTAGCAGTGCATGCTGGGTCATGTAGTTCCATAACAGCTGGAGTGTCAAGGTTAGCCAACACTGTTCTAGAAGATGCTAGATCACAGGTTCTCAAACTCGATCCTCAGGACCCCAAACAGTGCATGTTTTCCAGGTCTCCTCACAGCATCGCAAATGAAATAATTAGCGCCACCTGTGGACCTTTTAAAATGTGTCAGTGAGTAATGACTACACCTATGCACCTGCTGGGTGACCTGGATAATGTGACCTGTGTGGAGTCCTGAGGACAGAGTTTGAAAACCACTGTGCTAGATAAATAAGTAGAATCTGATTGGTTGCTATGGGCAACAACTATTCTAAAAACCTGCACTTTAATAAATACACCCCTAACTCTGCAAACTAAAACCGCTCCAATAACATCACAATGAAGCTGCCGGTGAGAACGGCAACTATCACTGCCTGTAATGAAACGTGTACTGACATGGTAATTTAATGGTAATGTAATCCACTTTATTGCATGATCACATAAATTAGCCCCAGATTGCACAACATTTACATACACATAATCGTCACTGCTGCAATTTACAGTAAACATCCTTAGATCAGATGGTTAAATTAAATTAACTCAGGTGCTAATTAAGTCACTTGTGCTCAAGCATGGATGTCATTAAAACCTGGACTGTAATGGCGGAATTTGAGAACCTCCGCCTAAGATGAATGTCTGTTAAACCGCTGTCCAATTGTTAATATAAAGTCCTGCAAACAGTATATATTATAAACATTACATGCATTATGTTGTATAATAGACTGTTTTGCACAGTTACCTACAACCCCTCGGTCAGTGGTCGTGATGTCATATTATAGATGATTGAGAGAACATTCTGAATATACAGTCAGGTCCATAAATATTGGGACATTGACAGAATTGTCAGATTTTGGCCTCTATTCACCACCACAATAGCTTTGAAATGAAACAAACAAGATGTGCTTTAACTGCAGACTTTCAGATTTAATTTGAGGGTAATTACATCCAAATCAGGTGAACGGTGTAGGAATTACAACAGTTTCTATATGTGCCTCTCACTTTTTAAGGGGCCAAAAGGAATGGGACTATCAACTCAAAAGCTATTTCATGGACAGGTGTGGGCTATTCCCTCATTATTTCATTATCAATTAAGCAGGTAAAAGGTCTGGAGTTGATTCTAGGTGTGACATTTGCATTTGGAATCAGTTGCTGCCAACTCTCAATATGAGATCCAAAGAGCTGTCACTATCGGTGAAGCAAGCCATCATTAGGCTGAAAAATCAAAACAAACCCATCAGAGAGATAGCAAAAACATTAGGTGTGGCCAAATCAACTGTTTGGAACATTCTTAAAAAGAAAGAACGCACCGGAGAGCTCAGCAACACCGTAAGACCATGGAAAACAACTGTGGTGGATCACAGAATAATTATTTCCCTGGTGAAGAAAAACCCCTTCACAACAGTTGGCCAAATCAAGAACACTCTCCAGGAGGTAGGTGTATATGTGTCAAAGTCAACAATCAAGAGAAGACTTCACAAGAGTTAAATATAGAGGGTTCACCACAAGATGCAAACCATTGGTGAGCCACAAAAACAGGAAGACCAGATTAGAGTTTGCCAAACAACATCTAAAAAAGCCATTACAGTTCTGGAACAACATCCTATGGACAGATGAGACAAAGATCAACTTGTACCAGAGTGATGGGAAGAGAAGAGAAGGAAAGGAACTGCTCATGATCCAAAACATACCACCTCATCAGTGAAGCATGGTGGTGGTAGTGTCATGGCGTGGGCATGTATGGCTGCCAATGGAACTGGTTCCCTTGTATTTATTGATGGTGTGACTGCTGACAAAAGTAGCAGTATGAATTCTGAAGTGTTTCAGGCAATATTATATGCTCATATTCAGTCAAATGCTTCAGAACTCATTGGACAGCGCTTCACAGTACAGATGGACAATGACCCGAAGCATACTGCAAAAGCAACCAAAGAGTTTTTTAAGGCTAAAAAGTGGAATGTTATGCAATGGCCAAGTCAATCCCCTGACCTGAATCCGATTGAGCATGCATTTCACTTGATGAAGACAAAACTGAAGGGAAAATGCCCCAAGAACAAGCAGGAACTGAAGACATTTGCAGTAGAGGCCTGGCAGAGCATCACCAGGGATGAAACCCAGCGTCTGGTGATGTCTATGCGTTCCAGACTTCAGGCTGTAATTGCCTGCAAAGGATTTGCAACAAAGTATTAAAAAGTGAAAGTTAGATTTAGGATTGTTTAGTTTGTCCCATTACTTTTGGCCCCTTAAAAAGTGGGAGGCACATATAGAAACCGTTGTAATTCCTACACCGTTCACCTGATTTGGATGTAATTACCCTCAAATTAAACCTGAAAGTCTGCAGTTAAATTACATCTTGTATGTTTCATTTCAAAGCCATTGTGGTGGTGAATAGAGGCCAAAATATGAAAATTCTGTCAATGTCCCAATATTTATGGACCTGACTGTATATATATATATATATATATATACACACACACACACACACGTATATAATATATGTATATATACAAGTCAGTTAGAATGCATAATGCACTATAGTATCAGTTTATTAACTATTGCAAAATAAATACATGCTAATACATAATTAGACACTTGCAGTACTCAGTCTGGTACACAGTAGACAAGGGCATTTTGGGGGTATTCAACTAGGTGCGAAATGTCCGTTTCTGTGGAAAAGTTTCACCGGTGATGTCATTTCGCCAGGCGAAAACGTATCCCCGTATTCAATTCAATTTCGCAGGTGCAGAAAGTCAATGCAACTAGGCAGAAAACAGTGCAGAATTAGAGTTTTGGGCTGCAAACGTGCGGAAACCATCCTGCACCCTTGGGCCAGGCCCCCATAGGTAAACTGTCAAAAACAGTAAAAAAAAAAAAAAAACCCCTTAAGAACACCCCAAAACAGTACTTTCATTTTGGGGGCGTAAAATAAATCAAAGTTGGGGGACAAACTAAAAAACTAGCGAAATAGACTCCAGGGGGGTCCCCAAGTATGCCCCAGGTGTTTTTAAGAGTGCAGGTGTTTGCGGCAGGTGATTTTTTAAGTTTTTTAAACCTAACTTTAGCAACTTTAAAATATGCTAGCCCCCCATTTTCATGTACCCCAAATTTGCTGGGACCAGTTATTTCCACCCCCCAAAAAAATGCTAAATGCTATTCTTCACCATTTGTGCAAAGACGCTAATTAGCAACTAATGAGAGCATTTAAGTACCCCATTTGGGGGTATCTCCCATGATCCCCAATGTTAGTGCATCTTTTTGGGGGTGTCAAGCGGATTTCCCCAAATCTAAAAGCACTTTTCGCCTGTTTGCGTTTTGCAGGGACGCGTTTTCGCGTCCTTTGGAATTGAATACGGGGATAAGCGGGGACGCGTCTGATAAGTTTCCAACGCTAAAACAAGCGATGTAGGAGGAAACTAGATCCTGCCGACGGCAGCGAAATTATCGCGGGTAATTGAATACGGCCCTTAGACTTATAATTCCGGAACCCTGACACTGTTGATTAGAGAGCAGGATAAGACCCTCTGCACACTTCCATCTCACAAGCCAATGATTGTTCACATTTGTATTTGATCCTAATAGTTCTATTTACAGACAACAGTAATACACAAACAATCGCAAAACCTGGCGCAAAATATGCAGTGGTGGTGAGGTCATATCAGCAGCCATCTGTGATTGGTTGATTGAGTCTTGATCACTATAACTGTTATTAGTGTGACCGGTGGTGAGGTCATATCAGTAGCCATCTGTGATTGGCTGATTGAGTCTTGATCACTATAACTGTTATTAGTGTGACCGGTGGTGAGGTCATATCAGTAGCCATCTGTGATTGGCTGATTGAGTCTTGATCACTATAACTGTTATTAGTGTGACCGGTGGTGAGGTCATATCAGTAGCCATCTGTGATTGGCTGATTGAGTCTTGATCACTATAACTGTTATTAGTGTGACCGGTGGTGAGGTCATATCAGTAGCCACCTGTGATTGGCTAATTGAGTCTTGATCGCTATTACTGTTATTAGTGCGACCGGTGGTGAGGTCATCAGCAGCCACCTGTGATTGGCTGATTGAGTCTTGATCGCTATAACGGTTATTAATGTGACCACTGCGATCTACTCACATTATTTTACTGATATTTGCATTCAGTCCGAGGCAGGAACGGAAACTCTCATTGGAAGGAATGGACGGGAACAAACTCAAACTAGCATTTTAATGCTGCATGTGCTTCTGTATTTAATTGTATCTTATTTGGTAAATGCAACTTTAGAACATATTTATAACTCTGCCCAAGTACAGACTATCTTATGTATATGACACTTCATAAAAGTACTATATTGTGTATTGTAACTTCGGCATTTACCAGTAAAGGTGCATATACACGTAACGATTTTTTTTTTTAACGATTTGTCGATAACAACGTCGTTATCGTTAAATCGTTCAAAAAAACCAAAACATTCAGTTTATGAGTTATAACGATGAACGATAATCACAAATGCGCACTCCCGTTTGTAGTTATCGTTCATCCTCCATTTCAGACTGTCCAGTGTGACGACTTTCATTCAGGGAAGGAACATTATTCGTTCATCGTTCAAAAAAATCGTTCATTGCACTTCAAAAAATTGTTCACTTTTTCAAGGGAAAATCTGACAGAAAATCGTTGGTTACAAAATCGTTACGTGTGTATGCACCATAACACTGTCCCCCAGATCACCTGGTGTAAAGCTGCCGCATATATTACATCTTGAGATTCATCCAGTTCTGCGAGGTGCACAGAATAAGTCTTGGGGAGGAGGCGTGGCCAGGGCCGGACTGGCCAATCGGCACGGCTGGAAAATCCCTGACGGGCCGAAGGCCTCAGGCCGGCTTGAGGGGTGTCCCCCCCCCCCCCCTCTCCACACATGCTGGGGTTCATGGTATGAGCTCAGACAGAGGGAGGGAAAGGTTGGTGGCAGTGCAGCACACGGCACACTGCCACCCTGAGATGGCCCTGAATGGCTCGATGGGCCGGGCTGGTCTTAAATCCTTGCCGAGCAGCACTGCCTCCCGACGCTCTTCTCGGCCGGGATACTGAAAGGTGGAGGTGTGCCACGATGCTGGGCCCCCCGTGACTCGGATGGATGATCTAGATCCCCAGTCCGTCCCTGGGCGTGGCCATGTCCCGCTTACACACGGTAAATGTTGGGAGACGTGTTGTGTGAACCTAAGATATTTGTGATTTGTAAATCGTGCAGAGCTCAGGAAAAGACAGCAGAGTCTCTTCTTATTAACCCAAATAACAATCACCACAATTGTAATTATAATATTCATATTTCATCCATTTTATCCATTGTGTCCCCAGAAAATGAACATTAAAAAAAAATAAAAAAAAATGTGCATCACGGAAATAACTTTATGAATAGCGGGGCAGGAAGGCCATGACGGACGCTGTAAATTGGGCACTGCTTGTAATCACAAGGCCAATCGAACCAGGCATACCGGACCCCGCAGACGTGGGGGCAGACTTTAAAATAGACGGGGATCACTTTAAAATAGGAGGCTAATAATTTTGCGGAGGCCGGGACCCAGGCGTGAGTTTTCTCATCCTTATTAAACTTGCAGCATACCTATAGGAGAGAGACATCGATTTGGAATCAGAAACCAGGGAATTGTCAGTAACGGTCAGATGTATGGACATGTGTTTTATTATATTAATATAATATATTACATTAATACAATATTAATATGTATACAATCAGTTATGGAACGCGTTCTAATAGTCATGTGACATGGGTGGAGCAGTTTCATAGAACATAGGCCCTGATTCGGAGCCGGACGCTCTGACAGAGCACTCGCTCTGAATCAGGGCCGGGCTATTTTTTTTTTTTAGAGCGGCCTCCTGGCCGCTCGCATAGCTGTGGGTGCCCACCCACAGCCATACCGAGCGGCCAGGAAGATGGTCGCGATGGTCAAGACCATCGTGACCATCGGGATTGCGACGAAACCCTTGTGGTAGGGTCTCGTTGCCGCAAGCCCCAGAGAGATTTCGGCTCTAACAGAGCCGAAAACTCTCCCACTGACATCACTCGTGATGTCAGTGGGGCCGGCCCCAAACGGAGGCGTTCACATGAGAACGCCTCCGTTTGGGCAGCCACTCCCCCGGCCAGCCCATCAAAGGGGGCGTGCTGTCACATCGACAGCACGCCCCCTTTGGTATGAGACCTGGAGCGACGAATTGCCCGTCGCTATTCGGGTCTCGCGCATGCGCACGACGGAGCCGGCTCACCATCGACCAGAATCAGGCCCATAGAGCAGGCGAGGGTAAGACAAGTCATCTTCTCGTGATCTATAAGAGCCCTGCACAGCGAAATCGGTGTGGTTTACCGCCGGACCCATGCCCGGCGGTTGGAATCCCGACAGCGGCAGGAGGAGGAATCCTGATCGTCCAAGGTAAGTATATACTATTTCTACCCCCTAACCCTCCCGTAGGGGTGCCTAACCTTCCCCCCCAGTGCCTAAACCTAAGTCCCCCAGGGGGGTGCCTAACCCTAAGTCCCCCCCGGGAACCCAAAACCTAACCCTCCCCCCCCCCCCTCGCGGCTATCCACGCTCGGCGCCACTTCGATCGGGATGCCGGGCGTCGAGCTCCCGGCGTATGTCTAATGACAGGCGTCGGGATTTCGACGTCTGTCATTAGACACTTGCCGTGATATGACAGTCGGGAAGTCGGCTGTCGGGATTAGGTCAGCCAGGCTTCCCGACTGCATACCTGCACAGCAACCAGGTCTCACCTCTCTGGCTCCATGTTCATAATCAATAATATGTAAGTAATAATTCTATATGATATATGTTATCATGGATCTGTGTTGGGAGCTGGATCCAGCATCCAGAATCACGTCAACATTTGTTGAATGTCGACCTAATGTCCTTGTCGACATTCGGAATGTCGACTGTTCATGCTACACCCATTGGGAGCAACGTTGTTTATATGTTTCTCAAACATATTATGTTTTTACATCCCACTTACCTCAAACATATCGTCAAACATGCGAGTAAATAAAAGGTCCTGGTCGTAGGTTATATTCATGTATCCATAGTCCTCGTAGACATCGATGGTGACTGGGAACGGACCTTTAAAAGAGACATCCTGCTCGCCGTACGCAATTGCTCGTGCCCCCAAGGCCAGCCGGTACGCTACCGTTTGCTTATCCCTCGGGTGAACGCTGGAAAGAGAACGAGGTCGTTTCACATTGTAATTAATAAGCCACATTTTATCTGCATTGATACAATTCCTGATCGACAGAATGTGGATGACAGCGATACCTCCCTCTTGGCCAAATGTATCATAAATATCTTCTGTACTGAGAAGCTCCTGACACATGGATATGTGTATGTATCACTATAAAGAGAGAGAGAGGGCAAGAAAGCACGGTGTAAAATGTTTCTATAGTGACAGCCCTGATGATGTTCGATGAATGAAACGCGCCAGATGGCCTCCTAACTTAGGGTTGGATCAATTTAGGGTACACATTCGGTGTCGCTACATCCAGGGGTAAATTTACTAAAGTGAACGTTTTTAGAAAGTGAGTTTTAGAAGAGATGTTGCCCATAGCAACCAGATTCCATCTATTATCTTCTAGCAGGTGCTAGTTAAATGTAAATTGTAGAATTTTATTGGTTGCTATGAGCAATATCTCTTCCAAAACTCACTTCTAAAAACTCTCACTTTAGTAAATGTACCCCCACTCTCAAGAGACCACAGGCCCTGATTCAGAGCCGGACGCTCTGACAGAGCGCTTGCTCTGAATCAGGGCCATCCTTCTTCATTTTAGAGCGGCCTCCTGACCACCCACAGCTATAGCGAGCGGCCAGGAAGATGGTCGCGATGGTCTTGACAGAGCAAGAAGTCCACCCATTAACATCACTTGTGATGTCAGTGGGGCCGGCCCTAGACAGTAGGCGTTCCCCCGGCCCGCCCACAAAAGGGGGCGTGCTGTCACTCAACATCGACAGCATGCCCCCTTTGTAGCGAGACCCGGAGCGACGGCTAGCCCGTCGCTATCCGGGTCTCGCGAATGCACACGACGGTGCCACTTCCGTCTTGCGCACGCGCACTGGGCCAACATCGACCTGCTTGCGAGCGCTCAGCGCTCGCGAGTGAGTCTGAATCAGGCCCACAATCCTTCCAGAAATAAATCATGTTTTGGATCTGCCTGGAGTGATTTTTAATCTAGTATGAATTTTCAATGAGGGCGAATAACAGTTTCTTGATGAAAAAAGATTTTTCACATTTTACGTATACCGGGCGTTCTTGGGTTTTTTTAAATTTTTTTTTACTTTTTTTGAGTGAGCCGTTTACAATTAGAACACCAGACATCGTTGCCTGTATGTTGTAAGGTTGTAATTATATCATCCAGCCTTCAGAGATATTAACAGATAAGCCCCTATACAAAGTGAGCAGAATAACCGCTGTGCGCTCTCTCCCTTGTGTCTGCTTTTTATAATACAATAAATGCATATGTAAGCGACTTGTGGTTAGTTTTTGTGATCCTTTAAGCTACGCTCTGACCTAGCAACATAGAGCTTACAATCTAATGTCTGATACAATGAGAATGTAGATAATAAGTCACTAACGTTCCCCTTCCCCCATCTGGAGCCTGGGGTCTGATTCCTCCTCTCTTAAGATTGTGACTTGTGATTGGTCCTCGCATTCTCCCCTTCCCTCACCCCCAGATTTTCATCAGGTCCCCTGGGGCTCAAGCTAGGGGGGGGGAGGGGCGCTTTAGGAAAACATTATCTTAGGTGGTAGCTTTAAGTTCAATAACAAAACACATACATACATATATATATATATATATATACACAGTCAGGTGCATAAATATTGGGACATTGACAGAATTTTCATATTTTGGCCTCTATTCACCACCACAATGGCTTTGAAATGAAACATACAAGATGTGCTTTACCTGCAGACTTTCAGATTTCATTTGAGGGTAATTACATCCAAGTCAGGTGAACGGTGTAGGAATTACAACAGTTTCAATATGTGCCTCCCACTTTTTAAGAGGCCAAAAGTAATGAGACTATCAACTCAAAAGCTATTTCATTGACAGGTGTGGGCTATTCCCTCGTTATTTCATTATCAATTAAGCAGGTAAGAGGTCTGGAGTTGATTCTAGGTGTGACATTTGCATTTGGAATCAGTTGCTGTCGACTCTCAATATGAGATCCAAAGAGCTGTCACTATCGGTGAAGCAAGCCATCATTAGGCTGAAAAATCAAAACAAACCCATCAGAGAGATAGCAAAAACATTAGGTGTGGCCAAATCAACTGTTTGGAACATTCTTAAAAAGAAAGAACGCACCAGAGAGCTCAGCAACACCAAAAGACCCGGAAGACCACGAAAAACAACTGTGGTGGATGACAGAAGAATTATTTCCCTGGTGAAGAAAAACCCCTTCACAATAGTTGGCCAAATCAAGAACACTCTCCAGGAGGTAGGTGTATATGTGTCAAAGTCAGCAATCAAGAGAAGACTTCACAAGAGTGAATATAGAGGGTTCACCACAAGATGTAAACCATTGGTGAGCCTCAAAAACCGGAAGACCAAATTAGAGTTTGCCAAACAACATCTAAAAAAGCCATTACAGTTCTGGAACAACATCCTATGGACAGATGAGACAAAGATCAACTTGTACTAGAGTGATGGGAAGAGAAGAGTATGGAGAAGGAAAGGAACTGCTCATGATACAAAATATACCACCTCATCAGTGAAGCATGGTGGTGGTAGTGTCATGGCGTGGGCATGTATGGCTGCCAATGGAACTGGTTCCCTTGTATTTATTGATGATGTGACTGCTGACAAAAGCAGCAGAATGAATTCTGAAGTTTTTCGGGCAATATTATATGCTCATATTCAGTCAAATGCTTCAGAACTCATTGGACGGCGCTTCACAGTGCAGATGGAAAATGACCCGAGGCATACTGCAAAAGCAACCAAAGAGTTTTTTAAGGCTAAAAAGTGGAATGTTATGCAATGGCCAAGTCAATCCCCTGACCTGAATCCGATTGAGCATACATTTCACTTGATGAAGACAAAACTGAAGGGAAAATGCCCCAAGAACAGGCAGGAACTGAAGACATTTGCAGTAGAGGCCTGGCAGAGCATCACCAGGGATGAAACCCAGCGTCTGGTGATGTCTATGCGTTCCAGACTTCAGGCTGTAATTGCCTACAAAGGATTTGCAGCAAAGTATTAAAAAGTGAAAGTTAGATTTAGGATTGTTTAGTTTGTCCCATTACTTTTGCCACCTTAAAAAGTGGGAGGCACATATAGAAACCGTTGTAATTCCTACACCGTTCACCCGATTTGGATGTAATTACCCTCAAATGAAATCTGAAAGTCTGCAGGTAAAGCACATCTTGTTTGTTTCATTTCAAAGCCATTGTGGTGGTGAATAGAGGCCAAATTATGAAAATTCTGTCAATGTCCCAATATTTATGCACCTGACTGTATATGTGTATGTATGTATTTATTATACGGTACTTGTGTACTTTACGGACTCATTGCAGAGAGAACCCAATGAATGTTTTAAATGGCATTTGTGTCCTTTACATACACAAGTACCAAAAGTTGTCCCCTTGCAGGTTCGCTGCGATCGCCACGCTTCGGGCTCGCTGGCTCTTTAAGTTCGCCACAAGGTTATTTTCCCCCTCTATGCCCACTTGGATGGTAGGCAATGACGCTGGCCGCTGGGAATGATGCTGGACACTGGCTGATGATGTCAGGGTCCTCTCCGTGAAGGGGATTTAGACATTACCATGACGGATAATAATAATGAGTGTAGGACACTTGGGTTCTCTCTGCAATAAATCCGTAAAGTACACAAGTACCCATTATACTTCTATATTTATATATTCTGCTGAGCTGACCTCCCATACGGAGACTTCTCATCACCGAGGTCCATTGTCACAGCCATAAAGGTATTCGGCATCGTTGGGTTGGGGACATAACCATAGTCAGCGGTCTGATGCCACCTGATTACCGGATAATTGTCGTATTTCTTCTGTTTCTGGTATGTGCTGAGCTGGAGAGAATATATCAGAGTTACTCCACACAGCAGCATTACAGGTACTCATCATCACCGAGAGGGAACCTTAGGGGCACTGTGACCACAGACTACAGATATGCATGCTATAGTGTTATTGCTCTGAGAACACCCCCCTGCTTCTTCCATTAACCACTTGGTCTAAGTGCTGTGCAGGGTAAGGTTATATACTCTGCTGCAGCCCTCAGTAGTGACCTCCCCGGCGGTTCCCGGCTGTCTGGCCCCATTTGTCTCTCTGGATGAAATATTTGTTATTACCTGGACAAATCCGAAGGGGAAGTTGGGATCAGTTTGCCCCATAGAGCCCTCGTGGAAGGAGCGTCTCCAGTCCTTGATGAGAGCGGGGAAGGTGCAGTTGTAGAGGTTGGTGTTCATTTCCGTGTTCTGCTCCCCTGGAGGGATTACAGTAGTGGATGTAAAACCGTGTAGCACAATAACTGTTCACCATACAGGGAGCGCCATCTGCAGGAGATCCTGCAAAGTACAGGGTACGGCCATCTGGTTCATGGATCTACTACATTGGAACACAGCTGGTTCATGGATCTAATACATTGGAACACAGCTGGTTCAGGCAGATATACGGTGCAACACAGCTGGTTCATGGATCTACTACATTGGAACACAGCTGGTTAATGGATCTAATACATTGGAACACAGCTGGTTCATGGATCTAATACATTGGAACACAGCTGGTTCAGGCAGATATACGGTGCAACACAGCTGGTTCAGGGAGCTAATACAGTGGAACACAGCTGGTTCAGGGAGCTATACGGTGCAACACAGCTGGTTCAGGCAGCTATACGGTGCAACACAGCTGGTTCAGGGATCTACTATATTGGAACACAGCTGGTTCAGGCAGATATAAGGTGCAACACAGCTGGTTCAGGCAGATATACGGTGCAACACAGCTGGTTCAGGCAGATATACGGTGCAACACAGCTGGTTCAGGCAGATATACGGTGCAACACAGCTGGTTCAGGCAGATATACGGTGCAACACAGCTGGTTCATGGAGCTATATGGTGCAACACAGCTGGTTCAGGCATATATAAGGTGCAACACAGTTGGTTCAGGCAGATATACGGTGCAACACAGCTGGTTCAGGCAGATATACGGTGCAACACAGCTGGTTCAGGGATCTACTATATTGGAACACAGCTGGTTCAGGCAGATATAAGGTGCAACACAGTTGGTTCAGGCAGATATACGGTGCAACACAGCTGGGTCAGGGAGCTATATGGTGCAACACAGCTGGTTCAGGCAGATATACGGTGCAACACAGCTGGTTCAGGGAGCTATACAGTGCAACACAGCTGGTTCATGGAGCTATACGGTGCAACACAGCTGGGTCAGGGGGCTATACGGTGCAACACAGTTGGTTCAGGCAGATATACAGTGCAACACAGCTGGTTCAGGGAGCTATACGGTGCAACACAGTTGGTTCAGGCAGATATACGGTGCAACACAGCTGGTTCAGGCAGATATACGGTGCAACACAGCTGGTTCAGGCAGATATACAGTGCAACACAGCTGGTTCATGGAGCTATATGGTGCAACACAGCTGGTTCAGGCATATATAAGGTGCACCACAGTTGGTTCAGGCAGATATACGGTGCAACACAGCTGGTTCAGGCAGATATACGGTGCAACACAGCTGGTTCAGGGATCTACTATATTGGAACACAGCTGGTTCAGGCATATATAAGGTGCAACACAGTTGGTTCAGGCAGATATACGGTGCAACACAGCTGGGTCAGGGAGCTATATGGTGCAACACAGCTGGTTCAGGCAGATATACGGTGCAACACAGCTGGTTCAGGCAGATATACGGTGCAACACAGCTGGTTCAGGGAGCTATACGGTGCAACATTGCTGATTCAGAGAGAGCCATATGGTGCAGTTACAAGGTGTATAGGTGATCTGCACTATTATGTATGTATTATAAAGCTGCTTGGCCGAAAAATAGCAAATGTAATAGGTAAAATGCTGAGCGCTAATTAGTACAGTGTGTGCTAGTGGTAGAAAAGTAAAGCCATACGGTGCACAGCTAGTTCAGGGAGCCATACGGTGCACAGCTAGTTCAGGGAGCCATACGGTGCACAGCTAGTTCAGGGAGCCATACGGTGCACAGCTAGTTCAGGGAGCCATACGGTGCACAGCTAGTTCAGGGAGGCATACGGTGCACAGCTGGTTCAGGGAGCCATACGGTGCACAGCTGGTTCAGGGAGCCATACGGTGCACAGCTGGTTCAGGGAGGCATACGGTGCACAGCTGGTTCAGGGAGCCATATGGTGCAACACGGCTGGCTCTGGAAGCTATACGTCGCAACACAGCGGGTTCAGGGAGCTATACAGTGCAACATGTCTGGTTCTTGGAGCTATATGGTGCAACACAGCTGGTTCAGGAGGCTATACAGTGGGTCTTTGCCCAGCGTATCTCAGCTGATTCCGGGCACTGTACGTCTCAGATTATATTGGGCGCTGAGCAGTGCAAACAAGCTGGAGAAAGCCTAAAATTATTTCTTCTTTTCAAATTCTTACCTTGATACCATATGGCTCCTTTAATGGTCATGTTGAGGAGGGGATGGATCATGGCATTCCAGAGGAGGGAGTAGTTACACGGGCCATTTATCATTTCTGAAAACTCCAGACTTCCAAAATAATAAAACAATAAGAGCACATTTAGCAAAAAATATCTGTCTGCCTATAAAACCTGCCCAACTTAGAGACACAACCTATTATTCTATTTAATGGAGGATCCTAGATCTGTGGGGACTTCCCTTACATCCACACACATCACACAGGATCCCAGATCTGAAGGGACTTCCCTTACAGCCACACACCATCACACAGGATCCCAGATCTGTAGGGACTTCCCTTACAGCCACACACCATCACACAGGATCCCACATCTGTAGGGACTTCCCTTACATCCACCCACCATCACACAAGATCCCAGATCTGAAGGGACTTCCCTTACAGCCACACACCATCAAACAGTATCCCAGATCTGAAGAGACTCCCCTTACAGCCACACACCATCACACCGGATCCCAGATCTGTAGGGACTTCCCTTACAGCCACACACCATCACACAGGATCCCACATCTGTAGGGACTTCCCTTAGAGCCACACACAATCACACAGGATCCCACATCTGTAGGGACTTCCCTTACAGCCACACACCATCACACAGGATCCCACATCTGTAGGGACTTCCCTTACAGCCACACACCATCACACAGGATCCCACATCTGTAGGGACTTCCCTTAGAGCCACACACAATCACACAGGATCCCACATCTGTAGGGACTTCCCTTACAACTACACACCATCACACAGGATCCCAGATCTGTAGGGACTTTCCTTACAGCCACACACCATCACACCGGATCCCAGATCTGAAGGGACTTCCCTTACAGCCTCACACCATCACACAGGATCCCACATCTGTAGGGACTTCCCTTACAGCCACACACCATCACACAGGATCCCAGATCTGTAGGGACTTCCCTTACAACTACACACCATCACACAGGATCCCAGATCTGTAGGGACTTTCCTTACAGCCACACACCATCACACAGGATCCCAGATCTGTAGGGACTTCCCTTACAGCCACACACCATCGCACAGGATCCCAGATCTGTAGGGACTTCCCTTACAGCCACACACCATCACACAGGATCCCAGATCTGTGGGGATCCACTACAAGGTTTAAACACGTCTAGCCCTATAAAGTTTTAGTTCTGTACCTAAGAGCTTGTACGCATACATGCAGACGTGGATGAATTTAACCAGCTCCCAGAGGAATAACACGTATGAAGACTTTAGACCAGTCATTGCACTGAGGGCCCGATTCAGACCCGCTCACGAGCGCTGAGCGCTCGCAAGCGGGTCGATAGTGCCCAAGTGCGCATGCGCACGACGGAGGCGGCTCCGTCGTGCGCATGCGCGAGACCCGAATAACGACGGCCAAGCCATCGTTATGGGTCTCGCACCAAAGGGGGCGTGCTGTCGACCTTTGGTGGGCGTGCCGGGGGCGTGGCTGGGGCCGGCCCCACTGACATCACTAGTGATGTCAGTGGGAGTGCTTTTGGCTCTGATAGAGCCAAAAGCACTCCAGGGCTTGCGGCAGCGAGACCCTACCGCAGGGTCTCGTCGCAAGCCCGATGGTCTTGACCATCGCGACCATCATTTTGGCCGCTCGCTATAGCTGTGGGTGGTCACCCACAGCTATGCGAGCGGCCAGGAGGCCGCTCCAAAAAGGAGCAGGGACGGCCCCGATTCAGATCGAGCGCTCTGTCAGAGCGTCCGGCTCTGAATCAGGGCCTCTGTGTGATTGTATATGTTACTAAGTTGTAGCACTATGGAACACAGCAGGCAGTATCAGAACTGACGCCAATCGTCTCTTGTCAGCAAGTGGGTTTGTAGCGTGCGTACATTGTATGACATACAGCCACGGCGTCAGATGCTTGACACTCACCAAAGGTACACGGAGCACTTCACTTCTGCCCCCATGCGTATGAAGGTCTAAGCTAAGTTATCCCATGGTGATTATACTGCATGGGAACGATAACATTTACTATCTCCTGCCATAGTGAGCAACCTGCTGACCACATATAAATAATTCACCTCTGGATCACATCTTTGCTGTAGTCAGAGAGTCCACACTTTGCCAGCGCGGTTTTTGATGACCAGGCCTCGACCGGCGTTCCTCCCCATACCGATTCCACAAGTCCTATCGGATACTTCAGTCTGCGTTCCAAATGGCGACCAAACAGCCAGCAGACGGCAGAAAAATAGGTGAAATAGCCGTGTCCGAGGTTTTCTTTTCTCAAAACACAGAAACAAACAGAGATGATCTAAAAGCAAAGAATGCGACTGGCGAATGCCGGATACTGGCAGCTTTATTAGAAAACGTCTTACCGGGGGTCGGGACCGTCCACTCCAAGTCCACCTTCGCCAGGTCCTCCAGTTCCACATTGGCTGTTTCTAGTGCCGCCGTGAATAAGCGAATGTTGGGATATTGCGAGGCTTTGGCCAGCTCCATGCTAGCATTGAAGATCTGTGTAACAGAAGATACTGCATAAGGGGCCTGTGTCTGGTTCGGAGCATCTGTGGAGGCTTTTTTTGTACATCTGCGCCATTCCTGCTATCCGCCCGTCTATGCACGCCATCCATTCACAGCTTGTGCTACTAAGCAGAGCAGCGGGTGATAGCGGGCCTCCCAATCTACCCCACCCACTGCGGCCCACAGGCGGGACGGCGAGACAGTGCCCGATAAGCAGAACTGTCCCGACAAAATCAGGACGATTGAAAGGTATGTGTGAAGGGGAAATCCCCAGTGGGCCCCATTGCCTGAGGGTGCTTGGTTTGTTTCTATGGAAACTACAACAAGATTAGCCCTCCTGCCAATTAAAGTGGGTGGACCTGACATACCCCTGCCCACTCCTTTATAAAGGGGTCCTGTTCTTTGCATGTCCTCTCTATTGTTTGGCCATGTTCCTCTGTGGTGGCCGGCCCACCTCCTAAGCTTGTGCCCGACTACTGCATTCCCTGGTGGGTCCTTCATGCTTCAGTCCAGCATTGGGTCTCTCAGAATTAGGCCCCAAATGCACACTTCTTTGCAGGGGCGTATTAAGAGAGGAGGAGGCCCGTGTGCATTCCCCGTCCGGGGCCCCCTCCTCTCTCCCCGGCAGCAGACTGACAGCTGACCGAGGTAGCAGTAGATTCTGGGCACTAGTCTGTGCCCATAGTCTACTGCGCATGCGCAGATCGCCAGGAAAATGGCGCGGAGGCCATATTCCGGCGTTTTGTGCAGGACTGAGACACCCGACGCTGTATTAGAAAATATGGGTGCAGGGTGTGCGGTATGGGCCCCCCTGGACCAAGGGGCCCGTGTGCACCACACACCCTGCGCCCATTATAAATACGCCCCTGCTTCTCCTATAAGGGTGTCCAAAGTGGAGGATAATCATTATTCAGCTAGAGGTACCTCTGACACAGTCATCTGCATATTGCTTTGTCCGCCACAAATCCAGACATCGCCAAACAGGACGTCGTCCAAGTGGATACTTGTAATTTCTTTCATGTCGTTTTGCTGGGCAACCAAGTGGTAGGGGCCCCCAAAATTCATTGGGTCCAGCAGGACCTTCCAGGTACCAACTTCTACAGGGAGGAAAGGAAACAAAACAGATACGTTATGGGGGTCTCCGGCCTAGTTAGACAATGACAGATGGGTGTAGCATTTCCCCTGAGGCGCTGGAAATGGAAAATACCTAAATCTGATATAAATATTTCTGCACGCTCGGGCGGGTGTGGATCACTAGGTCTACAACAAAAAGGTAGACAATGTTAAGGTAGACAATACAAGTTAGACAGGCAATACGTCGACAGGTCAACACACTAAAGGTCGACTAGTTAGATGGTCAACATACAAATGGTCGACACTGAAATGGCCGACACATTTTTTTTCTTTTTTTTTCTTTCTAGCCCTAATCTTCACCCTAACTATAACCGTCCCTCCTGGCGCCTAACAATAACCATCCCTTTTAATGCCTAACCCTAACCCTCCGGTAAGTGCCTAACCCTCCCTCCTGGTGCCTAACCCTAACCCTCCGGTAAGTGCCTAACTCTCCCTCCTGGTGCCTTTCCCTAACCCTCCGGTAAGTGCCTAACTCTCCCTCCTGGTACCTAACCCTAACCCTCCGGTAAGTGCCTAACCCTCCCTCCTGGTGCCTAACAATAACCATCCCTTTTAATGCCTAACCCTAACCCTCCGGTAAGTGCCTAACTCTCCCTCCTGGTGCCTTTCCCTAACCCTCCGGTAAGTGCCTAACTCTCCCTCCTGGTGCCTAACCCTAACCCTTCGGTAAGTGTCTAACCCTCCGGTAAGTGCCTAACTCTCCCTCCTGGTGCCTAACCCTAACCCTCCGGTAAGTGCCTAACCCTCCCTCCTGGTGCCTAACCCTAACCCTCCGGTAAGTGCCTAACTCTCCCTCCTGGTGCCTTTCCCTAACCCTCCGGTAAGTGCCTAACTCTCCCTCCTGGTACCTAACCCTAACCCTCCGGTAAGTGCCTAACCCTCCCTCCTGGTGCCTAACAATAACCATCCCTTTTAATGCCTAACCCTAACCCTCCGGTAAGTGCCTAACTCTCCCTCCTGGTGCCTTTCCCTAACCCTCCGGTAAGTGCCTAACTCTCCCTCCTGGTGCCTAACCCTAACCCTTCGGTAAGTGTCTAACCCTCCGGTAAGTGCCTAACTCTCCCTCCTGGTGCCTAACCCTAACCCTTCGGTAAGTGTCTAACCCTCCCTCCTGGTGCCTTTCCCTAACCCTCCGGTAAGTGCCTAACTCTCCCTCCTGGTGCCTAACCCTAACCCTTCGGTAAGTGTCTAACCCTCCGGTAAGTGCCTAACTCTCCCTCCTGGTGCCTAACCCTAACCCTTCGGTAAGTGTCTAACCCTCTGGTAAGTGCCTAACCCTGAAAAACAAAAATGTGTCATCCATTTTTGTGTCGACCTTCTGTCCCTGTCGACCTTCTTACTAGTCTTAGTAGCGCCAAAAATATCTATTCTCTGTCTAAGTTATGACTGTCAAAGAGCACAATCACGAGCTGCTGGGATATATGGATGAATTGGACAAGCAAAGTACGCTACAGAGCGTTTTACAGGCGAGTATAACGCAATGTGGGCCTAATTCATTACGGATCGCAACTGCGAATGCAATAGCGATTACGCACGCAGTTCAACTGCGATAGTATGCTATTGTAATCGCTATGCTGTCGCTGCACTACATAGGAACGCCCACTTTACCTTACACACATTCGTAATCTTTAGCAAGACTGTGAAACCACCGGTAACAGTGAGTACCATCGCAGCCTCACGCACACTTACACAATGTCTGACGTTACTCAGGAATTGCTAACCTCAGCGCACGCTATGTGTCCTCAGGGTGCGTAGGGCATCGCAGTTCGCCCCGTTTTGTAGGTGAGTGATGTCAGTGGTGAGCTTCCGGCTCTATTAGAGCCGAAAGCTCACTGGGGCTTGCGGTAGACGAGACCCTATCACAAGGGCCTCGTCGCAAGCCCCGATGGTCGCGATGGTCTTGACCATCACGAACATCAATCTGGCCGCTCGCTAAAGCTGTGGGTGGTCACCCACAGCCTAGCGAGCGGCCAGGAGGCCGGCTCTGAACATAGAAGAGGCCGCCCTCATTCAGAGCGAGCGCTCGCATTTTGCGAGCGGCCCTGAATGAGGTCCAGTGTGCGAGTGTATCCGTGGACTGACTGCCACATTGTTATAGATAGGACTGTGTATACACAGGATTATAGATAGGACTGTGTATACAGGATTATAGATAGGACTGTGTATACACAGGATTATAGATAGTACTGTATACACAGGATTATAGATAGGACTGTGTATACACAGGATTAATAGATAGGACTGTGTATACACAGGATTATAGATAGGACTGTGTATACACAGGATTATAGATAGGACTGTGTATACAGGATTATAGATAGGACTGTATATGTATACAGGATTATGGATAGAACTGTGTATACAGGATTATAGATAGGACTGTATACACAGGATTATAGATAGGACTGTGTATACAGGATTATAGATAGTACTGTATACACAGGATTATAGATAGGACTGTATACACAGGATTATAGATAGTACTGTATACACAGGATTATAGATATGACTGTATACACAGGATTATAGATAGGACTGTATACACAGATTTATAGATAGGACTGTGTATACACAGGATTATAGATAGGACTGTGTATACAGGATTACAGATAGGACTGTATACACAGGATTATAGATAGGACTGTGTATACACAGGATTATAGATAGGACTGTGTATACAGGATTATAGATAGGACTGTGTATACACAGGATTATAGATAGGACTGTGTATACACAGGATTATAGATAGGACTATGTATACAGGATTACAGATAGGACTGTGTATACAGGATTATAGATAGGACTGTGTATACACAGGATTATAGATAGGACTGTATACACAGGATTATAGATAGGACTGTGTATACAGGATTATAGATAGGACTGTGTATACAGGATTATAGATAGGACTGTGTATACAGGATTATAGATAGGACTGTGTATACACAGGATTATAGATAGGACTGTGTACACAGGATTATAGATAGGACTGTGTATACAAAGGATTATAGATAGGACTGTATATGTATACAGGATTATAGATAGGACTGTGTATACAGGATTATAGATAGGACTGTGTATACAGGATTATAGATAGGACTGTGTATACAGGATTATAGATAGGACTGTATACACAGGATTATAGATAGGACTGTGTATACAGGATTATAGATAGGAGTGTGTATACATTATTATAGATAGGACTGTGTATACAGGATTATAGATAGGACTGTGTATACACAGGATTATAGATAGGACTGTGTATACACAGGATTATAGATAGGACTGTGTATACAGGATTACAGATAGGACTGTGTATACACAGGATTATAGATAGGACTGTATACACAGGATTATAGATAGGACTGTGTATACAGGATTATAGATAGGACTGTGTATACAGGATTATAGATAGGACTGTGTATACACAGGATTATAGATAAGACTGTATACACAGGATTATAGATAGGACTGTATACACAGGATTATAGATAGGACTGTGTATACACAGGATTATAGATAGGACTGTGTATACAGGATTATAGATAGGACTGTGTATACACAGGATTATAGATAGGACTATGTATACAGGATTATAGATAGGACTGTATATACAGGATTATAGATAGGACTGTGTATACAGGATTATAGATAGGACTGTGTATACAGGATTACAGATAGGACTGTGTACACAGGATTATAGATAGGCCTGTGTATACACAGGATTATAGATAGGACTGTGTATACACAGGATTATAGATAGGACTGTGTATACACAGGATTATAGATAGGACTGTATACACAGGATTATAGATAGGACTGTGTATACACAGGATTATAGATAGGACTGTGTATACAGGATTATAGATAGGACTGTGTATACAGGATTACAGATAGGACTGTGTATACAGGATTATAGATAGGACTGTGTATACACAGGATTATAGATAGGACTGTATACACAGGATTATAGATAGGACTGTGTATACAGGATTATAGATAGGACTGTGTATACAGGATTATAGATAGGACTGTGTATACAGGATTATAGATAGGACTGTGTATACACAGGATTATAGATAGGACTGTGTATACAGGATTATAGATAGGACTGTGTATACAGGATTATAGATAGCACTGTGTATACACAGGATTATAGATAGGACTGTGTATACAGGATTACAGATAGGACTATGTATACAGGATTATAGATAGGACTGTGTATACACAGGATTATAGATAGGACTGTGTATACAGGATTACAGATAGGACTATGTATACAGGATTATAGATAGGAAATGGAGCATCAGGAGGTCGGATTTAGAAATGATGGTCACATGATTAATGGGACCCAGAAGCCACGGTAGGAACAGCTGCAGCCATCAGGAGCAGGTAAGGGACCACTGGGCCTCCAGGGACCATGGTGTCTATGTACTAAAGCCCTGGAGAGAAATAAAGTACCAACTAAACAGCTCCTAACTGTCACTTTACAGGCTGTGTTTTAAAAATAATTGGCTGGAGCACCATTTATCATGCCCGATGCTATCACTTGTTGCGTATGATAAAACTCGTTGATAAATGAGCCCCTTTGTCTCTCTCCAAGGCTTAGTAAATAGCTCCCCATATGTCACATTCTAACATGCCAACATCTCATCAGTGTCTACATGATACATATCATACCACACGCAATGAGGCCCCATCCCGCCACAGTCCCACCCCACGGCCCAGAAAGTGTGCGCACAGTCCGTATAAATAAGTGGCCACTTTTTACCATTGATGGTCACAGCTTTCTTCAGGACAGTGTCCATCCCTTGCAGAAGAACGACCGTCACCTGGGCTCCCACCTCTCCGTACCCCCAGACCAGAGCGTGAGCTGGCTTTTGCTGCAAAACCATGTGGTCGCCATAGTAGGACGCAAACCGGAAGGTTGCACCTGGAATACAGAAATACATTGTATCACTGATCTGTGACATCTCCAATGCTGAACTAAACAGTATAACTGAGGGGCATTAACCTTGCCCAAAGTACCCGTGCAAATCTGCATTAAAGTCGCTTGCGCGTGGGGCATCCTAACGTAGGGCGAGTACAGTAAGAGTGCGATTATGCAGTTGTGAACAGATGCAGACGATGGCACGTAAGCGCATGAGAAAGCCGTATTACTTGTGGTCAGGGTCAGGGGCAAAGAGTGGGTGACGATTCCAAGCTACAGCGACCAGCTTGTGATTGGCTGATAGCAAATGCTTCCCTGCGTCGCTCGGGTACAGATTATAGTTATAGGGGCGTATTTATGCTTTTGTTTGTATTTGATCTATTAGAGAGTTTTCATCCGTTTAACTGGCGACTAACAGCGAATGCGTTTGTTGTAAATAAAGTAATCCGTTAAAAACATGGGCGCAAGTGGGACGTTTGTGGTGTGCACCTGGCATTAATAAGACGCATACATTACTCGCATTACAAGATAGTTGCCGATGTGCGTATGGTCGCAATTGCGACTCTTTTAATGAGCGCGAAGAGCGCCGGTCAGTCCTCCATCATCCATTTATTGTCCAGACGAGGACACAAGATTTAAATTGCTGAAATGACTCGATACTCTGCAAAAAGTTAAAGAGGCATCGGGGTAAATGTATTAGGCTGTGAGTTGCCAGCAGTCACGAGATTTAAAGCAGCAATAATTTAAAAGGCGAAATCTACTTGGTGTGTTACTTTTTAAAATATTGGTGCTTTAAATCTGTCTGCTAAATCAACATCTTGCTGCTGCCTGCAACCCGCAGGCTATTCCATTGTCTGAAAACAGGTCATGTGACTCTACCCACATGACAGTTGTTGCTGCACACACCTCGTGCCTCATTTTCCCAGTCAGCATTTCCTTGTCTTTTACACAACAGTGTTAAGAGTTCAGGCACCCAAACACTTCTCTGTAAACTCAGCAGTCTGGAAAGGACAGTGATAGATGTAACTTGCTAAAACGAGGTAAACAGGGTGAAGTCCGCAGGAGACGACTCACATTTAACTCTTCCCCTTCTAGTCTTGCTGGATTAAGAGGAAACTCAGGGAGTCATTCAGACCCGCTCGCGAGCAAAGTTTGCTCGCTAGCGGGTCGATGTTGTGAGAATGCACATGTGCATGACGGAGGGAGCGCCATCGTGCGCATGCGCGAGACCCGGTGAGCAACGAGGAATACCTCGCTGGTGGTCTATCACCTAAGGGGGCGTGCTGTCGATGGTGACTGACAGCATGCCCCCTTTGGTGTGTGTGTCGGGGGGCGTGGCTGCCAGACGGAGGCGTTCCCATGGGAACGCCTACCGTCTGAGTCCGGCCCCACTGACATCAGTAATGATGTCAGTGGGATTGACTTTGGCTCTGATAGAGCCAAAATCAGTCCTGGGCTTGCAGCAGCGAGACCCTACCGTCCATCATCATGGACGCTCACATAAGCTGTGGGTGGTAACCCACAGCTATGCGAGCGTCCATGAGGACGCTCCAAAAACAGGTAGGAGGGCCCTGATTCAGAGCGAGCGCTCTGGTCAGAGCGTTCGGCTCTGAATCAGGCCCTCAGACCCCAAAGAACCTAAAATTTGAGAGAAGTTACTATAAAAGGAATGCATGGTGCGATTGCAGTGTGCGCCATAGCGTACCGTAGGGTATACAGGTGCGGGGAATCGCATGGCGCAATGCACGTTTGTGGCGCAATCAGTAACAATGTAAATGGGCGCAACTGTAGCTTACTCTGCACCCAAAATAAATCTCTGGAAGACTATTATCACTTGTAACAACATGTGAATGATTTTTTGATTACTTCTATTATTATCACCACCTGACATAAGTCGCAGCCGTGACAGATAGTGAGGAAAACAGGACATGCATGCAATACGGACATACATAGTAGACAAAATAATTGCAGACATCAAAACAAATGAAGTTTATACAACGTGTGCACCTGACACTGTGCAGCACGGCGGTGTAGTGGTTAGCATGACTGCCTCAACGCCCTGGGGTCATGAATGCAATTCCCGACTAAGGCAGTGGAGTTTGTATGTTCTCATCGTGTTTGTGTGGGTTTCCTCCGTGTGCTCTGGTTTTCTCCCACAATCTACTGGTAGGTTACTTAGTTGACAAAAAAAATGAACCCTAGTGTGTTTATGTGTCTACATGTGGTACCGTAGGGATTATAGATTGTCTATAGATTGTGGTACCGTAGGGATTATAGATTGTAAGCCCCACTGGGGCAGGACCTGGTGTGAATGGCTGAAATACCCTCTGTGGAGTATGTGTGCGCATTATATACATAACTACTAATATATAAATACCTACACTGGTGAGCCCCAATGAATGCAGTGCTATATCCATAAGATTACTAAGTAATCCTATATTGTGTCCTATGGATAAGAGAGATACGGGGTCTGTATACCTACACTGGTGAGCCCCAATGAATGCAGTGCTATATCCATAAGATTACTAAGTAATCCTATATTGTGTCCTATGGATAAGAGAGATACGGGGTCTGTATACCTGCACTGGCGAGCCCCAATGAATGTAGTGCTATATCCGTAAGATTACTAAGTAATCCTATATTGTGTCCTATGGATAAGAGAGATACGGGGTCTGTATACCTGCACTGGTGAGCCCCAATGAATGCAGTGCTATATCCATAAGATTACTACGTAATCCTATATTGTGTCCTATGGATAAGAGAGATACGGGGTCTGTATACCTGCACTGATGAGCCCCAATGAATGCAGTGCTATATCCATAAGATTACTAAGTAATCCTATATTGTGTAATATGGATAAGATACGGGGTCTGTATACCTGCACTGATGAGCCCCAATGAATGCAGTGCTATATCCATAAGATTACTAAGTAATCCTATATTGAGTCCTATGGATAAGAGAGATACGGGGTCTGTATACCTGCACTGGTGAGCCCCAATGAATGCAGTGCTATATCCATAAGATTACTAAGTAATCCTATATTGTGTCCTATGGATAAGAGAGATACGGGGTCTGTATAGCTGCACTGGTGAGCCCCAATGAATGCAGTGCTATATCCATAAGATTACTAAGTAATCCTATATTGTGTCCTATGGATAAGAGAGATACAGGGTCTGTATAGCTGCACTGATGAACCCCAATTAATGCAGTGCTATATCCATGAGATTACTAAATAATCCTATATTGTGTCCTATGGATAAGAGAGATACGGGGTCTGTATACCTGCACTGGTGAGCCCCAATGAATGCAGTGCTATATCCATAATATTACTAAGTAATCCTATATTGTGTCCTATGGATAAGAGAGATACGGGGTCTGTATACCTGCACGGGTGAGCCCCAATGAATGCAGTGCTATATCCATAAGATTACTAAGTAATCCTATATTGTGTCCTATGGATAAGAGAGATACGGGGTCTGTATACCTGTACTGGTGAGCCCCAATGAATGCAGTGCTATATCCATAAGATTGCTAAGTAATCCTATATTGTGTCCTATGGATAAGAGAGATACGGGGTCTGTATACCTGCACTGGTGAGCCCCAATGAATGCAGTGCTATATCCATAAGATTACTAAGTAATCCTATATTGTGTCCTATGGATAAGAGAGATACGGGGTCTGTATACCTGCACTGGTGAGCCCCAATGAATGCAGTGCTATATCCATAAGATTACTAAGTAATCCTATATTGTGTCCTATGGATAAGAGAGATACGGGGTCTGTATACCTGTACTGGTGAGCCCCAATGAATGCAGTGCTATATCCATGATAAGATTACTAAGTAATCCTATATTGTGTCCTATGGATAAGAGAGATACGGGGTCTGTATACCTGTACTGGTGAGCCCCAATGAATGCAGTGCTATATCCATAAGATTACTAAGTAATCCTATATTGTGTCCTATGGATAAGAGAGATACGGGGTCTGTATACCTGCACTGGTGAGCCCCAATGAATGCAGTGCTATATCCATAAGATTACTAAGTAATCCTATATTGTGTCCTATGGATAAGAGAGATACGGGGTCTGTATACCTGCACTGGCGAGCCCCAATGAATGCAGTGCTATATCCATAAGATTACTAAGTAATCCTATATTGTGTCCTATGGATAAGATACGGGGTCTGTATACCTGCACTGGTGAGCCCCAATGAATGCAGTGCTATATCCATAAGATTACTAAGTAATCCTATATTGTGTCCTATGGATAAGATACGGGGTCTGTATACCTGCACTGGTGAGCCCCAATGAATGCAGTGCTATATCCATAAGATTACTAAGTAATCCTATATTGTGTCCTATGGATAAGAGAGATACGGGGTCTGTATATCTGTACTGGTGAGCCCCAATGAATGCAGTGCTATATCCATAAGATTACTAAGTAATCCTATATTGTGTCCTATGGATAAGAGAGATACGGGGTCTGTATATCTGTACTGGTGAGCCCCAATGAATGCAGTGCTATATCCATAAGATTACTAAGTAATCCTATATTGTGTCCTATGGATAAGAGAGATACAGGGTCTGTATACCTGCACTGATGAGCCCCAATGAATGCAGTGCTATATCCATAAGATTACTAAGTAATCCTATATTGTGTCCTATGGATAAGAGAGATAAGGGGTCTGTATACCTGCACTGGTGAGCCCCAATGAATGCAGTGCTATATCCATAAGATTACTAAGTAATCCTATATTGTGTCCTATGGATAAGAGAGATACAGGGTCTGTATACCTGCACTGGTGAGCCCCAATGAATGCAGTGCTATATCCATAAGATTACTAAGTAATCCTATATTGTGTCCTATGGATAAGAGAGATACGGGGTCTGTATACCTGCACTGATGAGCCCCAATGAATGCAGCGCTATAGCCATAAGATTGCTAAGTAATCCTACATTGTGTCCTATGGATAAGAGAGATACGGGGTCTGTATACCTGCACTGGTGAGCCCCAATGAATGCAGCGCTATATCCATAAGATTACAAAGTAATCCTATATTGTGTCCTATGGATAAGAGAGATACGGGGTCTGTATACCTGCACGGGTGAGCCCCAATGAATGCAGTGCTATATCCATAAGATTACTAAGTAATCCTATATTGTGTCCTATGGATAAGAGAGATACGGGGTCTGTATACCTGTACTGGTGAGCCCCAATGAATGCAGCGCTATATCCATAAGATTACAAAGTAATCCTATATTGTGTCCTATGGATAAGAGAGATACGGGGTCTGTATACCTGCACGGGTGAGCCCCAATGAATGCAGTGCTATATCCATAAGATTACTAAGTAATCCTATATTGTGTCCTATGGATAAGAGAGATACGGGGTCTGTATACCTGCACTGGTGAGCCCCAATGAATGCAGTGCTATATCCATAAGATTACTAAGTAATCCTATATTGTGTCCTATGGATAAGAGAGATACGGGGTCTGTATACCTGCACTGGTGAGCCCCAATGAATGCAGTGCTATATCCATAAGATTACTAAGTAATCCTATATTGTGTCCTATGGATAAGAGAGATACAGGGTCTGTATACCTGCACTGGTGAGCCCCAATGAATGCAGTGCTATATCCATAAGATTACAAAGTAATCCTATATTGTGTCCTATGGATAAGAGAGATACGGGGTCTGTATACCTGCACGGGTGAGCCCCAATGAATGCAGTGCTATATCCATAAGATTACTAAGTAATCCTATATTGTGTCCTATGGATAAGAGAGATACGGGGTCTGTATACCTGCACTGGTGAGCCCCAATGAATGCAGTGCTATATCCATAAGATTACTAAGTAATCCTATATTGTGTCCTATGGATAAGAGAGATACGGGGTCTGTATACCTGCACTGGTGAGCCCCAATGAATGCAGTGCTATATCCATAAGATTACTAAGTAATCCTATATTGTGTCCTATGGATAAGAGAGATACGGGGTCTGTATACCTGCACTGATGAGCCCCAATGAATGCAGTGCTATATCCATAAGATTACTAAGTAATCCTATATTGTGTCCTATGGATAAGAGAGATACGGGGTCTGTATACCTGCACTGGTGAGCCCCAATGAATGCAGTGCTATATCCATAAGATTACTAAGTAATCCTATATTGTGTCCTATGGATAAGAGAGATACGGGGTCTGTATACCTGTACTGGTGAGCCCCAATGAATGCAGTGCTATATCCATGATAAGATTACTAAGTAATCCTATATTGTGTCCTATGGATAAGAGAGATACGGGGTCTGTATACCTGTACTGGTGAGCCCCAATGAATGCAGTGCTATATCCATAAGATTACTAAGTAATCCTATATTGTGTCCTATGGATAAGAGAGATACGGGGTCTGTATACCTGCACTGGTGAGCCCCAATGAATGCAGTGCTATATCCATAAGATTACTAAGTAATCCTATATTGTGTCCTATGGATAAGAGAGATACGGGGTCTGTATACCTGCACTGGCGAGCCCCAATGAATGCAGTGCTATATCCATAAGATTACTAAGTAATCCTATATTGTGTCCTATGGATAAGATACGGGGTCTGTATACCTGCACTGGTGAGCCCCAATGAATGCAGTGCTATATCCATAAGATTACTAAGTAATCCTATATTGTGTCCTATGGATAAGATACGGGGTCTGTATACCTGCACTGGTGAGCCCCAATGAATGCAGTGCTATATCCATAAGATTACTAAGTAATCCTATATTGTGTCCTATGGATAAGAGAGATACGGGGTCTGTATATCTGTACTGGTGAGCCCCAATGAATGCAGTGCTATATCCATAAGATTACTAAGTAATCCTATATTGTGTCCTATGGATAAGAGAGATACGGGGTCTGTATATCTGTACTGGTGAGCCCCAATGAATGCAGTGCTATATCCATAAGATTACTAAGTAATCCTATATTGTGTCCTATGGATAAGAGAGATACAGGGTCTGTATACCTGCACTGGTGAGCCCCAATGAATGCAGTGCTATATCCATAAGATTACTAAGTAATCCTATATTTTGTCCTATGGATAAGAGAGATACGGGGTCTGTATACCTGTACTGGTGAGCCCCAATGAATGCAGTGCTATATCCATAAGATTACTAAGTAATCCTATATTGTGTCCTATGGATAAGAGAGATAAGGGGTCTGTATACCTGCACTGATGAGCCCCAATGAATGCAGTGCTATATCCATAAGATTACTAAGTAATCCTATATTGTGTCCTATGGATAAGAGAGATAAGGGGTCTGTATACCTGCACTGGTGAGCCCCAATGAATGCAGTGCTATATCCATAAGATTACTAAGTAATCCTATATTGTGTCCTATGGATAAGAGAGATACAGGGTCTGTATACCTGCACTGGTGAGCCCCAATGAATGCAGTGCTATATCCATAAGATTACTAAGTAATCCTATATTGTGTCCTATGGATAAGAGAGATACGGGGTCTGTATAC
The DNA here is from genome assembly GCA_031769625.1 of Taudactylus pleione. Classification (NCBI taxonomy): domain Eukaryota; kingdom Metazoa; phylum Chordata; class Amphibia; order Anura; family Myobatrachidae; genus Taudactylus; species Taudactylus pleione. Next base: position 6,181,142 of record JAUIMM010000277.1, on the reverse strand, counting down.
CTGCACTGATGAGCCCCAATGAATGCAGCGCTATAGCCATAAGATTGCTAAGTAATCCTACATTGTGTCCTATGGATAAGAGAGATACGGGGTCTGTATACCTGCACTGGTGAGCCCCAATGAATGCAGCGCTATATCCATAAGATTACAAAGTAATCCTATATTGTGTCCTATGGATAAGAGAGATACGGGGTCTGTATACCTGCACGGGTGAGCCCCAATGAATGCAGTGCTATATCCATAAGATTACTAAGTAATCCTATATTGTGTCCTATGGATAAGAGAGATACGGGGTCTGTATACCTGTACTGGTGAGCCCCAATGAATGCAGCGCTATATCCATAAGATTACAAAGTAATCCTATATTGTGTCCTATGGATAAGAGAGATACGGGGTCTGTATACCTGCACGGGTGAGCCCCAATGAATGCAGTGCTATATCCATAAGATTACTAAGTAATCCTATATTGTGTCCTATGGATAAGAGAGATACGGGGTCTGTATACCTGCACTGGTGAGCCCCAATGAATGCAGTGCTATATCCATAAGATTACTAAGTAATCCTATATTGTGTCCTATGGATAAGAGAGATACGGGGTCTGTATACCTGCACTGGTGAGCCCCAATGAATGCAGTGCTATATCCATAAGATTACTAAGTAATCCTATATTGTGTCCTATGGATAAGAGAGATACGGGGTCTGTATACCTGCACTGGTGAGCCCCAATGAATGCAGTGCTATATCCATAAGATTACTAAGTAATCCTATATTGTGTCCTATGGATAAGAGAGATACGGGGTCTGTATACCTGCACTGGTGAGCCCCAATGAATGCAGTGCTATATCCATAAGATTACTAAGTAATCCTATATTGTGTCCTATGGATAAGAGAGATACGGGGTCTGTATACCTGCACTGGTGAGCCCCAATGAATGCAGTGCTATATCCATAAGATTGCTAAGTAATCCTATATTGTGTCCTATGGATAAGAGAGATACGGGGTCTGTATACCTGCACTGGTGAGCCCCAATGAATGCAGTGCTATATCCATAAGATTACTAAGTAATCCTATATTGTGTCCTATGGATAAGAGAGATACGGGGTCTGTATACCTGCACTGGTGAGCCCCAATGAATGCAGTGCTATATCCATGATAAGATTACTAAGTAATCCTATATTGTGTCCTATGGATAAGAGAGATACGGGGTCTGTATACCTGCACGGGTGAGCCCCAATGAATGCAGTGCTATATCCATAAGATTACTAAGTAATCCTATATTGTGTCCTATGGATAAGAGAGATACGGGGTCTGTATACCTGCACTGGTGAGCCCCAATGAATGCAGTGCTATATCCATAAGATTACTAAGTAATCCTATATTGTGTCCTATGGATAAGAGAGATACGGGGTCTGTATACCTGCACTGGTGAGCCCCAATGAATGCAGTGCTATATCCATAAGATTACTAAGTAATCCTATATTGTGTCCTATGGATAAGAGAGATACAGGGTCTGTATACCTGCACTGGTGAGCCCCAATGAATGCAGTGCTATATCCATAAGATTACAAAGTAATCCTATATTGTGTCCTATGGATAAGAGAGATACGGGGTCTGTATACCTGCACGGGTGAGCCCCAATGAATGCAGTGCTATATCCATAAGATTACTAAGTAATCCTATATTGTGTCCTATGGATAAGAGAGATACGGGGTCTGTATACCTGCACTGGTGAGCCCCAATGAATGCAGTGCTATATCCATAAGATTACTAAGTAATCCTATATTGTGTCCTATGGATAAGAGAGATACGGGGTCTGTATACCTGCACTGGTGAGCCCCAATGAATGCAGTGCTATATCCATAAGATTACTAAGTAATCCTATATTGTGTCCTATGGATAAGAGAGATACGGGGTCTGTATACCTGCACTGATGAGCCCCAATGAATGCAGTGCTATATCCATAAGATTACTAAGTAATCCTATATTGTGTCCTATGGATAAGAGAGATACGGGGTCTGTATACCTGCACTGGTGAGCCCCAATGAATGCAGTGCTATATCCATAAGATTACTAAGTAATCCTATATTGTGTCCTATGGATAAGAGAGATACGGGGTCTGTATACCTGTACTGGTGAGCCCCAATGAATGCAGTGCTATATCCATGATAAGATTACTAAGTAATCCTATATTGTGTCCTATGGATAAGAGAGATACGGGGTCTGTATACCTGTACTGGTGAGCCCCAATGAATGCAGTGCTATATCCATAAGATTACTAAGTAATCCTATATTGTGTCCTATGGATAAGAGAGATACAGGGTCTGTATACCTGCACTGGTGAGCCCCAATGAATGCAGTGCTATATCCATAAGATTACTAAGTAATCCTATATTGTGTCCTATGGATAAGAGAGATACGGGGTCTGTATACCTGCACTGGCGAGCCCCAATGAATGCAGTGCTATATCCATAAGATTACTAAGTAATCCTATATTGTGTCCTATGGATAAGATACGGGGTCTGTATACCTGCACTGGTGAGCCCCAATGAATGCAGTGCTATATCCATAAGATTACTAAGTAATCCTATATTGTGTCCTATGGATAAGATACGGGGTCTGTATACCTGCACTGGTGAGCCCCAATGAATGCAGTGCTATATCCATAAGATTACTAAGTAATCCTATATTGTGTCCTATGGATAAGAGAGATACGGGGTCTGTATATCTGTACTGGTGAGCCCCAATGAATGCAGTGCTATATCCATAAGATTACTAAGTAATCCTATATTGTGTCCTATGGATAAGAGAGATACGGGGTCTGTATATCTGTACTGGTGAGCCCCAATGAATGCAGTGCTATATCCATAAGATTACTAAGTAATCCTATATTGTGTCCTATGGATAAGAGAGATACAGGGTCTGTATACCTGCACTGGTGAGCCCCAATGAATGCAGTGCTATATCCATAAGATTACTAAGTAATCCTATATTTTGTCCTATGGATAAGAGAGATACGGGGTCTGTATACCTGTACTGGTGAGCCCCAATGAATGCAGTGCTATATCCATAAGATTACTAAGTAATCCTATATTGTGTCCTATGGATAAGAGAGATAAGGGGTCTGTATACCTGCACTGATGAGCCCCAATGAATGCAGTGCTATATCCATAAGATTACTAAGTAATCCTATATTGTGTCCTATGGATAAGAGAGATAAGGGGTCTGTATACCTGCACTGGTGAGCCCCAATGAATGCAGTGCTATATCCATAAGATTACTAAGTAATCCTATATTGTGTCCTATGGATAAGAGAGATACAGGGTCTGTATACCTGCACTGGTGAGCCCCAATGAATGCAGTGCTATATCCATAAGATTACTAAGTAATCCTATATTGTGTCCTATGGATAAGAGAGATACGGGGTCTGTATACCTGCACTGATGAGCCCCAATGAATGCAGCGCTATAGCCATAAGATTGCTAAGTAATCCTACATTGTGTCCTATGGATAAGAGAGATACGGGGTCTGTATACCTGCACTGGTGAGCCCCAATGAATGCAGCGCTATATCCATAAGATTACAAAGTAATCCTATATTGTGTCCTATGGATAAGAGAGATACGGGGTCTGTATACCTGCACGGGTGAGCCCCAATGAATGCAGTGCTATATCCATAAGATTACTAAGTAATCCTATATTGTGTCCTATGGATAAGAGAGATACGGGGTCTGTATACCTGTACTGGTGAGCCCCAATGAATGCAGCGCTATATCCATAAGATTACAAAGTAATCCTATATTGTGTCCTATGGATAAGAGAGATACGGGGTCTGTATACCTGCACGGGTGAGCCCCAATGAATGCAGTGCTATATCCATAAGATTACTAAGTAATCCTATATTGTGTCCTATGGATAAGAGAGATACGGGGTCTGTATACCTGCACTGGTGAGCCCCAATGAATGCAGTGCTATATCCATAAGATTACTAAGTAATCCTATATTGTGTCCTATGGATAAGAGAGATACGGGGTCTGTATACCTGCACTGGTGAGCCCCAATGAATGCAGTGCTATATCCATAAGATTACTAAGTAATCCTATATTGTGTCCTATGGATAAGAGAGATACAGGGTCTGTATACCTGCACTGGTGAGCCCCAATGAATGCAGTGCTATATCCATAAGATTACAAAGTAATCCTATATTGTGTCCTATGGATAAGAGAGATACGGGGTCTGTATACCTGCACGGGTGAGCCCCAATGAATGCAGTGCTATATCCATAAGATTACTAAGTAATCCTATATTGTGTCCTATGGATAAGAGAGATACGGGGTCTGTATACCTGCACTGGTGAGCCCCAATGAATGCAGTGCTATATCCATAAGATTACTAAGTAATCCTATATTGTGTCCTATGGATAAGAGAGATACGGGGTCTGTATACCTGCACTGGTGAGCCCCAATGAATGCAGTGCTATATCCATAAGATTACTAAGTAATCCTATATTGTGTCCTATGGATAAGAGAGATACGGGGTCTGTATACCTGCACTGATGAGCCCCAATGAATGCAGTGCTATATCCATAAGATTACTAAGTAATCCTATATTGTGTCCTATGGATAAGAGAGATACGGGGTCTGTATACCTGCACTGGTGAGCCCCAATGAATGCAGTGCTATATCCGTAAGATTACTAAGTAATCCTATATTGTGTCCTATGGATAAGAGAGATACGGGGTCTGTATACCTGCACTGGTGAGCCCCAATGAATGCAGTGCTATATCCATAAGATTGCTAAGTAATCCTATATTGTGTCCTATGGATAAGAGAGATACGGGGTCTGTATACCTGCACTGGTGAGCCCCAATGAATGCAGTGCTATATCCATAAGATTACTAAGTAATCCTATATTGTGTCCTATGGATAAGAGAGATACGGGGTCTGTATACCTGCACTGGTGAGCCCCAATGAATGCAGTGCTATATCCATGATAAGATTACTAAGTAATCCTATATTGTGTCCTATGGATAAGAGAGATACGGGGTCTGTATACCTGCACTGGTGAGCCCCAATGAATGCAGTGCTATATCCATAAGATTACTAAGTAATCCTATATTGTGTCCTATGGATAAGAGAGATACGGGGTCTGTATACCTGTACTGGTGAGCAGCAGTGGGAACAGGAGCAGCAGTGGTCTGATCCCAGTCATTTCTCCGGCAATTGTGTTACACCAGGAAATGCTGTCACACAAACACTGTCAGGAGGAGGGACTCTTACACACCCTGTATTCAGGGCAGGGAAGTCACAGCAGCTTCATTATAGAAACATAAACTTATTATTATTACCTGTTTACTGTACATGTAAGTGCTGCAGAGACCTTTACACTATTTTATATTCTACAGCACTAATACGTGGCTTGTGGTCTGTCTCAGCTGCACAGAATAAAGTTGTGTACGCACTGGACGACTCACAAAAGATGCAATGTCGTCAACGGTTTACCGTCAACTCCCCGGCACTGACCGGACAAACGATATCTCGCATAAACTGTGCAATCAGACAAACGATTTGACCAATGACCTTAATGTCATTAACAAGATTGCCAGATTTTACTGCATGTAGGTAAGATCTGAGGCTAAGACAAACGACCCGCGAGACCGCGCATCGACATCGTTATCGTTAGTGGACACTGGGCCTGATTCAGACCCGCTCGCAAGCGGGTCGATGGTGGCCCAGTGCACTGCGCATGCGCGAGGCCCGGAGCGAGCGCAAACAGCACTCGCTCCGTGGCTTACTACAAAATTGGCGGCTGTCCCCGTTTTGTAGGCGTGGCCGGGGGTGGCTTCACAAACGGAGGCGTTCCCAAGCGAACGCCTGCCGTTTGTCGTCTATTAGACCCACAGCTATGCGAGCAGCCAGGAGGCCGCAACTAAAAAAACCAGCCTCCTCCCTGATTCAGAGCGAGCGCTCGCTTTTTGCGAGCGCCTCTGAATCAGGTCCACTGCACGATTGTAGTTCCCATGTGTCAGGATTGTGCAATACATCGTCTAATGTGTACACACCTTAAGGTTGGGCATACCCTATGTGTGCAGCCGACAGGGACAGTGGAGGATGCCAACTGCCAGATGGTTGGAGTGCCTCCATATTCTGCACTAAATCTCCCTACCATCCATATTTTGGGGGACAGTCCTGCTTTTGGAGCACTGTCCCACAGACCAAGGTTGGGGAGTCTGCCTCTCACCTGCTCCTCAGTGGTGACTAGTGTACGGCATCCATACACTAGGGAGAGCCAGGGGCAGCTCAGCAAACAGTGGGTATGCCCCCAGCGTGACAGAAAACAGGAGCATGACAGACGGCAATGCCCCTGTACCGCAAGGCCATGCCCCTATTTGTGCACATGTCCCTCTCTCCTCCACCCCAGAGGTACTACACAATGTATGGGGGCGATCTGCAAGGGACCCGGTCACATGGTTCACATTGACATTTACACCATAAACTCAACATTAAAATGTCAACATAGCTCAACACGTCAACAGGCATCATGTCAACATCTGGGTGGTTATGGATAGGGACAGAATATTTAACCAGAATGCCTCTCCACAGGCGTCTGCACCAGGAAATGCATGTCGCATAACCACCGGGACCCGGAAGAAAACACTGGGCCATCAGGGACATTAGGTCGACATTTGATCATGTCGACATGTCATCCGTGCAGATATGATAAATGTCTGCTTGGTTGCTGTCGACATGCTAAGCATGTCGTTATCCCAACCATGTCGACGTTCTAATGTTGACCTAATGCACGTCGTCCAGCTGCTTAGCCTGAAGTTGGCTGAACGAGGGTCCGGTGGGTAGGGAATTTTTGAAAACCAAACAGAATGGCCCAGGCAGACCTCTTACAAATCTCTCACTGGGTGATAACCAATGAGCTCCGTCGTGCGCATGCGCGAGACCCGGCTAACGACAGGCGCTCCGTCGTTAGGGGTCTCGTAGCAGACGGGGCGAGCTGTCGATGTTGAGTGACAGCTGGCCCGTTTGCTGGGCGGGCCGGGGGCGTGCCTGGCCAAACGGAGGCGTTCCTGTCGGAACGCTTGCCGTTTGGGGGCGGCCCCACTGACATCATTGCTGATGTCAGTGGGGAACTTCCTGCTTGAACAGAGCAGGAAGCTCCCTGGGGCTTACGAGTGCCCAGACCCTACCCTAGTGTTTGGTCGTAAGCCCCGATGGTCTTGACCATCGCGACCATCACCCATGTCGGTCGTTAGAGCTGTGGGTGTTAACCCAGAGCTTAACGATCGACAAGGAGGCGGCCGTTGAGGAGGCAAGCGGCCGCCCTGGTTCAGAGCGACCAATTGCATCTAACGACCGCCTCTGAATGAGGCTCATTATCCCTAGAGAAGTACTGCGGACGGCCAGCTCTTGGGGACTGTCCTATGAACGCTGCGGGATTAGCCAGGATGGTGCAGTAGAAGTGTTGGTGTCACACCCTCCTGCAGATGACTGAATACATTGTACATGTGACAGAAGAAGAGGAACAGGTTACACATGAATTACAGTATTATACCGTGTTCTCGATGATCATACACTGATCGCCTCACTGCACCACATGTACTACGGGCGTGATTCAGAGACTGCGCTATCGCCGCTGCGGCTGTGACTCTGTACGCAGCTGCTATATAGAAATGTGGCAGCCACCAGGAGGTGTGACGCTCTGCGTACAAAGACGCGGCTTCCATCGCAGATCATTTGATTGTTGCAGTCCTGAGTAAGCCTATGGTCGCTGAGAATGGCCGTGGGAACCGAGAAGCCGGAGCCATATTTCTTGCGTATGGCACCACAGTCGCAGGGTGTGACGTGCCCCCAAACATTTGCGACACGCCTGCGATCTTTGCCTACCACTCCCCGTTACCTCCCACAAACCCTCCCTGTCTGTCAGTCACACTGCGAGTAAATTGTTGCTGTGAGCGACTACGATAATGTACAGTACCATGACGCATGCGCTGTGACACTAGTGATGTCAGTGGGGCCTCCCCCAAACGGCGGGCGTTCCCATGGGAACGCCCCCATTTGGGCTGCCACCCCCCCGGCCTGCCTTCCAAACGGGGCGAGCTGTCAATCAACATCGACAGCTCGCCCCCTTTGGATCGAGACCTGCTACGACCGGCGCTGTCGGTCGTAGCGGGTCTCACGCATGCGCACACCGGCGCCGTCGTGCGCATGCTCTGTGGGGGGCCATCGACCCGGTCCAAGCGCATCGGCGCTAACGACCGGGTCTGAATGACCCCCATGGTACCTAACACCCTCTGTGCCCATATAGTACCTGACACCATGTGTGCCTCCAGAGTACCTGACACCCTCTGTGCCCATATAGTACCTGACACCGTGTGTGCCAATATACTACCTGACACCCTCTGTGCCCATATAGTACCAGACACCGTGTGTGCCTACAGAGTACCTGACACCCTCTCCCCTGTCACCCTGTGTGCCCATATAGTACCTGCCACCCTCTCCCCTGCCACCCTGTGTGCGTATATAGTACCTGGCACCATGTGTGCCTATAGAGTACCTGATACCCTCTCCCCTGCCACTCTGTGTGCCCATATAGTACCTGGCACTCTCTCCCCTGCCACCCTGTGTGCGTATATAGTACCTGGCACTCTCTCCCCTGCCACCCTGTGTGCCCATAGAGTACCTGCCACCCTCTCCCCTGCCAACCTGTGTGCCCATATAGTACCTGCCACTCTCTCCCATCACCCTGTGTGCCCATATAGTACCTGCCACCCTCTCCCCTGCCACTCTGTGTGCCCATATAGTACCTGGCACTTTCTCCCCTGCCACCCTGTGTGCATATATAGTACCTGGGACTCTCTCCTCTGCCACCCTGTGCCCATACAGCACCTGCCACCCTCTCCCCTGCCACCCTGTGTGCCCACATAGTACCTGGAACTCTCTCCCCTGCCACCCTGTGTGCCTATATAGTACCTGACACCCTCTCCCCTGTAACCCTGTGTGCCTATATAGTACCTGACACCCTCTCCCCTGTCACCCTGTGTGCCCATATAGTACCTGACACCCTCTCCCGTCACTGTGTGCCCATATAGTACCTGACACCTCTCTCCCCTGCCACCCTGTGTTCCTATAATACCTGCCACCCTCTCCCCTGTCACCCTGTTTGCCCATATAGTACCTGACCTCTCCCCTGCCACTCTGTGTGCCCCTATAGTACCTGGCACTCTCTCCCCTGCCATGCTGTGTGCCCATATAGTACCTGACACCCTCTCCCCTGTCACCCTATGTGCCCATATAGTACCTGATACCTCTCTCCCCTGTCACCCTGTGTGCCCATATAGTACCTGACACCTCTCTCCCCTGCCACCCTGTGTGCCCATATAGTACCTGACACCCTCTCCTCTGCCACCCTGTGTGCCCATAGAGTACCTGACACCCTCTCCCCTGTCACCCTATGTGCCCATATAGTATCTGACACCTCTCTCCCCTGCCACCCTGTGTGCCCATATAGTACCTGACACCCTCTCCCCTGCCAACCTGTGTGCCCATATAGTACCTGACACCCTCTCCCCTGTCACCCTGTGTGCCCATATAGTACCTGACACCCTCTCCTCTGTCACCCTGTGTGCCCATATAGTACCTGACACCTCTCTCCCCTGCCACCCTGTGTGCGTATATAGTACCTGGCACTCTCTCCCCTGCCACCCTGTGTGCCCATATAGTACCTGCCAACCTCTCCCCTGCCAACCTGTGTGCCCATATAGTACCTGGCACTTTCTCCCCTGCCACCCTGTGTGCATATATAATACCTGGCACTCTCTCCCCTGCCACCCTGTGCCCATATAGCACCTGCCACCCTCTCCCCTGCCACCCTGTGTGCCCACATAGTACCTGGAACTCTCTCCCCTGCCACCCTGTGTGCCTATATAGTACCTGACAACCTCTCCCCTGTTACCCTGTGTGCCTATATAGTACCTGCCACCCTCTCCCCTGTCACCCTGTGTGCCCATATAGTACCTGGCACCCTCTCCCCTGTCACTGTGTGCCCATATAGTACCTGACACCTCTCTCCCCTGCCACTCTGTGTGCCTATATAGTACCTGACACCCTCTCCCCTGCCACCGTGTGTGCCCATAGAGTACCTGCCACCCTCTCCCCTGTCACCCTGTGTGCCCATAGAGTACCTGACACCTCTCCCCTGCCACTCTGTGTGCCCATATAGTACCTGGCACTCTCTCCCCTGCCACCCTGTGTGCCCATATAGTACCTGACACCCTCTCCCCTGCCACCCTGTGTGCCCATAGAGTACCTGACACCCTCTCCCCTGTCACCCTATGTGCTCATATAGTACCTGACACCTCTCTCCCCTGTCACCCTGGTGCCCATATAGTACCTGACACCTCTCTCCCCTGCCACTCTGTGTGCCCATATAGTACCTGCCACCCTCTCCCTTGTCACCCTGTGTGCCCATATGATACCTGACACCCTCTCCCCTGTCACCATGTGTGCCCATATAGTACCTGACACACTCTCCTCTGTCACCCTGTGTGCCCATAGAGTACCTGGCACTCTCTCCCCTTCCACCCTGTGTGCCCATAGAGTACCTGACACCCTCTCCCCTGTCACCCTATGTGCCCATATAGTACCTGACACCCTCTCCCCTGTCACCCTGTGTGCCTATATAGTACCTGACACCTCTCCCCTGTCACCCTGTGTGCCCATATAGTACCTGCCACCCTCTCCCGTCACCCTGTGTGCCCATATAGTACCTGACACCCTCTCCCCTGCCACCCTGTGTGCCCATAGAGTACCTGCCACCATCTCCCCTGTCACCCTGTGTGCCCATATAGTACCTGACACCCTGTGTGCCCATATAGTACCTGACACCTCTCTCCCCTGCCACCGTGTGCCCATATAGTACCTGACACCCTCTCCCCTGCCACCCTGTGTGCCCATATAGTACCTGACACCCTCTCCCCTGCCACCCTGTGTGCCCATATAGTACCTGACACCCTCTTCCCTGCCTACCTGTGTGCCCATAGAGTACCTGATACCCTCTCCCATCACCCCGTGTGCCCATATAGTACCTGACACCTCTCTCCCCTGTCACCCTGTGTGCCCATAGAGACCATCGCGACCATCAGGCTTGCGACGAGACCCTTGTGGTAGGGTCTCGTGGCCGCAAGCCCCAGAGAGCTTTCGGCTCAAACAGAGCCGAAAGCTCTCCCACTGACTTGTGATGTCAGTGGGGCCGCCCCCAAACGGCAGGCGTTCACATGGCAACGCCTCAGTTTGGGCAGCCACCCCCCTGATCCGCCCACCAAAGAGGGCGAGCTGTCACTCAACATCGACAGCTCGCCCCCTTTTTTGCGAGACCTGGAGCGACGGAGTTCCCGTCGCTATCCGGGTCTCACGCATGCGCACAACGGAGCCAGCTCCGTCGTGCGCATGCGCACTGGCCCACCATCAACCCGGTTGCAAGCGCACAGCGCTTGCGACTGGGTCTGAATCAGGCCCTTAGTGCAGAATATGGAGGCACTCCTCCAACTATCTGGCAGTTGGCATCCTCCACTGTCCCTGTCGGCTGCACACATCAGGATTTTAGGGAAGGAACATTTTTCTTCTTTTTAAAAAAATCGTTCATCTGACAGATAATCGTTGGTTACAAAATCGTTACGTGTGTATGCACTTTTATACAACCGGCCAAAAAATGCGGTCACGTGACATCTCACACATAGGAGCTCTTTCAGACCCACTCGGAAGAAGCGATCGCTCGCTGGTAAAAAGGGGTCGGATATTTAAATTAAGCGCTCTCACTGCGTCGCGTATGGAAGCCCACTATGTTTTAGCGAGCTACTGCAAAGTGCGCTCGCAAGTGTCTAAGGACGCCCCCTTGCCACTCGCAACACACGTCATCTCCGGGAAATTAAGGATTAATCGGCACCATAGAGAGCCATCGGAGCTGCTCGCAGCCCTTGGGGTTGCCTTACCCCGCCGCAAGCACAGCAATCAGTGTTGGCTGAAATACATGCAGGTGACGTGTACAATGACGCTACTTTGCTAATTATGCACGCCCTTTAAACGGCATTTTGGCGGCCTGACACGCCTACGTTCGCACATCCACTCCCCCGTTCACAAGCACCTTCCCCTGTTACCACCCACAAACGGCGCTATCTGTCACTCAAATCAGCGACCTGATAGTGGCTTACGTGCAACCAAAATCAGATCGCAACGAATGGCTTGCGCACGCGCACTGCGAATTATACGCATGCGCAGATAGGCGAAAATCGCTCAGAGCGAGATATCACGCCTTAGCGAGCGGGTCTGAATCAGGTCCATAATCCCATCACCTGAGCACAATATGTTTTGTAGTCACACGAGGGTTGTGTACATATGACAGGCACAAGGTGTGGGCTAATTTACATGAGAGTATCAGGTGACTTGGTCATGTGATGTTGTCCAATACTAAGGAAAGAATTTACTAAGAACATAACTATTTACCAGTTTGTCAACTTTAGGGGGAACAAAAATTCTGAATTTCTAATAGCAATATTCTGTATAACTGAATTAACCTTCTGTCATTTGGCAACATCTCCGCAGCTTTAGCAATGGTGACATCTGTAACCGCGGTGGACGGTCTCCCAGAACGCGCTTTGTCAGTAACGCGCGTATTACACTCTTTGAAGTGCTTCTACCACCGAAATACTGCAGCGCGGCTAATTGTTTCTCCTCCGTAACATTTCGTGAGTTTAATTTCTGCTTTTTCCAAGTTTAACACAAAATTCAATCGCATATCTCTGACGTAATCTTACAGATACATCTTCCTCATCCGCCATGACGAAACGTATCAAAATCTTCCACTTGCTATTCAATTCACCGCGCTGTTTGGGCGCGCTAAGGATTTCTTCTCACACCCCCCTGGGGATGCGAAGAGAAATCCGACCAAAGTACCGGGTGCGGAGCTGTTTTTCTGCATAGCGCGGCGCTAACAGCCGCGTACCCGGCACTTTGGTCAGAGAATGCCGGTTAACGCGCCTTAACACCCTTCTTAAGGCACGATAACCGGCATTCTCTGACCACACAGCGCACTGAATTGAATAGCCCCTAAAGAAGACTATGGCAGTCCAACCACAGCCTCCCGGGGTCACTCCACCATGAGGTCCGACCGGGACCCCAACCACTCCATTAGGCATCCCAGACCAATTGCCACCCCTCTGTGACGTTATCATCCAAATCCATCCAGTGGAAGGTCCAGAACAGGCTCCGAGGGTCAAAGTTCTGCCCAGCATCTCCGGGTCAAAGTTCTGCCTAGTATACATCAACGGGAGGTCCGACTGGGACCTCAGCCCCTAGTATGTCTTCTGGGATCCAATGTCACCACTCTTTGAAGTTTTCATCCATATCCAACTAATGGAAGACCCAGAACAGGCTCCCCGGGTCAAAGTTCTGCCCAGCATCTCCGGGTCAAAGTTCTGCCTAGTGTACATCAACGGGAGATCCGACTGGGACCTCAGCCCCTAGTATGTCTTCTGGGATGCTATGTCACCACTCTTTGAAGTTTTCATCCATATCCAACCAATGGAAGACCCAGAACAGGCTCCCCGGGTCAAAGTTCTGCCCAGCGTACACCAACGGGAGGTCTAACTAGGACCCTAGCCCCCCTAAGACCTGGCCAGGATCCAACTGGACCACCTCGTGTTGGTTTCATGCCAATCGGTGCAGGGATGTCCGAATGCATAACCAGACAGACAAACAAATAGACCAATTAATTTTATATATAAGATTTGTCGCTCTGTCGCTATAAGATCTAATAGGTTACTAAGTAACTATGTAAGATTAAGCAGCTTTACCTTGAGAGCTATAGAAGATATTCGCCAACAAACAAACTTCTTATATATATAAATGTGCGTTTATGCGCCGAGAGAAGAGAGGGGGCAGGTACTACTTTGCCAGGCCGGTTGGCGATTGCACGGGTTAGCGATCACACCACCTGAAAAATTATTTTCTTTGCCCACTATCGCTGCGTCTGTATAGCAAACGCAGCTGCAGCGACACATTGGTCAGTGAGAGAGAGGAGACTGTCGATGTGCCTCTGCGGTAGGGATGGCCATTGACAATTGATGATTCGAATTTATCGATGGTTTATGGCCGATGTCGAATACTTTTAGAATCAATGGCACAGAACCAATGGTTCTCTGCCATCAGTGGACGAGCGGGAGCCAATTTTTTTTTCCTGAACAGGACAGAGCTTTGCCCCACCCCCGGCTAATCCCCGCCCGTTTTGATTGGCCCGCGGCCTGCAGTTCGCCACCGCAGCGGTGGCCATCGAGGGGGGCAAACCATCGATGGTTCATCATCAATGGTTTGTGTACCATTGATGGTAACCAAAGATGGTAACCATCGATAAACACCCCTACTCTACGGTAGCCACATCGATGGTCGTCCATCGATGGTAGCCGTTGGCTCGATGTTTCCTCCCCCCGTCTCCCTTACACAGTGAAATAGAACTATAGAGCGAGACGTGTATGGGCCTGATTCAGCAAGGAAAGCAGTTGGTAATATGCACGCAATCAGCCAATTGTTGCGTAGTGCGCGAACCGGCCACTGCGATCGGGACTGCGATCGTAATGACTACGCAGACCCATCGCAGAGTGATTGACAGGAAGTATCGTTTGCGGGTGGTAAAGGGGGGGGGTCAGCCGAATGCAGGCACCCAAGTGCGTTTCGAAGCCATTAAATGGGCATACATAAATTATCCATTGCGCCCTACGCAGCCTGGGGCCTGATAGCGTGCGTGGAAGTTAGCAATTCCTGAGTAAGGTCAGAGCCTGTGTAAGTGTGCATGAGGCTGCGATGGTACTCACTGTTACCGATGGTTTCGCAGTCTTGCTAAACATTACGGATGTAAGCTAAGTAAAGTCCCCTTGTAGTGCTGCGAGGGCATAGCGAACGCAATGGATTAGCAATGCATTCGCAGTTGTGTTCCATACTGAATCAGGCCCTATGTGCAGGGGCGTTTCTAGAGAGGAGGGGACCCTGTGCAGTCCCCGACACAGGCCCCCTCCTCTCTGTCTGGCGGCCGGCAGCGCACTGAGCTGTGCGCAGCCAGCGCCGGAGTTATAGACTCCGGGCACTAGAGTGCGCCCAGTCTATAGAGTATGCGCAGTTCACCGGGAAAATGGCAGCGGCGGCCATTTTCCCTGTACTGCGCATGCTCAAACGACGGGAACATGGCCGCAGAGGCCATTTTCCAGTCGTTTTTACAGCGTCGGACCCCTGTGATGACGTGGGACTCCAGAGAGGTGCAGGGTGTGCGGTGCGGGGACCCGCACACCCTGCACCCATTATAGATACGCCCCTGCCTATGTGTGTATAGATAACTATATAGCTAGTAGATAGATATATGCTGGGACAGAACAAGCGGCATTCTCCACTTAATAAGGTAGAAAATTGTATTGCAGAATGCTAACCCCTGCAGTGCAGTCCCCTGCAGGCACTGCAGGGGTATGTCTGCAGTGCCAGCTGGCTCTTTCCTCAAGGTGTAATGTCCCCAGGACAAGCTGCATAAGTGAATGCTTTGCTTATTGCATTCTACTTACTGCTGCTGTTATTAATGATGATGATGACTGGCACAGGGGCTACTTACTGCTGCTGTTATTAATGATGATGATGACTGGCACAGGGGCTACTTACTGCTGCTGTTATTAATGATGATGATGACTGGCACAGGGGCTACTTACTGCTGCTGCTTTGTGCAGGGGCTGGGAGGGAGGAAACGCCTCGGCCAGGTATGAGCCTCGTCTCTCCCCGTACATCACTGCTAGCACGCTCCATGGTTGTCATAGAGACAGAGTGTAACCAGGAAACGGCCCAGCACTAATAACTGTCTCCGCCGGGACTGAGAGAGGGAGAGCCAGCCAGGTACCGGGGGGATCGTCCGGGGGTCCGTCTCCTCCATTATATATCATGTATCATGTTATACACTACGCAGTGCCCCCTCCCTCACACACTGCACATACTGTGCTATACATAATACCCAGGGACTGCACTGCAGGGGTATGTCTGTCACCTATATATATACATATACACACACACTGCACGTACTATGCTATATATAATACACAGGGGACTGCACTGCAGGGGTATGTCTGTCACCTATATACATATATACACACACTGCACATACTGTGCTATACATAATACCCAGGGGACTGTAGGGGCATGTCTGTTACACACACACACACACACACTTACATACATATACATACATACACACACGTGCCCATCTACTTTTTGCCCAAGGCGCGCCAAGGTTCACGACAGAAACTTTTTCTAAAAAAAATTTTTTTTTAATTTGCATGGCTAATGGGGAGGACAGTACAATGCACAGGTGCCCTGACCGCTGGCGTTTCATGTACTTCTGGGTAGAAAAAGGCAAAGGACAAGAGTTCCGATACCAGGGACTGACGCCACGTGTCATTGTGCTTAATCTGAGACATAGGGGTCCATGTACTAAGTCTTGGAGAGAGATAAAGTACCAACCAATCAGCTCCTAACTGTCATTTTTTTCAAACACAGCCTGTAAAGTGACAGTTAGGAGCTGATGAGTTGGTACTTTCTCTCCGTCCACTTTATCCCTCTCCAAGGCTTAGTACATAGACCCCTGCATTCGTAATTCCTTTGCGACACAAATACCAGACTATTGCGCCAGGTGCTCTCTGAGCGGCTCTGTATGGGGCAAAATGCGAAGAAGACGCAACATTTAAGAAAAAGTACAAATCTCTACCCGCGGACGGAGTGTCTGAGCCGCGCCAAGCGACTCGCACTATATGGCGCAAAAGCTCTAGGTGAATGAGGACCTATCCGCATAGTTCTATATATAACACACATTAGAAGTCACCACAGAGATCCGTGACCTGGATAAAAGAACTATATTTTAACATCATTTATAGTAGGGAGTGCATTATCCCATATACCATAATATCACTGTATATATTATTCTATATTATTATTATTATTATTATTATTTGTTATAGTATTATATGTTACAAGCCTTGTCCCCTCCAGGCTGAACATTATATGCTATTACTATTTATTTATCTTCTACATTATCTAATTTCTCGGTACACCATGTGTACACATAATTTGCCTCTATGGGGGGTATTCAATTAGGCTGCGAAAAGTCATTCTCGCATGTTTCAATTATCCCTGTTTTCAACTTCAAAGACTTTTCGCAGGTTCGAACAGTCTTTGAAAAAAAACGGGGATAAGTTTTCACCATGTTTTACATGGCGAAAAAAAGTGCAGAATTGGGGTTTAGGGGTGCAGGCTTAAAAACATTAGCCTGCACCCCTTCTAATGTCATTTAAAAAGGAACTCTGTCGTAAAAAAAATGAATAAATAAAATCGGGACACCCCAAAAAATTAACTTTATTTTTGGCTTTCTTAAAAAAAAAAAAGTGTTTGAAAAAATTATTAAATTAGCGGAATAGCCTTTATGCGGCAGGTGCTTTCTAGAATGCAGGTTCTAGCGGCAGTTGCATTTTTTCAGAAGTTTGAAAAGTAATTCTAGGGACTTAAAAAAATGCTTACCCCCAGATTCATGTACCCCAAATTTGATGGGACCACTTAAAAAAATGAAAAAAAAAAACCTAAGTGCTCTTCTGCATCACTTCTTCAATGTCGTGAAAAAAACACCTGCTGCGGCTACTTAAAACACCGACTTTCTTTTGCAGCCAAAAACGGGGGTACCCATAGTGATCCCCCATGTCTGGACAGCTTTAGGGGGGTCCTACAATTCCCGAAAATTCACGTTTTTTTTTCGTTCCTCCCAATTCGCCGGGTCCCGTTTTTGCTGATTTTTAATTGAATACGGGGATAAAGTGGGCACGTGCCCGATACTTTATCCCAGGAAAAGCTCTGATGTGGCGCGAAAAGTCCAGCACGGACTTTTCGCTCCCATATTGAATAACTCTCTATAAAGGGCTTCATGTACTATAATGACATTTTCTATAGAAATTGTACAGTATACAGTATGGTATGTTATCACCTTTTATATGAATACATATATATCTCTGTGCATATGTCAGAATATTGTTTCTTATTGGGGAAAGACAATGTGTTATTATTGCCATACACACTGTAGAGGAAGAGGAAAGTTTTGCTTATATTGAGCTTTGCTGGATCCGGCCATTTTGCAGAGGTATAAAGTTCCGGCAGTATAGTCCCCATGCGCGGCTTTTTGCTTCTGCCATCTTGTTAATTTCCAGTCCACGCTCTGTTTTTTTAATTCAAATTTTGTTTAATTTATAGTCTCTGAATGTACCTGGGGCGATGATGGTAAATGATGGCAGACTGACGGCTGTGGTACATGTATGTCAGGCTGCTGTTGGCCTGATGTATGAAATCACTCAGATTATACATGATCCCGATTAGAGATAACATGGCTACACACTACACCCTAATCAGACCGATCAGACGTTTATTGGGTGATCGGTCTGATTATCATGTCACATAATGGATTCAGTGCCAATAAAACAGAGCAGAAACAGTCGGGTTCGTTTTGAGTTCCTGACCTGTCTCGGCCACAATGTAATGATACCGTGCAGTGTGTGGGCATTCCTGATAATCTGACCCTATTTCCTGCAAAAATCGTCTAGTATTTTGGAATACACGATTTCTCCACAAAATCAGCAGGTTCTAAAAAAAAAAATAACTCTTAAGGGCCATACACACTGGACAATTTTGATGAACGATATCGTTCAACGATATATCGTTCATATCGTCCAGTGTGTATAACCTCACCAATGAACGATGCGTGCTCCCATGGGTCATTAATGATATCCCCAGTCAGCTGTACATGCAGTCAAATCTGGGCATCGTTAACGAATGCAGCATGCCCCCCCCCCCCGCTGTTGTTCGCCGTTGCCGGCAAGTGTGTATGCACTTACCAATGTCGGAAACCCCGCCTGGTCCACCGCTACGTTATCGGCTCATACACACATTGTCTAGTGTGTGTAAGCCATTAGTGTGTAGCACCAATACCGGGACCTTTCACTGACAGTAACATTGGGCTGTTTATCGGATCGGTAGGAAAGACGCTCTGTTTGAGCCTCTCTCTATTACTACTGGAGATTACGTAATTTCTCCACAGAAGAGAGCACTGGGAATAGGGGAGAAGACAGGACAGGCCGGAACCGGGGCGGCTGAGTGGTCCATTTACTAGTCCGTAGTAAACACACACATTAGTAAAGGCAGGGCTATTTTTCTGGAAAAGTAGGTTCAGGAACTGTGGGTATATATATAATATATATACACACTAGCTGGAGTACCCGGCGTTGCCCGGGATTTTAAGAATGTTTGTTTACACATCATCCTCCAACCAACTTCTCCTTAAGCAGGCCTCACGAAAAGTGTGACAAACTTCCCCATCAACAGTCCTAAGGTCTTCGAAGGAAGTAGGACCTGTAACGGTGTAAATCAAACTTCGGAGATAGAAGCATTCAAAATTTGTCGGATGTACAGTGTAACAACGGCCAAGAGCTTCTGTTGCTCTGATACCAGGATGACCATGTACAGCGACTCCCTGTTTTCTGCGCATAAAAACTTTGGGAGAAGCATTCCATGTGTAAAGTACAGCAGGGTCCTTGCAAAGTCATAATTTTGACACAGTTCGAAGAAAGAAGTCAATGTTGTTGCGTAAGAGAGCTGAGAATGCAGGGAAAGCCTGCTAAAGCTCTCTTCGATAATAAACATTAAGATCAGGACAAAACATGACAACATAAAATGCTTGCTCCGAGGCCCTACCCATATGCTGTGAGGCCCCACAATGAGCGTACAGCAAAAATTGTGTTTTGTTAATTAATTAAAAATTAACAGTAATTAATTTCGATTTAAAATTTTTTTAGTTTCCTTCGCCATGTTTTAATACGCTCGTATGTAAAATTTCACGATCTTCGCTTGTAAACTGTGGATTTGTTTAGAAAGACAGAAGGACAAATTTTTGCTTTTATATAGTAGAGAAGATAGAAAAGAAAAAATGGTAGATAAGCTAAATCCTTTTGTAATTCCGGACTTGACCTATAGAGGGTGAATGCTATGCAAAAATTGTGTTTTTTAATTAATTAAAAATGAACAGTAATTAATGTCGATTTCATAAGACAGAAGAACAAATTTTCGCTTTTATATAATAGATATTCTATATACATATCTATCATATATACACATACATATAGTATTTAGAAAAGAAGATACTCAAAGAGGACTCCAAGATATAACTTAAATGGAAAATACATTTGGACGAGGTCATGACGTCATAGTTAATGAGAGGTTCAGGAGCTGAGGTCCTGCTTGATGCTGCTGAAAAACAGCACTGAGTACACTTTAGTAAAAATAACATGCACATTTATTATTTTGCACATAATAATCATCATCATCATATATACACAAGTAAAAATGATATCAACTACAATAATACATACATTAATGCTAACACTAAACACATTAGTAATAAAATTACACAATTAGTGATAATAATTGGGCAGCACAGACGGTGTAATGGCTAGCATTACTGCCTTACAGCACTGAGGTCGTGGGTTCGATTCCCACCACAGCCCTAACTGTGTGGAGTTTGTATATTCTCCCCGTGCTTGCTTGGGTTTCCTCCAGGTGCTCCGGTGTCCTCCCCCATATACTGGTAGATTAATTGGCTCCTATCAAAAATTAACCCCTAGTGTGTATGTGTGTGAGCGTGTGGTAGGGAATATAGGCCCTCATTCAGAGCCGCTCGCAATTAACGCTCGCTCGCTCGTTCATAAAAAGGGGGTGGCTATTCAAATGAACCGTTCGCTCTTTGCGGTCTGTTGCCGCCTCCATGTCTGAACGAGCGAGCAAAACATACGCTCGTTTATTTGATAAAAACGCCCCCTGGCCGCTCGCATCATACGTCATGTCCGCTATTTATTAGATTAATCGAGTACATCGAACAGCGTATGAACTGCTCGCTCTTCTTGTGGTTGGTTTTTTCAACCACAATATTGCGAGCAGTTCTGACTATAAAATAACCCAGTGACGTGGTCATTGACGCTGCTGTATTAATTATGCACACCCATAAAACGCCCGCTATGACCTTTAAGCACGCCTGCGTTCTCATCTCCACCCCCTTTTCAAGCACCTTCCCCTGTTACCACCCACATACGCCTCATTCTGTCACTCAAATTAGCAGGCACTCGCTATATAGCGAACAAACGATTTTCGGCCGCACTGACTGGTTCGCGCATGCGTACTAAAACCGTACGCATGCGCGGATGTGCAAATATCGCTCGGAACGAGCGTACTGCCGCTTACGAGCGGCTCTGAATGAGGGCCATAGATTGTAAGCTCCACTGGGGCAGGGACTGATGTGAATGGCCAAATATTCGCTCCACTGTGGAATATGTGTGCACTATATAAATAACTGGTAATAAATAATAATAATACACGCATTAGGGGATGTAGTTACCATCCCGGCAGTCAGAATACCGGCACTGGAATCCCGAAAGTAGTTGGAATCCTGCCGCCAAAATCCGACCACTGTCATTCAGAAGGTAAGTATTAGGGTTAGGGGGAAGGTTAGGGTTACAGTGGCAAACGCAGGATTTTTAAGGGGGGGTTTCTAATTTTTTATTTTTATATATATATATATATATATATATATATATATATATATATAATTTTTTTATTTATATTTGCTATGTATGTAAACATACACACACCGAGCATACACACACAGACACACCCACACACAGGGCTGCCATCAGAAATGGTGGGGCCCGGTACTAACAAATTAGGCAGGGCCCCCCTCCCCCGCGATATGGGGCAGAAGTGGGCGGAGCTGTGGATGTGGGTGGAGCTATTTTGGGGGTGAGAGACAGGGAGGGCTGGACCTATTGGGGGCACAGATTAATCGTTCGTAAATTCTGTTATATTTGCTGTGCTGACATTTTTATTTGGATGTTTTTAATTTAATATATCTAAGCACAAGATGTATTGTGTGTGTATATATATATATATATATATATATATATATATATATATATATATATATATATTACATACACAAACAAACAGAGCCTTAACTAGACTTTTTGGTGCTGCGTAGCTATATTAAATTAAAAGCATGTAGGTGTCAGCACAGCAAGTAATATAACAGCACTTACCCACATTTATGTGTGTGATTATATATATATATATATATATATATATAATCACACACATAAATGTGGGTAAGTGCTGTTATATATATATATATATATATATACACATACAAACTTACCTGGACACTCTGCCATCTTCCTGACTCTGGGAGCTCAGAGGACAGCCAGCGCAGAGTGATGTGCGGTACCGCGTGTCACTGGTGGAATGCATGCACCGGCAGCTGCCAGAGAAGAGGAAGAGTCTTGGTGGTATTTAATACATGGAGCCGGTCGCAAGCCAATCACAACTCGCTGAACGGCAGCCAGCCAATCAGCAGCGGCCACTGCTGATTGACTGGATGTTGTTCCACGAGCTGGGATTGGCTCGCGGAACTGCAGCCAATCAGCAGCGGCCGCTGCTGATTGGCTGGCTGCCGTTCCGCGAGCTGCTGTGATTGGCTTGCGGACGGCTCTATGTATTAAATGACACCAAGTCTCTTTAGTTCTTTGGCTGCCCCCGGTGCATTCCAGCAGTGATGTGCGGTAGCGCACATCACTGCATTTCACACCACCGCTACCCGGGCCCCCTCTCTCTCTGGGCCCGGGACTGGAGTCCCCGCAGTCCCCCCCTGATGGCGGCCCTGCCCACACACATAAGCATACTTACATACACACAAGCATACTTGCACACGGCATGCATTCTGTACATATATACATACACACACACAAGAAAACTTACACACAGCATACTGTACATATACATACTTTAGTTTACATACACACAGCAAGGAGACCGCTGTACATCTATACCCTTTCCATAACATGATTTTGCTGTGTTAAAATGAAAAAAAAAAGAACATTTTGTAAACCATCCATGTGCCCCAGTTTTTTCCCAGAGCTTTTTTGTTGTCATATGCAGTCACAAGAGCACTCTGCTGCACCTTCTTCAGCCCATTACCGAACCCCTTGCTCTCAGCTCACACTGCAGACATCAAAGTATCCTACTCAACCCCAGGCCAGTGACTAGCTTCCACAGCTCTCTGATGTTCTGCCCGTCCTATAGTGCAGCCTCCACACTATCAATGTCCCCTGCAAAACACTTACCACAGCTCCCCACTGCTGAGGTAGTGATTCCGCGTCTCCGAGCCTAAGCGCTGACGCTGCCGGCAGTCACCAATGAATGCAGGTGGTGGGGAGGAAGGGTGTCAGCTTCGCAAACCCGGAAGCACTGCCGCTGGCGGGCCTGCAGACAGCTTGAGCCGGCCTGGCAGAGGAGACGATGGGGCCGACCCAGCTGGAACTTTTCCCGGTGCCGCCCCCCCCCCCCCGTCAGAGCTTTCTGTCTGTGGAGCCGCGGCAGCTCCATTGCACCCGCAGCTAGTGCAGATATGGAGACAAGACGGTCTCCATCTCTGAAAAACAAATTTGGCTATCAGGGGGGTTTCTGGGTACTTGGAAACCCCCCCTGCGTGCGCTACTGGGTTAGGCTACGGTGGGGGTTTAGGGTCAGGCTGCGGAAAAGGGGGTTAAGGGGAGGGTTAGGACACTTACTTTTCTAACACTTTTACACCCAAATTCCGGGTCTGATCCGGGGTTGGAACAGTGGCCCTGATTCAGAATCGACAGCCGCCACCTTTTGGTGCGAGACCGGGAGCGACGGAGCGCCCGTTGCTAGCCGGGTCTCGCACATGCGCACGTCGGAGCCGGCTCCAGCATGTGCAGTGGCCTAACATCGACCCGCTTGCGAGCGGGTCTGAATCAGGCCCAGTGTTCCAATCCGGATCAGACCCAGTATTTAGCCGGCGCCGACCCAGGACATTCCCGAGTCGGGGCCGTTCACATCGGAGTCGGGTCTGCATAGACCTGGCTTTTCCGGCGTTGAAGTGGACGCTTGGAGATGATGTCATCTCCAAGTGCCACTGAAGCCGAACCAATTGGGCGGGATCCAAGTCATCGTGACCCAGATTGCGCCGTTTAGACTGCAGGGTTTCACGGGTTGCTCCCGTGTTAAACCCTCTAGTTACCTGGGTTGGATTACAGAGTCACTCGACCCGGCGATCCAACAAAATAAAATAAAACAAATAAATACAGGCATTGTTCTAATGTATTTCTATAGCAGGGCTAATTATGCAGCACTGTACAGAGACTGTGTCATTCACATCAGCCCCACCCCCTAAGCAGTGGCGTTACAAGGGGGGTGCGGGGGGTGCAGCCCGCACCCGGGTGTCACCCGCCAAGGGGTGACACCAAGGTGCAGGCTCCCCCTCAGTGACAGGAGCCAGGTGCTGCACTTTAGTATTAATTGCAGCACTCGGTTCCTGTCAGTGAGGGAGCCGGCACCGCACATGCCCGCGCCTCCTGCATCCCCCACCGGCACCACCCCATTGATAGATTTTGGTTACCACGGCCACGGGCTGGGTTCGGGCCGCGGGACCACGCCCCTCGCTCAGTGTCACGCCCCTTCCTTGAAGACCAGGGCCGTGATGTCACGCCCCTCGCCTATTGTCATGCCCCACCTGAGGCCATGCCCCCTTTTCGTCAGTTGCCGCGCGCATGGCGTCTCTCCCCACACCGGGTGTCACCACGGGGAGAGACGCCACTGCCCCTAAGGAGCTTACAGTCTACATTCCCTAACTCACAAGCATACGCTCCGATATACACACTGTACAGAGAGTCATTCACATCAGCCTCACCCCCTAAGGAGCTTACAGTCTACATTCCCTAACTCACAAGCATACGCTCCCATATACACACTGTACAGAGACTGTCATTCACATCAGCCTCACCCCCTAAGGAGCTTACAGTCGGCTGCCGGTATTTAGGCAGTCAGCTTCCCGATTGCTTCCCCCATAGAAACCCTCCCTTGGCAATGGCCGCAGTGCATGCGTGGTCTGCAGACCGCACATGCGCAGGATCCAAGCACAGTAGTGAAGTGACCGCTGTCTCTGAAGGTGGCACTTCATACATCCGGGTGGTATGATCTGCAATGCGATCATGAGCGCAAATGCGATCATTACTAAATGGGCCACACACATATATATATATATATATATATATATATATATTGTGATAGGATCACTGGTAAAGTGGTCTGTGACAGGGACATTTATCCCAGATTCCTGTCCTATGTGTTTAAAATCCCCAGGAGAAAGTCTGCAGTGTAGCAGGCTTGAGTTTCGGCTTTTTGAAAAGCCGGTTTGGGACCTGGGGGTTGTGGGTGAGAGGAGAGGGAGGGCTCCACCCACGGCCACTCCAGGTTTTGGTTCTCGCAGCCTGGTAACAGGCTTGTTAGTTTTCCACCTGAGAGTGGCCAATATAAGCCTAGTGTGTTGAGGGCTGATTGTCTCACCTGGGAGAGCAGGCAGGGAGTTTGCTCAGAGAGACTTGAAAAACCTATTTGTGAGTACTGTGCTGTGCTTTGTTGCTGGCGAGGGCATTAGGCCCTGCCAGGTTCTGGTAGTGAGGGAACTACCTGTGAAGTTAGTGCCCCGACAGGGCTAGGATTTATATTTATGTTTTCTTTATATTTCTGTCATTGTACAATAAAGACTGGCGCCGACCAGCTTGTACTTGCATCCAGACTGGTGTGCTGCTTCCCTGCTGCTGTGTGTGTGTGTGTAAGGAAGGAGTCCTCTACCCAGGAGAGGGACCCCCTAACCTAACTGTGTCACAATATGATGGAGAATGCGGGCAACCCACACACACTGAAGTTGCAGCAAGAGGAAAACTTTCCATTTAAAAATTAAAGGGACAGACACCCAATTTGTGAGTGTGGAAATAACACTGTGTCCTTGGAGTCCCATAGAGGAGGCGTCAGCCAATGCTCAGAGAGGCAAGGTTCAGCTTCCAACCTACACCCCAGGACAAAATGGAGGACATTATTAAGGCCTTGCTACAAGCTACAACAGCTAAGCAGGAATCTACCAGAGCTCAGCAGGAGACGAACAAACTTCAGCAGGAATCTACCTGGGCTCAGCAGGAATCTACCAGGGCACAGCAGGAATCCACCAGGGTGCAACTGTTGGCCTTGGAGACAGCCCAGAGGCAACAACAGGTCGCCATCGAGGAAACCTGCCAGGCCATAAAAGAGGTGTTACAGCACCTGGTCGCCCGGCCCAGAGATGTTACTACTGGTCCTCCCACCACCACTCACTCCGTACGAGCCAGTCACTTCCTCCAAAAGATGACTTCGGGCGATGATGTGGAGGCCTATCTCGCCGCATTTGAAAGAACGGCCGAAAGGGAGAGTTGGCCCCAGGAGCAGTGGGCAAGTCTGGTGGCACCTTTTTTGTCTGGGGAGCCATAAAAGGCCTATTTCGACTTATGCCTGGCTGATGCCAAGGACTATAAAAAACTAAAACAGGAGATCCTAACTCACTTGGGAGTCACCACCTTTGTTCGTGCCCAACGGGTCCACCGCTGGGAGTTCCATATGAACAAGCCTCCACGTTCACAGATGCATGACCTCGTCCATCTGTCCTCAAAATGGCTACAGCCCGAGACGCTGACGGGACCACAGATCGTGGAAAGGGTCGTGATGGACCGGTATCTGCGATCGGTACCTGCGACTCTGCGCAAGTGGGTGAGCCATGCAGACCCTAAGTCCGTGGACCAGTTGGTCGAGCTGGTGGAGAGGTACGTGGCGGCTGAGGAGTATGCCCCACCAAGCCCCGATGGCGCACCGGCGAACTCCACAGACACTGGTAAGACTGTTCCAGGGGAGAAGGGTGCTGGGCGGTGGGATGTACCTAAGACTGAGGGTGTAGAACCTGGAGACAGGCCTTGCCAGGCCAGGAAGGTTCTTGCCCCGTAAACGACTAGACATTAATATGATTCAGTGTTTCCGGTGTGGTGACTTCGGCCATATTGCCGCTAATTGTTCACTTACAACTGAACCTATGCAATGTGATACTGTTCATGTCTACCGCAGGGGGTCTTTCTTTGCACAGACTGCCTGTACGGCTGACCGGCAGGCTGAGACTGATAAGCACATGTGTGTACTCACTGTCGATGGCAACCGAGTAGAGGCACTGTTAGACTCTGGTAGCTTGGTGACACTTATAAAAGCTGAGCTGGTGAACCCCTTGAGGCATACAGGGAAAACTGTTGGTGTGACCTGCATACATGGGGATACTCGATATTATGTTACTGCCGAGGTGAACATCGAGACACCATGTGGTTCTGCTATAGTTTCTGTGGGTTTGGTACATGGTCTGGTGTACGATGCAATATTGGGGAGAGACTTTGCTCACTTCTGGAAGTTGTGGGAAAGCCGTTTTGTTCCAGTGGTGAACAACCCCGATCCATTTCAGAAGGTTGTCGATGTAGTGGAGGAGGGAGTTTCTTCTGAGTCAGAGGTACTCCCTTTTTCTACTATGATTGGCGAACTAGAGAATGCGGAGCGTGACGGTGGCCCGCCAACTGATGTGCCTCCCATTGAGGTGGGAAGTGTTGTTGGGCCAGTTGATCGTCTGCCTGACTTAGAGGTCAGAAGAGAGGTCTTTGCCGTGGAGCAGTTGAATGACCCTACTTTGGTAAAAGCCAGGGAGAATGTAAAAGTAGTTGATGGTAAACCCATAGACCCTGATAGTCCTTTGTCCTATCCCCACATGGTAATGTGTCAGGATTTGTTATTTCAGGTGACTAAGAAGGGGGAAGATGTTGTGGAACAACTAATAGTTCCATTGCCTATTATAGAGGTGCCGATAGTGAGAGAGCACCTGAAACAGGCTCAACAGGCACAGCAGAGGGTATACAACCGTAATACTCGGTTACGCAGCTTTGCTCCTGGGGACAGAGTGTTAGTGTTGGTTCCCACTGTGGAAAATAAACTTTTGGCTAAATGGCAAGGGCCCTTTGAAATCTTAGAAACAGTGGGACAGGTCAATTACAAAGTTTACCAGCCGGGGAAAAGAAAGCCGGAACAGATATACCATATAAATCTGTTAAAGCCCTGGAAATATAGAACGGTACTGTCGGCAGTCCGAGTCCCTCCAGTAAATCCCGGGCCCTTAGTTCCTGAAGTGACAGTGGCAGAAACCCTGTTGGCAATTCAACAACGAGAGGTCAAGGAGTTTCTGGTCAGAAATAGGGTGCTGTTCTCTGACGTACCTGGGAAAACCTCGGTCGTTAAACATGACATCATCACTGACCCAGGGGTTAAAGTTAATCTAAAGCCCTATAGGTTACCAGAAGCACCAAGAGCATCGGTGTCGAAAGAAATTAAAAATATGCTAGAGTTAGGGCTTATTGAAGTATCACATAGTGAATGGTCAAGTCCCATTGTGTTGATTCCAAAGCCCGACGGGAGTGTGCGTTTCTGCAATGACTTCCGAAGGTTGAACAGTGTTTCAGAATTCGATGCCTACCCGATGCCACAGTGGAGAAGGAGGCGTTGGCCATAATGTGGATGTCCGAAAGTAAGGACAGTAATACGAGATGGTTCTTGGCGTTACAAACTTTTACATTTTCAGTGGAACACAGGCCAGGGGGCCTGTTGTTTAAAGCAGACGCGTTGTCACGCGTTCATTGTTTGGGGGCTTCAGTTGTTCCGCCCCATAGGTCGAAACAAAGGGGGGGGATATGTGATAGGATCACTGGTAAAGTGGTCTGTGACAGGGACACTTATCCCAGATTCCTGTCCTATGTGTTTAAAATCCCCAGGAGAAAGTCTGCAGTGTAGCAGGCTTGAGTTTCGGCTTTTTGAAAAGCCGGTTTGGGACCTGGGGGTTGTGGGTGAGAGCAGAGGGAGGGCTCCACCCACGGCCACTCCAGGTTTTGGTTCTCGCAGCCTGGTAACAGGCTTGTTAGTTTTCCACCTGAGAGTGGCCAATATAAGCCTAGTGTGTTGAGGGCTGATTGTCTCACCTGGGAGAGCAGGCAGGGAGTTTGCTCAGAGAGACTTGAAAAACCTATTTGTGAGTACTGTGCTGTGCTTTGTTGCTGGCGAGGGCATTAGGCCCTGCCAGGTTCTGGTAGTGAGAGAACTACCTGTGAAGTTAGTGCCCCGACAGGGCTAGGATTTATATTTATGTTTTCTTTATATTTCTGTCATTGTACAATAAAGACTGGCGCCGACCAGCTTGTACTTGCATCCAGACTGGTGTGCTGCTTCCCTGCTGCTGTGTGTGTGTGTAAGGAAGGAGTCCTCTACCCAGGAGAGGGACCCCCTAACCTAACTGTGTTACAATATATATATATAGTAACACAGTTACAATTATGTAATTATGAGACCACCGGTCTCATAATTACATCCCTATGGATCATATGTATGAATATGAATATATATATATATATATATACATACATACATACATACATACATACATATGATCCATAGGGATGTAATTATGAGACCGGTGGTCTCAATTCCAACTGCGGAATCCTGACATGGGATTTAACAGAGACGTCGAAATACCGACGCCTATGTTAATCCCGACGCCGGAACGCCGAACCGAACGATCTCCTGCCAGGTAAGTACAACACTTAGCCCGGGGATGGGGGGGGTTAGGATTAGGAACCACCGTGGGGACTTAAGGTGCCTACACACTAGGCGATGTGGTCACAATAGGATATCGTGTGCGAATTCCCTTGAACTTTCCCTGGCAGCTCCCCAGCACTCCAGGACATTATGTGCAGCAAAAGCTGAACCCCTGGACGGTTGGTGCCGGGTTGATTGTGTATAGTGTGAGTAAAAAATAGATTAACTAATATTGTCTTATGCTGTGGAACTGGAGGTCCCAGCAAGCCTCACCCGCATGCTGGTACTTGGAGAACCACATGTACCAGCATTCGGGGCATTACGGGCCCGTTGGTACCTGTAGTTCCACTACAAAAGTAATATTAAAATAAACACAGGACACACACACCGTACAAAGTATAAGTTTATTAAACATACATGCACTCACACATGTACTCATACTCACCTATGTATCCCTGTAGCATCGGTCCACTTGTCCAGTAGAATATCCATAGGGGACCTGTGAAAAACAATATACTCGCCGTCTCCTATGCGAAGTTCGGTCCTCTTCATTCCAAAGTAGGCACCCAGGGACTTGGCAACAAAAAACGGAAATGGCGGAGCCACGAACTGAAGTACCGTTCTATAGGAACGGTACTTCCAGAATGAGAGCTTAGTGGCGGGATTTCACCATGGAAACCCCACCGGTGAGCGTTCATTGGCTGAGGGACGCGAGCCCACCGCCTCTCAGTCAGTGAACGGTTCTCACCATTGAAGTCAATGGTGAGAACCACAAAGGTAACTCAAGGTTGGGGTTAGGCACCCCCCCCCTGGGGAAGATTAGGGTTAGGCTAGGGGAAGGGGGTTGGGGTTAGGCACCCCCCCTGGGGAAGATTAGGGTTAGGCTAGGGGAAGGGGGTTGGGGTTAGGCACCCCCCCGGGGAAGATTAGGGTTAGGCTAGGGGAAGGGGGTTGGGGTTAGGCACCCCCCCTGGGGAAGATTAGGGTTAGGCTAGGGGAAGGGGGTTGGGGTTAGGCACCCCCCGGGAGGGTTAGGTTTAGGGTGCGGGGAGGGGGGGGGGGTGGTTAGGTTTATGCACCCATGGGGGTGGGTTAGGCACCCCTAAGGGAGAGTCAAGGGGAGGGTTAGTATACTTAACTACCCCAGCCGGGATCTCCTCCGTCGGCCATCTGCTGTCGGGACCAGCCACCGGCATTTCAATTCCATTCCGATTATTATTCTGAGTGCTGCCGTTTGTGTTTGTGTGTATATACATATACATGATTACACACACACACATACATACATATATACACACACACACATACATACATATATACACACACATACATACATATATACACACACACACACACACATACATATATACACACACATACATATATACACACACACACACATACATACATATACACACACATACATGTATATATACCTATTCACATATGTATATATACATATGTTTATGAACATGTATATACACACATATACGTATACATATACGTGTAAATATATGCATATATATGTATGCAAACACAATGACAATATGGACCAGACAGGTATCAG
Source organism: Taudactylus pleione (assembly GCA_031769625.1). Classification (NCBI taxonomy): domain Eukaryota; kingdom Metazoa; phylum Chordata; class Amphibia; order Anura; family Myobatrachidae; genus Taudactylus; species Taudactylus pleione. The sequence goes on along the minus strand of JAUIMM010000277.1, from coordinate 6,149,919 downwards.
ACTCCATGAGGAAAGTGAGAGGGGGGACGGGATCGCAGGGTGTGGTGGTACCGAGGGGTGGAGGGGGGTCTCGATTGCTGTGTGCGGTGATCTGTGGGGGGGGAAGAGGAGGAGGTATGCCGCGATTGTGGGTGTGCAGTAGTCCTGGGGGGAGAGAGAAAACTTCCGCGATCTCGGATGTGCGGTAGTCCCGGGGAGGGGAGTGTGGGGGGGAGAGGTTGGTGCCGCGATGGCTGGGGTCTGGGAGGGAAGGGAGGAAGGTTCCGTGATCGCGGGTGTGCGGTATTCCCGGGGGGGAGGGAGAAGGCTGCCGCGATCACGCGTGTGTGGTATTCCCGGGGGGGAGGAAGAAGGCTGCCGCGATCGCGGGTGTGCGAGGGGGGGAGTGAGGTAGGTGCAATCACGGGTGTTTGGTAATCCGGGGGGGGTGCCATGATCGCAGGGGCAGGGTCGTCCCGGGCGGGGGGGGACGGGCGGTGAAACTAGTGTGATGGACAGGTACCTGACTGAAGTTCAGCAGCAGCGCTGCAGGACAGATCCAGCTGCAACACTGATGCTCACTGCCGCTGACAGGGATCCCAGGCTGGAAGGTGCACGGTGGAGAAGTAGGCGGACACTACTGGCCAGTGTCCGGCTACTTATCGTTCAGTTGGGGGGAGTGTTCCCCCTACACTAGAACGATAGTTGGTGAAAATCAAACATGTTTGATTTTCTCCAACTAGTTGGAACGACGGTTTTTGGCCGTTTTTTAGCGTGTGGGAGCAAACGGCTGGCTATCGTTTGCTCCCACACACTAGACGATTATCAATCCAACCAGCCAGCTAGTTGGCTGGTTGGGACGATATCTTTCTGGTGTGTGGGGGCCTTTAGTCTGCAGCCAATTAAACTACCAGTACCCGGTGAAATCCCATGCAAGCATGGGGAGAACCTGCAAACTCCACACATATATGGCCTTGTTCAGAAACCTAACTCATGATCCTAGTGATGTAAGGCAGCAGTGCTAACCACTGTGCCACAATGCTGCTGTATTATTATTGGGTGAAGTGTTATCATATCAGTGATAATAATAAAAAAAACGTTAAATGCTATTATACATCAAACAGACCGTTTTGGAGCCAGCAGAGGTGTTTCTCTATACAGGTCTATATATTATATTTGAAAACGCGATCTACTGCGCTCTAGTATTGGTATTAGGCCGACTACGGCTGCGCTTCAAAAAATCAAGAGGGGTCCACCTCTTATACGGCAAACTTGAAAGGGATAGGGATGAAGTGTGCTCGATAGTGGTCAATTTAAATTGTACTATTTGTCTAAAATAACAATAATGCACAATAGTAATATTTTAATGACTATTTTATTTTATAGATGCTCTGCACTCGTAGTGCTAGTGAATATTCAATTGAATGAAACAGTATATGGTCATAAAAAATGAATAACTGTCATTTAAAATCACTGCGGGGGGTCAGCTGCAGATCCGTAACTAGTCTTTTTGGTGCCCTGTGCCAGAAGGAGCATTGGCGCCCCCCTCATTTTTCAAAGGGACATAATGCACCCAAAAAAGGGGAATGGCCTCATGGGGAAAGGCCAGGGAAGAGATAGGAGAGGCCAGGAGATGCTGGGGATGAAATAAGAGGAAGGTACAAGCAAGAATGATAATAAACAGAAATTTGACAGGCCCAAACAGCGCCCCCTGCCCTGCGGTGCCCTGTGCGATGGCACCGGCCGCACTACCCTAGCTACGGCCCTGGTCAGCTGTTCTTGGAGGGATCAGCTCTCCATATGGTCTCTGCTTTAGGCTTGTACCGTATGTTCCCCAGGAAACCGTTGTGCAGTTGTCAGTGAATAACAGGTATATAAAATGTTAGTAAGTCTATAGTGTCAAATGACTAGTGTCTGTCAATACACCACTGCGGGGGGTCAGCTTTTCATTGAGGGATCAGCTCTCCGTATGGTCTCTGCTGATGCTTACAGGCCCGCCAAGAGCCGTGGCGGGCCCCGGTAATAGGGGGCGTGGCCTAATAGGGTAGGCGTGGCCACGCCCCCTTGCCGAGAGGGGAAAAAAAAAGATTTGAAGCGGCGCTGGGGAGGGGGGTGCTCTGAGCCCCCTCAGCCCAGCGCAAAGCCAGGGGGGGCGCGATCAGTGTGATCGCTCCCCCGCACAAGCATAGGAGACTGCTCCAACTGCTCCAAATGCAGCTCAGCACACGCTGTGTGCTGAGCTGCTGTGAGGGAGGGGGGTCGGATGTTGGTAGATGAGCGGCGTCCCGCATATAAATTCTCTTACTTGATCTAATGGTCTCAGCGTCTTACATATATGTATGTCTTCCTCATAAGTAGAGGAGTAATGACCATATGTATGTCTTCCTCATAAGTAGAGGAGTAATGACCGTATATATGTCTTCCTCATAAGTAGAGGAGTAATGACCATATATATGTCTTCCTCATAAGTAGAGGAGTAATGACCATATATATGTCTTCCTCATAAGTAGAGGAGTAATGACCATATGTATGTCTTCCTCATAAGTAGAGGAGTAATGACCGTATATATGTCTTCCTCATAAGTAGAGGAGTAATGACCATATGTATGTCTTCCTCATAAGTAGAGGAGTAATGACCGTATATATGTCTTCCTCATAAGTAGAGGAGTAATGACCGTATATATGTCTTCCTCATAAGTAGAGGAGTAATGACCATATGTATGTCTTCCTCATAAGTAGAGGAGTAATGACCGTATATATGTCTTCCTCATAAGTAGAGGAGTAATGACCGTATATATGTCTTTCTCATAAGTAGAGGAGTAATGACCATATGTATGTCTTCCTCAAAAGTAGAGGAGTAATGACCATATATATGTCTTCCTCATAAGTAGAGGAGTAATGACCATATATATGTCTTCCTCATAAGTAGAGGAGTAATGACCATATGTATGTCTTCCTCATAAGTAGAGGAGTAATGACCGTATATATGTCTTTCTCATAAGTAGAGGAGTAATGACCATATGTATGTCTTCCTCATAAGTAGAGGAGTAATGACCATATGTATGTCTTCCTCATAAGTAGAGGAGTAATGACTGTATATATGTCTTCCTCATAAGTAGAGGAGTAATGACCATATGTATGTCTTCCTCATAAGTAGAGGAGTAATGACCGTATATATGTCTTCCTCATAAGTAGAGGAGTAATGACATATATATTATATGCTTATTGGCTCACTACACCAGGTTGTGTATTTCTCTATGTAAAAAGGTACTTTTCAGTATATTAAAATATAGTGTCCTGCCTGCGCCAGTGTTCTATGAAGTCTGGATGATTACTTGTAGTTTATATAGACGCCACCAGAGGGCAATACGTAACCAATATTATGGTTTTTTAAATAATTTGCTGGATAATTCCAATGTAAAATCATACCGCTTTTATACGTAAATTCCGGGTCTGACCCGGAGGTTCCAATTGGCATCAGACCCGGAATTTCCCCGGCGCCGACCCAGGATATTCCTGAGTTGGCGCCGTTCACGAGCTGGGTCTGCAGTGACCCGGCTTTTCCGCCGTTGAAGTGGACGCTTGGAGATGACGTCACACAATTCAGTATTACCGTCTCTGCATGTATTCGCATCGTGAAGAATTCAAACACAATAACAAACACATAAGCTGATGCGTCCGGCTACTCATAGCACTGCCACAGGGAGCAGATTTGCACCTGGATAAACCATATCGTGATACAGGGGAGCAAATGCAATTAGTTTTGTTTTTCTTGCACGCTAGGAAATACTGCCTGCTTTTAGGTAACATACAGATACTGAGCAGCTTTATATTTACACTGCGAATTAGAGTCATATTGGTTACAGCTATGCGATGACTGATGGGGGCTGGTGGTCACTGCCACAGACATTGCACACAAGGCTATAAGGTTCTCTCCGTAGAGCTGCTACTGGGAATATCAGAAGTGTCTGCAAAATGTATCTCTGTACTTCTCATATCTCATATCCTCATATCATATCTGTACTTCTCATATCTCATATCCTCATATCATATCTGTACTTCTCATATCTCATATCATCATATCATATCTGTACTTCTCATATCCTCATATCATATCTGTACTTCTCATATCCTCATATCATATCTGTACTTCTCATATCCTCATATCATATCTGTACTTCTCATATCTCATATCATATCTGTACTTCTCATATCCTCATATCATATCTGTACTTCTCATATCTCATATCCTCATATCATATATGTACTTCTCATATCTCATATCATATCTGTACTTCTCATATCCTCATATCATATATGTACTTCTCATATCTCATATCCTCATATCATATATGTACTTCTCATATCTCATATCATATCTGTACTTCTCATATCCTCATATCATATCTGTACTTCTCATATCTCATATCCTCATATCATATATGTACTTCTCATATCTCATATCATATCTGTACTTCTCATATCCTCATATCATATATGTACTTCTCATATCTCATATCATATCTGTACTTCTCATATCTCATATCCTCATATCATATATGTACTTCTCATATCATATCTGTACTTCTCATATCCTCATATCATATCTGTACTTCTCATATCTCATATCCTCATATCATATATGTACTTCTCATATCTCATATCATATCTGTACTTCTCATATCCTCATATCATATCTGTACTTCTCATATCCTCATATCATATCTGTACTTCTCATATCTCATATCATATCTGTACTTCTCATATCCTCATATCATATCTGTACTTCTCATATCTCATATCCTCATATCATATATGTACTTCTCATATCTCATATCATATCTGTACTTCTCATATCCTCATATCATATATGTACTTCTCATATCTCATATCATATCTGTACTTCTCATATCTCATATCCTCATATCATATATGTACTTCTCATATCATATCTGTACTTCTCATATCCTCATATCATATCTGTACTTCTCATATCTCATATCCTCATATCATATCTGTACTTCTCATATCTCATATCCTCATATCATATCTGTACTTCTCATATCTCATATCCTCATATCATATCTGTACTTCTCATATCTCATATCATCATATCATATCTGTACTTCTCATATCCTCATATCATATCTGTACTTCTCATATCATATCTGTACTTCTCATATCTCATATCCTCATATCATATCTGTACTTCTCATATCATATCTGTACTTCTCATATCTCATATCCTCATATCATATCTGTACTTCTCATATCTCATATCCTCATATCATATCTGTACTTCTCATATCTCATATCCTCATATCATATCTGTACTTCTCATATCCTCATATCATATCTGTACTTCTCATATCCTCATATCATATCTGTACTTCTCATATCTCATATCCTCATATCATATCTGTACTTCTCATATCTCATATCCTCATATCATATCTGTACTTCTCATATCCTCATATCATATCTGTACTTCTCATATCTCATATCCTCATATCATATCTGTACTTCTCATATCTCATATCCTCATATCATATCTGTACTTCTCATATGTCATATCCTCATATCATATCTGTACTTCTCATATCTCATATCCTCATATCATATCTGTACTTCTCATATCTCATATCCTCATATCATATCTGTACTTCTCATATCTCATATCCTCATATCATATCTGTACTTCTCATATCATATCTGTACTTCTCATATCTCATATCCTCATATCATATCTGTACTTCTCATATCCTCATATCATATCTGTACTTCTCATATCTCATATCATATCTGTACTTCTCATATCTCATATCCTCATATCATATCTGTACTTCTCATATCTCATATCCTCATATCATATCTGTACTTCTCATATCATATCTGTACTTCTCATATCCTCATATCATATCTGTACTTCTCATATCTCATATCATATCTGTACTTCTCATATCTCATATCCTCATATCATATCTGTACTTCTCATATCTCATATCCTCATATCATATCTGTACTTCTCATATCTCATATCCTCATATCATATCTGTACTTCTCATATCTCATATCATATCTGTACTTCTCATATCTCATATCCTCATATCATATCTGTACTTCTCATATCTCATATCCTCATATCATATCTGTACTTCTCATATCCTCATATCATATCTGTACTTCTCATATCTCATATCCTCATATCATATCTGTACTTCTCATATCCTCATATCATATCTGTACTTCTCATATCCTCATATCATATCTGTACTTCTCATATCATATCTGTACTTCTCATATCCTCATATCATATCTGTACTTCTCATATCCTCATATCATATCTGTACTTCTCATATCATATCTGTACTTCTCATATCATATCTGTACTTCTCATATCATATCTGTACTTCTCATATCCTCATATCATATCTGTACTTCTCTTATCTCATATCCTCATATCATATCTGTACTTCTCATATCTCATATCCTCATATCATATCTGTACTTCTCATATCTCATATCCTCATATCATATCTGTACTTCTCATATCTCATATCCTCATATCATATCTGTACTTCTCATATCTCATATCATCATATCTGTACTTCTCATATCTCATATCCTCATATCATATCTGTACTTCTCATATCTCATATCCTCATATCATATCTGTACTTCTCATATCTCATATCATCATATCTGTACTTCTCATATCTCATATCCTCATATCATATCTGTACTTCTCATATCTCATATCCTCATATCATATCTGTACTTCTCATATCCTCATATCATATCTGTACTTCTCATATCTCATATCATCATATCTGTACTTCTCATATCATATCTGTACTTCTCATATCCTCATATCATATCTGTACTTCTCTTATCTCATATCCTCATATCATATCTGTACTTCTCATATCTCATATCCTCATATCATATCTGTACTTCTCATATCTCATATCCTCATATCATATCTGTACTTCTCATATCTCATATCCTCATATCATATCTGTACTTCTCATATCTCATATCATCATATCTGTACTTCTCATATCTCATATCCTCATATCTGTACTTCTCATATCCTCATATCATATCTGTACTTCTCATATCTCATATCATCATATCTGTACTTCTCATATCTCATATCCTCATATCATATCTGTACTTCTCATATCTCATATCATATCTGTACTTCTCATATCCTCATATCATATCTGTACTTCTCATATCCTCATATCATATCTGTACTTCTCATATCTCATATCATATCTGTACTTCTCATATCTCATATATCTGTACTTCTCATATCCTCATATCATATCTGTACTTCTCATATCTCATATCCTGATATCATATCTGTACTTCTCATATCCTCATATCATATCTGTACTTCTCATATCTCATATCATATCTGTACTTCTCATATCCTCATATCATATCTATACTTCTCATATCTCATATCCTCATATCATATCTGTACTTCTCATATCTCATATCCTCATATAATATCTGTACTTCTCATATCTCATATCATCATATCTGTACTTCTCATATCCTCATATCATATCTGTACTTCTCATATCCTCATATCATATCTGTACTTCTCATATCTGATATCATCATATCTGTACTTTTTATATCTCATATCCTCATATCATATCTGTACTTCTCATATCTCATATCCTCATATCATATCTGTACTTCTCATATCTCATATCATCATATCTGTGCTTCTCATATCTCATATCCTCATATCATATCTGTACTTCTCATATCTCATATCATATCTGTACTTCTCATATCCTCATATCATATCTGTACTTCTCATATCCTCATATCATATCTGTACTTCTCATATCCTCATATCATATCTGTACTTCTCATATCCTCATATCATATCTGTACTTCTCATATCCTCATATCATATCTGTACTTCTCATATCCTCATATCATATCTGTACTTCTCATATCATATATGTACTTCTCATATCATATCTGTACTTCTCATATCCTCATATCATATCTGTACTTCTCATATCATATCTGTACTTCTCATATCCTCATATCATATCTGTACTTCTCATATCTCATATCATATCTGTACTTCTCATATCATCATATCTGTACTTCTCATATCTCATATCCTCATATCATATCTGTACTTCTCATATCTCATATCATATCTGTACTTCTCATATCCTCATATCTTATCTGTACTTCTCATATCTCATATCCTCATATCATATCTGTACTTCTCATATCTCATATCCTGATATCATATCTCTACTTCTCATATCTCATATCCTCATATCATATCTGTACTTCTCATATCCTCATATCATATCTGTACTTCTCATATCCTCATATCATATCTGTACTTCTCATATCTCATATCATATCTGTACTTCTCATATCTCATATCCTCATATCATATCTGTACTTCTCATATCTCATATCCTCATATCATATCTGTACTTCTCATATCATATCTGTACTTCTCATATCTCATATCATATCTGTACTTCTCATATCATATCTGTACTTCTCATATCTCATATCCTCATATCATATCTGTACTTCTCATATCCTCATATCATATCTGTACTTCTCATATCCTCATATCATATCTGTACTTCTCATATCCTCATATCATATCTGTACTTCTCATATCTCATATCATATCTGTACTTCTCATATCCTCATATCATATCTGTACTTCTCATATCCTCATATCATATCTGTACTTCTCATATCTCACATTCTCATATCATATCTGTACTTCTCATATCTCATATCCTCATATCATATCTGTACTTCTCATATCTCATATCCTCATATCATATCTGTACTTCTCATATCTCATATCCTCATATCATATCTGTACTTCTCATATCTCATATCATATCTGTACTTCTCATATCATATCTGTACTTCTCATATCTCATATCCTCATATCATATCTGTACTTCTTATATCCTCATATCATATCTGTACTTCTCATATCATATCTGTACTTCTCATATCCTCATATCATATCTGTACTTCTCATATCTCATATCATATCTGTACTTCTCATATCCTCATATCATATCTGTACTTCTCATATCTCATATCCTCATATCATATCTGTACTTCTCATATCTCATATCCTCATATCATATCTGTACTTCTCATATCTCATATCCTCATATCATATCTGTACTTCTCATATCTCATATCATATCATATCTGTACTTCTCATATCCTCATATCATATCTGTACTTCTCATATCATCATATCATATCTGTACTTCTCATATCTCATATCTTATCTGTACTTCTCATATCTCACATCCTCATATCATATCTGTACTCATATCTCATATCCTCACATCATATCTGTACTTCTCATATCTCATATCCTCATATCATATCTGTACTTCTCATATCTCATATCCTCATATCATATCTGTACTTCTCATATCTCATATCCTCATATCATATCTGTACTTCTCATATCTCATATCCTCATATCATATCTGTACTTCTCATATCCTCATATCATATCTGTACTTCTCATATCCTCATATCATATCTGTACTTCTCATATCTCATATCATATCTGTACTTCTCATATCTCATATCATATCTGTACTTCTCATATCTCATATCATATCTGTGCTTCTCATATCTCATATCCTCATATCATATCTGTACTTCTCATATCTCATATCCTCATATCATATCTGTACTTCTCATATCTCATATCCTCATATCATATCTGTACTTCTCATATCCGGCTAAAAACACATTTCTTGGTCAGTTATTAACTTTGTGATTTGTTATTTAACTCCGAAGTTATCCTTTGTCTGCAATCATGCTGCTTAGTCTTCTGGAATGTGCAGGAGACTCATTCATTTCTGGGCGCTCTCTCCCGCACACTCCCGTATTCGGCTGCCTCACTGTACAGCGGCTCTCTCTCCCGCACACTCCCGTATCCGGCTGCCTCACTGTACAGCGGCGCTCTCTCCCGCACACTCCCGTATCCGACTGCCTCACTGTACAGAGGCGCTCTCTCCCGCACACTCCCGTATCCGGCTGCCTCACTGTACAGCGGCGCTCTCTCCCGCACACTCCCGTATCCGGCTGTCTCATTGTACAGCGGCGCTCTCTCCCGCACACTCCGGTATCCGGCTGCCTCATTGTACAGCGGCGCTCTCTCCCGCACACTCCCGTATCCGGCTGCCTCACTGTACAGCGGCGCTCTCTCCCGCACACTCCCGTATTCGGCTGCCTCACTGTACAGTGGGAGTGCACTGCTGCAATTACACTGTGCCACCTGCACCTCCCACATGGGTCTTTCCCCTCCCCCAGCTCCCGGGAGAGCCCAGGTAAAGGTTGGTAGACTGAGGCCTATTTCACACCTGTCGGTTTTGCCCGTCCGGGCAAAACTCCAGGCAGAAGTTCGCCGTTTTTTTCAGTGCCTTTCACATGCTGCGGCTTTGAGCCGTTTTTACTAGTTTTTTTTTTTTACTACTTATTCTGGGCATGCGCAGCAGCACCTGCTGTACAAGCTGGCCGGTGTGTGAAAGGAAACATTGTTTCCTATTGGGCTATGTCACACCTGCCAGTTTTCACCAGCCGGAGAAAATCTGGGCGTTTTTTGCCTGGTGTGAAATTTATTGGTGAATGGAAGCGGGTGGGTCCTTTCACAAGGCACGGGCACGGCATGGTCGCTGTGTTACAGCCGGGAATATCCACTGAGAAGGATTGCTGCTGTGCCATGCCCGGCACGGGCCAGTGGTGTATTGGCCAGTGGTGTATAGGAAACAATGTTTCCTTTCACACACACCGGCCGATTTGTACAGCAACTGCTGCTGCGCATGGCCAGAAAAAGTAGTAAAAGAAAAAAAAAACAGTTAAAACAGCTTAAAGCCGCAGCATGTGAAAGGCACTGGGTGCCTGAAAAAAACGGCCAGCTTCTGCCTGTTTTTTTGTCGGCCGGGCAACACCGGCAGGTGCGAAATAGGCCATACACCACTGGCCTGCAGGGACGGTATGGGCACAGTGGATATTCCCTGCTGTAACACGGCGACCGTGCCGTGTGAAAGGACCCACCCGCTTCCATCCACCACTAAATTTCACACTCGGCAAAAAAACGCCCGGATTTTTGCCGCCTGGTGAAAACCGGTAGATGTGAATAGCCTTTACAGTCAGAGTTAATATTAATAAGTGCACTGACCAGCCACATAGACAGATGTAGATGTTGGCTATCATTTTAATAACATTTCCAGACACATGACACAAAGTTCTGTAACACGCTGGTTGCTGTAACATTATGAATCACTAACAGTCTTGTTTACTAATTAATGCTAATCCTTCATATGCAAATCCTTAATTGCAAAATCAAGAATTGGCAACTAATGCTGTACGTAATGTTTGGCGGATTGCTATGACAGCGAGCTGTATGTTTGGCGGATTGCTATGACAGCGGGCTGTATGTTTGTCGGATTGCTGTGACAGCGGGCTGTATGTTTGTCGGATTGCTGTGACAGCGGGCTGTATGTTTGTCGGATTGCTATGACAGCGGGCTGCATCATGTTTGGTGGATTGCTATGACAGCGGGCTGTATGTTTTGTCAGATTGCTATGACAGCGGGCTGTATGTTTGTCGGATTGCTATGACAGCGGGCTGTAAGTTTGGCGGATTGCTATGACAGCGGGCTGTATGTTTGTCGGATTGCTATGACAACGGGCTGTATGTTTGGCGGATTGCTATGACAGCGGGCTGTATGTTTGGCGGATTGCTATGACAGCGGGCTGTATGTTTGGCGGATTGCTATGACAGCGGGCTGTATGTTTGGCAGATTGCTATGACAGCGGGCTGTATGTTTGGCGGATTGCTATGACAGCGGGCTGTATGTTTGGCAGATTGCTGTGACAGCGGGCTGTATGTTTGGTGGATTGCTATGACAGCGGGCTGTATGTTTGCAGACTATTTCTGAAGAGAATTTACTTCATTTGACCAACGTCCTTATTTTGTATTTACAGAAAGTGGAACGTTAGAAATATGTCGATTCCTTTTTCAAACACAAATTATCGCATCCCCCAAGGTTTTGCAAATCTCCTTGAAGGGTTGACCAGGGAAGTACTAAGACAACAGCCGAAGGATATACCGCTTTTTGCAGCAATATATTTCGCAGGAATCCTTAAAAAGAGAGACGGTGAGTGGTGACGGCGCACACAGCAATTCCTATCGTATGTACACGTGTCACACAGTAATTCTTATCACGTGTACATGCATCACACAGCAATTCTTATCACGTGTACATGCGTCACACAGCAATTCTTATCACGTGTACATGCGTCACACAGCAATTCTTATCGTATGTACACGCTTCACACAGCAATTCTTTTCACGTGTACACACACGTCACACAGCAATTCTTATCGTATGTACACGTGTCACACAGCAATTCTTATTGTGTCTACACGCGTCATACAGCAATTCTTATCGTATGTACAGGCGTCACACAGCAATTCTTATCGTATGTACACGCGTCACACAGCAATTCTTATCATGCGCACACGTGCCACACAGCAATTCTTATTGTATGTACCCGCGTCACACAGCAATTCTTATCATATGTACACGCGTCACACAGCAATTCTTATCATATGTACACGCGTCACACAGCAATTCTTATCATATGTACACGCGTCACACAGCAATTCTTATCATATGTACACGCGTCACACAGCAATTCTTATCACGTGTACACACCCGTCACACAGCAATTCCTATCGTATGTAAACGCGTCACACAGCAATTCTTATCATATGTACACACGTCACACAGCAATTCTTATCGTATCTACACGCGTCACACAGCAATTCTTATCGTATATACACGCGTCACACAGCAATTCTTATCGTATCTATACGCGTCACACAGCAATTCTTATCGTATGTACACGCGTCACACAGCAATTCTTTACACGCGTCACACAGCAATTCTTATCTTGTGTACACGCATCACACAGCAATTCTTATCTTGTGTACACGCATCACAAAGCAATTCTTATCGTGTGTACACGCGTCACACAGCAATTCTTATCATGCGCACACGCGTCACACAGCAATTCTTATCTTGTGTACACGCATCACACAGCAATTCTTATCGCGTGTGTATCACCAGTGGCAGAGAATGGCTCACTGCGGTTTATGCCAGCCCCGCCTCCTAACCTGTGATGTCACATGAGGGGACAGGGACAGAGGTAGTAGAAAGTGGAGAGCTGTCCAGCTGATCCAGACGGCTCTACACACTGCCAGATGCAACGGTACTGGGCGCAGAATACCGTTCCAGGCACCCTCCTAGCCAGATTCAGGGGCCTTATGGTAGTGATGGTGCCGCTCCCAGAACCCTGCGCCCTGGACAGTGTCACACAGCAATCCGTATTCCGTATGTGTCACCACTGTCATTAAATGTCCTCACTCTCACTTCTCCACACCTGCCAACTAAATGCATTAGATGCAACCATTGTAAGGACAGAATCAGTTATTCATTAGGAAAACAGTAACAGCGTAACAATTTACTAAGAACCTGTGACATCGCTAATTCTACTCACCATATGACCGGTTCCTAGTGACTGGATAGGCTGCATTCTCACTGATGTCACTGGCTCCTAGTGACTGGATAGACTACATTCTCACTGATGTCACTGGTTCCTAGTAACTGGATAGACTACATTCTCACTGATGTCACTGGTTCCTAGTGACTGGATAGACTACATTCTCACTGATGTCACTGGTTCCTAGTGACTGGATAGACTACATTCTCACTAATGTCACTAGTTCCTAGTGACTGGATAGGCTGTATTCTCAGTGATGTCACTGGTTCCTAGTGACTGGATAGGCTGCATTCTCAGTGATGTCACTAGTTCCTAGTGACTGGATAGACTACATTCTCACTGATGTCACTGGTTCCTAGTGACTGGATAGACTACATTCTCACTAATGTCACTGTATTCTCAGTGATGTCACTGGTTCCTAGTGACTGGATAGGCTGCATTCTCAGTGATGTCACTGATTCCTAGTGACTGGATAGGCTGCACTCTCAGTGATGTCACTGGTTCCTAGTGACTGGATAAGCTGCACTCTCAGTGATGTCACTGGTTCCTAGTGAGTGGATAGGCTGCACTCTCAGTGATGTCACTGGTTCCTAGTGAGTGGATAGGCTGCACTCTCAGTGATGTCACTGGTTACTAGTGAGTGGATAGGCTGCACTCTCAGTGATGTCACTGGTTCCTAGTGAGTGGATAGGCTGCACTCTCAGAGAAAGGATATGGTGCGCTCTCCTGGATACTGTTTGTAAGAGTTTTAATAGCTTTAAAAGCTTTGTCCTAAAACTGGTTCCATGTCTTCAGAAGTGACAAAACTGGGAAATGACTTATTGGCAGTCACTTTAGGTAATGAAGTCAGGACGTGTTATTTAGATCGTGTAAGTGTTACAGCACGCTCCTCAGTACAGAGCTGGGTCAGAATATGTGGCATTATGTGTACAGGGCTGGAAAGTCTGTGCTATAATGTAGTGTGTGTATAATACTCTAGGATCACTCAGTGCTGTACTTTCTCTTCTCAGACTCCGGCTATGATCCAGCAGAATGGGGAGCTGCTCTAGACGACAGATACTATAACAACCACTCTTTTCAGGTATGTGATCACCTTACAACAAACTTATGCCTCCTGCACCCATGGAAAGGATGAATGGGAAGAGGTACACGAAGTATACTATAAGGGCTCCACTGCCTGTGTGTAGTCTGTTATTGTCATTTAATGTGATTACAGACGAGGGCAGGAAGCCGCAAATCCATCTCACTTAGTAACAGGCTGCGCAGAAGAGACGCAGAGAAGGATTTACTAAGTGTCGGTTCTGATCTCAAGATTTAAAGTGGCCCTAACAGGAAAGGCAAAGTGTAGTATGTTTTACATTTAATATTAGTGCTGCTTTAAATTTTGGGGTCAAAAAGCAATCGCTGGTTAGTGAGTGTAGCCAGCAGCGTTTCTGCAAATACAGCCCTGGAGATGGGATACGGTCAGTATCTTGGCGCAGGGCATACTGGCGCCAGAATGCCGACACCTGTCAGAATCCCGGTGCCGGCATCCTGAAGGTAAGTAGCGTGGTTGGGGGTTAGGCACTATGGGGAGGGTTAGGCACTAGAGGGAGGGTTAGGGTTATGCACTAGGGGGGAGGGTTAGGTTTAGGGAGGGGGAGGTTTGGTTCAGGCATCGGGGAGGAAGAGTAATGGGAGGGAGAGGGGGAGGGTTAGGATACCTCAGACACAGGATGCAGCCATAAGGCCAGCACTCTCTGTGTTTCCACACCGCAATGTCAACAGTTATGATGTCGATATTATTGAAAATGTCAACAGGCAACTTGTCAATTTCCTTAGAATACTGACATGTTCACAGAGTCAACATTTGTCATGCTGACATTTCCAGAATGTGGACATTAGGGTAAGGCAGACAGGACGGTTAGGCACAAAGGGGAGGGGTAGGGATCAGGGACAGGGGGACTGTACTCACCGGAATGCTGGCGCATCAGATCACTCTCCTCTAGCTGCTCCTCACGTGACCACCGGTAGCCGGATGTCGCCGTTGCCATCAGGACCAGGTAACACCATGCTAGACCACCAGTTATGGTTTGTCGGCATTCTGTCATGTCGACGTGATGAATGTTGACATGGTTTACTGTCCAGAAGCTGCATGGCGACATACCACACCCTACGGAAAGGATGCATCTATTCCCCCGTGTGCAGCGCTGTACATGTCTCTGACACCTCTGTATGTGCAGCTGACTGATCACTACATCAGCGTCAGTGCACACAGGCTCCTGCCCTATACTAGGGATACATATATATACAGGCTCCTGTCCTATACTAGGGATACATATATATACAGGCTCCTGTCCTATACTAGGGATACATATATATATACAGGCTCCTGTCCTATACTAGGGATACATATATATACAGGCTCCTGCCCTATACTAGGGATACATATATATACAGGCTCCTGCCCTATACTAGGGATACATATATATACAGGCTCCTGCCCTATACTAGGGATACATATATATACAGGCTCCTGCCCTATACTAGGGATACATATATATATACAGGCTCCTGCACTATACTAGGGATACATATATATACAGGCTCCTGCCCTATACTAGGGATACATATATATATACAGGCTCCTGCACTATACTAGGGATACATATATATACAGGCTCCTGCCCTATACTAGGGATACATATATATACAGGCTCCTGCACTATACTAGGGATACATATATATACAGGCTCCTGTCCTATACTAGGGATACATATATATACAGGCTCCTGCCCTATACTAGGGATACATGTATATACAGGCTCCTGCTCTATACTAGGGATACATATATATACAGGCTCCTGCTCTATACTAGGGATACATGTATATACAGGCTCCTGCCCTATACTAGGGATACATATATATACAGGCTCCTGCCCTATACTAGGGATACATATATATACAGGCTCCTGCACTATACTAGGGATACATATATATACAGGCTCCTGCCCTATACTAGGGATACATATATATACAGGCTCCTGCACTATACTAGGGATACATATATATACAGGGTCCTGCACTATACTAGGGATACAAATATATACAGGCTCCTGCCCTATACTAGGGATACATATATATACAGGCTCCTGCCCTATACTAGGGATACATATATATACAGGCTCCTGCACTATACTAAAGATACATATATATATACAGGCTCCTGCCCTATACTAGGGATACATATATATATACAGGCTCCTGCCCTATACTAGGGATACATATATATACAGGCTCCTGCCCTATACTAGGAATAGGGATACATATATATATACAGGCTCCTGCCCTATACTAGGGATACATATATATACAGGCTCCTGCCCTATACTAGGAATAGGGATACATATATATACAGGCTCCTGCCCTATACTAGGGATACATATATATATACAGGCTCCTGCCCTATACTAGGAATAGGGATACATATATATACAGGCTCCTGCCCTATACTAGGGATACATATATATATACAGGCTCCTGCCCTATACTAGGGATACATATATATACAGGCTCCTGCACTATACTAGGGATACATATATATACAGGCTCCTGTCCTATACTAGGGATACATATATATATACAGGCTCCTGCCCTATACTAGGGATACATATATATACAGGCTTCTGCCCTATACTAGGGATACATATATATATACAGGCTCCTGCCCTATACTAGGGATACATATATATACAGGCTCCTGCCCTATACTAGGGATACATATATATACAGGCTTCTGCACTATACTAGGGATACATATATATACAGGCTCCTGCCCTATACTAGGGATACATATATATACAGGCTCCTGCCCTATACTAGGGATACATATATATACAGCCTCCTGCTCTATACTAGGGATACATATATATACAGGCTCCTGCCCTATACTAGGGATACATATATATATACAGGCTCCTACACTATACTAGGGATACATATATATACAGGTTCCTGCACTATACTAGGGATACATATATATACAGGCTCCTGTCCTATACTAGGGATACATATATATACAGGCTCCTGTCCTATACTAGGGATACATATATATACAGGCTCCTGCCCTATACTAGGGATACATATATATATATATACAGGCTCCTGCACTATACTAGGGATACATATATATACAGGCTCCTGCCCTATACTAGGGATACATATATATATATATACAGGCTCCTGCACTATACTAGGGATACATATATATATACAGGCTCCTGCCCTATACTAGGGATACATATACAGGCTCCTGCCCTATACTAGGGATACATATATATACAGGCTCCTGCCCTATACTAGGGATACATATATATACAGGCTCCTGCACTATACTAGGGATACAGGCTCCTGTCCTATACTAGGGATACATATATATACAGGCTCCTGCCCTATACTAGGGATACATATATATACAGGCTCCTGCCCTATACTAGGGATACATATATATACAGGCTCCTGCACTATACTAGGGATACATATATATATACAGGCTCCTGCTCTATACTAGGGATACATATATATACAGGCTCCTGCTCTATACTAGGGATACATATATATATATATACACAGGCTCCTGCACTATACTAGGGATACATATATATACAGGCTCCTGCCCTATACTAGGGATACATATATATACAGGCTCCTGCTCTATACTAGGGATACATGTATATACAGGGTCCTGCACTATACTAGGGATACATATATATACAGGCTCCTGCACTATACTAGGGATACATATATATACAGGCTCCTGTCCTATACTAGGGATACATATATATACAGGCTCCTGCACTATACTAGGGATACATATATATACAGGCTCCTGCCCTATACTAGGGATACATATATATACAGGCTCCTGCCCTATACTAGGGATACATATATATACAGGCTCCTGCACTATACTAGGGATACATATATATACAGGCTCCTGCACTATACTAGGGATACATATATATACAGGCTCCTGCCCTATACTAGGGATACATATATATACAGGCTCCTGCCCTATACTAGGGATACATATATATACAGGCTCCTGCCCTATACTAGGGATACATATACAGGCTCCTGCCCTATACTAGGGATACATATATATATATACAGGCTCCTGCACTATACTAGGGATACATATATATACAGGCTCCTGCACTATACTAGGGATACATATATATACAGGCTCCTGCCCTATACTAGGGATACATATATATACAGGCTCCTGCCCTATACTAGGGATACATATATATACAGGCTCCTGCACTATACTAGGGATACATATATATACAGGCTCCTGCACTATACTAGGGATACATATATATACAGGCTTCTGCCCTATACTAGGGATACATATATATATACAGGCTCCTGCCCTATACTAGGGATACATATATATACAGGGTCCTGCCCTATACTAGGGATACATATATATATACAGGCTCCTGCACTATACTAGGGATACACATATATACAGGCTCCTGCTCTATACTAGGGATACATATACAGGCTCCTGCCCTATACTAGGGATACATATATATATATACAGGCTCCTGCACTTTACTAGGGATACATATATATACAGGCTCCTGCACTATACTAGGGATACATATATATACAGGCTCCTGCACTATACTAGGGATACATATATATACAGGCTTCTGCCCTATACTAGGGATACATATATATATACAGGCTCCTGCTCTATACTAGGGATACATATATATATACAGGTTCCTGCTCTATACTAGGGATACATATATATATACAGGCTCCTGCTCTATACTAGGGATACATATATATATATATACAGGCTCCTGCTCTATACTAGGGATACATATATATATATATACAGGCTCCTGCCCTATACTAGGGATACATATATATACAGGCTCCTGCCCTATACTAGGGATACATATATATATATACAGGCTCCTGCTCTATACTAGGGATACATATATATATACAGGCTCCTGCTCTATACTAGGGATACATATATATATATATACAGGCTCCTGCTCTATACTAGGGATACATATATATATATATACAGGCTCCTGCCCTATACTAGGGATACATATATATACAGGCTCCTGCACTATACTAGGGATACATATATATACAGGCTCCTGCTCTATACTAGGGATACATATATATACAGGCTTCTGCCCTATACTAGGGATACATATATATACAGGCTCCTGCCCTATACTAGGGATACATATATATACAGGCTCCTGCCCTATACTAGGGATACATATATATACAGGCTCCTGCACTATACTAGGGATACATATATATACAGGCTCCTGCTCTATACTAGGGATACATATATATACAGGCTTCTGCCCTATACTAGGGATACATATATATACAGGCTCCTGCCCTATACTAGGGATACATATATATACAGGCTCCTGCCCTATACTAGGGATACAAATATATATACAGGCTCCTGCACTATACTAGGGATACATATATATACAGGCTCCTGCCCTATACTAGGGATACATATATATACAGGCTCCTGCACTATAATAGGGATACATATATATACAGGCTCCTGCACTATACTAGGGATACATATATATACAGGCTCCTGCTCTATACTAGGGATACATATATATATACAGGCTCCTGCACTATACTAGGGATACATATATATACAGGCTCCTGCCCTATACTAGGGATACATATATATACAGGCTCCTGCCCTATACTAGGGATACATATATATACAGGCTCCTGCTCTATACTAGGGATACATGTATATACAGGCTCCTGCCCTATACTAGGGATACATATATATACAGGCTCCTGCACTATACTAGGGATACATATATATACAGGCTCCTGCCCTATACTAGGGATACATATATATATACAGGTTCCTGCCCTATACTAGGGATACAAATATATATACAGGTTCCTGCCCTATACTAGGGATACATATACAGGCTCCTGCCCTATACTAGGAATACATATATATACAGGCTCCTGCCCTATACTAGGGATACATATATATACAGGCTCCTGCACTATACTAGGGATACATATATATACAGGCTCCTGCCCTATACTAGGGATACATATATATATACAGGCTCCTGCACTATACTAGGGATACATATATATACAGGCTCCTGCCCTATACTAGGGATACATATATATACAGGCTCCTGCACTATACTAGGGATACATATATATACAGGCTCCTGCACTATACTAGGGATACATATATATACAGGCTCCTGCACTATAATAGGGATACATATATATACAGGCTCCTGCACTATACTAGGGATACATATATATACAGGCTCCTGTCCTATACTAGGGATACATATATATATACAGGCTCCTGCACTATAATAGGGATACATATATATACAGGCTCCTGCTCTATACTAGGGATACATATATATACAGGCTCCTGCCCTATACTAGGGATACATATATATACAGGCTCCTTCCCTACACTAGGGATACATATATATACAGGCTCCTGCACTATACTAGGGATACATATATATACAGGCTCCTGCACTATACTAGGGATACATATATATACAGGCTCCTGCTCTAATCCAAGGATACATATATATACAGGCTCCTGCTCTATACTAGGGATACATATATATACAGGCTCCTGCTCTATACTAGGGATACATATATATACAGGCTCCTGCTCTATACTAGGGATACATATATATACAGGCTCCTGCTCTATACTAGGGATACATATATATACAGGCTCCTGCACTATACTAGGGATACATATATATATACAGGCTCCTGCCCTATACTAGGGATACATATATATACAGGCTCCTGCACTATACTAGGGATACATATATATACAGGCTCCTGCACTATACTAGGGATACATATATATACAGGCTCCTGCACTATACTAGGGATACATATATATATACAGGCTCCTGCACTATACTAGGGATACATATATATATATACAGGCTCCTGCACTATACTAGGGATACATATATATACAGGCTCCTGCCCTATACTAGGGATACATATATACACAGGCTCCTGTCCTATACTAGGGATACATATATATACAGGCTCCTGTCCTATACTAGGGATACATATATATACAGGGTCCTGCACTATACTAGGGATACATATATATACAGGCTCCTGCACTATACTAGGGATACATATATATACAGGCTCCTGCCCTATACTAGGGATACATATATATACAGGCTCCTGCTCTATACTAGGGATACATATATATACAGGCTCCTGCCCTATACTAGGGATACATATATATACAGGCTCCTGCCCTATACTAGGGATACATATATATACAGGCTCCTGCCCTATACTAGGGATACATATATACACAGGCTCCTGTCCTATACTAGGGATACATATATATATACAGGCTCCTGTCCTATACTAGGGATACATATATATATACAGGCTCCTGCCCTATACTAGGGATACATATATATACAGGCTCCTGCCCTATACTAGGGATACATATATATACAGGCTCCTGCACTATACTAGGGATACATATATATACAGGCTCCTGCCCTATACTAGGGATACATATATATATATACAGGCTCCTGCCCTATACTAGGGATACATATATATATACAGGTTCCTGCACTATACTAGGGATACATATATATATATACAGGCTCCTGTCCTATACTAGGGATACATATATATACAGGGTCCTGCACTATACTAGGGATACATATATATACAGGCTCCTGCACTATACTAGGGATACATATATATACAGGCTCCTGCCCTATACTAGGGATACATATATATACAGGCTCCTGCCCTATACTAGGGATACATATATATACAGGCTCCTGCTCTATACTAGGGATACATATATATACAGGCTCCTGCACTATACTAGGGATACATATATATACAGGCTCCTGCTCTATACTAGGGATACATATATATATATACAGGCTCCTGCCCTATACTAGGGATACATACATATATATACAGGCTCCTGCTCTATACTAGGGATACATACATATATATACAGGCTCCTGCTCTATACTAGGGATACATATATATACAGGCTCCTGCACTATACTAGGGATACATATATATACAGGCTCCTGCCCTATACTAGGGATACATATATATACAGGCTCCTGCACTATACTAGGGATACATATATATACAGGCTCCTGCTCTATACTAGGGATACATATATATACAGGCTTCTGCAGTATACTAGGGATACATATATATATATATACAGGCTCCTGCCCTATACTAGGGATACATATATATACAGGCTCCTGCCCTATACTAGGGATACATATATATATATACAGGCTCCTGCCCTATACTAGGGATACATATATATACAGGCTCCTGCCCTATACTAGGAATAGGGATACATATATATACAGGCTCCTGCCCTATACTATTGATACATATATATATACAGGCTCCTGCCCTATACTAGGGATACATATATATACAGGCTCCTGCTCTATACTAGGGATACATATATATATACAGGCTCCTGCACTATACTAGGGATACATATATATACAGGCTCCTGTCCTATACTAGGGATACATATATATATACAGGCTCCTGCTCTATACTAGGGATACATATATATACAGGCTCCTGCACTATACTAGGGATACATATATATATATATACAGGCTCCTGCTCTATACTAGGGATACAAATATATATACAGGCTCCTGCCCTATACTAGGGATACATATATATACAGGCTCCTGCCCTATACTAGGGATACATATATATACAGGCTCCTGCCCTATACTAGGGATACATATATATATATACAGGCTCCTGCCCTATACTAGGGATACATATATATACAGGCTCCTGCACTATACTAGGGATAAAGGCTCCTGCACTATACTAGGGATACATATATATACAGGCTCCTGCACTATAATAGGGATACATATATATACAGGCTCCTGTCCTATACTAGGGATACATATATATACAGGCTCCTGCCCTATACTAGGGATACATATATATACAGGCTCCTGCTCTATACTAGGGATACATATATATACAGGCTCCTGCCCTATACTAGGGATACATATATATACAGGCTCCTGCACTATACTAGGGATACATATATATACAGGCTCCTGCACTATACTAGGGATACATATATATACAGGCTCCTGCACTATACTAGGGATACATATATATACAGGCTCCTGCACTATACTAGGGATACATATATATACAGGCTCCTGCACTATACTAGGGATACATATATATACAGGCTCCTGCACTATACTAGGGATACATATATATATACAGGCTCCTGCCCTATACTAGGGATACATATATATACAGGCTCCTGCCCTATACTAGGGATACATATATATACAGGCTCCTGCACTATACTAGGGATACATATATATACAGGCTCCTGCACTATACTAGGGATAAAGGCTCCTGCCCTATACTAGGGATACATATATATACAGGCTCCTGCCCTATACTAGGGATACATATATATACAGGCTCCTGTCCTATACTAGGGATACATATATATATACAGGCTCCTGTCCTATACTAGGGATACATATATATACAGGCTCCTGTCCTATACTAGGGATACATATATATATACAGGCTCCTGCACTATACTAGGGATACATATATATACAGGCTCCTGCTCTATACTAGGGATACATATATATACAGGCTCCTGCCCTATACTAGGGATACATATATATACAGGCTACTGCACTATACTAGGGATACATATATATACAGGCTCCTGCCCTATACTAGGGATACATATATATACAGGCTCCTGTCCTATACTAGGGATACATATATATACAGGCTCCTGCACTATACTAGGGATACAAATATATACAGGCTCCTGCCCTATACTAGGGATACATATACAGGCTCCTGCCCTATACTAGGGATACATATATATACAGGCTCCTGCCCTATACTAGGGATACATATATATACAGGCTCCTGCACTATACTAGGGATACATATATATATACAGGCTCCTGCCCTATACTAGGGATACAAATATATATACAGGCTTCTGCCCTATACTAGGGATACATATATATATACAGGCTCCTGCCCTATACTAGTGATACATATACATGCTCCTGCCCTATACTAGGAATAGGGATACATATATATACATGCTCCTGCCCTATACTAGGAATAGGGATACATATATATACAGGCTCCTGCCCTATACTAGGGATACATATATATATACAGGCTCCTGCCCTATACTAGGGATACATATATATACAGGCTCCTGCCCTATACTAGGGATACATATATATACAGGCTCCTGCACTATACTAGGGATACATATATATACAGGCTCCTGCACTATACTAGGGATACATATATATATATATACAGGCTCCTGCACTATACTAGGGATACATATATATACAGGCTCCTGTCCTATACTAGGGATACATATATATACAGGCTCCTGCACTATACTAGGGATACATATATATACAGGCTCCTGCCCTATACTAGGGATACATATATATATATACAGGCTCCTGCCCTATACTAGGGATACATATATATACCGGCTCCTGCCCTATACTAGGGATACATATATATACAGGCTCCTGCACTATACTAGGGATACATATATATACAGGCTCCTGCTCTATACTAGGGATACATATATATACAGGCTCCTGCACTATACTAGGGATACATATATATATACAGGCTCCTGCACTATACTAGGGATACATATATATACAGGCTCCTGTCCTATACTAGGGATACATATATATACAGGCTCCTGCCCTATACTAGGGATACATATATATATACAGGCTCCTGCCCTATACTAGGGATACATATATATACAGGCTCCTGCACTATACTAGGAATAGGGATACATATATATACATGCTCCTGCCCTATACTAGGAATAGGGATACATATATATACAGGCTCCTGCCCTATACTAGGGATACATATATATATACAGGCTCCTGCCCTATACTAGGGATACATATATATACAGGCTCCTGTCCTATACTAGGGATACATATATATACAGGCTCCTGCCCTATACTAGGGATACATATATATACAGGCTCCTGCTCTATACTAGGGATACATATATATACAGACTCCTGCTCTATACTAGGGATACATATATATACAGGCTCCTGCACTATACTAGGGATACATATATATACAGGCTCCTGCACTATACTAGGGATACATATATATATATACAGGCTCCTGCCCTATACTAGGGATACATATATATACAGGCTCCTGCACTATACTAGGGATACATATATATACAGGCTCCTGCCCTATACTAGGGATACATATATATACAGGCTCCTGCCCTATACTAGGGATACATATATATACAGGCTCCTGCACTATACTAGGGATACATATATATACAGGCTCCTGCACTTTACTAAGGATACATATATATACAGGCTCCTGCCCTATACTAGGGATACATATATATACAGGCTTCTGCCCTATACTAGGGATACATATATATACAGGCTCCTGCACTATACTAGGGATACATATATATACAGGCTCCTGCCCTATACTAGGGATACATATATATATATACAGGCTCCTGCACTATACTAGGGATACATATATATACAGGCTCCTGCCCTATACTAGGGATACATATATATACAGGCTCCTGCACTATACTAGGGATAAAGGCTCCTGCACTATACTAGGGATATATATATATACAGGCTCCTGCCCTATACTAGGGATACATATATATATAGGCTCCTGCACTATACTAGGGATACATATATATACAGGCTCCTGCCCTATACTAGGGATACAAATATATATACAGGCTCCTGCCCTATACTAGGGATACAAATATATATACAGGCTCCTGCCCTATACTAGGGATACAAATATATATACAGGCTCCTGCCCTATACCATGGATACATATATATACAGGCTCCTGCCCTATACTAGGGATACATATATATACAGGCTCCTGCACTATACTAGGGATACATATATATACAGGCTCCTGCCCTATACTAGGGATACATATATATATATACAGGCTCCTGCCCTATACTAGGGATACATATATATACAGGCTCCTGCCCTATACTAGGGATACATATATATACAGGCTCCTGCACTATACTAGGGATACAGGCTCCTGCACTATACTAGGGATACATATATATACAGGCTCCTGTCCTATACTAGGGATACATATATATACAGGCTCCTGCACTATACTAGGGATACATATATATACAGGCTCCTGCACTATACTAGGGATACATATATATACAGGCTCCTGTCCTATACTAGGGATACATATATATACAGGCTCCTGCCCTATACTAGGGATACATATATATACAGGCTCCTGCACTATAATAGGGATACATATATATACAGGCTCCTGTCCTATACTAGGGATACATATATATACAGGCTCCTGCCCTATACTAGGGATACATATATATACAGGCTCCTGCACTATACTAGGGATACATATATATACAGGCTCCTGTCCTATACTAGGGATACATATATATACAGGCTCCTGCCCTATACTAGGGATACATATATATACAGGCTCCTGCTCTATACTAGGGATACATATATATACAGGCTCCTGCACTATACTAGGGATACATATATATATATATACAGGCTCCTGCTCTATACTAGGGATACATATATATACAGGCTCCTGTCCTATACTAGGGATACATGTATATACAGGCTCCTGTCCTATACTAGGGATACATATATATATATACAGGCTCCTGCACTATACTAGGGATACATATATATACAGGCTCCTGCTCTATACTAGGGATACATATATATACAGGCTCCTGCCCTATACTAGGGATACATATATATACAGGGTCCTGCACTATACTAGGGATACATATATATACAGGCTCCTGCACTATACTAGGGATACATATATATACAGGCTCCTGCCCTATACTAGGGATACATATATATACAGGCTCCTGCACTATACTAGGGATACAGGCTCCTGTCCTATACTAGGGATACATATATATATACAGGCTACTGCTCTATACTAGGGATACATATATATACAGGCTTCTGCCCTATACTAGGGATACATATATATACAGGCTCCTTCCCTATACTAGGGATACATATATATACAAGCTCCTGCCCTATACTAGGGATACATATATTATATATACAGGCTCCTGCCCTATACTAGGGATACATATATACAGGCTCCTGCACTATACTAGGGATACATATATATACAGGCTCCTGCCCTATACTAGGGATACATATATATATATATACAGGCTCCTGCCCTATACTAGGGATACATATATATACAGGCTCCTGCACTATACTAGGGATACATATATATACAGGCTCCTGCACTATACTAGGGATACATATATATACAGGCTCCTGCACTATACTAGGGATACATATATATATACAGGCTCCTGCCCTATACTAGGGATACATATATATACAGGCTCCTGCCCTATACTAGGGATACATATATATACAGGCTCCTGCTCTATACTAGGGATACATATATATACAGCCTCCTGCTCTATACTAGGGATACATATATATACAGGCTCCTGCCCTATACTAGGGATACATATATATACAGGCTCCTGCCCTATACTAGGGATACATATATATAAAGGCTCCTGCCCTATACTAGGGATACATATATATACAGGCTCCTGCACTATACTAGGGATACATATATATACAGGCTCCTGCCCTATACTAGGGATACATATATATACAGGCTCCTGTCCTATACTAGGGATACATATATATACAGGCTCCTGCACTATACTAGGGATACATATATATACAGGCTCCTGCCCTATACTAGGGATACATATATATATACAGGCTCCTGCCCTATACTAGGGATACATATATATACAGGCTCCTGCCCTATACTAGGGATACATATATTTACAGGCTCCTGCACTATACTAGGGATACATATATATACAGGCTCCTGCACTATACTAGGGATACATATATATATATACAGGCTCCTGCACTATACTAAGGATACATATATATATACAGGCTCCTGCCCTATACTAGGGATACATATATATACAGGCTCCTGTCCTATACTAGGGATACATATATATACAGGCTCCTGCCCTATACTAGGGATATATATACAGGCTCCTGCCCTATACTAGGGATACATATATATACAGGCTCCTGCCCTATACTAGGGATACATATATATACAGGCTCCTGCCCTATATTATGGATACATATATATACAGGCTCCTGCACTATACCAGGGATACATATATATACAGGCTCCTGCACTATACTAGGGATACATATATATACAGGCTCCTGCCCTATACTAGGGATACATATATATACAGGCTCCTGCACTATACTAGGGATACATATATATACAGGCTCCTGCCCTATACTAGGGATACAAATATATATACTGGCTCCTGCCCTATACTAGGGATACATATATATATACAGGCTCCTGCCCTATACTAGGGATACATATATATACAGGCTCCTGCCCTATACTAGGGATACATATATATACAGGCTCCTGTCCTATACTAGGGATACATATATATACAGGCTCCTGCACTATACTAGGGATACATATATATACAGGCTCCTGCACTATACTAGGGATACATATATATATACAGGCTCCTGCCCTATACTAGGGATACATACATATACAGGCTCCTGCCCTATACTAGGGATACATATATACACAGGCTCCTGCCCTATACTAGGGATACATATATATACAGGCTCCTGCACTATACTAGGGATACATATATATACAGGCTCCTGCCCTATAATAGGGATACATATATATACAGGCTCCTGCCCTATACTAGGGATACATATATATATATACAGGCTCCTGCCCTATACTAGGGATACATATATATACAGGCTCCTGCTCTATACTAGGGATACATATATATACAGGCTCCTGCCCTATACTAGGGATACATATATATATACAGGCTCCTGCTCTATACTAGGGATACATATATATACAGGCTCCTGCACTATACTAGGGATACATATATATACAGGCTCCTGCCCTATACTAGGGATACATATATATACAGGTTCCTGCACTATACTAGGGATACATATATATATACAGGCTCCTGCTCTATACTAGGGATACATATATATACAGGCTCCTGCCCTATACTAGGGATACATATATATACAGGCTCCTGCTCTATACTAGGGATACATATATATACAGGCTCCTGCACTATAATAGGGATACATATATATACAGGCTCCTGCACTATACTAGGGATACATATATATACAGGCTCCTGCACTATACTAGGGATACATATATATACAGGCTCCTGCTCTATACTAGGGATACATATATATATATATATACAGGCTCCTGCCCTATACTAGGGATACATATATATACAGGCTCCTGCCCTATACTAGGGATACATATATATACAGGCTCCTGCCCTATACTAGGGATACATATATATACAGGCTCCTGCCCTATACTAGGGATACATATATATACATGCTCCTGCACTATACTAGGGATACATATATATACAGGCTCCTGCCCTATACTAGGGATACATATATATACAGGCTCCTGCCCTATACTAGGGATACATATATACACAGGCTCCTGCTCTATACTAGGGATACATATATATACAGGCTCCTGCCCTATACTAGGGATACATATATATATACAGGTTCCTGCACTATACTAGGGATACATATATATACAGGCTCCTGCCCTATACTAGGGATACATATATATACAGGCTCCTGCACTATACTAGGGATACATATATATACACAGGCTCCTGCTCTATACTAGGGATACATATATATACAGGCTCCTGCCCTATACTAGGGATACATATATATATACAGGCTCCTGCACTATACTAGGGATACATATATATTCAGGCTCCTGCCCTATACTAGGGATACATATATATACAGGCTCCTGCCCTATACTAGGGATACATATATATATACAGGCTCCTGCACTATACTAGGGATACTATACTAGGGATATATATATATACAGGCTCCTGCACTATACTAGGGATACATATATATACACAGGCTCCTGCTCTATACTAGGGATACATATATATACAGGCTCCTGCCCTATACTAGGGATACATATATATACAGGCTCCTGCCCTATACTAGGGATACATATATATACAGGCTCCTGGACTATACTAGGGATACATATATATTCAGGCTCCTGCTCTATACTAGGGATACATATATATATACAGGCTCCTGCACTATACTAGGGATATATATATATACAGGCTCCTGCACTATACTAGGGATACATATATATACAGGCTCCTGCACTATACTAGGGATACATATATATATACAGGCTCCTGCACTATACTAGGGATACATATATACACAGGCTCCTGCTCTATACTAGGGATACATATATATACAGGCTCCTGCACTATACTAGGGATACATATATATACAGGCTCCTGCCCTATACTAGGGATACATATATATATACAGGCTCCTGCACTATACTAGGGATACATATATACACAGGCTCCTGCTCTATACTAGGGATACATATATATACAGGCTCCTGCACTATACTAGGGATACATATATATACAGGCTCCTGCACTATAATAGGGATACATATATATACAGGCTCCTGCACTATACTAGGGATACATATATATACAGGCTCCTGCCCTATACTAGGGATACATATATATACAGGCTCCTGCACTATACTAGGGATACATATATATACAGGCTCCTGCCCTATACTAGGGATACATATATATACAGGCTCCTGCTCTATACTAGGGATACATATATATACAGGCTTCTGCCCTATACTAGGGATACATATATATACAGGCTCCTGCCCTATAGTAGGGATACATATATATACAGGCTCCTGCCCTATACTAGGGATACATATATATACAGGCTCCTGCACTATACTAGGGATACATATATATACAGGCTCCTGCTCTATACTAGGGATACATATATATACAGGCTCCTGCACTATACTAGGGATACATATATATACAGGCTCCTGCACTATACTAGTGATACATATATATACAGGCTCCTGCTCTATACTAGGGATACATATATATACAGGCTCCTGCCCTATACTAGGGATACATATATACACAGGCTCCTGCTCTATACTAGGGATACATATATATACAGGCTCCTGCCCTATACTAGGGATACATATATATATATATATACAGGCTCCTGCCCTATACTAGGGATACATATATATACAGGCTCCTGCTCTATACTAGGGATACATACATATACAGGCTCCTGCTCTATACTAGGGATACATATATATACAGGCTCCTGCCCTATACTAGGGATACATATATATACAGGCTCCTGCTCTATACTAGGGATACATATATATACAGGCTCCTGCCCTATACTAGGGATACATATATACACAGGCTCCTGCCCTATACTAGGGATACATATATATACAGGGTCCTGCACTATACTAGGGATACATGTATATACAGGCTCCTGCCCTATACTAGGGATACATATATATACAGGCTCCTGCCCTATACTAGGGATACATATATATACAGGGTCCTGCACTATACTAGGGATACATATATATACAGGCTCCTGCCCTATACTAGGGATACATATATATACAGGGTCCTGCACTATACTAGGGATACATATATATACAGGCTCCTGCACTATACTAGGGATACATATATATACAGGCTCCTGCCCTATACTAGGGATACATATATATACAGGCTCCTGCCCTATACTAGGGATACATATATATACAGGCTCCTGCCCTATACTAGGGATACATATATACAGGCTCCTGCACTATACTAGGGATACATATATACACAGGCTCCTGCTCTATACTAGGGATACATATATATACAGGCTCCTGCCCTATACTAGGGATACATATATATACAGGCTCCTGCCCTATACTAGGGATACAAATATATACAGGCTCCTGCCTTATACTAGGGATACATATATATACAGGCTCCTGCTCTATACTAGGGATACATATATATACAGGCTCCTGCCCTATACTAGGGATACATATATATACAGGCTCCTGCACTATACTAGGGATACATATATATACAGGCTCCTGCCCTATACTAGGGATACATATATATACAGGCTCCTGCACTATACTAGGGATACTATACTAGGGATACATATATATACAGGCTCCTGCCCTATACTAGGGATACATATATATACAGGCTCCTGCCCTATACTAGGGATACATATATATACAGGCTCCTGCACTTTCCTAGGGATACATATATATACAGGCTCCTGCTCTATACTAGGGATACATATATATATACAGGCTCCTGCTCTATACTAGGGATACATATATATACAGGCTCCTGCCCTATACTAGGGATACATATATATACAGGCTCCTGCACTTTCCTAGGGATACATATATATACAGGCTCCTGCTCTATACTAGGGATACATATATATACAGGCTCCTGCACTATACTAGGGATACATATATACACAGGCTCCTGCTCTATACTAGGGATACATATATATACAGGCTCCTGCCCTATACTAGGGATACATATATATACAGGCTCCTGCACTATACTAGGGATACATATATATACAGGCTCCTGCCCTATACTAGGGATACATATATATATATATACAGGCTCCTGCTCTATACTAGGGATACATATATATACAGGCTCCTGCTCTATACTAGGGATACATATATATACAGGCTCCTGCCCTATACTAGGGATACATATATATACAGGCTCCTGTCCTATACTAGGGATACATATATACACAGGCTCCTGCTCTATACTAGGGATACATATATATACAGGCTCCTGCCCTATACTAGGGATACATATACAGGCTCCTGCTCTATACTAGGGATACATATATATACAGGCTCCTGCCCTATACTAGGGATACATATATACACAGGCTCCTGCTCTATACTAGGGATACATATATATACAGGCTCCTGCCCTATACTAGGGATACATATACAGGCTCCTGCCCTATACTAGGGATACATATATACACAGGCTCCTGCTCTATACTAGGGATACATATATATACAGGCTCCTGCCCTATACTAGGGATACATATATATATATACAGGCTCCTGCCCTATACTAGGGATACATATATATACAGGCTCCTGCACTATACTAGGGATACATATATATACAGGCTCCTGCCCTATACTAGGGATACATATATATACAGGCTCCTGCCCTATACTAGGGATACATATATATACAGGCTCCTGCACTATACTAGGGATACATATATATACAGGCTCCTGCACTTTACTAAGGATACATATATATACAGGCTCCTGCCCTATACTAGGGATACATATATATACAGGCTTCTGCCCTATACTAGGGATACATATATATACAGGCTCCTGCACTATACTAGGGATACATATATATACAGGCTCCTGCCCTATACTAGGGATACATATATATATATACAGGCTCCTGCACTATACTAGGGATACATATATATACAGGCTCCTGCCCTATACTAGGGATACATATATATACAGGCTCCTGCACTATACTAGGGATAAAGGCTCCTGCACTATACTAGGGATACATATATATACAGGCTCCTGCCCTATACTAGGGATACATATATATATAGGCTCCTGCACTATACTAGGGATACATATATATACAGGCTCCTGCCCTATACTAGGGATACAAATATATATACAGGCTCCTGCCCTATACTAGGGATACAAATATATATACAGGCTCCTGCCCTATACTAGGGATACAAATATATATACAGGCTCCTGCCCTATACCATGGATACATATATATACAGGCTCCTGCCCTATACTAGGGATACATATATATACAGGCTCCTGCACTATACTAGGGATACATATATATACAGGCTCCTGCCCTATACTAGGGATACATATATATATACAGGCTCCTGCCCTATACTAGGGATACATATATATACAGGCTCCTGCCCTATACTAGGGATACATATATATACAGGCTCCTGCACTATACTAGGGATAC
Source organism: Taudactylus pleione (assembly GCA_031769625.1). Classification (NCBI taxonomy): domain Eukaryota; kingdom Metazoa; phylum Chordata; class Amphibia; order Anura; family Myobatrachidae; genus Taudactylus; species Taudactylus pleione. Next base: position 6,115,070 of record JAUIMM010000277.1, on the reverse strand, counting down.
AGGCTCCTGCACTATACTAGGGATACATATATATACAGGCTCCTGTCCTATACTAGGGATACATATATATACAGGCTCCTGCACTATACTAGGGATACATATATATACAGGCTCCTGCACTATACTAGGGATACATATATATACAGGCTCCTGTCCTATACTAGGGATACATATATATACAGGCTCCTGCCCTATACTAGGGATACATATATATACAGGCTCCTGCACTATAATAGGGATACATATATATACAGGCTCCTGTCCTATACTAGGGATACATATATATACAGGCTCCTGCCCTATACTAGGGATACATATATATACAGGCTCCTGCACTATACTAGGGATACATATATATACAGGCTCCTGTCCTATACTAGGGATACATATATATACAGGCTCCTGCCCTATACTAGGGATACATATATATACAGGCTCCTGCTCTATACTAGGGATACATATATATACAGGCTCCTGCACTATACTAGGGATACATATATATATATATACAGGCTCCTGCTCTATACTAGGGATACATATATATACAGGCTCCTGTCCTATACTAGGGATACATGTATATACAGGCTCCTGTCCTATACTAGGGATACATATATATATATACAGGCTCCTGCACTATACTAGGGATACATATATATACAGGCTCCTGCTCTATACTAGGGATACATATATATACAGGCTCCTGCCCTATACTAGGGATACATATATATACAGGGTCCTGCACTATACTAGGGATACATATATATACAGGCTCCTGCACTATACTAGGGATACATATATATACAGGCTCCTGCCCTATACTAGGGATACATATATATACAGGCTCCTGCACTATACTAGGGATACAGGCTCCTGTCCTATACTAGGGATACATATATATATACAGGCTACTGCTCTATACTAGGGATACATATATATACAGGCTTCTGCCCTATACTAGGGATACATATATATACAGGCTCCTGCCCTATACTAGGGATACATATATATACAAGCTCCTGCCCTATACTAGGGATACATATATTATATATACAGGCTCCTGCCCTATACTAGGGATACATATATACAGGCTCCTGCACTATACTAGGGATACATATATATACAGGCTCCTGCCCTATACTAGGGATACATATATATATATATACAGGCTCCTGCCCTATACTAGGGATACATATATATACAGGCTCCTGCACTATACTAGGGATACATATATATACAGGCTCCTGCACTATACTAGGGATACATATATATACAGGCTCCTGCACTATACTAGGGATACATATATATATACAGGCTCCTGCCCTATACTAGGGATACATATATATACAGGCTCCTGCCCTATACTAGGGATACATATATATACAGGCTCCTGCTCTATACTAGGGATACATATATATACAGCCTCCTGCTCTATACTAGGGATACATATATATACAGGCTCCTGCCCTATACTAGGGATACATATATATACAGGCTCCTGCCCTATACTAGGGATACATATATATAAAGGCTCCTGCCCTATACTAGGGATACATATATATACAGGCTCCTGCACTATACTAGGGATACATATATATACAGGCTCCTGCCCTATACTAGGGATACATATATATACAGGCTCCTGTCCTATACTAGGGATACATATATATACAGGCTCCTGCACTATACTAGGGATACATATATATACAGGCTCCTGCCCTATACTAGGGATACATATATATATACAGGCTCCTGCCCTATACTAGGGATACATATATATACAGGCTCCTGCCCTATACTAGGGATACATATATTTACAGGCTCCTGCACTATACTAGGGATACATATATATACAGGCTCCTGCACTATACTAGGGATACATATATATATATACAGGCTCCTGCACTATACTAAGGATACATATATATATACAGGCTCCTGCCCTATACTAGGGATACATATATATACAGGCTCCTGTCCTATACTAGGGATACATATATATACAGGCTCCTGCCCTATACTAGGGATATATATACAGGCTCCTGCCCTATACTAGGGATACATATATATACAGGCTCCTGCCCTATACTAGGGATACATATATATACAGGCTCCTGCCCTATATTAGGGATACATATATATACAGGCTCCTGCACTATACTAGGGATACATATATATACAGGCTCCTGCACTATACTAGGGATACATATATATACAGGCTCCTGCCCTATACTAGGGATACATATATATACAGGCTCCTGCACTATACTAGGGATACATATATATACAGGCTCCTGCCCTATACTAGGGATACAAATATATATACTGGCTCCTGCCCTATACTAGGGATACATATATATATACAGGCTCCTGCCCTATACTAGGGATACATATATATACAGGCTCCTGCCCTATACTAGGGATACATATATATACAGGCTCCTGTCCTATACTAGGGATACATATATATACAGGCTCCTGCACTATACTAGGGATACATATATATACAGGCTCCTGCACTATACTAGGGATACATATATATATACAGGCTCCTGCCCTATACTAGGGATACATACATATACAGGCTCCTGCCCTATACTAGGGATACATATATACACAGGCTCCTGCCCTATACTAGGGATACATATATATACAGGCTCCTGCACTATACTAGGGATACATATATATACAGGCTCCTGCCCTATAATAGGGATACATATATATACAGGCTCCTGCCCTATACTAGGGATACATATATATATACAGGCTCCTGCCCTATACTAGGGATACATATATATACAGGCTCCTGCTCTATACTAGGGATACATATATATACAGGCTCCTGCCCTATACTAGGGATACATATATATATACAGGCTCCTGCTCTATACTAGGGATACATATATATACAGGCTCCTGCACTATACTAGGGATACATATATATACAGGCTCCTGCCCTATACTAGGGATACATATATATACAGGTTCCTGCACTATACTAGGGATACATATATATATACAGGCTCCTGCTCTATACTAGGGATACATATATATACAGGCTCCTGCCCTATACTAGGGATACATATATATACAGGCTCCTGCTCTATACTAGGGATACATATATATACAGGCTCCTGCACTATAATAGGGATACATATATATACAGGCTCCTGCACTATACTAGGGATACATATATATACAGGCTCCTGCACTATACTAGGGATACATATATATACAGGCTCCTGCTCTATACTAGGGATACATATATTTATATATATACAGGCTCCTGCCCTATACTAGGGATACATATATATACAGGCTCCTGCCCTATACTAGGGATACATATATATACAGGCTCCTGCCCTATACTAGGGATACATATATATACAGGCTCCTGCCCTATACTAGGGATACATATATATACATGCTCCTGCACTATACTAGGGATACATATATATACAGGCTCCTGCCCTATACTAGGGATACATATATATACAGGCTCCTGCCCTATACTAGGGATACATATATACACAGGCTCCTGCTCTATACTAGGGATACATATATATACAGGCTCCTGCCCTATACTAGGGATACATATATATATACAGGTTCCTGCACTATACTAGGGATACATATATATACAGGCTCCTGCCCTATACTAGGGATACATATATATACAGGCTCCTGCACTATACTAGGGATACATATATATACACAGGCTCCTGCTCTATACTAGGGATACATATATATACAGGCTCCTGCCCTATACTAGGGATACATATATATATACAGGCTCCTGCACTATACTAGGGATACATATATATTCAGGCTCCTGCCCTATACTAGGGATACATATATATACAGGCTCCTGCCCTATACTAGGGATACATATATATATACAGGCTCCTGCACTATACTAGGGATACTATACTAGGGATATATATATATACAGGCTCCTGCACTATACTAGGGATACATATATATACACAGGCTCCTGCTCTATACTAGGGATACATATATATACAGGCTCCTGCCCTATACTAGGGATACATATATATACAGGCTCCTGCTCTATACTAGGGATACATATATATTCAGGCTCCTGCTCTATACTAGGGATACATATATATATACAGGCTCCTGCACTATACTAGGGATATATATATATACAGGCTCCTGCACTATACTAGGGATACATATATATACAGGCTCCTGCACTATACTAGGGATACATATATATATACAGGCTCCTGCACTATACTAGGGATACATATATACACAGGCTCCTGCTCTATACTAGGGATACATATATATACAGGCTCCTGCACTATACTAGGGATACATATATATACAGGCTCCTGCCCTATACTAGGGATACATATATATATACAGGCTCCTGCACTATACTAGGGATACATATATACACAGGCTCCTGCTCTATACTAGGGATACATATATATACAGGCTCCTGCACTATACTAGGGATACATATATATACAGGCTCCTGCACTATAATAGGGATACATATATATACAGGCTCCTGCACTATACTAGGGATACATATATATACAGGCTCCTGCCCTATACTAGGGATACATATATATACAGGCTCCTGCACTATACTAGGGATACATATATATACAGGCTCCTGCCCTATACTAGGGATACATATATATACAGGCTCCTGCTCTATACTAGGGATACATATATATACAGGCTTCTGCCCTATACTAGGGATACATATATATACAGGCTCCTGCCCTATAGTAGGGATACATATATATACAGGCTCCTGCCCTATACTAGGGATACATATATATACAGGCTCCTGCACTATACTAGGGATACATATATATACAGGCTCCTGCTCTATACTAGGGATACATATATATACAGGCTCCTGCACTATACTAGGGATACATATATATACAGGCTCCTGCACTATACTAGTGATACATATATATACAGGCTCCTGCTCTATACTAGGGATACATATATATACAGGCTCCTGCCCTATACTAGGGATACATATATACACAGGCTCCTGCTCTATACTAGGGATACATATATATACAGGCTCCTGCCCTATACTAGGGATACATATATATATATATATACAGGCTCCTGCCCTATACTAGGGATACATATATATACAGGCTCCTGCTCTATACTAGGGATACATACATATACAGGCTCCTGCTCTATACTAGGGATACATATATATACAGGCTCCTGCCCTATACTAGGGATACATATATATACAGGCTCCTGCTCTATACTAGGGATACATATATATACAGGCTCCTGCCCTATACTAGGGATACATATATACACAGGCTCCTGCTCTATACTAGGGATACATATATATACAGGGTCCTGCACTATACTAGGGATACATGTATATACAGGCTCCTGCCCTATACTAGGGATACATATATATACAGGCTCCTGCCCTATACTAGGGATACATATATATACAGGGTCCTGCACTATACTAGGGATACATATATATACAGGCTCCTGCCCTATACTAGGGATACATATATATACAGGGTCCTGCACTATACTAGGGATACATATATATACAGGCTCCTGCACTATACTAGGGATACATATATATACAGGCTCCTGCCCTATACTAGGGATACATATATATACAGGCTCCTGCCCTATACTAGGGATACATATATATACAGGCTCCTGCCCTATACTAGGGATACATATATACAGGCTCCTGCACTATACTAGGGATACATATATACACAGGCTCCTGCTCTATACTAGGGATACATATATATAAAGGCTCCTGCCCTATACTAGGGATACATATATATACAGGCTCCTGCCCTATACTAGGGATACATATATATACAGGCTCCTGCCCTATACTAGGGATACATATATATACAGGCTCCTGCACTATACTAGGGATACATATATATACAGGCTCCTGCCCTATACTAGGGATACATATATATATACAGGCTCCTGCTCTATACTAGGGATACATATATATACAGGCTCCTGCTCTATACTAGGGATACATATATATACAGGCTCCTGCCCTATACTAGGGATACATATATATACAGGCTCCTGCACTATACTAGGGATACAAATATATACAGGCTCCTGCCTTATACTAGGGATACATATATATACAGGCTCCTGCCCTATACTAGGGATACATATATATACAGGCTCCTGCCCTATACTAGGGATACATATATATACAGGCTCCTGCTCTATACTAGGGATACATATATATACAGGCTCCTGCCCTATACTAGGGATACATATATATACAGGCTCCTGCACTATACTAGGGATACATATATATACAGGCTCCTGCCCTATACTAGGGATACATATATATACAGGCTCCTGCACTATACTAGGGATACTATACTAGGGATACATATATATACAGGCTCCTGCCCTATACTAGGGATACATATATATACAGGCTCCTGCCCTATACTAGGGATACATATATATACAGGCTCCTGCACTTTCCTAGGGATACATATATATACAGGCTCCTGCTCTATACTAGGGATACATATATATATACAGGCTCCTGCTCTATACTAGGGATACATATATATACAGGCTCCTGCCCTATACTAGGGATACATATATATACAGGCTCCTGCACTTTACTAGGGATACATATATATACAGGCTCCTGCTCTATACTAGGGATACATATATATACAGGCTCCTGCACTATACTAGGGATACATATATACACAGGCTCCTGCTCTATACTAGGGATACATATATATACAGGCTCCTGCCCTATACTAGGGATACATATATATACAGGCTCCTGCACTATACTAGGGATACATATATATACAGGCTCCTGCCCTATACTAGGGATACATATATATATACAGGCTCCTGCTCTATACTAGGGATACATATATATACAGGCTCCTGCTCTATACTAGGGATACATATATATACAGGCTCCTGCCCTATACTAGGGATACATATATATACAGGCTCCTGTCCTATACTAGGGATACATATATACACAGGCTCCTGCTCTATACTAGGGATACATATATATACAGGCTCCTGCCCTATACTAGGGATACATATACAGGCTCCTGCTCTATACTAGGGATACATATATATACAGGCTCCTGCCCTATACTAGGGATACATATATACACAGGCTCCTGCTCTATACTAGGGATACATATATATACAGGCTCCTGCCCTATACTAGGGATACATATACAGGCTCCTGCCCTATACTAGGGATACATATATACACAGGCTCCTGCTCTATACTAGGGATACATATATATACAGGCTCCTGCCCTATACTAGGGATACATATACAGGCTCCTGCACTATACTAGGGATACATATATATACAGGCTCCTGCCCTATACTAGGGATACATATATATACAGGCTCCTGCTCTATACTAGGGATACATATATATACAGGCTCCTGCCCTATACTAGGGATACATATATATACAGGCTCCTGCCCTATACTAGGGATACATATATATACAGGCTCCTGCACTATACTAGGGATACTATACTAGGGATACATATATATACAGGCTCCTGCCCTATACTAGGGATACATATATATACAGGCTCCTGCCCTATACTAGGGATACATATATATACAGGCTCCTGCACTATAATAGGGATACATATATATACAGGCTCCTGCACTATACTAGGGATACATATATATACAGGCTCCTGCCCTATACTAGGGATACATATATATACAAGGCTCCTGCCCTATACTAGGGATACATATATATACAGGCTCCTGCCCTATACTAGGGATACATATATATACAGGCTCCTGCCCTATACTAGGGATACATATATATACAGGCTCCTGCCCTATACTAGGGATACATATATATACAGGCTCCTGCCCTATACTAGGGATACATATATATACAGGCTCCTGCCCTATACTAGGGATACATATATATACAGGCTCCTGCACTATTATAGGGATACATATATATACAGGCTCCTGCACTATACTAGGGATACATATATATACAGGCTCCTGCCCTATACTAGGGATACATATATATACAGGCTCCTGCCCTATACTAGGGATACATATATATATATACAGGCTCCTGCACTATACTAGGGATACATATATATACAGGCTCCTGCCCTATACTAGGGATACATATATATACAGGCTCCTGCTCTATACTAGGGATACATATATATACAGGCTCCTGCACTATACTAGGGATACATATATATACAGGCTCCTGCCCTATACTAGGGATACATATATATACAGGCTCCTGCCCTATACTAGGGATACATATATATACAGGCTCCTGCACTATAATAGGGATACATATATATACAGGCTCCTGCCCTATACTAGGGATACATATATATACAGGCTCCTGCCCTATACTAGGGATACATATATATATACAGGCTCCTGCCCTATACTAGGGATACATATATATACAGGCTCCTGCACTATACTAGGGATACATATATATACAGGCTCCTGCCCTATACTAGGGATACATATATATACAGGCTCCTGCACTATACTAGGGATACTATACTAGGGATACATATATATACAGGCTCCTGCCCTATACTAGGGATACATATATATACAGGCTCCTGCCCTATACTAGGGATACATATATATACAGGCTCCTGCACTATAATAGGGATACATATATATACAGGCTCCTGCACTATACTAGGGATACATATATATACAGGCTCCTGCCCTATACTAGGGATACATATATATACAGGCTCCTGCCCTATACTAGGGATACATATATATACAGGCTCCTGCCCTATACTAGGGATACATATATATACAGGCTCCTGCCCTATACTAGGGATACATATATATACAGGCTCCTGCACTATAATAGGGATACATATATATACAGGCTCCTGCACTATACTAGGGATACATATATATTCAGGCTCCTGCACTATACTAGGGATACATATATATACAGGCTCCTGCCCTATACTAGGGATACATGTATATACAGGCTCCTGCCCTATACTAGGGATACATATATATACAGGCTCCTGCCCTATACTAGGGATACATGTATATACAGGCTCCTGCCCTATACTAGGGATACATATATATACAGGCTCCTGCCCTATACTAGGGATACATATATATACAGGCTCCTGCACTATAATAGGGATACATATATATACAGGCTCCTGCTCTATACTAGGGATACATATATATACAGGCTCCTGTCCTATACTAGGGATACATATATATACAGGCTCCTGCACTATACTAGGGATACATATATATACAGGCTCCTGCCCTATACTAGGGATACATATATATACAGGCTCCTGCACTATACTAGGGATACATATATATACAGGCTCCTGCCCTATACTAGGGATACATATACAGGCTCCTGCACTATACTAGGGATACATATATATATACAGGGTCCTGCACTATACTAGGGATACATATATATACAGGCTCCTGCTCTATACTAGGGATACATATATATACAGGCTCCTGCTCTATACTAGGGATACATATATATACAGGCTCCTGCACTATAATAGGGATACATATATATACAGGCTCCTGCACTATAATAGGGATACATATATATACAGGCTCCTGCACTATACTAGGGATACATATATATATATATACAGGCTCCTGCCCTATACTAGGGATACATATATATACAGGCTCCTGCCCTATACTAGGGATACATATATATACAGGCTCCTGCACTATAATTGTGATACATATATATACAGCCTCCTGCACTATAATAGGGATACATATATATATACAGGCTCCTGCACTATACTAGGGATACATATATATACAGGCTCCTGCACTATACTAGGGATACATATATATACAGGCTCCTGCACTATAATAGGGATACATATATATACAGGCTCCTGCACTATACTAGGGATACATATATATATATATACAGGCTCCTGCACTATAATAGGGATACATATATATACAGGCTCCTGCACTATAATTGTGATACATATATATACAGCCTCCTGCACTATAATAGGGATACATATATATATACAGGTTCCTGCACTATACTAGGGACACATATATATACAGGCTCCTGCACTATACTAGGGATACATATATATACAGGCTCCTGCACTATAATAGGGATACATATATATACAGGCTCCTGCACTATACTAGGGATACATATATATACAGGCTCCTGCCCTATACTAGGGATACATATATATATACAGGCTCCTGCCCTATACTAAGGATACATATATATATATACAGGCTCCTGCACTATACTAGGGATACATATATATACAGGCTCCTGCCCTATACTAGGGATACATATATATACAGGCTCCTGTCCTATACTAGGGATACATATATATACAGGCTCCTGCCCTATACTGGGGATACATATATATACAGGCTCCTGCACTATACTAGGGATACATATATATACAGGCTCCTGCTCTATACTAGGGATATATATACAGGCTCCTGCCCTATACTAGGGATACATATATATACAGGCTCCTGTCCTATACTAGGGATACATATATATACAGGCTCCTGTCCTATACTAGGGATACATATATATATATACAGGCTCCTGCACTATACTAGGGATACATATATATACAGGCTCCTGCCCTATACTAGGGATACATATATATACAGGCTCCTGCCCTATACTAGGGATACATATATATATACAGGCTCCTACCCTATATTAGGGATACATATACAGGCTCCTGCACTATACTAGAGATATATATATATACAGGCTCCTGCCCTATACTAGGGATACAAATATATATACAGGCTCCTGCCCTATACTAGGGATATATATATATATACAGGCTCCTGCACTATACTAGGGATACATATATATACAGGCTCCTGCCCTATACTAGGGATACATATATATACAGGCTCCTGCACTATACTAGGGATACATATATATACAGGCTCCTGCCCTATACTAGGGATACATATATATACAGGCTCCTGCACTATACTAGGGATACATATATATATACAGGGTCCTGCACTATACTAGGGATACATATATATACAGGCTCCTGCTCTATACTAGGGATACATATATATACAGGCTCCTGCTCTATACTAGGGATACATATATATACAGGCTCCTGCACTATAATAGGGATACATATATATACAGGCTCCTGCACTATAATAGGGATACATATATATACAGGCTCCTGCACTATACTAGGGATACATATATATATATATATATACAGGCTCCTGCCCTATACTAGGGATACATATATATACAGGCTCCTGCCCTATACTAGGGATACATATATATACAGGCTCCTGCACTATAATTGTGATACATATATATACAGCCTCCTGCACTATAATAGGGATACATATATATATACAGGCTCCTGCACTATACTAGGGATACATATATATACAGGCTCCTGCACTATACTAGGGATACATATATATACAGGCTCCTGCACTATAATAGGGATACATATATATACAGGCTCCTGCACTATACTAGGGATACATATATATATATATACAGGCTCCTGCACTATAATAGGGATACATATATATACAGGCTCCTGCACTATAATTGTGATACATATATATACAGCCTCCTGCACTATAATAGGGATACATATATATATACAGGTTCCTGCACTATACTAGGGACACATATATATACAGGCTCCTGCACTATACTAGGGATACATATATATACAGGCTCCTGCACTATAATAGGGATACATATATATACAGGCTCCTGCACTATACTAGGGATACATATATATACAGGCTCCTGCCCTATACTAGGGATACATATATATATACAGGCTCCTGCCCTATACTAAGGATACATATATATATATACAGGCTCCTGCACTATACTAGGGATACATATATATACAGGCTCCTGCCCTATACTAGGGATACATATATATACAGGCTCCTGTCCTATACTAGGGATACATATATATACAGGCTCCTGCCCTATACTGGGGATACATATATATACAGGCTCCTGCACTATACTAGGGATACATATATATACAGGCTCCTGCTCTATACTAGGGATATATATACAGGCTCCTGCCCTATACTAGGGATACATATATATACAGGCTCCTGTCCTATACTAGGGATACATATATATACAGGCTCCTGTCCTATACTAGGGATACATATATATATACAGGCTCCTGCACTATACTAGGGATACATATATATACAGGCTCCTGCCCTATACTAGGGATACATATATATACAGGCTCCTGCCCTATACTAGGGATACATATATATATACAGGCTCCTACCCTATATTAGGGATACATATACAGGCTCCTGCACTATACTAGAGATATATATATATACAGGCTCCTGCCCTATACTAGGGATACAAATATATATACAGGCTCCTGCCCTATACTAGGGATATATATATATACAGGCTCCTGCACTATACTAGGGATATATATATATATATACAGGCTCCTGCCCTATACTAGGGATACAAATATATATACAGGCTCCTGCCCTATACTAGGGATATATATATATATACAGGCTCCTGCCCTATACTAGGGATACATATATATACAGGCTCCTGCCCTATACTAGGGATACATATATATACAGGCTCCTGCCCTATACTAGGGATACATATATATACAGGCTTCTGCCCTATACTAGGGATACATATATATACAGGCTCCTGCCCTATACTAGGGATACATATATATACAGGCTCCTGCACTATACTAGGGATACGTATATATACAGGCTCCTGCACTATACTAGGGATACATATATAATATATACAGGCCCCTGCACTATACTAGGGATATATATACAGGCTCCTGCACTATACTAAGGCTACATATATATATATATATATACAGGCTCCTGCCCTATACTAGGGATACATATATATACAGGCTCCTGCACTATACTAGGGATACGTATATATACAGGCTCCTGCACTATACTAGGGATACATATATAATATATACAGGCCCCTGCACTATACTAGGGATATATATACAGGCTCCTGCACTATACTAAGGATACATATATATATACAGGCTCCTGCCCTATACTAGGGATACATATATATACAGGCTCCTGCACTATACTAGGGATACATATATATACAGGCTCCTGCCCTATACTAGGGATACATATATATACAGGCTCCTGCCCTATACTAGGGATACATATATATACAGGCTCCTGCCCTATACTAGGGATACATATATATATATACAGGCTCCTACACTATACTAGGGATACATATACAGGCTCCTGCACTATACTAGGGATACATATATAATATATACAGGCTCCTGCCCTATACTAGGGATACATATATAAATACAGGCTCCTTCCCTATACTAGGGATACATATATATACAGGCTTCTGCCCTATACTAGGGATACATATATATATATATACAGGCTCCTGCCCTATACTAGGGATACATATATATACAGGCTCTTGCCCTATACTAGGGATACATATATATACAGGCTCCTGCACTATACTAGGGATACATATACTGGCTCCTGCCCTATACTAAGGATACAAATATATACAGGCTCCTGCACTATACTAGGGATACATATACAGGCTCCTGCACTATTCTAGGGATACATATATATATATATACATATATATATATATATATACATATATATATATATATACATATATATATATATATATATATATATATATATATATCTATATATATATACAGGCTCCTGCCCTATACTAGGGATACATATATATACAGGCTCCTGCTCTATGCTAGGGATACATATATATACAGGCTTCTGCCCTATACTAGGGATACATATATATACAGGCTCCTGCTCTATACTTGGGATACATATATATACAGGCTCCTGCTCTATACTAGGGATACATATATATACAGGCCTGTATAGCCCACAGCTGCGTCAGCACGCCCTCACTGACCGTTATCTACATAACAACGCCCCACTACCACCCAGTCCCGCCTCTTCCATCGAAGTCTAGATGTGATCGTAATGCGTCTGACTACGCATCACCCACAATTGTGTTCACCAATTTTCTGAGCTTGCACAGTGCCTAATCCTCACCCTAGTGCCTAACCCTCACCACCCATAGCCAAACCTCCCCTTAGCGCCTAACCCTCCCCCTAGCGCCTAACCCTAACCTCCACTCTCGTAGCCTAACCCTTCCCCTATAGCCTAACCCTAACCTCACCTCCCATAGCGTAACACTCCTTCTAGTGTTTAGCTCTAACCTCTCCTCCCGTAGCCTAACCCTACCCCTATCCCAAGTGCCTAACCCTTACCCTCTGCTGCAGCAGCCTAATCCTAACCCTATTCTTAACCCTTACCCTCCTCTCCCTTAGCCTAACCCTCCCCCAAGTGCTTAACCCTAACCTCCTATAACCTAACCATCCCACTAGTGTCTAACCTTAACTTCTCCTCCCGTAGCCTAGTCCTAACCCTTACCCTTGTGCCTATCCATAACCTCCCTTTCTGCAACCTAACCCAAAATCTCCTCATTGTGCCTAACCCTGACCTGACCATCCAGTAGCCTAACCCTCCCCTTAATGCCTAACCCTAACCTTACATCCGGTAGCCTTACCATCCCCTTAGTGCCTAACCCTTACCTTCCGCAGCTGCAGCCTAATCCTAACCCTATTTCTAATCCTCCCTCTAGTGCCTAACCCTGACCTCACCACCCGTACCATAACACTCCCCCTTGTACCTAACCCTAACCTCCCATCCGGTAGCCTAACCCTCCCCTTAGTGCCTAACCCTGACCTCACCACCCTAACCCTCTCCCTAGTGCCTAACCCTAACCTTACACTCCTGCAGCCTAACCCAACCCCACCACCCTAGTGCCTAATGTTAACCTCCTCTCCCATAGCTCAACCCCAACCCTCCCCTCCCGTCGTCTAACCCTAAGTCTTCTGGGCCGTGCAGAATGTCAACATTCACATGTCAACATTTCAAAAGTCAACATTATGAACATGCCGACATGTTCAAAGTCAAAATTTGAACAATGTCAACATCATAACTGTAGACATTGTAAATGTCGACATTATGACTACATCCCTATCTATACAATGTGCTCCATTACCTGGCCTGTAAGATGTCCCCAGTAATATGAAGATGTAATGAGCCCATTAGGCTGCAGAACAATCTCCTGCAGTCTCTGTCTCTGGTGCAGCTGAATATTATGATATAAATGACTTGTTACATTGTGCTGATTGTAGCACGCTGAGGACACCACATTTACGTCACATATAGAGGATGGAAGAGACGCAGGAGAAGACGTCTCAGTATTGAACAGTGTGGCGGATATTCATCAACCAGAAGATCTCCCCTCACCTGTCCCGTTATCTGAGGAGGAACACAAGGTACAATCTCTATAATACAGGGCAATGTTCCGGTGTCTCAGATACTGTAATACAGGGCAATGTTCCGGAGTCTCAGATACTGTAATACAGGGCAATGTTCCGGAGTCTCAGATATTGTAATACAGGGCAATGTTCCGGAGTCTCAGATACTGTAATACAGGGCAATGTTCCGGAGTCTCAGATATTGTAATACAGGGCAATGTTCCGGAGTCTCAGATACTGTAATACAGGGCAATGTTCCGGAGTCTCAGATATTGTAATACAGGGCAATGTTCCGGAGTCTCAGATATTGTAATACAGGGCAATGTTCCGGAGTCTCAGATACTGTAATACAGGACAATGCATCGGAGTCTCAGATATTGTAATACAGGGCAATGTTCCGGAGTCTCAGATATTGTAATACAGGGCAATGTTCCGGAGTCTCAGATACTGTAATACAGGGCAATGTTCCGGAGTCTCAGATACTGTAATACAGGGCAATGTTCCGGAGTCTCAGTTACTGTAATACAGGGCAATGTTCCGGAGTCTCAGATACTGTAATACAGGGCAATGTTCCGGAGTCTCAGATACTGTAATACAGGGCAGTGTTCCGGAGTCTCAGATACTGTAATACAGGGCAATGTTCCGGAGTCTCAGATATTGTAATACAGGGCAATGTTCCGGAGTCTCAGATACTGTAATACAGGGCAATGTTCTGGTCTGCCAATCTCTAGTACAGGTCACTGTTCTGAGATGACAGTCTCTAGTACAGGTCAGTGTTCTGGTCTGCCAGTCTCTAGTACAGGACAGTGTTCTGGTCTGCCCGTCTCTAGTACAGGTCAGTGTTCTGGTCTGCCCGTCTCTAGTACAGGTCAGTGTTCTGGTCTGCCAGTCTCTAGTACAGGACAGTGTTCTGGTCTGCCAGTCTCTAGTACAGGTCACTGTTCTGGTCTGCCAGTCTCTAGTACAGGTCAGTGTTCTGGGCTGTCAGTCTCTAGTACATGCCAGTGTTTGGTATACCAGTCTCTAGTACAGGTCACTGTTCTGATTTTCCAGACTCTTGTACAGGTCAGTGTTCTGTTCTGTTGTTCTTCTGGACATTGTGTGATATAAATCCTCCTAGATATTATTCATTTTAGATGCCCCAAACTGTACACTGTGCTCCATTTCCTGCCCTGTAAGATGTCCCCAGTAATATGAAGATGTAATGAGCCCATTAGGCTGCAGAACAATCTCCTGCAGTCTCTGTTTCTGGTGCAGCTGAATATTATGATATAAATTACTTGTTACATTGTGCTGATTGTAGCACGCTGAGGACACCACATTTACGTCACATATAGAGGATGGAAGAGACGCAGGAGAAGACGTCTCAGTATTGAACAGTGTGGCGGATATTCATCAACCAGAAGATCTCCCCTCACCTGTCCCGTTATCTGAGGAGGAACACAAGGTACAGTCTCTATAATACAGGGCAATGTTCAGGAGTCTCAGATACTGTAATACAGAGCAATGTTCCGGAGTCTTAGATACTGTAATACAGGGCAATGTTCCGGAGTCTCAGATACTGTAATACAGGGCAATGTTCCGGAGTCTCAGATATTGTAATACAGGGCAATGTTCCGGAGTCTCAGATACTGTAATACAGGGCAATGTTCCGGAGTCTCAGATACTGTAATACAGGGCAATGTTCCAGAGTCTCATATACTGTAATACAGGACAATGTTCCGGAGCCTCAGATACTGTAATACAGGGCAATGTGCTGGAGTCTCAGACACTGTAATACTGGGCAATGTTCTGGAGTCTCAGATGCTGTAATACAGGGCAATGTTCTGGAGTGTCAGATACTGTAATACAGGTCAATGTTCTGGAGTCTCAGACACTATTACACTGGGCAATGTTCTGAAGTCTCAGACACTATTACACTGGGCAATGTTCTGGAGTCTCAGACACTATTAATACAGGTCAATGTTCTGGAGTCTCAGATACTGTAATATAGGACAATGGCCCTCATTCAGAGCCACTCGCTATCGGCAGTACGCTCGTTCCGAGCGATGTTCGCACATCTGCGCATGCGTACGGTTTTTAGTACACATTTGCGAACCAGTCAGTGCGGCCAAAAATCATTTGTATGCAATATAACGAGTGCCTGCTATTTTGAGTCACAGAATGAGGCGTATGTGGGTGGTAACAGGGGAAGGTGCTTGAAAACGGGGAGTGGAGATCCGATCGCAGGCGTGCTTAAAGGTCAAAACGGGTGTTTTATGGGTGTGCATAATTAATATAGCAGCATCAATGACCACGTCACTTGGTTTTTTTTAACTCAGAACTGCTCGCAAAATAGCGGTTGAAAAAACCAACCACAAGAATAGCGAGCAGTTCATATCCTGTTCGATGTACTCGATTAATCTAATAAATAGCGGACATGACGTATGGTGCGAGCGGCCAGGGGGCGTTTTTAAGAAATAAAAGAGCGTATGTTTTGCTCGCTCGTTCAGACTTAGAGGTGTGAACAGACTGCAATGTGCGAACGGATCATTTGCATAGCCGCCCCTTGTTTTTGAACGAACGAACGCAAATAGCGAACGGCTCTGAATGAGGGCCAATGTTCTGGAGTCTCAGATACTGTAATACAGGGCAATGTTCTGGAGTGTCAGATACTGTAATACAGGTCAATGCTCTGGAGTCTCAGATACTGTAATACAGGGCAATGTTCTGGAGTCTCAGATACTGTAATACAGGGCAATGTCCCGGAGTTTCAGATACTGTCATACAGGGCAATGTTCCAGAGTCTCAGATACTGTAATACAGGGCAATGTTCTGGAGTGTCAGATACTGTAACACAGGGCAATGTCCCGGAGTCTCAGATACTGTAATACAGAGCAATGTTCCGGAGTCGCAGATACTGTAACACAGGGCAATGTCCCGGAGTCTCAGATACTGTAATACAGGGGGCAAATCTAGGATACTGTAATACAGGGCAATGTTCCAGAGTCTCAGATACTGTAATACAGGGCAATGTTCCAGAGTCTCAGATACTGTAATACAGGGCACGTACTGGACTGTTTAGAAAGGGCCATGGTCCAGGTGGTATTTAGATATATTTGCAGCAGTTATTATATGGACAACGAGAATGCTGGCGCCATTATCCCGATGCGGTTGTGATGCTACTTAAAGCATTTTAGCCGGGTGGGCAATTAAACTTTAAACTTGCCGCTTTGCCAGCTTGTGTAAAGTTAGAATGCTGGAACGGTTAAAATTCTTTGAGTAGCAGCACAACCGTGTCCTGTACTGTAACTGCTTAGTGTAGGGGAAGGCAACGTGTGGAACTCCAGCTTCGGTGGAACTACACATCCCAGCATGCTCTGCCACAGTTTTGCTGTTATGGCATGCTACAACTGTGGGAGGATATTCCCACAGCAGCTGTAGTGCCAGATGTTGCCTACCACTGGTTTCATACAAATCAATGCTCTGGTTTGTCAGTATCTCTAGAATAGGTCAATGTTCTGGGCTGTCCGTATCTTTAGTGCAGCTATGAATGGCGAAAGTACGTGACACACAGAGTATATGTATTCCAATGCACAGATGTATATGACCAGAGTTGAATATCAAGGGGTCTATGTACTATGGGTCTGATTCAGATACCCCAAACTGTACACTGTGCTCCGTTACCTGCCCTGTAAGATGTCCCCAGTAATATGAAGATGTAATGAGCCCATTAGGCTGCAGAACAATCTCCTGCAGTCTCTGTCTCTGGTGCAGCTGAATATTCTGGTATAAATTACTTGTTACATTGTGCTGATTGTAGCACGCTGAGGACACCACATTTACGTCACATATAGAGGATGGAAGAGACGCAGGAGAAGACGTCTCAGTATTGAACAGTGTGGCGGATATTCATCAACCAGAAGATCTCCCCTCATCTGTCCCGTTATCTGATGAGGAACACAAGGTACAGTCTCTATAATACAGGGCAATGTTCCGGTGTCTGAGATACTATAATACAGGGCAGTGTTCCGGAGTCTCAGATACTGTAATACCGGGCAATGTTCCGGAGTCTCAGATACTGTAATACCGGGCAATGTTCCGGAGTCTCAGACACTGTAATACAGGGCAATGTTCCGGAGTGTCAGATACTGTAATACAGGGCAATGTTCCGGAGTCTCAGATACTGTAATACAGGGCAATGTTCTGGAGTTTCTGATTCAGTATACAGAATAGTGTTCTGGACTGTCAGCCTCCCTAGTATAGGGTACTGGACTATTACCCTTAGTAGTGTAGGTCAGAGTTCTGGACTGTCAACTTTCCTAGTATAGGTCAGTGTTGTGTATAAGTCAGAGTACTGGACTGTAAGACGTTGTAGTAAAGGGCAGGGTACTGGACTATAAGGCTTCATAGCATAGGTCAGGGTACTAGACTGTCAGCCTCTCTAGTATAGGTCATGGTCCTGGACTATCAGTCTTTGTAGTATAGGTCAGGGTTTTGGACCGTTAACCTTTGTAGAATAGGTCAGAGATGAATACTGTCAGCCTTCCCAGTATGCGTCATTATCCTGGAGTCTCAGTATCATTACTACAGGTCAGTGTTCAGGACTGTGAGCATTTAGTACAGGTCAGTATATTAGAGTATCATTCTTTATACATGTCCTTTTACTTTACTGTCAGTCTCTTATAGTGTTCTGTATTGTCAGTCTCTATATACAGAACAGTATTTTGTATTGTCAGTCTCTTATACAGATTAGTGCTCTGTACTGTCAGTCTCTAATACAAGTCAGTGATCTATACTGTCAGTCTCTTATACAGGTCAATGCTCTGTACAGTGAGTCTCTTATACAGTTCATTGGTCTGTGCTGTCAATCTCTCTGGCACAGCTCAGTGCACTGTACTGTCAGTGTCTTATACAGGTTAGTGTTCTGTACTGTCAGTCTCTCTGGCACAGCTCAGTGCACTGTACTGTCAGTGTCTTATACAGGTGTTCTGTACTGTCAGTCTCTGTGGCATAGCTCAGTGCACTGTACTGTCAGTGTCTTATACAGGTGTTCTGTACTGTCAGTCTCTCTGGCATAGCTCAGTGCACTGTACTGCAGTGTCTTATACAGGTGTTCTGTGCTGTCAGTCTCTCTGGCATGGCTCAGTGCACTGTACTGTCAGTGTCTTATACAGGTTAGTGTTCTGTACTGTCAGTCTCTCTGGCACAGCTCAGTGCACTGTACTGTCAGTGTCTTATACAGGTGTTCTGTACTGTCAGTCTCTCTGGCATAGCTCAGTGCACTGTACTGTGAGTGTCTTATACAGTTTAGTGTTCTGTACTGTCAGTGCTCTGTACTGTCAGTCTCTCTGGCACAGCTCAGTGCACTGTACTGTCAGTGTCTTATACAGGTTAGTGTTCTGTACTGTCAGTCTGATACAGGCCAGTGCTCTGTAAGTCAGTCTCTTATACAGGTGTTCTGTACTGTCAGTCTCTCTGGCATAGCTCAGTGCACTGTACTGTCAGTGTCTTATACAGTTTAATGTTATGTACTGTCAGTGCTCTGTACACAGCTCAGTGCACTGTACTGTCAGTGTCTTATACAGGTTAGTGTTCTGTACTGTCAGTCTCATAGAGGCCAGTGCTCTGTAAGTCAGTCTCTTATACAGGTTAGTGCTCTGTGCTGTCTGTCTGTTATGCAGGTCAGTGCTCTGTACTGTCAGTCTCTTTAGTACAGGTCATTGAAACTGCTAATAGTGATGAAAACCGGGCTTTATCTGGGTGATATACTATTTTCCAACACTAACCATCAAACTGAGGGTGCAAGTAATTAGGATCAGTGGAAGATAATCGGGTGGTCTTCATCTTCTTGATGACTTAGGAGGCATTTATGAAAATTGTCTCAGAGGAAATGGTGGCGTTATCCACGTGCTTGTGTGTAACATCTGGTGCATACGGGGTATTCTAGAGGGTGTATGATCCATGAGTGTAGGTTTTATAGGTGCTCCTAGAATAGTTATAATGCTGGATGATATCTTGTTACGTTGTGCTGATTGTAGCACGCTGAGGACACCACATTTACGTCACATATAGAGGATGGAAGAGACGCAGGAGAAGACGTCTCAGTATTGAACAGTGTGGCGGATATTCATCAACCAGAAGATCTCCCCTCACCTGTCCCGTTATCTGAGGAGGAACACAAGGTACAGTCTCTATAATACAGGGCAATGTTCCGGAGTCTTAGATACTGTAATACAGGGCAATGTTCCGGAGTCTCAGATACTGTAATACAGGGCAATGTTCCGCAGTCTCAGATACTGTAATACAGGGCAATGTTCCGGAGTCTCAGATACTGTAATACAGGGCAATGTTCCGGAGTCTCAGATACTGTAATACAGAGCAATGTTCCAGAGTCTCAGATACTGTAATACAGGGCAATGTTCCGGAGTCTCAGACACTGTAATACAGGGCAATGTTCCGGAGTCTCAGATACTGTAATACAGGGCAATGTTCTGGAGTCTCAGATACTGTAATACAGAGCAATGTTCTGGAGTCTCAGATACTGTAATACAGAGCAATGTTGCGGAGTCTCAGATACTGTAATACAGGGCAATGTTCCGGAGTCTCAGATACTGTAATACAGGGCAATGTTCCTGAGTCTCAGATACTGTAATACAGAGCAATGTTCTGGAGTCTCAGATACTGTAATACAGAGCAATGTTGCGGAGTCTCAGATACTGTAATACAGGGCAATGTTCCGGAGTCTCAGATACTGTAATACAGGGCAATGTTCCGGAGTCTCAGATACTGTAATACAGGGCAATGTTCTGGAGTCTCAGATACTGTAATACAGGGCAATGTTCCGGAGTCTCAGATACTGTAATACAGACCAATGTTCCGGAGTCTCAGATACTGTAATACAGGGCAATGTTCCGGAGTCTCAGACACTGTAATACAGGGCAATGTTCCGGAGTCTCAGATACTGTAATACAGGGCAATGTTCCAGAGTCTCAGATACTGTAATGCAGGGTAATGTTCCAGAGTCTCAGATACTGTAATACAGGGGGCAAATCTAGGATACTGTAATACAGGGTAATGTTCCATAGTCTCAGATACTGTAATACAGGTCAATGTTCCATAGTCTCAGATATTGTAATACAGGGCAATGTTCCAGAGTCTCAGATACTGTAATACAGGGGGCAAATCTAGGATACTGTAATACAGGGCAATGTTCCATAGTCTCAGATATTGTGATACAGGGTAATGTTCCAGAGTCTCAGACACTGTAATACAGGGCAATGTTCCAGAGTCTCAGATACTGTAATACAGGGCAATGTTCCGGAGTCTCAGATACTGTAATACAGGGCAATGTTCTGGAGTCTCAGATACTGTAATACAGGGCAATGTTCTGGAGTCTCAGATACTGTAATACAGGGCAATGTTCCGGAGTCTCAGACACTGTAATACAGGGCAATGTTCCGGAGTCTCAGACACTGTAATACAGGGCAATGTTCCGCAGTCTCAGACACTGTAATACAGGGCAATGTCCCGTAGTCTCAGATACTGTAATACAGGGCAATGTTCCAGAGTCTCAGATATTGTAATACAGGTCAATGTTCCAGAGTCTCAGATACTGTAATACAGAGCAATGTTCCATAGTCTCAGATATTGTAATACAGGGCAATGTTACAGAGTCTCAGATGCTGTAATACAGGGCGATGTTCCATAGTCTCATATACTGTAATACAGGGCAATGTTCCAGAGTCTCAGATACTGTAATACAGGGCAATGTTCCATAGTCTCAGATATTGTAATACAGGGCAATGTTACAGAGTCTCAGATACTGTAATATAGGGGGCAAATCTAGGATACTGTAATACAGGGCAATGTTCCGGAGTCTATCTCTCTATAATACAGGTCAGTATTCTGGAGTCTCAGGGGTATATTTACTAAAATGAGAGTTTTTAGAAGTGGAGATGTTGCCCATAGCAACCAATCAGCTTCTACTTAACATGTATCTAGCACCTTCTAGAAGATAATAGCTAGAATCTGATTGGTTTCTATGAGCAACATCTCCACTTCTAAAAACCCGTGCTTTAGTAAATATACCCCTCAGTCCCTAGAATACAGGTCAGTGTTCTGGAGTCTCAGGGGTAAATTTAGTAAGGATCAAGGGTTTTTTTTTGTTTTTTTTCAACTCGATTAGCATTGCCGAAACTCGGGTGATTTGATGCTTCTGAAACTCGCAAATTTACAAAGAAGTGAGTTTAGCTGAGAGTGAGTTGACCGATGGTGAAGCAGATTGAGATTTCTCCCCCGAGTAGCAAGTTTAGATAGAGACTGCAGTGTCTTGTCTCTGCCTAACTCTCCCGATCAAGCAGCCTGCAAATATCAGTGAGATATGTGACGCTGCTTGTGTGTTATACCTGTAAAAAAAAAAAAGGGTTAATTATTATATATTTTTTTTAAATGACAAAGGGTCCCCCCCAAAAGCATAACCAGCCCCAGACTGCTTAGCCAGTCCTGGTTCCTAAAAATACGGGGGGGAAATTTAATAGGGTCCCCCTGCATTTTAGGAATCAGCACCTGGCTGCTGATGCAGTCCCGGTTTTAAAAATAGGGAGGAAAAAATTGCATAGGGGGTCCCCTATATTTAAAACCAGCACCAGACTCAATCCGGCCGGGGTGTAATGCCACAGCCAGGGGACCCTATCAACATCACCCCAGCCAAAGCATTCGCACCCCAAGCCGATCAGCCCAAGGCGGGGAACTCAGGGCCTGGATGCATGAATGAGCCAGCATTAGCAGGGCATGCTGGTTCTAGTAGTGCTAGTTGGAGTTCCCAGGGGTGACTTCCAGGTAAGCTGGCTCTCAATTTGGATGCATTTATGTATGTGCCTTTATCATGAGGCCTTACATTTGCCAAAATATATATGTGCCTTAATTATGAGGCCTTATAATTGGTATATATTACATCTGGGGTGAGCGTTTGGGCGTAGGGCCCCCAAGGCTACTCTGGCTTGGCCTCCTCAGGGCATCACCACTTAATACACATAGTTACTTTTCACATCACCTTTTATGTTTGTTTTTTATTCATGTAATTTTTTCACATATATATTAACCTCTTTTCAACACTTAGTAATTACTCGTACACATCTATACACTGCACTGTCACTCTTTTTCTATTTTCGTGTGATGCCCTGGGGGGTCCTGGGCTGGACGTTTTTTGGGGTGCTCTGTGCCCCGGACGTGAACCCATTAATGTTAGGGACTGCTAGTGACAGAGAAGCTGTGACGAGGCCTACTAGCTTCCCATGTATTTGCAAATGCATGCAACCAATATCTCTGAAGTTCTATTACCATATAGTGTTAATATATTGTTGCAAGTATAATTCAGTGTGCTGAGGAACAATAGGGGGTTAAATCCCCCTCCCTTTTCTACTTGGCATGACCCCTCCCTTTCATGCACCTGAAAAGTACTACCAGATTGATTGAGCAGCTGCCATGTTTTTGTTCACTTTGTAGTAGTGTCTGACGTTCTTGATCACTATGTAGTAGTGTCTGACTTTCCTGATCACTTTGTAGTAGTGTCTGACTTTCCTGATCACTGAGTAGTAGTGTCTGACTTTCCTGATCACTGTGTGTAGTAGTAACTGACTTTCCTGATCACTGTGTAGTAGTGTCTGACTTTCCTGATCACTGTGTGTAGTAGTGTCTGACTTTCCTGATCACTTTGTAGTAGGTTCTGACTTTCCTGATCACTGTGTAGTAGTGTCTGACTTTCCTGATCACTTTGTAGTAGTGTCTGACTTTCCTGATCACTGTGTGTAGTAGTGTCTGACTTTCCTGATCACTGTGTAGTAGTGTCTGACTTTCCTCATCACTGTGTTTAGTAGTGTCTGACTTTCCTGATCACTGTGTGTAGTAGTGTCTGACTTTCCTGATCACTGTGTGTAGTAGTGTCTGACTTTCCTGATCACTGTGTAGTAGTGTCTGACTTTCCTGATCACTGTGTAGTAGTGTCTGACTTTCCTGATCACTGTGTGTAGTAGTGTCTGACTTTCCTGATCACTGTGTGTAGTAGTGTCTGACTTTCCTGATCACTGTGTGTAGTAGGTTCTGACTTTCCTGATCACTGTGTAGTAGTGTCTGACTTTCCTCATCACTGTGTGTAGTAGTGTCTGACTTTCCTGATCACTGTGTGTAGTAGTGACTGACTTTCCTGATCACTGTGTGTAGTAGTGACTGACTTTCCTGATCACTGTGTGTAGTAATGTCTGACTTTCCTGATCACTGAGTAGTAGTGTCTGACTTTCCTGATCACTGTGTGTAGTAGGTTCTGACTTTCCTGATCACTGTGTAGTAGTGTCTGACTTTCCTGATCACTGTGTGTAGTAGTGTCTGACTTTCCTGATCACTGTGTGTAGTAGTGTCTGACTTTCCTGATCACTGTGTGTAGCAGTGTCTGACTTTCCTGATCACTGTGTAGTAGTATCTGACTTTCCTGATCACTTTGTAGTAGGTTCTGACTTTCCTGATCACTGTGTAGTAGTGTCTGACTTTCCTGATAACTGTGTAGTAGTGTCTGACTTTCCTGATCACTGTGTGTAGTAGTGTCTGACTTTCCTGATCACTGTGTGTAGTAGTGTCTGACTTTCCTGATCACTGTGTAGTAGTGTCTGACTTTCCTGATCACTTTGTAGTAGGTTCTGACTTTCTTGATCACTGTGTAGTAGTGTCTGACTTTCCTGATCACTGAGTAGTAGTGTCTGACTTTCCTGATCACTGTGTGTAGTGGTGACTGACTTTCCTGATCACTGTGTGTAGTCGTGTCTGACTTTCCTGATCACTGTGTGTAGTAGTGTCTGACTTTCCTGATCACGGCGTGTAAGTAGTGACAGACTTTCCTGATCACTGTGTAGTAGTGTCTGACTTTCCTGATCACTGTGTGTAGTAGTGACTGACTTTCCTGATCACTGTGTGTAGTAGTGTCTGACTTTCCTGATCACTGTGTGTAGTAGTGTCTGACTTTCCTGATCACTGTGTGTAGTAATGTCTAACTTTCCTGATAACTGTGTAGTAGTGTCTGACTTTCCTGATCACTGTGTAGTAGTGTCTGACTTTCCTGATCACTGAGTAGTAGTGTCTGACTTTCCTGATCACTGTGTGTAGTGGTGACTGACTTTCCTGATCACTGTGTGTAGTCGTGTCTGACTTTCCTGATCACTGTGTGTAGTAGTGTCTGACTTTCCTGATCACGGCGTGTAAGTAGTGACAGACTTTCCTGATCACTGTGTAGTAGTGTCTGACTTTCCTGATCACTGTGTGTAGTAGTGACTGACTTTCCTGATCACTGTGTGTAGTAGTGTCTGACTTTCCTGATCACTGTGTGTAGTAGTGTCTGACTTTCCTGATCACTGTGTGTAGTAGTGTCTGACTTTCCTGATCACTGTGTGTAGTAATGTCTGACTTTCCTGATCACTGTGTAGTAGTGTCTGACTTTCCTGATCACTGTGTAGTAGTGTCTGACTTTCCTGATCACGTTGTAGTAGTGACTGACTTTCCTGATCACTGTGTGTAGTAGTGTCTGACTTTCCTGATCACTGTGTATAGTTGTGACTGACTTTCCTGATCACTGTGTAGTAGTGTCTGACTTTCCTGATCACTGTGTGTAGTAGTTTCTGACTTTCCTGTTCACTGTGTGTAGTAGTGTCTGACTTTCCTGATCACTGTGTGTAGTAGTGTCTGACTTTCCTGATCACTGTGTAGTAGTGTCTGACTTTCCTGATCACTGTGTAGTAGTGTCTGACTTTCCTGATCACTGTGTGTAGTAGTGTCTGACTTTCCTGATCACTGTGTGTAGTAGTGTCTGACTTTCCTGATCACTGTGTGTAGTAATATCTGACTTTCCTGATCACTGTGTGTAGTAGTGTCTGACTTTCCTGATCACTGTGTGTAGTAGTGTCTGACTTTCCTGATCACTGTGTGTAGTAGTGTCTGACTTTCCTGATCACTGTGTAGTAGTGTCTGACTTTCCTGATCACTGTGTGTAGTAGTGTCTGACTTTCCTGATCTCGTTGTAGTAGTGACTGACTTTCCTGATCACTGTGTGTAGTAGTGACTGACTTTCCTGATCACTGTGTAGTAGTGTCTGACTTTCCTGATCACTGTGTGTAGTAGTTTCTGACTTTCCTGATCACTGTGTAGTAGTGTCTGACTTTCCTGATCACTGTGTAGTAGTGTCTGACTTTCCTTGATCACTGTGTAGTAGTGTCTGACTTTCCTGATCACTGTGTAGTAGTGTCTGACTTTCCTGATCACTGTGTAGTAGTGTCTGACTTTCCTGATCACTGTGTAGTAGTGACTGACTTTCCTGATCACTGTGTAGTAGTGTCTGACTTTCCTGATCACTATGTAGTAGTGTCTGACTTTCCTGATCACTGTGTGTAGTAGTGTCTGACTTTCCTGATCACTGTGTGTAGTAGGTTCTGACTTTCCTGATCACTGTGTAGTAGTGTCTGACTTTCCACATCACTGTGTGTAGTAGTGTCTGACTTTCCTGATCACTGTGTGTAGTAGTGACTGACTTTCCTGATCACTGTGTGTAGTAGTGACTGACTTTCCTGATCACTGTGTGTAGTAATGTCTGACTTTCCTGATCACTGAGTAGTAGTGTCTGACTTTCCTGATCACTGTGTGTAGTAGGTTCTGACTTTCCTGATCACTGTGTAGTAGTGTCTGACTTTCCTGATCACTTTGTAGTAGTGTCTGACTTTCCTGATCACTTTGTAGTAGTGTCTGACTTTCCTCATCACTGTGTGTAGTAGTGTCTGACTTTCCTGATCACTGTGTGTAGTAGTGTCTGACTTTCCTGATCACTGTGTGTAGTAGTGTCTGACTTTCCTGATCACTGTGTGTAGTAGTGTCTGACTTTCCTGATCACTGTGTGTAGTAGTGTCTGACTTTCCTGATCACTGTGTGTAGTAGTGTCTGACTTTCCTGATCACTGTGTGTAGTAGTGTCTGACTTTCCTGATCACTGTGTGTAGTAGGTTCTGACTTTCCTGATCACTGTGTAGTAGTGTCTGACTTTCCACATCACTGTGTGTAGTAGTGTCTGACTTTCCTGATCACTGTGTGTAGTAGTGACTGACTTTCCTGATCACTGTGTGTAGTAATGTCTGACTTTCCTGATCACTGAGTAGTAGTGTCTGACTTTCCTGATCACTGTGTGTAGTAGGTTCTGACTTTCCTGATCACTGTGTAGTAGTGTCTGACTTTCCTGATCACTTTGTAGTAGTGTCTGACTTTCCTCATCACTGTGTGTAGTAGTGTCTGACTTTCCTGATCACTGTGTGTAGTAGTGTCTGACTTTCCTGATCACTGTGTGTAGCAGTGTCTGACTTTCCTGATCACTGTGTAGTAGTATCTGACTTTCCTGATCACTTTGTAGTAGGTTCTGACTTTCCTGATCACTGTGTAGTAGTGTCTGACTTTCCTGATCACTGTGTAGTAGTGTCTGACTTTCCTGATCACTGTGTGTAGTAGTGTCTGACTTTCCTGATCACTGTGTGTAGTAGTGTCTGACTTTCCTGATCACTGTGTAGTAGTGTCTGACTTTCCTGATCACTTTGTAGTAGGTTCTGACTTTCTTGATCACTGTGTAGTAGTGTCTGACTTTCCTGATCACTGTGTAGTAGTGTCTGACTTTCCTGATCACTGTGTGTAGTGGTGACTGACTTTCCTGATCACTGTGTGTAGTCGTGTCTGACTTTCCTGATCACTGTGTGTAGTAGTGTCTGACTTTCCTGATCACGGCGTGTAAGTAGTGACAGACTTTCCTGATCACTGTGTAGTAGTGTCTGACTTTCCTGATCACTGTGTGTAGTAGTGACTGACTTTCCTGATCACTGTGTGTAGTAGTGTCTGACTTTCCTGATCACTGTGTGTAGTAGTGTCTGACTTTCCTGATCACTGTGTGTAGTAATGTCTGACTTTCCTGATCACTGTGTAGTAGTGTCTGACTTTCCTGATCACTGTGTAGTAGTGTCTGACTTTCATGATCACTGTGTAGTAGTGTCTGACTTTCCTGATCACTGAGTAGTAGTGTCTGACTTTCCTGATCACTGTGTGTAGTGGTGACTGACTTTCCTGATCACTGTGTGTAGTCGTGTCTGACTTTCCTGATCACTGTGTGTAGTAGTGTCTGACTTTCCTGATCACGGCTTGTAAGTAATGACAGACTTTCCTGATCACTGTGTAGTAGTGTCTGACTTTCCTGATCACTGTGTGTAGTAGTGACTGACTTTCCTGATCACTGTGTGTAGTAGTGTCTGACTTTCCTGATCACTGTGTGTAGTAGTGTCTGACTTTCCTGATCACTGTGTGTAGTAGTGTCTGACTTTCCTGATCACTGTGTGTAGTAATGTCTGACTTTCCTGATCACTGTGTAGTAGTGTCTGACTTTCCTGATCACTGTGTAGTAGTGTCTGACTTTCCTGATCACGTTGTAGTAGTGACTGACTTTCCTGATCACTGTGTGTAGTAGTGTCTGACTTTCCTGATCACTGTGTGTAGTTGTGACTGACTTTCCTGATCACTGTGTAGTAGTGTCTGACTTTCCTGATCACTGTGTGTAGTAGTTTCTGACTTTCCTGTTCACTGTGTGTAGTAGTGTCTGACTTTCCTGATCACTGTGTGTAGTAGTGTCTGACTTTCCTGATCACTGTGTAGTAGTGTCTGACTTTCCTGATCACTTTGTAGTAGTGTCTGACTTTCCTGATCACTGTGTGTAGTAGTGTCTGACTTTCCTGATCACTGTGTGTAGTAGTGTCTGACTTTCCTGATCACTGTGTGTAGTAATATCTGACTTTCCTGATCACTGTGTGTAGTAGTGTCTGACTTTCCTGATCACTGTGTGTAGTAGTGTCTGACTTTCCTGATCACTGTGTGTAGTAGTGTCTGACTTTCCTGATCACTGTGTAGTAGTGTCTGACTTTCCTGATCACTGTGTGTAGTAGTGTCTGACTTTCCTGATCTCGTTGTAGTAGTGACTGACTTTCCTGATCACTGTGTGTAGTAGTGACTGACTTTCCTGATCACTGTGTAGTAGTGTCTGACTTTCCTGATCACTGTGTGTAGTAGTTTCTGACTTTCCTGATCACTGTGTGTAGTAGTGTCTGACTTTCCTGATCTCGTTGTAGTAGTGACTGACTTTCCTGATCACTGTGTGTAGTAGTGACTGACTTTCCTGATCACTGTGTAGTAGTGTCTGACTTTCCTGATCACTGTGTGTAGTAGTTTCTGACTTTCCTGATCACTGTGTGTAGTAGTGTCTGACTTTCCTGATCACTGTGTAGTAGTGTCTGACTTTCCTGATCACTGTGTGTAGTAGTGTCTGACTTTCCTGATCTCGTTGTAGTAGTGACTGACTTTCCTGATCACTGTGTGTAGTAGTGACTGACTTTCCTGATCACTGTGTAGTAGTGTCTGACTTTCCTGATCACTGTGTGTAGTAGTTTCTGACTTTCCTGATCACTGTGTGTAGTAGTGTCTGACTTTCCTGATCTCGTTGTAGTAGTGACTGACTTTCCTGATCACTGTGTGTAGTAGTGACTGACTTTCCTGATCACTGTGTAGTAGTGTCTGACTTTCCTGATCACTGTGTGTAGTAGTTTCTGACTTTCCTGATCACTGTGTAGTAGTGTCTGACTTTCCTGATCACTGTGTAGTAGTGTCTGACTTTCCTTGATCACTGTGTAGTAGTGTCTGACTTTCCTGATCACTGTGTGTAGTTGTGACTGACTTTCCTGATCACTGTGTAGTAGTGTCTGACTTTCCTGATCACTGTGTAGTAGTGTCTGACTTTCCTGATCACTGTGTAGTAGTGTCTGACTTTCCTGATCACTGTGTAGTAGTGTCTGACTTTCCTGATCACTGTGTAGTAGTGTCTGACTTTCCTGATCACTGTGTGTAGTAGTGTCTGACTTTCCTGATCACTGTGTGTAGTAGTGTCTGACTTTCCTGATCACTGTGTGTAGTAGTGACTGACTTTCCTGATCACTGTGTGTAGTAGTGTCTGACATGATGTTATTACTCACATTCAGCCGACACAATGTCATCCCTCATCATCTGAGCGTTTATCCGAGGTGGAGGAACACAAGGTACGGATGATATGAGAAACCTGCTCTTCAGATAGTGGGGGAGTTGTATCTAGCCTTGAAGAGAGAGAACATAGCGAAGCTGCCCAAAAGCAACCAATCAGCTCCTGTCATTTATTTAAACAGTCTTTGAAATGACAGTTACACATTCCCCTGCAGTTCCTTATCTGCAGCTGGAGAACATCAGGGAATAGCCTGTAACACCCACAGCTGCCTCTCTATGTGTAACCAACATATAAAGTGGTGGGCAAAATTGCGGACACTTTTTGAAATTTTTATGTTTTTCAACTTCGAATGCTTGTAAAAACTGTTACACTTCATGCAGTGCAATGATTCATATATCAAATGAAAGGAAATTTAATGCTGAATTCAACACAATAAACAGAGGTCAAATATTTGCATTACAAGGGAAGTTATGCAGTGAAATCAACACAGGGTGAAAATCCCTGTGTACTTATGATGTTACTGTCCTATCAGTATTTCGTTGGGTATCCTTTATTTTTCAAGACAGCAGCACAGCGATGTGTCATTGAGCCAACCAATGTTTGGAGCTCTTCCTTCTTTATTATGTGGTTCCATGAGACAATTATAGCCTCAATTGTCTTTTATTGGTTGGATGCCTCAGATGCACCAGTTTTTTCAAACTGAACCACAAATGTTCTATGGGGTTCAGGTCTGGGCTGTTTCCTGGCCTTCCCAGAACCTGTATGTCATTCTCTGTGAACCCCTTTTTGTATGTCCGTACAGTGTGGCATGGAGCTGAATCCTGCTGGAAAAAAAATGGGGCATTATCTGGAAAAAGATCCCTGATAGAAGGTAGAAGTTTTGGTTGTATAATGGTGTCAATGTACTTTCTGCTGTTCAGTGTGCCATCTATGACATAAAGGCGGCCTACAGCATCTGCTGTCATACATGCCCAGATCATAACACTTGTAGGATGGTGTCAGTGTGCCATCTATGACATAAAGGCGGCCTACAGCATCTGCTGTCATACATGCCCAGATCATAACACTTGTAGGATGGTGTCAGTGTGCCATCTATGACATAAAGGCGGCCTACAGCATCTGCTGTCATACATGCCCAGGTCATAACACTTGTAGGATGGTGTCAGTGTGCCATCTATGACATAAAGGCGGCCTACAGCATCTGCTGTCATACATGCCCAGATCATAACACTTGTAGGATGGTGTCAGTGTGACATCTATGACATAAAGGCGGCCTACAGCATCTGCTGTCATACATGCCCAGGTCATAACACTTATAGGATTCTTTGTTGTCGCTTGAATAAAATCTGGATGTACCTCTTCCCCGATGCGACGTCTCACATACTTTCTCCCACCACTACCAAATATCGATATCTTAGTTACGTCACTCCATATCAGTTGTTTCCACTGACCTTCTGTCCGTGCAATGTGTTCTTTTGCCCACTGTATTCGTTTCTGCCGCTGCTTTTTATTCAGCAATGGCTTTTTTCGGGGATTCCTACCTTTTAGGCCAACCTCCGTTAGTCTTCTCTGTACCGTTCTTGCACTGACAAAAACACCAGTTGCACTCAGGTCACTGCTAATGGCCGCAGATGACATCCATCTGTCCCTGACGCAAATTAATTTTATACTCCTATCATCAACAGCTGTTGTGCACTTTTTCCGGCCTTTTCCTTCTTTGTTTTGTATCGATTGTGTTTCCTGATAGCGTAAACAAAACTTTCCTACTCCTGATGTTGTCACATTCCCACCAACTTCTCTCGCAATTGCTGCATACGAAAGACCATTTTCACTTAACACCACAATCCTGGATCACGTCGCTGTGCTGCGGTCTTGAAAAATAAAGGATACCCAACGAAATACTGATAGGACAGTAACATCATAAGTGTTGTTTTCACTGCATAACTTCCCTTGTGATGCAAATACGTGACCTCTGTTTATTGTGTTGAATTCAGCATTACATTTCCTTCATTTGATATATGAATCATTGCACTGAGTGAAGTGAAACAGTTTTTATAAGCATTAGAAGTTGATAAACATTCAAATTTCAAAATGTGTCCGCAATTTTGGCCACCAGTGTATAAGGAAGCCCAACTCGCTAACTAATCTGAGGGTTGTAACACAGACCCTGAACTGCATGTGTGATCTGTTGGGCCTTACCTGTACTGGGTTCCCTATCAGACAGCTGGGTCCTGGCTTACAGCGTGATTGTGGCTTACGCCCCTGCCCTGTTTCTTCCCAGTGCCTCTTGTTTGGGGTGTGGGTGTCTTAAAGGGAGATTAGGCTGATTATTTTTCTGTATTTGCTTATGTCTAGCACAGGAAAATATATATGTCAATTAGATTGATAGAATTGCTCCTGGAGAAGATAAACAGATGATGTTTTATGGGGAAGAGAAAGCATGTAATGGAACTGTACTACATAGTGAGGTCAATGTGGAGCCTTACTAGCACCATAACAGACTTAAAGTAAAGTCCTATAAAATTATATTTTTATACACTTCAACACTGGACCTCAGGCAGGCAATCTAGTGTAAGTTATATTCCACCCAATACTGCAGTTTTACAGTCTAGTTTCAATAAGTATGATGGTAAAATACTGTTAGAGTCCCATTTACCCTGGACCCAACCAGCCATGGGCCTACAGCTGTGTCCTTATATATTGAGCGTCTTTATGCCATACGGTGTGAGACGTTGGGCGCCACTGAGACGCTTTGATATTAGTTGCGCCCTGTATTTATCTGTAAACTTTGCATCTTAGTTGCATGGCGGATGTAACGAAAAGCCGCGCACACTATACCAGAGGCGCTGGGCTGTGACTTTAAATGCACAGGAATTGGTATAACACACCTACAAAGTCGCAGAACCTGGCGTGGGAAGGCTGCTGGCATCAGAGCCCTTTTTACCCACAATCAGACTGGCACACAGATGTACGAATGCTGAGAGCCAGAGTGGTCAGAGTACGCTAGCAATGCAGTTTTGTCACTTCATTCCTGTTATTATATGAATAAGATGCACATTTTGATTGTAAAAGACGCTTAGCACGGCCGAGATGCCCGGAACCTGGCGCACCGATAGGGGCTATTTGGTGCAACTTGAGGCATTTTCTGCACGTTCCCACAGCGGCTCATTAATTAATGACACGTATGGTGGTTGTTTCTGCAGGAGGACACACATGCGCTGCAGGTACAGGCCGCCACGGTGATACAAGCCGCGCTCCGAGGTCATCTAGCCCGAGGAGAGGTGGAGAAACTCAGAGAGAAGCCTGGGGAAAAGTGAGTGAGATGATTACTGTGAAGAACAGGAAGGAGAGGGACTGTCCTGCTCTCCTGTCACTGCCCGTAGCCTCCGCCATATTCTTCTAATAAACGCTTTCTCTGTCTCTGACTTTGCACGTGCAACGTTTCATTGACACTTCACAAACATCATGATACATTATGGTGCATTCTCCTGTCCCGTCATCCTCAGCAAGAAACCTCTATAGTGAGGGTAAGTCTGCGTAACTGGGTACTTTCCTGGGCAGTCATTTCTGACCACAGTGCTGCTTACATAATACTGTCTTGTGCCCCTTCCCGCTATACCCCTTCTGCGTTCTGTCTTACCCGTCCTCCCTCCTTCTATCTGGCTTAAACTTTTGAATAAAAAGATGCATTAAAGAAACAAGATAGACGTACATCTACAGAGCTTTTACCAGTCAGGCAACAGCATTATTTTAACCCATTCTCAGCCGAGGGTGTTTTTCAACCCTGTGCTGAACCTACTTTGGCTACTCAGGGGCCTAAATCATTTCAAAGACTCTCCTCTTCCAAATTAGGATGCCTCCGAGTTTAATGAAGCCAGGATGGGCGAGATCATCCCTCATCCCTGGACTTAATAATGAACTGCTGCTGAGGTTAGATAAGTGGGACTCGTCCTTAGCATTTTGGTATATTTTGAAGCATGAGTCACCCTTAGCACCGAAGGGGTGAAAACATTTAATGCGCACCCTCAAGGGCTCGAAAAATTAGCTTTGGCTGAGAAAGTTCATCATGATGAATTGATATATGAGCACCGGCTGCACATTGCTTTACACAGAGATCGAGGGGTCTATTTACTAAGCAGTGTTAGGAGACAGAGTGAAAAGTGGTAAGAAAGTGATAAGGTGCCAGCCAGTCAGCTCCCAACTGTCATTTTGCAAACTCAGCCTGTGAGATGGCAGTTAGAACTTAATGACCGTTTAAGCGAGCCTAACAAGGAGTTTAATGAAACACTGAG
Source organism: Taudactylus pleione (assembly GCA_031769625.1). Taxonomy (NCBI): domain Eukaryota; kingdom Metazoa; phylum Chordata; class Amphibia; order Anura; family Myobatrachidae; genus Taudactylus; species Taudactylus pleione. The sequence continues at coordinate 6,079,249 of JAUIMM010000277.1, read as the reverse complement.
AGTTCTAGTAATACATTATAGAACATTTAAACCCATTATGTTTCAAATATGACGAATAAAGATTGTTTAAAATTACATTTTGAATTAAGTGCTTCCTACCACCGTCTACATCACACATAACTATAGCCACCCCACATGTGATAGTGTACAAAGGACCTCATTCAGAGTCGGTCGAAGCGGCCGCACGGTCGTACGCCACCGATGTTCGCTATACTGCGCATGTGTAAAGTTCGCAATGCGCGTGCGCAAACTAGCTGCTACGATCAGAAATTTCTCTCTCCTTGAACACAGCCAGGTCGGTAGTTTGAGTGACAGATTGAGGCGTTTGTGGGTGGTAACAGGGGAAGATGCTTGAAAACGGGGAGTGGAAATCCGAACGCAGGCGTGCCTAATTATGCGAACGGCGTTTTATGGTAGTGCATACGGATTATGGGAGTGCATAATTAACAAAGTAGCGTCATGGCACATGTGACATGGGAGGTTTTTACACTGACATGATCGTAGAGCTTAAGAGAGGGTATGGTCAACCTTAAGCTTTACGACCAGTTCCGATGGTTCCCGATGGTCTCGATTAATCCTTATATGCCCGGAGATGACGTGCAATGCGTACGAGAAGGGGGCGTATTTTTTTGTCTTCCAACCGCTTCCTCCCCTTGGTCGGCCAATTACCGATCCAAACTTAGGGACGCGACTTGCGAGGGAATCATTTGAATATCCGGCCCCTTTTTCCGTACGACCGTGCGGCCGCTTCGACCGACTCTGAATGAGGTCCAAAGTGTGTCTGATATAGGACAAAAGTCTCAAATAATAAAGCATAGCATGTCAGTTATGCTTGCTGTGACTTCACTGTGTGAAACCACCAATTTTTAGCCGTTCACACAAGCTCCTCTGGCTTTACAGCTGCCCCAAGATAAAGAAGCACCAACTTTTCGAGTAAAGGTCTTTGTAGCCCTATCTGAGTAGAATTGGTGAATTATGCTCTTCCCATGTTTGCCAAGGTTCCTTTTGCAGTCCAAAAGCAGGTAGGTTACTTACACTCTGGGGTAAATTACTTATTATTATATAGCAACCAATCAGATTCTAGCTATTATCTTCTAGGAGGTGCTAGATAAATGATGAGTAGAAGCTGGTTGCTATGGGAAACTACTGCATTTCTAAAAACCGTCACTTTAGTAAATACACCCCTGTGTGCGTGTCTGTGTGAAGCATGTAAGCCTCACTAGTACACAGGAACTGTTGTGAGTTACTACATGTTGTGTAAATAGCGCTGCGTAATATGATTGGTACTATATGAATAAGAAAAATAATGTCCAAAAATAGTCTTAGTTACCAATTCAATTGGCACTTAAAAACATATACATGAGCAGACTTGTATTAGGGTGCTGGTGTGACTGCTGGTTTTAATTACACTACTAACAAATAATATTAATGTAAATTAAGGGGAAAAATATATTGATGATGTCACTTTTATTGTGTAAAATCTGTATTTTCATATCCCTGTGTGCACAAACGATTCTTACTGTATAGTCTGTATGTGGATATGGTTGCATTTTGTGCTTATGACTTATTACACATAGAGAGGAAGATTGGGGGAGGGGGGACGATGCGCAAATATAGGTCAAATGCAGTACGGGCGTGTTACCAAATGTGACAATCGCTCCCCCGGTGAAGTCTGCAAGCTAAGGCTGGACGAAACGCATAGGGGGCTTTAAACCTATTCTTCTGCCACCTCCAGGGCTAGAGGTTCAGGAACTGGGGGTGGAACTACTGGGAGTGGAGCTATAGAAAAACAATTATATATAGGTATATATATGTATATGTATATATATATATATATATATATATATATAATATAGTATTTAGAAAATAAGGCACAAAAAAGGGACTTTAAAATATAACTCATCTTATGGAAGATAAGGCCCAGGACATTATGTCATCGTTAATCAGAGTTCCTGCTTGTTCCTGCTGAAAATTAGCACTATGTAAGGACCCAGGCAAATCGCCGACCACCGTTCCTTCACCTCCGGGGACAAGCCGCGCACCACCCACTACAGGAGCTGCAGCACGCTTCTCCACCTGAGGCTGGAAGACGGACACCAGGGACGCCGGGTCATGTGATTGAAGCGTCAGCAAGCCATGTACTAACGCGTTTCGTAACTAACTTCAGAGGGTGGAGAGGCGTGCTGCAGCTCCTGGAGGAGTGGGTGGTGTGCGGCTTGTCCATGGAGGTGAAGGAACGGCGGTCTGCGATTTGCCTGGATCCTTATTCTTTGAACCAAGTGGTAATCAGCCCACTCTGTGAGATATCTGGTATGAGAGCGCTCGGTGAGATATCTGGTATGAGAGAGCGCTCGGTGAGATATCTGGTATGAGAGAGCGCTCGGTAAGATATCTGGTATGAGAGAGCGCTCGGTGAGATATCTGGTATAAGAGCGCTCGGTGAGATATCTGGTACGAGAGCGCTCGGTGAGATATCTGGTATGAGAGTGCTCGGTGAGATATCTGGTATGAGAGAGCGCTCGGTGAGATATCTGGTATGAGAGCGCTCTGTGAGATATCTGGTATGAGAGCGCTCTGTGAGATATCTGGTATGAGAGCGCTCTGTGAGATATCTGGTATGAGAGCACTCTGTGAGATATCTGGTATGAGAGAGCACTCTGTGAGATATCTGGTATGAGAGCGCTCGGTGAGATATCTGGTATGAGAGCGCTCGGTGAGATATCTGGTATGAGAGCGCTCGGTGAGATCTGGTATGAGAGCGCTCGGTGAGATATCTGGTATGAGAGAGCGCTCGGTGAGATATCTGGTATGAGAGCGCTCGGTGAGATATCTGGTATGAGAGAGCGCTCGGTGAGATATCTGGTATGAGAGCGCTCTGAGATATCTGGTATGAGAGAGCGCTCTGTGAGATATCTGGTATGAGAGCGCTCTGTGAGATATCTGGTATGAGAGCGCTCTGTGAGATATCTGGTATGAGAGCGCTCGGTGAGATATCTGGTATGAGAGAGCGCTCGGTAAGATATCTGGTATGAGAGAGCGCTCGGTAAGATATCTGGTATGAGAGAGCGCTCGGTGAGATATCTGGTATAAGAGCGCTCGGTGAGATATCTGGTACGACAGCGCTCGGTGAGATATCTGGTATGAGAGAGCGCTCTGTGAGATATCTGGTATGAGAGCGCTCTGAGATATCTGGTATGAGAGCGCTCTGTGAGATATCTGGTATGAGAGCGCTCTGTGAGATATCTGGTATGAGAGCACTCTGTGAGATATCTGGTATGAGAGAGCGCTCGGTGAGATATCTGGTACGAGAGCGCTCGGTGAGATATCTGGTACGAGAGCGCTCGGTGAGATATCTGGTACGAGAGCGCTCGGTGAGATATCTGGTACGAGAGCGCTCGGCGAGATATCTGGTACGAGAGCGCTCGGCGAGATATCTGGTACGAGAGCGCTCGGCGAGATATCTGGTACGAGAGCGCTCGGCGAGATATCTGGTACGAGAGCGCTCGGCGAGATATCTGGTACGAGAGCGCTCGGCGAGATATCTGGTACGAGAGCGCTCGGCGAGATATCTAGTACGAGAGCGCTCGGCGAGATATCTGGTACGAGAGCGCTCGGCGAGATATCTGGTACGAGAGCGCTCGGCGAGATATCTGGTACGAGAGCGCTCGGCGAGATATCTGGTACGAGAGCGCTCGGCGAGATATCTGGTATGAGAGCGCTCGGCGAGATATCTGGTACGAGAGCGCTCGGCGAGATATCTGGTATGAGAGCGCTCGGCGAGATATCTGGTATGAGAGCGCTCGGCGAGATATCTGGTATGAGAGCGCTCGGCGAGATATCTGGTATGAGAGAGCGCTCGGCGAGATATCTGGTATGAGAGAGCGTTCGGTGAGATATCTGGTATGAGAGAGCGCTCGGTGAGATATCTGGTATGAGAGAGCGCTCGGTGAGATATCTGGTATGAGAGAGCGCTCGGTGAGATATCTGGTATGAGAGAGCGCTCGGTGAGATATCTGGTATGAGAGAGCGCTCGGTGAGATATCTGGTATGAGAGAGCGCTCGGTGAGATATCTGGTATGAGAGAGCGCTCGGTGAGATATCTGGTATGAGAGAGCGCTCGGTGAGATATCTGGTATGAGAGAGCGCTCGGTGAGATATCTGGTATGAGAGAGCGCTCGGTGAGATATCTGGTACGAGAGCGCTCGGTGAGATATCTGGTACGAGAGCGCTCGGTGAGATATCTGGTATGAGAGCACACGTAAATAAAACTGTTATACACTATGGAGCGCCCCCTGTGCTTTGTATTTTAACAGATATATATATATTTATAATACATACTGTATATTTATTGATACACTTATTCAAGGGTCAATTGATTGGTATATTATGATAAACAGTTCCCATATAGTAACATACACAATTCCGGAAGCCTGCAAGGGATATAATGCTAGTACAGATATGCAGTATGCCCATATTCTCATTCATACAGATCTATGCGATCTACGCAAAACGCACTGCCCTACCCCTCCGTACGCAAAACGCACTGCCCCACCCCTCCGTACCGCACTGCCCCACCCCTCCGTACGCAAAAGCAGTTGTCATCATTATCATTGGCTCTTACACCTACCCCATGCCAGGCCCTTACACCTACCCCATGCCAGGCCCTTACACCTACCCCATGCCAGGCTCTTACACCTACCCCATGCCAGACCCTTACACCTACCCCATGCCAGGCCCTTACGCCTGCCCCATGCCAGGCCCTTACGCCTGCCCCATGCCAGGCCCTTACGCCTGCCCCATGCCAGGCCCTTACGCCTGCCCCAGGGTCTTACCCCTGCCCCATGCCAGGCTCTTACACCTGCCCCATGCCAGGCTCTTACGCATACCCCATGCCAGGCTCTTACGCATACCCCATGCCAGGCTCTTACGCTTTCCCCATGCCAGGCTCTTACGCTTTCCCCACGCCAGGCTCTTACGCCTGCCCCACGCCAGGCTCTTACACCTGCACCACGCCAGGCTCTTACGCCTGCCCCACGCCAGGGTCTTACGCCTGCCCCACGCCAGGGTCTTTTACGCCTGCCCCACGCCAGGCTCTTACCCCTGCCCCACACCAGGCTCTTACCCCTGCACCACGCCAGGCTCTTACCCCTGCCCCATGCCAGGCTCTTACCTCGGCCCCACGCCAGGCTTTTACGCCTGCCCCACGCCAGGGTCTTACACCTGCCCCACGCCAGGCTCTTACCCCTGCCCCACGCCAGGCTCTTACCCCTGCCCCACGCCAGGCTCTTACCCCTGCCCCACGCCAGGCTCTTACCCCTGCCCCACGCCAGGCTCTTACCCCTGCCCCACGCCAGGCTCTTACGCCTGCCCCACGCCAGGGTCTTATGCCTACCTCATGCAGGAGATCTTTCTGACTGTGGCACACACATGACTGAATAACAGCACACCCACAAAGCGGTTCTCTGGCGTACATTCACATAGTTGCTGCTATGCTGCCAGCCAGAGATGCCCATTTCATGTGCATGTGCAAAGATATGCGCAGTATGCGATAGAGCGTTAGATGCGGCTGCATTCGGTTTTATATGTGACTCAGAATCCATCCATGAGGGCGCTTGGTAGGTTCTGCTGTGTTTCAGCACAATGTATATGCATATGGTGAGGATTGGCTATAAACCTTTACATAGAGATTGAAGCTGTACAAGGTAATTGTACGTTCCTCAATGCAATTGTAGATGCTGCTGCCGTTGGGCCCTCTGGATCCCGACCGTTTGGCTGCACTGTGATCCTGGGGACTGCTATTATAACTGGCCTGTTATTTGGAATATGCTTTAGTGTGCCAGACACTTACTGCAATGTTCTTTCACTTACTCCTGTTGCTTCCAGTGTGTCTCCAGTCCTCCTAATACTCAGGTTACTTACATCAGCTACCCTAGCACTGTCTCCTGCTCAATCAAGTATTACCACTGTTCCTGTATGCCATCCTATGCTCCTCTGGGCGCCAATGTGCCTTCAGTATTGCTTCTGTTCAACCTGGCTTACCAGTGTGCTCCTGTATACAAATCTTTTCTCCCAGGACTCCTGTTGCATTGTGTTTCCAATCCTGACATCGTTTCCTGCATTACTCCTGTCCTTACATTCCTCCTGCCTCGTTCCTTGTATTCCTCCTGCCTCGTTCCTTGCATTCCTCCTGCCTCGTTCCTTGCATTCCTCCTGCCTCGTTCCTCGCATTCCTCCTGTCTCGTTCCTCACATTCCTCCTGTCTCGTTCCTCGCATTACTCCTGCCTCGTTCATTGCATTACTCCTGCCTCGTTCATTGCATTACTCCTGCCTCGTTCATTGCATTCCTCCTGGCTCGTTCCTTGCATTCCTCCTGCCTCGTTCCTAGCTTTCCTCCTGCCTCGTTCCTTGCTTTCCTCCTGCCTCGTTCCTTGCTTTCCTCCTGGCTCGTTCCTTGCATTCCTCCTGCCTCGTTCCTTGCATTCCTCCTGCCTCGGTCCTTGCATTCCTCCTGCCTCGGTCCTTGCATTCCTCCTGCCTCGGTCCTTGCATTCCTCCTGCCTCGGTCCTTGCATTCCTCCTGCCTCGGTCCTTGCATTCCTCCTGCCTCGGTCCTTGCATTCCTCCTGCCTCGGTCCTTGCATTCCTCCTGCCTCGTTCCTTGCATTCCTCCTGCCTCGGTCCTTGCATTCCTCCTGCCTCGGTCCTTGCATTCCTCCTGCCTCGTTCCTTGCTTTACTCCTGCCTCGTTCCTTGCATTCCTCCTGCCTCGTTCCTTGCATTCCTCCTGCCTCGTTCCTTGCATTCCTCCTGCCACGTTCCTTGCATTCCTCCTGCCTCGTTCCTTGCATTCCTCCTGCCTCGTTCCTTGCATTCCTCCTGCCTCGTTCCTTGCATTCCTCCTGCCTCGTTCCTTGCATTCCTCCTGCCTCGTTCCTTGCATTCCTCCTGCCTCGTTCCTTGCATTCCTCCTGCCTCGTTCCTTGCATTCCTCCTGCCTCGTTCCTTGCATTCCTCCTGCCTCGTTCCCTTGCATTCCTCCTGCCTCGTTCCCTTGCATTCCTCCTGCCTCGTTCCTTGCTTTACTCCTGCCTCGTTCCTTGCTTTACTCCTGCCTCGTTCATTGCATTCCTCCTGCCTCGTTCATTGCATTCCTCCTGCCTCGTTCCTTGCATTCCTCCTGCCTCGTTCCTTGCTTTACTCCTGCCTCGTTCATTGCATTCCTCCTGCCTCGTTCCCTTGCATTCCTCCTGCCTCGTTCCCTTGCATTCCTCCTGCCTCGTTACTTGCATTCCTCCTGCCTCGTTCCTTGCATTCCTCCTGCCTCGTTCCTTGCATTCCTCCTGCCTCGTTCCTTGCATTCCTCCTGCCTCGGTCCTTGCATTCCTCCTGCCTCGGTCCTTGCATTCCTCCTGCCTCGGTCCTTGCATTCCTCCTGCCTCGGTCCTTGCATTCCTCCTGCCTCGGTCCTTGCATTCCTCCTGCCTCGGTCCTTGCATTCCTCCTGCCTCGGTCCTTGCATTCCTCCTGCCTCGTTCCTTGCATTCCTCCTGCCTCGTTCCTTGCATTCCTCCTGCCTCGTTCCTTGCATTCCTCCTGCCTCGTTCATTGCATTACTCCTGCCTCATTCATTCCTTCCTTACTTATCCTTGATATGGAACAGATTACAAATCATGTGAGATGGATTTTTAAAACTGCAGGATGTTATTTGGGGATCAGGAATCAGTGTGCAGGGAGCTGACCCTTTTGTTACACTGCAGGATGTTATTTGGGGATCAGGAATCAGTGTGCAGGGAGCTCACCCTTTTGTTACACTGCAGGATGGTATTTGGGGATAAGGAATCAGTGTGCAGGGAGCTCACCCTTTTGTTACACTGCAGGATGGTATTTGGGGATCAGGAATCAGTGTGCAGGGAGCTCACCATTTTGTTACACTGCAGGATGGTATTAGGGGATCAGGAATCAGTGTGCAGAGAGCTCACCCTTATGTTACACTGCAGGATGGTATTTGGAGATCAGGAATCAGTGTGCAGGGAGCTCACCCTTATGTTACACTGCAGGATGGTATTTGGGGATCAGGAATCAGTGTGCAGGGAGCTCACCCTTTTGTTACACTGCAGGATGGTATTTGGGGATCAGGAATCAGTGTGCAGGGAGCTCACCCTTTTGTTACACTGCAGGATGGTATTTGGGGATCAGGAATCAGTGTGCAGGGAGCTCACCCTTTTGTTACACTGCAGGATGGTATTTGGGGATCAGGAATCAGTGTGCAGGGAGCTCACCCTTTTGTTACACTGCAGGGGAGATACCTGCACAGATGTCCATAGAAATAATTCCATCTTCTCTGCAGTCCTGATTACTGGGGAAACTTCTTCTGTATTTCAATATACAAGCCAAGTGCATAGTGATCAAACTGTGATAGGAGATGTCCAGCATCAGATGACGTTAATGTTGTCTATTACAAGCCATCCTGCAACTTTTTACGGAATAAATTGCTGTTAATTATTTTTCATGCCTTTTGTGCTTTTCAGCCATGTGAGGAAGGAGAGTTCTTTATTTTCATTATCAGAGCAAACTGATGATATAGAAAAATACAGTGTAAAAGCAGAATCTGAAGAACCTGTGGCCACAGAGACCCCATCTGCTGGTGAGGAGCCCGATGGGATACTGGAGCAGGAGCCACAATCCCATGAAGCTGACCTAACTGTGGAAGAAAATGAAGTATTAGGGGTCCAGGATAATGAGACATTGAGCATCCTGGCTGAGAAACCTGTTGTAGAGGAGACCAGACCCAAAACCGCTGAACCCAGGCCTAAGAGTGCTGGTGACCAGACGGGTTCTGACCAATTAGAGGAGGTGATGTATTATTTATAAAATAGCTCTGTCTCTGTCTACCATCTGTATGACATGATAACACCACTGAATGAGGGCACATGATAATGCCACTGAATGAGGATACACCATAACACCAATGGATGAGGGCACACCATAACACCACTGGATGAGGGCACACCATAACACCACTGGATGAGGGCACACCATAACGCCACTGGTTGAGGGCACACCATAACGCCACTGGTTGAGGGCACACCATAACACCACTGGATGAGGGCACACAACAACGCCACTGGATGAGGGTACACCATAACATTGAATGAGGGCACACCATAACACCACTGAATGAGGGCACATGACAATGCCACTGAATGAGGGTACACCATAACATCAATGGATGAGGACACACCATAACGCCACTGAATGAGAGCATACCATATAACCAATGGATGAGGGCACACCATAACACCACTGAATGAGGGCACACCATAGCGTCACTGGACGAAGGCACACCATAACGCCACTGAATGAGAGCACACCATAACGCCGCTTAATGAGGGCACACCAAAACGCCATTGGATGAGGGCACACCCTAACACCAATGGATGAGGGCACACCATAACGCCAATGGATGAGGGCACATGATAACGCCACTGGATGAGGGCACACCATAACACCACTGGATGAGGGCACACGATAATGCCACTGAATGAGGGCTTATCAGGTCTATGGGATAACCTTATTATTTATAGGGTGCCTACATGTCCTGGGCAATTGGATGTATATGTTGTATAGCTGGGTCTAGCGTTCACAGTATTTACTTTATTATTGTTATTATTATTGTTATTATCAGTTATATTTATTTATATAGCACCAGTTCTCATCAGTCCCTCTCCCGGTGGAAACCCATTGCATGGGGAGAGCATACAAACTCCACACAGATAGGTCCCTGCCGGGAATCGAACCAGTAACCTCAGCCTAGCCATATTGTATAAGTATGTCTTCTGTACTGTAACACACAATACCACTACAAGTGTTTCATATTTAACTGCACCTCTCCTGACAGGAATATTTTTGGTACCGTACTACAGGGTGAGATGTATCAAACCTTGGAGAGAAATAAAGTTGACAGAGATAAAGGGGGAGATGTATCTATTCTTGTAGGGAGAGATAAAGTACCAACTAGTCAGCTGCTAACTGTCACTTTTCTAACACCTGTGAAGTGACCATTAGTACCACTGAATGGTTAGTACTTTCTCTCTCTCCAAGCTTTGAAAAATCTCCCCCTAACGATATTCTCTGCGCTGCAATGTGTAACGTGAGGCGCTATTTTAACCTTATTTTCACTTATTATGAACAAACATTTTCAAGCCGACAGGTCCAATATGCTCCACGTACCCAGTGACCATTACCCGTAGCTATGACAGGAATTATAGAGCCCCGGCCATCCTCGCTCTCCCTGACGTGATCAGACGCTATACGGTAGCGGCAGAACGCCGTGCGCCCCCCCCCCCCCTCCTGATCCGTGGAGGTCGCATAGACACAGCAATTATTTCTTTTAGCGTCTCGTACATCTCTCCCTTCTCCCTGGTTATGTAACAGCCCGTGTGTCAGTCAGGGCCGGGAGAGACGGCAGAGTTGTGTTTTCTGGTTATTAATTTAATTGGCAGCGGTGGGAATTGCTGCGGCGAGAGACGGCTAAATTTGGGAGTGCGTTACATGGTTGTAGCTGTGTGTTGGGAACATATTGCGGGAGGAAATGACAAGCTGTCAGTTACTGAGACGTTACAGGGAAGAAGCAGGAAATATAGAAGCGCATATTTCTCAGGCGCTCAGAACTTGTTTCTGTTCCCAGCGTTTTACCTATTTATATTACTGTGACGTCCTGTTCTCGTCACCTTGTGTCTTTGTTTCCACCGGTGAAGCCCATCGGGGGTAATTTACTAACAGGATAAAATGTGGCCGTGCAGTGTATTTCATTTTCCACAAATACAGGTGCACGCTCCCCCCCCCCCCCCCCCCATCCTAGCTTTGGGAATATGACATGACATTAGCCAGCGCCTATGGAGAGGGATTGTGGGCCCAGCTGGAGCTAAAGGAGATAGAAGGACAGGAACATGAATCTTTAGGTCTCTCTTCTTCATTATCATTATAGTATTTCCCTTTTTGCTATTATAATCCGGCTCAGCGTAGCCACTTTTGTGTCCTTTATGAATCTACAGTGCGAGGAGACTTGGGGACTATAACACTGGTAGCCCTTTGCCTAGGAATGCACTATCCAGCAGAACGTGCCCCCGGACGGAGCAGATGCCAGTGGAAGTATAGGCTGGTGCCTGGTCTTCACCTCTGAGGATGTGTACAATTACAAATAATTCAAATGTAAAGCAAAATCCAGTTCCTCTGCTGTGAGAGAGGACTTTGGGGGTCATTCAGACCCACTCGCAAGCGGCAGTACGCTCGCAAGTGGGTTGATGTTCCCCACTGCGCATGCGCACGACGGAGGGAGCTCCGTCGTGCGCATGCGCGAGACCCGGACTGCGACAGCCAAGCTGTCGCTCCGGGTCTCGCACCAAAGGGGGCGTGCTGTCGATGTTGATTGACAGCACGCCCCCTTTGGTGGGCGTGTCGGGGGCGTGCCTGCCAGACGGAGGCGTTCCCAGGGGAACGCCTACCGTCTGAAGCCGGCCGCACTGACATCACTAGTGATGTCAGTGGGAGTGATTTTGGCTCTGATAGAGCCAAAATCACTCCAGGGCTTGTGGCAGGGAGACCCTACCGCATACTACTACTCATAAACCCCACATACTACTACTCATAAACCCCACATGCCTATTACTCATACACCCCACATACTACTACTCATACACCCTACATGCCTACTACTCATACACCCCACATACTACTACTCATACACCCCACATACTACTACTCATACACCCCACATACTCCTACTCATACACCCCACATACTACTACTCATACACCCTACATACTACTACTCATACACCCCACATACTACTACTCATAAACCCCACATACTACTACTCATAAACCCCACATACTACTACTCATAAACCCCACATACTACTACTCATAAACCCCACATGCCTACTACTCATACACCCCACATACTACTACTCATACACCCTACATGCCTACTACTCATACACCCCACATACTACTACTCATACACCCTACATGCCTACTACTCATACACCCCACATACTACTACTCATACACCCTACATGCCTACTACTCATACACCCCACATACTACTACTCATAAACCCCACATGCCTACTACTCATACACCCCACATACTACTACTCATACACACTACATGCCTACTACTCATACACCCCACATACTACTACTCATACACCCCACATACTACTACTCATACACCCCACATACTACTACTCATACACCCCACATACTACTACTCATACACCCCACATACTACTACTCATATACCCCACATACTACTACTCATAAACCCCACATACTACTACTCATAAACCCCACATGCCTACTACTCATACACCCCACATACTACTACTCATACACCCTACATGCCTACTACTCATACACCCCACATACTACTACTCATACACCCTACATGCCTACTACTCATACACCCCACATACTACTACTCATACACCCTACATGCCTACTACTCATACACCCCACATACTACTACTCATAAACCCCACATGCCTACTACTCATACACCCCACATACTACTACTCATACACCCCACATGCCTACTACTCATACACCCCACATACTACTACTCATACAATCCACATACTACTACTCATACACCCTACATGCCTACTACTCATACACCCCACATACTACTACTCATACACCCTACATGCCTACTACTCATACACCCCACATACTACTACTCATAAACCCCACATGCCTGCTACTCATACACCCCACATACTACTACTCATACACCCCACATGCCTACTACTCATACACCCCACATACTACTACTCATACAGCCCACATACTACTACTCATACACCCCACATGCCTACTACTCATACACCCCACATACTACTACTCATACACCCCACATGCCTACTACTCATACACCCCACATACTACTACTCATACAATCCACATACTACTACTCATACACCCCACATACTACTACTCATACACCCCACATACTACTACTCATACACCCCACATACTACTACTCATACACCCCACATACCTACTACTCATAAACCCCACATACTACTACTCATACACCCCACATACTACTACTCATACACCCCACATACCTACTACTCATACACCCCACATACTACTACTCATGCACCCCACATACTACTACTCATACACCCCACATACTACTCATAAACCCCACATACTACTACTCATACACCCCACATGCCTACTACTCATAAACCCTACATGCCTACTACTCATAAACATCACATACTACTACTCATGCACCCCACATACTTCTACTCATACACCCCACATACTACTACTCATAAACCCACATACTACTACTCATACACCCCACATACTACTACTCATATACCCCACATACTACTACTCATACACCCTACATACTACTACTCATACACCCCACATACTACTACTCATACACCCCACATACTACTACTCATTAACACCACATACTAATACTCATTAACACCACATACTACTACTCATACACCCCACATACTACTACTCATACACCCCACATACTACTACTCATACACCCCACATACTACTACTCATACACCCCACATACCTACTACTCATACACCCCACATACTACTACTCATACACCCCACATACTACTACTCATACACCCCACATACTACTACTCATTAACACCACATACTACTACTCATACACCCCACATACTACTAGTCATACACCACATACTACTACTCATACACCCCACATACTACTACTCATACACCCCACATACTACTACTCATACACCCCACATACTACTACTCATACACCCCACATACTACTACTCATACACCCCACATACCTACTACTCATAAACCCCACATACTACTCATACACCCCACATGCCTACTACTCATACACCCCACATACTACTACTCATACACCCCACATACTACTACTCATAAACCCCACATGCCTACTACTCATACACCGCACATACTACTACTCATACACCACATGCCTACTATTCATACACCCCACATACTTCTACTCATACACCCCACATACTACTACTCATAAACCCACATACTACTACTCATACACCCCACATACTACTACTCATATACCCCACATACTACTACTCATACACCCCTGCACCCCACATACTACTACTCATACACCCCACATACTGCTACTCATACACCCCACATACTACTACTCATACACCCCACATACTACTACTCATACACCCCACATACTACTACTCATACACCCCGCATACTACTACTCATACACCCCGCAAACTACTACTCATACATCCCTACACCCCACATACTACTACTCATACACCCCACATACTACTACTCATACACCCCACATACTACTACTCATACACCCCACATACTACTACTCATTAACACCACATACTACTACTCATACACCCCACATACTACTAGTCATACACCACATACTACTACTCATACACCCCACATGCCTACTGCTCATACACCCCACATACTACTACTCATACACCCCACATGCCTACTACTCATACACCCCACATACTACTACTCATACAATCCACATACTACTACTCATACACCACACATACCTACTACTCATACACCCCACATACTACTACTCATACACCCCACATACTACTACTCATACACCCCACATACTACTACTCATACACCCCACATACTACTACTCATACACCCCACATACTACTACTCATACACCCCACATACTACTACTCATACACCCCACATACCTACTACTCATAAACCCCACATACTACTCATACACCCCACATGCCTACTACTCATACACCCCACATACTACTACTCATACACCCCACATACTACTACTCATAAACCCCACATGCCTACTACTCATACACCGCACATACTACTACTCATACACCACATGCCTACTATTCATACACCCCACATACTACTACTCATACACCCCACATACTACTACTCATACACCCCACATACTACTACTCATACAGCCCACATACTACTACTCATAAACCCCACATGCCTACTATTCATACACCCCACATACTACTACTCATAAACCCCACATGCTACTACTCATAAACCCCACATACTACTACTCATAAACCCCACATGCCTACTACTCATACACCCCACATACTACTACTCATACACCCCACATACTACTACTCATACACCCACATGCCTACTACTCATACACCCCACATGCCTACTATTCATACACCCCACATACTACTACTCATAAACCCCACATGCCTACTACTCATAAACATCACATACTACTACTCATACACCCCACATACTTCTACTCATACACCCCACATACTACTACTCATACACCCCACATACTACTACTCATAAACCCACATACTACTACTCATACACCCCACATACTACTACTCATACACCCCACATACTACTACTCATACACCCCACATACTACTAGTCATACACCCCACATACTACTACTCATACACCCCACATGCCTACTACTCATACACCCCACATACTACTACTCATAAACCCCACATGCCTACTATTCATACACCCACATGCCTACTACTCATACACCCCACATACTGCTACTCATAAATCCCATACTACTACTCATAAACCCACATGCCTACTACTCATACACCCCACATACTACTATTCATAAACCCCACATGCCTACTATTCATACACCCCACATACTACTACTCATAAACCCCACATACTACTACTCATAAACCCACATACTACTACACATACACCCCACATACTACTACTCATACACCCACTTGCCTACTACTCATAAACCCCACATACTACTACTCATACACCCCACATACTACTACTCATACACCCCACATACTACTACTCATACACCCACATGCCTACTACTCATAAACATCACATACTACTACTCATACACCCCACATACTACTACTCATAAACCCACATACTACTACTCATACACCCCACATACTACTACCCATACGCCCCACATACTACTACTCATACACCCCTACACCCCACATACTGCTACTCATACAACCCACATACTGCTACTCATACACCCCACATACTACTACTCATACACCCCACATACTACTACTCATACACCCCACATATTGCTACTCATAAATCCCATACTACTACTCATAAACCCACATGCCTACTACGCATACACCCCACATACTACTACTCATAAACCCCACATGCCTACTATTCATACACCCCACATACTACTACTCATAAACCCTACATACTACTACTCATACACCCACATGCCTACTACTCATACACCCACATGCCTACTACTCATACACCCCACATGCCTACTATTCATACACCCCACATACTACTACTCATAAACCCCACATGCCTACTACTCATAAACATCACATACTACTACTCATACACCCCACATAAAACTACTCATAAACCCACATACTACTACTCATATACCCCACATACTACTACTCATACACCCCTACACCCCACATACTACTACTCATACACCCCACATACTGCTACTCATACACCCCACATACTACTACTCATAAACACCACATACTACTACTCATACACCCCACATACTACTACTCATACACCCCACATACTACTACTCATACACCCCACATGCCTACTACTCATACACCCCACATACTACTACTCATACACCCCACATACTACTACTCATACACCCCACATACTACTACTCATAAACCCCACATACTACTACTCATACACCCCTCATACTACTACTCATACACCCCACATACTGCTACTCATACACCCCACATACTACTACTCATGCACCCCTACACCCCACATACTACTACTCATACACCCCTACACCCCACATACTACTACTCATACACCCCACATACTGCTACTCATACACCCCACATACTACTACTCATAAATCCCACATACTACTAGTCATAAATCCCACATACTACTACTCATACAGCCCACATACTGCTACTCATACACCCCACATACTACTACTCATACACCCCACATGCCTACTACTCATACACGCCACATGCCTACTACTCATACACCCCACATACTACTACTCATAAATCCCACATACTACTACTCATAAATCCCACAGACTACTACTCATACACCCCACATACTACTACTCATACACCCCACATACTACTACTCATACACCCCACATACTACTACTCATAAATCCCACATACTACTACTCATACACCCCTACACCCCACATACTACTACTCATACACCCGACATACTGCTACTCATACACCCCACCTACTACTACTCATAAATCCCACATACTACTACTCATAAATCCCACATACTACTACTCATACAGCCCACATACTGCTACTCATACACCCCACATACTACTACTCATACACCCCACATACTACTACTCATAAATCCCACCTACTACTCATACACCCCACATACTACTACTCATACACCCACATGCCTACTACTCATACACCCCACATGCCTACTATTCATACACCCCACATACTACTACTCATAAACACCACATACTACTACTCATACACCCCACATACTACTACTCATACACCCCACATGCCTTCTACTCAGAAATCCCATACTACTACTCATACAGCCCACATACTACTACTCATAAATCCCATACTACTACTCATACAGCCCACATACTACTACTCATACACCCCTACACCCCACATACTACTACTCATACACCCCACATACTACTACTCATAAACCCCACATACTACTACTCATACACCCACATACTACTACTCATACACCCCACATACTACTACTCATAAACCCCACATACTACTACTCATACACCCCACATACTACTACTCATACACCACACATACTACTACTCATAAATCCCACATACTACTACTCATACACCCCACATACTACTACTCATACACCCACATGCCTACTATTCATACACCCCACATACTACTACTCATAAACACCACATACTACTACTCATACACCCCACATACTACTACTCATACACCCCACATGCCTTCTACTCAGAAATCCCATACTACTACTCATACAGCCCACATACTACTAATAAATCCCATACTACTACTCATACAGCCCACATACTACTACTCATACACCCCTACACCCCACATACTACTACTCATACACCCCACATACTACTACTCATAAACCCCACATACTACTACTCATACACCCACATACTACTACTCATACACCCCACATACTACTACTCATAAACCCCACATACTACTACTCATACACCCCACATACTACTACTCATACACCCCACATACTACTACTCATACACCCCACATACTACTACTCATAAACCCACATGCCTACTACTCATAAACCCACATGCCTACTACTCATACACCCCACATACTACTACTCATATACCCCACATACTACTACTCATACACCCCACATACTACTACTCATACACCCCACATACTACTACTCATAAATCCCACATACTACTACTCATACACCCACATACTACTACTCATACACCCCACATACTACTACTCATAAACCCCACATACTACTACTCATACACCCCACATACTACTACTCATACACCACACATACTACTACTCATAAATCCCACATACTACTACTCATACACCCCACATACTACTACTCATACACCCACATGCCTACTATTCATACACCCCACATACTACTACTCATAAACACCACATACTACTACTCATACACCCCACATACTACTACTCATACACCCCACATGCCTTCTACTCAGAAATCCCATACTACTACTCATACAGCCCACATACTACTAATAAATCCCATACTACTACTCATACAGCCCACATACTACTACTCATACACCCCTACACCCCACATACTACTACTCATACACCCCACATACTACTACTCATAAACCCCACATACTACTACTCATACACCCACATACTACTACTCATACACCCCACATACTACTACTCATAAACCCCACATACTACTACTCATACACCCCACATACTACTACTCATACACCCCACATACTACTACTCATACACCCCACATACTACTACTCATAAACCCACATGCCTACTACTCATAAACCCACATGCCTACTACTCATACACCCCACATACTACTACTCATACACCCCACATACTACTACTCATACACCCCACATACTACTACTCATACACCCCACATACTACTACTCATACACCCCACATACTACTACTCATACACCCCACATACCTACTACTCATAAACCCCACATACTACTCATACACCCCACATGCCTACTACTCATACACCCCACATACTACTACTCATACACCCCACATACTACTACTCATAAACCCCACATGCCTACTACTCATACACCGCACATACTACTACTCATACACCACATGCCTACTATTCATACACCCCACATACTACTACTCATACACCCCACATACTACTACTCATACACCCCACATACTACTACTCATACAGCCCACATACTACTACTCATAAACCCCACATGCCTACTATTCATACACCCCACATACTACTACTCATAAACCCCACATGCTACTACTCATAAACCCCACATACTACTACTCATAAACCCCACATGCCTACTACTCATACACCCCACATACTACTACTCATACACCCCACATACTACTACTCATACACCCACATGCCTACTACTCATACACCCCACATGCCTACTATTCATACACCCCACATACTACTACTCATAAACCCCACATGCCTACTACTCATAAACATCACATACTACTACTCATACACCCCACATACTTCTACTCATACACCCCACATACTACTACTCATACACCCCACATACTACTACTCATAAACCCACATACTACTACTCATACACCCCACATACTACTACTCATACACCCCACATACTACTACTCATACACCCCACATACTACTAGTCATACACCCCACATACTACTACTCATACACCCCACATGCCTACTACTCATACACCCCACATACTACTACTCATAAACCCCACATGCCTACTATTCATACACCCACATGCCTACTACTCATACACCCCACATACTGCTACTCATAAATCCCATACTACTACTCATAAACCCACATGCCTACTACTCATACACCCCACATACTACTATTCATAAACCCCACATGCCTACTATTCATACACCCCACATACTACTACTCATAAACCCCACATACTACTACTCATAAACCCACATACTACTACACATACACCCCACATACTACTACTCATACACCCACTTGCCTACTACTCATAAACCCCACATACTACTACTCATACACCCCACATACTACTACTCATACACCCCACATACTACTACTCATACACCCACATGCTTACTACTCATAAACATCACATACTACTACTCATACACCCCACATACTACTACTCATAAACCCACATACTACTACTCATACACCCCACATACTACTACCCATACGCCCCACATACTACTACTCATACACCCCTACACCCCACATACTGCTACTCATACAACCCACATACTGCTACTCATACACCCCACATACTACTACTCATACACCCCACATACTACTACTCATACACCCCACATATTGCTACTCATAAATCCCATACTACTACTCATAAACCCACATGCCTACTACGCATACACCCCACATACTACTACTCATAAACCCCACATGCCTACTATTCATACACCCCACATACTACTACTCATAAACCCTACATACTACTACTCATACACCCACATGCCTACTACTCATACACCCACATGCCTACTACTCATACACCCCACATGCCTACTATTCATACACCCCACATACTACTACTCATAAACCCCACATGCCTACTACTCATAAACATCACATACTACTACTCATACACCCCACATAAAACTACTCATAAACCCACATACTACTACTCATATACCCCACATACTACTACTCATACACCCCTACACCCCACATACTACTACTCATACACCCCACATACTGCTACTCATACACCCCACATACTACTACTCATAAACACCACATACTACTACTCATACACCCCACATACTACTACTCATACACCCCACATACTACTACTCATACACCCCACATGCCTACTACTCATACACCCCACATACTACTACTCATACACCCCACATACTACTACTCATACACCCCACATACTACTACTCATAAACCCCACATACTACTACTCATACACCCCTCATACTACTACTCATACACCCCACATACTGCTACTCATACACCCCACATACTACTACTCATGCACCCCTACACCCCACATACTACTACTCATACACCCCTACACCCCACATACTACTACTCATACACCCCACATACTGCTACTCATACACCCCACATACTACTACTCATAAATCCCACATACTACTAGTCATAAATCCCACATACTACTACTCATACAGCCCACATACTGCTACTCATACACCCCACATACTACTACTCATACACCCCACATGCCTACTACTCATACACCCCACATGCCTACTACTCATACACCCCACATACTACTACTCATAAATCCCACATACTACTACTCATAAATCCCACAGACTACTACTCATACACCCCACATACTACTACTCATACACCCCACATACTACTACTCATACACCCCACATACTACTACTCATAAATCCCACATACTACTACTCATACACCCCTACACCCCACATACTACTACTCATACACCCGACATACTGCTACTCATACACCCCACCTACTACTACTCATAAATCCCACATACTACTACTCATAAATCCCACATACTACTACTCATACAGCCCACATACTGCTACTCATACACCCCACATACTACTACTCATACACCCCACATACTACTACTCATAAATCCCACCTACTACTCATACACCCCACATACTACTACTCATACACCCACATGCCTACTACTCATACACCCCACATGCCTACTATTCATACACCCCACATACTACTACTCATAAACACCACATACTACTACTCATACACCCCACATACTACTACTCATACACCCCACATGCCTTCTACTCAGAAATCCCATACTACTACTCATACAGCCCACATACTACTACTCATAAATCCCATACTACTACTCATACAGCCCACATACTACTACTCATACACCCCTACACCCCACATACTACTACTCATACACCCCACATACTACTACTCATAAACCCCACATACTACTACTCATACACCCACATACTACTACTCATACACCCCACATACTACTACTCATAAACCCCACATACTACTACTCATACACCCCACATACTACTACTCATACACCACACATACTACTACTCATAAATCCCACATACTACTACTCATACACCCCACATACTACTACTCATACACCCACATGCCTACTATTCATACACCCCACATACTACTACTCATAAACACCACATACTACTACTCATACACCCCACATACTACTACTCATACACCCCACATGCCTTCTACTCAGAAATCCCATACTACTACTCATACAGCCCACATACTACTAATAAATCCCATACTACTACTCATACAGCCCACATACTACTACTCATACACCCCTACACCCCACATACTACTACTCATACACCCCACATACTACTACTCATAAACCCCACATACTACTACTCATACACCCACATACTACTACTCATACACCCCACATACTACTACTCATAAACCCCACATACTACTACTCATACACCCCACATACTACTACTCATACACCCCACATACTACTACTCATACACCCTACATACTACTACTCATAAACCCACATGCCTACTACTCATAAACCCACATGCCTACTACTCATACACCCCACATACTACTACTCATATACCCCACATACTACTACTCATACACCCCACATACTACTACTCATACACCCCACATACTACTACTCATAAATCCCACATACTACTACTCATACACCCACATACTACTACTCATACACCCCACATACTACTACTCATAAACCCCACATACTACTACTCATACACCCCACATACTACTACTCATACACCACACATACTACTACTCATAAATCCCACATACTACTACTCATACACCCCACATACTACTACTCATACACCCACATGCCTACTATTCATACACCCCACATACTACTACTCATAAACACCACATACTACTACTCATACACCCCACATACTACTACTCATACACCCCACATGCCTTCTACTCAGAAATCCCATACTACTACTCATACAGCCCACATACTACTAATAAATCCCATACTACTACTCATACAGCCCACATACTACTACTCATACACCCCTACACCCCACATACTACTACTCATACACCCCACATACTACTACTCATAAACCCCACATACTACTACTCATACACCCACATACTACTACTCATACACCCCACATACTACTACTCATAAACCCCACATACTACTACTCATACACCCCACATACTACTACTCATACACCCCACATACTACTACTCATACACCCCACATACTACTACTCATAAACCCACATGCCTACTACTCATAAACCCACATGCCTACTACTCATACACCCCACATACTACTACTCATATACCCCACATACTACTACTCATACACCCCACATACTACTACTCATACTCCCCACATGCCTACTACTCATACAGCCCACATACTACTACTCATAAACACCACATACTACTACTCATACACCCCGCATACTACTACTCATACACCCCGCATACTACTACTCTTACACCCCACATACTACTACTCATACACCCCACATACTACTACTCATACACCCCACATACTACTACTCATAAACCCACATGCCTACTACTCATACACCCCACATACTACTACTCATACACCCCACATACTACTACTCATAAACCCCTCATACTACTACTCATACACCCCACATACTACTACTCATAAACCCCTCATACTACTACTCATACAGCCCACATACTACTACTCATACACCCCTACACCCCACATACTGCTATTCATAAACCCCACATACTACTACTCATACACCCCACATACTACTACTCATACACCCCTACACCCCACATACTACTACTCATACACCCCACATACTGCTACTCATACACCCCACATACTACTACTCATAAATCCCACATACTACTACTCATAAATCCCATACTACTACTCATACACCCCACATACTACTACTCATATACCCCACATACTACTACTCATAAACCCCACATGCCTACTACTCATACACCCCAAATACTACTACTCATAAACCCCTCATACTACTACTCATACACCCCACATACTACTAATACACTCCACATACTACTACTCATACACCCCACATACTACTACTCATAAACCCACATGCCTACTACTCATACACCCCAGATACTACTACTCATACACCCCACATACTACTAATCATAAACCCCTCATACTACTACTCATACACCCCACATACTACTACTCATACACCCCACATACTACTACTCATACACCCCTCATACTACTACTCATACACCCCACATACTACTACTACTCATACACCCACATGCCTACTACTCATAAACTCCACATACTACTACTCATAAACCCCACATGCCTACTATTCATACACCCCACATACTACTACTCATAAACCCCACATACTACTACTCATACACCCCACATACTACTACTCATACACCCACATGCCTACTACTCATAAACATCACATACTACTACTCATACACCCCACATACTACTACTCATACACCCCACATACTACTACTCATTCACCCCTACACCCCACATACTACTACTCACAAACCCCACATACTACTACTCATACACCCCTACACCCCACATACTACTACTCATACACCCCACATACTACTACTCATACACCCCACATACTACTACTCATACACCCCTACACCCCACATACTACTACTCATACACCCCACATACTGCTACTCATACACCCCACATACTACTACTCATAAATCCCACATACTACTACTCTTAAATCCCACATACTACTACTCATTAATCCCATACTACTACTCATACACCCCACATACTACTACTCATAAACACCACATACTACTACTCATACACCCCGCATACTACTACTCATACACCCCACATACTACTACTCATACAGCCCACATATTACTACTCATAAACCCCACATGCCTACTACTCATACACCCCACATACTACTACTCATACACCCCTCATACTACTACTCATACACCCCACATACTACTACTCATACACCCCACATACTACTACTCATACACCCCTACACCCCACATACTACTACTCACAAACCCCACATACTACTACTCATACACCCCACATACTACTACTCATACACCCCTACACCCCACATACTACTACTCATACACCCCACATACTACTACTCATAAACCCACATGCCTACTACTCATACACCCCACATACTACTACTCATACACCCCACATACTACTACTCATACAGCCCACATACTACTACTCATACACCCCACATACTGCTACTCATACAGCCCACATACTACTACTCATAAACCCCACATGCCTACTACTCATACACCCCACATACTACTACTCATAAACCCCACATGCTACTACTCATAAACCCCACATACTACTACTCATAAACCCCACATGCCTACTACTCGTACACCCCACATACTACTACTCATACACCCCACATGCCTACTACTCATACAGCCCACATATTACTACTCATAAACCCCACATGCCTACTACTCATACACCCCACATACTACTACTCATACACCCCACATACTGCTACTCATAAATCCCATACTACTACTCATAAACCCACATGACTACTACTCATACACCCACATACTACTACTCATAAACCCCACATGCCTACTATTCATACACCCCACATACTACTACTCATAAACCCCACATACTACTACTCATACACCCCACATACTACTACTACTCATACACCCACATGCCTACTACTCATAAACTCCACATACTACTACTCATAAACCCCACATGCCTACTATTCATACACCCCACATACTACTACTCATAAACCCCACATACTACTACTCATACACCCCACATACTACTACTCATACACCCACATGCCTACTACTCATAAACATCACATACTACTACTCATACACCCCACATACTACTACTCATACACCCCACATACTACTACTCATACACCCCACATACTACTACTCATACACCCCACATACTACTACTCATACACCCCTACACCCCACATACTACTACTCATACACCCCACATACTGCTACTCATACACCCCACATACTACTACTCATACACCCCACATACTACTACTCATAAACACCACATACTACTACTCATACACCCCTACACCCCACATACTACTACTCATACACCCCACATACTGCTACTCATACACCCCACATACTGCTACTCATACACCCCACATACTACTACTCATAAACCCCTACACCCCACATACTACTACTCATACACCCCACATACTGCTACTCATACACCCCACATACTACTACTCATACACCCCACATACTGCTACTCATAAATCCCATACTACTACTTATAAACCCACATGCCTACTACGCATACACCCCACATACTACTACTCATACACCCCACATACTACTACTCATACACCCCTACACCCCACATACTACTACTCACAAACCCCACATACTACTACTCATACACCCCACATACTACTACTCATACACCCCTACACCCCACATACTACTACTCATACACCCCTACACCCCACATACTACTACTCATACACCCCACATACTACTACTCATAAACCCACATGCCTACTACTCATACACCCCACATACTACTACTCATACACCCCACATACTACTACTCATAAACCCCACATACTACTACTCATACAGCCCACATACTACTACTTATACAGCCCACATACTACTACTCATAAACACCACATACTACTACTCATACACCCCACATACTACTACTCATAAACCCCACATACTACTACTCATACACTCCACATACTACTACTCATAAACCCCACATACTACTACTCATACACCCCACATACTACTACTCATACACCCCACATACTGCTACTCATACACCCCACATACTACTACTCATACACCCCACATACTGCTACTCATACACCCCACATACTACTACTCATAAATCCCACATACTACTACTCATAGATCCCACATACTACTACTCATACACCCCACATACTACTACTCATACAGCCCACATACTACTACTCATACAGCCCACATACTACTACTCATAAACACCACATACTACTACTCATACACCCCGCATACTACTACTCATACACCCCGCATACTACTACTCTTACACCCCACATACTGCTACTCATACAGCCCACATACTACTACTCATACACCCCACATACTACTACTCATACACCCCTACACCCCACATACTACTACTCATACACCCCTACACCCCACATACTACTACTCATACACCCCTACACCCCACATACTACTACTCATACACCCCTACACCCCACATACTGCTACTCATAAACCCCACATACTACTATTCATACACTCCACATACTACTATTCATACACTCCACATACTACTATTCATAAACCCCACATGCCTACTACACCTAAACCCCACATACAGTGGGGGTTGGCTGGAGAGACAGAGGAATGCTGGCAGGTAGGATCGAGAAAGGGGGACTTGCAAGTGCGACAGCAGGGGCTGGCTGAATAGACCAAGGGGAGCTGAGAGAGATACTGGGGGATGTGACACATGGGGGGGACACCACCATCAATTTTGCCTCCAGGCGCCTGGCATGAACTTACGCCACTGCCTGTGTACATAAAGAGCATTGGTGCTCCCATCCATAACCGAAGCAGGGAGAACGCGTGCCGAAAAAAACAGGTGTGGTCTCGCTGGGAAGGGGCGCGACCACACAATAGTACCCTGATCCCAATTACGCCACATTTTAGTAATGCCCTTTATTCACGTTATCCAATGCAGTAATGCCCCCCAGAAGACATCATGCCACACAGTAATGCCCCAGAAGACATCCAGTAATGCCCTCCAGAAGACATCATGCCACACAGTAATGCCCTCCAGAAGACATCATGCCACACAATAATGCCCCCCAGAAGACATCATGCCATGCAGTAATGCCCCCCAGAAGTCATCAAGCCACACAGTAATGCCCTCCAGAAGACATCAAGCCATACAGTAATGCCCCCTGGGATGAATAGTAAGCAGGAGATATCTGTGATACTAGTGTATGGGGACTGTGGGACAACTAGGGACTGAATAGTAAGCAGGAGAGATCTGTTATACTAGTGTATGGGGACTGTGGGACAACTAGGGCTGAATAGTAAGCAGGAGAGATCTGTGATACTAGTGTATGGGGACTGTGGAACACTTAGGGGCTGAATAGTAAGCAGGAGAGATCTGTGATACTAGTGTATGGGGACTGTGGGACACTTAGGGGCTGAATAGTAAGCAGAAGAAATCTGTGATACTAGTGTATGGGGACTGTGGGACAACTAGGGGCTGAATAGTAAGCAGGAGATTACTGTGATACTAGTGTATGGGGACTGTGGAACACTTAGGGGCTGAATAGTAAGCAGAAGAGATCTGTGATACTAGTGTATGGGGACTGTGGGACAACTAGGGGCTGAATAGTAAGCAGGAGATAACTGTGATACTAGTGTATTGGGACTGTGGGACAACTAGGGGCTGAATAGTAAGCAGGAGATTACTGTGATACTAGTGTATGGGGACTGTGGAACACTTAGGGGCTGAATAGTAAGCAGGAGATTACTGTGATACTAGTGTATGGGGACTGTGGAACACTTAGGGGCTGAATAGTAAGCAGGAGAGATCTGTGATACTTGTGTATGGGGACTGTAGGACAACTAGGGGCTGAACAGTAAGCAGGAGAGGTCTGTGATACTAGTGTATGGGGACTGTGGGACAACTAGGGGCTGACTAGTAAGCAGGAGAGATCTGTGATACTAATGTATGGGGACTTTGGAACACTTAGGTGCTGAATAGTATGCGGGAGAGATCTGTGATACTAGTGTATGGGGACTGTGGGACACTTAGGGGCTGAATAGTAAGCAGGAGAGATCTGTGATACTAGTGTATGGGGACTGTGGGACACTTAGGGGCTGAATAGTAAGCAGGAGAGATCTGTAATACTAGTGTATGGGGTCTGTGGGACACTTAGGGGCTGAATAGTAAGCAGGAGAGATCTGTAATACTAATGTATGGGGACTGTGGGACACCTAGGGGCTGACTAGTAAGCAGGAGAGATCTGTGATACTAATGTATGGGGACTGTGGGACAACTAGGGGCTGAATAGTAAGCAGGAGACATCTGTGATACTAGTGTATGGGGACTGTGGGACACTTAGGGGCTGAATAGTAAGCAGGAGACATCTGATATACTAGTGTATGGGGACTGTGGGACACCTAGGGGCTGACTAGTAAGCAGGAGAGATCTGTGATACTAATGTATGGGGACTGTGGGACACCTAGGGGCTGACTAGTAAGCAGGAGAGATCTGTGATACTAATGTATGGGGACTGTGGGACAACTAGGGGCTGAATAGTAAGCAGGAGAGATCTGTGATACTAGTGTATGGGGACTGTGGGACACTTAGGGGCTGACTAGTAAGCAGGAGATAACTGAGATACTAGTGTATGGGGACTGTGGGACAACTAGGGGCTGAATAGTAAGCAGGAGAGATCTGTGATACTAGTGTATGGGGACTGTGGGACAACTAGGGGCTGAATAGTAAGCAGGAGAGATCTGTGATACTAGTGTATGGGGACTGTGGGACAACTAGGGGCTGAATAGTAAGCAGGAGAGATCTGTGATACTAGTGTATGGGGACTGTGGAACACTTAGGGGCTGAATAGTAAGCAGGAGAGATCTGTGATACTTGTGTATGGGGACTGTAGGACAACTAGGGGCTGAACAGTAAGCAGGAGAGGTCTGTGATACTAGTGTATGGGGACTGTGGGACAACTAGGGGCTGACTAGTAAGCAGGAGAGATCTGTGATACTAATGTATGGGGACTTTGGAACACTTAGGTGCTGAATAGTATGCGGGAGAGATCTGTGATACTAGTGTATGGGGACTGTGGGACACTTAGGGGCTGAATAGTAAGCAGGAGAGATCTGTGATACTAGTGTATGGGGACTGTGGGACACTTAGGGGCTGAATAGTAAGCAGGAGAGATCTGTGATACTAATGTATGGGGACTGTGGGACACTTAGGGGCTGAATAGTAAGCAGGAGATTACTGTGATACTAATGTATGGGGACTTTGGAACACTTAGGTGCTGAATAGTATGCGGGAGAGATCTGTGATACTAGTGTATGGGGACTGTGGGACACTTAGGGGCTGAATAGTAAGCAGGAGAGATCTGTGATACTAGTGTATGGGGACTGTGGGACACTTAGGGGCTGAATAGTAAGCAGGAGAGATCTGTAATACTAGTGTATGGGGTCTGTGGGACACTTAGGGGCTGAATAGTAAGCAGGAGAGATCTGTAATACTAATGTATGGGGACTGTGGGACACCTAGGGGCTGACTAGTAAGCAGGAGAGATCTGTGATACTAATGTATGGGGACTGTGGGACAACTAGGGGCTGAATAGTAAGCAGGAGACATCTGTGATACTAGTGTATGGGGACTGTGGGACACTTAGGGGCTGAATAGTAAGCAGGAGACATCTGATATACTAGTGTATGGGGACTGTGGGACACCTAGGGGCTGACTAGTAAGCAGGAGAGATCTGTGATACTAATGTATGGGGACTGTGGGACACCTAGGGGCTGACTAGTAAGCAGGAGAGATCTGTGATACTAATGTATGGGGACTGTGGGACAACTAGGGGCTGAATAGTAAGCAGGAGAGATCTGTGATACTAGTGTATGGGGACTGTGGGACACTTAGGGGCTGACTAGTAAGCAGGAGATAACTGAGATACTAGTGTATGGGGACTGTGGGACAACTAGGGGCTGAATAGTAAGCAGGAGAGATCTGTGATACTAGTGTATGGGGACTGTGGGACAACTAGGGGCTGAATAGTAAGCAGGAGAGATCTGTGATACTAGTGTATGGGGACTGTGGGACAACTAGGGGCTGAATAGTAAGCAGGAGAGATCTGTGATACTAGTGTATGGGGACTGTGGAACACTTAGGGGCTGAATAGTAAGCAGGAGAGATCTGTGATACTTGTGTATGGGGACTGTAGGACAACTAGGGGCTGAACAGTAAGCAGGAGAGGTCTGTGATACTAGTGTATGGGGACTGTGGGACAACTAGGGGCTGACTAGTAAGCAGGAGAGATCTGTGATACTAATGTATGGGGACTTTGGAACACTTAGGTGCTGAATAGTATGCGGGAGAGATCTGTGATACTAGTGTATGGGGACTGTGGGACACTTAGGGGCTGAATAGTAAGCAGGAGAGATCTGTGATACTAGTGTATGGGGACTGTGGGACACTTAGGGGCTGAATAGTAAGCAGGAGAGATCTGTGATACTAATGTATGGGGACTGTGGGACACTTAGGGGCTGACTAGTAAGCAGGAGATAACTGAGATACTAGTGTATGGGGACTGTGGGACAACTAGGGGCTGAATAGTAAGCAGGAGAGATCTGTGATACTAGTGTATGGGGACTGTGGGACAACTAGGGGCTGAATAGTAAGCAGGAGAGATCTGTGATACTAGTGTATGGGGACTGTGGGACAACTAGGGGCTGAATAGTAAGCAGGAGAGATCTGTGATACTAGTGTATGGGGACTGTGGAACACTTAGGGGCTGAATAGTAAGCAGGAGAGATCTGTGATACTTGTGTATGGGGACTGTAGGACAACTAGGGGCTGAACAGTAAGCAGGAGAGGTCTGTGATACTAGTGTATGGGGACTGTGGGACAACTAGGGGCTGACTAGTAAGCAGGAGAGATCTGTGATACTAATGTATGGGGACTTTGGAACACTTAGGGGCTGAATAGTAAGCGGGAGAGATCTGTGATACTAGTGTATGGGGACTGTGGGACACTTAGGGGCTGAATAGTAAGCAGGAGAGATCTGTGATACTAATGTATGGGGACTGTGGGACACTTAGGGGCTGAATAGTAAGCAGGAGATAACTGAGATACTAGTCTATGGGGACTGTGGGACACTTAGGGGCTGAATAGTAAGCAGGAGACATAACTGATATCTCCTGCTTTACATTTTTTGATGAATGGCCCACAAACTACATTTCTATAAAAGAAGGTGACAATGTTCATTATCACCTGCTTTTGTAGACATTAAGTGACAATGAATAGAGCCTATAGTGTGAACTGGGGGCACTACTGTGTGTTTAACATATTTGTGGTGCTGGGAATAGTTACACATTCTACTCCTTTATTACATCACCAGTATATCTTACTGACAATGTTATTGATAGGGGCCCCTACAATCCTTAATCTGGCCCTGAGTACTGGGGGGAGCAGTGTTTAGCTGGACTTTACATGGATATGATGTGTCTGATCAGGGGAAAGCAGTCTTTCATGTGTGTCTGTATACCAGGTTGGTAGTATATGATATTAGCATGTGCTGTGATGATGCTGTGTGAACACACAACTCCCAGATCAATCCTCCAGTGCTCCTGAGATGCTAAGGAAGGAGCAGTCAGTGAGCAGATGATGCAGCGAGCAGGAGCACAGTGAGAGCATCTGAGCAGAACACGTTCCCCTGCTGGTCCTGTCATTATACCAGGAGTGCGCTGAGCTTCTGCACCTGAGCCGCCTGCACCGATAATGGCAATTTAGCAATAACGCTCCCAACAACGCGGCGACCCCAGAAACTCCACAGCAAGGGAATTAACCTGTGTTATCCTGAAATCTCCACCTGCAAAGCATGGACTGCTGTCATGTACGTACACCCGATTCCTTATCATGTGTTCTAGCCTTTGCATGAAGCTAATATGACCGATGGTGGGAGGATTGCATGTACAGCCTCTAGGACTAACTTTTCTGGCCTCAGTTATTTGTGCTCTGACCTTTTGTTGATTTTTGGAATTGGAATTGATTCTGTTGCTGTGGTTATAGATGTGTGTGTGTGGGTGTAACAGGACTAATAGCAGCAGCAGCAGCATTCGGTGCAGCCGGGAGAATGTTCTGTTCTAGTGCTGTAATTATTCTTGTGCAGGTTCTTACTAGAGTTTATCAGATAATGTAAAGATATATATGTGCCAGCATAAATCTGCAGGTACTGTATGGGTAACACAATTAGAGATGGGTAGTGACTATATTTTGTAACAATTTACAAAACTTAACTATATATATATGTATGTATATGTATGTATATATATATATATATGTATATATATATATATATATATATGTATATATATATATATATATATATATGTATATATATATATATATGTATGTATATATATATATATATATATATATGTATATATATATATATATATGTATGTATATGTATGTATGTATGTATGTATATATATATATGTATGTATATATATGTATATGTGTATATATATATATATATATAGTTATGTGTGTATATATAATTTTATTTTATTTTTATTTTTTTTATTATGTTTTTTGGGCTACTTCAACTGAATATGGAATGTTAATATAGATTAGTAGTTAATGTCTGGCATATGTTTTTAATTGATCTGGGGGTTATCAGTTCCTATCATTACACGTGCAGAGGTTACAGGACATTGGGTGAAGGTGGTGTGATTAGGGGTTATCAGTTCCTATCATTAGATGTGCAGGGGTTACAGGACATTTGGTGAAGGTGGTGTGATTAGGGGTTATCAGTTCCCATCATTAGATGTGCAGGGGTTACAGGACATTTGGTGAAGGTGATGTGATTAGGGGTTATCAGTTCCTATCATTAGATGTGCAGGGGGTTACAGGACATTTGGTGAAGGTGGTGTGATTAGGGGTTATCAGTTCCTATCATTAGATGTGCAGGGGTTACAGGTCATTTGGTGAAGGTGGTGTGATTAGGGGTTATCAGTTCCTATCATTACACGTGCAGGGGTTACAGGACATTTGGTGAAGGTGGTGTGATTAGGGGTTATCAGTTCCCATCATTAGATGTGCAAGGGTTACAGGACATTGGGTGAAGGTGGTGTGATTAGGGGTTATCAGTTCCCATCATTAGATGTGCAGGGGGTTACAGGACATTTGGTGAAGGTGATGTGATTAGGGGTTACCAGTTCCCATCATTAGATGTGCAGGGGGTTACAGGACATTTGGTGAAGGTGGTGTGATTAGGGGTTATCACTTCCCATCATTAGATGTGCAGGGGTTACAGGACATTTGGTGAAGGTGATGTGATTAGGGGTTATCACTTCCCATCATTAGATGTGCAGGGGTTACAGGACATTTGGTGAAGGTGATGTGATTAGGGGTTATCAGTTCCCATCATTAGATGTGCAGAGGTTACAGGACATTTGGTGAAGGTGGTGTGATTAGGGGTTATCAGTTCCCATCATTAGACGTGCAGGGGTTACAGGACATTTGGTGAAGGTGATGTGATTAGGGGTTACCAGTTCCCATCATTAGATGTGCAGGGGGTTACAGGACATTTGGTGAAGGTGGTGTGATTAGGGGTTATCAGTTCCCATCATTAGATGTGCAAGGGTTACAGGACATTTGGTGAAGGTGATGTGATTAGGGGTTACCAGTTCCCATCATTAGATGTGCAGGGGTTACAGGTCATTTGGTGAAGGTGGTGTGATTAGGGGTTATCAGTTCCTATCATTACACGTGCAGGGGTTACAGGTCATTTGGTGAAGGTGGTGTGATTAGGGGTTATCAGTTCCCATCATTAGATGTGCAGGGGTTACAGGTAATTTGGTGAAGGTGGTGTGATTAGGGGTTATCAGTTCCCATCATTAGATGTGCAGGGGTTACAGGTAATTTGGTGAAGGTGGTGTGATTAGGGGTTACCAGTTCCCATCATTAGATGTGCAGGGGTTACAGGACATTTGGTGAAGGTGGTGTGATTAGGGGTTATCAGTTCCCATCATTAGATGTGCAGGGGTTACAGGTCATTTGGTGAAGGTTGTGTGATTAGGGGTTATCAGTTCCCATCATTAGATGTGCAGGGGTTACAGGTAATTTGGTGAAGGTGGTGTGATTAGGGGTTATCAGTTCCCATCATTAGATGTGCAGGGGTTACAGGTCATTCGGTGAAGGTGGTGTGATTAGGGGTTATCAGTTCCCATCATTAGATGTGCAGGGGTTACAGGACATTTGGTGAAGGTGGTGTGATTAGGGGTTATCAGTTCCCATCATTAGATGTGCAGGGGTTACAGGTCATTTGGTGAAGGTGGTGTGATTAGGGGTTATCAGTTCCCATCATTAGATGTGCAGGGGTTACAGGTAATTTGGTGAAGGTGGTGTGATTAGGGGTTATCAGTTCCCATCATTAGATGTGCAGGGGTTACAGGTCATTTGGTGAAGGTGGTGTGATTAGGGGTTATCAGTTCCCATCATTAGATGTGCAGGGGTTACAGGACATTTGGTGAAGGTTGTGTGATTAGGGGTTATCAGTTCCCATCATTAGATGTGCAGGGGTTACAGGACATTTGGTGAAGGTGGTGTGATTAGGGGTTACCAGTTCCCATCATTAGATGTGCAGGGGTTACAGGACATTTGGTGAAGGTGGTGTGATTAGGGGTTATCAGTTCCTATCATTAGATGTGCAGGGGTTACAGGACATTTGGTGAAGGTGGTGTGATTAGGGGTTACCAGTTCCCATCATTAGATGTGCAAGGGTTACAGGTCATTTGGTGAAGGTGGTGTGATTAGGGGTTATCAGTTCCCATCATTAGACGTGCAGGGGTTACAGGACATTTGGTGAAGGTGGTGTGATTAGGGGTTACCAGTTCCCATCATTAGATGTGCAAGGGTTACAGGTCATTTGGTGAAGGTGGTGTGATTAGGGGTTATCAGTTCCCATCATTAGACGTGCAGGGGTTACAGGTAATTTGGTGAAGGTGGTGTGATTAGGGGTTATCAGTTCCCATCATTAGATGTGCAGGGGTTACAGGACATTTGGTGAAGGTGGTGTGATTAGGGGTTATCAGTTCCCATCATTAGATGTGCAGGGGTTACAGGTCATTTGGTGAAGGTGATGTGATTAGGGGTTATCAGTTCCCATCATTAGATGTGCAGGGGTTACAGGTCATTTGGTGAAGGTGGTGTGATTAGGGGTTATCAGTTCCCATCATTAGACGTGCAGGGGTTACTGGTCATTTTGTGAAGGTGGTGTGATTAAGGGTTATCAGTTCCCATCATTAGACGTGCAGGGATTACAGGTCATTTGGTGAAGGTGGTGTGATTAGGGGTTATCAGTTCCTATCATTAGATGTGCAGGGGTTACAGGTCATTTGGTGAAGGTGGTGTGATTAGGGGTTACCAGTTCCCATCATTAGATGTGCAGGGGTTACAGGTCATTTGGTGAAGGTGGTGTGATTAGGGGTTATCAGTTCC
Organism: Taudactylus pleione; assembly: GCA_031769625.1. Classification (NCBI taxonomy): domain Eukaryota; kingdom Metazoa; phylum Chordata; class Amphibia; order Anura; family Myobatrachidae; genus Taudactylus; species Taudactylus pleione. The sequence continues at coordinate 6,042,620 of JAUIMM010000277.1, read as the reverse complement.
CATCATTAGATGTGCAGGGGTTACAGGTCATTTGGTGAAGGTTGTGTGATTAGGGGTTATCAGTTCCCATCATTAGATGTGCAGGGGGTTACAGGACATTTGGTGAAGGTGGTGTGATTAGGGGTTATCAGTTCCCATCATTAGACGTGCAGGGGTTACAGGTCATTTGGTGAAGGTGGTGTGATTAGGGGTTTACCAGTTCCTATAATTGGAGTGCAGGGGTTACAGGTCATTTGGTGAAGGTGGTGTGATTAGGGGTTATCACTTCCCATCATTAGATGTGCAGGGGTTACAGGTCATTTGGTGAAGGTGGTGTGATTAGGGGTTATCAGTTCCTATCATTAGATGTGCAGGGGTTACAGGACATTTGGTGAAGGTGATGTGATTAGGGGTTATCAGTTCCTATCATTAGACGTGCAGGGGTTACAGGTCATTTGGTGAAGGTGGTGGGATTAAGGGTTATCAGTTCCCATCATTAGATGTGCAGGGGTTACAGGTCATTTGGTGAAGGTGGTGTGATTAGGGGTTATCAGTTCCCATCATTAGATGTGCAGGGGTTACAGATCATTTGGTGAAGGTGGTGTGATTAGGGGTTATCAGTTCCCATCATTAGACGTGCAGGGGTTACGGGTCATCAGTTCCTATTTGATATGCAGGGGGTTTTAGTTGATTTGGTAAACATGTGTGATTAGAGTAAGGGGCGTTTAGTTTATTTAAATAGATGTCCACAGGTTTATGAGTTATGCAGAGAGTTATAGATCATTTTGTAATCGGGTGTGATTAGATTAGGGGGTTATCTGTCCCAATAATTAGATGTGCAGGGGATTACAGGTGATTTGGTAAGCGTGTGGTTAGCTTAGGGGTTATTTGTCCCTACAATTAAATGTGCAGGGCGTTATATGTAATTTGAGAAAGGTGTCCTTTTATAATTCTTAAGTAGATTTACATTTTAATATGGGTACGGACTCTGGGCCTATTTCAGACCCGCTCGCAAGCGGGTCGATTATGGTCCAGTGCGCATGCGCACGAATGTTGTACGAATGCGCGAGACCCAGATAGCGATGGGCAAGCCGTCGCTCCGGATCTCGCTACAAAGGGGGCGTGCTGTCGATGGTGAGTGACAGCACGCCCCAGAGGCCCTGATTCAGAGCCGGACGCTCTGACAGAGCGCTCGCTCTGAATCAGGGCCGTCCTTCTTCATTTTTAGAGCGGCCTCCTGGACGCTCGAATAGCTGTGGGTGACAACCCACAGCTATAGCGAGCGGCCAGGAAGATGGTCGCGATGGTCAAGACCGTCGCGACCATCGGGCTTGCGACGAGACCATTGTGGTAGGGTCTCGTTGCCGCAAGCCACTTGTGATGTCAGTGGGGCCAGCCCCAGACGGTAGGCGTTCCCATGGTAACGCCTCCGTCTGGGCAGCCACGCCCAGCAGGTGAGCCAGCAGGGTGAGCACCAGAGTCCATGTGGGAGGTGAGCCAGCAGGGTGAGCACCAGAGTCCATGTGGGAGGTGAGCCAGCAGGGTGAGCACCAGAGTCCATGTGGGAGGTGAGCCAGCAGGGTGAGCACCAGAGTCCATGTGGGAGGTGAGCCAGCATGGTGAGCACCAGAGTCCATGTCGGAGGTGAGTCTGGAGGGTGAGCACCAGAGTCCATGTGGGAGGTGAGCCAGTAGGGTGAGCACCAGAGCCCATGTGGGAGGTGAGCCAGCAGGGTGAGCACCAGAGCCCATGTGGGAGGTGAGCCAGCAGGGTGAGCACCAGAGCCCATGTGGGAGGTGAGCCAGCATGGTGAGCACCAGAGTCCATGTCGGAGGTGAGTCAGCAGGGTGAGCACCAGAGTCCATGTGGGAGGTGAGTCAGCAGGGTGAGCACCAGAGTCCATGTGGGAGGTGAGCCAGCAGGGTGAGAACCAGAGTCCTTGTGGGAGGTGAGCCAGCAGGGTGAGCACCAGAGTCCTTGTGGGAGGTGAGTCAGCAGGGTGAGAACCAGAGTCCTTGTGGGAGGTGAGTCAGCAGGGTGAGAACCAGAGTCCTTGTGGGAGGTGAGCCAGCAGGGTGAGCACCAGAGCCCATGTGGGAGGTGAACCAGCAGGGTGAGCACCAGAGTCCATGTGGGAGGTGAGCAAGCAGGGTAGCCATCAGAGCCCATGTGGGAGGTGAGCCAGCAGGGTGAGCCCCAGAGCCCATGTGGGAGGTGAGCCAGCAGGGTGAGAACCAGAGTCCTTGTGAGAGGTGAGTCAGCAGGGTGAGAACCAGAGACCTTGTGGGAGGTGAGCCAGCAGGGTGAGCACCAGAGTCCATGTGGGAGGTGAGCCAGCAGGGAGAGCACCAGAGTCCATGTGAGAGGTGAGCCAGCAGGGTGAGCACCAGAGTCCATGTGGGAGGTGAGCAAGCAGGGTAGCCATCAGAGCCCATGTAGCAGGTGAGCCAGCAGGGTGGTGAGCACCAGAGTCCATGTGGGAGGTGAGCCTGTATGCTGAGCACCAGAGTCCATGTGGGAGGAGAGCCAGCAGGGTAGCATCAGAGCCCATGTGGGAGGTGAGCCAGCAGGGTGAGCACCAGAGTCCATGTAGGAGGTGAGCCAGCAGGGTGAGCACCAGAGCCCATGTGGGAAGTGAGCCAGTATGCTGAGCACCAGAGCCCATGTGGTAGGTGAGCCAGCAGGGTGAGCACCAGAGTCCATGTGGGAGGAGAGCCTGCAGGGTAGCATCAGAGCCCATGTGGGAGGTGAGCCAGCAGGGTGAGCACCAGAGTCCATGTGGGAGGAGAGCCAGCAGAGTAGCATCAGAGTCCTTGTGGGAGGTGAGCCAGCAGGGTGAGCACCAGAGTCCATGTGGGAGGTGAACCAGCAGGGTGAGCCCCAGAGTCCATGTGGGAGGTGAGCCAGCAGGGTGAGCACCAGAGTCCATGTGGGAGGTGAGCAAGCAGGGTAGCCATCAGAGCCCATGTGGGAGGTGAGCCAGCAGGGTGAGCCCCAGAGCCCATGTGGGAGGTGAGCCAGCAGGGTGAGAACCAGAGTCCTTGTGGGAGGTGAGTCAGCAGGGTAGGGTGAGAACCAGAGTCCTTGTGGGAGGTGAGTCAGCAGGGTGAGAACCAGAGTCCTTGTGGGAGGTGAGCCAGCAGGGTGAGCACCAGAGTCCATGTGGGAGGTGAGCAAGCAGGGTAGCCATCAGAGCCCATGTAGGAGGTGAGCCAGCAGGGTGAGCACCAGAGTCCATGTGGGAGGTGTGCCTGTATGCTGAGCACCAGAGTCCATGTGGGAGGTGAGCCAGCAGGGTGAGCACCAGAGTCCATGTGGGAGGTGAGCCAGCAGGGTGAGCACCAGAGTCCATGTGGAGGTGAGCCAGCAGGGTGAGCACCAGAGTCCATGTGGGAGGAGAGCCAGCAGGGTAGCATCAGAGCCCATGTGGGAGGTGAGCCAGCAGGGTGAGCACCAGAGTCCATGTGGGAGGAGGGCCAGCAGGGTAGCATCAGAGCCCATGTGGGAGGTGAGCCAGCAGGGTGAGCCCCAGAGTCCATGTGGGAGGTGAGCCAGCAGGGTGAGCACCAGAGTCCATGTGGGAGGAGAGCCAGCAGGGTAGCATCAGAGCCCATGTGGGAGGTGAGCCAGCAGGGTGCGCACCAGAGTCCATGTAGGAGGTGAGCCAGCGGAATGAGCACCAGAGCCCATGTAGGAGGTGAGCCAGCAGGGTGAGGTGAGCACCAGAGATCATATGAAAGAGAGCCAGCAGAGAGTTCATGAAGTTTATGGCGATGTAGAGTGTAACCCAGGGCTATATACTGAGTTTTTGTTGCCTTTGGTATTTGCGAATAAATATATCTTAAATTAGAGGATTTATGTAGCCCCTCACATTGATGCTTTATAGTCCAACATCCCCCGATACATGGTACTTGTGCTTCTGTAGGCGAGCATGGTAAATACAGGGAGAGTCCTAGAGGTCATGTATGGACTGATCCAGATTACAAGATACAGCTCAGCAGAGGTCACATGTCTATTGACCTGCTGACCAGTCTTCAGGATGGTTTTTATTATTACTACTAGCTGAAGAACGCGGCGTTGCCTGGGTTTAAATCTTCAAGTAGTTATGTTTATTATGTGGTAGGCTCAGAACAGGCTCCCTGGGTCAAAGTTCTGCCCGGCGCACTCCACCATGAGGTCTGACTGGGACCCCAACCACTCCATTAGGCATCCCAGACAAATTGCCACCTCTCTGAAGTTTTCATCCAATTCCATCCAGTGGAAGGCCCAGAACAGGCTCCCCGGCTCAATGTTCTGCCCAGCGTTCACCAACGGGAGGTCCAACCAGGACCCTAACCCCCCTAAAACTTGGTCAGGATCGAACTGGAGCACCTCGCGTTAGTTTCATCCCATTCGATGCAGGTGTTTCCAAATGCATAACCGGACAGACAAACAAACCGACCAATTAATTTTATATATAAGATATACTATACATACACACGTATATACAGTAACAATGTCTCAGTGCGTATATGAGCCTATACTGTACATACACACGTACATACAGTAACAATGTCTCACTGCGTATATGAGCGTATACTGTACATATACACGTACATACAGTAACAATGTCTCACTGCGTATATGAGTGTATACTGTACATACACACGTATATACAGTAACAATGTCTCACTGCGTATGAGTGTATACTGTACATATACACGTACATACAGTAACAATGTCTCACTGCGTATATGAGTGTATACTGTACATACACACGTACATACAGTAACAATGTCAAACTGCGTATATGAGCGTATACTGTACATATACACGTACATACAGTAACAATGTCTCACTGCGTATATGAGTGTATACTGTACATACACACGTATATACAGTAACAATGTCTCACTGCGTATGAGTGTATACTGTACATACACATGTACATACAGTAACAATGTCTCACTGCGTACATGAGCGTATACTGTACATACAAACGTACATACAGTAACAATGTCTCACTGCGTATATGAGTGTATACTGTACATACACATGTACATACAGTAACAATGTCTCACTGCGTACATGAGCGTATACTGTACATACAAACGTACATACAGTAACAATAGCTCTGCGTATATGAGCGTATACCATACATACAGTAACAATGTCTCAGTACGTACATGAACGTATACTCTACATACACACGTACATACAGTAACAATGTCTCACTGCGTATACTGTACATACAGTAACAATGTCTCAGTGCGTACATGAGCGTATACTGTACATACATACGTACATACAGTAACAATGTCTCACTGCGTATACTGTACATACAGTAACAATGTCTCAGTGCCTATATGAGCGTATACTCTACATACACATGTACATACAGTAACAATGTCTCACTGCGTACATGAGCATATACTGTACATACACACGTACATACAGTAAAAATGTCTCACTGCGTACATGAGTGTATACTGTACATGCACACGTACATACAGTAACAATGTCTCACTGCGTACATGAGCGTATACTGTACATGCACACGTACATACAGTAACAATGTCTCTGTGTATGTGAGCGTATACTGTGCATACAGTCACAATGTCTCAGTGCGTATATGAGCGTATACTGTACATACACACAGTAACAATGTCTCAGTGCGTATACTGTACATACAGTAACAATGTCTCAGTGCGTATATGAGCATATACTGTACATACACACAGTAACAATGTCTCACTGCGTACATGAGCATATACTGTACATACACACGTAGATACAGTAACAATGTCTCACTGCGTACATGAGCGTATACTGTACATACACACGTACGTACAGTAACAATGTCTCACTGCGTACATGAGCGTATACTGTACATACACACGTACATACAGTCAAAATGTCTCACTGCGTACATGAGTGTATACTGTACATGCACACGTACATACAGTAACAATGTCTCACTGCGTACATGAGCGTATACTGTACATGCACACGTACATACAGTAACAATGTCTCTGTGTATGTGAGCGTATACTGTGCATACAGTCACAATGTCTCAGTGCGTATATGAGCGTATACTGTACATACACACAGTAACAATGTCTCAGTGCGTATACTGTACATACAGTAACAATGTCTCAGTGCGTATATGAGCATATACTGTACATACACACAGTAACAATGTCTCACTGCGTACATGAGCGTATACTGTACATACATACATACGTACATACAGTAACAATGTCTCACTGCGTATACTGTACATACAGTAACAATGTCTCAGTGCCTATATGAGCGTATACTCTACATACACATGTACATACAGTAACAATGTCTCACTGTGTACATGAGCATATACTGTACATACACACGTACATACAGTAAAAATGTCTCACTGCGTACATGAGTGTATACTGTACATGCACACGTACATACAGTAACAATGTCTCAGTGCGTACATGAGCGTATACTGTACATGCACACGTACATACAGTAACAATGTCTCTGTGTATGTGAGCATATACTGTGCATACAGTCACAATGTCTCAGTGCGTATATGAGCGTATACTGTACATACACACAGTAACAATGTCTCAGTGCGTATACTGTACATACAGTAACAATGTCTCAGTGCGTATATGAGCATATACTGTACATACACACAGTAACAATGTCTCACTGCGTACATGAGCATATACTGTACATACACACGTAGATACAGTAACAATGTCTCACTGCGTACATGAGCGTATACTGTACATACACACGTACGTACAGTAACAATGTCTCACTGCGTACATGAGCGTATACTGTACATACACACGTACATACAGTAAAAATGTCTCACTGCGTACATGAGTGTATACTGTACATGCACACGTACATACAGTAACAATGTCTCACTGCGTACATGAGCGTATACTGTACATGCACACGTACATACAGTAACAATGTCTCTGTGTATGTGAGCGTATACTGTGCATACAGTCACAATGTCTCAGTGCGTATATGAGCGTATACTGTACATACACACAGTAACAATGTCTCAGTGCGTATACTGTACATACAGTAACAATGTCTCAGTGCGTATATGAGCATATACTGTACATACACACAGTAACAATGTCTCACTGCGTACATGAGCGTATACTGTACATACACACAGTAACAATGTCTCAGTGCGTATATGAGCGTATACTGTACATGCACACGTACATACAGTAACAATGTCTCAGTGCGTACATGAGCGTATACTGTACATGCACACGTACATACAGTAACAATGTCTCACTGCGTATATGAGCGTATACTGTACATACACACAGTAACAATGTCTCACTGCGTACATGAGCGTATAATGTACATGCACACGTACATACAGTAACAATGACTCAGTGCGTACATGAGCGTATACTGTACATGCACAAGTACATACAGTAACAATGTCTCAGTGCGTACATGAGCGTATACTGTACATACATACATACAGTAAGAATGTCTCACTGCGTACATGAGCGTATACTGTACATGCACACATACATACAGTAAAAATGTCTCACTGTGTACATGAGCGTATACTGTACATGCACACGTACATACAGTAACAATGTCTCACTGCGTACATGAGCGTATACTGTACATGCACACGTACATACAGTAACAATGTCTCTGTGTATGTGAGCGTATACTGTGCATACAGTAAAAATGTCTCAGTGCGTATATGAGCGTATACTGTACATACACACAGTAACAATGTCTCAGTGCGTGTATGAGCGTATACTGTACATACACACAGTAACAATGTCTCAGTGCGTATACTGTACATACAGTAACAATGTCTCAGTGCGTATATGAGCGTATACTGTACATACACACAGTAACAATGTCTCAGTGCGTATATGAGCGTATACTGTACATGCACACGTACATACAGTAACAATGTCTCAGTGCGTACATGAGCGTATACTGTACATGCACACGTACATACAGTAACAATGTCTCTGTGTATGTGAGCGTATACTGTGCATACAGTAACAATGTCTCAGTGCGTATATGAGCGTATACTGTACATGCACACGTACATACAGTAACTGTCTCACTGCGTATATGAGCGTATACTGTACATACACACAGTAACAATGTCTCAGTGCGTGTATGAGCGTATACTGTACATACACACAGTAACAATGTCTCAGTGCGTATACTGTACATACAGTAACAATGTCTCAGTGCGTATATGAGCGTATACTGTACATACACACAGTAACAATGTCTCAGTGCGTATATGAGCGTATACTGTACATGCACACGTACATACAGTAACAATGTCTCAGTGCGTACATGAGCGTATACTGTACATGCACACGTACATACAGTAACAATGTCTCTGTGTATGTGAGCGTATACTGTGCATACAGTAACAATGTCTCAGTGCGTATATGAGCGTATACTGTACATGCACACGTACATACAGTAACTGTCTCACTGCGTATATGAGCGTATACTGTACATACACACAGTAACAATGTCTCACTGCGTACATGAGCGTATACTGTACATACACACAGTAACAATGTCTCACTGCGTACATGAGCGTATACTGTACATACACACAGTAACAATGTCTCAGTGCGTGTATGAGCGTATACTGTACATACACACAGTAACAATGTCTCAGTGCGTATACTGTACATACAGCAACAATGTCTCAGTGCGTATATGAGCGTATACTGTACATACACACGTACATACAGTAACAATGTCTCAGTGCGTACATGAGCGTATACTGTACATGCACACGTACATACAGTAACAATGTCTCTGTGTATGTGAGCGTATACTGTGCATACAGTAAAAATGTCTCAGTGCGTATATGAGCGTATACTGTACATACACACAGTAACAATGTCTCAGTGCGTGTATGAGCGTATACTGTACATACACACAGTAACAATGTCTCAGTGCGTATACTGTACATACAGTAACAATGTCTCAGTGCGTATATGAGCGTATACTGTACATACACACAGTAACAATGTCTCAGTGCGTATATGAGCGTATACTGTACATGCACACGTACATACAGTAACAATGTCTCAGTGCGTACACGAGCGTATACTGTACATGCACACGTACATACAGTAACAATGTCTCTGTGTATGTGAGCGTATACTGTGCATACAGTAACAATGTCTCAGTGCGTATATGAGCGTATACTGTACATACACACAGTAACAATGTCTCACTGCGTACATGAGCGTATACTGTACATACACACAGTAACAATGTCTCACTGCGTACATGAGCGTATACTGTACATACACACAGTAACAATGTCTCAGTGCGTGTATGAGCGTATACTGTACATACACACAGTAACAATGTCTCAGTGCGTATACTGTACATACAGCAACAATGTCTCAGTGCGTATATGAGCGTATACTGTACATACACACGTACATACAGTAACAATGTCTCAGTGCGTACATGAGCGTATACTGTACATGCACACGTACATACAGTAACAATGTCTCTGTGTATGTGAGCGTATACTGTGCATACAGTAACAATGTCTCAGTGCGTATATGAGCGTATACTGTACATGCACACGTACATACAGTAACTGTCTCACTGCGTATATGAGCGTATACTGTACATACACACAGTAACAATGTCTCACTGCGTACATGAGCGTATACTGTACATGCACACATAGATACAGTAACAATGTCTCAGTGCGTACATGAGCGTATACTGTACATGCACACGTACATACAGTAACAATGTCTCAGTGCGTACATGAGCGTATACTGTACATGCACACATACATACAGTAACAATGTCTCAGTGCGTACATGAGCGTATACTGTACATGCACACATAGATACAGTAACAATGTCTCACTGCGTACATGAGCGTATACTGTACATGCACACGTACATACAGTAACAATGTCTCTGTGCGTATACTGTGCATACAGTAACAATGTCTCAGTGCGTATATGAGCGTATACTGTACATACACACAGTAACAATGTCTCAGTGCGTATACTGTACATACAGTAACAATGTCTCAGTGCGTATATGAGCGTATACTGTACATACACACAGTAACAATGTCTCACTGCGTACATGAGCGTATACTGTACATACACACAGTAACAATGTCTCACTGCGTACATGAGCGTATACTGTACATACACACAGTAACAATGTCTCACTGCGTACATGAGCGTATACTGTACATACACACAGTAACAATGTCTCACTGCGTACTTGAGCGTATACTGTACATACACACAGTAACAATGTCTCAGTGCGTATATGAGCGTATACTGTACATGCACACGTACATACAGTAACAATGTCTCAGTGCGTACATGAGCGTATACTGTACATGCACACGTACATACAGTAACAATGTCTCACTGCGTATATGAGCGTATACTGTACATACACACAGTAACAATGTCTCACTGCGTACATGAGCGTATACTGTACATGCACACATAGATACAGTAACAATGACTCAGTGCGTACATGAGCGTATACTGTACATGCACACGTACATACAGTAGGAATGTCTCACTGCGTACATGAGCGTATACTGTACATGCACACGTACATACAGTAAAAATGTCTCACTGTGTACATGAGCGTATACTGTACATGCACACGTACATACAGTAACAATGTCTCACTGCGTACATGAGCGTATACTGTACATACACACAGTAACAATGTCTCACTGCGTACATGAGCGTATACTGTACATACACACAGTAACAATGTCTCACTGCGTACTTGAGCGTATACTGTACATACACACAGTAACAATGTCTCAGTGCGTATATGAGCGTATACTGTACATGCACACGTACATACAGTAACAATGTCTCAGTGCGTACATGAGCGTATACTGTACATGCACACGTACATACAGTAACAATGTCTCACTGCGTATATGAGCGTATACTGTACATACACACAGTAACAATGTCTCACTGCGTACATGAGCGTATACTGTACATGCACACATAGATACAGTAACAATGACTCAGTGCGTACATGAGCGTATACTGTACATGCACACGTACATACAGTAACAATGTCTCAGTGCGTACATGAGCGTATACTGTACATGCACACATACATACAGTAAGAATGTCTCACTGCGTACATGAGCGTATACTGTACATGCACACGTACATACAGTAAAAATGTCTCACTGTGTACATGAGCGTATACTGTACATGCACACGTACATACAGTAACAATGTCTCACTGCGTACATGAGCGTATACTGTACATGCACACGTACATACAGTAACAATGTCTCTGTGTATGTGAGCGTATACTGTGCATACAGTAACAATGTCTCAGTGCGTATATGAGCGTATACTGTACATACACACAGTAACAATGTCTCAGTGCGTATATGAGCGTATACTGTACATACACACAGTAACAATGTCTCAGTGCGTATACTGTACATACAGTAACACTGTCTCAGTGCGTATATGAGCGTATACTGTACATACACACAGTAACAATGTCTCACTGCGTACATGAGCGTATACTGTACATACACACAGTAACAATGTCTCAGTGCGTATATGAGCGTATACTGTACATGCACACGTACATACAGTAACTGTCTCACTGCGTATATGAGCGTATACTGTACATACACACAGTAACAATGTCTCAGTGCGTATACTGTACATACAGTAACACTGTCTCAGTGCGTATATGAGCGTATACTGTACATACACACAGTAACAATGTCTCACTGCGTACATGAGCGTATACTGTACATACACACAGTAACAATGTCTCAGTGCGTATATGAGCGTATACTGTACATGCACACGTACATACAGTAACTGTCTCACTGCGTATATGAGCGTATACTGTACATACACACAGTAACAATGTCTCAGTGCGTATACTGTACATGCACACATAGATACAGTAACAATGTCTCAGTGCGTATATGAGCGTATACTGTACATGCACACATAGATACAGTAACAATGTCTCAGTGCGTACATGAGCGTATACTGTACATGCACACATACATACAGTAACAATGTCTCAGTGCGTACATGAGCGTATACTGTACATGCACACGTACATACAGTAACAATGTCTCAGTGCGTACATGAGCGTATACTGTACATGCACACGTACATACAGTAACAATGTCTCACTGCGTATATGAGCGTATACTGTACATACACACAGTAACAATGTCTCACTGCGTACATGAGCGTATACTGTACATGCACACATAGATACAGTAACAATGACTCAGTGCGTACATGAGCGTATACTGTACATGCACACGTACATACAGTAACAATGTCTCAGTGCGTACATGAGCGTATACTGTACATGCACACATACATACAGTAAGAATGTCTCACTGCGTACATGAGCGTATACTGTACATGCACACGTACATACAGTAAAAATGTCTCACTGTGTACATGAGCGTATACTGTACATGCACACGTACATACAGTAACAATGTCTCACTGCGTACATGAGCGTATACTGTACATGCACACGTACATACAGTAACAATGTCTCTGTGTATGTGAGCGTATACTGTGCATACAGTAACAATGTCTCAGTGCGTATATGAGCGTATACTGTACATACACACAGTAACAATGTCTCAGTGCGTATATGAGCGTATACTGTACATACACACAGTAACAATGTCTCAGTGCGTATACTGTACATACAGTAACACTGTCTCAGTGCGTATATGAGCGTATACTGTACATACACACAGTAACAATGTCTCACTGCGTACATGAGCGTATACTGTACATACACACAGTAACAATGTCTCAGTGCGTATATGAGCGTATACTGTACATGCACACGTACATACAGTAACTGTCTCACTGCGTATATGAGCGTATACTGTACATACACACAGTAACAATGTCTCAGTGCGTATACTGTACATACAGTAACACTGTCTCAGTGCGTATATGAGCGTATACTGTACATACACACAGTAACAATGTCTCACTGCGTACATGAGCGTATACTGTACATACACACAGTAACAATGTCTCAGTGCGTATATGAGCGTATACTGTACATGCACACGTACATACAGTAACTGTCTCACTGCGTATATGAGCGTATACTGTACATACACACAGTAACAATGTCTCAGTGCGTATACTGTACATGCACACATAGATACAGTAACAATGTCTCAGTGCGTATATGAGCGTATACTGTACATGCACACATAGATACAGTAACAATGTCTCAGTGCGTACATGAGCGTATACTGTACATGCACACATACATACAGTAACAATGTCTCAGTGCGTACATGAGCGTATACTGTACATGCACACGTACATACAGTAACAATGTCTCAGTGCGTACATGAGCGTATACTGTACATGCACACGTACATACAGTAACAATGTCTCAGTGCGTACATGAGCGTATACTGTACATGCACACGTATATACAGTAACAATGTCTCAGTGCGTACATGAGCGTATACTGTACATGCACACGTACATACAGTAACAATGTCTCAGTGAGTACATGAGCGTATACTGTACATGCACACGTACATACAGTAACAATGTCTCATTGTGTATATGAGCGTATACTGTACATGCACACGTACATACAGTAACAATGTCTCAGTGCGTACATGAGCGTATACTGTACATGCACACGTACATACAGTAACAATGTCTCAGTGAGTACATGAGCGTATACTGTACATGCACACGTACATACAGTAACAATGTCTCAGTGAGTACATGAGCGTATACTGTACATGCACACGTACATACAGTAACAATGTCTCAGTGCGTATACTGTACATACACACATACATACAGTAACAATGTCTCTGTGCGTATACTGTACATACAGTAACAATGTCTCTGTGCGTATACTGTACATACAGTAACAATGTCTCAGTGCGTATATGAGCGTATACTGTACATACAGTAACAATGTCTCAGTGCGTATACTGTACATACAGTAACAATGTCTCAGTGCGTATACTGTACATACAGTAACAATGTCTCTGCGTATACTGTACATACAGTAACAATGTCTCAGTGCGTATACTGTGCATACAGTAACAATGTCTCAGTGCGTATACTGTACATACAGTAACAATGTCTCAGTGCGTATACTGTACATACAGTAACAATGTCTCAGTGCGTATATGAGCATATACTGTAATCTGGGAAGTTCGTGTAGTGAACCTGTGATACGTATGTTTCTGGCATCTTAAACATCTGTGTTAGAGATTGTGTATACATGGATTCCATACAGTGTATAGGAAGCCTCATCTCCTGGATGTCTGCGGGTTAGGATCATAGTGACAGGCGTGCTGTAGCTTAATGTATATCCCCACTGTGCATTTCCATCATGGAAGAAGTATGTTACCCACCTGCCTCAAACATGAGCACAGACAGCGTGACATTCAGTGCTAGGTGTAACCACTGAGCAGCATAATCAGGCTTTATTCATGTGAAATACACAAAGTACACTCACAAAGTGCCATGTGCTGACTTCTCACACAAAGGAAATATAATGTGTCCCATTCTTCTGCTTCAGAGCGGTGCAATTAAACCCGGCACAGAATTCTCCTGCGCTGCACACCGAGAACCTTTCACGTGTTTTGTTTGTGAAATGACATTGTGTATGTAACACCAGCGGCTAATGCGTTTGCCGGAAACACTTTAACAAAGCGCCATGAGGCACGAGAGCTGATTTATCATGTGACCGTAGAGTCTCTGGTTCTGTCCTCTATAGACCGACGGCTCTCATGAATCTCCTCTGTCTATTCCAAGCTCTCCCTTTTCTATCACTAAACTGTGAGCCTATTCTCTAACCATGGGGGGGGGGTGTATAATGTATGTTCTAATACACAGTGAGACATAGCTTCATATACTATACATAAACATGTATATATAGTAACAAAGTGTCTGCTTGTAGGCCAGTTACCCACTAGCATTAAGAAGACGCTAAATGCCACCAACGTTTGACTGCGGTGTGTAACCAGCCCTAACATCTGTGACCAGTGTGTGTGGGGGCATCTGTGGGGGTCACTCTATCCACCATATGGTTTTAATGACGTAACATGAGCAAATAATGCTATATGTCAGTGGCGTAACTATAAATTTTGCTCCCCCCTGCCAAACAAGTTTCTTCCTCCCGCCTCAACTACAGACCCCGTTTTTCTCCTCCCTGCCAAAGAAGTTTCTGGCCCTGAGCCATTAGCCGGCCCCTTTGTGTCTCTCCAGGATGTCCTCATAGGCCCGAGGTATTCCTGCTCGTCCGTGCGGTGCTGCGAGGAGGAGGCACTGGGCATGTAATAAGCCATTGCTATTATTATCATCACACTGGCCACCACTAGGTTGCCGCTGCTGGCAGAGACTACATCAGCAACAAGATGAGATGTCAGGGGGAGGGGATCTGTCACTGGAGACGCCCAGTCTGCCCCAATCCTCCTCTTGTCCCTGCCCCCACACACAGCGGCCAGTGTCCCAGCTGTCACAGCCCTTCTCCCGGCATCTGGGTCACACTGACGGGCTGAGCATGAGCTGGCTGGTGTCTGGGGCATTACACACTTCATCCGCCGTCTGGGAATCGGTATGAAATACCGCCGGCCGCGTTCCCGGCAGTGGCAGCCCGACAGCGCTGAAAATCCTGATCGTCCTCAGGTAAGTAACAACTAACCTAACCCCCCTAACCCTAACTCTCCCTTAGGGGTGCCTAACCCTAACCTCCCCCCCAAGTGCCTAACCCTAATCCCCCCTGTAAATGCCTAAACCTAAGTCCCCCCCGGGGGTGCCTAACCCTCCCTCCCCCCTAGCCTAACTCTAACCCTCCCGGGGGGGTGCCTAACCCTAAGTCTCCCCCCAAGTGCGCTAAACCTAACCCTCCCCCCCCTGCGGCTGCCCGCTCGCGTCGCCTGTCTCCCGGCGTTGGGAAAGTGACAGGCGTCTAGATATAGACGCCTGTCATTTAACCCACGCCGGGATAAAGCAGTCGGGAAGCCGGCTGTCAGGATCACGTCAGCCGGTTTCCCGATTACATCCCGCCACCTCCTCCCCTAATGTAGCGTCCCCGCACCCCCCCCCCCCCCGGCACCCCCAAGCCTCCGCAGGGTCTGCTGGGACCGCTGCTACGCCACTGCTATGTGTCCTATTGGAGTAGAACAATGGGGACCAGCAGAATTGTGACGTTTAGGCCAGATGGTTTGTCCTTTAGGCCAGACTTGCAGGTTTATTAGGATATCAGTGATGACAGCATCACAGATTAATACAGAGTAAGCAGTTTATGTAACCGGAGACAGTGGTGGAAACATCGGCAATGTATATAGGTACTCACACCTTGGAGGAACATGTGCTGCGTCTGTGCAGTACATCACACGCGTGTCTAGATAGCGCGAGGTCTGGCATACCCACTAACTGGTTTGGCGGTCATTTTGGTAAAGGTGGCTGGCCAGCTTCAATACAGCGCTGGAGCGCACTCCACACACACACACACCCTCACTACAGGCGTCCTCCGGCTAGCCAGAAATACATTTTTACCGTAACACATGGACTTTAGGTAAATATCCTGTAACCAGAAACAAGGGTTATGTATCAATAATGAACAATATAAATATGTCAAGTACTTTTCTGTCCACATTTCCCTATGAGCATACTTACCAACTGTGATATTAGTCCCTTTGTGAACATTATTTCATTTGCTCCAATTGCTCGCGGATGAATTGGTGTCTAATAGCAATGTACTTAGACCATGTGGTGCTTGGTGCTGTAATACAGAACAATTGCACCTTTGTTGTCTCTTTCCATGTTGACCGTGTCATCCTGTTCTAAAATAATTAATTCACACCAGGGGATATATTTATTAAAGTTTCTAAAACAGACAAGTGGTGATGTTTCCTATAGTAACCAAACAGATTATGTGTATCATTTTCTAGAATAAAATACAATAACATCACCACTTTTCTGTTTTAGAAGCTTTAGTAAATCTACCCCAAAGTATCTTTTAGAAATAGCTCTTCGTTAGCTGCTTCTGTAAGTGCCACATACTCCGCCTCAGTGGTGGATAGGGCTACAGTTGGTTGCTTTCTACATTTCCAGCTGATTGCTGTGCCTGCTAACACAAATGGATATACTGTGTAGGAACAACAGTCATGCTCATCTTATTCCCAATTTGCAATACAGAAGGATTTCAATGGGGAATTTCCAGATTTGGAAAATTCTAGGCTTAAGGAAGATGAACCCTTTAAATATCTGAAGATTCTTGTAACTGCTGTCCAATGTTGCTTCCCTTGGTTGATAGCAAATTGGCTCACCTAGCTCACATCCTGTGTGAATTCTGGGCGAGTTGCTACACTGGCATAAGTTAAACTTCCAACAGTGCTTTGATAAAGGTACATTTCTCATGTCCCCTATCTCTGCTTCACTTGTGGGAGACATATCTAGTTTTGTGCTTTTGCCAGTGGAAAAAAACATTGGTTTCACATCTGACCAGTTTATACTTCTCAAATATTGCTTCAATGTATGCCCGCTGATCATTAATGTATGCTTTGTGAAATCCTTAGAGCAGAAATTTAAGCTGAAAGACCTACTGTAGGACTTGCACATCACCTGCTAGAACTGACAGCTGCTTGACACTGGTTATGTGCTGCTCTTGGCCTGCTAGTAACAGATCATACACATATACAGTACTACAATGATGAACAGTTTCTGCTCTATGTACTTGTGGTAGAAACAATGATCAAAATATATTTCAGGTAGCACAGTGTCTAGTTCAGGGGTGGGGAACCTTTCTTCTGCCGAGGGCCATTTTGATATATATAACATTATTTGCGGGCCCAGTGCAGGTCACGCCCCCTCCATGTGACATCACACGGGGGTGGGGAAAAAAAATCGCCAGTGGTTAAAGCAATGTCTGGAGCATCCTGAGGATGTTCTGGGGAGCAATAAGTGCAGCGGTGTGACCGCCTGAAGCGTCCTAAAGATGCTCCAGGCGGCACTGCTGCATAGATTCTGGCTGCATGGTGCCATTTTAGGCACACTGCTAGCCAGATGAGGCTGGCAAAAAAAAAGTTCCTGAGGTTCCCCATCCCTGGTCTAGTTTAATGCACCAACAACGACCACCTTGCTTTAAGCATACATAGCTTTCTTAAGTAAACACACTTCTCCCTCTTGTACCACATTCTCACAGTAGTATTCAGGGGGTTCCATGTAAATATTTTTCTAGCAATTATCAATTTAATGCGGCCCATACACGGTGTGATTTTACACACGATATGCACGATTTCGATAGATCGCAATGATCAATCGTGCATATCGGATGTGTTTTGGCATGCTGTACGATGGCCATGCGCGTCCCCGCCGTCGTACACCGGCATTGTAGATCTTATGGAAAAACCATAAGATCTGTGATCCGTCATGCTGTTAAATAGGTAAACAAAGCATCTTGTTAGATGCATCGTTTACCATTCACAGAAGCATGCGATGCATCGAGCTCAATTTTAAAACGTACCGAAGTGTCGTATGTTTTTCAAATCGCCCCATGTATGGGCCGCTTAAGAAAGCTGAGTCAAAGTGTAATTGGTATAGCAATAAGTCATACATGACAGATATGGCAATGACTAAACATACTGTACTGTATCTCACCACTAGAGAGAATATCTCCCCATAACCAGTCCCAGATCTCTTTGTATATCCCTTTTGACCAGATGGGCTCTGTAATGGGCAGTGGTTCCACCTGCATTCACTTTTTTACAGAAGATCCATTTTCTATGGCTTGGCTTGTTGACAGTAGTCCATGTACCATTGTCATTGAGAGAAGCAATTTCTTTGTTTATTATTTATGAATTATTTTTTTAATTACCAGCTATCTATGTAGCGCACACATAATCCGCAGCGCATTACAGAGAATATTTGGCCATTCACATCAGTCCCAGTGGAGCTTACAATCTATGTTCCCTAACACACACACACACTAGGGTTAAGTTTATGTTGGGAGCCAATTAACCCACCAGTAAATTTTTGGATTGTGGAAGGAAACCAGAGTACCCAGAGTAAACCCACGCAAGCACAGGGAGAAAATACAAACTCCACACAGTTAGGGCCAAAGTGGGAATCAAACCCACGAGTGCTGTGAGGCAGTAATCCTAACTGTCTATTGCTGATTTCTATTCTTCCCATTCATTCAGTCATTACTTATTATTATTATCCTTATATGGTGCCACCAGTGTTTCGCAGCACCTTACAAAGTACATAAACATAACTGAACAAGAAACCAGTGACTTACAGTACAATACAGGACAAGGATTTATTGCAATAGCGATTATAACGCTCAAATTAAGCAGCAGGGAGTCGGCAATCAAGTGTTAGATGCCCTTTTGGGGCAAATAGGTGACCAGTGACTTACAGTACAATACAATACAATGCAAGACAAGGACCTGGATAATATACATTGCTACATTAGTGACCATAACACCCACATAAGCAGCAGAGCATAAGCCACCAAGTGTTAAGTACCCTAGTGGGGAGTAAGAAGTAGATTAAAGTAAAGAGAAGCACATGAAGGAAAAGGGCCCTGCTCGTGAGAGTTTACAATCTAAAGGGGAGGAGCAGACAAACAGGCATGACACAGATGGGGTAGACGGAGGAAGGAGCATGTAGTAGCGGGTTAGGATGAGAGCTGATAGGCCTTGATGAAGTAGTGGTCTTATAAGAACCCGTTTGAAGATTTATAGAGAGGTGGAGAGCCTGATAGAGAGAGGGAGAGAGTTCCAAAGGTAGGGAGCACACGGGCAAGATCTTGGAGGCAGGAGTGGGAGAAAGTAATCAGTTGGCAGGAGATACGGCATGCATTTGTTGAGCGAAGTGGACAGGCGGGAGCATGAAGGGAGATGAGGTCAGAGATGTAAATGGGAGAGGATTGGGTGAGGGCTTTGTATGTGTGTGTGTAAGAACCTTGAATTGGGTTCTGAAGGGAAAGAGGAGCCAGTGTAGGGATTGTAGTAGAGGAGAGGCAGATGTAGAACATTTGGAGAGGAAGATGAGCCAAGCAGCAGCATTGAGGACAGATTGGAGTGGAGAGATGTGGGAGTCTGGGAGGCCAGATAGGAGGAGTGTAGAGTAGTCCAATCTGGAGATGACTTGACTTTGCTTCCTGAATATTTTGAGGTTCACAGAATGTGATGTTTGCAAATTTCTCAGGATATCTCTTGGGTGGTTTTTCCTTGTTGTTTCTCTCATAACTTCTCTCTTTGTTGTTGAGTGTACGGGTATCTGTACGGGTATCTGTACTGTGAGCTTCTGATTCAGACACGCTTTCTGCTGCTGGCAT
Source organism: Taudactylus pleione (assembly GCA_031769625.1). NCBI lineage: Eukaryota > Metazoa > Chordata > Amphibia > Anura > Myobatrachidae > Taudactylus > Taudactylus pleione. Next base: position 6,022,254 of record JAUIMM010000277.1, on the reverse strand, counting down.
ATCCATCGTAACAAACTCATTCTGTAGTTCTTGTTTCTGCTTTATTTTCAATGCTGCTGTTTTTTTTTAAAGATAATGTCTCTTGATTTTATTAACTTTTCTTTGTGGTGTCCCAAAGTCTGTATCCCTTACTCTCTTGGCAATATCCAAGCATAATACACTCCACTGATTTGGGACCCAGCTTGTGTCTTTTCTCTTTATGTATGTGAGCATATGCTTTGCATCCAAATACTCTGAGATCAAAGCAACAAATAAAGAAATACAAAGAAATATAAACAGCGCTTGATAGTCTAATAAAAAGTCAGATGGTTCTAAATATAACAAAATAATGTAGACGTTAGGATAATACTGCTACCTGCTCCGTGCTATTGCCCCATTCAAAATGTGATTCTGGATTAAATGGCGAGCGCCCTTAAATTGTTCATCAAGGACGAACATTGTCCCCTGTATCTACCATCCTCCTGCTGTGGCTGTGCATGTTCAGCTGCTTGAGGTGCTCTCGGGAAATTCGGGTGAGCGATGCCAATGCATTTGATACAGGCGGGATCAGCATTGTACCCTGGTACGCACAGACGGCGTGGCGCCGCCCAACACTTCAAATGACCAGTGACCTTTATTTTAGAACCTGCGGCTCATTCAGCAATCCAGGGCTTATACATTTTGAGACTGGAGGCCTTTATATAAGGTGAACACTCCTCTCTAGCCCCTATATATGTTCCTAGTCACTTGGATAATACTAATCACATATTTGGATAAACGGGACGGAGCATAATTTATTTGTTTACACAGACTCTGCTCTTGCAATTTAAACTGCTGAATATAATACTGTAAGTCAGTAAGTTTTGGTATGATTTGAATTTTATGTCTATGCAATTTACCAACAATAAATATCCCTTTACCTCTGACGCTAGTCATAGAGTCAGGGAATAGTTTGCCCTGTTTGGATGAACGGCTTGCCCCCACAATAATGAGGAGCCTGTTAGAATATTGTGTTGGGGAGCCGTTGACCTTGCAGCACACCGTCGGGGTCTACGAGGGGCGATTTGTGTTAATACTGGATTGTTTTGTTCTGCAGAGTGAAGCCTGCAGGAAGCAGCCGGAAGAGGCCCTGGACATCGCTCTTGATGACCCTGACGCCAATGCGGCTGCTGCCAAGATCCAGGCTGGTTTCCGTGGGCACATGACCAGGAAGAAGATGAAAAGTGGCGACAAAGAGCTAAAGCACAAAGACGATAAAGATGGCAGTGCACAGGGAGGGCACGAAGGAGACTAGGCTGGGCTGTAATGAGGTCAGTATAGCGAGGACCTATATGATTCCCTCAGGGATCGGTATGTACGATGTTCTAGCCGAAGTCGTCACTCAGTAAATCTGTTACTGTAACATAATATAACATCAATAATAAAACTTCCTTTCCTTTCCTTCCTTTCTGTTGCTCCCTCCCTCTGCCGGGGAACGTTTGTTATATTTCACTTTCCTCATGGGGGATTATTCAGCGGCGGAGGCGGACAGTGGCGTAATATAGGCTGATGTATTACCCTAGTGGGAAATTAGCGCCATATTTCATAAAAGGTTTCTTTTTTGTAGTTACTGCAGAATATTGCGACATTAGTCATTCTATAGAGGTGGAATAAAGTTGTTTATCATAATCGCATTTACTGAAGATCACCACAATAATCCCAGCCCACGGAGACGCTTTTCTTTCACTTTTTTCAGTTTGTTCCATAAAGATCATTTTTGTTTTGATTCCATGTGATTTGGGGATTTGTAACATAAGAATAAGGAACTTTTACTACAATATGTTGCTCATGTAACTCCGTATTCAGGCCCTGATTCAGAGCCGGACGCTCTGACAGAGCGCTCGCTCTGAATCAGGGCCATCCCTGCTCCTTTTTGGAGCGGCCTCCAGGCCGCTCGCATAGCTGTGGGTGACCACCCACAGCTATAGTGAGTGGCCAAAATGATGGTCGAGACCATCGAGACCATCGCGACCATCGGGCTTGCCACGAGACCCTGCGGTATCTATCAGAGCCAAAAGCACTCCCACTGACATCACTAGTGATCTCAGTGGGGCCGGACCCAGACGGTAGGGGTTCCCATGGGAACGCCTCCGTCTGGGCAACCATGCCCCCAGCACGCCCACCAAAGGGGGCGTGCTGTCAATCACCATCGACAGCACGCCCCCTTTGGTGCGAGACTCTTAACGACGGCTAGGCCGTCGCTATTCGGGTCTCGCGCATGCGCACGATGGAGCCGCCTCCGTCGTGCACATGCGCACTTGGGCAGCATCAACCCGCTTGCGAGCTCTCAGCCCAGGCCCTCAGGACAATATAAATCCACTTTACTACAAACTTTAGCTGGTTTTAAAATGTATTTTTTTTCCCTTTTTGTCCTTTTAATTTACTTTAACAAGTGGAAATTAAAGCTCCCATCAGTTGCCCATTTGTTTCGTTAAGTTTCATCGATAAGTTTTTTTTATAACGATCAGCAGAAATCAGACTTATTGCCTCAATCAGAGACATTGTGATATGTACCAAAAAGTTGAACTTGCAAAGCATAAAATTCCAGTGATTCCAGCCTTGTTGTGACATCACTGGTCACTGATCAGAATCCTTTTAGAATGTCAGCTCTCACGAGCAGGGCCCTCTTCCCTCATGTGCTTCTCCTTACATTTTCTTCTACTCCTTACTCCCCATAAGGGCACCTAACACGTGACTGCCAACTCCCGGCTGCTTACTGTGAGTGTTTTAATCGCTACTGCAGCAATGTATATAGTGTCCTAGTCCTGCACCGTGTAGGGCGACTGCCGACTCGTCGGCAGACGGATCGTGCTGTCACCGCCGGCAATCGTGCAGTCCCCGTAGACCGCACGATTTGCCGGCTTCCCCCTCCTTCATCTGAATGGGATCGTACATCGCATCCCAGGTCAGATGGTTTTGCAGGAAGACCTGGGGATGCGATCTACGACCCCGACGGAGCGCGCAGCACGATATCAGGTTCGATATCGTGCCCATACACGGCACGATATAGTACCTATATCGTGTCGATCCATCGGATCGGCACGCATATTGTGCCGTGTCTGGGGGCCTTAAGTTACTTCTTTCTTGTTCGCTTATTAATTTATGTATTCTGTAAGGCGCTGCGGAACACTTGTGGCGCCATATAAATAAAGGATAATAATAATGTGTACTACATTATAGGAGGAAGATATGTGAGTATATTTACTAGAGATCTGCGGTTCGGTTTTACTGGGATATGTTCGGTTCTCAAAAACGGCATCATATTGGCTCCCAGGCTCTCACGTTTTTTGGATAGCCAATAAGAGAAATCCGAACTAATCCGAACTTGCGCTAATTTGGCGAACAGAACCGAGTAAAACCGAACCCACACATCTCTAATATTTACTAGGCAGCGGTTTTGCAGTGAGCGTCCATCTTCTGCTCTCTCAGTAATCACACGAGGTGCATTCTGCAGTGTCAGACCACCCTCATATTCCCAATAGACCTTTATATAACAATCATTTGCCAAATTAATATGTAAATACCGAAAGGCGAAAATTGAAAACTTTGGTCTTTAAACAGCGTCTTCCCGGCTGGATGGCTGCCAGAGAGCTGTCTCCTAACGAGGAGACGGTAATTAGGGAAGCGATGACAGGCACATGCCGGCGTGCTTCCGCTTACAGCACCATGGCCTGACAGTGGCTTGTATTATATCTGTACATTGTATACTGACGGATGAACCGCTCAGGTAGTGCTGCCGTGTAGTGGGGAATTACCAGCAGCATCTATTCCAGTGTTGGCTAACCTTGACACTCCAGCTGTTGTGGAACTATATATCCCAGCATGCCCTGCCACAGTTTTAGCATGCCCTAATAGCAAAACTGTAGCAGTGCATGCTGGGTTATGTAGTTCCATAACAGCTGGAGTGTCAAGGTTAGCCAACACTGATCTACTCAGTGCATGTTGTATAACATGAAAATATTTTTTAGTCCTCCACCGATGGACATGGGGAACACATCGGGGCACAGTGGTGACCAGAGGTGGGGCTTTAGAGTAATCCAAAATTCAAATAGGGGAGCCACACCAACTGCCACTGAGTTCCGGCCAGCGATGTTTGGAGTGGCAGTTGGTGAGGCTCCCCTATTTGAATTTTTGATTACTCTAAAGCCCCACCTCTGGAGCCGCCACTGGTGGTGAGAGAGGAGGACAGGAACGTTAAGGGGCAGATTCAATTATCCGCGGGGTTCTCCTCGCGACTAATTGACGTCCAAAATCCCTGCGGCACTGGGAAAAGCTATTAAATTAAATAGCCTTTTTCCCGCGCCGTAAAGTCGGGACTCACGCGAGTAAACACATTGATTCCGCGGAAACTGCGGAATCAATGTGTTTTTTCCCCCGCGCGCGCAGCCGATTTGGTTGTTTTAACGTGGATTTTACCTCGCACCTCCATAAGCTGCGAGATAAAGTCTGACTGCGAAGACTTGCAGGCAGGGTCTCGAGGACTCCCGCGCAAGGAATCCCCAGCAATTGAATTGGTCAATTGGGAAAACCCTGCAGCTAATTGAATCTGCCCCTAAGTCTAATGTGCTCCATCTGTTTATAAGCGCACATCCGCCAGCAGCAGTATAGCTGAGGTCCCCGGCAGTGCGGGGGGTCTGTTGGTAGGATGCTTTGCATCTACAACCTGTTTTTTCTGCTTACTATTGCTCCATGGGATCTTGTGTTGAATGCCATACAGCATCTGCCATTTCTGCCTTTGCAGTTTGTGGCTTTAAAATTTAAATCTATTTTATCAGCTATGAGAGATCCAGAGCTGGTGGCTGTCTTGTAGGTCTCCATTTCTCATCATGGCCGGGCTGTCCTTCGGGCTAATCCCTCATCTCAGCCTAATGTAGTTCTTAGTTTTCACACCAACTGGAATACTATGATCTGTGCCTTGGGTCACAATAATGGGCCCCATTTATTTATGATCCCATTTGCAGTGTGTTCTGGGCATGATATTACCGCCCATGACCGCATTGTAATTTGCGATTATAGCGCCGGAATGTATCATCCGGCACCCACAGGGACAGGGCCTCCGAAAAGAGCCCGTCCCTGCAGTGGACCCAGAGTTATGCCAGGGATACTGCACATGCGCGCCCACCATTCCCGGGGGAACCATCTGCCGGCTAGTTATGTGAAGTGTAGCCCAAAGGCTACAGCGGCTAACGCCATCTTCAGATGGCGTTAGCTGCGGGGGCCAATCTCCATAATGCATCACATTCTATGGGGGCTGCAGTTACCAGCGGAAATGGATGGATCACAGCAGGTATCGGAGATATCTGCTGCGGCCCCTACTTCATACATGGGGGTGGTACTCAATATTTGCGGTTGCCCCCCTGAAAACGGGTGTTTTTGGGGAATAAGCCAGAAATAGTTAATGATAAATGGGCTCCTATGTGTCGGGGTGAAGTGGGGACTCTCTGCTCTTTGGATGTGGTCAGGGCGCTGACAGGACAAGTGATATCCGCAAGATCGATGACCTTTTGAATCTTTATGATGTCAGAGAAACTTGTCATGACCGTCCAAAGTGGGGTGACATTACATCGGTCACTGCCTAGAGAACAGACCTGGACGCGGACAACCCAGCGTTCTGAGGCAAGGAAACGTCTGATACAACTGAACGGGACAATTACTCGGTACCTGCTAATTACTATTCTCTGGAAACATTATTCACACTTTGTTTTTGAAGATAGGTGCCTAAGCGTAACTCCCTCTGGTATTCTCACTCCCATGGGGCTGATAGAGAGTAACTAGCCCAGTGTTGGGACAGGAGGGATCTCATAGGCTGAGGCTGATAGAGAGTAACTAGCCCAGGGTTGGGACAGGTGGGATCTCATAGGCTGAGGCTGATAGAGAGTAACTAGCCCAGGGTTGGGACAGGAGGGATCTCATAGGCTGAGGCTGATAGATAGTAACTAGCCCAGGGTTGAGACAGGAGGGATCTCATAGGCTGAGGCTGATAGAGAGTAACTAGCCCAGGGTTGGAGCAGGAGGGATCTCATGGGCTGATTGAGAATAACTAGCCCTAGGTTGGGGGATGAGGGATCTCATAGGCCGAGGCTGATAGTAACTAGCCCAGTTTTGAGACAGGAGGGATCTCATAGGCTGAGGCTAATAGATAGTAACTAGCCCTGGGTTGGAGCAGGTGGGATCTCATAGGCTGATGGAGAGTAACCAGCCCAGGGTTGGGACAGGAGGGATCTCATAGGCTGAGGCTGATAGTAACTAGCCCAGGGTTGGGACAGGTGGGATCTCATAGGCTGATGGAGAGTAACCAGCCCAGGGTTGGGACAGGAGGGATCTCATAGGCTGAGGCTGATAGATAGTAACTAGCCCAGGGTTGGGACAGGTGGGATCTCATAGGCTGATAGAGAGTAACTAGCCCAGGGATGGAACAGGAGGGATCTCATAGGCTGAGGCTGATAGTAACTAGCCCAGTTTTGAGACAGGAGGGATCTCATAGGCTGAGGCTAATAGATAGTAACTAGCCCAAGGTTGGGACAGGAGGGATCTCATAGGCTGAGGTTGGTCTAAGTACTTTTTGGAAGCCAAAGGAGGAGGTCCAGACGTTCTTCTTCCTGGAGAACCTCTTTAATTAATGTCTTCTTTTTTCCTACCTCGGGCTGGAATGCCACAACATGAAAGGGCTTCGCTGTATTTCCTAAATAAAGGACAGTCTATGCCCCCAGGAGTTACGGAGTTGGCCAGGTTCGCTCTGCGGATTGCAGCCGTCCTTCCTCCGCATATGAGTTAGCTGCATTGAAATTGCAGAGAGTGGGGGGAACTTTGCTTGGGGATAAATCTGAGAACAACTTGGATTTTTTTTGAAGATATCGGTGGGGTTAATGCAGAGTTAGTAGAAAAACTGGCGTAACTCGCTCCAGAAACATTGCACGGAGAAATAGCGTATTTCTGCATGCACATCTCGCCCCGCGTCTCGGCATAAACGCCTACTTAACCATTAGTTATCATAATCAGTGTGTACTTGCTTCTGCCCTGTAACAGGTAATACCGGCATACCTTCTAACCGGCGCATTATATGCGCAGAACTACTGGTCTGCATGAGTGGCAGCTGTGCCCTATGTGGGAGCACCTCTTCAGCAGTAACGTGCTCCCTGATGTTGTTTTGGTGGTGGAGGGGAGAAAGGGGTATTTGTAGTCATTCACCAAACTTTACATGCACCTGAAACTCAGAACTGCCCTGGGTGCAGTCACTATATACTGTAGGGCTGGTGCTGCCCGATTATTGTTCCATAAAATGTTTTCAATACATTGGCATCCATTCATATAAGCGGGTGCCCAGGTAACGTCACAGAACAGGCTGTAACCCATAGCAACCAGTGAGATATTGTTTATAGTACAGTATACAGAGAAATGAAACGTCCGCTTTGTGTTACAGTGACAATTGTGCACAGGTACCCCAGCGTTCCTATACTATACCCTGTTATGAAGACCAGTTTTGTAGTCACCATCTATAAAGTACAGGTGCGCGCTATTCCCTATCCTCAGGTAGATTCACCTTCCATTATTCGCTACACAAATAATGTGACTATTGCGTCTAAAATTAGATGCATCATAATAGTCCATTAAATACCCATGTTGTCAATTAAAATGATTTATTTCCTCTAATGGTTCCAATGTCCCAGTTTTGTGCAGATTCTAACAAGGTCATTAATTATCAAGGAATTTGTGTCTTTCCCTAGTGGTCGGAAATTCCACTTCCAAATTTAGGTTCTCCCTTAGCAACCTCCTTTAATTGCCTGTTTCCAAGCAGGTTCTTAATCCGCAGAGCGTATTAATGTCTCTCGTTACTGTACAGAGATGTTCAAAACCAATATCACCTCCTCTCTGCACGATATTGGGCATGTATATTGCTTTCATTTAAGTCATTGACTTGCCAAAAAATAAAGTTTACAGACGAATGGGAAGTATTTAGGGCTGATTTACCAGTCTGTGGGGTATAAGGGTGGTCTTTATAATAATAATAAAAAAAAAAAATCTCTTTATTGCAGGAATTTATTTAAAAAAAAACACAAAAACATGCAAGTCGTTGTGCAATTCTCTACTGGCCTGGAGCGCAATGGGTTAACTTACATCTGAGCCGGGCTGGTCTTAAGAGATAAGCGCATGTGTGAGCTGGTTTGCACATGCGCGGTGGACCTGAAAGACAAGATTTGGGCTACTAGTCCCACTAATATTTAAAAAGAAATAAAAAAATAGATGCAAATTATAACTAAGCATGAAAAGACCATTAACCTTTGAAAACATGTTGGATTATATTTTTATTAATATTGTTCTATCGCGATACTTACATTTACTGCGTCCTATATTTATCGCAATCCGCATTTTTAATACGGATGTGATAAATGTTTAGTGTAAATTCGCAATGTAAAAATTTATATTTTTACGCAAATGTACTATTCTGCACTCGCCAGGAGATGGGTTCCGAAAAGAGCCTGTTCTGGCGAAGGGCTGAAGGGAGGCAAAGTTATCACACTGCTTCCGTGTTAGGGTCCTCGGTGCATGCCTGGTTGTCGGCCTCACCAGGGGCCGATATGCAGAACGGATACCTTTTGGTACAAGTTTGGGAAATAGAAGTCCATAGGCTGCTATAGTATAACGCCATCTGGAGATGGCGTTACCCATCGGGTCCGCAGGCCGGAGCTTGGTACAGCCAGCCCCCCCCCATAGAATCCTCTTGCTGCATTTGTGGATGAAAATGCAGATATCTGCTGCGATCCCTCCATAGTACATCTAAGGCCGGGTACACACTTAGCGACCCGCCGATGCGACGCCAGATGCTGCCGTAGAACAATATATTTGGGGGGTCAGTGCACATGGCATGATCCGATGAATGAACGCCCCGATATATCATTCACCGACACCATTGACCTTGCTGGCGTCGGCACCTGGGTCGCTCCATCGGCTATGCATCCAGGCCGATGGAACGACCCGCGGGAGCGCGCATAGTGGGTACACACTAGACCATGTGCCCGATATGTCGACCCGATCTGTGGGATCGGACGACATATCGTCTAGTGTGTACCCAGCTTAAGAGATCCTTAATATGTACGGGTATGCCTTGAAGACGCCTGCTCTCTGGGAATATCCCACAAATGATAAATAAGCCCCTAGGTGTGTTTAGTCGGGGGAACGGAACCATCACTGCACCTCGCCCAATGTGAATGTCATTACAATTGTTATATTGCACATACGATTTTACACCCTGCGTACACAGGAGGGGTCAGACGCTGTCACCATGACCAGTTGAGCTTGCACTTGGATTTTTGGTGGCTGAGACAAAGGGCAAAAAAACAGAACCTGTCCAAGAGCTGCTGACACTGGGATTCCATCCAGGCATAGCCTAGAACTATGGATGCGCTGTGCCGCATGGCAGAGCTTTCTCCTTTGGTGTGTAGGATACAGCTGGGTACAACGAGATGGACATGGCCCCTCAGATACTCCTAAATAGCCCCTCTATCTGTTCGCCGCAATGGAAGACTCCTAAACTCCTCCTGGACGCTTTTGGTTTAATGACTCAGCAGGTGCCGGTGAGGACTGCTGCGTTCCCCGAGCTCTTGGGTGGGGGCAAAAAAGGACAACGGTGTTTGTGAAAACAGAAATAAAACATCCATCTGGACGGCCCCATTGTACCATGACAGGGGGAGATGTATCAAACCTTGTATAGAGGACACTTGGACAAGTTGCCCATAGCAACCAATCAACTCTGAGGTAGCATTTATCTAGCACAGTCCATAGAATGATAGCTAGAAGCTGATTTGTTGCCAAGGACCAGGGCCAGCTTGAGGCACATTCGACCTGTGCGGCCGAACAGAGGCGCCACCCCGTAGATAGAGGGCGCACCCCTCCCAACCATCCCGACTTCAGTGGGACAGTCCTGTTTTTTGGGCACTGCCCTGCTGCTCCATCCACGGGCCAAGATGTCCTGTGGGCGGTCCAGAGGTTGGGCACCCCCATCGCAACTGCCGGACCCCAGAAAAGAGGAATGGTGCGCGTGGCATCCATTTAGTGCAGGAAGAGGGCTGGGGGCAGCCCAGCTACTGAATGAGTGCTGGGCTCGCCCCAAGCCTGACGTGAAATGGGAGTCGTGCCATACGGGCATGCCCCCAAATAGCGTAATTCAGGGGGTGTGGCCTATGGTAATTAGACCACGCCCCATTTTTGGCCGTGCAGGGGGGTTAACGGCCGCCTCGGTCTCATTCTGCACAGGGCGCGGCTCCTCCTGGACCCAGCCCTGCTAAGGACACCACTTCCACTTGTCCTCTTTGACAAGGTTTGGTAGACGCACCTCCCCCAATGTCAGCATCAGTGGCCTGGCATTTGAGGACGTTGTTGCCCATCATTGAATCTAGAGGGATACAGAAAGCGGGAAAGTAAAGATCCTCTACGAAAAGTTGGAAGTAAAATACAGATTCCAAACTTTACTGGCTAGATTACAGGGTGGATAGTTGGGGGGAGGCTGCTAAACACAGTCATGCGTCTGATCCCTACTCAGTAAGGAGCAACCCAGGTCTGCCCAACTCCATCCATCGTGCAAGTCCAATACCATGGCCTGTAGATTCCCATGCTTGTCTTGTAACAATGGGCGTAGAACATAAAGGTTATTAGGCTGGATAGGCCAGCACAGGGGTAGCCAACCTCGGTCCTCGTGACTTACCAACAGATCACGGTTTCCAGACCACCCAGCAGGTGCTCAGTGTAGTCATTACCAACTAACACATTTGAAAAGATCCACAGGTGGAGCTAATTATATCACTTGTGAATCCGTGAGGAGACCTGCAAAACATGCACCGTTGGTAGCTCTTGAGGACCAGGCTTGGCTACCACTGGGCTAGCACATCACATAGGCTAGTTACTGGACTTGTGGTTTTATTGCAGTATTAAGAAGTGCTGGAAGAACAGCTGCTATAGACGTATAATCAGAATACAATGCAATGTCCTATTCATCTGATGTATTATCATTGCCGTTCTAGGTAACACTACAGTGACGTTACTTGGGCCACAAAACGAGATCCATCTTTGCAGCGAGGGAAAGGTTTCACCATCCTGTGTCGGCCCGCTGCCGGCTGAGATCACCCGCCTGTGGTCACCGGAAGATTGTGTATGTTCTTTTTGTTCCAATGCATATCTGCATCTCCTGTGGTTATTTTCCTTTTATTCTCCAGTTTGTGTTAAATGAACGACCCGGTCTCTGTACATGGTGGTGCCTCCTCCCTGTGCTTGTAATTATCACTTCTGATTTGTGACAGGTGAATAAGTACGTGTATGCATGCTCCTTCTGCAAGAATACAAAATATTGATTTATTCATTATTTATCTTCTGTTCCTTTCATGCTTTTCTGCAATAAAGAAATCAGGACGCCCGCTGTGCCCCCTGTAATCATTGCTCTGTGGTCTCTCCCTAATCATGGGCTGAGTGTCCATGGGAAATATTATGCGCTGATAGAGAAACAATTCCCGGACCGCTACAAGCTAATCTGTTATTGTGTAATTATCACTCCCATCTCCAATAGTCTCTGCACCTTTCCCCTGTGTCATCGCTGTCTTAGTTCTATGGTTACCTGGGTGTGTCAGGAAGATTCTCAGATATATCCTTCTTAATTATTGCAAGCAATTAGATTTTACCAATTAAAAAACTAAAGAGGTTTTGGTTTCTTTGATTGAGAGAGGAAATGAAAAACAAGATTACTAGACCCAGGGGTGAGACAGTGGTGCAGCTGCTCAAGGCACCATTGCTCCCCCGTGGAACCATCAGGGCACCATTGCTCCCCCGTGGAACCAGCATTTGGCGCTTGCAGCGTGCTACGATTGGCACACCGCTTCTTAAAAAGCTGCCCAGGGCGACCTTACGACGCTTCGGCCGTGAATGCAGAGCAGCACAGAGCGTCTTCCTGGTCCCAGCATCCTCACCCCATTATTGCACAACTTGCGTTTAGCGACGGGGCCGTCACAGGGCAGAATATTGCCCTCTGCTGCCCTGTTTGTAACAAACCATCTTCTGGTGAATTCGAGTCTCTCTAACTGCTACACATCAATAACTTAAGCAATAAATGTATTTTCATGGTCATAGTACAGTTCCAGAATCAATCACTCTATGGGGAATATTTATTACTTATCGGGTTTTAAGCATGAAAATTATATTTCTTATCGCTGCAATAACAAATGAGGTATTCAAAAACACACCAAGGGACAGGGGCTCCGTCCCTGCGATGTGTAAAAGTGAAGTGATTGCTAATGTGATCCCTTTACGTTCAGCGGCCAGCCGTACTACAGCGCATGCAGACCATGCGTGTGCGATCCATCTAGCGGCCAGTTGTGCAGAAACTAGCCCATAGACGGCAATGACTCACGCCATTTGTTAATGCAGCTCTGACCCTGGTCGGTTCACTTGTACCTCATTCAGCAAAATAAAATGTTATTTTTGCACATAACTAAGTCCAGCACTGCTATTATCCTATCGGAATCAGTATGATTTACCGCCGGCCACAGCGGTAGCCCGATAGAGGAGGAAATCCTGATCGCCCTTAAGGTAAGTATAAACTAACCTAATTCTACCCCCTAACCCTAACCCTCCTTTAGGGGTGTCTAACCCTAACCTCCCCCCAAGTGCCTAACCCTAACCCCCCTCTAAGTGCTTAAACCTAACACCCCCCTTCCCCACTGCCTGAACCTAACCCTCCCGGGGGGGGTGCCTAACCCCCCCTTCCCCTAGCCTAACGATAACCTCCCGGGGGGAAGTGCCTAACTAAGTTTCCCCCAGGAGCCCCTAACCTTTAGGCTGTCTGCGCGCGGCGCACGGCTTACCTTCGATCGGTAAGCCAGGTGTCGGGCCCTCGGCGTAGGTCTAATGACAGGCGTCTGTCATTTGTACCTTGTCGGTATTAAGCAGTCGGGAAGCGAGCGTTCGGCATTGCGCCCGCCGGCTTCCCATCCTATAAGACTGCTCACATATACGCACTATGCATTTTGTCACACGCACATCCATACACGGAAACACAGCAAGCGGCACACATCGGCTGTGATGTCATCGCGGCATCACTTACCACACACTGTACGGTGACTCTGGGACACAAATGAGACTTCAGTAGTCAGAAAGAAAAAACTTATTTTATTTATTTAAAAAAGAAAAAGACCTGATACAGAATCTTCAATTCTGGAACAAATGTAAGAAAAGGGACTTGTTACAATATTACATTTCTGCTCCTGGTGATCTCATTTCCTTCATACATTTCTCAATTAAATTATTAAAAGTGATTTGATTTGAAAAAAAAACAACAACTTTTAAATAAAATGATTTCACACATTTCTGCAAAGTTCTAAGTTGTTTTCTCTATTATAGGATAGTGCCACACTGAAATGATGTACTTCACCCCATCGTCTACATATTACATGTGGGCAGGTCATGCCAAGGACCCCAGCAGGTCGGGGGAGTCTCGCTAATGCCCCAATTCCGCATAAGAATGCAAATGGGAACGAGGTTGTGTTACTTTCTGACGCAGACGCTGGTTCAGCGGCTCTGCGCAATCAGCCTATGCGTAGAAAGTAACACAGGGCGGCCTCGCTAGCAATAGACAATAGCGCAAATGTTACTATTGCCGTAAGACCATCATAGTATCAGCTTGTTGGTCTTATAAGAGTTTCTAATTTACTTATTAACAGTAATTCTATAGCACCAGCACCGCTGCGCTTTACAGTCGGGAACAAATCAGTAATAAAAGGAGACTGGGTAATAATTACAGACAGACAGAGAGGTGTGAGGGCCCTGCTCGCAGGCTTACACTCTATAGGCAAATAGGAGTGTGATACAGGAGGATAATAGGTTGGACTAAAGCTTTAATTGTGTATATATTATTATAATCTGATTAGAGTGTACGCTTGCTGAGCCTATAGATATACTGTCATCATTTAATGGTTATTCTTCCTATACCTCCTGGTAGAAGCGGAGTTACTCTCATCATAGGGCGAGCAGCCAGGGAGACACAGTAATTATAGTAGTAAGATACATATTGCAATGGTCTATGCACCGTCAGGAGGACAGACACCCTAAGGAGGACAGACACCCTAAGGAGGACAGACACCCTAAGGAGGACAGACACGTTCCTGTTAGTGATATTGCTGAGGAACTGAGCGTCTCAGTGGGTGCTGTGTACAATATTGTCCATGAGCGATTGGGGTACAGGATACAGTGATCACGCTGGCACCGAGGCAGCTCACAGACGTGCACAGAACCAATAGGACGGGATTGTCTCTTGTGCACATGACGCAGTACCATGAGGAGAGAGCGCAGTTCCTGCAGCGTATTGTTACAGGCGATGAAACGTGGGGGCGTCATGTGACACCGGAGGCGAAGCGTCCATGACATGGAGATGTTTTGGATTACTTTGAAGGTGGGGACGATGCAAGTTTCCATCAGCAAAGAAGGTCATGGCCACCGGGTTTTGGGACCACAGGGCCGCGCTTCTAGTTCATTTCCTCACCAAGGGAGATACTGGGAATGCCGTCCACTATTGTGACACATTGAGCTGGTAGCTGAGGGCAATTAGTCGAAAACGACCTGGGTGCTGCTAACAGGCGTCGTATTGCTGCAGATTTAGGCCACATTTAGCCAACTGCACGTGGGAGTTGTTACGGCGCTACCATTGGCAGGTGCTGGACATTCCTCCCTACAGCCCTGGCTGGCACAGAGTCATTTCCATCTCTTTGGACCATTGAAGAAGCACCTGGGTGGAAGGCGATTCGCAACAGACGGTGAATGTCAGCAACCGCCATGTCCTGGCTACTGGCGCTTGTCACTGATTTCTTCTATGCCAGTATAGACGCCTGGGTGCACCGTGTGGAAAAATAATCTGTACCAAGGCCATACATACTCTCCCGAAATGGCCGGGAGCCTCCCGAAAATCGAGTGGCGCTCCCAACCACCCGGAAGACTATGCAAGTCTCCCGGAACCGGCTGCCACCAGGCCGCAATCCCCCCTACCCCAGTTGCCGCCCGCATATCCCCCGTGGCCGCCCACTTACTGAGCAAAAGAAGGCAGTCCGGGGGGGGGGGAAATTTCGCAATTCGCGCTGAATTGCTTCATCGTAGCCCCTAACCCACTTTGTAATATTGGCTCTGTACAGCAGGGGGCAGGGTCACGATGACGTGATTGAGCCACCACGCCCCCCCCGCACCACCCACCTGCTGTGAGGAGAGAGCCGACCTGTCTGCCCCCTCCTGGAGGTGTCAGCCTAAAAGTCGGTAAGTATGCCCAAGGCCATGCTATTGATTATACGTATATGTACGAGTTGCATAAATTTACGCAATGATCAGTCTTGTTACCTTATTTATTGAACCACCTTAGTACAATCTGTTTCCAGTAGGTCCTGTAAATGAACAGCATAATATACAGCCAAATGCACAGTACCGCTAACCATTCCCAATCTCTACACATAATGACAGTTACAGCGCCTCCATAAGCAAATGTACAAAGGGGAAATCAAACCCACCACTCCCTTACATTGACTTGTACTTCACATGACAATCCCCCAGGGGGCACACCGTGCATGATAAGGGGCTGATTGCAGGCCAGTGTCTTCCTGCAGCCTGTGTCACATAAGCATTACAAAATAACACTAATGGAGCATACACACGGTCAGATGTGTCAGATGAACGATTTGAACTATGAACGATTTCTGACTGCATTAAAATGAATGGAATCGTCCAAATCTGACTTCAGACACATCAGATGTCAGATATCGTTATCTAACCATCGGGAACGCACATCGTTCATCGTTCACATATGTCAGATTTTCCTTCAGATATGAACATTTTTTTAAATCGTTATCGTTCAGATCTGAATAAAAATCTGACCATCTGTATGCACCATAACTGCATACACACACACGTAACGATTTTGTTACCAACGATTTTACGAACGATTTTCTGTCAGATTATCTGTCAGATTTTTTTAAAGTGTAATAAACGATTTTTGTAACTTCCCTTAATGAAAATCGTTCAGTTGGTCAGTCAGAATGAACTACAAATGGGAACGCGCATGAACGATAATCGTTCACCGTTATAACTCAGAAACTGAATGATTTTTTCAACGATTGACGATAACGACGTTATAGTTAAATTCGTTACGTGTGTATGCACCTTTTAGGGGTAAATTTACTAATATGGGAGTTCTATTAAGAAGTTATGTTGTGGTGCTAGATAAATGAGAAGTAGAATCTGATTGGTTGCTATGGGCAACATCACTTCTTAAATAGAACTCCCATCTTAGTAAATTTACCCCTAATAATGTGTTCAATATAAAATAAACATCCATTTAAAGGGACTGTAACTTCAAATATGTAATTTGCTTAACTGTTCCTATCACAGGGCAGTGTATGTAGGGGGTATAGTTTTATGGTATCCCCCTGTGCAGACAATCAGCAAACTGATGGGGGTTGTGTCTGGCCTCTTTCCCTGGACCTGGCCACAGTTCTGTAACACCCTACTCACAATGGTGTCACACACATCCATCACTTCTAGCTCCTTCCCCTAAGCTTTTGTATAGTAAAAGGACTAGAAGAACCCAATCATATTATATAGATCATAAAGGGAAGAGAAAGGAAACAATGGTATCTGTACTGAATGGTGAGCTCTTTAAGCAGTTCCATGTTATACCCAGGGATACCACCTGGGCTTGGTTCCCCAATGTACACTTCCCTAGGGAAGGTCTGTAACGCCCAGTTTTATTGTGTATATACATGAAAGGCTGAATAATGTAATAGAGCAATCTGCAACTGTCCGAACAATATGGGGATTGTCCCCAGCTGTCTGTAATTAGGGGAATCCGCTATTAAATGCAACAAAGCTGCAGCAAAATATCAGATTAACATAGAACAATTTATTTTACATTTATGTTTCATATATTAATATTTACATTTTGGGGATTGAATTGTGCCTGGTACAATACTTCTATGCCAGCTGTAAAAAGGAAACTGACCAGGTCAGTATGTCCACTTTAGCCTTAGTAAATATCTCTCAATGTATGTCATTGGCTGGTACAGGTCACATGTTTTAGAACACTCTGATATGTTATATTTAAACAACTCTGTTCTCGTGTCTCCCTCTCGATTCACGTGAATTATGACTATTCACCGACCGTCTCTCCTCTTCCGGCACCATCGGCGACACCGCGTCCTCCCTGTGGGAAAGGGATGGATATAGGGGTCACTTTGCGTCCTGTAACCAACTGTAATGAAGTAACTGGGTACATCACCTGCAATATAATAATAACAGTACTATACACCTGGGCAGCGCTGAGTTCCTGGGGTTACGTCTAAAGGTCACTATTATTTATTTGGCACCAATTAAATCAGAAAGACTAATTAGCATAGCTGCAAATATTTATTTTATTAACATGGCACCAGGCACACCTATATAATGGCGGCAGCGGTCTGTGATAATAGCGCAGATCATTATGATGCTCCAAAGGAAAATTATCCCTCATTAACAAGATGCCTTGCTGAGACCGGCCCTCCTGCAATCTGACGGGATTCTATAGAAACCTGGAATTATTTGGAGGTCTCGTCCTAATCCAGTTGTTTCCAGGACCTTCTGTAGGGGATGCAACTAATACCCCTTTTACACCAGAGCAAAAACCTGGGTTTTTGCTGGGTCTACCCGGGTCGCAGCTCAGTGTAAAAGGGTCCCTGAAAAATAACCTGGGTCAAGTGACCCTGCAATCCAACCCAGGTAGCTACCAGGGTTGGACCCAGGATGGACCCAGGTAATGGTGCAGTGTAAACGGTGCAACCCGGGTTATCTGACCTTGGTCATGCCTAAAATGAGCTGATTGGTGGTTGTGGAGCATTCACCTCCCACTTTTTATGACCTCA
Organism: Taudactylus pleione; assembly: GCA_031769625.1. Taxonomy (NCBI): domain Eukaryota; kingdom Metazoa; phylum Chordata; class Amphibia; order Anura; family Myobatrachidae; genus Taudactylus; species Taudactylus pleione. The sequence continues at coordinate 6,004,327 of JAUIMM010000277.1, read as the reverse complement.
CAGGTTTAGCAGGGCAGACCTGAGTTCAGTGTGAACAGGACTGACCTGGGAGTAACCCAGATCAAAGGTGCAGTGTAAATGGGTCTGACCAGGGTTGGAACCATGTCCAAAAATCCAGGTCGGACCTGGGTTTTTGGTGGAAAAGAGGTATTATACAGAATTGAGATCTTAGTGGTTCAGAGGTCGTTGATGTGTAATATTATGTCTTTAGGAAGACGTTTCAGAATATACATTACATGTTCCATGGGCCCTTATACTCAATTTTAGCTTTATCCTTAAACCAGAGGTTCCAAAACTCGGTCCACAAGGCAGCCTAAAGCTGGCCACACATCTAAAGATTATCTGTCCAACCAGCCAACTAGTTGATTGGTTGGAATGAAAATCTGGTAACGTATAGGAGTAAATGATGATCAGCAATTTGCTCCTAAATGCCAGAAAACACATGAAAATGGTCATCAGACAAGTTTGAACAAATTGTTTAGATCAAACATTAAGCAAACAACAGTTTTTGTCCATTTTCCGGCGTTTGGGAGCAAATTGCTGATCATCAGTTACTCTTGTACGTTACCAGATTTTCATTCCAACCAATCAACTAGTTGGCTGGTTGGACAGATAATCTTTAAATGTGTGGCCATCTTAAAAGTCCAGGTTTTAAGGATATCCATGCTTGACCACAGGTGACTTAATTAGCACCTCAGTCAATTTGATTTAACCACCTGTGCTCAGCCATGGATATCTCTAACACCTGAACTGTTGGGGAGCCTTGAGGACCGCGTTTGGGAACCTCTGATACTAAACTAAAACCAGTTTGTAAATGGCCATAACCCTGTTCATGAATTTCCTTACATTATTATCAAAGAGCACTATCCTTTGATCTGAAAGTAACGTGCAATTATTCTCCTCATCAGGGGCTCGTGATCGCTGTCAGACGCTGCCTGACGCTTTGAAGTACAGTGTTATAAATGGAAAATAGGTCAGGGCTTTAAAACTCTTTTTTTTTCTTCATTTTAGAGATCTGAGCTGTACAGTAAAAACTAAAAAGTATTTTAATGCACCGATTGTGCTTATGTGATATCTAATATTAGTAGAATAAAATGCTAGAGAAATTTTCTAAATAATTCAACTTAATACACAATACTGACCACACTTTTCCACTTTACTGTGCCATTATCACCGTATATAAAGGGAATTCATGTAATACGTATTGCCCTAGAAGCCCCAGAGTACACCAAGCTGTTTCTATCTATGTACAGATCATTCCCCAACCTGATGTCATTCCCCGGATAATCGGCGGCTGGGGCACTTTTCTTTTTCTTTCTGTAACAGAGTAAATAAAATACGATGGCGGCAATCAGCAGCAGCGCCAGAATCACTCCCACCACGGCGCCAGCTATTGTCCCGGCCTCACTGACACCTGGAAAATATACAAAACACTATATCAAAGGATAATGTTGAGTAAGAACAGATACTGAGAGTCACATCCAGCATCTAACACAATAGCAGTGGTGTATACGTATAGGGGCTTATGTTATGTCATAGCCTGCGAAATGCAGGTACAGGAGCGATGTTGGGGAGTTTTACTTTTTAAAGCGGCAAGCATTTAAAATTCAAAATCAGATTGGTTTTTCCTTTCAAATGAATGCCGCTTTAAAAATACAGGCAGAGTCGCTGGGACCACACCCGTGCTTGTATCTCTCACATAAGCCTCATGGCACGGTGATAGAAACTCAGAATTATTCCCAGCATACAGTACTAGCGGAGTCATCATACTTTATGCAGACTACAACAGATACATGGTAATAATTCTAAATAGTTACAGAAGCATGCATTATAGGTGTATTAGCATTCCTCTGACCTGAATTACTCTGCTCTGTTTCATGTGCATCCCATTTACCCAGTCTGTAAGCTCTCACAAGCAGGGCCCTCCAGCTTCCTAGTTCTCACCAGGGCCTGATTCAGACCCGCTCGCTAGATGCGGCCGCTCGCTCCCAGCGTACGGAAATTCAGCTAAGTGATGTCAAGGCAGGCGATCGCACGGCATAAGCATGCCCACTATGTCTTGGCAAGCGATCACTTTGTGTTTATAGATGCCCACCAGCCTGTCTTATGCCGCCCACTAGCGTACGTCATCTCCTGGAAGTATATACAACCATCGGTACATCGGGTTCAATCGGATCTGACCGCAGCGCTTGCGGTTGACTATACCCTACCGCAAGCACTGCGATCACTTCAGTGTAAAAATCAACCAGGTGACGTGTACTATGACGCTGCCTGTTTATGCATGCCCCAGAAACGGCGTTGAAACACTTTGGCACGCCTGCGTCCGCAACTCCACTCCCCCGTTACTACTGCTCTGCCCCGGTTACCACCCACAAACGATCTCTCCTGTCACTCATTCCACTGGGCTGTCTTTGCAGGGCGAGCGAGCACCTTCCGATCACTCGTACTAGTTTGTGCGAGCGCACTGCGTACTACACACATTCGCACAGTAGCGAACATCGTCTGCAACGAGCGGCCGCTTGCTAGCGAGCGGGTCTGAATCAGGCCCCATGTACTATGCTTCTTTCCACTTACAGTCAGGGACTCATGGCCCTGATTCATCACGGATCGCAACTGCATAAACGTACACAGATCGGCGGATGGTGCGTACGGCGTATGCATTGCAGAGCGTGTGCGAGAGTTAGCATTGTGAGCGCTCTGCGATCACTCACACAGAAAGAAAGCCATTGCAGAGTGAGTGACAGGTTGTCAGCATTGGGGGTGGTTGCATAAACGCAGGCGTGGCTGTCTGCTTGAACGACGTTGCATGGGCGTGCATAAATTAGCCACTGCAACGGCATACGCAGCTTGTGTCCTCACTGCGTGCAACGAGATTAGCAATTACTGAGTAAGGTCAGGGCTGCTGTAATTGTGCGTGAGGGGGCGATGTTACCCGATGTTCCCGATGTATACGCAGGACTGCAAGGTATTACGGATGTGAGATAGTGGTAGTGGGCGTCTCTATGCTGGCTGTGCGACGGCTTTGCGATTGCATTCATTACCATATTTTTGCAGCATAACTCTGTGCATAATCGCAGCTGCAAACGCAATAGCGATCCGTAGTGAATCAGGGCCTGTGATCGTTCCTGTCTGTCAGGACACACGGTCGCTGAGTGCTTTGTGCATATACAGTATATTGTATTGTTTGTGTTTTATTGTAATTTACCCTGTAAGGCGCTACGGACTCTCTGTGGTAATAATAATAATAATAATAATAATGTCTTTCTCTCCTTGAGCTAAGATTCATTCTATTGCTGATAACCAGATATTGGGTCAGACACAGCAGATTTGAATTGGGTTGGCCTCTCTTTTTTACATTTCCCCTTCACTAGGCAGACGCCCCTCCCACAGCCCTACCATGGAGGACCCTGCAGAACTCTGTGGTGAAATGCGTGGTCCCCCCAGTGCCTGACAATATAAAAGGGATGGATTTGACAGCTCAGTTGCATTAAACTGCATAGGATGCATCTTAATGTATGGGCACACTGAGCACTGGCCAGGGCCCCATGATTCTAGGGACCCTCAAGCATGGGTCGACTGGGCTGGGGGCAGAGTGTGCGCCTGGTAGGCCTGTGCATCGGGCAGCTGGCTGAGATGCCGGCAGAGAAAAATACTCCCCGGCCGCTCTGATTGTAAATCACACGCATTCTCTACCTGCCTCCCAGCTACAGCCACTGAGATAGATTAAGGTGGTTGTGGGGCAACAGAGATCACGTACCCCCGGGTTCCACTCTCTCAGGGGGACCCCATACTTTAATCACAGCTGGAGTGCAGAGCAGGAACTGCACTGCGAGCTGGAGAAGATAGTTGTAAAGTCCATAATCCTTGCTTTACATCATGGTTTTTTCACATTTAAACATTTGTGATTTTGTTCAAAGTGCCAAAAAATTTAAAAGTTTAAGTTTTTTGACCACTTACATTTGTATTCTCGTGAATGGGTGTGTAGGGGCCCCAGTGCATTGCTTTTCCCAGGGCCTGCCATGCTGCTAAGATGGCCCTGGCTGCAGGTGTCGCTATTGTTATTGGATAAGAGCCGGCAGCCAGTCCAATCAGTTTCTGCACTCACTGCAAACCCAGCGGGTTTAATTGGTGGCATCAATTTCACTGTCCGTTCCCTCTGTACATCCCAGTGGACCATAGCCTGAGTAAGACTACATGGGGCCCCGTCAAAATACACTCTTACTCCTCTCCATTATATTTATAAATTAAACTAATAAATGAAACACCTAAATACTGTCACTTCTGTGCTGGTCTGGTAACAGGATTGGGTGGGGGGACTCTGGGGGCTCCACACTACACCATACAGTTATGCTGGAGGGAAGGAGTGTCCCAGCTGGTACTGCAGTACGTGTAATACCCTGTTGATATGTACGTATCTCTTCCCCATAGTCTGAGTGGTCTGATGCTTTCATAACCGTGATCTAAATATTGATTCTCGGTGACTGACAACTCCCCAGACGTCAGCCTGTTTGAATTGCTAGTTGTCAGTACAAGTTCCTCTCAATTGTGTGATCCGTTTCTCTAAAGGAAAACATTGCGCTGTTATTCGCCATAGTACCAGACAGATGGTAAACACTGAACGGTCGTCCCTGAGTCAGGGAGAGGTGGGGATATTGTACAGCGCTGTGGAACATGTTGGTGCTATAGAAATAACGGAATACGATATTACTTGATACTGATATAGTCACTTGGCAGGTGGCTTGTCCCAGTTCATTGGAGGCCGTACAGCGATAGATCCCAGACATGGCCTGTGACAGGTTAGTGAGCAGGAGCGATCCGGTTACCTGATCTGTAGCAGAAAAGACCAAATGCAGTAAATACATTAAACCAGGTCTGACCAGTGTTATACATGTTATTATAGTACTCTTACCTACTCTCCCAGAAGCTGCGAGTGACTCACGATTTCCATGTAGTCCCCCGACCCCCAGGAGAGTGGGTGCAAAGCAGTAATCACAGGTCTCTATGGAGGGGGCGAGACTAAACTTGTGCAAAGTGCATTGTTTTAAGCTTGCCCCTTCCCACAGACCCACTATTTGCTGCATTTTGCCAAGAAGTACAGAGCCTTATGACATGAGAACCCAGCCCTGCCCCCAAAGTGCTCAGCTGCATCTCCTCTCCTGGCTTCTCCCAGAGAGGAGAAATATAAATTCGGCAAGTATGTATTATGATTGGTCCCTTATGTTACCATCCTCACATCATGAAACTGTCCTTGTCACATGCAGCCTTCTCACTAACATGTCACTCATCTCCTTACATACTCTGATCTGCTGGGGGACTCTACTCCTTCCACTATATAACTCTCAGTCTGTGACTTCCTGCTGCTCACATTCCTTTTCTCACTTCATGCCACTGCCCGTCACATGCAGCCCTGTCCTCACTGACACATCACTAATCTCCTGATATACTCTGTGCTGCTGGGGACCCTGCTTCTTCCACTATATAACTCTCTGTGGCTTCCTGCTGCCTCCAATCCCCTCCTCACATCATGTCACTGCCCCTGTCAACATGCTGCCCTGTCCTCACTGACACACTCATCTCCTGATATACTCTGTGCTGCTGGGGACCCTGCTCTTCCCACTATACAACTTTCAGTCTGTGGCTTCCTGCTGCCTCAATTCCCCCTACTCCCATCATGTCACTGCCCCGGTCACATGCAGCCACGTCCTCACTGACACATCACTCATCTCCTGATATACTCTGCATGTGACAGAGTGTCTCGATCAGCACAATCTGCCCACAATAAGGGCAGTCACAGTGCATTCAGTGAGGCCACCAAGTGCCAGGTCGCAAGGCTATCATGGTGCCACATCACCCCTCCAGGTATCCATGCAGTATCACAGGACAGCACTTGGACAGAGAACCGTGACCATATAGAGAGACGCCCAGTGACATGAACTAATTATGTTATGACACTGTCCATAAAGCGAGGAAAAGAAGAAGCTAAGAGGAGCCCTAGGGTAAGCAAACTACTGCTTGGTATACAGAGAACTGGCATTAGGATTGGAGAGATCTTGGAGGGGGGGTTCTGGGTGCCAGGGGTTATATAGATGGGGAATGTTCTTTCTGGTACATAAATACTGTATATGTTAGTATATTTGTATCTATATGTTTCATAGTATATTGTGTACCATAAACATTACAGTCAGGTGCATAAATATTGGGACATTGACAGAATTTTCATATTTTGGCCTCTATTCACCACCACAACGGCTTTGAACTGAAACAAACAAGATGTGTTTTACCTGCAGACTTTCAGATTTAATTTCAGGGTAATTACATCCAAATCAGGTGAACGGTGTAGGAATTACAACGGTTTCTATATGTGCCTCCCACTTTTTAAGGGGCCAAAAGTAATGGGACTATCAACTCAAAAGCTATTTAATGGACATGTGTGGGCTATTCCCTCGTTATTTCATTATCAATTAAGCAGGTAAAAGGTCTGGAGTTGATTCTAGGTGTGACATTTGCATTTGGAATCAGTTGCTGTCGACTCTCAATATGAGATCCAAAGAGCTGTCACTATCGGTGAAGCAAGCCATCATTAGGCTGAGAAATCAATACAAACCCATCAGAGAGATAGCAAAAACATTAGGTGTGGCCAAATCAACTGTTTGGAACATTCTTAAAAAGAAAGAACGCACCGGAGAGCTCAGCAACACCAAAAGACCCGGAAGACCACTGAAAACAACTGTGGTGGATGACAGAAGAATTATTTCCCTGGTGAAGAAAAACCCCTTCACAACAGTTGGCCAAATCAAGAACACTCTCCAGGAGGTAGGTGTATATGTGTCAAAGTCAACAATCAAGAGAAGACTTCACAAGAGTGAATATAGAGGGTTCACCACAAGATGTAAACCATTGGTGAGCCTCAAAAACAGGAAGACAAAAAAGCCATTACAATTCTGGAACAACATCCTATGGACAGATGAGACAAAGATCAACTTGTACCAGAGTGTTGGGAAGAGAAGAGTATGGAGAAGGAAAAGAACTGCTCATCATCCAAAACATACCACCTCATCAGTGAAGCATGGTGGTGGTAGTGTCATGGCATGGGCATGTATGGCTGCCAATGGAACTGGTTCCCTTGTATTTATTGATGATGTGACTGCTGACAAAAGCAGCAGAATGAATTCTGAAGTGTTTCGGGCAATATTATATGCTCATATTCAGTCAAATGCTTCAGAACTCATTGGACGGCACTTCAGTGCAGATGGACAATGACCCGAAGCATACTGCAAAAGCAACCAAAGAGTTTTTTAAGGCTAAAAAGTGGAATGTTATGCAATGGCCAAGTCAATCCCCTGACCTGAATCCGATTGAGCATGCATTTCACTTGATGAAGACAAAACTGAAGGGAAAATGCCCCAAGAACAAGCAGGAACTGAAGACATTTGCAGTAGAGGCCTGGCAGAGCATCACCAGGGATGAAACCCAGTGTCTGGTGATGTCTATACGTTCCAGAAATTAGGCTGTAATTGCCTGCAAAGGATTTGCAACAAAGTATTAAAAAGTGAAAGTTAGATTTAGGATTGTTTAGTTTGTCCCATTACTTTTGGCCCCTTAAAAAGTGGGAGGCACATATAGAAACCGTTGTAATTCCTACACCGTTCACCTGATTTGGATGTAATTACCCTCAAATTAAATCTGAAAGTCTGCAGTTAAAGCACATTTTGTTTGTGTCTTTTCAAAGCCATTGTGGTGGTGAATAGAGGCCAAAATATGAAAATTCTGTCAATGTCCCAATATTTATGCACCTGACTGTATATTATGAAACATACAAATATAAAAGCTCTCAATAGTCAGATGGATATAAACCAGCAGGATAGTCATATACAGGTTTGTACTGGTAATTGTGGTCTCTATTAACTGGTGGGGAAATTTGTACATTTAATATTGGGGCTGTTGGGGAACAGTTCTGCTTATTACATGGGGATGCTATTAATTTAATGCCTGGCTGGTTGGGGGGATAAGGCAGGTTATTAATTTACTTCAGGACAAGTTGGAGAAAGGAGGTCCTATTAAGTGAACGTAGAAATGCTATCGGTGTAAAGTCAGGCTGGTTGGGGTGAGGGTGGCCTAGAGTGTGCCCCCATTGCTCAGCATCAAGGAGGTGAGTAGTACATATGTCTTTTACAAAACAGGGCTGCAATGCTCCAGGCTCCAAGTGAGTGAGCCTCAGGACCCCAGCAGCAGCAGCAGCACCGGGTAGTCACAGCTGCAAGAGCAGATATTAGAGGACAGTACAGGGTTGGAGAACGGTTTGGTGATTGTAAAGGGCTGTACATGCCCCAACAGGACGGCGGCAGCTTCTACTCCCACCAATATGGCTGACATAATCACTCCCACCAATAGGGCTGACATAATCACTCCCACCAATAGGGCTGACATAATCACTCCCACCAATAGGGCTGACATAATCACTCCCACCAACAGGGCTGACATAATCACTCCCACCAACAGGGCTGACATAATCACTCCCACCAATAGGGCTGACATAATCACTCCCACCAATAGGGCTGACATAATCACTCCCACCAACATGGCTGACATAATCACTCCCACCAATAGGGCTGACATAATCACTCCCACCAACAGGGCTGACATAATCACTCCCACCAACCGGGCTGACATAATCACTCCCACCAACATGGCTGACATAATCACTCCCACCAATAGGGCTGACATAATCACTCCCACCAATATGGCTGACATAATCACTCCCACCAATAGGGCTGACATAATCACTCCCACCAACAGGGCTGACATAATCACTCCCACCAACCGGGCTGACATAATCACTCCCACCAACAGGGCTGACATAATCACTGCCACCAATATGGCTGACATAATCACTCCCTCCAATATGGCTGACAATCACTCCCACCAATATGGCTGAAAATAATCACTGCCACCAACAGGGCTGACATAATCACTCCCACCAATATGGCTGACATAATCACTGCCACCAATATGGCTGAAAATAATCACTGCCACCAACAGGGCTGACATAATCACTCCCACCAATATGGCTGACATAATCACTGCCACCAATATAGCTGACATAATCACTCCCTCCAATATGGCTGACAATCACTCCCACCAATATGGCTGAAATAATCACTCCCACCAATATGGCTGACATAATCACTGCCACCAATATAGATGACATAATCACTCCCTCCAATATGGCTGACATAATCGCTCCCACCAATAGGGCTGACATAATCACTCCCACCAATAGGGCTGACATAATCACTCCCACCAATAGGGCTGACATAATCATAATGGCTGCTAAAATTCCTGACAGCAAAAGCAGCCGACAGACCTTGACCCAGAAACACCCAAACCACCAACGGTACACCTCCCAACGCTGCTTCATTATGTCATTCTAGACTCTTAGTGGACACGTAGCACTTACTTACTTTCCATCATTCCCGGGAGCAGAGGTGTCTTGGAGCCCACCAGGGACCAGGTGTAAATGGGCTTGGGGTTGGCAGTGGAGGAGCAGGTCAGGGTCCCATCTTGTCCCATGACGGTGTTACCCTTCGACTGACAGGTTGGTGATGTTGGAGGAACTGAAAATGAAATTTGTAGCTGGGTGATGACTTTTATATGAAGCACTTACATTTATAGGAATTTATAGCCTACAAGTAGAACCGGGACACCTGACGGACGGGGGATTCATTCTGATGTGTTGTGTGGTTGGGGGAGGACTGGGGCTCCGGGGGGATCATAAATGATGGGTGGAATTCTGCGTGGAGCACTCAAGGCCAAACTTCACTGTTAAAATTCTGCAGCCAAATGCAGAATGAGCAGGGGCAGAACTATGAGAGGCAATGGAGGTGCCTGCCGCCGGGCGCCAGCACTGAAGGGGCACCTCCTCCATTTTCCACAATATATTCACCCCACTTAGGGCTGTAACTATGTACCAGGAGCGTATCATCACGGCCGCCCAATACATGGCACCCCTTCCCGGCACCTAAGAAGCTCCCATAACCATATACAATGCATCCAGAAAGTATTCACAGCGCTTCATGTTTTCCAAATTTGTTGTTACAGCCTTATTCCAAAATGGAATAAATAAATTTTTGTCCTCAAAATTCTACACACAATACCCCATAATGACAACGTGTAAAATGTTTTCTTGAGATTTTTGCAATTTTAAATTAAAAAAAAAAAAAAAAAAGAAAATACATGTAGGAACATCTCAAGGTTGATCAGTGGAAGCAGAATGCACCTGAGCTCAATTTTGAGCTTCATGGTAAAGGGTCTAAATACTTATGTACATGTGATTTCTTAGGTTTTTTTTTTGTTTTTTTTTGTTAAATAAATTCGCAAAAATCTAAAAAAAAGAAAACATTTTTACACGTTGTCATTATGGGGAATTGTGTGTAGAATTTTGAGGACAAAAATTAATTTATTCCATTTTGGAATAAGGCTGTAACATAACAAAATGTGGAAAAAGTGAAGCGCTGTGAATACTTTCCGGATGCACTGTACTAGTACAGGGCTCTGTGTCAGCTGCCGCTGCCATCTAACTTTGTAGCCTGTCCCTGCTCTTCAGCAGCTTCTTATTGCCAGTGACACGTCCGGTGCCCCCCTCACCCAAAACTCCCGGTCCCACTCCACCCAGGCAGCAGCCCTAGCCAGGGACCCGTGCAGCAGTCCTGGTGCTCCCACTCACCTCAGGACCCGATGCTGCCGACACAGCACTTGGATTTGCGATGCCGACAGAAGGCGTTTTTTTTCTTCAGGCGCTTCCTACGACATTACCATATTTTAGCGTTGCGATGCTATTAGCGTATAAATCTGAATCAGGCGCTAGATCAATAATCTGTTCAAAAAGTTACTGATTAGAAACTAGAGCGCATCAGCCGGGTAAACAGTGTCCAATCCTTATGCTCAGAGACATAAAAGTCCTCATGCGAAATCATCTAAGCGCCATATGTACGTACATGGTGCCTAGAATTATGCAAGGTTCCCTTTAAGATTGTTCCCTCATTACAATAAACCCCATTTCCATCCCTTGAGCCTCTTACCCAGGACAGACAGCTGTACAATCCCAGATCCGGTGCCGCTGAAATCCGGCGGGTTGTTGACCTCGCAGACGTAAGTCCCGTTGTCAGACCAAGCCAGGTTACTTATCCGTAATGAGGCAACCCCTGAGGTGGGGGGGCTCTGGACGACACTCAGCCGATCCGCCTGGGATCCAGGTTTATACGACTTTCCGTCGTAGTAATAAATCTGGGAAGAGGAATAACATGGCGGCGATGAGACGGTGGCGCTGATACCGCATGGATCATGCAAAGAAGTCCAATGAGGAAGCCATAAAAAGCCGCATGAAAAAGTAGCGCAGGTGGAATCTCAATATGCGTCCAGCTTTGCGCCAGTCGCATATATTTGTCTGGGTTAGGTCATGCGCACGTCAGATGCACTCTCACACAACCAGGTCATCAGCACAAGAACATTGGTTTTTCTCATTTTGCTTGGAAAACATATTCTCTCTGTGTCAGCTTAGATTTAGCTTAGAACCATGTAAGATACAGCAGGTACAATCTCCCTTCTCACGCAATAATGAAAGCAGAGAAAATAAATCCTAAAATATCTTCACTTTATAATCACATAATGCAGTCATACGTAATGAGGGCAATCCGCAGTCAGACAAGTGCTGGCGACTTCACCATCAGCAGCGCGGATTTGCACCAGGTACTCGCTGATGATGCAGCTACCGATAGATTTGCGTCTCCATGTCAGGTTAGTTTGCCATTACATGAACATTCCATTACTGTGCCCTGTATTTGCTGGTTTCCTGCCCAAGTGCCACCTCTCCTGTCATAACGCAATCTGATCTGTTACCCTGTAATCCAAATACAAGTGCCACAGGGGCAGAGACAGTGCCACTACCTTGGCCTTGTGCCCTGGGCAGTGCCACTGCTTACACACCCCCAGTAACGGCCTGGTATCTAACAAAAGTAACAACAAGGAGCTCTTCACACCCTTGGGCTGTCATGATGAATGTCTTCACCTGAAGATAAAGTTTTGAAGTAAAAAATACTGTTTATGCATTGTTTTTGTATTTCTGGGAAATCTCAGGTGGACATAGTGACTGGGGAATCTCTGGTGGACATAGTGACTGGGGAAATATCTGGTGGACATAGTGACTGGGGAAATATCTGGTGGACATAGTGACTGGGGAAATCTCTGATGGACATAGTGACTGGGGAAATATCTGGTGGACATAGTGACTGGGGAAATATCTGGTGGACATAGTGACTGGGGAATCTCTGGTGGACATAGTGACTGGGGAATCTCTGGTGGACATAGTGACTGGGGAATCTCTGGTGGACATAGTGACTGGGGAATCTCTGGTGGACATAGTGACTGGGGAATCTCTGGTGGACATAGTGACTGGGAAATATCTGGTGGACACAGTGACTGGGAAATCTCTGGTGGACACAGTGACTGGGGAATCTCTGGTGGACACAGTGACTGGGGAATCTCTGATGGACACAGTGACTGGGGAATCTCTGATGGACATAGTGACTGGGGAATCTCTGATGGAAAACTGTGCTGCCCATTTGCTTTCAGTTCCTCACCAGCACTAGACTAGAGATGACAGGTGGAATCTGATTGGTTGTTATGGTCGCCACAGTTTTCCTGTGCACTAGTTTACCTAACTTTCCCCATTTGTCACTTGCATCTAACTATGCAGTAGTATAGGTCTCACTAGTAACCAATATGGTGTTTTGTGGGTGGACAGAAAATCAGGTGGCTTAAACATTAACAAAGTTAACCTGATACATAAACTTGCAGCCCTGCAAGGAGATCCACGAATCAGAAGACAGGATTGAGAACCACACTTAAAGCATTTATACACCCTAACTGCCCCAAATTCACTGGGACACTTCCAATTGGGATTTGTTTTTTTGTTATTTTTTTTAACTGAGGAGATTGTTTAGGTGAATTACCAGCTGCTTGTTGCTGAATATGCTCATTTATTAAATCATCAAACACTCAGGGAAATATTGTAGCATATACTTTAACGATACCAGTGCAGGTCAACTTTATAACATGGAGGACTAGCAGGATGTGGAAGGTTCTTGGAAGAGAGTACACGGTCACAAGGAAGAGAGGCTACAAGAGTTACAACTTATGATGCAGCGCCACCTACTGTCCCTATAGTATAGCTTCTCATATCCTACTTAGCCTATAGTTGTTGTTATACTGCAACATTGATTTCATATTGTAATAAACACACTTTCATACAACAAAAAAACAAACAATAATATACAGTATACATATATATATATATATAATAATTTCTACCTGTCGTCCAGTTGACGCCGTTGTGGTGCCAGAAGCAAACTTCCATTCTAGAATAAACTGAGACTGAATAGTGGTGGTGGAGTACATACATGGCAGGGTGACGCTAGCCCCAGACCTCCCCACTACCACTTTCTCAGGTATAGTCACCTCCACAGTCTGTACCAAACCTGAAAGAAATGGAAAAATAATTGAAAGACAAATGTCACCTCATGTCCTGTAAGACCTAGAACATTTCAAGTTGTCCTACTGACACAAACTGAGGCACCAATGTGCAGTTATACGGTATACATTGCAAGTCCTGATAAGTGGTGCATCATAGACTCTTTATTGATTGATTTTCCCTAATACCCCTTTACATTCCCAGCACTGAACCCCAATACCTCCAAACCTGCGCTCATCTCTAAATATGACACCTTGCTGTTATTTTGGGTCCAGATGCCCCAGTTCACCTTTCCTTACTCTGGGGTCGATTTATCAAGTAGTGAAAAGTGTGGAGAAGTTGCCTATATATAGTTACACATGTTGCTCACCTGTTGCGTAATATCAGGCCACCAGTTACTTGTAATCAGACAGTCCTGAAATGATTCACAGTCCAGGGGTGATGAGCAGACAATGCTACAGTCAGCAAGGTCCAAAAAGCAGTGGTGGGCCAGATGCACAGGAAGACAACAGCAACAATCAGGGATGAGACAGAAACGTGATCCAAGGAGGATCCCAGTATTCCGTACGCAGCAATTTTTAGCAATAAGAAAAAGGATAGCGCAGCAGCTGCAAAGAAAACCATATTATCCCAATGGATTTCTACTGACACTTTAACACTCAGGGGCCTATTCATCATACCTTAAAAATAGATGGAGGTAATTAGGTTTAGAACTGGCATGGAGTTCTACCTAATTACCGGAGAAATCCATCATTCCTCCTCTCCATAACTATCTAGTCCGAAAAGCTGTAATTTTTGCGATGACAGCTTTTTGGGAAATAGATAGTTATCCCTGCCTGCTCCAAGTTACCGCAGCTGGAAACAGTGCTGCGCATGCGCTGTTACATTCGTAAACCCAGTGCATGCGCAGCACTACCTACAGCTGCGATAAGTTTGTGTGCCCCCCCCCAACCCCCCTTCCCCCTCCGCTCACTTCCCCCCCGTCCCGCACTTACCTGTCCGCGCAGCAGTCTCCGGCTCCGTCCTGCTGGTCTGACACGTGCTCTCCCAGCACACCACAGTACAGTTTAGAAAAAAAAAAACTTTTTCCTTTTGTCTCTAAACTTTATTGTGTTCTGCTGGGAGAACACAGTCTGCGAGCAACCACCGGAGCCAGAGGAGAGACCAGAGCACCGGAGGGAGCTGCAGGGGACCTGTCCAGCTGGAAGCAGGTAAGTCTCACCTGCTATTCGCCACCTCACAGTGACGGATAGTACCTCCATCAAATTCCGAAAATACATAATTTTCGGAATTTGATGAATACCATAATTTGCACATCCCCATACTAATGCACTAATGTACTAATGTACACATACTAATGTACCCATATACTAATGTACTAATGTACACATACTAATGTACCCATATACTAATGCACTAATGTACACATACTAATGTACCCATATACTAATGTACTAATGTACACATACTAATGTACTAATGTACCCATATACTAATGTACTAATGTACACATACTAATGTACCCATATACTAATGCACTAATGTACACATACTAATGTACCCATATACTAATGCACTAATGTACACATACTAATGTACTAATGTACCCATATACTAATGTACTAATGTATGGGGAGTGTGGAAATTAACGCAGGGGGACTTAGCAAGGAGATATCAGTGTTATCTCCTGTGCTAAGTGGCTTCATGAATACTAAAATAACGTTATTTAGGGAAAATGGCCTTAAAAACGTTATTTTAGTGTTGATGAATAGGCCCCTCAATCTTTTACAGCCTAGAATTGCGTACCTATTTAACATGGATTGGCTAGAACTATCCCGTAATAAAGACAAGGAAGCAGAGATGTTCTTTAATATTTGGCTTCCGTATGTTCACACATTAACACCTCAGGTTAAAGACACGCTCCGTGCCGCAGTCCAACTTACAGCCTGGTATAATGAAGAAACCTTGTCCTCAGGTACACCCCCATTTTAGGTCCTGTAATGCAAAGTCAGTGTAAGTAAAAAGACCTGGACAGTTTGGGGAGTGCTCAAGAGCAGGCTCAGTACAATCACCTAGCATTGACTGCTAGTGTGATCTCACTATGGGGGTCTATTTACAAAAATGTGTTAGGAGATAAAGTGAACGGTGATAAAGTACTAGCCAATCAGCCCCTAACTGCCATGTCACAGGCTGTGTTTGAAAAAATGGCAGTTAGGAGCTGATTGGCTGGTACCTTATTACCGTTCACTTTATCTCCTAACACAGCTTAGTAAATAGACCCCTATAAGTGTTAGGGAGCGTGATTCCAATCAATGACAGGTTAGTTGTCACCACATGTGCAAACACATTTATATACAGGGAGCTGGAGACGCATCTTAACCTCCAGAATCTCTTCTAGTCATATCATCTAGCCAGGGGCAGAACTCTGGGTGACAATGGAGGCGCCTGCCGCCAGGCTCCAGCACTGAAGGGGCGCCTCCTCCATTGCCCACAATATATTCATCCCACTTAGGGCTGTAACTATGTCCCCGGAGTGCACAGTCACAGCCATCCAATACATGACACCTCTTCCCGGCTCCCGAGAACCCACTATACACTAGTGGAGAGCTCCATGTGTGTGTGTGTGTATATATATATATATATATATATATATATATATCTCGCATAAATACAAACAGAAGTGTCTGGTTTTACAGCCCGACACTTAGTAAATGAGCCCCTTAGTAAGACAGATGAAGAGCGTGGTTGCACACAGATATACAAGTGTCACATATCAAATGAATCAGCAGAGTCTCCTGGTGCGTCCTTGTCACATCGCACTGCGACTAAGACACATTCTGGCAAAAAAAAAAAAAGACACAGGCACTAGCAGACTTGCACGGGACCCGACTGCTCACTCATGCCAGGAATATCGCGCTGTATGGCGGATTGAGGCTAGATGCATGAGGACGCATCTGTAATTTGTGCGGCCGCCTCATGTTGTGGATAACTGCCCCGTCTAATTTGGTCACCTTTGTACTTTGATCATTGTGTTGTATGGCCTATGGGCGCTCTCTCTCTCTCTATATATAAATATATATATATATATATATATATATATATAGTCTGACCCTGTGCCGGCACTTTACAGTGTGTCCCAACACCCGAAAATGGAGGCATGGCAGAATTACCATAGGCCACACCTCTACATGATGTTATTTGCCTACATGGCACGCCTCCAAATAACGTCAGGCTGGCTGGGGAGAGCCTCACTAGCTGGGCTTCCCCCAGACCCTCTCCCGTCACTGAATGCGTGCATCATCATTCCGGCTCTGGGGTCCGGCACCGCCACACAGCTGCGGCGGTGGGGGTCCCCAACCTCCCAATTTGACCACCCACGGGCCACTTGGGCCCACTGGTGGAACAGTACTGTCCCGCTGAAATCAGGATGTTGGGGAGGGGTGCGCCCTCTACGGGTGGCGCCCCTGTTCGACCGCACTGATCGTACAACACCCCTAGAGCCGGCCCTGGCCTGTCCCTACTCATTAGTGTTGCTGCTCCTCAGCACCTTCTTATGTCAGTGTGACCCGTCCGGCGCCCCCCTCACCCACAACGCTCTGTCTCACTCCTCCATGGCATGCCTATGGTCTGTGTGTAACTACGGGTGTATCTGCTTACGTCACAGTGTCAGCGGCTGTGACCGGGGGGCACCAAATTATAACTTGCCTCCGGGGACCTGGAATTAATTTACACCACTGCATCCACCCAATTTGTCAAAGTAAGCAACGTGAGTACCAAATAGGCACTTATGTAGCGAAATACATATCACCAGCTGTGACAATAATGACCTTGGTGCAGTTATATGGGTTATCCATTCAGGGGTACAGCCCCATGCTATATAAATATCATATTCAAAAAGGTAGATAACGCCCAAGTAGAGGAAAGGGACGTTGCCTGTAGCAATAGGATAAGTAGCACTATACTCTGGCCAATAGGCCTTGTTACCACTCCGTCCAACATCAAAGGCTTCCAGCAAACTGGTTACCAGAAGATAATGACCGGAGATGATGCTGGTCCGCTTGATGTGTACCCCTCTAGGTACAGGACCTTCCACAGGGGTGCACAGGTATAACCAGACAATACTAGTCCTTATACCCCCATTATACACACTTCAGTGCCACACAGAGGGCGGGATGTACTAAGGTTGCGGTGAACATTCCGTCAGTCACCGCAACCTTACTAATCGCATATGCAATTAGTATTGCAAAGGACAACTCTTGCGCTAAGAGCTGCCCTTTGCGAAGCAGCCAACGCCGTGTGAGGGGATCTCCATGGGACCCCGCCCCCTCCGAACCCTGGGAGCTTCCTGCTGGTGACCTGTGCAGGAAGGACCCAGGAGGAGCACAGGCCAGTGACTAGAAGACTCAGGTGAATGGGGCTAGCGCTGGGCGATGTCGAGGCGGCGGCGAAGTGTCGGGTGCGAGCTGTGGTAAGAAGCCCATAGGCTCCTACAAGGTAATGCCAGGTTTTTCTGTCGTTACCCGCAGCACCAATAATAGGGCTACTGCTGACTGCAATGTGCGGCCGCCATTGCTGGGGGAACCCTCTGCCGGCTAATTATGCGCGGTGTAGCCCATAGGTTACAGTGGCTAGCGCCATCTTCAGATGACGTTAGCTGCAGTGGCCAATCTCCGGCATGCATCGCATTCCAGAAGCTGGTAAATTTGGCAGCATCGCATCCCCCATAGAAACCTATAGGAAATGCGGCTGCCTGCCGGAATGGAGGGATTGGAAATATCTGTTGCAGCCCCTCTGTCATACATCCGGGGGAAACTTAATATTTGTGGTTAACCCCCGAAAATGTATATTTTCGGAGATTAAGCTGCAAATAAACAATGATAAATGGGCCCCATAGTTTCATATACACAGAACAGAATAGTATTGGGACAGTGCGATTAATCAATGTAAAAGGGGCATTTACCATATAATATAAAATATGTATGAAATAGAAACACAGATTAAATTGGATTAAACACAAACATCTGTTGTTTTCCTCTTTACAATTCAATGGAAATATCAATGATGTAATGTGATTAGATGGCCGTGACGTCATAGGTTATAGCAAACGCAGGAAAGACTAAAGTACTCTCAGCTAAAGGTGAACACAAGCAATCAGCCAATCAGATTATTAGCGGTGATTGGCATCATCATCATCGCTGCGCACGAGCAGGCCTGCATTGTGGTAAGTCAACGCTTAGCGCTGACGGCCGGTATCGATGGGGATCCGTTATCGCTCAGCTACGCCAAAAATCTTCACGGTGAATAGTTTTCTATCACTATGATGGGAATTAGGAAATAAGGGGCCTGATTCAGACCCACTCGCGAGCGGCTGTCCGCTCGCAAGTGGGTCGATGTTCTGGACTGAGCATGCGCACGACGGAGGGAGCTCCGTCGTCTGCATGCGCCAGACGCGACGAGCGAAGGAAAGTCCTTCGCTCGTTGTGTCCGGTCAAAGGGGGCGTGCTGTCAAAAGCCGGCCCACTGACATCACTAGTGATGTCAGTGGGAGTGATTTGGGCTCTGATAGAGCCAAAATCACTCCGGAGCTTGCGGGTTGAAAACCTCAACCGCAGGCTCCGGCTCGCAATTTCGATGGTCGCGATGGTCTCGACCATCGCGGCCATCAAAATGCACGCTCGTATAGCCTGTGGGTGGTGACCCACAGCTATACGAGCGTCCAGAAGGATGCTCCATTTTCATGGAGCCCGGCCCTCATTCAGAGCGTGCGCTCTGCTCAGAGCGTACGGCTCTGAATGAGGGCCAAGGCTTTTTGGGGATATTTCATAATTAGACATTTCAATAGCAAAAAGCAACAGAGTCCCCGGGAAATTGTGGCATATTCAATTCTTATTAGTCCCCAAAAGAAAGCTCAGGAACTATTACAGTGCAGAACAGGAGGCGCTGCGTATATAAACACCCATTAGATGTAGAAAGACGACTAAATAAATATAAACGTGCCCCAGATAAACACCGGTTTGTCCGGAGAATAAACTGTGAATAATCACATCACAGGCAATCAGCCGTTTCCTGCCATCAGCGATGACCAGGTACAGCGCTGGGTGGGTTAGTGATGGTTTCACACCGTCCCGGTTACTTCCTCTTCCTGGCTGTTAAACATCAATAGTCAGAGCCCCTTCCTCTGTTTGCATAATAATATCTATTATAGTAAAGTATATCCAAAGCGGCGACTTACCCCTCTGAGACAGGAGGCCTGGTATTAGGAGAAATAGACATTTATAGAACATTCTGAGGGAATGTGGAGTCTGTCTGTCCGCTGAAGCGATGTCTGGAACCTGTTATCTGCACAACTATTGTGCTGCAACAAGGGAGCAGTGAGTCACTGATACCGGCCCAGCCGCTGGTATTTACCTATCTTCTTACACTAATCGTGAGCCTGGGAGACAGGTACTGGGGTGTCACCTAGCGAAGGTTTCATAGGGTCGGTCACAAATGTCAGTGGGGTCTATATTCACATTTCACTGAGTGCCTTAAGGCCTTAAATGACGACTGTGGTGAAACTAAACAGTATATCCAAATAATATTTTCTTTAGGGGCCTATTCATTATTATTTGTGATTAGCCTATGAAGTTTAAGGCTCTGACTCGCCACGTGTTGCAGCGGCAGATCCGAATCTGCAATTTAGTATTGCTCCGATGCGGGGATAGCTGCTCTGAAAAGCATCTGTCCCCACCAGCCAGGACCTATGGGTGGAGGGGTCAGAACAGATCCCTCTGCAAAAAAACAGATCTTCTTCCAATGGGAATTAGCAGGGCACAGGGGGAGATGGCACCAGATCCCACAGTGAAAGTTTTCGGAGCTTGATGAATTCACCTCCCCATACTAGTGTATGGTGACACGAGGTGCATCGGGGCTGTGCTGTGCGCAGGAGATACAGGGGTCTAGTTACTAAGCAGTGTTAGGAGACAGAGGGGGTCATTCAGACCCACTCGCGAGCGGCAGTACGCTCGCAAGTGGTTCGATGTTCCCCACTGCGCATGCGCACGACAGAGGGAGCTCCGTCGTGCGCATGCGCGAGACCCGGGGAGCGACGGGCTTTCCATCGCTCCGGGTCTCGCACCAAAGGGGGCGTGCTGTCGATGTTGATTGACAGCACGCCCCCTTTGGTGGGCGTGCCGGGGGCGTGGCGGCCAGACGGAGGCGTTCCCATGGGAACGCCTACCATCTGAAGCCGGCCCCACTGATAGAGCCAAAATCACTCTAGGGCTTGTGGCAGGGAGACCCTACCGCAGGGTCTCCGACGCAAGTCCGATGGTCGCGATGGTCAAGACCATCGCGACCATCTTTTTGGCCGCTCACATATGCTGTGGGTGGTCACCCACAGCTATGTGAGCGGCCAGGAGGCCGCTCCATTTTCATGGAGGAGGGCCCTGATTCAGAGCGAGCACTCTGGTCAGAGCGTCCGGCTCTGAATCAGGCCCAGAGTGAAAAGTGATAAAGTGATAGGGTTCCAGCCAATCAGCTCCCAACTGTCATTTTTCAAACACAGCCTGTGAGATGACAGTTGGGAGCTGATTGGCTGGCACCTTATCACTTTCTTATCACTTTTCACTCTGTCTACTAACACTGCTTAGTAAATAGACCCCATAGTCACCATTCATTTTGGATGTAGCACCACCACACTGAACAGCACTTAATAACCAAAGACCCATTTCTGGCGTAGGAACTGTGGGCCTGATTCAGACCCGTTCGCTAGGCTGCGTTCGCACGTAGCCTGCCGATGTTTGCAATCTGCACATGTGTATAAGATGCAGTGCGCGTGCGCAAACTAGTCAATGCGATCGTGAGGCGATCGCACCCTGTACATAGACACCCCGCTAGAATGAGTGACAGGAAGAGCCGTTTGTCGGTGGTGACAGGGGGTGGTCGATGGAAACGGGGGTGTGGTGGTGCGAACGCAGGCGTGTCTGTGCATCTGAACGCCGTTTCAGGGGCCTGCATAATTAAGAAGCAGCGTCAGCGTACACGTCACATGGCTGGATTACACACAGCAGCACTCGCAGTACTTGCGGTAGGGTACGGTCAGCCACAAGTGCTGCGTATGGGTCCGATGTTACTCGATGTTACCGATGGTTTAATACACTTCCTGGAGATGACGTGTGTTGCTAAGGGAAATTGGGCGTCTTGTGTCAGGCTGGTGGACGTCTAAAAACACACCGCTATCGCACGGCAAGACATAGTGGGCGTGCTAATGACTTTCTAGCGATCGCGGGATTTGCATACTTTGGCAGCTGACGGCTGCATGCGAACACGTCCTAGCGACCGGGTCTGAATCAGGCCCTGTGTTTGCGATGTTAGTGTCCCCGCTACATGAACAGCTGTAATAGAAGGTGTCTCCCACACAGAAATAACACAAGGGAACACCCTGCACTGTCTAACCCCCCTATTATTACATGATCATTGTGCTAAGTAACATACGCACAAATTACCCTTGTCGGCTTGATGTGGAGGAGATCCATTCTCCTCACGGGGGGGGGGTTGTGCGAATTACACTTCTGCGTCTCCCTAGTACAAGTTGGGAGCAGGGACACAATGCGGCCTATGATTAGGGAGACCTCTGTGCACTACAAATGATAATCCCCATGGTAGCCATCTTGGCTGCACTCTCATTGTTTGGTACTTTACACTAACAACATATAAACCCTGAACAACAGAATCAGCTCCAATATCTACAACAGGAGGAAGTGTCGCAGCTCATGAATAAAGGAAAAAATAATAAATTCTGGGACTGTCCTTCGGAAATAGGAGGGAGGGGGAGGGGCGGCGACACACAGAGCTTACACTTGGAATAAATAACATTGACAGACCAGGGATACAATTGCCAGAGATCAGGATGAGCTTAGCGATTGTGTAAATACACGTGGATGCGTGGGACTAAATATCTAACTGAATTAACATGCACACGGGAATTGTACCAGTATAAGAGTTTAGAGATCTAGGGGTCTAGTTACTAAGCAGTGTTAGGAGACAGAGTGAAAAGTGATAAGAAAGTGATAAGGTGCCAGCCAATCAGCTCCCAACTGTCAGTTTTCAAACACTGCCTGTGAGATGACAGTTGGGAGCTGATTGGCTGGCACCTTATCACTTTTCACTCTGTCTCCTAACACTGCTTAGTAAATAGACCCCTTATTTCCAAAAACATATAGACTGGGGCATTTTAAGAGAGGAGGGGACGTGTGTGCAGTCTCAGAGCCTGATTCACTATGGATCGCAACTGCGATTAGGCACGCAGATCAACTGCGATCGTATGCTAATCCACTGTGATCGCTATGCCGTCGCTGCGCAACACAAGGACTCCCACTTTACCTTACACACATCCGTAATACTTAGCAAGACTGCGAAACCATCGGTAACAGTGAGTACCATCGCAGCCTCACGCACACTTGCACGAGCTCTGACCTTACTCAGGAATCGATAACCTCGGCGCACGCAGTGAGTACACAAGCTGCGTAAGGCATCGCAGTGGATAATTTATGCCGCCATTTTCTCTGTGATTTTTGCTGCTCTGCAGCACCGTAACGTGACAGGAGCTGATTTGTCGGTACTTTATCTCCATCAGCTTTAGATCTCTCCACAGCTTGATACATCTCCCCCAAAGACTCCTAAGGCCCAGCTCCATCGCCCAGGCCTGCGCCTGGCTAGCCACCCCTCTGTTACCTCCCAGCAACAGCCATTGAACTCTCCTCTCTCTTCGACTAAGGGGTCTATTTAGTTACTAATCAGTGTTAGGAGACAGAGTGATAAGAAAGTGATAAGGTGCCAGCCAATCAGCTGCCAACTGTCATCTCACAGGCTGTGTTTGAAAAATAACAGTTGGGAGCTGATTGGCTGGCACCTTATCACTTTGTCTCCTAACACTGCTTAGTAAATAGACCCCTTACAGTTATACAGTGGAAGGAGCAAGGTCCCCAGCAGCACAGAGTATATCAGGAGATGAGTGATGTGTCAGTGAGGACGGAGCTGCATGTGACGGGCAGTGACATGATGTGAGGAGGGGAATGGAGGCAGCAGGAAGTCACATATTGAGTTATATAGTGGGAGGAGCAAGGTCCCCAGAAGCACAGAGTATATCAGGAGATGAGTGATGTGTCAGTGAGGACAGGGCTGCATGTGACAGGGACAGTGAGAGTTATACAGTTATACCTAACACTGCTTAGTAAATAGACCCCTAAATTTGTTCTGCGTCCCCCAGAGGTGACCTTAGTGCTGCCTGTGCAGACGGAAAACATCGCCCGCTTGCATCTGATGTCACAACAGTGTCCACCCCTGGATCAGGCCTACAATGAAGTGTCCTAGGAGCTTAACATGAATGAAACGCGTAGGGTTAAGACGTCTGTGTGTGTAGAGTGGCTTCTATCCACATATTTAAATATTGGCTTATGGAAAATGTATTTTTGTATATGACAATCAGGTGCGTTCCAACATCAGTGTTAGTT
Source organism: Taudactylus pleione (assembly GCA_031769625.1). Lineage (NCBI taxonomy): Eukaryota > Metazoa > Chordata > Amphibia > Anura > Myobatrachidae > Taudactylus > Taudactylus pleione. Next base: position 5,980,309 of record JAUIMM010000277.1, on the reverse strand, counting down.
TAATGTACAATAAATTTGTGGTGGAAGTCACCTCATCATTACATGCCTCCCCCCAACCATATTCCTTCTATATGCCCCTTCCTAACAGCCAGGACCACTCCCGCCATCCTCCCACCTCCAGTCCCCTGTGCCCCCTATGCCAAGCTCTTACAGGTTGTAGTAAATTGGGCACTGAATCCGGGCGGTGCCATGTAGCTTCAGGTTCCCTCCATGGAATTAATCATTAACTCCTTACAAGAGCTGAATCAGATGTGTTTGGCGGCTGCGGAGGGTGCGGTCACCAAAACCTGATAACGGGGAATGCGAGAACAAACATCAGATAATGTTCTCATATATCACCTGGGGATGGAAGTGCCATTCAGTTTCTTGGACAAAACGCCCTCAGGATCAGAACGTACCTCAGGTTATTCTGTAACAAGTCATTGTATTGTGAGTAACAGGCGCACAGGAATAAGGGAACTGCGACGTGCAGAACCTTCATCTGTACCATAGTCATCATGTTTGTGAGAAGGATTTACCTTCAGTTCCAACAAATAATCTTCCCTATAAGTCAGAACTAAAATACATTCATACACAAATTTGATGTGCCAAGCCTTGGAGAGAGTAAAGTACCAACCAATCAGCTCCTGTCACTTTTCAAACACAGCCTGTAGTGGTTGGTACTTTGAGTCTCATTCAGACCCGCTCGCAAGCACCTATGCGCTCGCAAGTGGGTCGATGTTGAGGCCCTGCGTACGCATTGCGGCTGCACTGCGCGTGCGCAAGCCCCGGAGCGAGTGAGAAATTCTCTCGCTCCGGGACTCACTACAAAAGGGGTGGCTGTCGATGGTGATCGACAGCTTGCCCCGTTTTGTAGGCGGGGTGGCTAAACAAACGGAGGCGTTCCTAACGGAACGCCTGCCGTTTCGGGGCTGCCCCACTGACATCACTCGTGATGTCAGTGGTGAGCTTCCACCTCTAATAGAGCCGAAAGCTCACTGGGGCTTGCGGTAGACGAGACCCTACCGCAAGGGTCTCATCGCACCCTTGACCATCGCGACCATCAACCTGGCCGCTCGCTAAAGCTGTGGGTGGTCACCCAAAACCTAGCGAGTGACCAGGAGGCCGGCTCTTAAAATAGAAGCGGCCGCCCTCATTCAGAGCGAGCGCTCGCCTCTCCATCCACTTTCTCTCCATGGCTTAGTGCATAGGGGTCGATTCAGACCCGGACGCTAAGCTGCGCTCTCTCGCAGCTAAAGGGGCCGGGTATGCAAACTCCGCGATCGCACTGTCTGGTGTAAGGACGCCCTCTATGCCTTAGAGAGCGACGGCAGAGCGATCGCACACCGGTATAGAGACGCCTACATTTCTTTCTTAACACACGTCATCTCCAGGAAGTGTGTGATTACTCAGAACCATCGGAGCTGCACGCATCGATTGAGGTAGACCCTACCCCGCCGCAAGCACTGCGATCACTGCAGACTGAAATACAACCAGGTGACGTGTACAATGGCGCTTCCATGCTAATTATGCACACCCATAAAACTGCGTTTTGACGGCCAGACACGCCTGCGTTCGCAGCACCACTCCCCCGTTCACAAGCAACTTCCCCTGTTACCACCCACAAATGGTCCTGTCACTCAACATAGCGTCCAGTCTGTGTACTAGGAGCGCACGATTCCCAGACGCAATGACTGGTTCCCGCAAGTGTATTTTGACATATACACATGCGCAGATGGGCGTCAATCGCCAATAGCGTGCGTCCGCGGTTTAGCGTGTAGGTCTGAATCAGGCCCATAGACCCCATTGTTCCAACATTGGCGTTCCAGGTTGGGGGGCGGGTGTGTTGACGTAGAGAATTGTAGGTGTAGATAGAATGAAATAAGCACAAAATACAATAATAATGGGATAAGTTCTTATAATACATGATCAGCAATTCTGGTTGTTACATTCCAAGTATATCTGTGCTGTCGTTTATGATCCGATAACCCCATATTCTTAGACTGTCTATCCATGGTGTCCCATAAGGAAGGCCATCGACCATTGATGGTTAACAACTGATGATGGATGGTTTTGCCATCGATGGCGGAGGGTCTGATTCAGCTGTACAGGCTATTGCAGCCTCAACTGCGACTTTTACCACAGCGAGCCTGCGACCTTATGCTAAAGCCACATCCGATGGGATTCATATACAGAGAAGTTCGCCGGCTGTGGTTGCACCATCAGACCTATCGGTTGCACCATTAGATCCTGCAACTGCTCTATGGAGATGCAGATTATCCATCTGAACATGGACGCCTGTGTCAGTGCAACTGCGGTAACCATGAGATAACATTTTTCACTCGTGTGCGGCATCGACATAGTGCTCAACTCTGAATCAGGACCCCGATGTTTCTCTGCATCCCATGGCAGAGATCGGATGGTGAGCACCAATATTTATTTATTTCTTGTTCGTCGCTTAGCTCTGCCCCCCAAGCGCACTGCTTAGGACCGACCCTGCTTCCCTGATTGGCCTGCTTAATTCATGTGACCCATGGTAGTGGTACTCTGCAATGGTTCAGACCATAGTTGATTTTTTTTTTAGTCAATGTTTTCCTGCCATCGGTGTAGAGTACAGATGGCACCATCAATGGAGACGATTGATGGTGAACCAATCGATGGTCATCCCTTGTGTCCCTTTTGTTACATGCAACATTACCACCATTCGCCTGGATATCACACCAAGCACCCTACCACTATGGGGGGGACACTGGGCAAAGATCAGCTGGCCCCCACTTTCTTCATCCTAAACTACCTTAGCCACGCATTGTTCATATCCTGCTATCCACCATAGTGAATTACATTATAGTAGTGACACCTGGGGGTATATTTACCAAGAAGTGGCTTATTATCCAATGATGATCTGCGGCTTTGACTGAAGGATTTAAAATAACAACTGTTATAAATGCTAATAGGATGTAATGTACAACACTCACACATCGTACAGCACAGGAAAGGTCAATTTCTTTATTTTTCCTGGAAAGTATGGAACATTCTTATATAAAACTGAACTAAAAAAAAAAAAAAAGCCGGTGGAAGCCATTTTTCCCCTAACAGAGACAAATTATGGTTTAACATATAATATAATATAATCCTATTTCTGAGAGATCATTTCTATAAAATGTAAGTTTATCTTATATCAGCAGAGTCCTCGGATAATGAGGGAACTAAAGCAGGCAGGAATCCCACACAGGATGATATTTATATCTTGGAATTCATCTTTCATACATTCCATGTGATACGGGATGATTACATAAGGGGGTGAATTTAAAGTGACATGTACTGAAAGCAGCCCCATTATATTACAGCTGTCTGTCTACACTCTACTTCCAACTCTGTAATGTACAGCCATGGACAAAAGTTTTGAGAATAATACAAGTATTGATTATCACAAAGTTTGCTGCCTCAGTGTTATTAGACCTATTTCTCAGATGTTACTATAGTATACTGTCAGATGTTACTACGGTATACTGAGGTAACATTACAGCATTACATAAGTGTCAGATGTTACTATGTTATACTGAAGTAAGATTACAGCATTACATAAGTGTCAGATGTTACTATGGTATACTGAGGTAACATTACAGCATTTCATAATTGTCAGATGTTACTATGGTATACTGAGGTAACATTACAGCATTACATAAGTGGCAGATGTTACTATAGTATACTGAAGTAACATTACAGCTTTTCATAATTGTCAGATGTTACTATGGTATACTGAGGTAACATTATAGCATTACATAAGTGTCAGATGTTACTATGGTATACTGAGGTAACATTACATAAGTGTCAGATGTTACTATGGTATACTGAGATAACATTACAACATTATATAAGTGTCAGATGTTACTATGGTATACTGAGGTAACATTATAACATTATATAAGTGTCAGATGTTACTATGGTATACTGAGGTAACATTATAGCATTACATAAGTGTCAGATGTTACTATGGTATACTGAGGTAACATTACAGCATTATATAAGTGTCAGATGTTACTATGGTATACTGAAGTAAGATTACAGCATTACATAAGTGTCAGATGTTATTATGGTATACTGAAGTAAGATTACAGCATTACATAAGTGTCAGATGTTACTATAGTATACTGAAGTAACATTACAGCATTTCATAATTGTCAGATGTTACTATGGTATGCTGAGGTAACATTACAGCATTACATAGGTATCAGAGGTTACTATGGTATACTGAAGTAAGATTACAGCATTACATAAGTATCAGATGTTACTATGGTATACTGAGGTAACATTACAGCATTACATAAGTATCAGAGGTTACTATGGTATACTGAAGTAAGATTACAGCATTACATAAGTGTCAGATGTTACTATGGTATACTGAAGTAAGATTACAGCATTACATAAGTGTCAGATGTTACTATAGTATACTGAAGTAACATTACAGCATTTCATAATTGTCAGATGTTACTATGGTATACTGTGGTAACATTATAGCAGAAAACTTTGTGATAACCAATACTTGTGTCATTCTCAAAACTTTTGGTCATGGCTGTACTTCTACAGGTGCACAGCAGGGTGTGGGGGAACCGGCAATATCACCAGGCAGTACGGCAAGTGTGTGTGCGCACAGGGCTGGTCATCCACATTCGAACGCCAATAATAGGCCTTCGCACTAAAACCACGTACAAGAAAGAAAGTATTCTGTTGGGAGGCACAGAGTATACTATATAAAAATACAACATAATATGTAATTAAAACAGACAAGAAGCTTATATGGATGGAGCTAGAGAATGCAGCCCTTCCAGATGAGCCTCTGATTAGAATGAGGATTTATGTAGTTTTAATTGTGTCGATCTGTTCCTGGCGCTGTAATTATTGTGATTAGAGTTTGCTCCCCTCTTTATTATGTTTCCTAGAGATCCACATTTGGGATAATGCCGATAAAGGATTGTGATGCCAGTTCCATCAGATAAGCTGCCTGATTAGTGCTTTAAGTATGCAGTTTGGATGCATCAAGTCCATCCCTGGTCTCTAATTACTACACTATCAGCCTCTGTTTCTAGCCTCGTCTACAGAGTCATCCTTAGCTGGGGCAGGAGGGACCTGCGGGGAGAAAGTGCCACTGGGAGCCCGAGGGACCTGCGGGGAGAAAGTGCCGCTGGAGCCCAAGGGACCTGCGGGGATTAAGTGCCGCCAGGAGCCCGAGGAACCTGCAGGGATTAAGTGCCACCGGGAGTTCGAAGAACCTGCGGGGAGAAAATGCCACCACAGCCCGAGGGACCTGCAGGATTAAAGTGCCGCAGGAGCCAGGTGCCCGAGGGACCTGCAGGGAGAAAGTGCCGCCAGTGCCCGAGGGACTGGCGGACGGGGAGAAAGTGCCGCCGAAGCTGGGAGCCTGAGGGACACGTCAGAGGGAGCAGAGAGACCGAAGTGGAAGCCGGAGCAACCTGGAGGACCTAGCCGATGGAGGGACATGGAGGAGGGAGCTGAAAGCAGATAAGTACTGTCACTTTCCTATACAAGCTGCTGTGCAGACGGCAGCTTGTGTACACTTTCAGGCGCTGCACGCCATCTGAGAATGGCGTACAGTAACACCATCAAATTTCGAAATACATAATATAGATTGTAAGCTTGAGAGCAGGGCCTTCCTACCTATATATCTGTATGTTATTACCAAGTTTAGTTCTATTAATGCTTACAATTGTAAAGCGCAACGGAATATGCTGTGCTATATAAGAAACTGTTAATAAATAAATAATATTCGGAATTTGATGAATAGCTTAATTTCTAGTGTGGAAATTAACACAGATAGATATCGATATCTCCTGGTTGAGTGTGTTAATGAATACCAAAAAACGGTAGTTACGGAAAAATGTCCTTAAAACCATTAGTTTGGTATTGATGAATAGGCCCCTATATATCTTATATTGTGCTGTACTTATTTAGTACCAGCTATCTATATAGCGCACACATATTCCGCAGCGCTTTACACAGATTATTTGGCCATTCACATCAGTCCCTGCCCCAGTGGAGCTTACACTCTAAGGGCCTGATTCAGCTTGGTTCGCAAGGCTGCATTCGCACGGAATTGGTCGATGTTTGCATTTTCCGCATACCTCGCACTGCGCGTGCGCTAACTAGCTACTGTGATCGGGGTAAGGGATCGCAGTGAGTACGCAGACCCTTCTGATATTGATTGATAGGAAGTGCAGTTTGTGGGTGGCGATGGAGGGGTGGTCGGGCGAATGCAGACGGGTCAGTGCACTTGAACGTCGTTGCAGGGGCGTGCATGATTAAGCCCCTGTGGCGGCATACGTAGCCTGAGCTGTAGCTACTGACAGGAAGTTTAGCAGTCTGCGAGTGAAGTCATAGTCTATCACAACAGTGCCTATGGGTCTGATGTTACTCGATGTTACCGATGTTTTCGCACACTTGCGAAGGCATTGCGGATGTAAGTAAAGGGAAGTGGGCCACTTGAGAATGTGGTGGGCGGCTTTGTATAGCGCAGCGATTGCAGTCATTTTCATATATTGGCAGCGACTGGGTGTGTGTGTGAATCAGGCCCTGGATTCCCTGCCACACACACACACACACACACACACGCAGGGTAATTTTTGTTGTCAGCAGCCAATTACCCTATCGGTATGCTTTTGTAGTGTGGGGGGAAACAAGAGCACCCGGAATTAACCCGCACAAGCAGTGAGAGTACATACAAACTCCACACAGATAAGCAATGACTGTAATTTGGACTTGTGACCTCAGTAGTAATATTACATTAGCAGTACTCTGGTGACAAGCATTGGTTAGAACTTGCTTTATAAGTTGTGCCATACTGTATACAATTCTACCCAGGCTCCTCCCGGGATTTCTCAGATTTCAGTGAACTGAAAACAGGGAGATGCTGAAGATCTCCTTCAAAAACAAATATCACACTCGCAAGACGTCCTGATTTTTCTGTGCTCAAAAGGGGCCGGAGCAGAGACGTTTGGAGGGTTTATTCTGTGTAAAACAAATTACGGATAACCATAGTGATGGTGTAGTCGGCGTCGTAACATGGCGCACACACATAGGACCTCATTCAGAGGCGGTAGCAAGAAGCGATCGCTCTCTCTGAATGAGGGCGTGCGCTTATTTTTTTTTGGTGCGGCCTCCTGGTCGCAAGCTAAGCTGTGGGTTACCACCCACAGCTTAGCTAGCGACCAGGGTGATGGTTGCAATGGTGATCACCATCGCGACCATCGGGGCTTGCGACAAGACCCTAAGGTTGGGTCTGGGCACTCGCAAGCCCCAGGGAGCTTTCTCTCTCGCTCTGTCTCTCTCTCGCTCTGCCTCTCTCTCTCGGTCTCTCTCTCTCGCGCGCACTCTCTCTCTCTCTGTGTCTCTCTCTCGGTCTCTCTCTGCCTCAGTCTCTTTCTCTCTCTCGGTCTCTTTCTCTCTCTCGGTCTCTGTCTCTCTCTCTGTCTCTCTGTCCCTCTCTGTCTCTCTGTCCCCCTCTCTGTCCCTCTCTCTGTCCCCCTCTCTGTCCCCCTCTCTGTCCCCCTCTCTGTCTCCCTCTCTGTCCTCCTCTCTCCTCTCTGTCTCTCTCTCTGTCCCTCTGTCCCTCTCTGTCCCTCTCTGTCTCTCTGTCCCTCTCTCTGTCCCTCTGTCTCTCTCTCTGTCCCTCTCTCCTCTCTGTCTCTCTCTCTCTCTGTCTCTCTCTCTCTCTCTGTCTCTGTCTCTCTGTCTCTGTCTCTCTCTCTCTGTCTCTCTCTCTCTGTCTCTCTCTCTGTGTCTCTCTCTCTCTATCTGTCTCTCTCTCTCTGTCTCTCTCTCTCTGTCTCTCTCTCTCTGTCTCTCTCTCTCTCTGTTTTCCTATGGATCTTTTTGCTGCTACAACTGTGGGAATTGTGATTTATTCCTTTGGGCTGTGGATATTAATTCCTAGCTGCCCACTCACCATCTGATCTCCCCGTCGTTCCAGTGCAAATAGTTATTTACTTACATTTATGCAACAAAATATATTTATATTAAAAAAAATTAAATTGTATTTTTATTGACTCTGAAGCATTTCAGACACGAAAAAAATATTTAGTGAAAAAGTTTTTATCAACCTAGATTTCCAATGGAGCAAATAACTTAGAGATGTTCGCTTCGGTTTTACTCAGATCTGTTCGGTTCTCATAAACTGCATCATACCCGGCTCTCGCGTGTTTTGGATAGCCAATAAGAGAAATCCGAACTAATCAGAACTTGCACTAATTTGGTGATAAGAACCAAATAAAACCGACCCCGCACATCTCTGAAAATAAATGTATAAACTATAAAGTGATGTAAGTGATTTAGGGCTCTATTTATTAACATTATTTTTACTAAAATAAAGTGAAAAAGGGTGTTTTCACACCCTTTTCACATTATTTTAGTTTCACCTGTAGTTATTACAGGGCAATTGGAGTAGAATTAGTAAAATTCTACTCCAACCCCTAAGTATCACTTATTTTTAGTAAAGCAGATCGCATTTCCCATAATTGTAATGGGAAATGTGATCCGACCAGAGTTACTAAAAATAAATTGTAAAAAAATACCGGGGAAAGCCCTGTGATAATAACGCCACCTGGAGGTGGCGTTATCCAGGGTCTCCCCTGGTTACCGGGCTCCCACTCTGCTCTAACGGGGAGAGCAGAGGCGGGAGCCGGTACCAGTAATCAGCTATGTGGTCTAAACAGACCGCAAGCTGATTGCTGTAAAAAAAAGAAAAAAAAAATGTAAACATTTTTTTTTTACTTACCTGAATCCAGGGACCGGTGATCGGGCCTCCGGTGATGGCTCCTCTCCGGTCAGCTGGTCTCCCACAGTGCACTGCTGCCCGGTCATCAGGTGATCGGGTCCCAGTGCAGTATGGGACATCACCTGATCGGGAAGCACGGAGAAGATCACCGGAGGCCAGGAGGATGCAGGTAAGTGTAATGAAGGGAGGGGGGTCACGGGGGTCCACGATCGCGGGGGGTGGGGCTTAGCGTCGGTGGGGGGTAGCAGCGACGGTGGGTCGGCGCATGCATGGGCTCTTAGTCGCGGTATTTTTTTTCAGAAAATACCACGAGTAGAGTGCGGATGGGATCCGCAGGGACAGAGCTTTATCACAAGCTCTGTCCCTGCAAGGGATTTATAGTAAATCCCTGTGATATTGCCTGAATTCGCAATGCGAATTCACTCGGTAATATCACACTACAATCCGCATTCTATATGCGGATTGTAGTAAATAGAGCCCTTAGAGGCATCGTCAAAGTGATGTCTGCCTGTGAAATGTTGGCTCAGTATGTCCAATACCTTACTAAGTATCAGTCAGTCATTCTCCTCTATCTAGGATGCTGGGAGCTGAGCGCTCCTGTTACAGAGACAGGAGGGGTCATTTATTCAGCTGTAAGTGGGCAAATGGCGAATACCACGCACCCATGTTTCTGTAATTGCGCCGGCTTATACGGGTTTGCAGCTGACTTACCATAACTGGGCAACTGTATATAAACTGGCTGGCGGAAAGGACCAGCGTGCCACATTTCTTACTGCCGGACCAGACATTAAAGGGTTGGAGGTGGCTGTTGGGCTTTTATTCCCTCCAGCTAGTCCCAATGTTCACACATGCCTTCGGCCCGTACTTCCAATAGGGTGACTTTTGCACCATTATAAGGGAAAGTGCAAATACAACAATAGCAACGTAATAAAGACATCAAGATATGCAAATGTGACATGGAGAAAGAAATATCTCAATGTCTACTCATAGTAAAACAAATGAGCTGTATTGTAAGAGAAAGCAGCTCTATCATATTCACCAAGTCTTGGGGGAGATTTATTAAATCTTGTAGAAAGTTGGAGAAGTTGTCCATAGCAACCAATAAGCTTACAATACCCCTTTCATACATAAGCCTAAAACCCGGGTCCTGCAGATGTCTGAAAGGTCTGACCCGGATTGATAGTCCCGGGTCCGTGACTCTGGTCGCCATCAGGGTTTTTGCTTGCAACCCAGGTCAATGACCAGGCTTATGAGGGAAAGGTGCGACCTTGGTCTTCATGCCTAAAAGCATGTTCAAGCATGCAGTGATTACTCCCATTCAGCATGTTCAAGCATGCAGTGATTACTCCCATTCTGAAAAAATGAAATTCTAACCCTAACACTCTCTCAAATTACCGTCCCATCTCCCAGCTCCCATGCCCCTCTAATCTACTTGAGAGACCAGTCTGCACCTACCTCACACACTTTCTTCACTCACAAAACTTATTGGACCCACGTCAGTCCGGCTTCCGTTCCCAACACTCCACAGAGACAGCACTGACTAAGGTAGTAAATGATATGGTCACTGCCAAGGCTAAAGGCCATTACTCACTCTTAATTCTTCTAGGTCTCTCTGCTGCCTTTGACACTGTTAACCACTCTCTTCTCATACAAACACTACAATCCATAGGTCTTAAGGACAAAGCTCTTTCTTGGTTCTCTTCCTACCTATCTGATCGCTCTTTCACGGTTAGTTTTTCTGATTTCGCCTCCTCCTTGCTACCTCTATCAGTTGGATTAACACAAGGCTCAGGGGCCTATTCATCAACACTAAAATAATGTTTTTCAGGACATTTTCCTTAATTACCGTTATTTTAGTATTCATGAACACACTTAGCACAGTAGATATCACTGATATCTCCTGGTTAAGTCCGCCTACATTCATTTCCACACTCCCCATACATTAGTACATCAGTACGGGGATGTAGAAATTAGGCTATTCATCAAATTCCGAAAATTCTGTATATTTGGAATTTGATGGAGTTACCATACGCCACTATCAGGTGGCGTATAGCGGGTTACACTTACCTGCTGTCAGATGGGCAGGTCCTCCTCGGTTCCCTGCGGCGCTCCCAGATCCTTCCTCCAGCGGCTATTCTGACACTATTTTCTCTCGGCAGAACACAGTAAAGTATCACCACCTGTACTAATCCGTGTCACTGAATGTCTTTCTGCCATTTCATCTTGGATGTCATCTCGCCACCTGAAACTTAATTTATCCAAAACAGAATTAATTATATTTCCACCGGCCAATAACAGTTACCAACCTGATCTCTCTATCACTGTTATAACTCGACAATCCACCCTGCCCCAAAAGCTCGCTGCCTTGGTGTCATCCTTGACTCTGAACTGTCCTTTGTTCCCCACATTCAATCTGTCTCAAAATCATGTTACATACATCTAAAAACCATATCCAAAATTCTATCATATCTCACACAAGACACTGCAAAAACTCTAATCCATGCACTCATTATTTCCCGCATTGACCACTGACCGCACAACACCCTCCTTTTTCAGGCGCACGTCTACGAGCACAAATGTCCATGCTTGGTAGGTCACAAACTATTTTAACATTTTAGAGTAGATGACCAAGTCCAAAAGTCTGGTCGCCCCTGACCTACAGTATACACCAGTATTGCGTGCTTACCCGCCTAACACGGAATATATTGCTTCTTTAAATAAATATACATAATGATTGGCTTGTATTGAATACACACAGAACTGCATTATAATGGGGATATTCCTCAGAGTGTCCTCACATCCTCTCTAATTCACACACGTTGTACCAAGGCTAATGAGTACGCGTCTTTGGCTGGGATGATGGCATCATCTCAAAGTGATCAGGACCCGTCATTAGGGGCTGTTTGTTTCGGCACTGACAATACAACATGGCGAGTGGGCGTATGTGTTGGCAGATTCCCTTCCAGCATTTCATCTGAGCGCGAATAAAATGTGAGACTCGGTGAAGTATTTATATGAAATAATGTTAATCATGATGAGCACTTAGACACCCAGGAAGAAAATATTCCCAGTTACGGGCTCAATGTAACCTGTTTCCATAGCAACGCAGATCCTGTGGGAAAGACAGAGGCTATGGATGGCGACAGTCTGTAATTACCAAGGCGATACTCTGTCCTGTCACCCGAGGTATTTCTTATAATGCACTGGCCCATCTCTATCGCTAGTGAGTCTGTCCGTCCCCTAGGGCCGTATTTACCCATGGCCGGGCCCCTAAGATTTCAGGTAATTCGGGACCCCTCTGACACTTTAATCTTTACCCAACTACAGCCGACAGCCTGATCCTGGTACAGTAGGTACTAGACCGCAGTACATACCTCTATATCTATTTTGAGGGTCTCCTGAAAAATTCTATTCACAATTTGTTTTATAATTTTATAGCGCAAGTAGAACTTTTCAGGAAAGGATATTTTGGGGCTATAATTGTTCAATACTGTAATATTTTGAAGTTAATAATTTTGTATTATTTATCTAAAAAAGATATAAAATAATAATAAAAAAAAATGGTAATTTAAGATTAAAAAAAAAAGTTATAATTTATGGATGATTGTTTTAATATAAGTGACATTTTCTTTCACTGCAATAAGGAAGCTGTTAATTATCTTATTAATAGAGTATATATATATATATATATTATATATATATATATATATATATATATATATATATATATATATATATATATATACATACACACAGGTGCATAAATTTTGGGACATTGACAGAATTTTCATATTTTGGCCTCTATTCACCACCACAATGGCTTTGAAATGAAACATACAAGATGTGCTTTAACTGCAGACTTTCAGATTTAATTTGAGGGTAATTACATCCAAATCAGGTGAACGGTGTAGGAATTACAACGGTTTCTATATGTGCCTCCCACTTTTTAAGGGGCCAAAAGTAATGGGACAAACTAAACAATCCTAAATCTAACTTTCACTTTTTAATACTTTGTTGCAAATCCTTTGCAGGCAATTACAGCCTGAAGTCTGGAACGCATAGACATCACCAGACGCTGGGTTTCATCCCTGGTGATGCTCTGCCAGACCTCTACTGCAAATGTCTTCAGTTCCTGCTTGTTCTTGGGGCATTTTCCCTTCAGTTTTGTCTTCATCAAGTGAAATGCATGCTCAATCGGATTCAGGTCAGGGGATTGGCTTGGCCATTGCATAACATTCCACTTTTTAGCCTTAAAACACTCTTTGGTTGCTTTTGCAGTATGCTTCGGGTCATTGTCCATCTGCACTGAAGTGCCGTCCAATGAGTTCTGAAGCATTTGACTGAATATGAGCATATAACATTGCCCGAAACACTTCAGAATTCATTCTGCTGCTTTTGTCAGCAGTCACATCATCAATAAATACAAGGGAACCAGTTCCATTGGCAGCCATACATGCCCACGCCATGACACTACCACCACCATGCTTCACTGATGAGGTGGTATGTTTTGGATGATGAGCAGTTCCTTTCCTTCACCATACTCTTCTCTTCCCATCACTCTGGTACAAGTTGATCTTTGTCTCATCTGTCCATAGGATGTTGTTCCAGAATTGTAATGGCTTTTTTGTCTTCCTGTTTTTGAGGCTCACCAATGGTTTACATCTTGTGGTGAACCCTCTATATTCACTCTTGTGAAGTCTTCTCTTGATTGTTGACTTTGACACATATACACCTACCTCCTGGAGAGTGTTCTTGATTTGGCCAACTGTTGTGAAGGGGTTTTTCTTCACCAGGGAAATAATTCTTCTGTCATCCACCACACTTGTTTTCCGTGGTCTTCCGGGTCTTTTGGTGTTGCTGAGCTCTCCGGTGCGTTCTTTCTTTTTAAGAATGTTCCAAACAGTTGACTTGGCCACATCTAATGTTTTTGCTATCTCTCTGATGGGTTTGTTTTCATTTTTCAGCCTAATGATGGCTTGCTTCACCGATAGTGACAGCTCTTTGGATCTCATATTGAGAGTCGACAGCAACTGATTCCAAATGCAAATGTCACACCTAGAATCAACTCCAGACCTTTTACCTGCTTAATTGATAATGAGATAACGAGGGAATAGCCCACACCTGTCCATGAAATAGGTTTTCCGTTGATAGTCCCATTACTTTTGGCCCCTTAAAAAGTGGGAGGCACATATAGAAACCGTTGTAATTCCTACACCGTTCACCTGATTTGGATGTAATTACCCTCAAATTAAATCTGAAAGTCTGCAGTTAAAGCACATCTTGTTTGTTTTATTTGAAAGCCATTGTGGTGGTGACTAGAGGCCAAAATATGAAAATTCTGTCAATATCCCAATATTTATGCACGTGACTGTATATATATATATATATATATATATATATATATATATATATAAGTTAATTGCAATTTATGTGGGGGGGTTAATACAAAAAAAAAAAAAAAAAGAACTAAGGAGGGGACATAAAATTCTTATATATATCCTTGTGCTGCACTCAAGTGGTTCTCTAGTGGGCGTCCAGAATCCCAGCAAGTCCTGCGCTGTCTCCTGTCCCTGTCTGTGCTTTCTCCGGGGAGCGCGGTGAGCAGCTGTGATGGCGGCGGTCACGTGTCCTCTCATGGAGGTGTAACAGCCCTGACACTAGTGCGCTATTGGTCCCATTGTCTCAAAACAAACCCCCAACCCCCAACTGACTACGAGTTAGGGGAAAACGTTGACGATATCGCATCGATTGCACAGCGTCTAATGTGTACCCGGCTTTAGATTGATACATTGCACTTGGCACCAGTTTAAATAAAGCCCAGGAATAGCGAGCGGTCTATGGGGAAAATGGTTACTTGTGCAGCAATGTGACTGCGTTAGGTACTTCCGGCTGCGGTGGCGAGAACGTGACTACAATGGTAACATAAAAATCTGCTCTGGCTGTCAGGGAGGTGTCACAATGATTATAGGGAATGAGATTTATCACAGCATGGCACCACTTCTGTACAAACTATAATTGTACTGTATGAGGGCAGCACCTACTGTCTGCTACATACTGACAGCCTCTTACAGTATACAGCAGATATATCCGGCCTGGAGAAGTCACCTTCATTAAGAGACCCTCGTATCTCTGTCATCAATGCTGCTAAAATATCCAACTGCTTATTATTAATTACAATATACAGTATTTATAGAGGTTTCTATATCGCACACTCTGTATTATACCCTGTCTTAATACGGTGACACAATATTTTCTTTCTTGTTTTATTGTAAGCTTAGAGCTGGTGTCCTCTGTTACTTGTTTGTTGAGGGGCCCATTTATCTGATTGTATATTTGCGGCTGAATCACTGCAAATATTAAGTTTCCCCCGTATGTATCACAGAGGGGCAGCAGCGGGTACCTCCAATACCTCCTGTGATCCCTCCATTCCCACCATAGGTTTCTATGGGGGATGCGATGCTGCCATATTTACCAACATCCGGAATGCAGGGCCGCAACTAGGGGAGGGGCTAGAGGTGCACGTGCATCGGGTGCCGGAATGCAGGGGGTGAAAAAGGGTTGACTCACGGTGGCTTGGGGGCTGCAGATTCAGAAAACGGCCATCCAAAAATGGCCGCCGCCAAGGAGGAGGCAGATGCTAGAGGTGCTTACTGGACCTCTAGTGTCTGTCTCCTCCTTGGCTGCGACCATTTTTGGATCGGCATTTTCAGCAGATTCCATGCAGACTAGCCGTCCGCATGGACTCTGCTGAAAACGGCCATCCAAAAATGGCCGCCACCAAGGAGGAGACAGACACTAGAGGTCCTACTGGACCTCTAGTGTCTGTAGGCCAGCACAAGTGCAGGGAGAAGATGCTGAAAGCTGCATCTTCTCCCGTGAAACCCCCTGGCAACGAGCAATAAACCCCATAATAATGAGCATGAAACCCCCTGGCAACGAGCATAAACCCCCCATAGCAACAAGCATGTAACCCCCTGGAAACGAGCATGTAATCCCCTGGCAATGAGCATATAACCCCATGACAATGAGCATGTAACCCCATGACAACGGTCATAAACCCCATGGCAATGAGCATGAAACCACATGGCAACGAGCATGTAACCCCTGGCAACGAGCATGAAACCCCCTGGCAACGAGCATGAAACCCCCTGGCAATGAGCATGGAACCCCTGGTAATGAGCATAAAACCCCTGACAATGAGCAGGTAATTTTAAAGTAATTAGAAGCCTTACTGTGGGGCATAAAATGGTGTCGGGCAAATATGTAAGTGGCACTTTGGTAATAGGCATTACAGTGTGTGGCATAATGTGTAATGGGCATTATGGTGTGTGGAATAATGTAAGTCACTATACCCGGGGCGTCTGACTAGTGCACTGCCTTATGGAGGAGCAAGGAAAAAATCCAGGGACAGGAAAGAAGGGGGTGCAAAATTGCTGCCTTGCACCAGGTGACAGATATCCTAGTTTCGGGGAATGCAATATATTCCGGATATTGGCCCCCGCAGCTAACGCCATCTGAAGATGGAGATAGCCTCTTGTAGCCTATGGACTATATATCACATAATTAGCTGGCAGAGGGTTCCTCCAGAACCTTCCCCGGAAATGGGCGCTGTGCATGCGCGGTCAGCGTCCCGCAACAGCTCCAGCAGCAATACATCGCAAGAAACTCTCTCTATTCTGCACCCCGGTCCCTGCGGTTGCTCTATGATTAATCCGGCTGATGTTATCGCATCCTGCAATGCCATCATGGGTGCTAATATTGCGCCCAGATCGCATTGTAAATGCGATTAATGATAAATGGGCCAAACAGGATCTTATAATATGGTAGAATAATAGTTTTAATAGAATTTTTAAACAGTAGCAACAGGTTGTAACGGGAATGGGGAAGCAACATACAGATTCCAGAGACCCAGGAGTGTGGCATATGAGTTCCAGAGACCCAGGAGCATGGCATACAGATTCCAGAGACCCAGGAGCACGGCATACAGATTCCAGAGACCCGGGAGCGCGGCATACGGATTCCAGAGACCCAGGAGCGTGGCATACGGATTCCAGAGACCCAGGAGCGCGGCATATGGATTCCAGAGACCCGGGAGTGCGGCATATGGATTCCAGAGACCCGGGAGCGCGGCATACAGATTCCAGAGACCCAGGAGCGTGGCATACAGATTCCAGAGACCCAGGAGCGTGGCATACGAGTTCCAGAGACCCGGGAGCGCGGCATACGGATTCCAGAGACCCGGGAGTGCGGCATACGGATTCCAGAGACCCGGGAGCGCGGCATACAGATTCCAGAGACCCGGGAGCATGGCATACAGATTCCAGAGACCCAGGAGCATGGCATACGAGTTCCAGAGACCCAGGAGCATGGCATACAGATTCCAGAGACCCAGGAGCGCGTCATATGGATTCCAGAGACCCAGGAGCGTGGCATACAGATTCCAGAGACCCAGGAGCATGGCATACGAGTTCCAGAGACCCAGGAGCATGGCATACAGATTCCAGAGACCCAGGAGCGCGGCATATGGATTCCAGAGACCCAGGAGCGCAGCATACAGATTCCAGAGACCCAGGAGCGTGGCATACAGATTCCAGAGACCCAGGAGCGTGGCATACGAGTTCCAGAGACCCAGGAGCATGGCATACAGATTCCAGAGACCCGGGAGTGCGGCATACGGATTCCAGAGACCCGGGAGCGCGGTATATGGATTCCAGAGACCCGGGAGAGTGGCATACGGATTCCAGAGACCCAGGAGTGTGGCATACGGATTCCAGAGACCCAGGAGCGCGGCATACGGATTCCAGAGACCCAGGAGTGTGGTATATGGATTCCAGAGACCCGGGAGAGTGGCATACGGATTCCAGAGACCCAGGAGCGCGGCATACGGATTCCAGAGACCCGGGAGCGCGGCATACGGATTCCAGAAACCCAGGAGCGCGGTATATGGATTCCAGAGACCCGGGAGAGTGGCATACGGATTCCAGAGACCCAGGAGTGTGGCATACGGATTCCAGAGACCCAGGAGCGTGGCATACGAGTTCCAGAGACCCAGGAGCATGGCATACAGATTCCAGAGACCCAGGAGCATGGCATATGGATTCCAGAGACCTAGGAGCGCGGCATACGGATTCCAGAGACCCAGGAGCGTGGTATACGGATTCCAGAAACCTGGGAGAGCGGCATACGGATTCCAGAGACCCGGGAGAGCGGCATACGGATTCCAGAGACCCGGGAGAGCGGCAGTGTTTATTGGACACTCGCAGTGCAGCGCCTCCTCCAAGCCCCAACTTCATGTGCAGTTTTACAACTGAAAAACATGGCAAACACCACTATACGTGATACGGAGCAGTTTTCCCAGAACCAGGGGGCAATGACCAGTTTTAATTTCAGAGTCATTTCATAGCCCTTGAGGCACAGCAGGCCCAGGAAAAACTTTACCCACTGTGGGGGAGATGTATCATCGGCGAAAATGCGGTAAAACCCCTGAAAATGCAGTTTTCGGGGCTTTTACCGCATTCCTCGTATGTATTAAGCAGCAGAATGTGCTGCATTCTGCTGCTTCGCGTTGCTAGCGTTATCCCCTTATGCAGTGCCCTTTATATGGTGCCCCCAGCAGTAGGCCCCCCCCATGCAGTTTTCCCAGTAGTGGTCCCCTTATGCAGGCACCCTGTAGTGATCGCCCCTATCCAGTGCCCCCTGTAGTGGCCCTTCCTATTATTGCCCCCAGTAGTGATCCCCCGAGTGCAGTGCCTCTAGTAGTAGGCCCTCTTTTATAATGCCCCCAGTGGTAGTTCCCCCCCAAGTTGTAGTCCCCAGTAGAGGTTCCCCCTCCCGATTAAGTGCCCCCAGTAGTAGCCCCCCCAGTAGAGGTCCTCCCAATAATGGCGCCCCCAGTAGCCCCCTCCTCCAGTAGAGGTCCCCCCAGTAGTAGCCACGCCCCTCCCCCGTTAGATAGGTAAAAAAAATAATAATAATAATATATATATATATATATATATATAAAAATACACTTGCCTGAATCCACGCTGCTGCTGCTCCTGCTCCTGTCCGCGACGCCGCTCCCGCCCGCCAGTCCGCCCGGGCTGGCGCGCTAAGCATTATGGGACAGACGTCATGACGTCAGTCCCATTACCCACTGCAGGAGCCGGACGGAAAGTCAGTGCAATGTACCCGGCAGAAAAGTTTCACCTATGAATGGCAGGCGGAAAAAATTGCAGAATTGGGGTTTTGGGGTGCAACGTGGCGGGAACCCCCGTGCAGCCTTCAGACAGTCCCCCAAAGGTAAACTCTGTCAAAAATTTAAAAAGAAAAAAAACACTTAAGAACACCCCAAAAAAATCACTTTCATTTTGGGGGCGAAAAAATAATAATATTGGGGGACAAAGTTAAAAAGTAGTGAACTACACTTTGGGGGGGTCCCCAAGTAAGTGTTTTTTTTCTGCATAAAAACCCTCCTGAATACTATTCTGCACCACTTATACAAAAACGCTATTTAGCAGCTATTGAGCCCATTTCAAAACACAGAATACCTTCAGCAAGCCAAATCGGGGGGTACCATAGCTAACCCCCATGTCAGAGCATCATTTGGGGGGTGTCAGGCTGATTTCCCCAAATCTGACAGGATTTTCCGCTGGTCTAAGTTTCGCCGGGTCCCGTTTTCGACTACTTTCAAATTGAATACGGGGATGCGCGTGCGATGCTTTTCCACCTGCAAAACCCGTGATGTAGGCGAAAAGTCCGGAAGGCGGCAAAGTATCGCGGGTCCGCTTAAATTGAATACGGCTCTAAGTCTTTTTATTTTACTGTTCATATATATGTATCACTTATGGTTTTCTTCTACTCTTCCTCCCTTTCATACTATGTTTATTCTATAAGTTTTAGATTACGGATATCACTGTGTATTTTACTGTGTAGTAATTTTGGATATTAAATATGTGTGACCTCATAATATGGCTCTATAATATATGTTAGATATCATACAATTTCTACATAGATACCCAGCGCCGATCATTATCATTTATTATTATTATTTATACCTTTAAACCTGCACAGGAGTGTCACGACCAGCCGGCCGATTCTCCAGATACCTCAATCTGAGAATCGCCAACTGTGACTTATGGTTACCTCAGCACGTGCGGTTACTCTAACACTGTTCTGCCACCACCAACGAAGTTAACGGGAGTCGTTAGGTTCTCCCCTTAAATCTCAATATGCACACTCACTTACATATAGGTACGTAGCTTTGACCTCACAGGCTCGTGAATTTGACAAGAACACGGAGAATACACTGAATTAAGAATGTTTAATCCGAAAAATATTTCCAAGGTTATTGATTACAGAAAAAGGTAGTACAAATATGGACAATACAAATATATCACAAATAGGTTTCAGAAAGTAAAAAGAATTAAAAATGAAAAAGAACCCAGAGTCTTTACATCTAGACTCAGTCGTGAAGGAGACACAGGAGCATTGGATTCTGGCCAGTCGTCAGCACTCTCCTTGGGCACAAGAACATATAGTCTATAGGAAGTAGGGGGTCTTGAAACAGTGTGAAGGGGTCTTTAGAAACCAATAATCAGGTAACATACCCTACATTCTTGTCATCTCCCTTCTAAAGGATTTTATATCCCATGACCTGGCTTGACCAGGTCTGACCATCTGCATTAAGGATGTATCTCTCCCCAAACTTTATGGCCTGTTGAGAGAAGAGATGGTTATCTAGATGCCTGGTTCCAGGAAGACAAATCTCCTCCAAGCTTTGTATTCCTACAGGTCAAATACAGGACACTGCCTAGAAACCATGTTGATACACACATTTATATATATATATATTTACATGACATCATTCCTGGCGATTATTCTCGGGAATAAACGCCACAAGGAGGTTTTTCGGATCTGCTACAGACTCTCTTGGACCTGACAGGTGCTTAGATTGCTCCTTGGGAAGCGCCTTGGATTTAATTTATCTAGATACTGTATTGGTCCTGTATGCACAGCCCCGAGCAGGAGATGCTGTTTGCACTATACAATTACCATCGTTGTCATGCACATAGCAGGAGACACACACACAGTCTTACACCATCGTTGTCATGCACATAGCAGGAGACACACAGTCTTACACCATCGTTATCATGCACATAGCAGGAGACACACGCACAGTCTTACACCATCGTTATCATGCACATAGCAGGAGACACACACACAGTCTTACACCATCGTTGTCATGCACATAGCAGGAGACACACGCACAGTCTTACACCATCGTTGTCATGCACATAACAGGAGACACACGCACAGTCTTACACCATCGTTATCATGCACATAGCAGGAGACACACACACTGTCTTACACCATCGTTGTCATGCACATAGCAGGAGACACACAGTCTTACACCATCGTTATCATGCACATAGCAGGAGACACACACACAGTCTTACACCATCATTGTCATGCACATAGCAGGAGACACACGCACAGTCTTACACCATCATTGTCATGCACAAAGCAGGAGACACACACAGTCTTACACCATCGTTATCATGCACATAGCAGGAGACACACGCACAGTCTTACACCATCGTTGTCATGCACATAGCAGGAGACACACACACACAGTCTTACACCATGATTGTCATGCACATAGCAGGAGACACACACACAGTCTTACACCATCGTTATCATGCACATAGCAGGAGACACACGCACAGTCTTACACCATCGTTATCATGCACATAGCAGGAGATACACGCACAGTCTTACACCATCATTGTCATGCACATAGCAGGAGACACACGCACAGTCTTACACCATCGTTATCATGCACATAGCAGGAGACACACGCACAGTCTTACACCATCATTGTCATGCACATAGCAGGAGACACACACAGTCTTACACCATCGTTATCATGCACATAGCAGGAGACACACGCACAGTCTTACACCATCGTTATCATGCACATAGCAGGAGACACACGCACAGTCTTACACCATCATTGTCATGCACATAGCAGGAGACACACACAGTCTTACACCATCGTTATCATGCACATAGCAGGAGACACACAGTCTTACACCATCGTTATCATGCACATAGCAGGAGACACACAGTCTTACACCATCGTTATCATGCACATAGCAGGAGACACACGCACAGTCTTACACCATCATTGTCATGCACATAGCAGGAGACACACACAGTCTTACACCATCGTTATCATGCACATAGCAGGAGACACACACACAGTCTTACACCATCATTGTCATGCACATAGCAGGAGACACACAGTCTTACACCATCGTTGTCATGCACATAGCAGGAGACACACACACAGTCTTACACCATCGCTGTCATGCACATAGCGGGAGACACACACAGTCTTACACCATCGTTGTCATGCACATAGCAGGAGACACATGCACAGTCTTACACCATCGTTATCATGCACATAGCAGGAGACACACACACAGTCTTACACCATCGTTGTCATGCACATAGCAGGAGACACACAGTCTTACACCATCGTTATCATGCACATAGCAGGAGACACACGCACAGTCTTACACCATCGTTATCATGCACATAGCAGGAGACACACGCACAGTCTTACACCATCATTGTCATGCACATAGCAGGAGACACACACACAGTCTTACACCATCGTTATCATGCACATAGCAGGAGACACACAGTCTTACACCATCGTTATCATGCACATAGCAGGAGACGCACACAGTCTTACACCATCGTTGTCATGCACATAGCAGGAGACACACACAGTCTTACACCATCGTTGTCATACACATAGCAGGAGACACACGCACAGTCTTACAATGTACATTTTCCTCACTACAGTGACTGTAATTTGCTGCAAATGTCACATGTATAACACATGAAATGATATATAATTTCCAGCCTCTTCACAGCAACAAAACCAACGCAGGAGACACAAGCTGGCGAATGAGCTCATATCATTACCCAGCAGTGCTGACCACCGGCAGCACGGACAGGACTTGTCAGCATAGACTGGATTTATATACTCTGCACATTTACAGCATTCACCCACTAACATCCTATATCCTGTATCACGTTTACTATCCCCAGGATAATGTCTGATCTCACTGCCATCATTATACTACAGCTTGTGTGTATACACATCACCTAGTGCACTAACCCCAGGATAATGTCTGATCTCACTGCCATCATTATACTACAGCTTGTGTGTATACACATCACCTAGTGTACTAACCCTAGGATAATGTCTGATCTCACTGCCATCATTATACTACAGCGTGTGTGTATACACGTCACCTAGTGTACTAACCCCAGGATAATGTCTGATCTCACTGCCATCATTATACTACAGCTTGTGTGTATACACATCACCTAGTGTACTATCCCCAGGATAATGTCTGATCTCACTGCCATCATTATACTACAGCTTGTGTGTATACACATCACCTAGTGTACTAACCCCAGGATAATGTCTGATCTCACTGCCATCATTATACTACAGCGTGTGTGTGTGTATACACATCACCTAGTGTACTAACCCCAGGATAATGTCTGATCTCATTGCCATCATTATACTACAGCGTGTGTGTATACACATCACCTAGTGTACTAACCCCAGGATAATGTCTGATCTCACTGCCATCATTATACTACAGCTTGTGTGTGTATACACATCACCTAGTGTACTAACCCCAGGATACTGTCTGATCTCACTGCCATCATTATACTACAGCGTGTGTGTATACACATCACCTAGTGTACTAACCCCAGGATAATGTCTGATCTCACTGCCATCATTACACTACAGCGTGTGTGTATACACATCACCTAGTGTACTAACCCCAGGATAATGTCTGATCTCACTGCCATCATTATACTACAGCGTGTGTGTATACACATCACCTAGTGTACTAACCCCAGGATAATGTCTGATCTCACTGCCATCATTATACTACAGCGTGTGTGTATACACATCACCTAGTGTACTAACCCCAGGATAATGTCTGATCTCACTGCCATCATTATACTACAGCGTGTTTGTATACACATCACCTAGTGCACTAACCCCAGGATAATGTCTGATCTCACTGCCATCATTATACTACAGCTTGTGTGTATACACATCACCTAGTGTACTAACCCCAGGATAATGTCTGATCTCACTGCCATCATTATACTACAGCTTGTGTGTATACACATCACCAAGTGTACTAGCCCCAGGATACTGTCTGATCTCACTGCCATCATTATACTACAGCGTGTGTGTGTATACACATCACCTAGTGTACTAACCCCAGGATAATGTCTGATCTCACTGCCATCATTATACTACAGCGTGTGTGTGTATACACATCACCTAGTATACTAACCCCAGGATAATGTCTGATCACACTGCCATCATTATACTACAGCGTGTGTGTGTATACACATCACCTAGTGTACTAACCCCAGGATAATGTCTGATCTCACTGCCATCATTATACTACAGCGTGTGTGTGTGTATACACATCACCTAGTGTACTAACCCCAGGATAATGTCTGATCTCACTGCCATCATTACACTACAGCGTGTGTGTATACACATCACCTAGTGTACTAACCCCAGGATAATGTCTGATCTCACTGCCATCATTACACTACAGCGTGTGTGTATACACATCACCTAGTGTACTAACCCCAGGATAATGTCTGATCTCACTGCCATCATTATACTATAGCTTGTGTGTGTATACACGTCACCTAGTGTACTATCCCCAGGATAATGTCTGATCTCACTGCTATCATTATACTACAGCGTGTGTGTATACACATCACCTAGTGTACTAACCCCAGGATAATGTCTGATCTCACTGCTATCATTATACTACAGCGTGTGTGTATACACGTCACCTAGTGTACTAACCCCAGGATAATGTCTGATCTCACTGCTATCATTATACTACAGCGTGTGTGTATACACGTCACCTAGTGTACTATCCCCAGGATAATGTCTGATCTCACTGCCATCATTATACTACAGCTTGTGTGTATACACGTCACCTAGTGTACTAACCCCAGGATAATGTCTGATCTCACTGCCATCATTATACTACAGCTTGTGTGTATACACGTCACCTAGTGTACTATCCCCAGGATAATGTCTGATCTCACGGCCATCATTATACTACAGCTTGTGTGTATACACGTCACCTAGTGCACTAACCCCAGGATAATGTCTGATCTCACTGCCATCATTATACTACAGCTTGTGTGTATACACATCACCTAGTGCACTAACCCCAGGATAATGTCTGATCTCACTGCCATCATTATACTACAGCTTGTGTGTATACACATCACCTAGTGTACTAACCCCAGGATAATGTCTGATCTCACTGCCATCATTATACTACAGCTTGTGTGTATACACATCACCTAGTGTACTAACCCAGGATAATGTCTGATCTCACTGCCATCATTATACTACAGCTTGTGTGTGTATACACGTCACCTAGTGTACTATCCCCAGGATAATGTCTGATCTCACTGCCATCATTATACTACAGCTTGTGTGTATACACATCACCTAGTGTACTAACCCCAGGATACTGTCTGATCTCACTGCCATCATTATACTACAGCTTGTGTGTATACACATCACCTAGTGTACTATCCCCAGGATAATGTCTGATCTCACTGCCATCATTATACTACAGCGTGTGTGTATACACGTCACCTAGTGTACTATCCCCAGGATAATGTCTGATCTCACTGCCATCATTATACTACAGCTTGTGTGTATACACATCACCTAGTGTACTAACCCCAGGATACTGTCTGATCTCACTGCCATCATTATACTACAGCGTGTGTGTATACACATCACCTAGTGTACTAACCCCAGGATACTGTCTGATCTCACTGCCATCATTATACTACAGCTTGTGTGTATACACATCACCTAGTGTACTATCCCCAGGATACTGTCTGATCTCACTGCCATCATTATACTACAGCTTGTGTGTATACACGTCACCTAGTGCACTAACCCCAGGATAATGTCTGATCTCACTGCCATCATTATACTACAGCTTGTGTGTATACACGTCACCTAGTGCACTAACCCCAGGATAATGTCTGATCTCACTGCCATCATTATACTACAGCGTGTGTGTATACACATCACCTAGTGTACTAACCCCAGGATAATGTCTGATCTCACTGCCATCATTATACTACAGCGTGTGTGTATACACATCACCTAGTGTACTAACCCCAGGATAATGTCTGATCTCATTGCCATCATTATACTACAGCGTGTGTGTATACACATCACCTAGTGTACTAACCCCAGGATACTGTCTGATCTCACTGCCATCATTATACTACAGCGTGTGTGTATACACATCACCTAGTGTACTAACCCCAGGATACTGTCTGATCTCACTGCCATCATTATACTACAGCGTGTGTGTGTATACACATCACCTAGTGTACTAACCCCAGGATAATGTCTGATCTCATTGCCATCATTATACTACAGCGTGTGTGTATACACATCACCTAGTGTACTAACCCCAGGATAATGTCTGATCTCATTGCCATCAATATACTACAGCGTGTGTGTATACACATCACCTAGTGTACTAACCCCAGGATAATGTCTGATCTCACTGCCATCATTATACTACAGCTTGTGTGTATACACGTCACCTAGTGCACTAACCCCAGGATAATGTCTGATCTCACTGCCATCATTATACTACAGCGTGTGTGTATACACGTCACCTAGTGCACTAACCCCAGGATAATGTCTGATCTCACTGCCATCATTATACTACAGCTTGTGTGTATACACATCACCTAGTGCACTAACCCCAGGATAATGTCTGATCTCACTGCCATCATTATACTACAGCTTGTGTGTATACACGTCACCTAGTGCACTAACCCCAGGATAATGTCTGATCTCACTGCCATCATTATACTACAGCTTGTGTGTATACACGTCACCTAGTGCACTAACCCCAGGATAATGTCTGATCTCACTGCCATCATTATACTACAGCTTGTGTGTATACACATCACCTAGTGCACTAACCCCAGGATAATGTCTGATCTCACTGCCATCATTATACTACAGCTTGTGTGTATACACATCACCTAGTGCACTAACCCCAGGATAATGTCTGATCTCACGGCCATCATTATACTACAGCTTGTGTGTATACACGTCACCTAGTGCACTAACCCCAGGATAATGTCTGATCTCACTGCCATCATTATACTACAGCTTGTGTGTATACACATCACCTAGTGCACTAACCCCAGGATAATGTCTGATCTCACTGCCATCATTATACTACAGCTTGTGTGTATACACATCACCTAGTGTACTAACCCCAGGATAATGTCTGATCTCACTGCCATCATTATACTACAGCTTGTGTGTATACACATCACCTAGTGTACTAACCCAGGATAATGTCTGATCTCACTGCCATCATTATACTACAGCTTGTGTGTGTATACACGTCACCTAGTGTACTATCCCCAGGATAATGTCTGATCTCACTGCCATCATTATACTACAGCTTGTGTGTATACACATCACCTAGTGTACTATCCCCAGGATAATGTCTGATCTCACTGCCATCATTATACTACAGCGTGTGTGTATACACATCACCTAGTGTACTAACCCCAGGATAATGTCTGATCTCACTGCCATCATTATACTACAGCTTGTGTGTATACACATCACCTAGTGTACTAACCCCAGGATAATGTCTGATCTCACTGCCATCATTATACTACAGCTTGTGTGTATACACGTCACCTAGTGTACTAACCCTAGGATAATGTCTGATCTCATTGCCATCATTATACTACAGCTTGTGTGTATACACGTCACCTAGTGCACTAACCCCAGGATAATGTCTGATCTCACTGCCATCATTATACTACAGCTTGTGTGTATACACATCACCTAGTGTACTATCCCCAGGATAATGTCTGATCTCACTGCCATCATTATACTACAGCTTGTGTGTGTATACACGTCACCTAGTGTACTAACCCCAGGATAATGTCTGATCTCACTGCCATCATTATACTACAGCTTGTGTGTATACACGTCACCTAGTGTACTAACCCCAGGATAATGTCTGATCTCACTGCCATCTTTACACTACAGCGTGTGTGTATACACGTCACCTAGTGTACTATCCCCAGGATAATGTCTGATCTCACTGCTATCATTATACTACAGCTTGTGTGTATACACATCACCTAGTGTACTAACCCCAGGATAATGTCTGATCTCACTGCTATCATTATACTACAGCGTGTGTGTATACACATCACCTAGTGTACTATCCCCAGGATAATGTCTGATCTCACTGCCATCATTATACTACAGCTTGTGTGTATACACGTCACCTAGTGCACTAACCCCAGGATAATGTCTGATCTCACTGCCATCATTATACTACAGCTTGTGTGTATACACGTCACCTAGTGTACTATCCCCAGGATAATGTCTGATCTCACTGCCATCATTATACTACAGCGTGTGTGTATACACATCACCTAGTGTACTAACCCCAGGATAATGTCTGATCTCACTGCCATCATTATACTACAGCTTGTGTGTATACACATCTCCTAGTGTACTATCCCCAGGATAATGTCTGATCTCACTGCCATCATTATACTACAGCTTGTGTGTATACACGTCACCTAGTGTACTAACCCCAGGATAATGTCTGATCTCACTGCCATCGTTATACTACAGCTTGTGTGTACTATCCCCAGGATAATGTCTGATCTCACTGCCATCATTATACTACAGCTTGTGTGTATACACATCACCTAGTGTACTATCCCCAGGATAATGTCTGATCTCACTGCCATCATTATACTACAGCTTGTGTGTATACACATCACCTAGTGTACTATCCCCAGGATAATGTCTGATCTCACTGCCATCATTATACTACAGCTTGTGTGTACTATCCCCAGGATAATGTCTGATCTCACTGCCATCATTATACTACAGCTTGTGTGTATACACATCACCTAGTGTACTAACCCCAGGATAATGTCTGATCTCACTGCCATCATTATACTACAGCTTGTGTGTATACACATCACCTAGTGTACTATCCCCAGGATAATGTCTGTTCTCACTGCCATCATTATACTACAGCTTGTGTGTACTATCCCCAGGATAATGTCTGATCTCACTGCCATCATTATACTACAGCGTGTGTGTGTATACACATCACCTAGTGTACTAACCCCAGGATAATGTCTGATCTCACTGCCATCATTATACTACAGCTTGTGTGTATACACATCACCTAGTGCACTAACCCCAGGATAATGTCTGATCTCACTGCCATCATTATACTACAGCTTGTGTGTATACACATCACCTAGTGTACTAACCCTAGGATAATGTCTGATCTCATTGCCATCATTATACTACAGCTTGTGTGTATACACGTCACCTAGTGTACTAACCCCAGGATAATGTCTGATCTCACTGCTATCATTATACTACAGCGTGTGTGTATACACGTCACCTAGTGTACTAACCCCAGGATAATGTCTGATCTCACTGCCATCATTATACTACAGCTTGTGTGTATACACATCACCTAGTGTACTATCCCCAGGATAATGTCTGATCTCACTGCCATCATTATACTACAGCTTGTGTGTATACACATCACCTAGTGTACTAACTCCAGGATAATGTCTGATCTCACTGCCATCATTATACTACAGCGTGTGTGTGTATACACATCACCTAGTGTACTAACCCCAGGATAATGTCTGATCTCACTGCCATCATTATACTACAGCTTGTGTGTATACACATCACCTAGTGCACTAACCCCAGGATAATGTCTGATCTCACTGCCATCATTATACTACAGCTTGTGTGTATACACGTCACCTAGTGTACTAACCCTAGGATAATGTCTGATCTCATTGCCATCATTATACTACAGCTTGTGTGTATACACGTCACCTAGTGCACTAACCCCAGGATAATGTCTGATCTCACTGCCATCATTATACTACAGCTTGTGTGTATACACGTCACCTAGTGTACTAACCCCAGGATAATGTCTGATCTCACTGCCATCATTATACTACAGCTTGTGTGTATACACATCACCTAGTGTACTATCCCCAGGATAATGTCTGATCTCACTGCCATCATTATACTACAGCTTGTGTGTATACACATCACCTAGTGCACTAACCCCAGGATAATGTCTGATCTCACTGCCATCATTATACTACAGCTTGTGTGTATACACGTCACCTAGTGTACTAACCCTAGGATAATGTCTGATCTCATTGCCATCATTATACTACAGCTTGTGTGTATACACATCACCTAGTGTACTAACCCCAGGATAATGTCTGATCTCACTGCCATCATTATACTACAGCTTGTGTGTATACACGTCACCTAGTGTACTAACCCCAGGATAATGTCTGATCTCACTGCCATCATTATACTACAGCTTGTGTGTATACACGTCACCTAGTGTACTAACCCCAGGATAATGTCTGATCTCACTGCCATCATTATACTACAGCTTGTGTGTATACACATCACCTAGTGTACTATCCCCAGGATAATGTCTGATCTCACTGCCATCATTATACTACAGCTTGTGTGTATACACGTCACCTAGTGTACTATCCCCAGGATAATGTCTGATCTCACTGCCATAATTATACTACAGCTTGTGTGTATACACATCACCTAGTGTACTATCCCCAGGATAATGTCTGATCTCACTGCCATCATTATACTACAGCTTGTGTGTATACACATCACCTAGTGTACTAACCCCAGGATAATGTCTGATCTCACTGCCATCATTATACTACAGCTTGTGTGTGTATACACATCACCTAGTGTACTAACCCCAGGATAATGTCTGATCTCACTGCCATCATTATACTACAGCTTGTGTGTATACACATCACCTAGTGTACTAACCCCAGGATAATGTCTGATCTCACTGCCATCATTATACTACAGCTTGTGTGTGTATACACGTCACCTAGTGTACTAACCCCAGGATAATGTCTGATCTCACTGCCATCATTATACTACAGCGTGTGTGTATACACGTCACCTAGTGCACTAACCCCAGGATAATGTCTGATCTCACTGCCATCATTATACTACAGCGTGTGTGTATACACATCACCTAGTGTACTAACCCCAGGATAATGTCTGATCTCACAGCCATCATTATACTACAGCGTGTGTGTATACACATCATCTAGTGTACTAACCCCAGGATAATGTCTGATCTCATTGCCATCATTATACTACAGCTTGTGTGTATACACATCACCTAGTGTACTAACCCCAGGATAATGTCTGATCTCACTGCCATCATTATACTACAGCTTGTGTGTATACACGTCATCTAGTGTACTAACCCCAGGATAATGTCTGATCTCACTGCCATCATTATACTACAGCTTGTGTGTATACACATCACCTAGTGTACTAACCCCAGGATAATGTCTGATCTCACTGCCATCATTATACTACAGCTTGTGTGTATACACATCACCTAGTGTACTAACCCCAGGATAATGTCTGATCTCACTGCCATCATTATACTACAGCGTGTGTGTATACACATCACCTAGTGTACTAACCCCAGTATAATGTCTGATCTCATTGCCATCATTATACTACAGCTTGTGTGTATACACGTCACCTAGTGTACTATCCCCAGGATAATGTCTGTTCTCACTGCCATCATTATACTACAGCTTGTGTGTACTATCCCCAGGATAATGTCTGATCTCACTGCCATCATTATACTACAGCTTGTGTGTACTATCCCCAGGATAATGTCTGATCTCACTGCCATCATTATACTACAGCTTGTGTGTACTATCCCCAGGATAATGTCTGATCTCATTGCCATCATTATACTACAGCTTGTGTGCATACACGTCACCTAGTGTACTAACCCCAGGATAATGTCTGATCTCACTGCCATCATTATACTACAGCTTGTGTGTATACACGTCACCTAGTGTACTAACCCCAGGATAATGTCTGATCTCACTGCCATCATTATACTACAGCGTGTGTATACACGTCACCTAGTGTACTATCCCCAGGATAATGTCTGATCTCACTGCCATCATTATACTACAGCTTGTGTGTATACACATCACCTAGTGTACTAACCCCAGGATAATGTCTGATCTCACTGCCATCATTATACTACAGCGTGTGTGTGTATACACATCACCTAGTGTACTATCCCCAGGATAATGTCTGATCTCACTGCCATCATTATACTACAGCTTGTGTGTATACACATCACCTAGTGTACTATCCCCAGGATAATGTCTGTTCTCACTGCCATCATTATACTACAGCTTGTGTGTACTATCCCCAGGATAATGTCTGATCTCACTGCCATCATTATACTACAGCTTGTGTGTATACACATCACCTAGTGTACTATCCCCAGGATAATGTCTGTTCTCACTGCCATCATTATACTACAGCTTGTGTGTACTATCCCCAGGATAATGTCTGATCTCACTGCCATCATTATACTACAGCTTGTGTGTATACACATCACCTAGTGTACTAACCCCAGGATAATGTCTGATCTCATCATTACACTACAGCTTGTGTGTATACACATCACCTAGTGTACTATCCCCAGGATAATGTCTGATCTCACTGCTATCATTATACTACAGCTCGGAAATGCCGACCAACGATGGTCACCGATCCATCGGTAGATTGGTGAAATTCTACACGTTGAAAGCCACCAATTTGGAAATCAAAATCATATTTTGATCGTGATCGGCCAATCAGTGAAATCCAACATGTTGCATTTTACAGATCCTCCGACCCGGCACCTGGAGATTGTGACAATCAGTCGCTGGTGTATGGGGGCCTTTAAGCAGACAAACTAGCTCTGTAGTCTATACACTCCTGATTATGTATTATGTATAGGTAAGATAATGTGTGTGATCGGTGACTTAAATCAACCCCCAATCACCTCCCATAAAAGCTCCCATACACCAGAGACTGATTGCCGCAATCCTGCGATCCCTAGATGCCAGCGTCGGAGGATTAATGAATCCACCATGTTGGTTTTCACCGATTTGCCAATCTCGATCAAAATATGAATGTGATTTGCAAACTGGTGACTTTTAACTAGGGATGTGCAGGCTCGGATAGGTTCGAGTTTGCACGTGGAGTTCGGATTTTTCCCTCCAAAAAAACGGAACTCAGAACGAGGCAAAACGTCATCTTACATGGACGAACATCATCATTCCTGGACAAAAGACCAGGAATGATGATGTTCGTCCATGTAAGATGACGTTTTGCCTCGTTCTGAGTTCCGTTTTTTTGGAGGGAAAAATCCGAACTCCACGTGCAAACTCGAACCTATCCGAGCCTGCACATCCCTACTTTTAACATGTAGAAACCATCGGATCAGTGACCAACGATGGCTGCCGGTCAACATTTCCAACTGGCGTATTGCTGTTTCCGATTCGGGATCGGACAATCTGTCGCCTGGTGTATGGGCTCCTAAGGGCAAGCAATAACATGCACACAAACACACAATGCAAATCATCTATGAAATAATACAGCACTTTCTTTATGCAGTTTATAATCTGTGTCTGCTGCAGACAAGGTATTACATAAGGACCTTGTATTACTTAAATATAAATGTTAATAATAATATTTGATGAAAAGCAACAATTTTTCAAAACAAGTGATCTGGAAAAAGGTTACAGTTACATCATACAAATGTATTCTCTTTATATAGTGTAACGTCAAATAAAACAAAAAAAGTGTAAACTTGTTTTAATTACTAAACAAACATATTTATAGATTGCAAAAGTCCTGATAACCATTATAAAAATACTCCTAAAATCATCCTAGAGAAGAGGTTCTCAAACTCGGTCTCCTCAGGCCCCCATGCAGGTGCACAGGTGTATTCATTACTCACTGACACATTTTAAATAATCCACAGATGGAGCTAATTATTTCACTGTGAGGAGACCTGGAAAACATGCTGTGTTTGGGGTCCTGAGGACCGAGTTAGAGAACCTGTTGCCTAGAGCAGGATCTTGTATAAAGAGGTCGCGTGAGTAATTGACTGAAGTCCTATTGTGTACAATAAATGTGTTTCAGTGATTTTAAAAATAAACACGGCTCCACAGATTTTAAGTGCTTGTCCAAACAAGAGCTTCATCGTGAAGATCAAAGAACATTTAGTACAAATACAAGAAAAATGTTATTGAAATGCATTTGTCAGGTGAACTATAAAAGAGCACTGTTTCCCACTAATTGTACGAAATGAAGGAGAATATGGGGGCATCTGAAAATAGCATAGACACTGCAGAATATTGCTGAAAGAGTTCAGAATAATGGCATTTGATGTATTGACTTTTATTTATTTTTTTAAGATGTCTTACCTTATGTGCTTCAGTACAACGTTAACATTTTACATAATTTGATCCTGATACAATACCCTGGCAATGTCACTCTGAAAGACTCAGCAATAGCCCCCTGCAGACACTCATGTAATGTAAGGTGCATCCAGAGCTGAATGTATGTTCTGTGTAACATGATGACATGGCTGAGTGTCTGTGCTGCCATCTGGTGGCAGATCTTCAAAACTGCGTCCCCGTTATACAGCTAATGTGAAGTCTCAGCTACAGTCACACACGTTGAAGGTGGCATTTTGTGATATCACCTATATTCGTACAGATGAAACATTTCTTTTACATGAAATGCGTGGAATCGCACGCTAGTGGTGACCATCTATGGCTCCGCCATCAATGGTCTATGGTTTTATACCAACGATGGCGAGCCATCGATAGGTTGTGCATGTGTAAAATTCACCATTGGGCCCAGCTATCAATATTATACAATCGGTGGCTGGCCATCGATGGTGAAACCACTCACCATCAGCCTCGGACCATTGATGGTTTGCGAAATGATCTATGATCTAGGGATGAACACCGATGTTCACAATCGATGGTACTATTGGTTATTAACATCGATAGCATATAACAATCAACATGGAAACAATCGATGATTTGACACACTGATGCTCAGCCCTGTCCTAGTAGTTCCTGTCAATGTGCCAATCAGATTAGGTGGAGGGGCTTCGCGTGTCCCAGTGCCAGAGATCAAAAAAAGAAAATGCATTGTGGGTCTCTGAGCCATCGATTGCAAATACATCGACCATCGGTTATTAACTATTTATGTTTGGTAATCATCGACGGTCATCCTTACTATCATGGTCAACGCTACCACAGACAAAGATGGCGGCATAGTCACCGGGTGTTAAAGTATGCGTGTTTTGCTAGCAGAGCTGGGCAGATTGGGGTGTCTTAGTGGCCTCAGGTGCAAACAGAGATAGATGAGTGGGTGCTAGTGGTCTCAGGTGTACACAGGGATAGAGGGGTGTGTCCTAATGGCCTCAGGTGTACACAGGGATAGAGGGGTGTGTCCTAATGGCCTCAGGTGCACACAGATAGAGGGGTGTGTCCTAATGGCCTCAGGTGCACACAGATAGAGGGGTGTGTCCTAATGGCCTCAGGTGTACACAGGGATAGAGGGGTGTGTCCTAATGGCCTCAGGTGCACACAGATAGAGGGGTGTGTCCTAATGGCCTCAGATGCACACAGATAGAGGGGTGTGTCCTAATGGCCTCAGGTGCAAATAGATAGATGGGTGTGTCCTAATGGCCTCAGGTGCACACAGAGATAGATGGGTATGTTCTAATGGCCTCAGGTGCACACAGAGATAGAGGGGTATGTCCTAATGGCCTCAGGTGCAAACAGAGATAGATGAGTGGGTGCTAGTGGTCTCAGGTGTACACAGGGATAGAGGGGTGTGTCCTAATGGCCTCAGGTGCACACAGATAGAGGGGTGTGTCCTAATGGCCTCAGGTACACACAGAGATAGAGGGGTGTGTCCTAATGGCCTCAGGTGCACACAGATAGATGGGTATGTCCTAATGGCCTCAGGTGCACACAGAGATAGAGGGGTGTGTCCTAATGGCCTCAGGTGCACACAGAGATAGAGGGGTGTGTCCTAATGGCCTCAGGTGCACACAGGGATAGAGGGGTGTGTCCTAATGGCCTCAGGTGCACACAGATAGATGGGTATGCCCTAATGGCCTCAGGTGTACACAGGGATAGAGGGGTGTGTCCTAATGGCCTCAGGTGCAAACAGAGATAGAGGGGTATGCCCTAATGGCCTCAGGCGCACACAGGGATAGAGGGGTGTGTCCTAATGGCCTCAGGTGCAAACAGAGATAGAGGGGTGTGTCCTAATGGCCTCAGGTGCACACAGAGATAGAGGGGTGTGTCCTAATGGCCTCAGGTGCACACAGAGATAGATGGGTATGTCCTAATGGTCTCAGGTGCAAACAGAGATAGATGGGTGCGTCCTAATGGCCTCAGGTGCACACAGAGATAGAGGGGTGTGTCCTAATGGCCTCAGGTGCCCACAGAGATAGATGAGTGGGTGCTAGTGGTCTCAGGTGCACACAAGGATAGAGGGGTGTGTTCTAATGGCCTCAGGTGCACACAGATAGAGGGGTGTGTCCTAATGGCCTCAGGTACAAACAGAGATAGATGAGTGGGTGCTAGTGGTCTCAGGTGTACACAGGGATAGAGGGGTGTGTCCTAATGGCCTCAGGTGCACACAGAGATAGAGGGGTATGCCCTAATGGCCTCAGGTGCAAACAGAGATAGATGGGTGTGTCCTAATGGCCTCAGGTGCACACAGGGATAGAGGGGTGTGTCCTAATGGCCTCAGGTGCAAACAGAGATAGATGAGTGGGTGCTAGTGGTCTCAGGTGTACACAGGGATATAGGGGTGTG
The DNA here is from genome assembly GCA_031769625.1 of Taudactylus pleione. Taxonomy (NCBI): domain Eukaryota; kingdom Metazoa; phylum Chordata; class Amphibia; order Anura; family Myobatrachidae; genus Taudactylus; species Taudactylus pleione. The sequence goes on along the minus strand of JAUIMM010000277.1, from coordinate 5,943,612 downwards.
TCTTAATGGCCCCAGGTGCACACAGATAGAGGGGTGTGTCCTAATGGCCTCAGGTGCACACAGATAGAGGGGTGTGTCCTAATGGCCTCAGGTGTACACAGGGATATAGGGGTGTGTCCTAATGGCCTTAGGTGCAAACAGAGATAAATGGGTGGGTGCTAGTGGTCTCAGGTGTACACAGGGATAGAGGGGTGTGTCCTAATGGCCTCAGGTGTACACAGGGATAGAGGGGTGTGTCCTAATGGCCTCAGGTGCACACAGATAGAGGGGTGTGTCCTAATGGCCTCAGGTGCACACAGATAGAGGGGTGTGTCCTAATGGCCTCAGGTGTACACAGGGATATAGGGGTGTGTCCTAATGGCCTCAGGTGCAAACAGAGATAGATGGGTGTGTCCTAATGGCCTCAGGTGCACACAGGGATAGAGGGGTGTGTCCTAATGGCCTCAGGTGCAAACAGAGATAGATGAGTGGGTGCTAGTGGTCTCAGGTGTACACAGGGATATAGGGGTGTGTCCTAATGGCCCCAGGTGCACACAGATAGAGGGGTGTGTCCTAATGGCCTCAGGTGCACACAGATAGAGGGGTGTGTCATAATGGCCTCAGGTGCACACAGATAGAGGGGTGTGTCCTAATGGCCTCAGGTGCACACAGAGGGGTGTGTCCTAATGGCCTCAGGTGCACAGAGATAGAGGGGTGTGTCCTAATGGCCTCAGGTGCAAACAGAGATAGATGGGTGGGTGCTAGTGGTCTCAGGTGCACACAGAGATAGATGGGTGTGTCCTAATGGCCTCTGGTGCACACAGATAGAGGGGTGTGTCCTAATGGCCTCAGGTGCACACAGAAATAGAGGGGTGTGTCCTAATGGCCTCAGGTGCACACAGAAATAGAGGGGTGTGTCCTAATGGCCTCAGGTGCAAACAGAGATAGATGGGTGGGTGCTAGTGGTCTCAGGTGCAAATAGAGGGCCTGATTCAGACCCGGTCGAAAGCGCTGAGCGCTCACAAAAGGTTCGATGGTGGCCCAGAGCGCATGCGCACGACGGAGCTGGCTCAGTCATGCGCATGCGTGAGACCCGGATAGCAACGGGCAATGCGTCGCTCCAGGTCTTGCACCAAAGGGGGCGTGCTGTCGATGTTGAGTGACAGCACGTCCCCTTTGGTGGGCGGGCCGGGGGGGTGGCTGCCCAGACGGAGGCATTCCCATGAGAACGCCTACCGTCTGGGGGCGGCCCCACTGTCATCACAAGTGATGTCAGTGGGAGAGTTTTCGGCTGTGTTTGAGCCGAAAGCTCTCTGGGGCTTGCGACAACAAGACCCTACCACAAGGGTCTCGTTGCAAGCCCGATGGTCACGATGGTCTTGACCATCGCGACCATCATCCTGGCCGCTCGCATTAGCTGTCGGTGGCAACCCCAAGCTATGCGTGCGGCCAGGAGGCCGCTCTATAAAAAAAAAAAAAAAGACCGGCCCTGATACAGAGCGAGCGCTCTCTCTGAATCAGGGCGTCTTTTTTTTATTTTTATGGAGCGGCCTCCTGGCCGCACGCATTGCTGTGGGTTGCCACCGACAGCTAATGCGAGCCGAAGCCGAAGGTCGGCATTTCGCCAATGCCGGCTTCCTGACTACATGTCGTGTCCTTGGCTCTGGCTGCTGACATCATCAAGTGAGACCCAGGAACATCCAATCAGCAGCGTTTGCAGAATCCTGGGTTGGATATCCTGCTCGATTCCCCGGCTGGTAACCCACAGCTTAGCTAGCGACCAGGAGGCCGCACTAGAAAAAGCAAGCAGCCGCCCCCATTCAGAGCGAGTGCTCGCTTCTTGCGACCGCCTCTGAAATAGCAACTTTTCATCTGCTGCAAATGCACTTCACTCCCTATTTCCCTACACACAGCGCAATGTGATTATTATTAGTATCGTGCACACGGAGACGCGTCCTACGTACACACAGCGCAATGTGATTATTATTAGTATCGTGCACACGGAGACGCTTCCTACGTACACAGCGCAATGTGATTATTATTAGTATCGTGCATACGGAGACGCGTCCTACGTACACACAGCGCAATGTGATTATTATTAGTATCGTGCATACGGAGACGCGTCCTACGTACACACAGCGCAATGTGATTATTATTAGTATCGTGCACACGGAGATGCGTCCTACGTACACACAGCGCAATGTGATTATTATTAGTATACAGAGACGCGTCCTACCTACACACAGCGCAATGTGATTATTATTAGTATCGTGCACACGGAGACGCGTCCTACGTACACACAGCGCAATGTGATTATTATTAGTATCGTGCACACGGAGACGCGTCCTACGTACACACAGCGCAATGTGATTATTAGTATACAGAGACGCGTCCTGCGTACACACAGCGCAATGTGATTATTATTAGTATCGTGCGCACGGAGACGCGTCCTACGTACACACAGCGCAATGTGATTATTATTAGTATACAGAGACGCGTCCTACGTACACACAGCGCAATGTGATTATTATTAGTATACAGAGACGCGTCCTACGTACACACAGCGCAATGTGATTATTATTAGTATCGTGCACACGGAGACGCGTCCTACGTACACACAGCGCAATGTGATTATTAGTATACAGAGACGTGTCCTACGTACACACAGCGCAATGTGATTATTAGTATACAGAGACGCGTCCTACGTACACACAGCAAAATGTGGTTATTAGTATCGTGCACACGGAGACGCGTCCTACGTACACACAGCGCAATGTGATTATTAGTATACAGAGACGTGTCCTACGTACACACAGCGTAATGTGATTATTAGTATACAGAGACGCATCCTACGTACACACAGCGCAATGTGATTATTAGTATACAGAGACGCGTCCTACGTACACACAGCGCAATGTGATTATTATTAGTATCGTGCATACGGAGACGTGTCCTACGTACACACAGCGCAATGTGATTATTAGTATACAGAGACGCGTCCTACGTACACACAGCGCAATGTGATTATTATTAGTATCGTGCACACGGAGACGCGTCCTACGTACACACAGCGCAATGTGATTATTATTAGTATACAGAGACGCGTCCTACGTACACACAGCGCAATGTGATTATTATTAGTATACAGAGACGCGTCCTACGTACACACAGCGCAATGTGATTATTATTAGTATCGTGCATACGGAGACGTGTCCTATGTACACACAGCGCAATGTGATTATTAGTATACAGAGACGCATCCTACGTACACACAGCGCAATGTGATTATTATTAGTATCGTGCACACGGAGACGCGTCCTACGTACACACAGCGCAATGTGATTATTAGTATACAGAGACGTGTCCTACGTACACACAGCGCAATGTGATTATTAGTATACAGAGACGCGTCCTACGTACACACAGCGCAATGTGATTATTATTAGTATCGTGCATACGGAGACGTGTCCTACGTACACACAGCGCAATGTGATTATTAGTATACAGAGACGCGTCCTACGTACACACAGCGCAATGTGGTTATTATTAGTATCGTGCATACGGAGACGCGTCCTACGTACACACAGCGCAATGTGATTATTAGTATACAGAGACGCGTCCTACGTACACACAGCGCAATGTGGTTATTATTAGTATCGTGCATACGGAGACGCTTCCTACGTACACACAGCGCAATGTGATTATTAGTATACAAAGACGCGTCCTACGTACACACAGCGCAATGTGATTATTAGTATACAGAGACGCGTCCTACGTACACACAGCGCAATGTGATTATTATTAGTATCGTGCATACGGAGACGCGTCCTACTTACACACAGCGCAATGTGATTATTAGTATACAGAGACGCGTCCTACGTACACAGCGCAGCACCGAAGGGACCATATGACAGGACGCTTTCTATCGGGAACAATGTTTTTGTACACAGAGGCCCAATCACGGGTAATACACATACATAGCGATTACTAAACACGACAAATAAATATACTCACAGCTGGTTATAGAGACAAATGAAATTGACGTTTTTAATGAAAAAGTCTATTTAAATATTACAGCAGAGTAACTTGCGTTACTGGTCGCATGTACAAACCACGTAATGACACAGTAACACACAGAATATAAAATATCTCAGTAGTACAAGTTTAATCAATGCCGGAGGGGGAGACGCCTCAAGTCTTGGAAAGAGCTAAAGTGGATCGTCTTGCGATTCCGCAGCACATAGAACCCGTTCGCAAAGTGAGTGATGGGCTGTCAGCGTTTGGAGGAGATACCTGGAGGGTGGCCAGAAAAACGCAGGCGTATCTGACCATGTAAACGTCATTACCTGGGCGTGGTGCCAGGAGAGCTGCATTTGTGATCCCAGCAATGTGAACGACGTCGCATGGTGGGATCACTATCGCATTGTGACCGACGTTGCATGGTGGGATCACTATCGCATTGTGACCGACGTCGCATGGCGGGATCACTATCGCATTGTGACCGACGTCGCATGGCGGCATCACTATCGCATTGTGACCGACGTCGCATGGCGGCATCACTATCGCATTGTGACCGACGTCGCATGGCGGCATCACTATCGCATTGTGACCGACGTCGCATGGTGGGATCACTATCGCATTGTGACCGACGTCGCATGGTGGGATCACTATCGCATTGTGACCGACGTCGCATGGTGGGATCACTATCGCATTGTGACCGACGTCGCATGGTGGGATCACTATCGCATTGTGACCGACGTCGCATGGTGGGATCACTATCGCATTGTGACCGACGTCGCATGGTGGGACCAGGTGCTGGGCACTTAAGAGGCCAGGAATCTGCATCCTCGACGCACACCTAGGCCTCGTCCCTCCCGGATAATGGGGGTGGCATGGTGCCCCTGGTGACCAGGCGGGATGCGGTCAATATCCCAGCACATCAGATGCTGGCGCCTGAATCCCGACACCTGTTGGAATCCCGGAGCCGATATCCTGAAGGTAAGTAGAGGGAATTGGGGGAGGGTTAGGCACTATGAGGAGGGTTAGACACTATGGGAAGGGTTAGGCACTATGGGGAGGGTTAGACACTATGGGGAGGGTTAGACACTATGGGGAGGGTTAGGCACTATGGGGAGGGTTAGGCACTATGGGGAGGGTTAGACACTAGGGGGGGTGGTTAGCATTTGGGGTTAGGCACTATGGGGAGGGTTAGGCACTATGGGGAGGGTTAGGCACTAGGGGGAGGGTTAGGCATTAGGGGGAGGGTTAGGCATTAGGGGGAGGGTTAGGCACTGGGGGGAGGGTTAGGCACTATGGGGAGGGTTAGGCACTAGGGGGATGGTTAGCATTTAGGGTTAGACACTATGGGGAGGGTTAGGCACTAGGGGGATGGTTAGCATTAAGGGTTAGGCACTAGGGGGAGGGTTAGGCACTATGGGGAGGGTTAGGCATTAGGGGAGGTGGTTAGCATTTAGGGTTAGGAACTTTGGGGAGGGTTAGGCATTAGGGGGGGTGGTTAGCATTTAGGGTTAGGCACTATGGAGAGGGTTAGACATTAGGGGGGGTGGTTAGAATTTAGGGTTAGGCATTAGGGGGAGGGTTAGGCACTAGGGGGATGGTTAGCATTTAGGGTTAGGCATTAGGGGGAGGGTTGGGCATTAGGGGGAGGGTTAGTCATTAGGGGGGTGGTTAGCATTTAGGGTTAGGCACTAGGGGGAAGGTTAGGCATTAGGGGGAGGGTTAGGCACTATGGGGAGGGTTAGGCTTTAGGGGGGAGGGATAGCATTAGGGTTTAGGCACTAAGAGGGTAGGGTAAAGTTTAGGGTGCGGGGAGGGGGAAGTTAGGTTTAGGCACTAGGGGGAGGGGGGTTAGGGTCAGGCACCAGGGAGGGAGGGTAGGGGGGGTTAGGATACCTACCATCAGGTGTCTGTATCCTAAGCCTGTTGGGATGTTGGCATCAGGATTTTGACCGGCATCCCATACCAAACCCAGCCAGGCTCGCCCCCGCTCCGCCGCCCAAACGCCTTTGGGGTATTTTGGGAGCGCAATAGCAGGTCCCGTTCTGCACATGCGTAGAAAGGATCCTGCCCAGCGCAGACCAAGACACATCATCGGATGAACGCACATCTCGGAATCAGGCCCCTGTACTAGATTAAAGACTGTTAGGAGCAGATTGGGTGCTGTGGGCAAAGTCTCCACTTTCTCTATCTCCAAGGCTCGATACGTCTCCCCCATAATCGCCCTGATAGTTATCCTGTATATATATATATATATAAAAGTAATATTACATGAAAAATCAGCTTTGGTTTCATATCTGTACATGTGAATAATACAATAAGAAGATACATAATGCCGCAGTAAGTGGACATTTCATGGCAGGTGCGGAGTAAGGAAACGTCTCTGCTGGAGAATACTGCGCTGACTGGTAACGCAAAAGCATTTATAGGGAGTATATATCCATCGGAGGAATACAAGGAGGCCGCAATTACTTCCCTACGTCCATGGCGGCTCTGTTGGCGAATGCAGCACAAGATTGTACTATCAGTAATAAACAACTAAGGTTTTATATATAACATTTTGGGAATCCGTTTGTATTGTTACTCCCTGGCGTGTCACTGAGGAATACTGTCCCCGTCATTACTGTCCTCCATCCCCTGGTCCTGAAAGCCAATCAACATCAAGCTTTCTGTTGTCATGGACCCTGGTAATAATTTAGTATGAATGCTTTAATACTTTGATCCTTACTTTACAGGAGTCCCCATTTTTCGAAATATAAAAAAAATTGCACTAAAATGACTGGAAACGGAATATTCAGAGGTCAGACGCCAGGTCAGTAACTTTGCGGGATCCGCAGTAACTTAGGATACAGCGCACAGAATGCAGCTATACGTTTGGTAGATCACTCTATATCACACACGATCCATTATTATATTACCAGGACAGCATCAAGAACGTTCTCGCAGGTATTTGACCATTTCGGTAGAACGCTGTAAGGCGGTAATACATCTCAGTGATGTAGTTAGATTTTCTCCCTGATCGTCAGCTCTGTGGATCACACAGAGGTGCAGCTTATCCTGCCTACGCCTCAGGTTCCCTCCCCTATGCCCAGGACAGTCAGTAATGTGGCTCAGTTATTTGGGGGTGAAACGCGTCAGTTAATTTATAACAATGAACTAAAACGTAATTATAACGACAATGGAGCGCAGAAACCAGATCTTCATTTTATAAACCTTTACTTAAACAAAAGCGCAGCATATAATAATAAAACTGTTCTAATGACCCCTCACTCTTTCATTTTAAATCTTAATAAGGGGTGAGCCGAGCAGTAATGCAGAAAAAAAAATGAAAGATTTAAATTAAGGGAGTGATGGGTCGGCGTTGTGAGGCCACGGATAACGTACATTATGCATTCGCTTACTTGTGCCTAGAACAGGGGAATGTAGGTGTAAGACATTGTTTTGTGGTTCCTCTGTACAGCTACTAACAAACTCAGGGGACTTCTGTGTCTTTTCTGGGCTTGACCCCGCCCCTTATGATGTCATACCATTCCCAGATGATGTCAGACATCTCTTATCACCAGGTCACACCCCCATCTATTATACAGTCAGAGGGTATTCTAATTTTTTGAATACTGGCAGTAGAAAGCTATGAACATATAAGGCGATAATGGGAAGTGGAAGGGAAACAATGGCATCTCTACTGAGCTCATATGACAAGCGTTTCTGTATACATTCATCTCTAAATATTTAGACACATAAAAAGGGAAAATAAAAACAGATAGGGGTGGGGTCCCTTCATGAAAGGTGCATTAAATGAATTAGACCCGTTATGTGTCACCTTCTTTATACTATCGCGGCAACGGGAATGCTTAATTTGTCCCGTCCTCTGGGTTTGTAGTATAAGCACCGTACTCCTAACAGGAATAAACCAAAGTATATAAAGAAATATAGAAGTGTTCAGACATATATACTATAGAGTACGGTGTCATGGCCATAATGGTCATTTGTTGAAATCCTGGCAAAAAGGTCTTAAAGGAATTTAATTTCCCAAAGTACTACTTTGCTGGGAGAACCCCTTCCCCACTGTGTTCCCACCGTTAGCTGCATTTAGCGAGATCACAGGATCTGCGTACGGCGCAGCCGACACCGTTACCGGGGCAGCAATACGAAGACCTCCAATTACTGTAGAAACTACTAATGTTATTCTTGTGAATTAGAGAATTAGTATGAATCCTATATTATGCAGGACCCCCGCCGCTCACCACATTTCTAGTATTTTCCGAGCGTCCTGCAGGTGTAAACGGAAAATAGAAACAACAATATAACAGAGCGTTTGCTTGGGTTATAATGACTCCTTGTACTTTCTTCTGTAGATTATAACGTTACAGGAACTTCTGTCTCTCTATATAATATGGGGGAACAGGGCTCTGAATATTTGGAAATTAAGGAAGAGAAATTTTTGCAGCAGCAAATCCGGGGAAGCTCTACCTGCTGGTCGTCACCGGCTGGGTAACAAACATCTATAATCTGCCAGGAAGAGAAGACGCTGTATAACAAAGTATAATGCAGAGGGAGGCGTCCATGTTCCCTTTAAAAAGAAAAAAATGTATAAAAAGTTTCTGTGTGACGGCGATTTATAAAAATGAGAACCGTCCATCACGCCATCTGGGCGGCCTGTAGGCAGGGCTGCGAGAGGGAACAGTAGTGGACATGAAGGTGCAGCGTATATAACCAAGGGGTCCCCCTGATTATGCGCGCTGATGGCGGTGGAACTGGTTTCGTAAGTGTTGGCTGCGGAGACCTGTAAACATTCTGTTATACACGGAATAGAGTACGTTTACACCAGGGACCCCGCCTGGCTCTGTGCTGGGACCATAACCGGCACAGCCCCCATCCGCACCAGATTGGACGGGGTGACGCCAGACGCAACGTTCAATTCTTTCCTGGGAACCTGCGGCTCTACGCCGTTCGTCTTTTGGAGGGGGCTCCTGCTTGTGGACACCGCTGTGCTGTAATAGTTGCCGTTGGCCGTTGCCATGTAGCTGGGCAGCGACTGGCTGGACAAGCTGGGGGTGGGCGTTGTGACCCGGCCTCTGTCGCCCACGTACGGCGGGGGGTTGTAGCCGGCCGCCGTGTTTATGGATGTGGTGTCGGAGGGAGATTTGGACGCATAGGGCTTGTGGTCTCGGTTGCTGTTCACGGAGGACAAGGTGCCGTTTTTGAAGACTAGATCCGACTTGCTGGCTTTGGTCCAGGTAAGCGACTTTGGGGCTGGGGCGTCCTCCCTGGGCACAAACAAAGGCAACATGGTCAGCCGGCGAGTATGCGGTTACAGCTATCGCCAACATTTATTTCCCATACGGAACACACTTACTTGATGTCGTTCTCCATCTCGTCCTGTGACTCCTTCCTCTCACGTCGGTACAAGTAGATCAACACGGCCACCAGCACCAGCAGGCAGCAGAGCCCGGTGATAGATCCCACCACCGCCCCCACGATGACGGCCGTCCTGGATTCTGGAACACACAGGGCGATTACATCCATTAACGATCATTACAAGGTGACCCCCTCCCCCCACTCTGCCGCCTACTGACGCAGGTTTCAGCGCGACCGTACTTACGTGACGTCACTCCCATTGTGATGTTACACTCCGCCACGCCGGCTATGTTCCTGGATGTACACATGTATGTTCCCGTGTGGTCCGCTGTCAGGTTTGTTAGGGTTAATGTTCCCTTCACAGCATCTAAAAGAGAGAAAATACTTTTTGTTATTTTTAAAGCCAATAATCGCTGTAACCCAATAATCGCTGCGTTCCGTGCCCCAGGGCCTGGCGAGGACCCCATTGGGTCCTATGTAAGATCCAGCTTTGGACCCCATTCCCTCGTTGGTTAATAAACTAAAATAACACATAAATTCCAATAGATGTTTTAAGTTAGCTCCAGTTCCGTCCCCTTTGATACCATTACTTCACAATCCATCTTTTCCTCCTGGTTTATGCAAATCATCTCTTACTGCCTGGGCATCGGGTAATGTCTATTATGTAAATGATATCACTATAGATACTAATTTCCCACAATTTTCTGAAATCCGGGATAGAGTAGCAATTCCATCCAAAGATTTTTTCCGGTTCTTACAAATTAGACATTTCCACTCCAAAATGAGCTCAATTCTGATTAGCAGACCTTTGACTTCTTTTGAGTCTATGAGGGGTATTCAATATGAAAGGTAAACTTCCCTGGCGAAGTTTACGTTTCATATCGGAGTTTTTTTCTGCGTTAAAGTATCGGGCGCGATAACTGTATTCAATATAAAATTAACGAAAACGGGAAACTCCGAAGTTGGATTTGCGTAAAGTTATGAATTTTTCCTTAAAAAAATAGTAAGACCCCCCTAAAGTAGTAAAAACATGGGGGATCACTATGGATACCCCCGTTTTAGCCTTTAATTGAAAGTCGGGGATTTAAATAGCCGCAGCAGGTGTTTTTTCCCGACATTGAAGAAGTGATGCAGAAGAGCACTTAGGTTATTTTTTTCTTTTTTTTTAAGTGGTCCCATCAAATTTGGGGTACATGAAAATGGGTACAGGCATATTTTTATGTCCCTAAAGTAAGTTTTTAAAAATTCTGCAATTGTGCACCTGCCGCTATAAATCTATTCTAGAAAACACCTGCCGCATACTTGCAGAATAGCCCTGAACCTATTTCCCTATTGTTAAACAATTTTTTCCCTTTTTTTTTTTTTTGCACCCCAATTTTTAAATAAATTTTTTGGGGTGTCCCTACTTTTTTTTTTTTAACTTTTTTTGACACAGTTCTTTTTTAAATGTCAGTCCCAGGGGTGCAGGCTATTTTTTTTAAGCCTGCACCCCTAAACCCCAATTCTGCACTTTTTTTCGGCACCTATTCAATGGTGAAAAGTTATCCCCGTTTTTTCGCAAAGACTTTTCAAAACTCCGATAAGTCTTTGAAATTGAATACGATGTAAAAGTCAAACTTGCGATAATGACGTCATACCTCCGATATTAACGCAAAAACGATGTTATCGCACCCATATTGAATACCCCTGTAAATGTTGGAGACGACCCTCCACTAGGGGTCTTATTTCTACTATTTATTCCTTACTAGGGGAAGAAGTAAGCTCCAATCGGGATTCTCATGAGTTGGCGTGGGAACGAGATTTGGGGCACTCTATAGATGCTGAGGATTGGACTGGGATCTGGGACAACGCTGCCGCCAGTTCTATTTGCGTCAAAATCAAGGAAAATATTTATAAATTGCTATATCGATGGTATTATGTACCATCGCGGCTACAAGTAATGTTTCCCGACGCTTCGGATAGATGTTGGAGAGGTTGTGGTGGCGAGGGCAATTTTTTGCACATCTGGTGGACTTGTCCCAAACTAGCCAGTATATGGCAGGAGGTTCTCGATCTCCTCTCGCGTCTCTTCGAGATCACGATTCCCTCTGATCCTCAGCATTTACCCTCCCTATCCCGATATCAGAATAAGTTATTCCGACATATAGTATCTGCTATGACCTGCCAAATTACAGCGGATTGAAAAAGCCCTCATCCTTCTCCAATGCAGGCAATATTATCACGTATCTGGTATATATACAAGATGGAATACATGACCGCTTTATTACGTAACGCATCCAAAACTTTTGATAACACATGGTCCCCTTGGCTGACATACCAAAACATTTCCTCTCCATTCAACAATTACATTTTCCTTTTATATATTTTTTTTCTCTATTATATTTAGATTGAAAGAGCGTTATCCTATATAGAGCCCACCCATCCTCTTCTCCTCTTATTCTCCCTTGTTTTTCTTAAAGTTTTTCTTTTCCTTTTTTCTATTTTTAAACGGGTCGCCACACCGTTGCTGCAAGATATTGCTCTTGCTTCTATATTCCCTATTTTCTTATACTGAGAAAATCTACTATTATATTATATTATTGTTCTGAAATATTACAGTTCCCATTATAAAAGTATGTTATGTGCTGTACCTTATTTCTGAATGTTGGATTGTACTGTTCTTATGTGATTTGCTCATTAAAAAGAGTTTAAAATAAATAAATAAATAAAATAACACATAAATCGGCCCATTGGGCCCTGTGCTAGAGCCTAGGGTGCCTACTATATAATCTGGCTCTATTACCTGGAGTGTGATATGAGGATGGATTCACCTTCACTACAGGGGCCCAGTGTCCCAATATATTACACCCCACTGTGAGGAGAAGCTCAGTAAGGGCCCCACTGCACACAAACAGCCTTTAGATTTTATTACTATGTATTCTGCTATAATATTCATATATTATACGTGTTCTGTACTTATAGTATACTTACCCAGGAGATGCAATGACCATTTAAGGGGGCGGGACTGGGCTCTTTATGTCATTAGGCTAGAGGCCCCAAGTCGCTGCATAATGTCGCGATTCGCGGGTTAGTGAAGAGTGGGCGGGGCTACAGTGACGACGTCGAGTCAATTTAGTCCCGCCCTCTCCCTACGGATTCACGAGCCCCAGTAATTATCTCCCCGTCCTGCACACTTCACTGGGAAGTGGGCGGCACTCTTCCAGGGGTGCGGAGACTACTGGAAAAACTGTGAGTCTCCGCACCTCATTGTATCCACTCTCCATGTATGTCCTGCTCTTCTGGGATCTCTCCTGCTTTCAAGTGAGTGGGAGTTAAACACTGTGGCCAATCAGTTTATCTGACTATTCACAGCAGCACAGAGTATATCAGGAGATGAGTGATGTCAGTGAGGACAGGGCTGCATGTGATAGGGGCAGTGACATGATGTGAGGAGAGGAATGGAGGCAGCAGGAAGCCACAGACTGAGAGTTATATAGTGGGAGTAGCAGGGTCCGAAGCAGCACAGAGTATATCAGGAGATGAGTGATGTGTTAGTGAGGACAGGGCTGTATGTGACAGGAGCAGTGACATGATGTGAGGAGGTAAATGGAGGCAACAGGAAGCCACAGACTGAGAGTTATATAGTGGAAGGAGCAGGGTCCCCAGCAGCACAGAAGACATCAGGAGATTAGTGATGTGTCAGTAATGCCAGGGGCAGTGACCCCAGCAGCTCAGAGTATATCAGGAGGTGATTGATGTGTCAGGGAGGACAGGGCTGCATGTGACAGGGGCAGTGACATGATGGGAGGAGGGGAATAGAGGCCGCAGGAAGCCACAGACTAAGAGGTCTATTTACTAAGCAACGTTATGAGACAGAGGGCCTGATTCAGAGCCGCTCGTAAGTGGCCGATCGTTCGCTCTGAGCGATGTTCGCACAACTGCGTATGGGTCGTAATGCGCATGCGCAAAACAGTCACTGCAGTCGGAAATTGTGCGCTAGCAAAACAGCGAGGGGCTGCTAATTTGATTAACAGAATGTACCGTTTGTGGGCGGTAACAGGGGAAGGTGCTTGAAAACGGGGGAGTGGAGATCCGAACGCAGGCGTGCCTAACGGTCAAAAGGGAATTTAATGGGAGTGCATAATTAGTAAAGGAGCGTCATCGACCACGTCACTTGGTTGTCTTTTAGCCTGAACTGCTCGCAGTGATAGCAGTAAGAAAATCCTGCCACAACCACTGCGAGCAGTTCAGATGCCTTTCGATGTACCCGATTAATCTAATAAATACCGGAGATGATGTGTGATGCGAACGGCCAGGGGGCATCTTTACAAAATAGCGAGCGCATTTTTCGTTCGCTCAGACATAGAGGCGTCAACAAACCGCAAAGAGCGAGCGCTCAATTTAAATAGCCGGCCCCTTTTTTGGAACGACCGTCCGCAAATAGTGTCCGGGTCTGAATCAGGTCCAGAGTGAAAAGTGATAAGATAGTGATAAGGTGCCAGCCAATCAGCTCCCAACTGTCATCTCACAGGCTGTGTTTGAAAAATGACAGTTGGGAGCTGATTGGCTGGTATCTTATCACTTTTCACTCTGTCTCCTAACACTGCATAGTAAATAGCAATGGGGATAATTATTAAGTTATTTGGGGCAATGGGGTTATTTATTAAGTGCATTATTACATTCAATCCTTCTTAAACTAGAACTAGAGGTCCCAGAAAGCCTTCCCTGCATGCTGATACTTGGAAAACCACAAAAGTTATACAGTGGAAGGTGCAGGGTCCCCGGCAGCACAGAACAGTGACATGAGGCTGCTGTCACACAGACTGAGAGTTATACTGTGGAAGGAGCAGGGTCCCCCGGCAGCACAGAACAGTGACATGAGGCTGCTGTCACACAGACTGAGAGTTATACAGTGGAAGGAGCAGGGTCCCCGGCAGCACAGAACAGTGATATGAGGCTGCTGTCACACAGACTGAGAGTTATACAGTGGAAGGAGCAGGGTCCCCCGGCAGCACAGAACAGTGACATGAGGCTGCTGTCACACAGACTGAGAGTTATACAGTGGAAGGAGCAGGGTCCCCGGCAGCACAGAACAGTGACATGAGGCTGCTGTCACACAGACTGAGAGGTATACAGTGGAAGGAGCAGGGTCCCCGGCAGCACAGAACAGTGATATGAGGCTGCTGTCACACAGACTGAGAGGTATACAGTGGAAGGAGCAGGGTCCCCGGCAGCACAGAACAGTGATATGAGGCTGCTGTCACACAGACTGAGAGTTATACAGTGGAAGGAGCAGGGTCCCCGGCAGCACAGAACAGTGACATGAGGCTGCTGTCACACAGACTGAGAGTTATAGAGTGGAAGGAGCAGGGTCCCCGGCAGCACAGAACAGTGACATGAGGCTGCTGTCACACAGACTGAGAGTTATACAGTGGAAGGAGCAGGGTCCCCGGCAGCACAGAACAGTGACATGAGGCTGCTGTCACACAGACAGAGTTATATATTGGAAGGAGCAGGGTCCCCGGCAGCACAGAACAGTGACATGAGGCTGCTGTCACACAGACAGAGTTATACAGTGGAAGGAGCAGGGTCCCCGGCAGCACAGAACAGTGATATGAGGCTGCTGTCACACAGACTGAGAGTTATACAGTGGAAGGAGCAGGGTCCCCGGCAGCACAGAACAGTGATATGAGGCTGCTGTCACACAGACTGAGAGTTATACAGTGGAAGGAGCAGGGTCCCCAGCAGCACAGAACAGTGATATGAGGCTGCTGTCACACAGACTGAGAGTTATACAGTGGAAGGAGCAGGGTCCCCGGCAGCACAGAACAGTGATATGAGGCTGCTGTCACACAGACTGAGAGCTATACAGTGGAAGGTGCAGGGTCCCCGGCAGCACAGAACAGTGACATGAGGCTGCTGTCACACAGACTGAGAGTTATACAGTGGAAGGAGCAGGGTCCCCGGCAGCACAGAACAGTGATATGAGGCTGCTGTCACACAGACTGAGAGTTATAGAGTGGAAGGAGCAGGGTCCCCGGCAGCACAGAACAGTGACATGAGGCTGCTGTCACACAGACTGAGAGTTATACAGTGGAAGGAGCAGGGTCCCCGGCAGCACAGAACTGTGACATGTGGCTGCTGTCACACAGATGGTAGAAGACAAACTGTCAAACTTATCGGCTTAAAACTCAGGACCTGTTTCACTACGCATCGCAATTCTGCTTATACGCACGCAGCGCAGTTGCTAATATCAGCGGTGATATGTAAATGTTTGCATTCACATTGCGATCGCAGCCTGACAGAAGGACGCCCACTTCCCCTTACTCACATCCGTAAACATGGGGAACATAGCGAAACAATCTGTAACATCGGACCCAGACGCACACTTGCGCAAGCCCTGACCTTACTCAGAAATTGCTACCGGCCACGTACGCTATCAGGGCTTTGGCTGCTTATAGCCAGTGGATGATTTATGCACGCCCCTGTAACATCATTGCAACGCACTGGCGGTTCCCCCATCCCGCCCATCACCACCCACAAACGGCACTTCCTGTCAATCACTCTGCCGTGAGTCTTCGTATCCTTTGCGATCGCAGTAGCTAGTTGAAGCACGAGCACTGCATACGCACTGCGCAACAATGGACCAATTGCGTGCGTATTAACAACTGCGTTCCTTGCTGAATCAGGCCCACACTACATATACCAAATTTGGTTTCATATGTGTCTTATTTTCCTTGCTGTATTTATCCATATACCATGATATATTAATCTACCAGACATATAATAGTGACTTATTGCATTGATGATAATTCTATTTCAGCATCAGAGTCTAAATGTCTTTATTCTTGAATCTATATAATTAACTGTCAGTACAATGTATATATTTCTGTATATCACTATAACCATGAGAATAAGATATATAACTCTCCGAATAATGTATATAATTCTAGATCTGTCTCAGATATACACCTCTGTATGTGTCAGATAATATTGTGTATATCTCTCTGATGTGGAAGATATGTATAAAATCAGGAACTGACACAAATCTCGTCCCAGCGCAATAATCAGTCACAGTAAATCCAGAGCAGTCTATTTGTAGAAGTCCCGATGTCACTCTGCTCTGCTGGGTGTCTCGAAGTCTCTGTCTCTCTGTCTGTAATATTCAATAACTCTTTTCTCATAATCCTTCTGCGGGATTAAAGATAATCTCCTGCCAACGTCTCCCGCCATCGCGGCCATTGGCGGATTCTTAAATAACTTCTAGACTAGAGCCTGATTACTAGGCCATGTACTAGTGAGAGAGGCTGTGAGGAGCTCCCAGCACTTATTATAGTATAAAGGTGACTGATACAAAGCCAAGGAAAGAAGAAACCTATTAATTGCTAATAGTGACCGTTAATCTCAGACGTGTATAAACTCTATCTCTATAGTCTGTTTGATCTTCGCTTCAATCGTCTGATCATAAACTATTTAAAGGAGATTAAATAATGACAAAAAATGACAGTAATATTATGTCAGCTGGTTATGGGCAAATACTAACATATACATTCGCCCCAGTTCTCATAGGTGTCCCCCTAATTTACACAAACCACAGAGAAGTGATTGACACGTGCGCATGGTCGTAATATAATTCGCCAGCCCTCCTGGGGATATTAGTGACAATGGGGTTATATATTAAGTGCAGTATAACAGTCAATCCTTCTTAAACTAGAAAGTCCCAGAAAGCCCCCCCTGCATGCTGATACTTGGAGAACCACAAGTACCAGCATGCAGGGCATTAAGGGCCCGCTTGTACTCCTAGTTCACCTGTAAAAGAAATGGATGCAAGTTTTGGCAGTGCGAGTTGCGGGGGTGTGAGAAATGTGAATTTGCATATTCTTGCGCCCTATTACATAGTGAGTTCTAAAAACACGCGAGAATATCGCTATACACACACATTTACATAACTCTGACCCTATTACACTTTGGGGCTGATTCAGACCCGCTCGCGAGCGCAGGACGCTCGCAAGCGGGTCGATGGTGCCGAATTGAGCATGCGCACGACGGAGGAAGCTCCGTCGTGCGCATGGGCGAGACCCGAATAACGACGGCCAAGCCGTCGTTATGGGTCTCGCACCAAAGGGGGCGTGCTGTCGATGGTGAGTGACAGCACGCCCCCTTTGGTGGGCGTGCCGGGGGCGTGGGAACGCCTACCGTCTGAGTCCGGCCCCACTGACATCACTAGTGATGTCAGTGGGAGTGATTTTGGCTCTGATAGAGCCAAAATCACTCCAGGGCTTGCGGTCACCGAGACCCTACAGCAGGGTCTCGTCGCAAGCCCAATGGTCGCGATGGTCTTGACCATCGCGGCCATCATCATGGACGCTCGCTATAGCTGTGTGTGGTAACCCACAGCTATGCGAGCGTCCATGAGGCCGCTCCAAGTTGAGGGTGGAGGGTCCTGATTCAAAGCGAGTGCTCTGGTCAGAGCGTTCGGCACTGAATCAGGCCCTTTGTCCCATATCTCATTCCCTGGGCTGCTGTATTATTAAACTGTATATAACACCATGCCCCATTCCCTGTACTGTTACACTGTATATAACACCATGTCCCATTCCCTGTACTGTTACACTGCATATAACATCATGCCCCATTCCCTGGGATACTGTACAGCTACACTGTATATAACAACATGCCCTGGGATACTGTACGGCTACACTGTATATAACACCATGCCCCATTCCTAGGATACTGTACGGCTACACTGTATATAACACCATGCCCCATTCCTAGGATACTGTATTGTTACACTGTATATAACACCATGCCCCATTCCTAGGATACTGTATTGTTACACTGTATATAACACCATGCCCCATTCCTAGGATACTGTATTGTTACACTGTATATAACACCATGCCCCATTCCCTGGGATACTGTACGGTTACACTGTATATAACACCATTCCCTGGGATACTGTACTGTTACACTGTATATAACACCATGCCTCATTCCCTGGGATACTGTACGATTACACTGTATATAACATCATGCCCCATTCCCTGGGATAATGCACAGCTACACTGTATATAACACCATGCCCTGGGATACTGTATTGTTACACTGTATATAACACCATGCACCATTCCTAGGATACTGTATTGTTACACTGTATATAACACCATGCCCCATTCCCTGGGATAATGCACAGCTACACTGTATATGACAACATGCCCTGGGATACTGTATTGTTACACTGTATATAACACCATGCACCATTCCTAGGATACTGTACTGTTACACTGTATATAACATCATGCCTCATTCCCTGGGACACTGTACTGTTACACTGTATATAGCACCATGCCCCATTCCTAGGGTACTATACGGTTACACTGTATATAACACCATGGTCTATTTCCTAGGATACTGTATTATTAAACTGTATATAACACCAAGCCCCATTTCCTAGGATACTGTACTGTTACACTGTATATAACACCATTCCCTGGGATACTGTACTGTTACACTGTATATAACACCATGCCCCATTCCCTGGGATATTGTACTGTTACACTGTATATAACACCATTCCCTGGGATACTGTACTGTTACACTGTATATAACACCATGCCCCATTCCCTGGGATACTGTACTGTTACACTGTATATAACACCATGCCCCATCTCCTAGGATACTGTACTGTTACACTGTATATAACACCATGCCCCATTCCTACATTCCTAGGATACTGTACTGTTATACTGTATATAACACCATGCACCATTCCTAGGATACTGTACTGTTACCCTGTATATAACACCATGCCCCATTCCCTGGGATACTGTACTGTTACACTGTATATAACACCATTCCCTGGGATACTGTACTGTTACACTGTATATAACACCATGCCCCATTTCTAGGGTACTGTACTGTTACACTGTATATAACACCAATCCCTGGGATACTTTACAGTTACACTGTATATAACACCATGCCCCATTCCCTGGGATACTGTACGGTTACACTGTATATAACACCATGCCCCATTCCTAGGGTACTATACGGTTACACTGTATATAACACCATGCCCCATTTCCTAGGATACTGTACTGTTACACTGTATATAACACCATGCCCCATTCCTAGGATACTGTATTATTAAACTGTATATAACACCATGCCCCATTCCTAGGATACTGTACGGTTACACTGTATATAACCCCATGCCCCATTCCTAGGATACTGTACGGTTACACTGTATATAACACCATGCCCCATTCCTAGGGTACTATACTGTTACACTGTATATAACACCATGGTCTATTTCCTAGGATACTGTACTGTTACACTGTATATAACACCATGCCCCATTCCTAGGATACTGTACTGTTACCCTTTATATAACACCATGCCCCATTCCCAGGGATACTGTACTGTTACACTTTATATAACACCATGCCCCATTTCTAGGGTACTGTACTGTTACACTGTATATAACACCATTCCCTGGGATACTTTACAGTTACACTGTATATAACACCATGCTCCATTCCCTGGGATACTGTACGGTTACACTGTATACAACACCATGCCCCATTCCTAGGATACTGTACTGTTACACTGTATATAACACCATGCCCCTTTTCTAGGGTACTGTACTGTTACACTGTATATAACACCATGCCCCATTCCCTGGGATACTGTACGGTTACACTGTATATAACACCATGCCCCATTCCTAGGGTACTATACGGTTACCCTGTATATAACATCATGCCCCATTTCCTAGGATACTGTACTGTTACACTGTATATAACACCATGCCCCTTTTCTAGGGTACTGTACTGTTACACTGTATATAACACCATGCCCCATTCCCTGGGATTCTGTACTGTTACACTGTATATAACACCATGGCCCATTCCCTGGGATACTGTACGGTTACACTGTATATAACACCACAACCCCTTTCCTAAGATATTGTACTGTTACACTGTATATAACACCATGCCCCATTCCTAGGATACTATACGGTTACACTTTATATAACACCATTCCCCATTCCTAGAATACTGTACGGTTACACTGTATATAACACCATGCCCTGGGATACTGTACGGTAACACTTTATATAACACCATGCTCCATTTCCTAGGATACTATACGGTTACACTTTATATAACACCATGCCCCATTCCTAGGATACTGTACGGTTACACTGTATATAACCCCATGCCCTGGGGTACTGTACGGTTACACTGTATATAACACCATGCCCTGTGATACTGTACGGTTACACTGCATATAACACCATGCCCCATTCCCTGGGATACTGTACAGTTACACTGTATATAACACCATGCCCTGGGATACTGTACGGTTATACTGTATATAACACCATGCCCTGGGGTACTGTACGGTTACACTGTATATAACACCATGCCCTGGGATACTGTACGATTACACTGTATATAACACCATGCTCTATTTCCTAGGATACTGTACGGTTACACTGTATATAACACCATGCCCTGGGGTACTGTACGGTTACACTGTATATAACACCATGCCCTGGGGTACTGTACGGTTACACTGTATATAACACCATGCCCTGTGATACTATACGGTTACACTGTATATAACACCATGCCCTGGGGTACTGTACGGTTACACTGTATATAACACCATTGCCTGGGGTACTGTACGGTTACACTGTATATAACACCATGCCCTGTGATACTGTACGGTTACACTGCATATAACACCATGCCCTGGGGTACTGTACAATTACACTGTATATAACACCATGCCCTGGGGTACTGTACGGTTACACTGTATATAACACCATGCCCTGTGATACTGTACGGTTACACTGCATATAACACCATGCCCTGGGGTACTGTACAATTACACTGCATATAACACCATGCCCTGGGGTACTGTACAGTTACACTGTATATAACACCATTCCCTGGGGTACTGTACGGTTACACTGTATATAACACCATGCCCTGTGATACTGTACGGTTACACTGTATATAACACCACGCCCTGGGGTACTGTACGGTTACACTGTATATAACACCATGCCCTGTGATACTGTACGGTTACACTGTATATAACACCATGCCCTGTGATACTGTACGGTTACACTGTATATAACACCACGCCCTGGGGTACTGTACGGTTACACTGTATATAACACCATGCCCTGGGGTACTGTACGGTTACACTGTATATAACACCACGCCCTGGGGTACTGTACGGTTACACTGTATATAACACCATGCCCTGGGGTACTGTACGGTTACACTGTATATAAAACCATGCCCTGGGGTACTGTACGGTTACACTGTATATAACACCATGCCCTGGGGTACTGTACGGTTACACTGTATATAACACCATGCCCCACATCCCCGGACATACCGTGAGCAGGAGGAAAGTAGACCACGTTGGCTGATGCTTTCTTTATCCAGGAGTAGGTGGGTGTAGGTTCCCCCGTGGAAGACCTGCAGCTTAGCGTGACGTTGGCTCCGATATACGCGTTCCCCTGGATGTGACATTTGGGTTTGGAAGGAGGAACTGGGAGAGCAGACAGTATGAATTAGTGGTTATACGTCACAGGCGCGTTATTTATCATCATGTGTTACAGCTGGCACAAGACGTGATGGACCGTTCACACTGTACCAGCTGCCCAACTCTCTGCCATAGATTACAGGCACACTGTACCCGCTGCCAAACTCTCTGCCGTATATCACAGGCACACTGTACCCGCTGCCCAACTCTCTGCCATATATCACAGGGACACTGTACCCACTGCCCAACTCTCTGCCATATATTACAGGCACACTGTACCCACTGCCCAACTCTCTGCCATATATTACAGGCACACTGTACCCGCTGCCCAACTCTCTGCCCTATATCACAGGCATGCTGTACCTGCCGCCCAACTCTCTGCCCTATATCACAGGCACACTGTACCCGCTGCCCAACTCTCTGCCGTATATCACAGGCACACTATACCCGCTGCCCAACTCTCTGCCGTATATTACAGGGGCACTGTACCCGCTGCCCAACTCTCTGCCCTATATCACAGGCACACTGTACCCACTGCCCAACTCTCTGCCATATATCACAGGCACACTGTACCCGCTGCCCAACTCTCTGCCATATATTACAGGCACACTGTACCCGCTGCCCAACTCTCTGCCATATATCACAGGCACACTGTACCCGCTGCCCAACTCTCTGCCATATATCACAGGCACACTGTACCCGCTGCCCAACTCTCTGCCCTATATCACAGGCACACTGTACCCGCTGCCCAACTCTCTGCCCTATATCACAGGCACACTGTACCTGCTGCCCAACTCTCTGCCCTATATCACAGGCACACTGTACCTGCTGCCCAACTCTCTACCATATATCACAGGCACACTGTACCCGCTCCCCAACTCTCTGCCATATATTACAGGCACACTGTACCCGCTGCCCAACTCTCTGCCATATATTACAGGAACACTGTACACGCTGCCCAACTCTCTGCCATATATTACAGGCACACTGTACCCGCTGCCCAACTCTCTGCCATATATTACAGGAACACTGTACACGCTGCCCAACTCTCTGCCATATATTACAGGCACACTGTACCCACTGCCCAACTCTCTGCCATATATTACAGGCACACTGTACCCGCTGCCCAACTCTCTGCCATATATTACAGGCACACTGTACCCGCTGCCCAACTCTCTGCCATATATTACAGGCACACTGTACCCACTGCCCAACTCTCTGCCATATATTACAGGCACACTGTACCCGCTGCCCAACTCTCTGCCATATATTACAGGCACACTGTACCCGCCGCCCAACTCTCTGCCATATATTACAGGCACACTGTACCCGCCGCCCAACTCTCTGCCATATATTACAGGCACACTGTACCCGCCGCCCAACTCTCTGCCATATATTACAGGCACACTGTACCCGCTGCCCAACTCTCTGCCATATATTACAGGCACACTGTACCCGCTGCCCAACTCTCTGCCATATATTACAGGCACACTGTACCCGCTGCCCAACTCTCTGCCATATATTACAGGCACACTGTACCCGCTGCCCAACTCTCTGCCATATATTACAGGCACACTGTACCCGCTGCCCAACTCTCTGCCATATATTACAGGCACACTGTACCTGCTGCCCAACTCTCTGCCATATATTACAGGCACACTGTACCCGCTGCCCAACTCTCTACCATATATTACAGGCACACTGTACCCGCTGTCCAACTCTCTGCCCTATATTACAGGCACACTGTACCCGCTGTCCAACTCTCTACCATATATTACAGGCACACTGTACCCGCTGCCCAACTCTCTGCCCTATATTACAGGCACACTGTACCCGCTGTCCAACTCTCTACCATATATTACAGGCACACTGTACCCGCTGCCCAACTCTCTGCCATATATTACAGGCACACTGTACCCGCTGCCCAACTCTCTGCCATATATTACAGGCACACTGTACAAGACTGATTTTACCATTAATCTGAGCAAGTGCGGCACGGTAAGTCTGCCCTGGAAGGAGGAGCAACAATCTTATTATTAATCATGGACAAGTAATGTCTAATACGATCAGCTGGTAACGGGACACAGTGATCTTTGTAGCTGATACAGGGCCTGATTCAGCAATCAACGCAAAGGAGAGAACGCACGCACCCGGCCGCTGCGCGAATATGCTAATCAATGCATATGCACGGAGACCGCGGCAGAAGAGGCAGACGCCCAGCCCCATATTAAGTCGCCCATCTCCCTTTACTCACAGCCTGCGTACACTTAACCGATCGCACTGGCTAGTTCACGCACGCGCACTACAAAAACAATCGGCCAAGTGCGTGCGTTCTCTCCTTTGCGTTGCTTGCTCAATCAGGCCCACAATGCGTTTACGACATAATGGGCCTGAGTATGTGTGCCAATACCGCTACAAGCCCTTCCCTGGTGCGTAGCCGTGTGTAAGTGTGCGAGGACTGACACACCCACTGTGAGCGCCATTCAGACGCTGTAATAACCCCTGGTGCATCTTACTGATGTGCAGCCCTGTGACAGGTGTAGATTATCCGTCTCAGTATGGACTCCAATGTTCGCAGCTGTGTATCTGCGACACACTGGTGACACTCCCACAACACGCCCCATCTCCGTGCGCACACTAAGCCGCCTCCCAGTGACCACCCAGGAACGCATACTACATTTTTAAAACACTTCTCAGACCACGCATCTACCATGCGCCTCAATCGCTGCTGCGACTCTGGGTGCATGCAAAGAAAATCAAATTTCTCCACTGTGGCCGGCATCGCCGCTGCGTCTGACTCTGCACAAAATGATCTGTTTCCCTGACGATCGCAGAGCTCCTTCATCAAACCAAAGAATAGGGAGGATTATTAACATGAAAGATAGTAGTACCGCCATATGTACACTAGGTGGCAGAGGAGGATCAGATATCTCTTGTGCAGCCAGTACATTTATTGTATGTATCAGAACAGGTCATGGGTTCCCTCACCAAGGCACTATAAGTGTGGAGTTTATACGTTCTCCGCGTGTATGTGTGGGTTTCTTCCGGGTGCTCCGGTTTCCTCCCACAATTTAAAATCATACTAATAGGATAATTGTGGTTGACACAGAAAAAAAAACCCAGTGTGTCTCCACCTGGCAGGGGATATAGATTGTAAGCTCCATGGTGCAGGGACTGATGTGAAAGATTTAAATAGTCTCTATAATGCGCGGCGGCTTATGTGTGCGCTATATAAATAGCTGTTTATAAATAGATAAAAAGGACCATTCTCTTTTTTTGGCAAAATATACACTTGTGAAGACCTATCAATATATATATTTTTTTTGCTCAAAATATTTTCAATATATTGAATAACTTTGATGCTTATTGTATTGATTTAGTGATCTGTTTACTCCATCTCCCAGTCCTGATGGATGATTTCACCTCTGTAATGTGTCCAGCGGCTATAAGTAACGTCCATGCGCTAACCTCACGCCTGGATTACTGCAACCTCCTCCTGTCTGGCGTAACCCACTCACACCTGACCCCTCCTAAATCCATCCTTACCGCGGCTGCCGTATCACCGCCCCACCTCTGCCACCACATCGGTCACCCCACTGCTTCCCTATCCTATACAGAATCCAAACTCCGCTCACTCACCTACAAACCCCTCAATCACCTGGTTTCCATATTACTCCACTCCATCCTCATTTCCACTCACACAACCTCCTGCCGACTCCGCACAACATGGCAGCCTCCTCTACTCCTCCCTGATCGCCTCCTCTACTCCTCCCTGATCGCCTTCAGGATTTCTCCCGCGCTGCTCCCAACCTCAGGGATACCCTACCACGCTCCAACAGACTCTCATCCAGCCTCCCTCACTTTATTCTTTCCCTTAAGCCTCATGTCTCATTCAGGCCTAGCACCCTTCCTCCTATGGGTGAGTACACACTTGCACGATATCGGCAAATCTGAACGAAAAAATGGTGCATATCGTGCAGGGTGTATGCCTAATTGTGCGCTTGCATGCGATATCGGGTTATTGGTCGTGCTGCACAGCCAATCACGCGATATCATATGCGGGGGATGGAATGAGGTATCGTTCCATTGTTCATTACATTGGGTAAATGTGTACGGTCAATTTTGCATGGTCCGGGGTGAAGGTAAGTCGCCCCGACCATCGGCAAGACTGCCGCACGAACAACGTGTACCCTACCTGACTCTCCAGCCTCTGCTCCCTTCTCTCCCCTTGTGTCCCTCCACACCCCCTTTAGAATGTAAGCTCTTGTGAGCAAGGCCCTCTTTTCTGTTGTTTTCTCTACGGAACCATACAAAAAAAAAATGATAACAGAAACGTGCGGCAGTTTTGTTTTCTGTCTATTGAACTGTCCATTGTATGATATTTAATGCTATTTATATACTGTTCCCTCTGTAGACCTCCCAGACAATGGCATTTTCCATAATGGCTGACATCCTCTGCCCACCCTCCATTGTACCGAGAGCTGGAAGTTATTAATAACGCTGACTTCCTGCAGACGATTATCAGCTCTATTAACTGTGTGCTGTCGTTTCCTGTTATGGTGGGGACACCACATCCTGCTCTTACCCAGAATGGACACATCAATCACGCCGATGTTGCCGCTGCCGATACTGTTGTCATTGCGCACATTGACATAACATCGGTACTGCCCGGAGTCCGTGGCCTGAGTTCTGTTAATTACTATTGAAATGTTTTTTGCAGGCATGGGGTGGACAAAGCTCAGCCGGCCTCTGAAATCTGCAGATATGTCAACTTCTCCATCCATGTATTTCAGAATCTGCAAATGCAAGAGCATAAATCAGAGAACCAAGAACGAGCCGGTCACTGGGCTATGCGGATACATCCAAAACATTATAGCGGTGAGACTTACAACATTGTCCTTTATTAAACATAAACTGTTACACTATAGTTCTCATGTATCTATTCCCCATATGAGCTACAAATACACAAATATCCTGAGGTTTAAAAGGTAGGAGTCCTGCGCTGCCACCTAGTGTAATAAAGCAGTATGACAGCAGATGCATAGACTGGCTAGTGTAAACTCAATGGGCGGAATTCAATTGATTCCAGCCCCTAATGCGCCAGATGGAGCTATTCAATTCTTGCTCCTGTTGGGCGCGAGCTGAAATGTGCGAAAAGTGACCTGTTTGGGCGCCCAAACATCACTTTTCGCGGTCGCGCCCAGCACTTTGGTCGGGTTTAGCTGCTTTACGCGGCTAAACCTGACCTCTATGGGCGCGATCAGCACGAAAAACGGCATCAATTGAATAGCGGCCCGCGATCTCCTGTCACTTTAGACGGGAGATCCGGACCGCCCAATACGTTCTTTGCTTAATACTACCTTACAAAGGGGACTATGGTCCCCATTTAGTAATGAGTTAAATCACCAAAACGAGTATCACTGTGTATGATACATGGTGCTCCAGCCAATCAGCTCCACACTGTCATTTTTCTAACAGTTGACAGTTGGGAGCTGATTGGCTGGAGCACTATTATCATACAGAGTGACATTTATCACTCGTTTTGGTGATAAAACTCATTACTAAATGAGGCCCTATATACAGTACGCTGGGATGGGCACCATTTTATGCAGGCTATGAGCTCTATTGCGTGTTGAGATGATTAGCATATATCACAATAAGATTGACAGCAGCGTTGTAGGAGTAGATAAAGTGATTATGGAAAGAGAATGTAAATAATGGAACTGTACTAAATGGTGACTTGTGCTAGGAGGCTTAGCAGAACCATCATAAATGAGGTAAAGCCCTGTAACAAGATAATATATAGAATATAGGGTGTGATCCTGTCATTAGCATTCCAGGCAGAATAACCAGACTCCCGGGTTCTGTACCATAGACATGGGAAAGACTCTCTGTACCTGTATCTGCTCTGTCTGCGCCCGCTGTATAAACCAGGTGATATACGGTTTCTCTTCTGAACTGCTGGAATACCAGACGGGAAGGGTTATACTCTGTCCCTGCACCGCGGTCACCGTTTTCTGCTCCACGTGAACCTCCAGCAGCGCCGAGGAGAGACCTACCGGAAAAATTACAGAACCGTAACCATGACTGGAAGCACACATAACAAAGTAACAAGTAACTTACATATAACATGTAACAAAATAACAAGTAACTGGAAAACATAACATGTAGCAAAGTAACAAGTAACTGAAAATACATAACATGTAACAAAGTAACAAGTAACATATAACAAAACAACAAGTAACTGGAAAACACATAACATGTAACATAGTAACATATAACAAAACAACAAGTAACTGGAAAACACATAACATGTAACATAGTAACAAGTAACATATAACATGTAACAAAATAACAAGTAACTGAAAACACATAACATGTAACAAAGTAAATGGAAAATACAACATGTAACAAAGTAACAAGTAACTATAAACACATAGCTTAACAAAGTAAATGCAAAACACATAACATGTAACTATAAACACATAGCTTAACAAAGTAACTGGAAAACACATAACATGTAACAAAGTAACAAGTAACTATAAACACATAGCTTAACAAAGTAACTGGAAAACACATAACGTAACAAAGTAAATGGAAAATACAACATGTAACAAAGTAAAAATTAACTGGAAAACTTGTAACAAGTAACATGTAACAAAGTAAATGGAAACACAACATGAAACAAAGTAAACATTAACTGGAAAACGTAACATGTGACTGAAAAACAAAACACGTAATAAAGTAAGAATTAACTGGAAAACATAAAGTAAGAAGTAACTGGTAAATACATAACATGTAACAAAGTAACACGCAACTGGAAAACACATAACATGTAACAAAGTAAGAAGTAACTGGAAAACATATAACATGTAACAAAGTAAGAAGTAACTGGAAAACATATAACATGTAACAAAGTAACACGTAACTGGAAACACATAACATGTAACAAAGTGTAGAAATTAGTAATTTTATTTTCAAATATCAAATATTTGCCATAAATATCTGAGTGGTCTGAACAAAACAAATTTTTAGAATCTTATATATTTGTCTTCCTTTCTAAACTGTGACACTACAGCCCAAAAAGGGTTATTATATTCATAATCATGTAATAAATTCCAGCATATCACGCCAGCTCATAAACATGTCACAAAAGTGGATAAAGTGAATGATTAAGAACATGCCCTATACAGCGCTATACAATAAAGGTTTAGAATGAATAATAATAAATACCTGCATACAACACATATACTGATTGGCCATATATATATATGTATGAGAAATGTCAGGATTGCACCTCCCCCCATAGGGGCTCATTTATCATTTGCGGAGTATTCCACTAATTTTTTTTTTCGGGGGCATACCCGCAAATATAAAGTATCACCCAGAAGTATTATGGATGTATCGCAGCAGATATCTCCGATATCTGAAGATGGTGTAAGCTGCTGAGCCTAAGGGCTACATACAGCATAAATAGTCGGGAGAGGGTTCCCCCGGCAATGGTCACCGTGCATGTGTGGTCTGTAGATCCCCGGCTCAGGAGTGAAGAGAACGCTACTGCGGTCACTTACTCTCCCGGCACATCACAGGGACAGAGCGGGCGCTGTGATCGCCTACTGCAATGCTATCATGGGCACTAATATCACCCAGATCACATTGCACATGCAATCGTTAATAACTGGGCCCCTGGTGACAGAGGTATCTGCATGAAAGTCTCACATGAATGGAGACAACGGCCCATGGAACTGTATCTCCATGCCCTACTTACTGCATAGGCCCATTAGTTCTATTGCCCATGGAATTGTTTCGCCATGCCCTACTTACTGCATAGGCCCATTAGTTCTATTGCCCATGGAACTGTATCTCCATGCCCTACTTACTGCATAGGCCCATTAGTTCTACTGGACCTGTATCTCCATGCCCTACTTACTGCATAGGCCCATTAGTTCTATTGCCCATGGAATTGTATCGCCATGCCCTACTTACTGCATAGGCCCATTAGTTCTATTGCCCATGGAATTGTATCGCCATGCCCTACTTACTGCATAGGCCCATTCGTTCTACTGGACCTGTATCTCCATGCCCTACTTACTGCATAGGCCCATTAGTTCTATTGCCCATGGAATTGTATCTTCATGCCCTACTTACTGCATAGGCCCATTAGTTCTATTGCCCATGGAATTGTATCGCCATGCCTTACTTACTGCATAGGCCAATTAGTTCTATTGCCCATGGAACTGTATCTCCATGCCCTACTTACTGCAAAGGCCCATTAGTTCTATTACCCATGGAATTGTAGCTCCATGCCCTACTTACTGCATAGGCCCATTAGTTCTATAGCCCACGGAATAAGAAGAAAGTCTTATTCAAGCAGCTGAGGAATGATCTTGAGCAAATGACTTTATTAGTTGCTGGAGAACGAGGTGGATAAATAATTTGTGTAAACGTGGCTGTTATTAATGATACAGCAGCTGGACTAGATCAGAAAGGTCTTTCATTATGTACATAGGAAACTGGTTCTTATTGATCCGGCTTTATCAGCCACAGAACAGAGCGTAATGCATGTTAATGTAACTGGGGATCAATAATTAACCTAAATAGACCGATTTACTGCTGGAAAGAAAACAATGTGAAATATTTAACCGTTACTTCACTAAAGAATAACCGGCTTGTTACAGGGCACAGAAAGCAAATCAGCGCCTAAATAAGATTATTAATAACTATTGAATGTAATGTAGAATTGGGAGAATGTATTATTCTTTTAGAACCAAGTGAGACAGGCAGACTACAGGCGGCCAGCGCAGCAGGGTCACAGACCGGCCTGTTAGGGCGAAACTCAGGGGTGGTCCGCGCCACTGCCAGCAAATAGCATACAGACCACCAGTTTACACGTGCAATGATGTCACGCCGCAGGCGCACACTGACGCTCTCTGTGTGTGGTGTGCCCAAGAAGAGGAGCAATGGAGGAGCTGCCACAGCTGTGCACCACAACGCCAGGAGGACCGGCCAAACAATGAGTGAGCAAGAGACAGCCGGCAGCTGCCTG
This sequence comes from Taudactylus pleione, assembly GCA_031769625.1. Classification (NCBI taxonomy): domain Eukaryota; kingdom Metazoa; phylum Chordata; class Amphibia; order Anura; family Myobatrachidae; genus Taudactylus; species Taudactylus pleione. Next base: position 5,912,666 of record JAUIMM010000277.1, on the reverse strand, counting down.
TCCCTGGCCGAGTCTAAGCTATTAGATCACCTGCATATAAACATATAGGGTCTGATTAAGACCCGCTCACAAGCGCTCTGCGCTCGCAAATGGGTTGATGGTGGGGCATTGCGCACATGCACGAGCCCCGGAGTGAGTGAGAAATGCACTCACTCCGGGGCTCGCTACAAACGGGGTGGTTGTCGATGTTGATCGACAGGTCGTCCCGTTTTGTAGGCAGGGTGGGGGGGGGCGGCTGGACAAACGGAGGCGTTCCTGAAGGAACGCCTGCCGTTTGTGGGCGGCCCTACTGACATCACCAGTGATGTCAGTAGTGAGCTTCCGGCTCTACTAGAGCCGGAAGCTCACTGGGGCTTGCGGCAGACGAGACCCTACCACAAGGGTCTCGTCGCAAGCCCAATGGTCGCGACTATCACCTGGCCGCTCGCAAAAGCTGTGGGTGGTCACCCACAGCTTAGAGAGTGGTCAGGAGGCCGGCTTTTAAAAAAAAAATTGGCCACCCTCATTCAGAGCGAGCGCTCGCTTTTTGCAAGCGGCTCTGAATGAGATCTATAGTGCATAAAAGGTAACATATAAAATGGGGACATTTTTTTTTTTTTTTTAACAAACAAGGTGAGTACAGATACAGGAATCGCATCACTTAAGTCCACCCTACACGGTGCCATTTGTAAAAGATCCGATCTCGCATTCGACTTCCCTTGAAAATTCTTCCCGTGACATTCTGTGCGATTTGTGTAAAGAAGAGGAACGATTGTGCCAACGACCATACGGTTAGATGTATCTTAAACGGTAGCAAATCGTTTAAGATATATCGTATGCAGCGAATAACCACACGATGCAAGGAGGAGGGGAGTGGCCGGGGACACTGTACATCAGCAAAAGTGCGAACGACGTGTGTCGCATCGTACACGATCCGACAAAATCTTTCTGCAAAACCATTTGATCTACGATGACGATATACGACGCAGGGGACGTGCATTGGCATCGTAATCGTGTAGGAGAACACCACTTTTTATACAATTGGTCGTTACGGTCCATCGAAAACGCCCATATCGTGTAAAAAATCGTGCCGTGTATGGGGGCCTTTATTTTACAACATATTGCACGTTACATTTCAAAATCTGAGACATTGTAGAGAGATATGTCAAGAGGAAATATTTGTAGAAAGGCGCAAATGTATAGTTTGCAGGGGGCGCGGAACACCCCAACACCGTCCCAGGACCTGATCTTACCCTCTACCAGCGCTGGAGAACCCTCCTTCTTATATCTAGGTACGAGCACATTTCCTCCCTTGTGATAACGGTGAGATAAGCATTGTCCCCAGGACACACATCTGTCTGTGATGTACACATAAAACATGTACAGGACAATAATGTAACGTGTCCTGATAATGTAGCCTGTAGAGTAAAGGATTGTTCTTATTAAATCTTTCACATCCGTAATTTGGGCTTCTGACAGTAAGGGAAAGGACAGGACCCTGAGCAGAACATTCAGCCCCCAGCACTCAGTCTCTCTGATTAGCCCAGCACCGAGGAAAGGGACTTATTCTGCCTAGTTGCACATAAGAGGATGCAGCTCACAATTTGTGGTGTTAAACCTTCTGTGCATGAGGCGACGTGCCCAGTTACCACAGACACTAACATACCAATGAGGTGACGTGCCCAGTTACCACAGACACTAACATACCAATGAGGCGATGTGCCCAGTTACCACAGACACTAACATACCAATGAGGTGATGTGCCCAGCTACCACAGACACTAGCATACCAATGAGGTGACGTGCCCAGTTACCACAGACACTAGCACACCAATGAGGCGACGTGCCCAGCTACCACAGACACTAGCACACCAATGAGGCGACGTGCCTAGTTACCACAGACACTAGCAAACCAATGAGGTGACGTGCCCAGCTACCACAGACACTAACATACCAATGAGGTGATGTGCCCAGTTACCACAGACACTAACATACCAATGAGGTGACGTGCCCAGCCACCACAGACCCTAGCAAACCAATGAGGTGACGTGCCCAGTTACCACAGACACTAACATACCAATGAGGAGACGTGCCCAGCCACCACAGACACTACCAAACCAATGAGGCGACGTGCCCAGCCACCACAGACCCTAGCAAACCAATGAGGCGACGTGCCCAGCTACCACAGACACTAGCACACCAATGAGGCGACGTGCCCAGATACCACAGACACTAACATACCAATGAGGAGACGTGCCCAGCTACCACAAACACTGCCAAACCAATGAGGCGACGTGCCCAGCTACCACAGACAGTAGCATACCAATGAGGCGACGTGCCCAGCTACCACAGACACTAGCAAACCAATGAGGTGACGTGCCCAGCTACCACAGACACTAGCAAACCAATGAGTCGACGTGCCCAGCTACCACAGACACAAGCAAACCAATGAGGTGACGTGCCCAGCTACCACAGACACAAGCAAACCAATGAGGTGACGTGCCCAGCTACCACAGACACTAACATACCAATGAGGCGAAGTGCCCAGTTACCACAGACACTAGCAAACCAATGAGGCCACGTGCCCAGCTACCACAGACACTAGCAAACTAATGAGGCGACGTGCCCAGCTACCACAGACACTAGCATACCAATGAGGCGACGTGCCCAGCTACCACAGACACTAACATACCAATGAGGCGACGTGCCCAGCTACCACAGACACTAACATACCAATGAGGCGACGTGCCCATATACCACAGACACTAGCAAACCAATGAGGTGATGTGCCAAGCTACCACAGACACTAGCAAACCAATGAGGCGACGTGCCCAGCTACCACAGACACTAGCAAATCAATGAGGTGACGTGCCCAGCTACCACAGACACTAGCAAACCAATGAGGAGACGTGCCTAGCTACCACAGACACTAGCAAACCAATGAGGTGACGTGCCCAGCTACCACAGCCACTAGCAAACCAATGAGGAGACGTGCCTAGCTACCACAGACACTAGCAACCAATGAGGGGACGTGCCTAGCTACCACAGATACTAGCAAACCAATGAGGCAACGTGCCCAGCTACCACAGACACTAGCAATCCAATGAGGGGACGTGCCCAGCCACCACAGACACTAGCATACCAATGAGGGGACGTGCCCAGCTACCACAGATACTAGCAAACCAATGAGGCGACGTGCCCAGCTACCACAGACACTAGCAAACCAATGAGGGGACGTGCCCAGCTACCACAGATACTAGCAAACCAATGAGGCAACGTGCCCAGCTACCACAGACACTAGCAATCCAATGAGGGGACGTGCCCAGCCACCACAGATACTAGCAAACCAATGAGGGGACGTGCCCAGCTACCACAGACACTAGCAAACCAATGAGGTGACGTGCCCAGCTACCACAAACACTAGCAAATCAATGAGGCGACGTGCCGAGCTACCACAGACACTAGCAAACCAATGAGGCGACGTGCCCAGCTACCCCAGACTTTAGCAAACCAATGAGGTGACGTGCCCAGCTACCACAGACATTAGCAAACCAATGAGGTGACGTGCCCAGCTACCACAGACACTACCAAACCAATGAGGCGACGTGCCCAGCTACCACAGACACTAGCACACCAATGAGGCGACGTGCCCAGCTACCACAGATACTAGCAAACCAATGAGGCGACGTGCCCAGCTACCACAGACACTACCAAACCAATGAGGCGACGTGCCCAGCTACCACAGACACTAGCACACCAATGAGGCGACTTGCCCAGCTACCACAGATACTAGCAAACCAATGAGGCGACGTGCCCAGCTACCACAGACACTAGCACACCAATGAGGAGACGTGCCGAGCTACCACAGACACTAGCAAACCAATGAGGCGACGTGCCCAGCTACCACAGACACTACCAAACCAATGAGGCGACGTGCCCAGCTACCACAGACACTAGCACACCAATGAGGCGACTTGCCCAGCTACCACAGATACTAGCAAACCAATGAGGCGACGTGCCCAGCTACCACAGACACTAGCACACCAATGAGGAGACGTGCCCAGTTACCACAGACACTAGCACACCAATGAGGCGACGTGCCTAGCTACCACAGACACTAACATACCAATGAGGCGACGTGCCCAGCTACCACAGACACTAGAAGACCAATGAGGCGACATGCCCAGCTACCACAGCCACTAGCATACCAATGAGACCACGTGCCCAGCTTCCACAGACACTAGCAAACCAATGAGCTCTACACTAAGACAATATTCTCTGTGTCCCCGATCAGTCTCTGAGTGTGTCCTGGAAAACTAATGAGAGCAGGACATTCGCTGGAAAGAGAGCGCAGGTAGCTGTGCCCAGAACTGTGCATTCTCATACCATGACTGGCGTAGCACGTTACACCGGCCTGGGTTACTCTAGGCTATTGCAGTGTTGGTTTCCAGCATGTCAGGGGTTAATACGTGCATGGTACGTGTAGCTGGTTCTAGAAGTTGGGAATCAATGCTTCAAAACACAAAGCTAAGCACAGATTTGCAATTCACAGGAAACCTTTTTTTTTTTTGCTGCCTTCTGGTGGAAATATAAGCACATATTAATGTTATTTCTAACCTATCTACCTATGGGCTGGAGATCTCAACCTACATGTATCAACTGAGTTTGAAAATATAGCGGTCTGAGGGCCCGATTCTGCAGGAGCAGGACCCATTTTGTGAATGTGCAGAATGGGTCCTGCTAACTCGCTCGCAGACTGTCAGTGATTGACAAGTCTGCTGCCATTTGCTGGCGGGGAGGGGGCGGCGATGCCCTCTGTTTCCTGAAATGGAGGCGTGTCGCCGCCCTTGCGGGGGAGGGAAGAAGCCAGGATCTCTGTTGGCTGATAAAGATTTCCTGGCCTCTTTCTCTAAACTGCGGTGGCCGGCTGCGGGACACCAAGGGTCACCGCAGCCGGCCGATGGTACGCAGATTATCCGATGCTGCGTTGGACAACGCAGCTGGGATAAGTAATGCACAGGAGGTGTGATGCCTCATGCTGCATTACCATATCTGCAAGGGTCACAATTGCAAAGCTACCTGCGTGCATACATCCTATATATATAGCCTGTGTACATACATCATAAATCTATAGCCTGCGTGCATACATCCTATATATATAGCCTGTGTACATACATCATAAATCTATAGCCTGCGTGCATACATCCTATATATATAGCCTGTGTACATACATCATATATCTATAGCCTGCGTGCAGCTTTGCAATTACGATCCTTGCAGAATCAGGCCCTGAGCGCACACATCCCCCCTTCCCTCCCCTGTCCCCGGTAATAGCAGCAGGAAGGCAGCCAGGAGCCAGGGGCCAGTGGGCCACGCTGTTACATCAATATTGTCATACTCTGCAGGACAGTCACTGGCGTCTCTATAATGGCTGCAGGTTGTGCGGTGCACAGGGGATCCATACCGCAGACCCTGCACCCACTTCTTCAATAATTACCTCCCCGGGGTCCCGCAACGGTAGCGCTGTACAAATCACCAGCAAAATGGTGGGGCAGCCATTTTCCCTGAGTTTTGCGCAGTAGGGAAATTGCCAGGTAAATGGCTGCTGCACCATTTCCGCCAGGTAGAGTGGAGGGGGCCCCGGACGGAGACGGCACACGGGCCCCCTCCTCCCTTCATACCTTCCTGAGGACAGTTCACTATGCTTCTGTTTCAGCAATGATGATGTTTTTAACAAAACAATTGGGGAATATAACATTTTTCGCGGTTCACCAATAGATTAAAGAGTTATTTAGAATCGTTTTTTACATTTTTATTTTATACAAATGAATATAGAGGTATATACCTAAGGTACAGCTTATAGCACTAGTGAGTCTCGGTCAGTAATTCTTCCTGACCTGAGTCTTTGCTGAAATCAGCCCTGGTCAAGGTTCTCACGGTCCATTTGTTTTGTCTCCAGTTGCGTCTCATTGCAATCTGCATGTTTTTTTCATTTCAGTCCTGACCTGCTACTTATGTCAGTGTAATGATCACTAATGCAGCAATGTTTATAAACTAAGGGCCTGATTCAGAGCCGCTCGCTAGCGCTGTGCGTTCGCAAGTAGCCTGATGTTCTGTGTACGTGCATGCTTCGTTCTGTGAGTGCGCTAACTACACACTGCGATCGCAACCCTCTCGCTCGCCCAGCATAGGCAGCCCAGGGTAATGAGTGACAGGAGAGGCCGTTTGTGGGTGGTAACAGGGGCAGGACACTAATGTTGGAGATGCGAACGCAGGTGTGCCAGAGTGTTTCAACGCCGTTTTAGAGGCATGCATAATTAACAGGCAGCGTCATAGTACACGTCACTTGCCTGTTTTTTATACACTGATTTCCTCGCAATGCTTGCGGCAGGGTAAAGCTACCACAAGCGCTGCGTTCACATCCGATGGTGCTCGATGTACCAATGTTTTATTACACTTCCTGGAGATGACGTGTCGCTGGTGGGCGGCTCTGCCTGTGCGATTGGGCGTACGCATACACAAAGTGGCCGCTCGCTAAGACATGGTAGGCGGGCTTATGCCTTGGCGAGCGTTCGCTTCCCGTGGCGTCACTTTGACAAATTTGCATACGCATCCAGCGAGCGTACGCAGACAGCGAACGGGTCTGAATCAGGCCCTTATGACCTTGTCCTGCATTGTATTGTAGTGTTAAACAAATGAGCACACAAGAAAACATTTATTATGTACCTTGTTATGCGTCATATAAATAAAGGATAATAATAATAATGATCTGCTCTAGATGTCCGTTCGCTGTAATGCGATTCCATTATGCTGTTATTTTACACTTTTTATTCAAATACATGCAGGAGCCTCCGCCAGTCGCAGTCTCATCTCATCCAGTTATGACACGGAGAGGGAGTCAGCGGCAAACGCTCAATAATATGTATCAGCTCAATATTTGGGTACAAATAAGCAATAAAAATGTAACTTGTAATTCTGGAAGTGACTGAATAATAAATAATATACTGTATAATGGGACCAGGTGCACTCAGAGACCCACGTTTAGGTCCAGGGAAAGTTTTGTTTAGTGGGCGGCGTTTTACAACCATTGGTCCAAGCCGCCGGTCTTCAGCAGTTTTGAGAAACCAACGTTTAGTAAATGTAAATCTACCCCTAAGACACCTTGCTGATATATCACTGCGTAGAGAAGGTCAAACATATTAGGGGAGAACAGATACAACCACAGAAATTTACTGTACAAATAACAGTAAAATAGTATTTCCTCCCATACGCAGAACTGGAGATTCGCCCTGGTCGGCCAATGTCACACGATACACCAGGCACACGATATTTACTCTCTCTGAGTGACCATGTTGTAAACCCCTTATTATATGCGCAACAAACACATTCGCTATGAAACTACAAAAAGTGCCCTAATACAGCAGAAACAACCCCAGTCTCATGTAAGCAGAGAGGATTTGTGCCCAATGTCAAATGTCCAATCAGTGTCAGAGGAGCGTTTGCACCAATCACAAGCGGCGCGCTAGTGCTGACGATGATTCTCATCTCATCTCATCACCGTTTGCTATTTCCACCTGCCCTGGACCACCGGCAAGTAATGCGCCTTTGTCCTGGTCTGCATGTGCTCGCAATTGTGCGAACACGCCCTTATAGCTCACATTAATGTGCCCCCATCCCAGGTTCAAGGGCAGAGCGCTGCATGGGTGCCTACTGCTCTGGGCACGCACGGTCTGGATGTACAGTATTCTGCCCCGATCAGACTGTACAGCAGCTCTGCCTGGCATATATAATGTATACTAGTGACACTGAACAGTAAATCTAATATCACAGACGTGGTGAAACCTCTGCCAAGGTCCTTTATAATAAACATTAACTATAATGTTACACCGCAGAAGGACAATTTACAGGGTAGTTATGTCAGTTACCTGGCAACGTAAAATATTACACTCATTGTTTCTAAATGATTGATCACAATGGTATGGTTTTTTTTGTGTGTATATATGTGTTTGTGTGTGTGTGTATATGTGTGTGTCTGTGCATATATGTGTGCGTGTATGTGTATATATATATATATATATATATATATATATACACACACACATATACACACACGTGTGTGTACAGGATGTAGTCAATTTGCCGGCAGACGGGATCCCGGACGTCGATATACTGACTTCGGAATCCCGCCGCCCGGCCTAATGCCGGCATCCCGAACATCTAGAGCCAGGTCCCCGGGGATGGGGGGGTTCGGTTTAGGCACCACCGGGGGGAGATTAGGGTTAGGCACCGGCCAGGGTTAGGTTTATGGTGCGGCTAGGGGGGGGTTAGGGTTAGGCACCACCAGGAGGAGGTTAGGGTTAGGCACCACCAGGGGGGGGTGGGTGTTATCGTTAGGCACTGGCGAGGGAGGGTTAGGGGAGGAGAGGGGGAGGGATAGTATGCCTACCACCTCTGTCGGGATCTTTAGTCTTCGGGGATCTGGCATTGGGATTCGAACCAGCGGCTACTGAGCTATTTATTTATATGGCGCCACAAAACAAATAGGTGACCCAGTGACTTACAGTACAATACAATACAATACAGGACCAGGACATGGATAATATACATTGCTGCATTAGCGACCATAACACCCACATAAGCAACAGAGCAAAGCAACCAAGTGTTAGGTGCCCTGGTGGGGGGTAAGAAGTAGATGAAAGTACAGTAGGGAGAAGCACAAGAGGGTAGAGGACCCTGCTCGTGAGAGCTTACATTGTAAAGGGGAGGGGCAGACAAAGAGGTGTGACACAGATGGGGTAGACGGGGAGGAAGAATCACACATGCCATATCCAAAATGCTCGGGACCAGGGGTATTTTGGATATCGGAATGTTCCGTTGTTTGGAATATTTGCATACTGTAATGAGATCTTGGGAACGGAACCCAAATCTAAAACGCTGAGCTAGAGGAACACACCCATTGTGAGGTGTCACACTGCTTTGTACTTTTATGTATGTACAGTATGTATGTATAGCACTTTGTGTATTACATACTATGCTGAGGGGCGTACAGTACGTTGGTCAGTGGACGCAGGACAATATTTATAGTCTGAGCCCCTTGAACTGTGAGAGTTGGAATGTAAATGTCTACGGGGGGCTTCTCTAGCCCAGATCATAGGAGGAAGGGTCCGTACAGGAAAGGGCGAGAAGAGAAACAGAAAGAATATAAACGTAATGTGCCTGCACCTGTGTCATATATAACACGCACTGCGCATTGTTCTATAATTTTCCCGATAAAATGGCCCAGATCAAAATGTTTTCATACAACAATATCCTCCCGAACGGGAACATATCCGTCCGCTCTATGTTATCTGCTCAGGAAGCCTTGCTCCTGCCGATAAGCCCTCAGACCTCTTACACATCTGCACCAGAAGTCTGAACAATGTGATTACCACCTAAATACACATTAAGTGTATTTCCACTGAAATCCCTGTTCTAGTGTTAGATACATAGGTCTACCCACCGCTGTCCTCAATGCAGACCCCCTCACCCTCGTACACTGGCCCCCAGTATCTCTATACCAATAGCCGCAGTCAGTCATCTTCTAGTAAACTGGCTCATTCAGAACCCCGGCCAGGAGCCTCAGTGGCTTTGGGGACAAATCTCACTATTGGGCCTTAGGGGGGTGTAACACTGCACCTCTCAGAATTGTACTGCACGTCTCACAGTATTCTAAATCAGGACAAAATTTGGCCACAATCCCATCTGCCTGAGCATGGCCCTTAACAGCCCAACCGGGTGCACATTTGCCCGAGACCTTGCCCCAAATTGCTTCACTCCACCTCTTTTGGGGCAGTGGAAATTAGGACGTGCCATTGTACTAATGGAGCTCTGTAACAGTAGAATATATACAGCTAAATGAAAGCACCACCATGCATTGCTGTGAGAGCCACGTTATACCCTGGTGCAGAGCTGGGGTAGGCGATGATGGCATTATAAGGGGACAGTGTACACATTATAGTGACTAAATAAGTGGGGAGACAGAAAATGGGGATGGTGAAATGTGTCAGGGTGATGATGGCGATGGAGAAGAACAGATCACAACAATATAACGTTATACCCTAGTGCAGAGCTGGGATAGGCGATGATGGCATTGTAAGGGGGCAGTGTACACATTATAGTGACTAAATAGGTGGGGAGACAGAAAATAGGGATGGTGAAATGTGTCAGGGTGATGATGGCGCTGGAGAAGAACAGATCACAACAATATAACGTTAAACCCTGGTGCAGAGCTGGGGTAGGCGATGATGGCACTATAAGGGGGCAGTGTACACATTATAGTGACTAAATAGGTGGGGAGACAGAAAATAGGGATGGTGAAATGCGTCAGGGTGATGATGGCGATGGAGAAGAACAGATCACAACAATATAACGTTATACCCTAGTGCAGAGCTGGGATAGGCGATGATGGCATTGTAAGGGGGCAGTGTACACATTATAGTGACTAAATAGGTGGGGAGACAGAAAATGGGGATGGTGAAATGTGTCAGGGTGATGATGGTGCTGGAGAACAGATCACAACAATATAACGTTATACCCTGGTGCAGAGCTGGGATAGGCGATGATGGCATTATAAGGGGGCAGTGTACACATTATAGTGACTAAATAGGTGGGGAGACAGAAAATAGGGATGGTGAAATGTGTCAGGGTGATGATGGCGCTGGAGAAGAACAGATCACAACAATATAACGTTAAACCCTGGTGCAGAGCTGGGGTAGGCGATGATGGCATTATAAGGGGGCAGTGTACACATTATAGTGACTAAATAGGTGGGGAGACAAAAAATAGGGATGGTGAAATGCATCAGGATTTGGGGGGGGGGTGATGATGGCGCTGGAGAAGAACAGATCACAACAATATAACGTTATACCCTGGTGCAGAGCTGGGATAGGCGATGATGGCATTATAAGGGGGCAGTGTACACATTATAGTGACTAAATAGGTGGGGAGACAGAAAATAGGGATGGTGAAATGCGTCAACATTTGGGGGTAGTGATGAAGGTGCTGGAGAAGAACAGATCACAGCAATACAACGTTATCACTGCTCGGCAGCCCTGAAATGACACGGTGGCTCCTTTCTCACACTGGGTCCGATTTTTAAATTCTGCGCGTGCGTTTGAGACGCACTGCGCATGGTTCCCGCAGGGGGGCAGAGATCGGCATTCCAGAACGGTGACTGGGGGGTCGCTATTGGCAGCGGGCATGTTGTGGGCGGGATTTTGTCAGGGATTGCGTCGTAAGATGCAGTTCCACTGGCATCTCAAGGCGACCATGTACCATTGGACATTCTTATTTCTCTACTGTCCGATGGTGCGGCCAGTGTCTAATCGATGGCGCAACTATTCGCGCACGTCGGATTAGAGCTGCCACCGCCCATTACCTGCAGCAATAGCAGAATTCGCAGTAACGGCTGCGACTACAGCAACTCAGGACACTTCTGAATCAGGGGCCTGATTCAAAATTGTACGCAAACCCGATTGGGGTCGGGACGGCACTGGCTGCTTTTCCAGAAAACGGGGGGTGTCGGCCCTCTTTTTCTGGGACTTCTGAGGCCAGTGCCTGTGTCTTCCGACCCAGATTTACTGACCTTGCCAGCGTGTGGGAAGTGGCCATTGTGCGTAAGTTTAGGCTTACACAGGTGGACGCGACGCTGATCTGATCTTGCGTCTTTAGACACAGGAATCGCAACTGAGGTGCCGGCAGGAGGCGACTTTTTCCTTCAGACACCTCCTGAGGCGCTGATCCTCACTGATCGGACCAGGGGTCTGAGCACTGAGAAGATGGTAACTAGTTGTAAAAGGCCTAAATTATGATTTAATTATTGCTAGCCAGAGACTGTGGGAATGCGGAGTTACGATACACTCACGCCGTTTCTGGGGTGCGCATAATTAACAGGCAGCGTCATACTGGTTGTTTTTAACACTGAACTGTTCGCAGTGCTTGCAGTAGGGTACAGTCCACCACATGTGCAGCAGTCAGATTCGATGGAACCCGATGTACCGATGATTGTATATACTTCCAGGAGATGACGTACGCAAATGGGCGGCTAAAGACAGGCTGGTGGGCGTCTAGAAACACAAAGTGATCGCTCGCCAAGACATAGTGGGCGTGCTTATGCCGTGCCATGCGAGCGGCTGCCTTGACGTCACTTAGCTGAATTTCCATACGCTGGGAGCGAGCGTCCGCATCTAGCGAGCGGATCTGATTGAGCTCCACAGGCTGATACCAGGCATCTTCCCAACTCATTTACTAATGTGCCCTATACTGATAGATTTGTGACAGAAAAGGCCTCAGACAGGTGCACATTACAATCATTATAGCGTACTACAACACACATGACACATCAAAGCGACACCACAACAAGCCTGGGCGATGTACAGTAACAATGCGGACAAAGACAGCTGCAATGCCAAAATACTAAGCAAAATACGAATATGGTCTCCAGCAGAGGATAATGGCCTCACCGCCGCCATGGAGAGAGGACAGACCTCCAGATGGGAACCTGCACCAGCACAGGAGGTAAGTATTACAGTGCGGTGGGGGTGGCATGAGGTGACCCGCGATATGCCATGCTGGATCCATTTTACTATTATATATATATATATATATATACATAATTATATATATGTGTGAGTGTGCGTGTGTGTGTACATGTGTGTGTATATGTGAGGGCGCGTGTCTGTTGAGTGTATATGAAAAACTGGAAAAATGTGACATTCAGACATCCAATAATGAAGAAATAAATAAGTGGATATAAGTGAACAAATGTATAGTATCACATATGTGTGTGTAATAATAGATCTCTGATTGGCAGGCTACAGTATTGGGGCATAACTATCAAGATTAAGCGATAAAATATAGTATATTGGAATGTCCAGTAGGACTTTTAATAGCATTATTACTCTTCATTCTCAGGGGTCTATTTACTAAGCCTTGAATGGAGATAAAGTGAATGAAGATAAAGTACCAGCCAATCAGCTCCTAACTGCCATGTCACAGGTTGTGTTTGAAAAATGACAGTTAGGAACTGGTTGGCTGGTACTTTATCTCCGTTCACTATATCTCCATCCAAGGCGTAGTAAATAGACCCCTGAACGACACACAGAGCTATCACGCCAGCTGCGACGTGCGCAGTCAGAATACAGAGGCTGCAGATGGCTGTTTGCGACCCCTCGCTGCGCTCATCCTTCCTGACCCACAGCTCCGTCTTCTGCTCGGAGAGAAGTCTGTAGCGGTGGAAGGTCGGGTCTCTGGGGTACGTGAAGGACGTTCTTCAGATGCTTCCTACTCTTCCTGGCCATTGTTCTGCTTTTTCCTGCTCTCCTAGCAAGCCCAGAAAAGACAGGGATGGAGGGCGGCTCTGAGGACAGCGCTGTAGGTGGGACAAGACCCTTTCCCTGAGGATTAGTAACAAGTGAAGGTGATCAGGTTGTTTTTATAACACAAAGGGTCTCATTCAGACCCGCCCGCAAGCGCTTGAGCACTCGCAAGCGGGTCGATGTTGGGTTCTGCGCACGCGCAGCAGCCGCACTGCGCGTGCGCAAGCCCTGGAGCGAGAGAGAAATTCTCTCACTCCAGGGCTCACTACAAAAGGGGCGGCTGTCGATGGTGATCGACAGCTCGCCCCGTTTTGTAGTCGTGGCGGGGGGGGTGGTTTCACAAACGGAGGCGTTCCCAAACGAACACCTGCCATTTGTGGGCGGGCCCACTGACATCACTAGTGATGTCAGTGGGAGAGCTTCCGGCTTTATTAGAGCCGGAAGCTCTCTGGGGCTTGCGGCAGACGAGACCCTACCACAAGGGTCTCGTGGTAAGCCCCGATGGTCGCGATGGTCTTGACCATCGCGACAATCAACCTGGCCGCTTGCTAAAGCTGTGGGTGGTCACCCACAGCCTAGCGAGCGGCCAGGAGGCCGGGTCAGAAAATAGATGCAGCCGCCCTCATTCAGAGCGAGCGCTCGTCTTTTGCGAGCGCCTCTGAATGAGGTCCAAAGTCTTGTGATATAAATGTACAATCCCTCAGCAAGATGTGGAAGATTCTCTGGATACAAAGGGCCTGATATAAGGGAGGTGTAAAGCTACAACCATACCTGAGTGTTCTGAGATACTGAGTGATATCAGATACACAGTGTGTATAGACCATACTTGCCAACTCTTCCAGAAGTGCCGGGAGGCTCACAAGAGTATGTCATCCTCCGGCATTCTGCTTATCCTTCCTGAGTAATGATGTCACGATGAGGAGATTCAGGTTATCCCCCCTGCAGTGTGATGACATGCCACCATAGCCCCACCGCCTGCATGATGATGCATCACCATAGCCTCGCCCCCTGCAGTGTGATGACGCCACCATTGCCGCACCCCCTGCAGTGTGATGACAAACCACCATAGCCCCACCCCCTGCATGATGATGCATCACCATAGCCCTGCCCCATGCAGTGTGATGACACGCCACCATTGCCCCACCCCCTGCGGTGTGATGACACGCCACCATAGCCCCACCCCCTACAGTGTGATGACACATCCCCTGGACAATGACACAACTCCATAGCACCACCCCCTGGACAATGACACAACTCCATAGCCCTACACCCCCTGCACAATGACACATCACCATAGCCCTACACACCCTGCACAATGATACATCACTATAGCCCCACCCCTGCACAATGACACATCACCATAGCCCCACCCCCTGCACAATGACACATCACCATAGCCCCACCCCCTGCACAATGATGCATCACCATAGCCCTACACCCTCTGCACAATGACGCATCACCATAGCCCCACCCTCTGCACAATGACACATCACCATAGCCCCACCCCCTGCACAATGACACATCACCATAGCCCCACCCCCTGCACAATGACACATCACCATAGCCCCACCCCCTGCACAATGACACATCACCATAGCCCCACACCCTCTGCACAATGACATATCACCATAGCCCCACCCCCTGCACAATGACACATCACCATAGCCCCACCCCCTGCACAATGACACATCACCATAGCCCCACCCCCTGCACAATGACACATCACCATAGCCCCACCCCCTGCACAATGACACATCACCATAGCCCAACCCCCTGCACAATGTCGCATTACCATAGCCGTATACTCGCTGCACACTGACGCATTACCATAGCCCCACCCCCTGCACAATGACACATCACCATAGCCCCATTCCCTGCACAATGACACATCACCATAGCCCCACCCCCTGCACAATGACACATCACCATAGCCCTACACCCCCTGCACAATGACACATCACCATAGCCCCACTCCCTGCACAATGTCGCATTACCATAGCCCTATACTCGCTGCACACTGACACATCACTGCAGCCCGCTATGCAATGAGCCACATTCTGGAAAAGATGTTATGAGGGCAGCAGATAAATACATTGTGATATAACCCAGGACTAATCACTATAATAATCTGTAATACACAACCAATGTATACAAATATTCTTAATATCCCTTCATGGCGATCCCTCTGGCGCCCTCCCTGCATCACCCCCCCCCCCCTCACCAGGAAGTAAAATCTCCCCCATCCTGCAATTATACATTTTATCTGTCGTTCCTCCTATTAGCTGGTGACATAGCGCCAAACCCAGGCCCCCTCCCCACACACATACATCTGATTAATGAGAAATCCAGCAAACCTCAAACACATCACCTGTCTCCCATCACCCTCTAAATCACATAATTGTGCCCCATGGAATGGACGCTCTGTGTGTAACACACTAACATCCACCCATGACCTCTTCCTCTAGCAACCTCAACCCTCTGGCAGAAACAGAAACATGGCTCCCACACTCAGACACTGCCCCACCTGCAGCCCTTTGGCACAGTGGTCCCCACCGCACACACACCTCCAGGCCTGGCAGCAGACAAGGAGATGAGGTTGGATTACGCCTTTCCCAACATTGCACATTTACAGCTCTACCTAATCTCCCATCACTCGCAGTCACATCTTTTGAGGTATCACTCGCAGTCACATCTTTTGAGGTATCACTCGCAGTCACATCTTTTGAGGTATATGCAATGAGGATATTCAACCAGTTCTCTCTGCAGCTGCGATATATCATCCCCGGGACCACACTGACACTAGAACATGTCTCTGCCTGGCTCCCTATTCTATGACATGCGGGGGACATCATGGTGGGGACTTCATCATTGGTGATTTTAATCTCCCTACTGATAGTCCATAGTCTCCTTGTGCCTCCAAACTACTCTCTCTAACCTCCTCCCTCGTCCTCTCTCAGTGGACTGACTCTACTCATCAGGATGGCCACTGCCTTCATCTCGCATTGACCAGACTATGCTCAGTTTCTGATATCCCCCTGACACTCCTCTCCCTCTCTCCGATCACCTCCTCGTCACCTGCGCGCTGTACTCCATTACTTCCAGCTCGCTGTCACTGAACTCTGCGCTAAGCCGCCTCATACCCACAGACATATTGGCTCTATTCATTCCCAACAAATTTCTGCCTCTCTGCAGCAGTTTCTCCCCCCAGTTTCTCCATTCTGTGCTGATACTACTGTATCTCGTCTGAGCCAGACCCTAGAGAGAGCCCTTGATGAAGTGGCTCCGGCTACACTTCACACTCTCAGGGGTTCAGTCAATAACCATCAAGTTTAAATCTGGAGCTTCCAATCAGGTTTATGCATGAAATTTAAAAGGGCAATTTTTTCACTAGCAAAACATGGCTAGCAAACCACGACTAGCAAACCATGACTAGCAAACCATGACTAGCAAAACATGGCTAGCAAACCACGACTAGCAAACCACGACTAGCAAACCACAACTAGCAAACCACGACTAGCAAACCACAACTTGCAAAACATGGCCAGTAAAACATGGCTAGCAAAACAGGGCTAGCAAAACATGGCCAGTAAAACATGGCTAGCAAAACAGGGCTAGCAAAACAGGGCCAGTAAAACAGGGCTAGCAAAACATGGCCAGTAAAACAAGGCCAGTAAAACAAGGCCAGTAAAACAAGGCCAGTAAAACAGGGCTAGCAAACCACGGCCAGTAAAAGCTTTGCTATTTAAATTTGGGGCATTAACACAACCAGAAACACCGGGTTATAGAACACTTAAACAGTTACGCGGTTTTCATGCATGCTTTACGTATGATATGCA
Source organism: Taudactylus pleione (assembly GCA_031769625.1). NCBI lineage: Eukaryota > Metazoa > Chordata > Amphibia > Anura > Myobatrachidae > Taudactylus > Taudactylus pleione. The sequence goes on along the minus strand of JAUIMM010000277.1, from coordinate 5,895,497 downwards.
TATTGTCCTTCACCCTGTAATTTATTACTACTGTTGTATTGTCACAGTGTTTACAGAGTGAGTTATATTGATTTACAAGGCATTACATGAATATCAGACATGAGAAGTCATCTTCCTCCCCAGCCAGCCGGCTGCCCCTGATCCCTCTGACACCTTCTCTTCATGTGATCCCATAACTAAAGATGAGGTATCTGCACTCTTCTCATCTTCCTACTCTACCAGCTCTCCTCTCCTGTACCCTCACATATCAGTCGTTCCCTGCTTCCTGTGCTCACCTTAGCCATAATCTGTAGTATCTCTCTATACCGCTATTTCCAGCACGCAGCAATTACTCCTATTCTGCCAAAACACAATTCTGACCCAAACCGTCCCATCTCTCCCACGCCCCTCCAAGCTGCCGGAGAGACTCTCTACACCCACCTCACAGCTGTCCTCACACATCCTATGGGGCCCACGTCTGTCTGGTTTTCCTTTCCAGCACTCCAGGGATTGCACTGACTAAGATGGTTCTACCATTTCTAAATCTAGAGGCTGCTCCTCACTGCTAAAGGCGCCCTTACATCAGCGCATAATTGGGGCAATTTGGCGTTTTGCAGATGATGGTCCCAAAACATTGGCGATGTATGGGGTTCGCCGGTTTCCCAGTAGAGTGTGAGCCTGCGATCATCTCGCTGATTGTCTGTTATTACCCAGTCTCCTTTTATTACTGTTGTATTTCCAATTACAAAGTGCAGCGGAATATGTAGGTAAGTTACTGTTACTAAATAAATTACCTTAATCATCATGAAATCATGCTTATCACACACATTGGGTCTCATTCACACACATTGGGTCTCATTCAGACCCGCTCGCAAGCGGGCCGATGGTTTTGCATTGAGAAATTCACTCGCTCCGGGGCTCGCTTCAAACTGGGCGATTGTGGAAGTTGATCGTCAGCTCGCCCCGTTTTGTAGGTGGGGGGGGGGGTTGCTGGACAAATGGAGGTGGTCCTGAAGGAAAGCCTGCCGTTTGTGGGCGGCCTTACTGACATCACCAATGATGTCAGTAGTGAGCTTCCGGCTCTATTAGAGCCGGAAGCTCACTGGGGCTTGCAGCAGACGAGACCCTACCACAAGGGTCTCGTCGCAAGCCCGATGGTCGTGACCATCGCGACCATCAAATGGCCGCTCGCAAAAGCTGGGGCAGAAGTAACCCCCCCTTCCCCGCCGCCAGGGGGTGCCTAACCCTAAATCCCCCCCCCAGGGTGCCTAACCCTAATCCCCCCATCCCCTAGCCTAAACCTAACCACCTGGGGGGGTGCCTAACCCTAAGTCCCCCTCGGGAACCCTAAACCTAACCCTCCCCCCCCTCGCGGCTATCGATCGGGATGCCGATTTAGACGCCTGTCATTTAACCCTCGCCGGGATTAAGCAGTCGGGATGCCGGCTGTCGGGATTAGATCTGCCGACTTCCCGACTGCATACCGCACACTGCAACCCTGGATAATTCATATTAACTATCTGACTCAGGGCCTGATTCAGAGCTGGATGCTATTTGCGAACGGTCGTCCAGAAAAAGGGGCCGGCTGTTTAAATTGAGCGCTTGCTCTTTGTGGTCTGTTGACGCCTCTATGTCTGAGCGAGCGAATGAAACATGCGCTCACTATTTTGTATAGACGCCCCCTGGCGAAAGGCGTCTGAACTGCTCGCAGTGCTTGTGGTTGGATTTTCTTACCGCTATCACTGCGAGCAGTTCAGGCTAAAAGACAACCAAGTGACGTGGTCGATGACACTCCCTTACTAATTATGCACTCCCATTAAACGCCCGTTTTGACCGTTAGACACACCTGCGTTCGGATCTCCACTCCCCCGTTTTCAAGCACCTTCCCGTTACCACCCACATACGGTACATTCTGTCACTCAAATTAGCAGGCCCTCGCTGTTTTGCGAGCGCACGATTTCCGACCGCAATGACTGGTTGGCGCATGCGCATTACGACCCATACGCAGATGTGCGAACATCGCTCGGAGCGAGCGAGCGGCCGCTTACGAGCAGCTCTGAATCAGGCCCTCAGTTCTTACAGAGCACAGTGTGTACAATCACAAAAAAAAAAAACACAAAAGACACCCCAAATAACACTTTGAAAAAGTGGGCGAAAAAAAATCAAAGTGGGGGAATAAAAACTAGCAAAATAGCCTTTGGGGGGGGGTCTCACAGTACGGGGGAGGTGTTTGCTGAAGGTGAATTTTTTGCGCTTTTTAATGCTTGACTTTGGCAACTTTAAAATATGTTTGCACCCATTTTCATGTACCCCAAATTTGCTGGGACTACTTATTTTCCCTTCCAAAAAAGGCGCAAAATACTATTCTTCACCACTTTCTCAAAGACGCTAAATAGTGCCTATTGAGACCATTTAAAAACTCCAAATACCTTTAGCAGAGCTAATCGGGGGTACCCATAGTGAACCCCCATGTCAGAGCATTAGTAGGGGGGTGTCAGGATGATCCCCAAAAATGACTGGACTTTTCGCCGATTTAGGTTTTGCCCTGTCCCGTTTTCACACATTTGCAATTGAATACCGGGATACGCACGCAATAAGTTTTCGGTGGCAAAACCTCCGATGACTGCGAAAAGTCCGGCAGTGGACTTTCTGCTCATAACTGAATACGGCCCTCTGCGAGAGAAAACCTGCTGCTGGACACAAGTGAGCGTGACTGGTCACCTTATGTTTTTATAGTGTTAGTCAGGAAAAACTTATGTTTACCGGATAGGCAGGGTATTTATTTTGAGGTTTTATTTTATTTTCCTGCTTAATAAAAACTGTCTGAGGTCAGTTGTACCATAAACCTTGGACTCATGTAATCTCTCAGCTGCTGTGCACTAATATCTACCCAAGGAGATGGTAACTGTCCCCCTAACACTCTTACTATATATCTCTATATTTATATATACATAGTGATCTGTATATGTAGTGTAACACATAACTCTGTGGCACTCTGGGGTCCTCCCGTGTGATCACTGCCATGTGCTGGATAGGAGTACACACACACACACACACACACACACACACACAGAAACACAGACACACACACACACAGAAACACAGACACACACACACACACACACACACACACACACACAGAAACACAGACACACACACACACAGAAACACAGACACACACACACACACAGAAACACAGACACACACACACACACACAGAAACACAGACACACACAGAAACACACACACACACACACAGAAACACAGACACACACACACACACACACACACACACACACACAGAAACACAGACACACACACACACACACACACACACACACACACACACACACACACACAGAAACACAGAAACACACATACACACACACAGAAACACAGACACACATATACACACACAGACACACACACACACAGAAACACAGACACACACACACACACACACACACACAGAAACACAGACACACACACACACACACAGAAACACAGACACACACAGAAACACACACACACACACACAGAAACACAGACACACACACACACACACACACACACACAGAAACACAGACACACACACACACACACACACACACACACACAGAAACACAGAAACACACATACACACACACAGAAACACAGACACACATATACACACACAGACACACACACAGAAACACAGACACACACACACACACACACACACACAGAAACACATACACACACACAGAAACACATACACACAGAAACACATACACAGAAACACAGACACACACACAGAAACACAGACACACAGAAACACAGACACACATACAGAAACACAGACACACATACACACACACACAAACATACACACACACAGAAACACAGACACACAGAAACACAGACACACATACACACACACAGAAACACAGACACACACACCTTTCTCAGCACATAGACAGTTCCAGAGGTTATCTGCAATAATCAGGGAATATCAGAGCCATGACAGGGAGCCGGCTGTACACTCACTAAGTGGGGTCAATGTTTTCATGTAGATAACAGACCCTGGGTCCCGCTGCAGGGTGCAACTCTCTGGGGGGCACTGAACTCCTCAATTATAAGGAGATAGAAGCAGAAGTCAGAGAGATTGTGTAACAGCAAAGCTTACTAGGCATTCACTTCCAACATGGCATCACAGGGCATTATATATGAGTGCATGGCATCACAGGGCAGTATATATGAGTGCATGGCATCACAGGGCAGTATATATGAGTGCATGGCATCACAGGGCAGTATATATGAGTGCATGGCATCACAGGGCAGTATATATGAGTGCATGGCATCACAGGGCAGTATATATGAGTGCATGGCATCACAGGGCAGTATATATGAGTGCATGGCATCACAGGGCAGTATATATGAGTGCATGGCATCACAGGGCAGTATATATGAGTGCATGGCATCACAGGGCAGTATATAGTGGTATGTATGAGTACATGGCATCACAGGGTAGTATACAGTGGTATGTATGAGTACATGGCATAACAGGGCAGTATATAGTGGTATGTATGAGTACCTGGTATCACAGGGTAGTATATAGTGGTATGTATGAGTACATGGCATCACAGGGCAGTATATAGTGGTATGTATGAGTGCAAGGCATCACAGGGCAGTATATAGTGGTATGTATGAGTGCAAGGCATCACAGGGCAGTATATATGAGTACATGGCATCACAGGGCAGTATATATGAGTACATGGCATCACAGGGCAGTATATATGAGTACATGGCATCACAGGGCAGTATATAGTGGTAGGTATGAGTACATGGCATCACAGGGCAGTATATAGTGGTATGTATGAGTACATGGCATAACAGAGCAGTATATAGTGGTAGGTATGAGCACATAGCATAACAGGGCAGTATATAGTGGAATGTATGAGTACATGGCATCACAGGGCAGTATATAGTGGTATATATGAGTACATGGCATCACAGGGCAGTATATAGTGGTATCTATGAGTACACGGCATCACAGGGCAGTATACAGTGGTAGATATGAGTACACGGCATAACAGGGCAGTATATAGTGGTATATATGAGTACATGGCATCACAGGGCAGTATATAGTGGTATGTATGAGTACATGGCATCACAGGGCAGTATATAGTGGTATGTATGAGTACATGGCATCACAGGGCAGTATATAGTGGTATGTATGAGTACATGGCATAACAGGGCAGTATATAGTGGTATGTATGACTACATGACATCACAGGGCAGTATATAGTGGTATGTATGAGTACATGGCATCACAGGGCAGTATATAGTGGTATGTATGAATACATGGCATCACAGGGCAGTATATAGTGGTATGTATGAGTACATGGCATAACAGGGCAGTATATAGTGGTATGTATGAGTACATGGCATCACATGGCAGTATATAGTGGTATGTATGAGTACATGGCATCACAGGGCAGTATATAGTGGTATGTATGAGTACATGGCATAACAGGGCAGTATATAGTGGTATGTATGAGTACATGGCAGCACAGGGCGGTATATAGTGGTATGTATGAGTACATGGTAACACAGGGCAGTATATAGTGGTATGTATGAGTACATGGCATCACAGGGCAGTATATATTGGTATGTATGAGTACATGGCATCACATGGCAGTATATAGTGGTATGTATGAGTACATGGCAGCACAGGGCAGTATATAGTGGTATGTATGAGTACATGGCATAACAGGGCAGTATATAGTGGTATGTATGAGAACATGGCATCACAGGGCAGTATATAGTGGTATGTGTGAGTACATGGCATCACAGGGCGGTATATAGTGGTATCTATGAGTACATGGCATCACAGGGCAGTATATAGTGGTATGTATGTGTACATGGCATCACAGGGCAGTATATAGTGGTATGTATGAGTACATGGCATCACAGGGCAGTATATAGTGGTATATATGAGTACATGGCATCACAGGGCAGTATATAGTGGTATGTATGAGTACATGGCATAACAGGGCAGTATATAGTGGTATATATGAGTGCATGGCATCACAGGGCAGTATATAGTGGTATATATGAGTACATGGCATCACAGGGCAGTATATAGTGGTTTGAGAACACAGTCGGTCTATAATAAAACATCAGCACCGTGACTCTAGCTGACATACATGGACATTGTGTGGCATTTTTCACAGTACAACGCAACTGAAATCTACCGTCGGAGCCCCAGGAAACCCCTGCTCAGCAGCAGCACAACCCAAAGTCATAAAACACCACAAACTCTCTTCATATGTGTATACTTATACACTGTACATATTATATACCTCTACTTACGCAGTCACAACATGATGACATCATACTGTGACAGAAGCACATAGGACAGGACATCATGTTCCACCACTTGGTGGCGCCCTCCCACCAATCACTCACCCAGGCTGTCAGCATCAATTCAGGAACTATGCAAATCCCCAAAGCAGTATTACTTCATGTTTCAGAATAGCCCACAGGTTCTCAAACTCGGTCCTGAGGACCCCAAACAGTGCATGTTTTCCATGTCTCCACACTGAATCAAGTGAAATAATTAGCTCCACCTGTGTCAGTGAGTAATGACTACACCTGTGCACCCGCTGGCTGACCTGCTTTCAAACGTGACCTGTGCGGGATCCTGAAGACCGAGTTTGAGAACCACTGGATAGCCTATAGACAGAGGTGGTTTACATGAAGTTCAGCTGTATCTCATCTTGCACAAGCCCAGATGTTGTAGTCCTTATGATCCTTTATTCATGAAGCACTAACATATATTCCATAGCACCGGGGATCACTATACAATTACACACAATGACATAAAACACCAGTAGAGGGGGCCTTGCCCTATGAGCTTACATACAAGAGGTAGCAGGAGAACAATTGTATCCGCTGCTGGTGATACGTAGTCACAAATCTCTTTCAGGGACTTCCCACCAAACTAATCACATCCTATAGACATCTCATGTGGGACATGAGACCTGGAACAAGTAATGTGGGAGGTGGGGGTGTCAGGCCACTGATAGGCAGATGGTAGAGGAAGAACAGTTACCAGGTCTGAGGTTCAGAAGAGGTGACCAGGCAGTGCCGCATCAGAAGCTTCATGAGTGGTGCAATCAGTGTCTTACATCATTTGCCTACAAATCCTAGCCCAATACCAAGCACCCCCTCCTCACTGATAATAGGAGCATGATCAGATACACAGTCCATTCCGTGCACAGTAATTCAGACTTTCCCAGCAGCAATGTGTGAAGCAAAGGACCTAAATGCTTTATTACCTGTTATTGTACGCCCTGCCCTCACCCCAGCGCTGGTAATTACCTCCCACCTCTGCACGCCATCGGTAATATATCATATCCACACAGGTAATGTCACTACTATTACAGCACCCAGAGAAAATAATAGGTTTAGTTTATACATTATTTTATATTATAGTTTTAACTCATCTTTATTCATTCATTCATCCAAAGTGCGTTGTCTTGGAGTTATCCTGGACTCCTCCCTCTCCTACAAACCGCATATCCAGCGCCTCTCACAGTCCTGTCGTTTCCATCTCAAAAATATTTCCAAGATCAGACCCTTTCTCACCCAGGATGCCACTAAGACTTTAATACACTCACTGGTCATCTCCAGATTGGACTACTATAACCTCCTCCTATCTGGCCTCCCCAACTCCCATCTCTCTCCTCTCCAGTCTGTCCTCAATGCTGCTGCTCGGCTCATCTTCCTCTCTAAACGCTCTACATCTGCCTCCCCTCTCCTACATGCCCTCCACTGGCTCCCCTTCCCTTTTAGAACCCAATTTAAGGTTCTCACACTCGCTCACAAAGCCCTCACCCATTCCTCTCCCATTTACATCTCTGATCTCCTCTCCCCTCACTCTCCTGTCCGCCCTCTTCGCTCAACAAATGCACGCCGCCTCTTATGCCAACTGATTACTTCCTCCCACTCCCGTCTCCAAGATTTTGCCCGTGCTGCTCCCTACCTTTGGAACTGTCTCCCTCTCCCTATCAGACTCTCCACCTCTTTACAACCCTTCAAACAGGCTCTCAAGACCCCACTACTTCATCAATGCCCTCCAGCTCCCATCCTAGCTTGCTGCAACATGCTCCTTCCTCCCTGTTTACCCCATCTGTGTCACCCCTGTCTGTCTGCCCCTCCCCTTTAGGATGTAAGCTCCTATGAGCAGGGCCCTCTACCCTCTTGTGCTTCTCCTTACTTTACTTTCGCCTACTGCTTACCCCCCACCAGGGCACCTAACACTTGGTTGCTTACGCTCTGTTGCATATCTAGGTGTTACGGTCACTAATGTAGCAATATATATTATCCATGTCCTTGTCCTATTTTGTACTGTAAATCAGTTGTCAAATAATTTGTTTATGTACTGTGTAAGGTGCTGCAGAACACTTGTGGCGCCATATAAATAAAGGATAATAATAATAATAATAATAATAATCTATATTTTATTTTTCATCAAATCTATACCCAAAGTCAATGTGTTCCAATGTGGTGGGGTGAGTGACCTGGGCGATGTTGGCTCGCACCTGCGTATAGGGGACCGGGACGGGCCAGCGATGCGGTTAGTCTCTGATTAATGCTGCCAGCTAGTAGCACCTGGGAGCTGAGCATCCCCAGAAAACAGAGGCAGACAATCCTTAGGCCGTATTAATACATAGATCTTCCAGGTCTGTGTACATAGGTGGTTACCCACAACCGGCTGACGTACTAATATTCTATAAGGTATTAATAGAACGGTACAGTGGAATGTTACTGTGTGAACAGGAGACAATGAGGCGCAATGACTGACGTCCATAAACCGCCTCCACATTTACAAGTAACTTTCCACTAATTTCTCATCTCTAATTATTACAGCCATTTACATGTTATTTTGGGCTTTGTGTCAACAGACAATTTGGCATAAATCCCTTTAAAATACCAGCTGTTTTGTTACTATGAAAGACTTCTGCTCCTGGTATAAAGCAGCCGGGGGACATGTCCAAACGCCCCAGTAACCGGCCCAATTTACCCAAAGTAACACTGAAGAGCGTTGGTATCAGGCGAAGCACAATGGTGCTTTGTCCATAGGCCCAACAGGGTCACTGCAGATTCTGTATCCTTTCCCAGAGAAATGATGTGTACTATGAGATTAACCCGCTGTAAATAATTCAGAGTGACATCGCTTTAAATCATGGCCCACAATTAACGAGTCGGTTGGTTATGCGTCTGCCCAACAGCGTCGCTGAGACGAGATCTCATTAAGGCCGGAAGAAAATTGATTAAATAAAAGTTAATTAGAGGTCAAGTTGTGCATATTAATATACGTGAATTTGGGCTGCGGACTTTGCTCTCAACTGTTCTGCACTGAGGACAAGATGAGGGGTTGGGCGCTGGTATTGGGACAGTAACCAGTACAGCAGCACTATTGCATTACATACTAGGGGTGTATGTCCCTATGTCTCAGGGCCTGATTCACTATGGAACGCAACTGCGAATGCAATAGCTCCGTCGTGCGCATGCGCGAGACCCGGCTAGCGAAGGGCAATCCGGTGGGCGGGCCGGGGGGGGGGGGATGCCCAAACGGAGGTGTTCCCATGAGAACGCCTACCGTTTGGGGGCGGCCCCACTGATATCACAAGTGATGTCAGTGGAGATGTTCCGGCTGAATTTGATCCGAAAGCTCTCTGGGGCTTGCGGCCACAAGACCCTACCACAAGGGTCTCGTCGCAAGCCCGATGGTCTTGACCATCGCGACCATCATCATGGCCGCTCGCAATAGCTGTGGGTGGTCACCCACAGCTACGCGAGCGGCCAGGAGGCCACTCCAAAAAAAAAATTGCCCGGCCCTGATTCAGAGCGAGCGCTCTGTCAGAGCGTACGGCTCTGAATCAGGGCCTTAGGGCCTAATTCAGAACCGCTCGTGAGCGTAGGACGCTCGCAAGCGGGTCGATGGTGCCCTAATGTGCATGACAGAGGGAGCTCCATCGTGCGCAAGCGCGAGACCCGCATAGCGACAGCCAAGCTGTTGCTCCAGGTCTCGCACCAAAGGGGGCGTGCTGTCGATGGTGACTGACAGCACGCCCCCTTTGGTGGGCGTGCCGGGGGCGTGGCTGCCAGACGGAGGCGTTCCCAAGGGAACGCCTACCGTCTGGGTCCGGCCCCACTGACATCACTAGTGATGTCAGTGGGAGTGATTTTGGCTCTGATGGAGCCAAAATCACTCCAGGGCTTGCAGCAGCGAGACCCTACCGCAGGGTCTCGTTGCAAGCCGATGGTCGCGATGGTCTTGACCATCATCATGGACGCTCGCATTCAGAGCGAGCGCTCTGGTCAGAGCGTCCGGCTCTGAATCAGGCCCCTAGTTCAACTGCGGTAGTATGCTAATCCACTGCAATCGCTATGTCGCCACTGCACTACATAAGGACGCACACTTTACCTTGCACACATCCGTAATGTTTAGCAAGACTGCGAAACCATCAGTACAATCGATCACTATTCGCAGCCTCACGCACACTTACACAAGCTCTGACCTTACCGTGCATGGAAGTTACCAATTTCTATCAGGCATCAGGCTGCGTACGGCATCGCAGTGGATACTTTATGCACGCCCATTGCAACGGCGTTCAAACACACTGGCTCGCCTGCATTTTGCCGACTCCCCCCCCCATCACCAACCACAAACGGTACTACCTGTCAATCACTCTGCAGTGGGTCTGCGTAGCCGCTGCGATCGCAGTCCCGATCTTTTGACGAAGCAGCGATGTGAAAATATGGTGATACCGCAGGGGGGACCTGAACGCAAAAGATACCCACTGCTGGCGTTGCAGACCCGAGCGCTGCATCCGAAGACGCAGCATCCGATCACCATCGGGCAGCCTAAGCTGGCCGCCGGAACTCCTCTGCAGGGACCGGCGAAATCTGCGTAGGAAGACGGAGCCCTGGCTTCGGCACACCTGCAAAAAGGGGGTGACGCGCTACCATTTTGTAAAACGGTCACAGTCGCCACCCCCTCCCCGTCCTTAAACGGCTGCGGCATGGGGGGCACTGCGAGCATCTCGCAGAAGGAGACCTGCACATGCGCAGAACAGTGACCATCGGGTTTGCGTACATCTCTGAACAGGACCCACGTGTGATGAGTGAGTCTCTGGACACAGATAATAGATTCTTTGAATAAAGCACTATATATGATATATCAAGGTTTATTAATGATTACATCAATGTCATCTATTTTACAACTTGTTTTCATGTCCTGGATCAGTGGGACCTGTATAGAGTGTTAGACAGATGCAGCAGAACATCCATATAATACACACAGGGTCACATGTACAGAAGGAAGCTGCCTGGTTGGCTGGTGAAGCATATGCCTTAGCTGACATGTATACGGGCTTACTATGGGCAGATGCTGTCCTCGTGAGAACACATTAGCTTGGAATTAGCTGTGGGATGTTATCGGTGACCTGATTCCAGACAGTCACTGACTTCCACTGACTATTTCTTAGCAATAAAATGTGCCATATGGGGCGAGGGGGAGATTGTGATATACGCAGGACGCGGCATTCATCTAAGCAGCTCTAGAGTTGGTGCATTCTTCATGGCATTACACACAGCCCTATCTGACAGTACAATCTGGGACATGTGTGTGTAACCCTCACAACTACATACAATAAAGTGCAGTACTGCCTGTACAAGGAACTACTCAGGGGCCTAACTAGCTACTGGCGACCAGTACCACTGCACACAGCGCAGAGCTTCGCCACTCACCCACGGTCCCTGTATCTGGCTAGCAGGGTGCCCAAAACCACCCTGCAGACAGAATCGCAGCTGCAGTGCCGCCAATGGCAGCCATAACAGCCCCCCCATCCGTGCGTCATGCGCTAAGGGGGCGTGGCCGGTACCGGGCGCTGTAACTTAAAATGACGGCGCTGGGACTACTCTATACCTAGCCAAGGCCGGCACTACAATCAGGTGATTCTGACAGTCGCCGAGGGCACCATAATTTAAAGCAGAGTTTCCCAAAGTCCAACTTTCAATAATATTAAAGCACAGGTGACTTAGGCCCCCATTTACTAACGAGTTTTATCACCAAAACAAGTGATAAATGTCACTGTGTATGGTAAATGGTGCTCCAGCCAATCAGCTCCCAACTCTCATTTTTCTAACAGTGGACAGTTGGAAGCTGATTGGCTGGAGCACCATTATCATACGCAGCGAGATTTATCACTCGTTTTGGTGACAAAACTCGCTAATAAATGAGGCCCTTAATTAGCACCTCGGCCAATTTGATTTAACCATCTAGGCTCAAGCACGAATATCCGTAAAACCTGGACTGTAACGGCAGAGTTTGTGAAACTCTTGTTTAGGAGGAGGCCTACAACACTGAGGGGGAGATGTATCAAACCTTTGAGAGAGATAAAATGGAGAAGTTGCCCATAGCAACCAAAGCTTCTGTCATTTCATAGACTGTACTAGAAGCTGATTGGTCGCTTTGGGCAACTCTATCTCTCTCCAAGGCTTGATACATCTCCCCTGAGAACAGCGGTGGTACTTGTTAATTAGGCCTCCCCATGTGTAGTTATTACTTTTCACTGACTGACAGACGACAACCAATACAGTAGGAATTTAAAGTAGTAAAATAATAATATATACAGTATACACATTGCATAGCGCAGTACATGGGGTGAAAAGAGGAAGGCGTATAATATACAGAGCATGTGAGGTAAATACTGCAGAGAGCAGCACAGGAATAATTCAGTGATAAATGAATGGGGCACTCAGAACAATGGACGATTACAGCTCCCCTCAGAGACTGTTCTCCTGTGATTTCTAGCACCTGACGTAGTTGGCACAGGCCTGAGGTGCGGGCATGGGGCCGTTATCACAGCAGCGGCAGAGTGAGAAAATACACCTGCTAAAAAGTTCTCCAGTGACAGGGAAAGTGCGAAGCCCAGAGAATGAGCCAGGAGACGCGTTGTGCCCATGATTCGGAGACACAATTATTATTCTCAGGGATGAGCAATAAAGGCTGCTAAAAGCGTTTATGTACAAACTGTGACTTCTCAGCCCGGTGACACGTGGCCGGCCTCATTACTTACCGCTAAGTACCACGTTTATGTACAAACTGTGACTTCTCAGCCCAGTGACGCGTGGCTGGCCTCATTACTTCCCGCTAAGTACCACGTTTATGTACAAACTGTGACTTCTCAGCCCGGTGACACGTGGCCGGCCTCATTACTTACCGCTAAGTACCACGTTTATGTACAAACTGTGACTTCTCAGCCCGGTGACACGTGGCCGGCCTCATTACTTACCGCTAAGTACCACGTTTATTTACAAACTGACTTCTCAGCCCGATGACACGTGGCCGGCCTCATTACTTACCGCTAAGCACCAATGAATAAAGTCTGAGGAAATGGTATCATACTGTCAGGTTATATGTGACCCAGAATATATACGGATGGGGGCTCTTACCTTCACCAGCCAATTACTTGTAATAAGATGATAATGTCCCACTTGTAGTCTGTAATGTGTCATGTTACTGGCACAGACATCCATGGCGACCAACCAACCAACTGTATACAAGTGCAAATTTATCGTTCAGGGTGATAGGTGGAGTCAGCCGTATGAGAGACCATCTTTCCTGGGGATGGACAGACAGTGATTTCTCGGCAAGGTGACCGCACGGCACCATGGGAGGTGATGTATCAAGCCTTGGAGAGAGATAAAGGGGTCTATTCAATTGGGGGCGAGGTTTAGTGAGGTAAAGAACCTTGTGCCCAATTTTGGATTACCATGGGTATGCGCGCTCCCGATACCCGTGGTATCCAATTAAAAAAAATGGTCAGTTTGGAAAACCTCACAGCACATAAAAAAAATTGAATAAAAAAAAAAAAATACTCACCTGTTCGGGGGTCTCTGCGCCTCCCGGTGGCCTCCCCTTCATCTGGTCACTGGGGGCGGGGCTACTGGGAGGTGAAAGGGCTGCTTGGAGATGTAGTTCTTCCAACGCGGGCTACAGGGGTGGTACACTCACACGGGGGAGGTGTCACGCACACAGGGGGTCACACACATACACTCACACAAACACATTTACACACTTACCCAGAAGACCCGGCTCCTGACGCTGGAGGAAGAGGACATCCCTTTGGAAGGCAAGCAATTAAGGACTAATTAAGCTAACTGAAAACTGCTTAATTAGTCCTTAGGGGGGGGTGCCGTCGGGGTCCCAGAGCAAGTCCCGATAATTTTTTTCCTAAAATTAACGATTTTAGAAAAGAATCAGATTAGCGCTGGAAGTGCAAGAAAAAAAAAAAACACACAGCGATTTCTATAGAAATCACCGCGTCCCATTCAGTCACCTAATTGAATAGCGAAACCCTGTGCCGCGTTTTGGCTGCGAGTTCCTCACACACATCAGCAAAGGAACGGGGAGAGTGGATTTTATAGTTAAACAAACCCCAACTGGTGAACGCTCCATGGGTGCTATAGGCACTGCAGAATGGGTATGAAATCCCAGCAGCCAGGATGCCTGCTGTCTATATACCGACAGTGGCATCCCGATGCTCAGTACCCCGACAAGGGTCGGCTAAGTATACTTACCCTCCCCCCTCTCTTTCTACATCCTAAACCTAACCCCCTCCCCTTGGTACCTAAACCTAACCCCCCCAGGTGTCTAACCCACCCCTGGAGCTACCCATCCCTCCCCCCCCTCCCACTCTGATGCCTAACCCCCCCCCCCCCCCGCACGGCTAAGCCCTAACCAGCCCCGCTATACTTACCTTTGGCATCCTGGCTGTCAGGATTCTGGCGTCGGGATGTCACCTACTGTCGGTATTCCGGCGCCAGTCTTCTAGCTGGGTAGTGGCATTCCGGCGGCGGGATGCCGCATGTTGGTATAATAACTACATCCCGGCACTGCGCCTCCGTCCTACACGGGTTCCACAAATCTACTCTCCGTTCCTCCTGTACCTGCTTATGTAAGGGAAAATAAAAACACTGGGGCAATTTATTGACACAGTTTTGTGGCAAATTACCCCAAACAGCAGTTTACGGATGATTCCAGCGAAAATGTCCCTGGAATGTAAGAACGAGGGACAGCAGCAGACTGCGCAAGTGCAGCAAGCTCCTGAAGGCGTTAGTCTTTGTGGCCCATGGGCTTCATTATCGTAAACTTCCCCAGGGGGATCCTAAACATGCCCCTGAATGAGTGACAGTGTTATAAATGCCCTGTAATCCTGGTGCTTTAGGTGAGCTGAGTGCCTAGGTTCCCCTAATGGTAGGGCCAGCCATGGGAGCAACCTCTCCAGCTGCTGTGGAACTGCAAGTCTCAGCATGCTCTGCCAGCCAGGGGGTCACTGGTTTCCCAAAATGCCTTATATAATGGTTCTTCATTTGGGATCAGTCCTTTCAAGTACAGCACTTGGGATTGTCCCTCTGGGCCGATATGTGTAATACACAGAATAGTGACCGGTACACACGTGACTCCATGACGTAGGTAATAAACCATTGTGTTGCTGTGTATTGTGTTCTGTATAGCTCATAGCTGTGTGTGAGTGTCACTGCCTCCATGTACAAACCACAATGCTATTTATGTCTATATTAGGGCACAAAGGACATTCCTCTCCTCACATTATTCATGATGGCTGAAAAGAGATCCAAGGAGGTTCCCAACAAGAGAGAACAAAAGTGATAAAAGCATAATATAGATAATACTGCAGACTGCTCAGACAGGCCGAACCGCTTCCAAAGACAGGGGCTGATCACAGGGAACCCTGCTTCTATGCCACACCCCGACATGCCTCTATGCCACACCCCGACATGCCTCTATGCCACACCACCTCTATACCCCACTCCTATACTGTTAAAGTGGAGTGCTTTACTGCGAGACCCCATCTAACTGTCCCTCCAGGGAGGCTTCATTCCCTGTACCAAGATGGCCAACGAGGTTAGTACTGTGCATGCACACCACCACCTTGTTCACTGTGTTGAGTGTCACAGTGGGAGATGGATGTCTCCTAATTAGATTCATATAGAGAACCACATTTACCTGCAGATAGTAACGCTGTTCCAGCATCCCTACCCATTAGCAGCATACACTCACCGGCTGGTAAGCCATATGAACCCCCACTCTACTTAAGCTCTGTTCCATCCACCAGTATGTACAACAGTGAGTACGGCTGTACCTGCTATCTAACAATAAACCAACATCACCGGCCAAGTAACTGGGCTGTTCATCGTGTGAGTCATCCGCTGGCGTGTGCCTACATAACTCTGCAACATCAACACCTGTGCACACATTATTTCCAACACATACCACACTCCTAAATAACCCTATACTATACCTCTATGCCACCCCCTAAATACCCATATACCATACTCCTAAATAACCCTATACTATACCTCTATGCCACCCCCTAAATACCCATACTCCTAAATACCCCTATACAATACCTCTATGCCACCCCCTAAATATCCATATTCCATACTCCTAAATACCCCTATACAATACCTCTATGCCACCTCCTAAATACCCATATACCATACTCCTAAATAATCCTATACAATACCTCTATGCCACCCCCTAAATACCTCTATACCACACTCCTAAATACCCCTTTAACATACCTCTAAATAATCCCTATACCACACTCCTAAATACCCCTATACAATACTTATATGTCGCCCCTAAATACCCTTATACCATCCATTAAATACCCCTATACCACTCCTAAATACCCCACCTCTATGCTACCCTCTAAATAACCTCTATACCACACTCCCAAACACCCCAATACAATAATATGCCACCCCTAAATACCCCTATACCATACCCTTATATCACACTTCTAAATACCCCTATACAATACTAATATGCCATCCCCTAAATACCCCTATACCATACCTCTAAGCCATCCCCCTAAATACCCCTATACCACACTCCTAAATACCCTTATACCAAACTTTTACGCTAATCCCCTAAATGCCCTTGCGGAGGATTGGGGCACAAGGGAATGGATACCACAGTTAAGGGTAAAAAAAAAAAAAAAGCTCATAGCAAAAATATAAAGTAATGGAGTAACGGCCGCGTTTATTCAGTGTGCGACCAGATCGGCCAATCACTGTGATGTATCTGGGTATTTCTTCGCTGCACCACATGAGACCTGCACGTTCCTTAATTGTAGAGAAACTGGTTCATATAAATAATAGATGTCTGTAATCAGATATTTCTAAATATAGAAAGTTCTCTGCCCTGAGCACGGGTGAGTAAGACACCATCATTATAACCACTCTTACCTGTAATAATAATTCCTCTGTAGTCACTTATCAGTTATCTCGGGGCAGGCGTTACTCATAGAACATGCCCGGCAAATATTACACATAAATAACGTTTACTATCAAATTGCTGAGAAGACGCTGCAGACAGTGATCAGACTGAATGAGCGGCTCAGTGAGTAAGGTCACCCACTCTACAACAATGACACACACTGGGGGCAGCTATGGATTTGTAATATCTGTATAATATAATGGGTATGATATATCGCTTAACCTACTGTAAGTTACAAGGATATGAATAGGGACCAAGGAGATTGTGACCATATATAGTCACAGGGAATACAAATCTAAGGTGACTTCTAATATGTGTTTTATTCCTTGTAATAACAAGTTTTCCAATGCGCACTGCAGTGATTATATCATGACTCAGTGATTATATCATGACTCAGTGATTATATCATGACTCAGTGATTATATCATTACTCAGTGATTATATTATTACTCAATGTGAATATATCATGACTCAGTGATTATATCATGACTCAGTGATTATATCATTACTCAGTGATTATATCATTACTCAGTGATTTTATATGATTACTCAGTGATTATATGATTACTCAGTGATTATATCATGACTCAGTGATTATATCATGACTCAGTGATTATATCATTACTCAGTGATTATATCATTACTCAATGTGAATATATCATGACTCAGTGATTATATCATGACTCAGTGATTATATCATTACTCAGTGATTATATCATTACTCAGTGATTATATCATTACTCAGTGATTTTATATGATTACTCAGTGATTATATGATTACTCAGTGATTATATCATTGCTCAGTGATTATATCATTACTCAGTGATTATATCATGACTCAGTGATTATATGATTACTCAATGTGAATATATCATTACTCAGTGATTATATCATTACTCAGTGATTTTATATGATTACTCAGTGATTATATCATTACTCAGTGATTATATCATGACTCAGTGATTATATCATGACTCAGTGATTATATGATTACTCAGTGATTATATCATTACTCAGTGATTATATCATGACTCAATGATTTTATATGATTACTCAGTGATTATATCATGACTCAGTGATTATATGATTACTCAGCGATTATATCATGACTCAGCGATTATATCATGACTCAGTGATTATATCATGACTCAGTGATTATATCATGACTCAGTGATTATATCATGACTCAGTGATTATATCATTACTCAGTGATTATATCATTACTCAGCGATATCATTACTCAGCGATTATATCATTACTCAGTGATTATATCATGACTCAGTGATTATATGATTACTCAATGTGAATATATGATTACTCAGTGATTATATCATTACTCAGTGATTATATATGATTACTCAGTGATTATATCATGACTCAGTGATTATATATGATTACTCAGTGATTATATATGATTACTCAGTGATTATATCATGACTCAGTGATTATATCATGACTCAGTGATTATATCATGACTCAGTGATTATATCATGACTCAGTGATTATATCATGACTCAGTGATTATATGATTACTCAGTGATTATATCATTACTCAGTGATTATATCATTACTCAGTGATTATATCATTACTCAGTGATTATATATGATTACTCAGTGATTATATATGATTACTCAGTGATTATATCATGACTCAGTGATTATATCATGACTCAGTGATTATATCATGACTCAATGTGAATATATCATGACTCAATGATTTTATATGATTACTCAGTGATTATATGATTACTCAGTTATTATAAACAATGACTTCAGAGGCACAATATGCAGGGATATCATTTGCACCCCCCCCCCATGGCTATTTTTAAAGAAAAATCCCATTGTTATTCCGTACAGTGTGGAAACCTCCCAACCCCCCATTACCATCCTGATCACAGGACTGTGGGGCAGTCCTCGAAAATCAGTATTGTCCCATCAAAATCGGGACAGGTAGGAGCTATGTATTCGCACATACCTCCTGGCCTATTTATCGATCGGAAATATATCCCTATATTTACGGTGGACATAACATAAATGCCCCCATACATCAGCAATTGATTGCAGCAATCGTGCAAATTGCAACTGATTAGTATAAAAATCTTTCCCTTTTTCAATCGATTGCAGAATTGCCACAATCGATTGAAAAAGGGAAAGATTTTTATACACAATTGATTGCAAATTGCACAATTGCTGCAATCACTTGCTGATGTATGGGGCCTTAAGGCTCTGCCTAGTTATCAGTCCTGGCAGCCTGTGATGGGCGTCATTAAAAATCTGTCTTTTGGGTCCTACTTGCTAAGTAGGCCCATTAGACACGCAAAAGCTGGGATGACATAAGCCGCACCCCTGATCCGCCCAAACTCTGCCCTGCGCCAATCAAACCCCGCCACTAGGTGGTCAGAAATGCCCATTTTATGGGAGAAGTACCGCCCCTTTTGAGGTCTGCAAATCAGGATAGTTTGGGAGGTATAATTATCAATGGTATAATATAAAACCATGGCCACCACCACTGTAGCACAATGGTTAGCATTGCTGGTTCACAGCACTGGGGACAAGGATAACGGCTCTATCTATGGGCTCAATTCAATTCAACGCAAAATGAATAGCGCCAGGAAGGAGCTCCCGGAGCTATACAATTCAAGCCCGACTGAAGGATTTCTTCTCGCACCGCTCCTGAGGTGTGACCAGAAATCCGACAAAACTGCTAACGCAATGCCGTTTTTTGCCCTTAGCGCGCCGGTAACAGCTTATTTCGGAAAATCACGGATCTCGCAGCTAAACACCATGTTTAAGGCACGAGAACCGGCATTCTCTGACATAACAGCGCTCTGAATTGAGTAACTGCGGGAGCTCCTTCCTGGCGCTATTCAATTCGCGTTGAATTGAACTGAGCCCTATGTGTAGTTTGTATATAAATCTTTACGTATCTGTATGTGTCAGGCATTTGAAATAGGCGTAACACAATTGTTCTGTCACAAGCCAAGGGTTGTAGGGGTAGACAAAAGCCCCCCCCCCTGCTGTTTTACAATTACACATCCCAGCAAGCATTGCCACAGTTTACTATTTGACCATGCTAAAACTGTTGCAAGGCATGCTGGGGCGTGTAGTGCAGCAATAAATGGAGTGCCGCTTATTGCCCACCCCTGGGGGCTTTCTGGAATCTAAGCACACTGGACACATAAGCTATTTAGGAAATAAGAGAGATTTCATCAGATGAGTTTCCTCTGCAAGATTAAATATGATTAAACAGCACAAGAGGAATTAAATCTAGACGGGAAAAAATCCCTAAGACCGTTCGGAACTACTGTATGTTATTAGGGATAGAAACAGCCGCCCAGCATTCCGGGTACCGTGAATTGTGACGGCTTCCTTCTTGTCAGAATACATCAAATATTTATCTAAAATAGGGAATATATGAATTTAAGTGAGTACGCAAGAGCCATGTCACTTGGGAAAGTCTCCCAACGCATTTCTCACGACCCTAGGGCCGAAAGTAGCAACATCCTCCTGGGAGCACATTTCTGGAGATGTGACATCTACGCAGCGCAGCTTGGCTGACTTACAGGGGCTGCTGTACCAAGCTTAGGGGATTTCATATCAATGTATGGTTTGTCAGTGGGTAAATGCTGCGCTGCAAATACAATCTCCAAATCATCAGGGTGTACAGGACTATTTACTAACATGTGGCAAGAACAAGGATTTGCTGCAAAGTACTGATAAAAGATACTGACCCGGCAGCGCTAAAGCTGTACTCTGTGATTCGCCGGCCAGTCCGGATCCCTATGTGTTTGCGCAGTGCACTGGATTCCCGAATTTGGGTTTCCATAGGAGTTCCAAAAAAAAAAAGTGTAACAAAACTAGGATGAAGAAAAAAAAAAGTTATAGAAGTTGTACAACACGTTATCTTTCCAAAATGAACCACCATAAAGTCATTAATGTTCAAGGGGGAGATGTACGAATGCCAAATGGAGCATGGCACCCGACATAGGCAAGTGTGTATGCAATTGCCAATGCCAGTATCCCCGCTGGTCCCGTCGCTAATGAGATCGTGTTGGATATACATCATTAAATGTGTACCCAACATAAGCCATGAAAAGTGTGATAAAGTACCAACCAATCAGCTCCTAACTGCCACTTTACAGGCTGTGTTTGAAAAAGGACAGGAGCTGATTGGTTGGTACTTTATCTCTCTCCACTTTGGCCCTCAATCAGAGCCGTACGCTCTGAGCAGAGCAGCACGCTCTGAATGAGGGCCGGGCTCCATTTTCATGGAGCGTCCTCCTGGACGCTCGTATAGCTGTGGGTCACCACCCACAGGCTATACGAGCGTGCTTTTTGATGGCCGCGATGGTCGAGACCATCGCGACCATCGAAATTGCGAGCCGGAGCCTGCGGTTGAGGTTTTCAACCGCAAGCTCCAGAGTGATTTTGGCTCTATCAGAGCCCAAATCACTCCCACTGACATCACTAGTGATGTCAGTGGGCCGGCTTCTGACGGGAGGCGTTCCCGTGGGAACGCCCCCGTCAGGGAGGCACGCCCACCAAAGGGGGCGTGCTGTCAATCAACATTGACAGCACGCCCCCTTTGATCGGACACAACGAGCGAAGGACTTTCCTTCGCTCGTCGCGTCTGGCGCATGCGCACGACGGAGCTCCCTCCGTCATGCGCATGCTCAGTGCATAGCATCGACCCACTTGCGAGCGGACAGCCGCTCGCGAGTGGGTCTGAATCAGGCCCTTTATCTCTTCAGAGTTTAGTACATCTCCCCCCAAATGTTTAAACAGCCTATTCTGGTTGATCAACGGTGTTATTCACTTATCCTGTCAGCCAGTTACATGTTTATTAATTAAAAATAATTCAGATTAAACAGCCTATTCTGTATCTGCTTCACCCCAATGTACATCATCTCCATGTAGAACTATTTTGTCACGACAGGGACCATTTTATAAGAGATAGATATACGTACACAGTATATATATTATATATATATATATATATATACACAGATAGATAGATTATGAGATATATATATCTCATAATCTATGATATACCGCTCTTGGGTGTGAGGTCACGCTCTGACATACGCACGCCTTGGGTGGTATATCAGAGCATGACCGCACACCCAAGAGTGGTATATATCTATTATATATAAATTATATATATCTTAAATTCCAGTGATAAGCAATTTTTTTGTTGTTGCCATAATAACAAATAAAACTTACATATAGGGACGAAGGGACTGTTCATAATAAAAAGAGATAACAGTGTCTTGCTGCAGTCTCCTCCGCTTTCTCCTGTGTGTACATGAGGCGCTCGTGGTTTCATGAATGGGAGTTATTAACACGACACACACCTCTTATCCCTCCAGGACAGTGTCACAATGAGCTCATCAAACAGTGCCGCGCTACAGTGCGCCCAGACTAATCCCAGGCCCCAGTGATGCGCACAGAACCTGTCTGCTTGTGTCAGCACCTACAGCCCATCGCTTTCCCAGGGCTCACAGACACTGCAGTCACCAGCAGCAGGGCTAAGGAGTCAGTGCGCCAAACCTCCCGCTCCTCTACTCTACCACAGTCTGATTCCGGCTACTTCGTAAATGGCAAATTTTACAATCATTCTACCTAGGCTACAATTCGAACCTCAGGGTAATTAAATCTGTGCAATCCATGATTGCATTAGGGTTCAAATAGTAGATTAGCTCATGAGAGAGTAGAAGACTGCATGTAAACTATGACAGCAGGATGGGTTACTGATATCATGTAATATACAATGGCTGCATGTGGTAACTAGTAATTATCGCAGTGTAGTGGGTGACGACGGAATGGGATTGAAAAGCCGACGGCTATGTAGCCGCCGGTTCAAATCCCGACAGCGCTAGCCCTACGTGGGGGAAATCCCGACAGCGGAGGTAAGTAATCTAACCCTCCCCTCTCCCTCCTTTAGGGGTGCCTAACCCTAACCTCCCCCCCCCTAGTGCCTAACCCTAACCTCCCCCCCCTAGTGCCTAACCCTAACCTCCCCCCCTTGTGCCTAACCCTAACCTCCCCCCCCGTTAGTGCCTAACCCTAACCCCCCTCCATGCACCCTAAACCTAACGCTCCCGGGGGGGTCCCTAACCCTAACCTCCCCCCTAGTGCCTAAACATAACCCCTCTTTTCCCTAGCCTAACCCTAAATCCCCCCGGGGGGTCCCTAAACCTAACCCCCCCCCATCCCCGGCTACATTGCTACTTACCTCCGGTGATCGGTCCGGCGTGCTGTCAGGGTCCCGGCACCGGGATTAACATAGGCGTCGGTATTTTGACGCCTATGTTAAATCCCCTGCTGGTTATTGTAGTGTCGGGATTGAGGCCATGCGGCCGCCGGTCTCTTAACTACATCCCGGTGACGACAGCAAGGGGTAATTATAATGGAATAATATATTATTTGCCATAGTCTCCTTTGGATACAAATAGTGATTCAAATGTTAATAGAGGAATAATTGAATCCCTCAAAAATGTAGACTGACCACTTCTGTAATATCTGATTTCACTGTCATGTTTTCTCCCATAACTAATTTAATCCAATGTACTGGTAGCGAGCATTAATGCATGGGCAGTAGGTTGTGTCACAATGTAGAATGAACGCTGTATTAAAATTTTTAAACCACAATGGATGGATTCAGCCAATAAGAAACTATTCAATCTTTATAAGGCCCATTTCACGGTTTTTCTGGTCTGGACAATTGTGCTAAACGCTAGGATATATGAAAACCGGCCTAGTATTTTGTTATTTTCTATATCAATGAGACTGAGGTCTCTGGGCCTGATTCAGTAAGGAACGCAGTTGCTTATACGCACGCAGTCAGCCGATTGTTGCGTTCTGTGCGTGCATCGCAGTGAGCGTGAGCAAACTAGCCACTACGATTGGGACAGTGATCGCAGAGGATACGCAGTCCCATGGCAGTGATTGACAGGAAGCGCCATTTGTGGGAGGTGACGGGGGGGGAGGGTGGGGGGTTCGGGCAAACGCAGGCGTGCCAGTGCGCTTCAACTGCGTTGCATGGGCGTGCATAAATTAGTCACTGCAATACCAGAGGCCGCCTGAGGCCTCATACCGTGCGCAGAAGTAAGCAATTCCTGAGTGAGGTCTGAGCTTCATTACCTGTCCGCGAGTCCCGGCTAGCGACGGGCAATCAGTCGCTCCGGGTCTTGCACCAAAGGTGCTGAAAGAGCGCTCGCTCTGAATCAGGGCGTTTTATTTTTATTTTTGGAGCGGCCTCCTGGCCGCTCGCATAGCTGTGGGTGACCCATAGCTGTGGGTCAAGACCATCGCGACCATCGGGCTTGCGACGAGACCCTTGTGGTAGGGTCTCGTTCATCGCAAGCCCCAGAGAGCTTTCGGCTCTAACAGATGTCACGATGTCAGTTTGGCCGCCCCCAAACGGCAAGCGTTCCCTCGGGAACGCCTCCGTTTGAGCAGCCACCCCCCCCGGCCCGCCCACCAAAAGGGGCGAGCTGTCACTCAACATCGACAGCTCGCCCCCTTTGGTGCAAGACCCGGAGTGACGGAGCCGGCTTCGTCGTGCGCATGTGCTGTGGGCTACCATTGACACGGTTGCGAGGGCTCGGCGCTTGCGAACGGGTCTGAATCAGGCCCTATGTTCCCCTAGTATACGGATGTGAGTAAGGGGAAGTGGGCGTCCTTATATCAGCCTGCGATCGCAATGCGAATGCAAATATTTACATAACACCGCCGATATTAGCATCTGCGCTGCGTGCGTATATGCAGAATGGCGATCAATGCTGAATCAGGCCCTCTGTTACTTATGGTGATCTTTCTAATAAAAAGTATTTAAAAAAATAAATTAAAAAAATGATCTATTCTTCTTATTATTATTATTATTAGTTATTATTATTATTAGTTATTATTATTATTAGTTATTATTAGTTATTATTAGTTATTATTATTAGTTATTATTATTATTAGTTATTATTATTATTATTAGTTATTATTATTATTATTATTAGTTATTATTATTATTATTATTAGTTATTATTATTATTAGTTATTATTAGTTATTATTATTATTATTATTATTATTATTAGTTATTATTATTATTATTAGTTATTATTATTATTATTATTATTAGTTATTATTAGTTATTATTATTAGTTATTATTATTATTAGTTATGTGCTTTGCATCTGCTGAGTAACAGCAGACAGGTGAGAACGAGGACCTCTAGGGCGGCCACAATGGCGGTGCGAGGCAAACAAGCGGTTTCTTCAGAATTGTTCCTAAATGATTTAATTGCATCATTATTTCATCACTTTCTGCGCAGCGAACGCGCCACGGTTGTAAGCAACGCTTACATGTGTATTAGCACCGCGTTCGATCCACAAATGGGTGCGAGTAAGTACGTCACACGGATTCTGATCTCATCTACACTGACGGCCAAAGAGGCAGCACCGAGCTGGGAAGGGGCGTTCTCACCAGGGGCGTACTGAGAGAGGAGGGGGGCCGTCTGCAGTCTCCGCAGGGCCCCTCTTTGCTCATGGGCGTAGCAGGTAAGTAGACTCACTCTTCGGGTACATGGTGCTGCACCATTTTCCCAGTGATTTGCGCAGCTCGCCGCTGACGCCGGAAGAGGTGAGTAGTAAACATGAGTGCAGGATGCACAGTATGGGCCCCCCTGGACCCAGGGGCCTGTGTGGACCCCCTACCCTGCACCCATTATAGATACACCACCGATTCCCTCGTAGGCAAACGACAGGAAGGACGCATTCAGACACACGGGGCCGTAAGATCTGGACTTGAGCGCATATATAGCTCACATCAGGGCCGTAGCTAGGGTAGCGCAGCTGGTGCCATCGCACAGGGCACCACAGGTCAGGGGGCGCGCTGTTTGGGCCTGTCACATTTCTGTTTATTATCATTCTCGCTTGTAGCTTCCTCTTATTTCATCCCCAGCATCTCCTGGCCTCTCCTATCTCTTCCCTGGCCCTTCCCCATGAGGCCATGGCCCTCTCTCAGGTGCACTATATTATGTCCCTATTTATCCCCAGCATCACCTGGCCTCCCCTATCTCTTCCCTGGTCCTTCCCCATGAGGCCATGGCTCTCTCTCAGGTGCACTATATTATGTCCCTATTTATCCCCAGCATCTCCTGGCCTCTCCTATCTCTTCCCTGGCCCTTCCCCATGAGGCCATGGCCCTCTCTCAGGTGCACTATATTATGTCCCTATTTATCCCCAGCATCACCTGGCCTCCCCTATCTCTTCCCTGGTCCTTCCCCATGAGGCCATGGCTCTCTCTCAGGTGCACTATATTATGTCCCTATTTATCCCCAGCATCTCCTGGCCTCCCGTATCTCTTCCCTGGCCCTTCCCCATGAGCCCATGGTCCTCTCTCAGGAGCACTATATTATGTCCCTATTTATCCCCAGCATCTCCTGGCCTCCCCTATCTCTTCCCTGGCCCTTCCCCATGAGGCCAAGGTCCTCTCTCAGGTGCACTATATTATGTCCCTATTTATCCCCACATCTCCTGGCCTCCCCTATCTCTTCCATGGCCCTCCTCCATGAGGCCATGGCCCTCTCTCAGGTGCACTATATTATGTCCCTATTTATCCCCAGCATCTCCTGGCCTCCCCTATCTCTTCCCTGGCCGTTCCCCATGAGGCCATGGCCCTCTCTCAGGTGCACTATATTATGTCCCTATATATCCCCAGCATCTCCTGGCCTCCCCTATCTCTTCCCTGGCTCCATCCCATGAGGCCATGGCCCTCTCTCAGGTGCACTATATTATGTCCCTATATATCCCCAGCATCTCCTGGCCTCCCCTATCTCTTCCCTGACCCTTCCCATGAGGCCATGGCCCTCTCTCAGGTGCACTATATTATGTCCCTATTTATCCCCAGCATCTCCTGGCCTCCCCTATCTCTTCCCTGGCCCTTCCCCATGAGGCCATGGCTCTCTCTCAGGTGCACTATATTATGTCCCTATTTATTCCCAGCATCTCCTGGCCTCTCCTATCTCTTCCCTGCCCTTCCCCATGAGGCCATGGCCCTCTCTCAGGTGCACTATATTATGTCCCTATTTATCCCCAGCATCTCCTGGCCGCTCCTATCTCTTCCCTGCCCTTCCCCATGAGGCCATGGCTCTCTCTCAGGTGCACTATATTATGTCCCTATTTATCCCCAGCATCTCCTGGCCTCTCCTATCTCTTCCCTGGCCCTTCCCCATGAGGCCATGGCCCTCTCTCAGGTGCGCTATATTATGTCCCTATATATCCCCAGCATCTCCTGGCCTCCCCTATCTCTTCCCTGGCCCTTCCCCATGAGGCCATGGCCCTCTCTCAGGTGCGCTATATTATGTCCCTATTTATCCCCAGCCTCTCCTGGCCTCCCCTATCTCTTCCCTGGCCCTTCCCCATGAGGCCATGGCCCTCTCTCAGGTGCGCTATATTATGTCCCTATTTATCCCCAGCATCTCCTGGCCTCCCCTATCTCTTCCCTGGCCCTTCCCAATGAGGCCATGGCCCTCTCTCAGGTGCGCTATATTATGTCCCTATTTATCCCCAGCATCTCCTGGCCTCCCCTATCTCTTCCCTGGCCCTTCCCCATGAGGCCATGGCCCTCTCTCAGGTGCACTATTTTATGTCCCTATTTATCCCCAGCATCCCCTGGCCTCCCCTATCTCTTCCCTGGCCCTTCCCCATGAGGCCATGGCCCTCTCTCAGGTGCGCTTTATTATGTCCCTATTTATCCCCAGCATCTCCTGGCCTCCCCTATCTCTTCCCTGGCCATTCCCCATGAGGCCATGGCCCTCTCTCAGGTGCACTATATTATGTCCCTATTTATCCCCAGCATCTCCTGGCCTCTCCTATCTCTTCCCTGGCCCTTTCCCATGAGGCCATGGCCCTCTCTCAGGTGCACTATATTATGTCCCTATTTATCCCCAGCATCTCCTGGCCTCTCCTATCTCTTCCCTGGCCCTTTCCCATGAGGCCATGGCCCTCTCTTAGGTGCACTATATTATGTCCCTATTTATCCCCAGCATCTCCTGGCCTCCCCTATCTCTTCCCTGGCCCTTCCCCATGAGGCCATGGCCCTCTCTCAGGTGCACTATCTTATGTCCCTATTCATCCCCAGCATCTCCTGGCCTCCCCTATCTCTTCCCTGGCCCTTCCCCATGAGGCCATGGCCCTCTCTTAGGTGCACTATATTATGTCCCTATTTATACCCAGCATTTCCTGGCCTCTCCTATCTCTTCCCTGGCCCTTCCCCATGAGGCCATGGCCCTCTCTCAGGTGCACTATCTTATGTCCCTATTTATCCCCAGCATCTCCTGGCCTCCCCTATCTCTTCCCTGGCCCTTCCCCATGAGGCCATGGCCCTCTCTCAGGTGCACTATACTATGTCCCTATTTATCCCCAGCATCTCCTGGCCTCCCCTATCTCTTCCCTGGCCCTTTCCCATGAGGCCATGGCCCTCTCTCAGGTGCACTATCTTATGTCCCTATTTATCCCCAGCATCTCCTGGCCTCTCCTATCTCTTCCCTGGCCCTTTCCCATTAGGCCATGGCCCTCTCTTAGGTGCACTATATTATGTCCCTATTTATCCCCAGCATCTCCTGGCCTCCCCGATCTCTTCCCTGGCCCTTCCCCATGAGGCCATGGCCCTCTCTCAGGTGCACTATATTATGTCCCTATTCATCCCCAGCATCTCCTGGCCTCCCCTCTCTCTTCCCTGGCCCTTCCCCATGAGGCCATGGCCCTCTCTCAGGTGCACTATTCTATGTCCCTATTTATCCCCAGCATATCCTGGCCTCTCCTATCTCTTCCCTGGCCCTTTCCCATGAGGCCATGGCCCTCTCTCAGGTGCACTATATTATGTCCCTATTTATCCCCAGCATATCCTGGCCTCTCCTATCTCTTCCCTGGCCCTTTCCCATGAGGCCATGGCCCTCTCTCAGGTGCATTATATTATGACCCTATTTATCCCCAGCATCTCCTGGCCTCCCCTATCTCTTCCCTGGCCCTTCCCCATGAGGCCATGGCCCTTTTTTGGGTGCATTATGTCCCTTTGAAAATGAGGGGGTGCCAATGCTCTTTCTGGCACAGGGCACCAAAAAGTCTAGTTACGGCTCTGGCTCACATCACAGAGATGTGTGATAAATCGGGACCATCACTGCGCATACAATGTCACGGGATCAGTTACATATCACATGCCTGCACGGCCACGCATCATTCTTCTTATGTCAGTGCAGACACTAAATGCATCTCAGAAGTTAATTGGAAGAAATCAACACCTACAGTATTAGGGAGGCAACTAGAGATTAGGAATCATTAACTCCCCTTCCCACCACGCCGAGCGCCTGTAAACACTCGGCCGGACTAAGCCGCTCATTAGTCGGGCGCTGACGTTTGTAGACTCAAGTCTTTAATCAAATTCCCTCCACGGCTTTATCTCCTTACTTCTGATGTAATGCTGAGAGGTCAGTGATTCTCATGTAACAGCACCCAGCTCCAGCTGTCCTCGCAGGGCACCCCTAGGCCAAACTATCAGCTCAGGGTCTAATTCAGAGATGTACCAAAGTCGGTAACATCGATGCACATCAGCCGGTCACGCAGCATGTAAGACAAATCTAACCAGCCACAGACACTGCGAGTCTCCTCGCACGCAGAGAGCGGTCATGCTGCACATGCAATCGCACTGGCTAATTTATGCACTCCCATGAAATGGCGTTCAAACGGACAGACACGCCTGCGGTTCTTCTGACCACAGCCCGTCACTACCCCCAAACGCTGACAGCCTGTCACTCACTTTACGAGGGATTCCTCGGTGCGTCCATAATCGCAATGCGATCGTTGCGCGTTTGCGGTATGGCTTATATGCAGGCGCGATGGCAAACACTCACTCGATTTGCATAAATATCACCATTGCATGCACTGTTGAATTAGGCCCAAAGACACATCGGCTGTGCTACAGCTTTCATTTCTGAATCAGGTTCTAAGTATCAGCCATCAATAAGGTTCTTCCTGCCCAATATTCCACCAATGAACATAAGATCTCAGACTAAGCTATACGGGTAAACTAGGGAACATAGGTACTCCCAGCCTAAGGTTTCACTGTAGACTAGTGAACATAGGTACTCCCAGACTAATCTATGAATGTAGACTAGTGAACATAAGTACTCCCAGCCTAAAATATCATCTTACGGTGCGTATCCACTAGCAGATAGTGGAACGACATTACTAGCGTTCCCGCTAGGCTGTTTCAGCGGGGCGCCGCGCCCTGCCCTATATCTGAAGGGCAGAAATCGCCCTGCCGTCCAGCGCGGCGCCCCGCTGAGACAGCCTGCAGGTTCTGTCACCACCCGTGGGTCGCAGTGTCCCGCGGTTGGTCAAAACGACGGTGCAGTGGTCACCACCGGTGAATCCATTCACAGTGACCGCAGCGCTTGGGGGCTGCCCGGCATGTCCGTAAGTGCCGGGCACGCCCCTAGGAGTGGCAAAAAGGGGACGCGTTATAAAGACATGCCCCTTTTCCTTGGCCACTCCCCTTTTCGTCCGCGAGAGCGCAGAAGTGCCCTTGCTCTAGGTCCGGCAGGTCTGCTGCAGGACCACACTAAGTATGATTACAACATTGTAATTGTACAGTTGTTCCTCATCCCCTGTAGTGCCTACACTGAGCGATATATCGTATAGTGCAGGCAAAAAAAACATCAGAGCAGAGTAGTAAACATAGGTACTCACAGACTAAGATATCAGAGTATAATAAACATAGGTACTCTCAGACTAAGATATCAGAGTAGAGTAGTAAACATAGGTACTCTCAGACTAAGATATCAGAGTATAGTAAACATAGGTACTCACAGACTAAGATATCAGAGTAGAGTAAACATAGGTACTCACAGACTAAGATATCAGAGTATAGTAAACATAGGTACTCACAGACTAAGATATCAGAGTAGAGTAGTAAACATAGGTACTCTCAGACTAAGATATCAGAGTATAGTAAACATAGGTACTCACAGACTAAGATATCAGAGTATAATAAACATAGGTACTCTCAGACTAAGATATCAGAGTAGAGTAGTAAACATAGGTACTCTCAGACTAAGATATCAGAGTATAGTAAACATAGGTACTCACAGACTAAGATATCAGAGTATAATAAACATAGGTACTCTCAGACTAAGATATCAGAGTAGAGTAGTAAACATAGGTACTCTCAGACTAAGATATCAGAGTAGAGTAGTAAACATAGGTACTCTCAGACTAAGATATCAGAGTAGAGTAGTAAACATAGGTACTCTCAGACTAAGATATCAGAGTAGAGTAGTAAACATAGGTACTCTCAGACTAAGATATCAGAGTAGAGTAGTAAACATAGGTACTCTCAGACTAAGATATCAGAGTATAGTAAACATAGGTACTCACAGACTAAGATATCAGAGTAAAGTAGTAAACATAGGTACTCTCAGACTAAGATATCAGAGTAGAGTAGTAAACATAGGTACTCTCAGACTAAGATATCAGAGTATAGTAAACATAGGTACTCACAGACTAAGATATCAGAGTAGAGTAAACATAGGTACTCACAGACTAAGATATCAGAGTAGAGTAGTAAACAAAAGGTACTCTCAGACTAAGATATCAGAGTAAAGTAGTAAACATAGGTACTCTCAGACTAAGATATCAGAGCAGAGTAGTAAACATAGGTACTCTCAGACTAAGATATCAGAGTAAAGTAGTAAACATAGGTATTCTCAGACTAAGATATCAGAGTAGAGTAGTAAACATAGGTACTCACAGACTAAGATATCAGAGCAGAGTAGTAAACATAGGTACTCACAGACTAAGATATCAGAGTAGAGTAAACATAGGTACTCACAGACTAAGATATCAGGGGGTCATTCAGACCCGGTCGTTAGCGCCGATGCGCTCTGACCGGGTCGATGGCCCCCCACAGAGCATGCGCATGACGGCGCCGGCATGCGCATGCGTGAGACCCACTACGACCGACAGCGCCGGTCGTAGCGATTCTCGATCCAAAGGGGGCGATCTGTCGATGTTGATTGACAGCTCGCCCCGTTTGGAAGGCGGGCCGGGGGGGGGTGGCAGCCCAAACGGAGGCGTTCCCATGGGAACGCCTACCGTTTGGGGGCGGCCCCACTGACATCACTAGTGATGTCAGTGGAGAGCTTCCGGCTCTGACAGAACCAGAAGCTCTCCGGGGCTTACGACAAGGGAGACCCTACCCTAGGGTCTCGTCGTAAGCCCCGATGGTCTCTGACCATCGCGACCATCACCGGAGCGGTCGTTAGAGCTGTGGGTGTTAACCCACAGCCTAACGACCGCAACAGAGGAGGGCGGTCAGGATGCAAGTGGCCGCCCAGTTTCTGAGCGACCGCTTGCATCCTCCGACCGCCTCTGAATGAGGCCTATCAGAGTAGAGTAGTAAACATAGGTACTCACAGACTAAGATATCAGAGTAGAGTAGTAAACATAGGTACTCTCAGACTAAGATATCAGCGTAGAGTAGTAAACATAGGTACTCTAATACTAAGATATCAGAGTATAGTAAACATAGGTACTCACAGACTAAGATATCAGAGTAGAGTAGTAAACATAGGTACTCTCAGACTAAGATATCAGAGTATGGTAAACATAGGTACTCACAGACTAAGCTATCAGAGTAGAGTAGTAAATATAGGTACTCTCAGACTAAGCTATCAGAGTAGACTAGCAAACATAGGTACTCTCAGACTAAGATATCAGAGTAGAGTAGTAAACATAGGTACTCTCAGACTAAGGTATCAGAGTAGAGTAGTAAACATAGGTACTCTCAGACTAAGCTATCAGAGTAGAGTAGTAAACATAGGTACTCACAGACTAAGATATCAGAGTAAAATAGTAAACATAGGTACTCTCAGACTAAGCTATCAGAGTAGAGTAGTAAACATAGGTACTCTCAGACTAAGGCCCTCATTCAGAGCCGGACGCTCTGAGCAGAGCGCTCGCTCTGAATGAGGGCCGTCCTCCATAAAAATGGAGCGTCCTCCTGGACGCTCGTATAGCTGTGGGTCACAACCCACAGCACATACGAGCGTGCAGGATGATGGTCGCGATGGTCTTGACCATCGCGACCATCGCCAGTGCGACCAGAAGCCTGTGGTCGGGGTTTTCGACCACAAGCCCTGGAGTGATTTTGGCTCTATCAGAGCCAAAATCACTCCCACTGACATCACTAGTGATGTCAGTGGGCCGGCTTCTGACGGTAGGCGTTCCCTTGGGAACGCCCCGGTCTGGGAGGCACGCCTCCGGCACGCCCACCAAAGGGGGCGTGCTGTCAATCAACATCGACAGCACGCCCCCTTTGATCAGACACAACGAGCGAAGGAAAGTCCTTCGCTCGTCGCGTCGTGCGCATGCTCAGTGCACACCATCGACCCACTTGCGAGCGGACAGCCGCTCGCGAGTGGGTCTGAATCAGGCCCTAAGATATCAGAATAGAGTAGTAAACATAGGTACTCTCAGACTAAGCTTTCAGAGTAGAGTAGTAAACATAGGTACTCTCAGACTAAGCTATCAGAGTAGAGTAGTAAACATAGGTACTCTCAGACTAAGATATCAGAGTAGAGTAGTAAACATAGGTACTCTCAGACTAAGCTATCAGAGTAGAGTAGTAAACATAGGTACTCTCAGACTAAGCTATCAGAGTAGAGTAGTAAACATAGGTACTCTCAGACTAAGGTATCAGAGTAGAGTAGTAAACATAGGTACTCTCAGACTAAGATATCAGAGTAGAGTAGTAAACATAGGTACTCTCAGACTAAGATATCAGAGTAGAGTAGTAAACATAGGTACTCTCAGACTAAAATATCAGAGTATAATAAACATAGATATTCTCAGACTAAGATATCAGAGTAGAGTAGTAAACATAGGTACTCTCAGACTAAGATATCAGAGTAGAGTAGTAAACATAGGTACTTTCAGACTAAGGTATCAGAGTAAAGTAGTAAACATAGGTACTCTCAGACTAAAATATCAGAGTAGAGTAGTAAACATAGGTACTCTCAGACTAAAATATCAGAGTATAATAAACATAGGTATTCTCAGACTAAGATATCAGAGTAGAGTAGTAAACATAGGTACTCTCAGACTAAGATATCAGAGTAGAGTAGTAAACATAGGTACTCTCAGACTAAAATATCAGAGTAGAGTAGTAAACATAGGTACTCTCAGACTAAAATATCAGAGTATAATAAACATAGGTATTCTCAGACTAAGATATCAGAGTAGAGTAGTAAACATAGGTACTCTCAGACTAAGATATCAGAGTAGAGTAGTAAACATAGGTACTCTCAGACTAAGCTATCAGAGTAGAGTAGTAAACATAGGTACTCTCAGACTAAGCTATCAGAGTAGAGTAGTAAACATAGGTACTCTCAGACTAAGCTATCAGAGTAGAGTAGTAAACATAGGTACTGTCAGACTAAGGTATCAGAGTAGAGTAGTAAACATAGGTACTCTCAGACTAAGATATCAGAGTAGAGTAGTAAACATAGGTACTCTCAGACTAAGATATCAGAGTAGAGTAGTAAACATAGGTACTCTCAGACTAAAATATCAGAGTATAATAAACATAGGTATTCTCAGACTAAGATATCAGAGTAGAGTAGTAAACATAGGTACTCTCAGACTAAGATATCAGAGTAGAGTAGTAAACATAGGTACTCTCAGACTAAAATATCAGAGTAGAGTAGTAAACATAGGTACTCTCAGACTAAAATATCAGAGTATAATAAACATAGGTATTCTCAGACTAAGATATCAGAGTAGAGTAGTAAACATAGGTACTCACAGACTAAGATATCAGAGTAGAGTAGTAAACATAGGTACTCACAGACTAAGCTATCAGAGTAGAGTAGTAAACATAGGTACTCTCAGACTAAGGTATCAGAGTAGAGTAGTAAACACACACTCATATTGTCACCATCCAGTTCTCGCTCTGAAACGCACAATTCCAGGAAAAACAGATCAGACCAAGTTCCGTCCGACTCAAAATAGGTCACACATACGCAAAAATGCCTAAACTCACATCTGCGCGTTAGGCAGAAACTCGCCATTTGTGTAAGTGAATAGGCCAGAGAATCAGCCCCTCCCTGTCACCAGTAC
Organism: Taudactylus pleione; assembly: GCA_031769625.1. Taxonomy (NCBI): domain Eukaryota; kingdom Metazoa; phylum Chordata; class Amphibia; order Anura; family Myobatrachidae; genus Taudactylus; species Taudactylus pleione. Next base: position 5,859,989 of record JAUIMM010000277.1, on the reverse strand, counting down.
TCTGCTCCTCTGTCTCTGCTCGCTGGCCCATTGGTTGGGTACATCATCACTGAATGAACTGGACTCTGCTTACTCCTTGGAGCTTCAGCGACCTCCCTACCCTTCCTCTAATGCGGGCCATACATGGTGCGATAAAGCAGCCAATCCGACTGATTGGTGCGATTTGGCTGCTATATCGCACGGTGTATGGGCCTCATGTCGGACCGAGCGCTCACCCGTGGGGTAGTCCCCTGACCTTACTGCAGGATCAGTCGATCAGGGGATGCGATGTGCCATCCCATGCAGCGCTATGCGGGTGAGGGAGGGAGGAGCCGGCATATCGGGTGGTCGGCCACCTGATCACACTGGGGGGGTAATTCAGATCCGGTCGTTAGCGCCGATGCGCTCGGACCGGGTCGATGGCCCCCCACAGAGCAAGCGCACGACGGCGCCGGTGCCGTCGTGCACATGCGTGAGACCCGCTACGACCGTTTGGATGGCGGGCCGAGGGGTGGCAGCCCAAATGGAGGCGTTCCCAGGGGAACGCCTACCGTTTGGGGGAGGCCCCACTGACATCACTAGTGATGTCAGTGGAGAGCTTCCGGCTCAGACAGAGCCAGAAGCTCTCCGGGGCTTACGACAAGGGAGACCCTACCCTAGGGTCTCGTCGTAAGCCCCGATGGTCGCGATGGTCAGAGACATCATCCCTGGAGCAGTCGTTAGAGCTGTGGGTCTTAACCCACAGCCTAACAACCGCAACAGAGGCGGGCGGTCAGGATGCAAGCGGCCGCCCAGTTTCTGAGCGACCGCTTGCATCCTCCGATCGTCTCTGAATGAGGCCCTGGGTGTGGGGACTGCCTGATATGTCGGACGTCAGATCCCCTGTCACCTGGCACTGTGCCATCGCACCATGTATGGCCCGCATAACTGCCCAACCCAGGTTGTGGTCACATATTACTGTTAGATACTTATGCTATGGTCTGCCATTGTTTGTTGTATGTATGCTCTGATACCCTGTACAGCAATACATACACTTTGTGATACATTTATTAATAATAACACAGTAACATAAGTCACACATCAAGATTGAGCATACACACATAGTAATGTGTTTATTGCTGAGACTGGGAGCAGTGGGTAACAGAGTATCTCAGTAACTCAGAGTAATCAGTGTATGCTGAGACTGGGAGCAGTGAGTAACAGAGTAACTCAGTAACTCAGAGTAATCAGTGCATGCTGAGACTGGGAGCAGTGGGTAACAGAGTAACTCAGAGTAATCAGTGTATGCTGAGACTGGGAGCAGTGGGTAACAGAGTAACTCAGTAACTCAGAGTAATCAGTGCATGCTGACACTAGGAGCAGAGGGTAACAGAGTAACTCAGAGTAATCAGTGCATGCTGAGACTGGGAGCAGTGGGTAACAGAGTATCTCAGTAACTCAGAGTAATCAGTGTATGCTGAGACTGGGAGCAGTGGGTAACAGAGTAACTCAGTAACTCAGAGTAATCAGTGTATGCTGAGACTGGGAGCAGTGGGTAACAGAGTAACTCAGAGTAATCAGTGTATGCTGAGACTGGGAGCAGTGGGTAACAGAGTAACTCAGTAACTCAGAGTAATCAGTGCATGCTGACACTAGGAGCAGTGGGTAACAGAGTAACTCAGAGTAATCAGTGCATGCTGACACTGGGAGCAGTGGGTAACAGAGTAACTCAGAGTAATCAGTGTATGCTGAGACTGGGAGCAGTGGGTAACAGAGTAACTCAGTAACTCAGAGTAATCAGTGCATGCTGACACTAGGAGCAGTGGGTAACAGAGTAACTCAGAGTAATCAGTGCATGCTGAGACTGGGAGCAGTGGGTAACAGAGTAACTCAGAGTAATCAGTGCATGCTGAGACTGGGAGCAGTGGGTAACAGAGTATCTCAGTAACTCAGAGTAATCAGTGTATGCTGAGACTGGGAGCAGTGGGTAACAGAGTAACTCAGTAACTCAGAGTAATCAGTGTATGCTGAGACTGGGAGCAGTGGGTAACAGAGTAACTCAGAGTAATCAGTGTATGCTGAGACTGGGAGCAGTGGGTAACAGAGTAACTCAGTAACTCAGAGTAATCAGTGCATGCTGACACTAGGAGCAGTGGGTAACAGAGTAACTCAGAGTAATCAGTGCATGCTGACACTGGGAGCAGTGGGTAACAGAGTAACTCAGAGTAATCAGTGTATGCTGAGACTGGGAGCAGTGGGTAACAGAGTAACTCAGTAACTCAGAGTAATCAGTGCATGCTGACACTAGGAGCAGTGGGTAACAGAGTAACTCAGAGTAATCAGTGCATGCTGAGACTGGGAGCAGTGGGTAACAGAGTATCTCAGTAACTCAGAGTAATCAGTGTATGCTGAGACTGGGAGCAGTGAGTAACAGAGTAACTCAGTAACTCAGAGTAATCAGTACATGCTGAGACTAGGAGCAGTGAGTAATAGAGTAACTCAGAGTAATCAGTGCATGCTGAGATTGGGAGCAGTGGGTAACAGAGTAACTCAGAGTAATCAGTGCATGCTGAGACTGGGAGCAGTGGGTAACAGAGTAACTCAGAGTAATCAGTGCATGCTGAGACTGGGAGCAGTGGGTAACAGAGTAACTCAGTAACTCAGAGTAATCAGTGCATGCTGAGACTGGGAGCAGTGGGTAACAGAGTAACTCAGTAACTCAGAGTAATCAGTGCATGCTGAGACTGGGAGCAGTGGGTAACTGAGTAACTCAGTAACTCAGAGTAATCAGTGCATGCTGAGACTGGGAGCAGTGGGTAACTGAGTAACTCAGTAACTCAGAGTAATCAGTGCATGCTGAGACTGGGAGCAGTGGGTAACAGAGTAACTCAGTAACTCAGAGTAATCAGTACATGCTGAGACTGGGAGCAGTGGGTAACAGAGTAACTCAGAGTAATCAGTGCATGCTGAGACTGGGAGCAGTGGGTAACAGAGTAACTCAGAGTAATCAGTGTATGCTGAGACTGGGAGCAGTGGGTAACAGAGTATCTCAGTAACTCAGAGTAATCAGTGTATGCTGAGACTGGGAGCAGTGAGTAACAGAGTAACTCAGTAACTCAGAGTAATCAGTGCATGCTGAGACTGGGAGCAGTGGGTAACAGAGTAACTCAGAGTAATCAGTGTATGCTGAGACTGGGAGCAGTGGGTAACAGAGTAACTCAGTAACTCAGAGTAATCAGTGCATGCTGACACTAGGAGCAGTGGGTAACAGAGTAACTCAGAGTAATCAGTGCATGCTGAGACTGGGAGCAGTGGGTAACAGAGTATCTCAGTAACTCAGAGTAATCAGTGTATGCTGAGACTGGGAGCAGTGAGTAACAGAGTAACTCAGTAACTCAGAGTAATCAGTGCATGCTGAGACTGGGAGCAGTGGGTAACAGAGTAACTCAGAGTAATCAGTGTATGCTGAGACTGGGAGCAGTGGGTAACAGAGTAACTCAGTAACTCAGAGTAATCAGTGCATGCTGACACTAGGAGCAGTGGGTAACAGAGTAACTCAGAGTAATCAGTGCATGCTGACACTGGGAGCAGTGGGTAACAGAGTAACTCAGAGTAATCAGTGTATGCTGAGACTGGGAGCAGTGGGTAACAGAGTAACTCAGTAACTCAGAGTAATCAGTGCATGCTGACACTAGGAGCAGTGGGTAACAGAGTAACTCAGAGTAATCAGTGCATGCTGAGACTGGAAGCAGTGGGTAACAGAGTATCTCAGTAACTCAGAGTAATCAGTGTATGCTGAGACTGGGAGCAGTGAGTAACAGAGTAACTCAGTAACTCAGAGTAATCAGTACATGCTGAGACTAGGAGCAGTGAGTAATAGAGTAACTCAGAGTAATCAGTGCATGCTGAGATTGGGAGCAGTGGGTAACAGAGTAACTCAGAGTAATCAGTGCATGCTGAGACTGGGAGCAGTGGGTAACAGAGTAACTCAGAGTAATCAGTGCATGCTGAGACTGGGAGCAGTGGGTAACAGAGTAACTCAGTAACTCAGAGTAATCAGTGCATGCTGAGACTGGGAGCAGTGGGTAACAGAGTAACTCAGTAACTCAGAGTAATCAGTGCATGCTGAGATTGGGAGCAGTGGGTAACTGAGTAACTCAGTAACTCAGAGTAATCAGTGCATGCTGAGACTGGGAGCAGTGGGTAACTGAGTAACTCAGTAACTCAGAGTAATCAGTGCATGCTGAGACTGGGAGCAGTGGGTAACAGAGTAACTCAGTAACTCAGAGTAATCAGTACATGCTGAGACTGGGAGCAGTGGGTAACAGAGTAACTCAGAGTAATCAGTGCATGCTGAGACTGGGAGCAGTGGGTAACAGAGTAACTCAGAGTAATCAGTGTATGCTGAGACTGGGAGCAGTGGGTAACAGAGTAACTCAGTAACTCAGAGTAATCAGTGCATGCTGAGACTGGGAGCAGTGGGTAAGAGAGTAACTCAGAGTAATCAGTGCATGCTGAGACTGGGAGCAGTGGGTAACAGAGTAACTCAGAGTAATCAGTGCATGCTGAGACTGGGAGCAGTGGGTAACAGAGTAACTCAGAGTAATCAGTGCATGCTGACACTAGGAGCAGTGGGTAACAGAGTAACTCAGAGTAATCAGTGCATGCTGAGACTGGGAGCAGTGGGTAACTGAGTAACTCAGTAACTCAGAGTAATCAGTGCATGCTGAGACTGGGAGCAGTGGGTAACAGAGTAACTCAGTAACTCAGAGTAATCAGTGTATGCTGACACTAGGAGCAGTGGGTAACAGAGTAACTCAGTAACTCAGAGTAATCAGTGCATGCTGAGACTGGGAGCAGTGGGTAACAGAGTAACTCAGTAACTCAGAGTAATCAGTGTATGCTGACACTAGGAGCAGTGGGTAACAGAGCAACTCAGTAACTCAGAGTAATCAGTGCATGCTGAGACTGGGAGCAGTGGGTAACTGAGTAACTCAGTAACTCAGAGTAATCAGTGCATGCTGAGACTGGGAGCAGTGGGTAACAGAGTAACTCAGAGTAATCAGTACATGCTGAGACTGGGAGCAGTGGGTAACAGAGTAACTCAGAGTAATCAGTACATGCTGAGACTGGGAGCAGTGGGTAACAGAGTAACTCAGAGTAATCAGTGCATGCTGAGACTGGGAGCAGTGGGTAACAGAGTATCTCAGTAACTCAGAGTAATCAGTGTATGCTGAGACTGGGAGCAGTGAGTAACAGAGTAACTCAGTAACTCAGAGTAATCAGTACATGCTGAGACTAGGAGCAGTGAGTAATAGAGTAACTCAGAGTAATCAGTGCATGCTGAGATTGGGAGCAGTGGGTAACAGAGTAACTCAGAGTAATCAGTGCATGCTGAGACTGGGAGCAGTGGGTAACAGAGTAACTCAGAGTAATCAGTGCATGCTGAGACTGGGAGCAGTGGGTAACAGAGTAACTCAGTAACTCAGAGTAATCAGTGCATGCTGAGACTGGGAGCAGTGGGTAACAGAGTAACTCAGAGTAATCAGTGTATGCTGAGACTGGGAGCAGTGGGTAACAGAGTAACTCAGTAACTCAGAGTAATCAGTACATGCTGAGACTGGGAGCAGTGGGTAACAGAGTAACTCAGAGTAATCAGTGCATGCTGACACTGGGAGCAGTGGGTAACTGAGTAACTCAGTAACTCAGAGTAATCAGTGCATGCTGAGACTGGGAGCAGTGGGTAACAGAGTAACTCAGAGTAATCAGTACATGCTGAGACTGGGAGCAGTGGGTAACAGAGTAACTCAGAGTAATCAGTACATGCTGAGACTGGGAGCAGTGGGTAACAGAGTAACTCAGAGTAATCAGTGCATGCTGAGACTGGGAGCAGTGGGTAACAGAGTATCTCAGTAACTCAGAGTAATCAGTGTATGCTGAGACTGGGAGCAGTGAGTAACAGAGTAACTCAGTAACTCAGAGTAATCAGTGCATGCTGACACTAGGAGCAGTGGGTAACAGAGTAACTCAGAGTAATCAGTGCATGCTGAGACTGGGAGCAGTGGGTAACTGAGTAACTCAGTAACTCAGAGTAATCAGTGCATGCTGAGACTGGGAGCAGTGGGTAACAGAGTAACTCAGTAACTCAGAGTAATCAGTGTATGCTGACACTAGGAGCAGTGGGTAACAGAGTAACTCAGTAACTCAGAGTAATCAGTGCATGCTGAGACTGGGAGCAGTGGGTAACAGAGTAACTCAGTAACTCAGAGTAATCAGTGTATGCTGACACTAGGAGCAGTGGGTAACAGAGCAACTCAGTAACTCAGAGTAATCAGTGCATGCTGAGACTGGGAGCAGTGGGTAACTGAGTAACTCAGTAACTCAGAGTAATCAGTGCATGCTGAGACTGGGAGCAGTGGGTAACAGAGTAACTCAGAGTAATCAGTACATGCTGAGACTGGGAGCAGTGGGTAACAGAGTAACTCAGAGTAATCAGTACATGCTGAGACTGGGAGCAGTGGGTAACAGAGTAACTCAGAGTAATCAGTGCATGCTGAGACTGGGAGCAGTGGGTAACAGAGTATCTCAGTAACTCAGAGTAATCAGTGTATGCTGAGACTGGGAGCAGTGAGTAACAGAGTAACTCAGTAACTCAGAGTAATCAGTACATGCTGAGACTAGGAGCAGTGAGTAATAGAGTAACTCAGAGTAATCAGTGCATGCTGAGATTGGGAGCAGTGGGTAACAGAGTAACTCAGAGTAATCAGTGCATGCTGAGACTGGGAGCAGTGGGTAACAGAGTAACTCAGAGTAATCAGTGCATGCTGAGACTGGGAGCAGTGGGTAACAGAGTAACTCAGTAACTCAGAGTAATCAGTGCATGCTGAGACTGGGAGCAGTGGGTAACAGAGTAACTCAGAGTAATCAGTGTATGCTGAGACTGGGAGCAGTGGGTAACAGAGTAACTCAGTAACTCAGAGTAATCAGTACATGCTGAGACTGGGAGCAGTGGGTAACAGAGTAACTCAGAGTAATCAGTGCATGCTGACACTGGGAGCAGTGGGTAACAGAGTAACTCAGAGTAATCAGTGCATGCTGAGACTGGGAGCAGTGGGTAACAGAGTAACTCAGTAACTCAGAGTAATCAGTGTATGCTGACACTAGGAGCAGTGGGTAACAGAGCAACTCAGTAACTCAGAGTAATCAGTGCATGCTGAGACTGGGAGCAGTGGGTAACTGAGTAACTCAGTAACTCAGAGTAATCAGTGCATGCTGAGACTGGGAGCAGTGGGTAACAGAGTAACTCAGAGTAATCAGTACATGCTGAGACTGGGAGCAGTGGGTAACAGAGTAACTCAGAGTAATCAGTACATGCTGAGACTGGGAGCAGTGGGTAACAGAGTAACTCAGAGTAATCAGTGCATGCTGAGACTGGGAGCAGTGGGTAACAGAGTATCTCAGTAACTCAGAGTAATCAGTGTATGCTGAGACTGGGAGCAGTGAGTAACAGAGTAACTCAGTAACTCAGAGTAATCAGTACATGCTGAGACTAGGAGCAGTGAGTAATAGAGTAACTCAGAGTAATCAGTGCATGCTGAGATTGGGAGCAGTGGGTAACAGAGTAACTCAGAGTAATCAGTGCATGCTGAGACTGGGAGCAGTGGGTAACAGAGTAACTCAGAGTAATCAGTGCATGCTGAGACTGGGAGCAGTGGGTAACAGAGTAACTCAGTAACTCAGAGTAATCAGTGCATGCTGAGACTGGGAGCAGTGGGTAACTGAGTAACTCAGAGTAATCAGTACATGCTGAGACTGGGAGCAGTGGGTAACAGAGTAACTCAGAGTAATCAGTGCATGCTGAGACTGGGAGCAGTGGGTAAAAGAGTAACTCAGAGTAATCAGTGCATGCTGAGACTGGGAGCAGTGGGTAACAGAGTAACTCAGAGTAATCAGTGCATGCTGAGACTGGGAGCAGTGGGTAACAGAGTAACTCAGAGTAATCAGTGCATGCTGACACTGGGAGCAGTGGGTAACAGAGTAACTCAGAGTAATCAGTGCATGCTGAGACTGGGAGCAGTGGGTAACTGAGTAACTCAGAGTAATCAGTACATGCTGAGACTGGGAGCAGTGGGTAACAGAGTAACTCAGAGTAATCAGTGCATGCTGAGACTGGGAGCAGTGGGTAAAAGAGTAACTCAGAGTAATCAGTGCATGCTGAGACTGGGAGCAGTGGGTAACAGAGTAACTCAGAGTAATCAGTGCATGCTGAGACTGGGAGCAGTGGGTAACAGAGTAACTCAGAGTAATCAGTGCATGCTGACACTGGGAGCAGTGGGTAACAGAGTAACTCAGAGTAATCAGTGCATGCTGACACTGGGAGCAGTGGGTAACTGAGTAACTCAATGTAATCAGTGCATGCTATCACTAGGAGCAGTGAGTAATGTGTACTAAATGTCACTGGGGGCAGTGGGTAACAGAGTAACTCAGAGTAATCAGTGCATGCTGACACTGGGAGCAGTGGGTAACTGAGTAACTCAGAGTAATCTGTGCATGCTATCACTAGGAGCAGTGAGTAATGGAGTAACACAGAGTAATGTGTACTAAATGTCACTGGGGGCAGTGTGTAACAGAGTAATGTCTGCATGCTATCACTGGGAGCAGTGGGTAATACAGTAAGAGAGTAATGTGTGCATGCTATCACTGGGAGCAGCGGGTAATAGAGTAAGAGAGTAATGTGTACCTGCTGTCACTGGGAGCAGAGAGTAATAGAGTAACACAGAGTAATGTGTACTTGCTGTCACTGGGAGCAGAGGGCCTGATTCAGAGCCGGACTCTATTTGCGGACGGTCGTTCTGAAAAAGGGACCGGCTATTTAAATTAAGCACTCGCTCTTTGCGGTCTGTTGACGCCTCTATGTCTGAGCGAGCGTCCGAAAAATGCGCTTGCTATTTTCTAAAGACGTCCCTTTTCCGTTCGCATCATACGTCATCTCCGCTATTTATTAGATTAATCGGGAACATCGATAGGCATCGGAACTGCTCGCGGTGCTTGTGGTAGGATTTACTTGCCGCCATCACTGCGAGCAGTTCAGGCTAAAAGACAACCAAGTGACATGGTCGATGACGCTGCTTTGTTAATTATGCACACTCATAAAACGCCGTTTTGACCGTTTGACACGCCTGCGTTCGGATCTTCACTCCCCGTTTTCAAGCACCTTCCCCTGTTACCACCCACAAACGCCTCATTCTGTCACTCAAATTAGCAGCCCCTCGCTGTTTTACGAGCGCACGATTTCTGACCGCAATGACTGGTTGGCGCATGCGCATTACGACCCATATGCATGCGCAGTTGTACGAACATCGCTCGGATCAAACGTGCGGCCGCTTACGAGCGGCTCTGAATCAGGCCCAGAGAGTAATAGAGTAACACAGAGTAATGTGTGTCTGGGAGCAGTGAGTAATAGAGTAACACAGAGTAATGTGTGTGTGGGAGCAGTGAGTAATAGAGTAACACAGAGTAATGTGTGTGTGGGAGCAGTGAGTAATCGAGTAACACAGAGTAATGTGTGTGTGGGAGCAGTGAGTAATCGAGTAACACAGAGTAATGTGTGTGTGGCAGCAGTGAGTAATCGAGTAACACAGAGTAATGTGTGTGTGGGAGCAGTGAGTAATAGAGTAACACAGAGTAATGTGTGTGTGGGAGCAGTGAGTAAGAGTAACATAAAGTAATGTGTGTGTGGGAGCAGTGAGTAATAGAGTAACACAGAGTAATGTGTGTGTGGGAGCAGTGAGTAAGAGTAACAAAGTAATGTGTGTGTGGGAGCAGTGAGTAATAGAGTAACACAGAGTAATGTGTGTGTGGGAGCAGTGAGTAATAGAGTAACACAGAGTAATGTGTGTGTGGGAGCAGTGAGTAAGAGTATCATAAAGTAATGTGTGTGTGGGAGCAGTGAGTAATAGAGTAACACAGAGTAATGTGTGTGTGGGAGCAGTGAGTAATCGAGTAACACAGAGTAATGTGTGTGTGGGAGCAGTGAGTAATCGAGTAACACAGAGTAATGTGTGTGTGGGAGCAGTGAGTAATAGAGTAACACAGAGTAATGTGTGTGTGGGAGCAGTGAGTAATAGAGTAACACAGAGTAATGTGTGTGTTGGAGCAGTGAGTAAGAGTAACACAGAGTAATGTGTGTGTGGGAGCAGTGAGTAATAGAGTAACAGAGTAATGTGTGTGTGGGAGCAGTGAGTAAGAGTAACACAGAGTAATGTGTGTGTGTGAGTAGTGAGTAAGAGTAACAAAGTAATGTGTGTGTGGGAGCAGTGAGTAATAGAGTAACACAGAGTAATGTGTGTGTGGGAGCAGTGAGTAAGAGTAACACAGAGTAATGCGTGTGTGGGAGCAGTGAGTTCACCTCTCTGGTCACATTTACATACAGACGAGCAGTTAATGGACAATTATAGTGTGAAATACTTGCTATAAACTCATGTGCCCGTACAATAACACTCATTAACATAATTTATGTCCCATCTACTCATTAATAATGTCACCGGATTTATTATTAACGGTTCTAACGCTCCAGAAAGTACTTCTGCCAGAAATGATGGAAAAGTGTAATAGAGATGAGCTACAGAGAGAGAGAGAGAGAGAGAGAAGGGAGAGAGAGAGAGAGAAGGGAGAGAGAGAGAGAAAGACAGAGGGAGAGAGAGAGAGAAGGGAGAGAGAGAGAGAGAGAGAGAGAGAGAAGGGAGAGAGAGAGAGAGAGAAGGGAGAGAGAAGGGAGAGAGAAGGGAGAGAGAAGGGAGAGAGAAGGGAGAGAGAGAGAGAGAAAGACAGAGGGAGAGAGAGAAGGGAGAGAGAGAGAGAGAGAGAGAGAGAGAGAGAGAAGGGAGAGAGAGAGAGAGAGAATGGAGAGAGAGAGGGAGAGAGAGAAGGGAGAGAGAGAGAAAGACAGAGGGAGAGAGAGAAGGGAGAGAGAGAGAAGAGAAGAGAGAGAGAGAGAGGGGGTGAGAGAGAGAGAAGGGAGAGAGAGAGAGAGAGAGAAAGAGAGAGAGAGGGAGAGAGAGAAGGGAGAGAGGGGGGAGAGAGAGAGAAGGGAGAGAGGGGGGAGAGAGGGAAGGAGAGAGAAAGAAGAGAGAAAGAAGAGAGCGAAGTGAGGGAGACAGAGAGGGGGGGTGTGAGACAGAGAGGTGGAGAGAGAGTGAGGGGAGAGAGAGAGTGGGGTGTGAAAGAGAGAGGTGAAAAAGAGAGAAAGGTGAGAAAGAGAGCAAGAGAGAGCGAGAGAGAGGTGAGAAAGAGAGCAAGAGAGAGCGAGAGAGAGGTGAGAAAGAGAGCAAGAGAGGTGAGAAAGAGAGCAAGAGAGAGCGAGAGAGAGGTGAGAAAGAGAGCAAGAGAGAGCGAGAGAGAGGTGAGAAAGAGAGCAAGAGAGGTGAGAAAGAGAGCAAGAGAGAGGTGAGAAAGAGAGCGAGAGAGAGGTGAGAAAGGGAGCAAGAGAGAGCGAGAGAGAGGTGAGAAAGGGAGCAAGAGAGAGCGAGAGAGAGGTGAGAAAGAGAGCAAGAGAGAGCGAGAGAGGTGAGAAAGAGAGCAAGAGAGGTGAGAAAGAGAGCAAGAGAGAGCGAGAGAGAGGTGAGAAAGAGAGCGAGAGAGGTGAGAAAGAGCAAGAGAGCGAGAGAGGTGAGAAAGAGAGCAAGAGAGAGCGAGAGAGGTGAGAAAGAGAGCAAGAGAGAGCGAGAGGTGAGAGAGCAAGAGAGAGCGAGAGAGAGGTGAGAAAGAGAGCAAGAGAGAGCGAGAGAGAGGTGAGAAAGAGAGCAAGAGAGAGCGAGAGAGAGGTGAGGAGAGCAAGAGAGAGCGAGAGAGAGGTGAGAAAGAGAGCAACAGAGAGCGAGAGAGGTGAGAAAGAGAGGTGAGAAAGAGCAAGAGAGAGTGAGAGAGAGGTGAGAAAGAGAGCAAGAGAGGTGAGAAAGAGAGCAAGAGAGAGCGAGAGAGAGGTGAGAAAGAGAGCAAGAGAGGTGAGAAAGAGAGCAAGAGAGAGCGAGAGAGGTGAGAAAGAGAGCAAGAGAGAACGAGAGAAAGGTGAGAAAGAGAGCAAGAGAGAGTGAGAGAGAGGTGAGAAAGAGAGCAAGAGAGGTGAGAAAGAGAGCAAGAGAGAGTGAGAGAGGTGAGAAAGAGCGAGAAAGAGCTGAGAAAGAGAGCAAGAGAGAGCGAGAGAGGTGAGAAAGACAGCGAGAGAGAGCAAGAGAAGGGAGAAAGAGGGCAAGAGAGGTGAGAAAGAGAGCAAGAGAGGTGAGAAAGAAAGAGAGCAAGAGAGGTGAGAAAGAAAGAGAGCAAGAGAGAGCGAAAGAGAGGTGAGAAAGAGAGCAAGAGAGGTAAGAGAGCAAGAGAGCAAAAGAAGGGAGAAAGAGAGCAAGAGAGGTGAGAAAGAGAGCGAGAGAGGTGAGAAAGAGAGCAAGAGAGAGCGAGAGAGGTGAGAAAGAGCAAGAGAGAGCGAGAGAGGTGAGAAAGAGAGCAAGAGAGCGAGAGAGGTGAGAAAGAGAGAGCGAGAGAGGTGAGAAAGTGAGCAAGAGAGACCGAGAGAGGTGAGAAAGAGAGCAAGAGAGCAAGAGAGGTGAGAAAGAGAGCAAGTGAGAGCGAGAGAGGTGAGAAAGAGCAAGAGAGAGTGAGAGAGGTGAGAAAGAGAGCAAGAGAGCGAGAGAGGTGAGAAAGAGAGAGCGAGAGAGAGGTGAGAAAGTGAGCAAGAGAGAGCGAGAGAGGTGAGAAAGAGCAAGAGAGAGTGAGAGAGAGGTGAGAAAGAGAGCAAGAGAGGTGAGAAAGAGAGCAAGAGAGAGCGAGAGAGAGGTGAGAAAGAGAGCAAGAGAGGTGAGAAAGAGAGCAAGAGAGAGCGAGAGAGGTGAGAAAGAGAGCAAGAGAGAACGAGAGAAAGGTGAGAAAGAGAGCAAGAGAGAGTGAGAGAGAGGTGAGAAAGAGAGCAAGAGAGGTGAGAAAGAGAGCAAGAGAGAGTGAGAGAGGTGAGAAAGAGCGAGAAAGAGCTGAGAAAGAGAGCAAGAGAGAGCGAGAGAGGTGAGAAAGACAGCGAGAGAGAGCAAGAGAAGGGAGAAAGAGGGCAAGAGAGGTGAGAAAGAGAGCAAGAGAGGTGAGAAAGAAAGAGAGCAAGAGAGAGCGAAAGAGAGGTGAGAAAGAGAGCAAGAGAGGTAAGAGAGCAAGAGAGCAAAAGAAGGGAGAAAGAGAGCAAGAGAGGTGAGAAAGAGAGCGAGAGAGGTGAGAAAGAGCAAGAGAGAGCGAGAGAGGTGAGAAAGAGCAAGAGAGAGCGAGAGAGGTGAGAAAGAGAGCAAGAGAGCGAGAGAGGTGAGAAAGAGAGAGCGAGAGAGGTGAGAAAGTGAGCAAGAGAGACCGAGAGAGGTGAGAAAGAGAGCAAGAGAGCAAGAGAGGTGAGAAAGAGAGCAAGTGAGAGCGAGAGAGGTGAGAAAGAGCAAGAGAGAGCGAGAGAGGTGAGAAAGAGATCAAGAGAGGTGAGAAAGAGAGCAAGAGAGAGCGAGAGAGAGGTGAGAAAGAGTGCAAGAGAGAGCAAGAGAGGTGAGAAAGAGAGCAAGAGAGGTGAGAAAGAGAGCAAGAGAGAGCAAGAGAGGTGAGAAAGAGAGCAAGAGAGGTGAGAAAGAGAGCAAGAGAGGTGAGAAAGAGAGCAAGAGAGAGCAAGAGAGGTGAGAAAGAGAGCAAGAGAGGTGAGAAAGAGAGCAAGAGAGAGCGAGAGAGGTGAAAAAGAGAGCAAGAGAGGTGAGAAAGAGAGCAAGAGAGAGGTGAGAAAGAGAGCAAGAGAGGTGAGAAAGTGAGCAAGAGAGAGCGAGAGAGGTGAGAAAGAGAGCAAGAGAGGTGAGAAAGTGAGCAAGAGAGAGCGAGAGAGGTGAGAAAGAGAGAGCGAGAGAGGTGAGAAAGAGAGCAAGAGAGGTGAGAAAGAGAGCAAGAGAGCGAGAGAGAGCAAGAGAGGTGAGAAAGAAAGAGAAAGTGAGAGAGAGAGAGCGCGCAAGCAGAAACCAGTGCCGCCCATTGGTTTTACGCTGTCACCATTAGTATCTGCGCCAGCACCTGACCAGCCCCATGCTGGGTGCAAGAGATTCCTCAGAGACAGACGCCCCTCCCCCGTATGCGCCACTCAGAATAGCGCAGCGCTTTGACACACACACGGCACTCCCACTAGTCAGGGTGGCTTTGTGCAAACGCATTGTCACCGCCCAGTTCATGCCCCGAGATGCCCTATTACACGGAGACACAGACCCAGCTAAATTGCGTCTGACTCTTCATGGCTGCTGACCGCCCTGGCTGCCATATTATCCCCATAATGAAGACAGGATTCTCTTTTAACAAAGAATTTGTAACGTGACCTAATTATGCTAAATAGGGCTCTTGGGTCAAATTAAAAATAGACATAATAATGTTTAACATAAACCTAGTGCAATCCCCGAGAGCACTTTCACCCCCCCCAAATCCCGCGTGCACTATTCTGAGACCCCCGCACGGCACAATCTGTGCAGCAGGAAATACACGTCGTCTTCTAATCCCAGGATTTAATTTAGTCTTATCCAGCAACAAATCATAAAACACCAGATAACACGATTGGTCTGATAGGAGAGCTGTGCGCAGGGGCGTAACGTAACGCTGCACTTACATCTTATACCTGTGACCCCCCAGGGACGCAGAGACGGTGAGCTCAGGTGTTAGAGGTGTGCGGCCACACAAGGGGGGAGAGATGTATCAAACCTTGGAGAGAGATAAAGTACCAGCCAGTTAGCTCCCAACTGTCACTTTACAGGGTGTGTTTGAAAAATGACAGTTAGAAGCTGATTGGTTGCTACTTTGGGGTCTATGTACTAAAGCCTAACGGTCATTTTTCAAACACAGCTTGTGACAGTATGGAGCTGACTGGTTGGTACTTTATCCCCATCCATTTTATCTCTCTGCAAGGCATAGTACATAGACCCCTTTATCTCTATCCAAGGTTTGATACATCTCCCCCAAGACGGCTACACCACTTAGTTTCGGAGGCATATGAGAACACGACATAACTGGGATGGAGATGTGATAGGGGCACTTAGAGTTCAGACCCGGTCGCTATGAGCGTACGCTCGCATGATGCGTATGCAAATATTTGAAAGTGATGCAGCGGGGAGCGGTCGCTCGTCAAGGCATAGGCACGCCCATCGTACCTCTACAAGCGTTCACTTTGTGTATGCAGACTCCCCTTAGCTTATGCAGAGACGCCCACTGCCCCACGTCATCTCCTGGAAGTTTATGAAAACATTGGTACATCGACCACTATCGGATGTGAACGCAGTGCTTGTGGTAGCTTTTTTTTACCGCAAGCATTGCGAGGAAAACAGAGGGAAAAAAATGGCTGGTGACGTGTACTATGACGCTGCCTGTTAATTATGCACGCCTCTAAAACGTCGTTGGAACACTCGGGCACGCCTGCGTTCGCATCTCCAACCCCCCGTTTTTACTGGACTGCCCCTGTCACCACCCACAAACGGCCTCTCCTGTCACTCACTCTGCTGGGCTGGCTGTGCTGGGAGAGCGAGGGATCTGTGATCGCACTGTGTAGTTCGCGCATGCACAGATTAGCAACCATCGGCAATTGCGAGCGCACTGCGGATAGCGTCCGGGTCTGAATCAGGCCCTTATTACCAGAATGACACTACAGCCAGCTTGTGCTGACAATGATTGATAACAGCGGACAGCAGCTTCCTCTCACCTGCACAGCCAGTAACAGCAAACGACTCGCGTTCTGTCATAGTATGGAAGCACTGCGCATATATTTATTCATGCTTTAGGATATAGTGGGGCCGATTCTATGTCAGAAACAGCCAACATGCCCCCGACACTCCCATAAGACACAGCGGGTTCTGAAACCCGGCACTTCCCGTTGTGTTTATGCCCCAAATTAAAAAGGGCAATGCTTTTACTGGCCATGTTTTGCTAGCAAACATCATTGCCCTGTTTGAAATTTGTGCATAAACACGATCGGAAGCGCCGGCTTTCAGAACACGGCGCTTAGTAAATAAACCCCAACATGTTTTTCATATTCAGCAAAGCTTTTCGCATACAACTGCAAATTGCTTAGGGCGTATTTATTCTTATTTGCGGTCTGCCCCCAAAAATAAAGATTCCTTATGGCCGAAATTCGCGGCAATAAGGAATCTTTATTCACCAGGACGTACCTTTGGTGAGTGACCGGGGAAGCGGCCGTCCCTGTGATCAGTGAGAAGATGTCCAAGACCCAATTAGCCTGAGAGAATACGAAACTTGTACCCTGAGTATTCGGAGGGAACGCTGACGCACTGAATTGGGGTAACTAAAGGTGCACATCCACTAGGCGATAGGGTGACGGCAGTATGATTACAACATCGGAATCGTACAGTCGTTCCCCATCCCCTGTACTGCCTACACTGAATGATTAGGCATTCAGTGCAGGCACCCTCCCTCAGCCCCGAACATGGCCAATCTGTCGTTATCGGAAGATTGACCGGTATGTTCAGGCGACGATTGATGTTGGAAACGACCAGCGGTAGCGCGCATCACTAGTCGTTTCCGACATTATAGTGCACGATTAATGAGTGACTGCACGATTACCATGTCGAAATCGTGCAATCGCTCATAAATATCGCCTAGTGGATGTGCGCCTTTACGTCCTCAGTGAATTACCCTCTTATGCAGCAAAGAGTATTCCTGTATCTTGAACAAATGAACCCAAATACACAGGGCCCCATAACGCTCAATGTAAAGATAAAATCATCTATGCTGGAATCTATCTGGAGTTATTAATGACCGTTATATCACAGTATCAGACAGAGATGAGAGCACAGTGTACATCTGTACAGCTGCCCCTCATATACATCAGTACAGCTGCCCCTCATATACATCAGTACAGCTTCCCCTCATATACATCAGTACAGCTGCCCCTCATATACATCTGTACAGCTGCCCCTCATATACATCTGTACAGCTGCCCCTCATATACATCAGTACAGCTGCCCCTCATATACATCAGTACAGCTTCCCCTCATATACATCAGTACAGCTTCCCCTCATATACATCTGTACAGCTTCCCCTCATATACATCAGTACAGCTGCCCCTCATATACATCAGTACAGCTGCCCCTCATATCCATCTGTACAGCTGCCCCTCATATCCATCTGTACAGCTGCCCCTCATATCCATCTGTACAGCTGCCCCTCATATACATCAGTACAGCTGCCCCTAAAATCCATCAGTACAGGTGCCCCTCATATACATCAGTACAGCTGCCCCTCATATACATCAGTACAGCTGCCCCTCATATCCATCTGTACAGCTGCCCCTCATATCCATCTGTACAGCTGCCCCTCATATCCATCTGTACAGCTGCCCCTCATATACATCTGTACAGGTGCCCCTCATATACATCTGTACAGCTGCCCCTCATATACATCAGTACAGCTGCCCCTCATATACATCAGTACAGCTTCCCCTCATATACATCAGTACAGCTGCCCCTCATATCCATCAGTACAGCTGCCCCTCATATCCATCAGTACAGCTGCCCCTCATATCCATCAGTACAGCTGCCCCTCATATCCATCAGTACAGCTGCCCCTCATATACATCAGTACAGCTGCCCCTCATATACATCAGTACAGCTGCCCCTCATATACATCAGTACAGGTGCCCCTCATATACATCTGTACAGCTGCCCCTCATATCCATCAGTACAGCTGCCCCTCATATACATCAGTACAGGTGCCCCTCATATACATCAGTACAGGTGCCCCTCATATACATCTGTACAGCTGCCCCTCATATCCATCTGTACAGCTGCCCCTCATATACATCAGTACAGGTGCCCCTCATATTCATCAGTACAGCTGCCCCTCATATACATCAGTACAGCTGCCCCTCATATACATCAGTACAGCTGCCCCTCATATACATCTGTACAGCTGCCCCTCATATCCATCTGTACAGCTGCCCCTCATATACATCAGTACAGCTGCCCCTCATATACATCAGTACAGCTGCCCCTCATATACATCAGTACAGCTTCCCCCCATATCCATCAGTACAGCTGCCTCTCATATACATCAGTACAGCTGCGTCTGGTATCATAAGCTACGGCGTGATTATGACGCTGCTCCTTCTGTAGCTGAGGACCCTAAGCAGATGCCCTGATCTAACGCTGGCCCTGATGAGGTAGTCTCGCAGAGATGCATCTATATACCTCCACAGCACTGCATACCTCCACAGCACTGCAATATCCTTATACACAGGTCATAAATCCACAGCACTGCAATATCCTTATACACAGGTCATACCTCTAAAGCACTGCAATATCCTTATACACGGGTCATACCTCTAAAGCACTGCAATATCCTTATACACGGGTCATACCTCCACAGCACTGCAATATCCTTATACGCAGGTCATACCTCCACAGCACTGCAATATCCTTATACACAGGTCATACCTCTAAAGCACTGCAATATCCTTATACACAGGTCATACCTCCACAGCACTGCAATATCCATATACACAGGTCATACCTCCACAGCACTGCAATATCCTTATACACAGGTCATACCTCCACAGCACTGCAATATCCTTATACACAGGTCATACCTCTAAAGCACTGCAATATCCTTATACACAGGTCATACCTACACAGCACAGCAATATCCTTATACACAGGCCATACCTCCACAGCACTGCAATATCTTTATACACAGGCCATACCTCCACAGCACTGCAATATCCTTACACACAGGTCATACCTCCACAGCACTGCAATATCCTTATACACAGGCCATACCTCCACAGCACTGCAATATCCTTATACACAGGCCATACCTCCACAACACTGCAATATCCTTATACACAGGCCATACCTCCACAACACTGCAATATCCTTATACACAGGCCATACCTCCACAGCACTGCAATATCCTTATACACAGGCCATACCTCCACAGCACTGCAATATCCTTATACACAGGTCATACCTCTAAAGCACTGCAATATCCTTATACACGGGTCATACCTGTAAAGCACTGCAATATCCTTATACACGGGTCATACCTCCACAGCACTGCAATATCCTTATACGCATGTCATACCTCCACAGCACTGCAATATCCTTATACACAGGTCATACCTCCACAGCACTGCAATATCCTTATACACAGGTCATACCTACACAGCACAGCAATATCCTTATACACAGGCCATACCTCCACAGCACTGCAATATCTTTATACACAGGCCATACCTCCACAGCACTGCAATATCCTTACACACAGGTCATACCTCCACAGCACTGCAATATCCTTATACACAGGCCATACCTCCACAGCACTGCAATATCCTTACACACAGGCCATACCTCCACAACACTGCAATATCCTTATACACAGGCCATACCTCCACAACACTGCAATATCCTTATACACAGGCCATACCTCCACAGCACTGCAATATCCATATACACAGGTCATACCTCCACAGCACTGCAATATCCTTATACACAGGTCATACCTCCACAGCACTGCAATATCCTTATACACAGGCCATACCTCCACAGCACTGCAATATCCTTATACACAGGCCATACCTCCACAGCACTGCAATATCCTTATACACAGGCAATACCTCCACAGCACTGCAATATCCTTATACACAGGCAATACCTCCACAGCACTGCAATATCCTTATACACAGGCCATACCACCACAGCACTGCAATATCCTTATACACAGGCCATACCTCCAGAGCACTGCAATATCTTTATACACAGGCCATACCTCCACAGCACTGCAATATCCTTATACACAGGCCATACCTCCACAGCACTGCAATATCCTTATACACAGGCCATACCTCCACAGCACTGCAATATCCTTATACACAGGCCATACCTCCACAGCACTGCAATATCCTTATACACAGGCCATACCTCCACAGCACTGCAATATCCTTATACACAGGCCATACCTCCAAAGCAATGCAATATCCTTATACACAGGCCATACCTACGCAGCACTAATATCTATCATCACCCAGTAACATAAACTCCTCCTGCACCAACAATCACACAGTACTGTATACCACATTACGAATACCTCTTATATCATCACTATACAGTATGTACATTATAATGCTGGTAATAATTATAATCATCATATATTATGCACTAACATCTATCACCCAGTAACATAAACTCCTCCTGCACCAACAATCACACAGTACTGTATACCACATAACTAATACCTCTTATATCATCATTATACAGTATGTACATTATTATATCAAACAATATTATACACCAGGTGACTAGGGCTGAGAGCAGTGACTTACAGCACATGTAACCGGCAAATACAAGGGGGAACTTACAGCACATGTAACCGGCACATACAAGGGGGGACATACAGCACATATAACCGGCACATAGAAGGGGGAAATACAGCACATATAACCAGCACATAGAAGGGGAAACTTACAGCACATGTAACCAACACATAGAAGGATGACTTACATCACATGTAACCAGTACATAGAAGGGGTGACTTACAGAACATGTAACCAGCAGATAGAATTTGAACTTACAGGACATGTAACCAGCACATAGAAGGGGGGACTTACATCACATGTAACCAGTACATAGAAGGGGAGACTTACATCACATGTAACCAGTACATAGAAGGGGGGACTTACATCACATGTAAAAAGTACATAGAAGGGGGGACTTACATCACATGTAACCAGCACATAGAAGGGGGGACTTACAGCACATGTAACCAGCACATAGAAGGGGGGACTTACATCACATGTAACCAGCACATAGAAGGGGGGACTTACATCACGTGTAACCAGTACATAGAAGGGGGGACTTACATCACATGTAACCAGCACATAGAAGGGGGGACTTACATCACATGTAACCAGCACATAGAAGGGGGGACTTACAGCACATGTAACCAGCACATATAAGGGGGGACTTACAGCACATGTAACCAGCACATATAAGGGGAAGAGTTACAGAACATGTAAACAGAACATAGAAGGATGGACTCACCCAGTAGCCAGTGCAGGGACCCCAGCACCCCCAGCCAGTGCTGCCAGGACCCCGGTGTTATCGCCATGCTGTACCCGGGAGAGATCCCTCTGCTGCCGGCTGCTCTCTGCACTGTACACGGCTGCTGTGGTGTCATCCGAAGTGGGGCAGTGGGCGGAGGAGTAAGGGGACACCTGCAGCCGGAGTGACAGCAGAGGCCACCCACCAGTGCGGGTCACACACGGCTGCAGTCTCCCTGCGTCTCAGCGCGGATGTGTGCACGCCAGGTGCGACAGAGGAAGCAGGGTCAGACAGCGGCAGCCGCAGGTGACAGGAGGATCAGACAGATGAGGAGCCAGCGAGTGATACTGAGTATGACCAGCTCCGAGCTTCCTGCCAGCCACAGCACAGGGGCAATGACACAGGGGGTGGGGAAGAGGGGGGGCAGTGATTGATACATGGGAGTCACTCTGTCACACAGTAACTTTTTACTGTCACAGAACATTGGGGCAGATGTATGAAGCTCTGGAAAGTGATAAAGTGCAGAGTGATAAACGACCAACCACTCAGGTCCCAACTGTCATGTTACAGGCTGTGTTTGAAAAAAA
Source organism: Taudactylus pleione (assembly GCA_031769625.1). Classification (NCBI taxonomy): domain Eukaryota; kingdom Metazoa; phylum Chordata; class Amphibia; order Anura; family Myobatrachidae; genus Taudactylus; species Taudactylus pleione. The sequence goes on along the minus strand of JAUIMM010000277.1, from coordinate 5,838,360 downwards.
TGACAGGAGCTGATTGGTTGGTCGTTTATCACTCTCCACTTTATCACTTCCCAGAGCTTAGTACATCTGCCCCATGTGCTTTATGTGATATTTACCAACGTGTTTGATGGGGATCACTTTTCCCTTCATCCCCTGGGTGCAGCGTATTCGCCATAGAGGCCCAGTACTCACCTTCATCCCCTACGTGCAGCGTATTCGCCATAGAGGCCCAGTACTCACCTTCATCCCCTGGGTGCAGCGTATTCGCCAAAGAGGCCCAGTACTCACCTTCATCCCCTGGGTGCAGCGTATTCGCCATAGAGGCCCAGTACTCACCTTCATCCCCTGGGTGCAGCGTATTCGCCATAGAGGCCCAGTACTCACCTTCATCCCCTACGTGCAGCGTATTCGCCATAGAGGCCCAGTACTCACCTTCATCCCCTACGTGCAGCGTATTCGCCATAGAGGCTCAGTACTCACCTTCATCCCCTGGGTGCAGCGTATTCGCCATAGAGGCTCAGTACTCACCTTCATCCCCTACGTGCAGCGTATTCGCCATAGAGGCCCAGTACTCACCTTCATCCCCTGGGTGCAGCGTATTCGCCATAGAGGCCCAGTACTCACCTTCATCCCCTACGTGCAGCGTATTCGCCATAGAGGCTCAGTACTCACCTTCATCCCCTGGGTGCAGCGTATTTGCCATAGAGGCTCAGTACTCACCTTCATCCCCTGGGTGCAGCGTATTCGCCATAGAGGCTCAGTACTCACCTTCATCCCCTGGGTGCAGCGTATTCGCCATAGAGGCCCAGTACTCACCTTCATCCCCTACGTGCAGCGTATTCGCCATAGAGGCTCAGTACTCACCTTCATCCCCTGGGTGCAGCGTATTTGCCATAGAGGCTCAGTACTCACCTTCATCCCCTGGGTGCAGCGTATTCGCCATAGAGGCTCAGTACTCACCTTCATCCCTTGGGTGCAGCGTATTCGCCATAGAGGCTCAGTACTCACCTTCATCCCTTGGGTGCAGCATAAACGCCATAGAGGCTCAGTACTCACCTTCATCCCCTGGGTGCAGCGTATTCGCCATAGAGGCTCAGTACTCACCTTCATCCCCTGGGTGCAGCGTATTCACTATAGAGGCTCAGTACTCACCTTCATCCCCTGGGTGCAGCGTATTCGCCATATAGAGGCTCAGTACTCAGCTTCATCCCCTGGGTGCAGCGTATTCGCCATAGAGGCTCAGTACTCACCTTCATCCCCTGGGTGCAGCGTATTCGCCATATAGAAGCTCAGTACTCACCTTCATCCCCTACGTGCAGCATATTCGCCATAGAGGCTCAGTACTCACCTTCATCCCCTGGGTGCAGCGTATTCGCCATAGAGGCTCAGTACTCACCTTCATCCCCTGGGTGCAGCGTATTCGCCATAGAGGCCAGTACTCACCTTCATCCCCTGGGTGCAGCGTAATCGCCATAGAGGTCCAGTACTCACCTTCATCCCCTACGTGCAGCGTATTCGCCATAGAGGCTCAGTACTCACCTTCATCCCCTGGGTGCAGCGTATTCGCCATAGAGGCTCAGTACTCACCTTCATCCCCTGGGTGCAGCGTATTCGCCATAGAGGCTCAGTACTCACCTTCATCCCCTGGGTGCAGCGTATTCGCCATAGAGGCTCAGTACTCACCTTCATCCCCTGGGTGCAGCGTATTCGCCATAGAGGCTCAGTACTCACCTTCATCCCTTGGGTGCAGCATAAACGCCATAGAGGCTCAGTACTCACCTTCATCCCCTGGGTGCAGCGTATTCGCCATAGAGGCTCAGTACTCACCTTCATCCCCTGGGTGCAGCGTATTCACTATAGAGGCTCAGTACTCACCTTCATCCCCTGGGTGCAGCGTATTCGCCATATAGAGGCTCAGTACTCACCTTCATCCCCTGGGTGCAGCATATTCGCCATAGAGGCTCAGTACTCACCTTCATCCCCTGGGTGCAGCGTATTCATATAGGGGCTCAGTACTCACCTTCATCCCCTGGGTGCAGCGTATTCGCCATAGAGGCTCAGTACTCACCTTCATCCCCTGGGTGCAGCGTATTCGCCATAGAGGCGAGGCTCAGTACTCACATTCATCCCCTACGTGCAACGTATTCGCCATAGAGGCTCAGTACTCACCTTCATCCCTTGGGTGCAGCGTATTCGCCATAGAGGCTCAGTACTCACCTTCATCCCCTGGGTGCAGCGTATTCGCCATAGAGACTCAGTACTCACCTTCATCCCCTGGGTGCAGCGTATTCGCCATAGAGGCTCAGTACTCACCTTCATCCCCTGGGTGCAGCATATTCGCCATAGAGGCTCAGTACTCACCTGTGCGGGGTCGGGAGCAGCATTTTACCTACTTGTTGTTTTATTTTGTTACTTTATTTGTGCTAATCTGTTTCTGTACACAGGACAGCATAGGCTAGGCATGGTTTTATGTTCCTTTTACTGTCGTGTTTCTATGTGATTGGTATCGGGGTACATGCGTGTACATTGGGCCTAATGCAGATGTAGCCGCAATGGCGATATTGACGCAGATTGAGTGATTGTTAGCCACTGCGCACGTATGATCACGCTGACACAGGATGCTCTCGCAAAGTGAGTGACAGGTAGTCAGCGCTTGGAGAAGGCAATGGGTTGGTTAGAAAAACGCAGGCGCGTCGGACCGCTAAAACGCCGTATTCTGGGTGTCCATAAATTAGCCGCTGCGTCCTTGCTCACAGCAGGAGAGCCCCCTGTGTGTCTGGAGACCGCTGTGCCTGCGGCAGCTTAGCCTTAAGGCCGGTACACACTAGACAATGTCTCCCTTACACCCACACCATCCCTGGCTTCACTGATCTAAGCAACCTGGGACACTGCGCAGGTTGTGGGGCTACAACTTAGGGATTGACGTATATACTCAATGGTTTAACACAGTGGTTCTCAAACTCGGTCCTCAGGACCCCACACAGGTCATGTTTTGCAGGTCACCCAGCAGGTGCACAGGTGTAATTATTACTCACTGACACATTTTAAAAGTTACACAGGTGGAGCTAATTCATCTACTTGTAATTCTGTGAGGAGACCTGGAAAATATGCACTGTTTGCGGTCCTGAGGATGGCAGTGGTTTCACCATTCAATGGTGGCTTTCCGATGGTCGACCGCCATGTAATAGCGTGGATGCAATGGCCATCTGATGTTATAATATAGCTGTACAACATCCAGGCACGGCCGCAGGTCCCTATTGCACATGCGCGAATCATCGCAGTGGTTCATCCATCCAAATCATTTGATGCAGTGGTTACATAACTTCACATGGCTAGGTTCGATAGCGGAAGCTCATCCACCATTTGATGGCGGGCTTCCGATGTCCCTACTACAACTCTGCTGGCCCTTTTTAATGCTGTCCTGCTCTCTCCCTTCATAGGGGTCAATCCTATTAGGTGCGAAGTGCGAGTTGCTATATTCTCTTAATTAATTTTGCAATCCAATAGCAACTCGCAATGCTCCAGTCAGAGTGAATTTGCATTTTTCCACTCGCACCTCCCTGAGGGTGAGAGATGGAAGGTTAAAATGTCGGGACACCGTGCTGAACCCCTTGGTTCCCCCCCCCCCCCCCCCCAATGACTAATTAGGCAATTGGAAGTTCCCAATTAGCTTAATTAGTCCAATAATTACAAGTAGTTTTTTAGGGGTAAAAAAAAAAAATTGGCCTCAAATTGCCCCAAAATCAACTTTCCCGTTCATTTAGGTACACCAAATTTAATTACAATATTTTTTTAAATTGAAAAATCATATATATATATATATATGTCAGGTGCATAAATATTGGGACATTGACAGAATTTTCATATTTTTACCTCTATTCACCGCCACAATGGCTTTGAAATTAAGCAAACAAGATGTGCTTTACCTGCAGACTTTCAGATTTAATTTGAGGGTAATTACATCCAAATCAGGTGAACGGTGTAGGAATTACAACGGTTTCTATATGTGCCTCCCACTTTTTAAGGGGCCAAAAGTAATGGGACTATCAACTAAAAAGCTATTTAATGGACCGGTGTGGGCTATTCCCTCATTATTTCATTATCAATTAAGCAGGTAAAAGGTCTGGAGTTGATTCTAGGTGTGACATTTGCATTTGGAATCAGTTGCTGTCAACTCTCAATATGTGATCCAAAGAGCTGTCACTATCAGTGAAGCAAGCTATCATTAGGCTGAAAAATCAAAACAAACCCATCAGAGAGATAGCAAAAACATTAGGTGTGGCCAAATCAACTGTTTGGAACATTCTTAAAAAGAAAGAACGCACCGGAGAGCTCAGCAACACCAAAAGACCCGGAAGACCACAGAAAACAACTGTGGTGGGTGACAGAAGAATTATTTCCCTGATGAAGAAAACAGTTGGCCAAATCAAGAACACTCTCCAGGAGGTAGGTGTATATGTGTCAAAGTCAACAATTAAGAGAAGACTTCACAAGAATAATTATAGAGGGTTCACCACAAGATGTAAACCATTGGTGAGCCTCAAAAACAGGAAGACCAGATTAGAGTTTGCCAAACAACATCTAAAAAAGCCATTACAGTTCTGGAACAACATCCTATGGACAGATGAGACAAAGATCAACTTGTACCAGAGTGATGGGAAGAGAAGAGTATGGAGAAGGAAAGGAACTGCTCATGATCCAAAACATACCACCTCATCAGTGAAGCATGGTGGTGGTAGTGTCATGGCATGGGCATGTATGGCTGCCAATGGAACTGGTTCCCTTGTATTTATTGATGATGTGACTGCTGACAAAAGCAGCAGAATGAATTCTGAAGTGTTTCGGGCAATATTATATGCTCATATTCAGTCAAATGCTTCAGAACTCATTGGACGGCGCTTCACAGTGCAGATGGATAATGACCCGAAACATACTGCAAAAGCAACCAAAGAGTTTTGTAAGGCTAAAAAGTGGAATGTTATGCAATGGCCAAGTCAATCCCCTGACCTGAATCCAATTGAGCATACATTTCACTTGATGAAGACAAAACTGAAGGGAAAATGCCCCAAGAACAAGCAGGAACTGAAGACATTTGCAGTAGAGGCCTGGCAGAGCATCTCCAGGGATGAAACCCAGCGTCTGGTGATGTCTATACGTTCCAGACTTCAGGCTGTAATTGCCTGCAAAGGATTTGCAACAAAGTATTAAAAGTGAAAGTTAGATTTAGGATTGTTTAGTTTGTCCCATTACTTTTGGCCCCTTAAAAAGTGGGAGGCACATATAGAAACCATTGTAATTCCTACACTGTTCAAATGATTTGGATGTAATTACCCTCAAATTAAATCTGAAAGTCTGCAGGTAAAACACATCTTGTTTGTTTCATGTCAAAGCCATTGTGGTGGTGAATAGAGGCCAAAATATGAAAATTCTGTCAATGTCCCAATATTTATGCACCTGACTGTATATACCAATATTATTATTATTTCTATGGTCCAGAAGGCACCGGAGCACCTCGATCCTGATAGTTGAGTGCCACGGTCAGGTTGTGTAATAAATAAATAAATATATATATGTATATATATATATATATATATATATATATTTTTTTTTTTTATTATTATTATTTTTTTTATTTTACAATTTTTCAAGGTGTCCTCAAAGTACCCCCCCAAAAATTACCTTTTTTCTTACTTTTTGTGTTTGCATTTTTCGGTTAATTCGTTTGAGATTAAACAAAAAAAAGTATGCTTTTTTATGATTTTTTTTGCATTTACTTTGTATTAAAACACAAATCAGCCATTTGACACCATTTAAATACCTACAGTACTTTCCTAATGCCCACAAACAACTTCTATTCGGCCCTGCTAACGAAATTATCAGTTTTGGGGGGGGTCCATGATGGTCTCCCCACTTTTTCATGCGGTTCTCTCACATCGCATTTGGCAGTGAATTCGCAAACCTCCGCTGCGAGTTCTGAGAATAGGCATTTTTTATTGGATTGGAAAGTTCTCGGGAGCACGCATTCGGGCGAAGTCTGCGAGTTTCAAGAAACTAACTCGCTACTCACAATTCGCATCTAATTGGCTTGACGCGATAAAAGGAGAGTGCAATAGTCCCGTATCCCATTTGTGTAACATAAATACATGGAAACATTTCACCTGTAGTTACAGCCACTGTTAAATGTTTGTGTGTAAACATATAAAATGTTCTTTGGAAAACAAAAACCACCAGGTTCTTGCTGTGCGACTGACTTCTTTTTAAATATTATCTCAGAGAGGTTGGGCATTTGTATACATCACCGGCAGTGTACCCTCCCCACATGAGCTTTTAAATAAATTTGGAAGCTTTTAGACTCACGCCAGCAGCCATATGCTTTGACCCTTAGTCTTCATGGCAATTAGAGGTATGTACTTTTTCCCCATATAGTTACATACAACGTCAGACTTGATTGAAGATATGTATGTTCAGTGACGCAATGTGCGCTTGTCATACAGTCGTTCTCACCTTTCATGACAGCTGGATAGGAGCCATTCCCGGCTTCCTGAGTCATGTCTACACAAAGCTCCCTCCAGCCTGAACTTCGCCCCCGAGCTGCGGATAAAGTGACAGGGTGTATGCTGGTGCTGGTCGCCGGTGACTTTAGGTGCTGACAATTTCTTGCTCAGATGAAACGTTGGGACATTATGGTGCTGACAGGTGAATGTGGGGACAGTGAAAGGAGAGCAGGCAATCTAGGTACAGGCATAGGTCTCGGCCCTCAGTATGAGAGTCTCCGCTGCCTTCCCATGACATTTATCACATAAAATTCTCCGCCATATTCAAACTTCAGCGTAATTTGGTGGTTGCTACAAATTATCATCATAAAATAATGGTTCTAAGTTTATTTAGTTAAAAGACAGCTAAAGTAGAAGCTGATCCACTATAAGAGCATCCACAAATGGATACGTAAAAGTGGGGTAACTGCCGCACGCACTATGCTCGGAGAAGAGCGTGCGCCGGTCCACGTGGCCAAGTTTAGCTATGGGGCCCAGAATTGCACAGACCCGCTCCTATATAGTAGCATGTTTCTTCCATTCCTATAGAACACAGGTTCTCAAACTCGGTCCTCAGGACCCCAAACAGTGCATGTTTTGCAGGTCTCCTCACATAATGACTAGTGAAATAGTTAGCTGCACCTGTAGATCTTTTAAAATGTGTCAGTGAGTAATGAATACACCTGTGCACCTGCTGGGTGACCTGCAAAAAGTGAACTGTGTGGGGTCCTGAGGACCGAGTTTGAGAACCACTGCTCTAGAACATACAGTGATGTCACAGATGACTGCTGTGCCCAGACCTCCCCATCCTGTCATACAGTCTATGGAAGTTCTGCTGAGAAAAACACAGGAAACATGACTTTATCCTTAGACAGGACGTCTTAGTCCACAGAACACAACAGGAACCTCCTAGGGAATTGCTCTGTCTCCACTCAGGCTCCTTATCTGAGGCAGCCTCCACTTCCTTCAGCTGGCTTCCTGTCCTCACACAATCAGGCGGCCTCTCCCATCTGAGACTCCCATCACCCTAAAAGGCTTGGGAGAGCAGCTACATATACTGTCTGTACAGGTTGAGTCTCATATCCAAAATGCTTGGGACCAGGGGTATTTTGGATATCGGAATATTCCGTATTTTGGAATATATGCAAACCATATTGAAATGTCTTAGGAATAGGACCTAAATCTAACCACAGAATGCATTTATGTGTTATATACAGCTTATACACACAGCCTGAAGATAATTTTATACAATATTTTCAATAATTTTGTGGCTCAAAGTTTGTGTACATACATGAAATTTTTTTATGTTTCATATACACCTTATACACAGAGCCTGAAGGTCATTGTATACTTTTTATTTTTAATATTTTGTGCCTTAAACAAAGTTTTGTGTACATTGAACCATCAAAAATCAAAGGTTTCACTATCTCAGTCATGCCAAAAATATTCCGTATTTCGGAATATTTTAATATGGGAGACTCAATGTGTGTGTGTATATATAATATATATACATATATATATATATATATATATATATATATATACACACATACACACACACACTCACACATTAATCGTGTTTTTATTTCCTTTTCAACATGGCTAATTACCTAGGTATGACAGCTGCAGCAGGGTACACAGAATACCGTGAATAGTATCAGACATAAATGTAGTGGGTTTTTTTTGCCTTTTATCATCTAGATTAAAAGTATATAATACACGTCGTGTGTCATTAGACTCATTGGACCAGGGCTGGCCAAAGGGAGGGACAGGGGGGAGACACGTGCCTGGGGGCCAAGCAAGTCAGTGAGGCCTCACCCGGTGTGTTGACCTCACAAAGTCGCAGAGGGAGGAGGTTTCTCATTGGTCCCGGGATGGGCGGCTGCTTTGTGTGTGAGCCGCGGCCTGGTACGTAACAATGACCGGCGCTCATCAGTGTTTATGGTAAGGGTATAACTACTTCCGTATTAGAGTGTGTAATGTGCAGACCCTCCCCCTCCCTGAGGAGCTTGTGTAGGGGGCAAACAGGCTTGTCACTACTAGGTGTATCTAAATCTGCTAATGAGGAGGGACTCAGGGGACACTGTCTGAACTTCGTTTGGTTAGTCATAGAGAAATGACACTTGTGCACTGTGATATACGCTTCCTATATAGCAATGACAAATCAGCATATCTGGGGGATACCCCTGCTCCAAGGGAAGGCTAGTACACTTGCTGTATGTCAGATTGGAGAAGTGTTTGAGGGTCTCTCTCCTCTCATCCATCACCGCGGTATTAATGGTTAGAGAAGCTGCTATTATTTGTCTGCTTTCTCACCCCCTTTATTGTTTAAACATTTGGGCGGGGGCCATACATTGGGGGAATAACGAAGGAACTGCCCTCCCCTGCTAATATTCACATACAAGTCATCAAGTTGTTTTTGGACAGTGCTTGGTGCTCATTAGCACAATGTGTCTATACAACATAAAACTTGTTTGGATACAGTTGTATCCGCAATGCAGAGATGGGCCTCTCCGAGGGCGACGCAGAGATGGGCCTCTCCGAGGGCGACGCAGAGCCGGGCCTTCTCCGAGGGCGACGCAGAGATGGGCCTCTCCGAGGGCGACGCAGAGCCGGGCCTTCTCCGAGGGCGACGCAGAGACGGGCCTTCTCCGAGGGCGACGCAGAGACGGGCCTTCTCCGAGGGCGACGCAGAGACGGGCCTTCTCCGAGGGCGACGCAGAGACGGGCCTTCTCCGAGGGCGACGCAGAGACGGGCCTTCTCCGAGGGCGACGCAGAGACGGGCCTTCTCCGAGGGCGACGCAGAGACGGGCCTTCTCCGAGGGCGACGCAGAGCCGGGCCTACTCCGAGGGAGACGCAGAGCCGGGCCTTCTCCGAGGGAGACGCAGAGACGGGCCTTCTCCGAGGGAGACGCAGAGACGGGCCTACTCCGAGGGAGACGCAGAGACGGGCCTTCTCCGAGGGCGACGCAGAGACGGGCCTTCTCCGAGGGCGACGCAGAGACGGGCCTTCTCCGAGGGCGACGCAGAGACGGGCCTTCTCCGAGGGCGACGCAGAGACGGGCCTTCTCCGAGGGCGACGCAGAGACGGGCCTTCTCCGAGGGCGACGCAGAGACGGGCCTTCTCCGAGGGCGACGCAGAGACGGGCCTTCTCCGAGGGAGACGCAGAGACGGGCCTACTCCGAGGGAGACGCAGAGCCGGGCCTACTCCGAGGGAGACGCAGAGCCGGGCCTTCTCCGAGGGAGACGCAGAGCCGGGCCTTCTCCGAGGGAGACGCAGAGCCGGGCCTTCTCCGAGGGAGACGCAGAGCCGGGCCTTCTCCGAGGGAGACGCAGAGCCGGGCCTTCTCCGAGGGAGACGCAGAGCCGGGCCTTCTCCGAGGGAGACGCAGAGCCGGGCCTTCTCCGAGGGCGACGCAGAGACGGGCCTTCTCCGAGGGCGACGCAGAGACGGGCCTACTCCGAGGGAGACGCAGAGACGGGCCTTCTCCGAGGGAGACGCAGAGACGGGCCTTCTCCGAGGGAGACGCAGAGACGGGCCTTCTCCGAGGGAGACGCAGAGACGGGCCTACTCCGAGGGAGACGCAGAGACGGGCCTTCTCCGAGGGCGACGCAGAGACGGGCCTTCTCCGAGGGCGACGCAGAGACGGGCCTTCTCCGAGGGCGACGCAGAGACGGGCCTTCTCCGAGGGCGACGCAGAGACGGGCCTTCTCCGAGGGCGACGCAGAGACGGGCCTTCTCCGAGGGCGACGCAGAGACGGGCCTTCTCCGAGGGAGACGCAGAGACGGGCCTTCTCCGAGGGCGACGCAGAGACGGGCCTTCTCCGAGGGCGACGCAGAGACGGGCCTTCTCCGAGGGCGACGCAGAGACGGGCCTTCTCCGAGGGCGACGCAGAGACGGGCCTTCTCCGAGGGCGACGCAGAGACGGGCCTTCTCCGAGGGCGACGCAGAGACGGGCCTTCTCCGAGGGCGACGCAGAGACGGGCCTACTCCGAGGGAGACGCAGAGCCGGGCCTTCTCCGAGGGAGACGCAGAGACGGGCCTTCTCCGAGGGAGACGCAAAGACGGGCCTACTCCGAGGGAGACGGGCCTTCTCCGAGGGCGACGCAGAGACGGGCCTTCTCCGAGGGCGACGCAGAGACGGGCCTTCTCCGAGGGCGACGCAGAGACGGGCCTTCTCCGAGGGCGACGCAGAGACGGGCCTTCTCCGAGGGCGACGCAGAGACGGGCCTTCTCCGAGGGCGACGCAGAGACGGGCCTTCTCCGAGGGCGACGCAGAGACGGGCCTTCTCCGAGGGCGACGCAGAGACGGGCCTTCTCCGAGGGCGACGCAGAGACGGGCCTTCTCCGAGGGCGACGCAGAGCCGGGCCTACTCCGAGGGAGACGCAGAGCCGGGCCTTCTCCGAGGGAGACGCAGAGCCGGGCCTTCTCCGAGGGAGACGCAGAGCCGGGCCTTCTCCGAGGGAGACGCAGAGACGGGCCTTCTCCGAGGGCGACGCAGAGACGGGCCTTCTCCGAGGGCGACGCAGAGACGGGCCTTCTCCGAGGGCGACGCAGAGACGGGCCTTCTCCGAGGGCGACGCAGAGACGGGCCTACTCCGAGGGAGACGCAGAGCCGGGCCTTCTCCGAGGGCGACGCAGAGACGGGCCTTCTCCGAGGGCGACGCAGAGACGGGCCTTCTCCGAGGGCGACGCAGAGACGGGCCTTCTCCGAGGGCGACGCAGAGACGGGCCTTCTCCGAGGGCGACGCAGAGACGGGCCTTCTCCGAGGGCGACGCAGAGACGGGCCTTCTCCGAGGGAGACGCAGAGACGGGCCTTCTCCGAGGGCGACGCAGAGACGGGCCTTCTCCGAGGGCGACGCAGAGCCGGGCCTACTCCGAGGGAGACGCAGAGCCGGGCCTTCTCCGAGGGCGACGCAGAGACGGGCCTTCTCCGAGGGCGACGCAGAGACGGGCCTTCTCCGAGGGCGACGCAGAGACGGGCCTTCTCCGAGGGCGACGCAGAGACGGGCCTTCTCCGAGGGCGACGCAGAGACGGGCCTTCTCCGAGGGAGACGCAGAGACGGGCCTTCTCCGAGGGCGACGCAGAGACGGGCCTTCTCCGAGGGCGACGCAGAGCCGGGCCTACTCCGAGGGAGACGCAGAGCCGGGCCTTCTCCGAGGGAGACGCAGAGCCGGGCCTTCTCCGAGGGCGACGCAGAGACGGGCCTTCTCCGAGGGCGACGCAGAGACGGGCCTTCTCCGAGGGCGACGCAGAGACGGGCCTTCTCCGAGGGCGACGCAGAGACGGGCCTACTCCGAGGGAGACGCAGAGCCGGGCCTTCTCCGAGGGCGACGCAGAGACGGGCCTTCTCCGAGGGCGACGCAGAGACGGGCCTTCTCCGAGGGCGACGCAGAGACGGGCCTTCTCCGAGGGCGACGCAGAGACGGGCCTTCTCCGAGGGCGACGCAGAGACGGGCCTTCTCCGAGGGCGACGCAGAGACGGGCCTTCTCCGAGGGAGACGCAGAGACGGGCCTTCTCCGAGGGCGACGCAGAGACGGGCCTTCTCCGAGGGCGACGCAGAGCCGGGCCTACTCCGAGGGAGACGCAGAGCCGGGCCTTCTCCGAGGGCGACGCAGAGACGGGCCTTCTCCGAGGGCGACGCAGAGACGGGCCTTCTCCGAGGGCGACGCAGAGACGGGCCTTCTCCGAGGGCGACGCAGAGACGGGCCTTCTCCGAGGGCGACGCAGAGACGGGCCTTCTCCGAGGGCGACGCAGAGACGGGCCTTCTCCGAGGGCGACGCAGAGACGGGCCTTCTCCGAGGGCGACGCAGAGACGGGCCTTCTCCGAGGGCGACGCAGAGACGGGCCTTCTCCGAGGGAGACGCAGAGACGGGCCTTCTCCGAGGGCGACGCAGAGACGGGCCTTCTCCGAGGGCGACGCAGAGACGGGCCTTCTCCGAGGGCGACGCAGAGACGGGCCTTCTCCGAGGGCGACGCAGAGACGGGCCTTCTCCGAGGGCGACGCAGAGACGGGCCTTCTCCGAGGGCGACGCAGAGACGGGCCTTCTCCGAGGGCGACGCAGAGACGGGCCTACTCCGAGGGAGACGCAGAGCCGGGCCTTCTCCGAGGGAGACGCAGAGACGGGCCTTCTCCGAGGGAGACGCAAAGACGGGCCTACTCCGAGGGAGACGGGCCTTCTCCGAGGGCGACGCAGAGACGGGCCTTCTCCGAGGGCGACGCAGAGACGGGCCTTCTCCGAGGGCGACGCAGAGACGGGCCTTCTCCGAGGGCGACGCAGAGACGGGCCTTCTCCGAGGGCGACGCAGAGACGGGCCTTCTCCGAGGGCGACGCAGAGACGGGCCTTCTCCGAGGGCGACGCAGAGACGGGCCTTCTCCGAGGGAGACGCAGAGACGGGCCTTCTCCGAGGGCGACGCAGAGACGGGCCTTCTCCGAGGGCGACGCAGAGCCGGGCCTACTCCGAGGGAGACGCAGAGCCGGGCCTTCTCCGAGGGAGACGCAGAGCCGGGCCTTCTCCGAGGGAGACGCAGAGCCGGGCCTTCTCCGAGGGAGACGCAGAGACGGGCCTTCTCCGAGGGCGACGCAGAGACGGGCCTTCTCCGAGGGCGACGCAGAGACGGGCCTTCTCCGAGGGCGACGCAGAGACGGGCCTTCTCCGAGGGCGACGCAGAGACGGGCCTACTCCGAGGGAGACGCAGAGCCGGGCCTTCTCCGAGGGCGACGCAGAGACGGGCCTTCTCCGAGGGCGACGCAGAGACGGGCCTTCTCCGAGGGCGACGCAGAGACGGGCCTTCTCCGAGGGCGACGCAGAGACGGGCCTTCTCCGAGGGCGACGCAGAGACGGGCCTTCTCCGAGGGCGACGCAGAGACGGGCCTTCTCCGAGGGAGACGCAGAGACGGGCCTTCTCCGAGGGCGACGCAGAGACGGGCCTTCTCCGAGGGCGACGCAGAGCCGGGCCTACTCCGAGGGAGACGCAGAGCCGGGCCTTCTCCGAGGGCGACGCAGAGACGGGCCTTCTCCGAGGGCGACGCAGAGACGGGCCTTCTCCGAGGGCGACGCAGAGACGGGCCTTCTCCGAGGGCGACGCAGAGACGGGCCTTCTCCGAGGGCGACGCAGAGACGGGCCTTCTCCGAGGGAGACGCAGAGACGGGCCTTCTCCGAGGGCGACGCAGAGACGGGCCTTCTCCGAGGGCGACGCAGAGCCGGGCCTACTCCGAGGGAGACGCAGAGCCGGGCCTTCTCCGAGGGAGACGCAGAGCCGGGCCTTCTCCGAGGGCGACGCAGAGACGGGCCTTCTCCGAGGGCGACGCAGAGACGGGCCTTCTCCGAGGGCGACGCAGAGACGGGCCTTCTCCGAGGGCGACGCAGAGACGGGCCTACTCCGAGGGAGACGCAGAGCCGGGCCTTCTCCGAGGGCGACGCAGAGACGGGCCTTCTCCGAGGGCGACGCAGAGACGGGCCTTCTCCGAGGGCGACGCAGAGACGGGCCTTCTCCGAGGGCGACGCAGAGACGGGCCTTCTCCGAGGGCGACGCAGAGACGGGCCTTCTCCGAGGGCGACGCAGAGACGGGCCTTCTCCGAGGGCGACGCAGAGCCGGGCCTACTCCGAGGGAGACGCAGAGCCGGGCCTTCTCCGAGGGCGACGCAGAGACGGGCCTTCTCCGAGGGCGACGCAGAGACGGGCCTTCTCCGAGGGCGACGCAGAGACGGGCCTTCTCCGAGGGCGACGCAGAGACGGGCCTTCTCCGAGGGCGACGCAGAGACGGGCCTTCTCCGAGGGAGACGCAGAGACGGGCCTTCTCCGAGGGCGACGCAGAGACGGGCCTTCTCCGAGGGCGACGCAGAGACGGGCCTTCTCCGAGGGCGACGCAGAGCCGGGCCTACTCCGAGGGAGACGCAGAGCCGGGCCTTCTCCGAGGGAGACGCAGAGCCGGGCCTTCTCCGAGGGAGACGCAGAGCCGGGCCTTCTCCGAGGGAGACGCAGAGCCGGGCCTTCTCCGAGGGCGACGCAGAGCCGGGCCTTCTCCGAGGGCGACGCATATGAACACTGGGCAGGGAATTGAAAGATTTGGTATAAAACAAGAAGCACTAACTTTAACAATATATTTAGTAAAAGATACAAGGCGGCTAGAAAAATCCAAGGGAAACCCTGATACTTCCGTATTTTATTTGTGCCTCAAATGTACCTGTTGTGCACGCATTGGAAGCAGCCATTTTTCTGCGCTGAATCCTAATACAATAAAATGATAGCTAAAGTCTGATTGTTCTCTGGGCAACAACCCCACGTCTTCCCGTTCAACTGCTTTTTCTGTGCTACAAACCTGACACCAGACTCACTTGTCCTCTTCGTCTCTCTCAAGTAACTTGAATTTGTACTGAGTCCACTGTTGACACAAGTGCTTTCCTCCGTACACAGGGCGCGTTTCACTCGCCAAACAGTTGTGAGTAATTTGAGACAGTGCATGGGATGAATGGTTGGAATAATCCGCCCTGTATTTATAGTTACAGGTAGTTGGGAAGACAGCTCTCCTAGTCTAATCACTATTGTACTGTGCTTTGTAGGTTTTACATGGCGGCTGCCTTATTGCAGGATTATAACATTATAGAGATATTATGCAACTGCTTACCAGCAAATCTGAGATCTCTTCTTGCACACATAAAACCGCGCGTTAGAGACATTACTGTGCGCATTATATGCAGGCACTAATGAGCAGGGTTTGGTATTAGCGTTTCATCTTGCACTTTGATACCGGGATACGATGTTGGTGATAAGAAACTGACAAGACAGTCGGAAACTAATTCATTTCATAAAAATATTATATATTGTATCTCTTGTAGAAAAATTGTTAATTCTGTGTCTAAAGGGCCTATTAAGGTTTTTTTTTTCATAAAAAAATAATGTAGAAACTACCATTTCTGCATAATTATATGTATTATATGTCTTCCCGTACTAACAGACCAATGCAGGACATTTCACAGAAATCTCCAGCTGAAGACTAATTAGCGACTGCAGCCCCTATTGTCAATGGGGACGGCGATGACCCCTATGTACTGAACCCCAAAAGGCAAAGCTTATATGAGTTTGGCCCCGTTAGTTTACGCCATCTTCAGATGGCGTAAACCACTTTAAGCCTATGGAGGATTTACTCACAGGACAGAGATTTTCCGATCCCTCTCCTGCAGAATACATGGGTGCTCTGCCATAACAATATAGTTCATGCCTGGTCCATGTTAAATACCCCATATGCTAGTCTTATACAGACAATAGCATAATAGTTTGTGAACACCGCATGCTGTATACAGAGCAATGGTCTCTGCAGTTGGGCAATATAAAATACAACATAGGTATAATTTATAGGGACAAATATTTCCAAAGATAAAACGTCATATACTGTAGAAGTGGTGGCATGTAGTGGTGGCTGAGGGCAACGTATTCTCCTGGTCAGAGGCTGAATGAAACGTCCTTACACCAATTCTTCCCAAGCTTACTTGAAATGTCTTTTCTGCCCAACACCTGAAGCACATACATACATACATACATACATACAGTATAGGTCAATGGCATTAGTCACACTTAGCAATTCCTCTAGTGATATTGGGTCGCTTTCAGTGGCGGTTCTAGGGTTGGGCTAACAGGGCCATCGCCCGGGGCGCCGGCCCCTAGAGGGCGCCACTGAGTCCCCAGAAGGTACAAAAATAATAATCCCATAATATAAAAAAAAAAACCAGCACCGGGTAAGCCCCCCCCCCCCCCCCCCGCGTTGCCAGGCACCTGCTGATATTTGTTATCAGCGGGCACCCAGCTCCCTCCCTGCAGCGGCAGCCGAAGCTCACTCCAGAGCTCCGGCTCCCGCATAGAGCACTATGGGAGGGATGTCATGACGTCTCTCGCATAGATCCGTGGTGGAGCCGTGGTCGGACTGACGGCAGCGGACGCAGGAGCTGCGCCTAAGGTAAGTATTGTGTTTGTATTTTTTATTTTTCAGAAGGGAGGCATGGGGGCATTACTACTGGGGGCATGTTTATAAGGGGGCATTACTACTGGGGGCATGTTTATAAGGGGGCATTACTACTGGGAGCATGTCTATAAGGGGCATTACTACTGGGGGCATCTCTATAAGGGGTCATTTCTACTGGGGGCATTACTACTGGTGATATGTCTATAAGGGGGCATTACTACTGGGGGCACTACTATAGGAGGGACTAATGGGGGCATTACAACTTTGGGCACTACTATAGGGGGCACTCCTACTGTGGGCACTAATATAGGGGACATTATTACTGGGGCACTACTACTGTGGGCATTGTATTAGGGGCACTACTACTCAGTACTGTGGGCCTTGCATATAAGGGGCACTAATTTGGGCATTGTGTAATAATGTGTGACGTAAATTGAATTGGGGATACTGTATTATAAAGGGAATTACTGTGTGTGGCACAATGTAATATACAGGGCATTATTGCGTATGGGATAATGTGTTATACAGGGCATTACTGCATGTGGCATAATGTGTTATAAAAGCCATTACTGCATGTGGCATAATGTGTTATACAGGGCATTACTGCATGTGGCATAATGTGTTATAAAAGCCATTACTGCATGTGCCATAATGTGTTATAAAGTGCATTACTGTGTAAGACATACTGTGTAAGGCGCATTACTGCATGTGCCATAATGTGTTATAAAGGGCATTACTGTGTAAGACATACTGTGTAAGGCGCATTACTGCATGTGCCATAATGTGTTATAAAGTGCATTACTGTGTAAGACATACTGTGTAAGGCGCATTACTGCATGTGCCATAATGTGTTATAAAGGGCATTACTGTGTAAGACATACTGTGTAAGGCGCATTACTGCATATGCCATAATGTGTTATAAAGGGCATTACTGTGTAAGACATACTGTGTAAGGCGCATTACTGCATATGCCATAATGTGTTATAAAGGGCATTACTGTGTAAGGCGCATTACTGCACATGGCAATTATTCACTACAAGGGGAGAGCTTGAGGGAAGCCCAGCACCTTCATAAGTGCTGGGCACGCCTCACAGTGTGATGAATTGGGGGTGTTCCGCAAGGACACGCCCCCTTTCTGGAAGCACGTGTGCTTTCAGTGCGCGCAGAGGAACGTCATCTACAAAAAGTTTTTTTTTTTTTTTGTGGGGGGGGGGTGTGTGTGTGTGTGAACTTTCGCCCTGAGCTCCACAATGTCTAGAACCGGCCCTGGTCGCTTTGCATGGAGTGTGGGTGGAGCCAGGGTGTGCAGACATATTGTAATGAGATCAATCACAACCAAGCTGCACGTTGCTCCGCTCCCTCCACCACACTGCTCTGCAGCCTCAGTTTCTGGAGCAGAGCTGTTATATGCACAGTCCTATTATTACATATGGTGTCAGTGTGCTCCAAAATCAGAGCAGCGCCGCCTATGTACATCGGTACATACAGCTCTAAGCTCTTTCCACCATCATAGAACATCAATGTGTCTGCGAGTGTCCTTCTACATTTCCTATAATTATATGGCTCTATCTTTCTTCAGTGTATTTGTGTTTTCAGCAAAGCTTTTATATCATCTAGGCAGATTGCCTCATATGTCCTAATAGTCCCAATTTGTGTACCCCATAAACATTGAGTCCTATAGCAGTAAGG
The DNA here is from genome assembly GCA_031769625.1 of Taudactylus pleione. Lineage (NCBI taxonomy): Eukaryota > Metazoa > Chordata > Amphibia > Anura > Myobatrachidae > Taudactylus > Taudactylus pleione. The sequence goes on along the minus strand of JAUIMM010000277.1, from coordinate 5,820,186 downwards.
CTGCAGGGGGGGGGGGGGGGAGTGTGTTTGGGAGGGGGGTGAAATATGGCCCAGTAATTCTTAAACACATTTTTGGATGTCATGGTTGGAATTGGGGCCCTTTTCTTCTGGCATTTAGAGCTCGGTCTCTTGGTTTCCTGGCATGGACTACTCGAAAGCCTGACCCGCGACTAACTCAGAGGGCGAGTCTGGTGTAAATGTCGGCATAAATGGGATTCTCTCTCTGGAGACTGCATTATGTCAGGTCACCTTTGTACTTGTCCCCCAAGAATCGGTCATGCATAGTGAGGAGCCTATCCAGGGAAGAACTACAATTATATAATGGTCCAGTGTATGTGGAAAGTAGAATAGGCTCTCTATTACTAGAGACCTTATCCAGACAATTCACATGACACAGCGCCCCCTACCTGCAGTACATACCAGCTCATCCTGTTAGTCTCATCTGTGTCACAGCTATTCATGTCTAGCAGCTGGCCGTCCACAGGAACGCAGACCCTAAAACCTGCCCAATCCCTTTCTGTACAGCAGGTTCAGCCAACTTCATCACAAAAGGAAAAGGATCATTGTAGGCACAATTTAATAAATATAATAAAAAAAAACACCAGTGGGAGAAACTCCATTATCTGCATATACTGTATTGCCCTAGACAATGAAATCAACACTGCAAAAAGATTTTCAATTTGTTTAAAATAATAAAATTAGTCCCATTAGGGCAGCGGTCATGTAGCTTAAACTGCACCTTCGTGCCGCTGTGACATCATTGAGACACAGCCAATGGGCATGGATCTAAGTGACTGTCCCAAGTTCCAGCCCCTTTAACACTCATGCCTGAAGGAGAGAGAGGTGGTCAATTGTGAAAACTGGTGCACAAGTCCAAAAACTGTACAGAGGGCTCAGGTCTTTGGACCATCTCCAAAAGGAGAAGGGACCCGTTTCACTCCACATCTCCGGAGCCAAAAGGCCTCTCAGGGAGGAAAAAGGGAATCCTCAGGTCCCCTTTGCCGAAGCTAGCAGAGACCCCATGACATCGCTGACCCTGGGGCAATTGTGAAACCTGGTGCACAAGTAATAGCCGCCATACACCAACAACAGATTGCCGCGATCCTGCACCCCGGCATCTCTGGATCGGTGAAATCCAACATGTTGTATTTCACTGATTTGCCAAATCACGAGCAAAATATGATCGTGATTTGCAAATCGCTGAATTTAACATGTATCATTTCACCGATCCTCCAACGGATCGTGGAACATCGATGGCCGCCAGTCAGCATTTCCTACCGGCTCGGCTTTTCCAATCCCATCGAAGGATCCGGCGATCCTTCAGATAGTGTATGGGGGGGGCCTTAGCTCTGGATAACATTTGTTGTAACCATAGCAACCAATAAGTGGAATTGTGAAGCACAGGGTAGAAAATAAAAGACAACATGATTGGTTGTTACGGATCACAAGGTTTTCATACGTGTCGGTGAATTGTTCGGGAGGACAGCACACACTCCAATATGGGATTCATCATCTGAATGGAACATCCAGTATTATTATTATTATTTCCACAAATAAACGTATAAAGCTCAGATCGAGCTGAGATTCTTCACAGAGGGTCCAGAGGAAAATCCCCCATGAACACAATAACCCAATTTCCTCTGCGGATTATATTTGGGTGGGCAGCCATGCGTGAGCAGAGCCAGGGGCCTGGGAGGGAGAAGTTGAGGCTCTCTGTAAGAGCAGAAGTTGCCTCTGAGGAAGATGTAGAGGACGTCTCCTCATGTGCACAGGACACATTATTAGATCTTCAGCTCAGTGCAGAAATTCTTCTACTAAAATAATTAGAGGACATTTAAAATAACATCTTAATAGAAGATCCAAGTCTCTATGCAAAGATAAAAATAACATTGTTTACTAGCTCAGATTTAAATGGGCGGAAAATACAGAAATATAATTTTAACACTTTACTAGTTGAAAAAAATATGTATGAGAGAAAATAAATTAGGAACCAGTGACATCACTGAGAATGCAGCCTATACAGTCACTAGGAACCAGTGACATCACAGAGTGTAGCCTATCCATTCATTAGGAGCCAGTGACATCACTGAGAATGCAGCCTATCCAGTCACTAGGAGCCAGTGACATCACTGAGAATGCAGCCTATCCAGTCACTAGGAACCAGTGACATCACTGAGAATGCAGCCTATCCAGTCACTAGGAACCAGTGACATCACTGAGAATGCAGCCTATCCAGTCACTATTAGCCAGTTACATCAGAGTGTAGCCTAACCAGTCACTAGGAGCTAGTGACATCACGGAGAATGCAGCCTATCCAGTCACTAGGAGCCAGTTACATCAGAGTGCAGCCTATACAGTCACTAGGAGCTAGTGACATCACTGAGAATGCAGCCTATACAGTCACTAGGAACCAGTGACATCACTGAGAATGCAGCCTATACAGTCACTAGAAACCAGTTACATCAGAGTGCAGCCTATCCAGTCACTAGGAGCTAGTTACATCAGATTGCAGCCTATACAGTCACTAGGAGCTAGTGACATCACTGAGAATGCAGCCTATCCAGTCACTAGGAGCCAGTTACATCAGAGTGCAGCCTATACAGTCACTAGGAGCTAGTGACATCACTGAGAATGCAGCCTATACAGTCACTAGGAACCAGTTACATCAGAGTGCAGCCTATCCAGTCATTAGGAGCTAGTGACATCACTGAGAATGCAGCCTATCCAGTCACTAGGAACCAGTGACATCAGAGTGCAGCCTATCCAGACACTAGGAGCTAGTGACATCACTGAGAATGCAGCCTATCCATTCAAGGAACCAGAGTGGGTACATAGTGGACTGGCTGCATTCTCATGAATTATGGTTCAGTACCACAAATGGCGGTCTCCAGTTTATGCAGGTAACAGATAGGATATTTACTAAAAGAAACATTCAACATAAAATCTTGCAAAGAGATTTACAACCTAATTCTGTCTAGTAGGAAGATAGGGCCCTGGTTTATCACTGTGAGACTGCAATAACAGCCAACACTAACCTACAAACTGTAACATCTCAGCTCAGGGCTGGCTTCTCAGTGACAGGACGCTGGGCTGCCGAGACTTACAGCGAACCCAGGTGATTCAGGGGGGAGTCCAGGAGACTATGCCTGCTCGGATATAAATAATAGGTCCCCTCAGACAAGCCCCTTCCGTCTCAGTGGCCCTGGTAGGACGAGGCGTTAGGGCAATCAAACCAAAGCATTGCCTCCTCGGATTGTGCCAGGACTGCACCCAATGTCTGTATGTACCCTGTGCTGCCAGCTCCTAGGCTAGGAACAGGAGGTGGTGTCCTCTAGTTACATCTGTCAGAGGGCATTACCCACATTAACAGGCAAACACTGCACAAATACATACCCACATACACTCGCTGCACAGATATACACCCCCACCGACAGATTTATTGCTGAGACATACACCCCCCCATGAAGCAGATAAATACCACCACAACTGTCGGACATTGCACAGAACTTGCCTCCCCATTGCACAAAGCTACCCCCCACTGCCGGACATTGCAGAGAACTAATCACCTCTACTGGACATTGCAGAGAAATACCCCAACTGCCTGACATAGCATAGGAACACCCCAACTGCCAGACATAGCATAGGAACACCCCAACTGCCTGACATAGCATAGGAACACCCCAACTGCCAGACATAGCATAGGAACACCCCAACTGCCAGACATAGCATAGGAACACCCCAACTGCCAGACATAGCATAGGCACACCCCAACTGCCTGCCATAGCATAGGAACACCCCAACTGCCTGACATAGCATAGGAACACCCCAACTGCCGGACATAGCATAGGAACACCCCAACTGCCGGACATAGCCTAGGAACACCCCAACTGCCGGACATAGCCTAGGAACACCCCAACTGCCGGACATAGCCTAGGAACACCCCAACTGCCTGACATAGCCTAGGAACACCCCAACTGCCTGACATAGCCTAGGAACACCCCAACTGCCTGACATAGCCTAGGAACACCCCAACTGCCTGACATAGCCTAGGAACACCCCAACTGCCTGACATAGCCTAGGAACACCCCAACTGCCTGACATAGCCTAGGAACACCCCAACTGCCTGACATAGCCTAGGAACACCCCAACTGCCTGACATAGCCTAGGAACACCCCAACTGCCTGACATAGCCTAGGAACACCCCAACTGCCTGACATAGCCTAGGAACACCCCAACTGCCTGACATAGCCTAGGAACACCCCAACTGCCTGACATAGCCTAGGAACACCCCAACTGCCTGACATAGCCTAGGAACACCCCAACTGCCTGACATAGCCTAGGAACACCCCAACTGCCTGACATAGCCTAGGAACACCCCAACTGCCTGACATAGCCTAGGAACACCCCAACTGCCTGACATAGCCTAGGAACACCCCAACTGCCTGACATAGCCTAGGAACACCCCAACTGCCTGACATAGCCTAGGAACACCCCAACTGCCTGACATAGCCTAGGAACACCCCAACTGCCTGACATAGCCTAGGAACACCCCAACTGCCTGACATAGCCTAGGAACACCCCAACTGCCTGACATAGCCTAGGAACACCCCAACTGCCTGACATAGCCTAGGAACACCCCAACTGCCTGACATAGCCTAGGAACACCCCAACTGCCTGACATAGCCTAGGAACACCCCAACTGCCTGACATAGCCTAGGAACACCCCAACTGCCTGACATAGCCTAGGAACACCCCAACTGCCTGACATAGCCTAGGAACACCCCAACTGCCTGACATAGCCTAGGAACACCCCAACTGCCTGACATAGCCTAGGAACACCCCAACTGCCTGACATAGCCTAGGAACACCCCAACTGCCTGACATAGCCTAGGAACACCCCAACTGCCTGACATAGCCTAGGAACACCCCAACTGCCTGACATAGCCTAGGAACACCCCAACTGCCTGACATAGCCTAGGAACACACCAACTGCCTGACATAGCATAGGGACACACCAACTGCCTGACACATTCCAGAAAAATACCCCCAGTGCCGAACAAACTGCAGAAAAATACCCCCCAATACTGCCGGACAGATTGTAGGGCGTAATAGGAACAGATACCCACCAGACACTCCCAATGCCCACCATACACTGCCTAACTTAGGCCTAAATAGCAGGCACATACCACAAAATGACCCCACCATAAAAAAAATTGTGGGTGATGCATCACTGTACATTGGAAATGCTTTCCCACAACTGCCCAGCATGGTATCCACTTGTTCCCATATCCACCCCCCCCCCCCTCCCCCCCCTTATCATATTGTGCAATACACAAGGCATTAGTGTGTTTATGTTACCATACTGTCAGTGCGCATTACACATAACACTAACTAATGCCAGGTTGTAAGTGATAACCCCCCCCCCCCCCCTCAGTGTGAGAGCCAGTGAGCAGGGAGCACAGAGCAGGATGTAGTGATAACAAACCCTCCTCCTACAATGGGGGTCTCTGGGTAGGGTGCTGAACCTATGACTGTCACAGGAAGACTGGCTATACAGAGATTACATGAGCTTTATCTTGTTCCCGCACATCTGGGCAAGCTGAATTTGGCAATGGTGTTTACGCTTATTAAAAAGCCATTTTAGGGCAGATCATTTTCCAGTATGAAATGAAGCATTAGTTACTTTGTCAGGAAAAGATAAGAGGACAGATACCGGAGCAATTACAGTAGGGAAATGTTTTCTTTAAACTTCTGTAGTGCAGCCCAGATAGCAACAATTATACAACTTTGTGGCCATTTCATGGATTGTCCTCTTCAGGGGCCTATCCATTAGCAGATATAATGAACGATATATCGTTCAATCGTTCATTTTATCTGCTAATGGATAGGCCCTGAACGATGATAGATGCGCACTCCCGCGGACGATAAATCGCATCTATCATCTCTCCAACATGTTGGTCAATTATCGCATATAGCTGTACGATATTAGCAATATCTGGCAGTTTATATATGCGGTAAACAACAAATGACGAAAGATATTAGTAGCAGCTACAGAGCGCTGCCGAGAATCCACTCCCTGAATGATGTCATGCAATATCGTTCGCCAAAATCTGTCATTACATGACAGAGATCGTTCAACACAGCCAGCGGAATTTTCAAGGGATATCTTTTGTCTTTCAATCGCTCAGAAATACATCTGCTAGTGGATAGGCCCCTTTACTTTAGAGATATTTGTTCTACTATAGAGACGCAACTAAACAACGTCTGGGTCAATATTTATATCCCCCGGTACCTTACACCATACTAGTAACGGTCGGCAAATCGGCTGATCGTTACCATACACTAGCAATCTACAGCCCCAATTGGTAGGTAAAATTCAGCAACGTGATTTAGATTCCAATTTGGTGGAAATTGGCGAACCCCGTACATTGCAGATATTTTTACACAATCATCTGTAAAAAGGGGAATTGCCCCAAACGATTGCTGATGTATGGGTCCCATTACTGCGACAATGTGTGCGCCCATTTTCTATAGAATCATTGTAGCCTTTGGCGTTCGTATTCCTTTACGCTGCCATTGCAGGAAGCAGCCGGGAGAGCAATGGCGCCAATTATGGATTATTTTCTCTCCGTGGTCTTTCGGCCCCGATACAGGTAGTTAGTTTTCCAAACAGTAATTTCTTGTTTGAAAAGCATGGAAAAAAAAAAAAAACAATCATAGAAAGGGTTAATATCAGTGTAATGTAGCCTGGTCTTTACAAGGTTAACATCTGGGGCCAGGCAGCCCCTGCATTTACACCAAACCTCCAGCCCCCTCTATAAATAGTCTCTCTCCTATTATGTGAAATGTGCTGTCCTGCCTTCATTTAATATTCAACATGATCCGGCTATTAACCCACTTCTGCTCATTAGTAACTGAGGACATTTGCACTCTGCACAGTGTGTAACTTTCTGTGAGCAGTCTGCATGAACGAGAATGGCAGCTACACAGGATACATTTTATACGTGTTTTCTGGATGGGCTAAGAGTTGGCCAACGTCTCATACTGGGTGCAGAGTTCCCCCCCACTGCTGTACAAGTGCATACGGACAGACCTGACACAGGGCCTGATTCAGAGCCACTTGTTCGTTCCGAGCGATGTTTGCCCAACTGCGCATGCGTACGGATCGTAATACGCATGCGCGAACCACTTATTGCGGCCGAAAATCGTTTGCTCGCTAAATAGCGAATGCCTGCTAATATGAGTGACAGGAGGAGGCGTATGTGGGTGGTAACAGGGGAAGGTGCTTGAAAACGGGGAGTGGAGATCTGAACGCAGGCGTGCTTAAAGGTCAAAACGGGCGCTTTATGGGTGTGCATAATTAATACAGCAGCGTCATTGACCACGTCACTGGGTTATTTTATAGTCAGAACTGCTCGCATGATTGCGGTAGGAAAAACCAAAGACAAGAATAGCGAGCAGTTCATACGCTGGTCGATGTACTCGATTAATCTAATAAATAGCGGACATGACGTAGGATGCGAGCGGCCAGGGGGCGTAGTTTCCAAAAAAACGACCGCAAGTTTTGTTCGCTCGTTCAGACCTAGAGGCGTGAACAGACCTCAAAGAGCGAACGGTTCATTTGAATAGCCACCCCTATTTTCAGAACGAACGACCGCAAATAGCGTCCGGCTCTGAATCAGGCCCACAAAACCTTTACCGGGGGGCAGCAAAGCAGCCAGATTATTGCAGTGAACGGAAAGATCTCCTCCTCCCCTAGAGGTCAGACAGGAATATAGATCAGGGAAGTCCAATTAGTGGCCCCCTCGATGCTTTCTTGTGTGTCACTCACCGTCCTTAAAAGCTCTATATAGTCTGTATAAGATCTTTTCTTGGCCTACAGAACCTAAAATCCAGCCCCCTTCATGGAAACACTTAGACATGAGTGATTTTTAGGTGAGCCAGTCCATGCTACAGAGATAGTGCAAAGACCAGCACATTTACTGGCCTAGAAAGGGACATGACACATACAGGCAAAAAGGACGGCCGTCTTTACCTTTATCCATTCACATCATTATTACCCCATTTCCACCAAACGTATAACCCGGGATATTGCAGGGCAACCTGGGCTGAAGTTTGGTGTGAAAGGGGGGGGGACATAGGGGACACATGTACCGGGCCCCGAGACTGCGAGGGACCCCAGCATCCCCCCAGAATCCCTGGAGCCCAGTTCATGTGTCCCACTAGCCTCTGCTGTATTCAGCAGGAGACACAGGAGAGGGAGGCCGGCTGCCTGGAACAATAAAGTTCTGTTTTGACCCAGGTCAGTGCGTGTGAAATCATGACATCACGCCGTTGGGTCAGATAGAACAGGAGCAGGCTGCAGGTAAGTGGTGGTCGGGTGGTGGTTGTGGGGGCTGGGGAGACACGGTTCGGGTGTTGGTTGGGGAAGCGGGAGATGAATTGGCAGATGGGATGGATATGAAAGCACAGGGCTGGAGAAGCGCTGGGGCTGTGAGGTACAGGGGCTGAGGCTGAGAGACACCTGAGCTGTGAGACGCAGGGGCTGAGGCTGGGAGACGCAGGGGCTGAGGCTGGGAGACGCAGGGGCTGAGGCTGGGAGACGCAGGGGCTGAGGCTGGGAGACGCAGGGGCTGAGGCTGGGAGACGCAGGGGCTGAGGCTGGGAGACGCAGGGGCTGAGGCTGGGAGACGCAGGGGCTGAGGCTGGGAGACGCAGGGGCTGAGGCTGGGAGACGCAGGGGCTGAGGCTGGGAGACGCAGGGGCTGAGGCTGGGAGACGCAGGGGCTGAGGCTGGGAGACGCAGGGGCTGAGGCTGGGAGACGCAGGGGCTGAGGCTGGGAGACGCAGGGGCTGAGGCTGGGAGACGCAGGGGCTGAGGCTGGGAGACGCAGGGGCTGTGAGACATAGGGGCTGAGGCTGGGAGACACTGGGGCTGTGAGACATAGGGGTTGAGGCTGGGAGACACGGGCTGTGAGACATAGGGGCTGAGGCTGGGAGACACTGGGGCTGTGAGACATAGGGACTGGGGCTTTGAAACATAGGGGCTGGGTGGCCAACCTACATGCACTTTACCAACTGGAAGGTGACATGGGGCCCCAAAAACATGTGTGCCGGGCCCCGAAATTTCTGTTGCCGGCACTGTATCCAGGAATTCGACACGGTCCCGTGTAACGGTTATCCGACCCGGGTCACGCAAAAAGCCGCTGATTGGAGCACTCAGAGATGTCATCTCCAGGCGCCCAGACAGCAAGGCTAATTCTGCAGATGCAGGAGTCAGGGAGCTGCTGGCAATAAGGGGAGAGGGAGAGATCCGCAAACAAATGACAGGTACTGTACAAGATGCGACTATATCACAGGTTCTCAAACTCTGTCCTCAGAACCCCAAACAGCGCATGTTTTCCAGGTCTCCTCACAGAATCACAAGTGAGATAATTAGCTCCACCTGTGGAACTTTTAAAATGTGTCAACGAGTAATGAATTTACATGTGCACCTGCTGGGTGACCTGGAAAACATGACCTGCGTGGGGTCCTGAGGACAGAGTTTGAGAACCTCTGGACTATATACAAGAACAGTGCACAGATCCGGCAGCACTCAGGAACTCTGGGCTATACACGGATAACGTTGGCCCTGATTAATGCGCTGCAGTGAGCAGTCACCACCCACTTTTTATGTGCTCATCTTTGTAAAGCTGCAAAAACACACACACAAGTTGTGCAGGGTATACAGTGTGAACGGGGTCTACCCGGGAATAACCCGGGTCCAAGGTGCAGTGTGAAAGGGGTCTGACCCGGCTGTGACAAGGGTCGGAATAGTGTCCGATAATCGGGGTCAGATCCCGGAATTTTGTTGGAAAAGGGGTATTCGTGTTCTGTCCCGTTACTTCCCAAACACAATATTTCTCACTCAAAATGCCCAGCTATCGCTTTTTCTACGTTACAAGAAACCTCCTAAACTACCTGCAAGTTTCCCCCAGCATAAAAGCACACAATCCACTCTCACCTCAACATGGCATTGAACCAAGATGTCAGGGGAACACAGCTGTCAATCTGATGGCACAAATAGTGCTTTACACTGGCAGCCAGGATCCCCAGATGGGCAGAGTGACCCACCAGGGCATAAAACTTAATGCTGCTTGTCAATGACAACCTGCAAACAAGTTACAGAAGCTTTGGCAAAACCATCAATCTCTGCAACATGAAAAGTAAAGTATGTATGAGTGATGCTGGTGGTAGAGTATTGGAAAATATAACAGAATATTATATATTTAAATAGGACACAATATTTTATAGGGAGAGCTCTGTGGAATTTATATTGATTTAACCTGCAAAGTATTGCAGCATAGGGTGAACAAAACTGATGCAACTGTCATCCGTAGGTGATGTATAGATGGAGAAAATCACTTCTAATTGTATTTAACACTCACTATAAACATTGAATGAGCAAGTCTGCCATCTAGTGGATATATACCTAACTTCATGCAAGTGATTCCCCAGAAACAATTATACACAGTGTATTAGTACTCCGTACTCTTATAATAGATACAGAAAGGAGAGGCCTGCTCTCTCGGTCACACAGAAGAGGGCGAGTACATATAACAAATCGTTCACTTTATTTCTGATGACATCTTATACATTAACTCTTACAGTAAAAGGTTCGGTTACATAGCAACCTGTTGCCACTCATCGTCAGACACGCGACACATCGAAATTTCCTATCGCAACATTTGTCCATCAGAACTTTCTTGGTTTTATATTAAGACATATTTAAAAGCATTGGCCCAGCATTTAAGCTCAGACAGAACAAATGAGATATACACTGAATACTGCAATGAGAATATATATATATATATATATATATATATATATATATAAAATGGGAATAGATTTAAATATTGACACTATTAGCAGCTACCTCAAACACTGAAATACTCAGGACATTGCAAAGGACCGTCTTTAAAAATGGCAAAATTAAAATATATATATAAAAAAAAAAAAACACCACAAGAGAGGGGACACTAAAAGGTGAAGACGCGCAGTCCTCTATACACCGAGAAGAGATGAACTGTATGTAGAAATGTAACTTTTTGGTTGAGTACTGGGTCATTGCTAAAAATACAACTGCTTCTAAAACACAAACATTTAAGGAATCTTCTTCAGAAAAATATTTTGGCTAGAACCAGGGTTGCATAAAATTGGATTTTTAAAATAAATAATAATAATAATAAAAAAAAAAAAAAACCTGATTTGATTAAATAAGTTGTTTTAATTAAATTTTTTTTTTTTTAGTAAACGTTTAAGAATTTAAAACGTTTACTTAAAAAAAATTGTTTAAAAAAAAATCCTATTTAAATCCCAAAAAACTGATTTAAATCAAAGAAGTCAGTTTTTGATTTTTATTTTATTTTTTTTTAAATCCAATTTTATGCAACCCTGGCTATAACTGTGTTTATGCCGAATGAATGCAACATGGAACAACAGAGTGTAAAAGAAGATAAGACACATAAAAACAGCGTCACCCGATAACAAGAGTATAATAGTTTTATCAAGGGCGTGGGAACTTCATACACATAGATCTTGTATGAATTAAAAGTAAAATATAGTCATGGGTTTACCGGTTCATTGGCTCTGTCCTCATTGACCATTTATATAATTCATTATGATTACTCTACGTCTGTCTATTATTACTGGTGCAATATAGATCTCTATTAACGGACTTGTAGAAAGGCACTGGGAACGTGTTCAGATCCATACATGTTACACAGTATGAGGTTCTCCATAATCACCCGTGACCAGCAGCAAAGCCCCCAAGTTGAGGTATTGGAGTTTAACGAAAAGAGAAACATTTGTGGTACATACACTCCAGTTTACCAACCAAACCAGTCAAAAGGACTCTGCTTCTGATTACAGTGTAACGTGACCGGCACAACTCAAGGCCCACACCTTGTATGGGAAACACGACCTTCAGTCCAAGTCCCCTGAAGCGGCTTTTTGTAATGCCATAAAAATGTCAACTATTAAAAAAACACAAATAATTCAATACTTACTTTAATGATTAAAAAAAAAAGAATATGGCAAGACGGCTAAGAGTGAATACAGTACGTCACAGAAACAAAAAAAGTCTTTGCAGGCAACACTGGCTGGAAATAGTAAAAACACTTAATGGGTAAAAAACTTATCTAAAGTATATACACATTATCTAATTGGGCTATGACGGCGGCCATTTCGTCTCTCAAGGATGAACGTCATCATTCATTACTTTACTAGGTTTGATGACAACACACAAATAGATATGCAAAAATGAAACATTTAAAAAAAAAAATAAAATTACAATATTTCTTTGAAAATGAAAGTATAAGCTATGTCCAATGTGGAATGTACTTACAGCAAATACGTTATCAGGGCTCTACAATAAAATTCTTTTTATAAAAACACTATTTGCCCCCAAACATACAGCCCCGCTCGCCAAGGACAAGATCTTCAAACAGAGCGGGGGGACAATTCTTCCAAATATCAGACAGGCATTTTCAAATAGACCAAAAACTCATTCACATGTTCAACAGCAAACCCTGGCGGGGAAATAAAATTGGGCAGATGTCTGTAGAAGCCTAAAAGTCCTTACGAAGGACAAGATTCATTTGTTGAATTTTAAAGGGTACCCAATGGCTTTTTCCAGGCACTCTACTAAAGACCCCGCGGAAAGAAAGTCTCTCTCCACTTCAACAAACTTTATGTAGATGGTCTTAGGGGACACCCCAGGCTCCACCTTGCAGTTCTGCGCTAAGAATCCGTTGATACTAGCCCACTCTTTGCTTTGGTTCTTTATGGTGGACTGAAAATGGAAAAACAAGCACTGCTGTAACGTTATGCTCTCGGCAATTCCAAGGTAGCAATAGTTAATTTTAGGAGTTATTGTATCGGATTTCGAGGCAAGCGCTGTAGGACTTTCACAATTCCCATCATTGACTAAATCGACAACTGCGTTGTCAGCCACGGGCTTATTCCTCAGGTCCTCATAGCCGATGGCGTAGAGACCTGGGCACTTTGGAATACCACCAGGCAAGAGGTACTGGACTATGTCCCCCCCGATGGGCTTGGAGTGAGCTATGGGAATCCAGTCAGTCTCCATGTGCAGCTCCAGACACCGCGCTTCACTAATCGTAATTTCCAAAAACTTGTAATAAACATTTTTCCAATTCATCTTCTGCACTCTGGTCATAACCACCCGGCCTTCCGGCTTCTCCGGATTGAAGTACTCTCGCAGGCGCTTTCCCAGGGGAACTTGGGAACTTATTTCTGCATAATGGTATCGAATATCCTCTTTCCACCGCGTGTTGTAACCGATGCCAAAAATTGCTAGTTTGTTAGAGAGGTGCAACCTGGAAAAGTCTGTCCAGCTTTGAAAGAGCTCCCATTTCAGCTGGACGGACTCCAAAATGTGCATAATAGTCTGCAGAATCTCTCTTTTCCTGCAAATAGAATACATTCATTTTAAAACACACAACATATTGTGGACTATGTAGCAAGCATATTCAAATACTGTAACTTTTTACTATACAATTCAGAAAAATGTATTTACCATACACAGGGCCTGCCCCCACAATTACTGTCCACATTGCAGGTACTGACTGCCGGAGCTAGTGGCTTCCTACCGCGCCAGCACCATCCTCCACATCATCTATCTGACATCAGGGAATTCACGCTGCCACACGGGAAGCGATTAGAGCTGACAGTTTGTTCCCTGACATTATATGTGATGTGGCAGGATGGGGGGGGGACCTCTTATACCTTTACACAGTTCGGCTAGTTCAGAAACAGCACGAAGACAGCTTAGGCAGACTAAAGTACCCGTCAGCACTGTTTGATGGGAGAGTTGTGCAGAAAATATAATAGACTATAGAGAACAAAACAGAAGTAAAGGACATGCACTTTAAATTTAAATCAAAATGTAAGACTTTAGTAACTCAATTAAACTACTAAGCATATATAGAAATGGGCATCACAGCTGGATCTCCGCATGAATAACTGCCAACATCTAAGGAGTCACAGAGTCATTACAACAGGTGTAAAATTGGGATCCTAAATGGCTTAAAAGGATTGACAATGACAGCATAAATGGATTCATACTAGTTCAGTTACTATTTCAGTCTACCGTTAGTAACAATAGGATGACAATGGAATGACAGTCCCTGACAGTCCCCCCATCTCTTGGTTAGAGAATTTCAGCTCTTATGTTTTTATAAGGGTCATTTCTTTAGGATTCTTCACAGAGCAAGGAAACCCAACACAGAGCACTCCCATGGACAGCACCAAGCCAGAAGCTCTACCCGTAGTGTTCCAAACTGAAAGTGACCAGAGCAAACTGCTGGCATCTGACCTGTCACCAGGCACCGTGATTAGTAACTGCACCCTAGTATCATCACCCTAAGCAGGAGTCAGTAACCCCAAGCACACGTGCCAGATGTAGGATCGGATGCAGGGTTGTGCCGTTGAGCTGGTGAATGTGGGGGTGAGACCTGTGGGGTGAGGGAAAGGGTGAGGACCTGTGGGTGCATCAGATGACCGCCTCTGCCCTATGCGTGCATCAGATGACCGCCTCTACCCTATGCGGGGAGGTCACAGTCCGTGCGCTCCAGGGAGGGCCAGAGGAGGAAGTTTGCTGTCCAACTGCTTTGCATGGCCTCCAGTATAAAAGGGAAGGGTGAAATTTGGCTGACATGAGGAGGGCATTTACGCCTTTAAGCACAGGTATAGAAGGGCTCACACAGGAAACTCGGGCTCGTCATGCTTGTTTTTTTTTATGTCATTTATGCTGGTCTCATTTATTTTTACTACGTCTAAAGATTTTTTTAATTTTTAAACTTTTGTAACGCCCAATAGCGAAGAGCCTGATAGCTCTGCCCTGCACAATAACGATAGAAAATCTGGCGATACCTGGACCCAATACAGACGACACTGGATTTTAGAGTAGCAGGGTATAGTCTACCTGGACCTCCCGTACCCTGCCATTGGGCCTCCTCAGCACATAGATAATTCCAGCCATTACTCTACCATGAACAGGACAAGGGTCCCGTAAGTATTTTGTGCCCCTACGGTGGTCAGTCTTCGAGCGTGCAGGCTCCATCGAAAAGGAATGCAAAACGTTCACTTGAAATTATAGAGCCGCCACTCGGTAGTAAATCCCCGGCAGCCGATCGGCAAATGGCTAAGTAGTCATATATTTTATGGTTCCCCTTTTCATATACTCTCTAATTAAACTGAAATTGTGAAGAGGCCACTTACTGTATATCCTCCACAGAGTCTCTGTTCTTCGGGGGTCTCTTCGGAACACTGATCTCCTCTGAAAGAGAAAGATGAAGACGAGTCAGAGAGGAAAGAACGACAGAGTCTCTCACAGAAACACTGTAGCCTTCATGTCCCGATATTGGGGTGAACGTGATAAGTGTCCTAAGGTTGCTGCCACTACGCTCCACCTGAGCCCTATGACGGCACAGCAGCCACTATAATAAAACTGGCCTTAGACACGAAAATCATTTGCACTTTGAAACAGCGGCACAACGGAAATGATTCCATAATTCAAATCAAGGGGAAGTAATGAAAAACAAAAAAGTGCATTTTTAAAAAGGTAGCTCCCATTGCTCATTCCCTACCCCACCACCTTCCCCAATGCAGGAGAGGCCAACTAACCAATGAGACCTGAGCAAGTACCAGGCAGAAATGATTCACGAGTCAGCGGGACCCTCTCAAATTTTGGAGTCAGGCTCCGTACACTCCTGCAGTGGGCTACGACTGTGGTCAAACCTCGCAGAACACGGACAGAAGAGAGACGGTAGGGAGAACTTTTCTCTATGGTAAATTATTTACAATTATCTTGTGCCCGGTATAAGAGAGGTCTGCGTATAGATGCGGAAAGGATGAGTGTGAGCTACCTGGCAGAAACCGCTACACCTATTACTACAGGAAACATTTTATTCTTACCAATTGGGAAAATGCTTTTAGCTGTGAACCTGATCTTATATATTTTCAATTCAGCGATTGCTGTTCTTTAATATCCTACAGGGTATAAGCAAGATGAAATTCATTCTAGAGACGGAACTTGGAGAAATTGCAATTTCCTTATGTCTAGGAGCAGCCCGTTAGTTTCACACAAGACAAAGCGCAAAGCGAATAGAATATGACCACACACTTCCCTGCAATCATTTCTGTGACTTGTAGACTTAATAAGCACTGCAGCAGAAAATACCAATAAACTAAAGGATTTTGTCACCATTTTCAGCTCCTTCTCCTCCTATGTAAGAGGTGGGATTGTGTCTCAGTGCTCCTCTGCACCATCCCATATGCACGCAAACGTTCACTACCCCAACAAGCAGGCATACTAATATAGAGATAAGTGATAGGGGGAATAATATTACAGTACCGTCATTAGGGGGACACGGCAGTGGCTGCTTCTGGACCACCCAAGGCGCTAAAAGAAACAAAATATATATAGAGAAAATAAAGAAATGAAAATATACCTTGCATGATGGCTCAGAGCTTTGGGAAGCATTTTTCTGCATATAATTAATATTCATGAAAAATGTAAAATGGGCTAAAGGATTCCAGAAAAAGTTTAATTTTACAGAACATCTACCCCCTCCCAGGTTGGCCCCTCCCACTAACGCACCCCTGTCGGCACAGTCAGCTACCCCCTTCTCCAGGGCTCAGCATCATAGGGCGATGTAAAAGAGTACACCAACCATTGTAGCGATATTATCACGCTGACAGGACGACAATGGAGGCCGTGTGACCAGCGCTATCAGGGCACGGCATAAACCTACACCTCCTAACACCTCAGCAGGAGCCAGCTGCTCAGGGAATATCAGGGACTCCCAAACACTCAACCGTGGTTATGAAGCGCTTCGCAGTAATGACACTGTCAGCTGGCGTAACAATGTTTTACATGAGAATGATCGGCTAATTTACAGACACTTCGTGCACTACATATAACCAAATCTGCAATAGACAGAGCGCAGCCTCTGATGCAGGGCGCGGATGTACCAGCCAATCATACTGGGTCTCTGCACTCAATGGTCTAAGGCCCAAATGCACAGATACATTGGGTTACAATGAGCAAATCTGCATACACTTCCCTAACGTACAAGAGTCAGCAGCGACCTCACACATCAAATTGTTATTGGTCATTTTTTGTACTCTAAAAACACCAGGGGCCAAAGTTACTAAAAGTGAGAGTTTTTAGAAGTGACGATGTTACCCACAGCAACCAATCAGATACTAGCTATTATCTTCTAGAAGGCGCTAGTTAAAGGTTACCTCTCACTTTAGTGAATTTAGCCCCAAGAGTGTGGAAACTGGGTGATCCTTACCTTAGATATTCCTTTTAATGTTGTAATTAATGTGGTCTTTGCATGAATATATAGGAAAAGATCAGTGTACGCTGGAAAAAGGTTTGTTATGTACATCAGAGTGAATATTGCACTCCCCTTCTATTTATGGTAAAATTGCATTGGACAATATTGCACCGTTGCCCGTCAATTTCACCTTCACGCCGGCTGATGCCAGGGTTGAAATAAATGTCCAAAGCGAACAAAATCAGACTAAAGTGCCGGCCGTGAGGCTTTGCCGACTTAGCGTGACGCCAACAGCCTCACGCCAGTTCTCACGACTAAACACCTACCGTCAATCTCCGACTTAAATGCTTCCCGGTAAAGTAAACGGCGCGCTGAATTGAACCGCCCCCAAGGTGAGTAATGCACCAGACTATCGACGGTGACTATATCATATCCACACTGGTATACACAATGGTATCCATTTCTGTACATGTTCTTGAGAGCCATTGGGAAAGCAGCGGGAGATAGGACACCCCAGAAAATGTCCACCAACGACGGAGTGCGGTACAATAGCGTCCAATGGGATTTTACCATAAAAAGAAGCAGAGTGCAATATTTGCATCAAAATAGTTTTCCACTGTACACTATGGGGGTCATTCAGACCCGCTCGTGAGCGCCAGTACGCTCGCAAGCGGGTCGATGTTCCCCCACTGCGCATGCGCACGACGGAGGGAGCTCAGTCGTGCGCATGCGCGAGACCTGGCGAGCGACGGGCTCTCCATCGCTCCGGGTCTCGCACCAAAGGGGACGTGCTGTCGATGTTGATTGACAGCACGCCCCCTTTGGTGGGCGTGCCGGGGGCGCCTACCGTCTCAAGCCGGCCCCACTGACATCACTAGTGATGTCAGTGGGAGTGATTTTGGCTCTGATAGAGCCAAAATCACTCCAGGGCCTGCGGCAGCGAGACCCTACCGCAGGGTCTCCGTCGCAAGCCCGATGGTCGCGATGGTCAAGACCATCGCGACCATCATCATGGACGCTTGCTATAGCTGTGGGTGGTAACCCACAGCTATGCGATCGTCCATGAGGACGCTCCAAAAAAATGTAGGACGGCCCTGATTCAGAGCGAGCGCTCTGGTGAGAGCGTTCAGCTCTGAATCAGGCCCTATGATCATGTCTTATATTTCCCCATAAATTCAGCGATAGACAACATTAATATTGAAGAAATTTTAAGGAATAAATTAGGTTTAGGATGACCCCCAATTTTCCCATAAACTGTTAGGGCATAGTGGCTGATTTGTTCCCTTTGCTGATCCCCATCAGTCCCTCGGGCACTAGTCACGCTTGGATTTTCAGTAATCATTGAGTGTGTCTTCTCACCTTATATTTTTATAACATGCTAAACGCTACCTGCCCAAACTGCTTACATCTAACCGGGTGGCATTAGACAACGTCGTCCTTACTGGTTCTCCAACACACAGAGTAAGATCCAACCAGATTTGGTGCAATGGCATTTTATGATAAATGTGTAAAGGCCAATTTATATGTTCGACAACTCCCTGATGTAATGTGTGTTGCCAGCAGTTACACAACACACAGTATTTTGTGGCTGCATGCGCTTAATGGTGATAAGAAGCTACAGTCAGCGCTGCCCGCCATGTTCTGCCTAGTACATGACCGGCACACTAAAACAGAGGACCTGCGCGTGTGTTCGGTGGGAACCCCGTCTAATGATACTGGTGAAAAACACAAAAGGTGGCCGAGTGCATAGGAAGCCGATTCTAACCATAGTCCGGCTGTGAAACAAAGCAAAACTGGTAGGCGGCAGTAGCCGTAAAAACACTTCAGTTTGCGCCAGTTTTTATAACTACATTCAAACTGCGGTTACGTTTACACCCGCTATACACATACACACACATATACACACACACATATATACACACACCAGTGGTCCAGTAGAACCGTTGTTTCACTTTACACAGAGAAATGTTATTGGACAATAAACCTCTCTTATAAATCTTGTAACAAATAGAGACATTGTTGGGACACACTTTGGCAGAACTCACCTGGCTCTTCCGGCCTCTTCCCAATCTCTTCCACTGCCTCGTTGCCCGCGGTGAAGACTCCGGACTGCAGCTCTGTCTGTTTGCGTAGCTCGCCGGCATTGGGGTATGGCGCAGGTGCCAAGTATGAAATGTTAGATTTTTCTACTCCTGTGCAAGTGTGAGAATGTTTTATGCCATTTTCTGTTAACTAGACTACAAACGCCTTATAGGTAACACTATTTAGTTTTTTTTTTAAATAAAATACTGAAAACATGTGAATTAATATTCTGAGTAAAGTACAGTCTTGTAATGTAACCATATATAACAGGACAGCAAGTGGCCTGGATTCAGGATGGGGCGATGTTTATGCAGTTTGGATCTCTGTTATAGGTCAGACTATAGTAGGAAACAGACTAATCTGATCTCCCCATCTAAGAGAAATCCTGGTAATAGTGATAGCAGTTGGCATCTTACCCAAATCCTCCCCTGGGAAGCCTTGGACCTCCTGGCTGTGGTTTCCCCAGTCCTCCTGTGAATAGTCCTCCATGGTACTACCGTCCGATTCCATTTCCTGGTACAAGCCGCTGCTGTTGATGAGTACGGGTTGACAGGGCTGCGTGTCCCATCCCCCTTGTCCAAACACCCGCTCCAGCTGCTCAAACGTATAACTGCTCTTCCGTTTCCCAACACCGCGCTCTTTTACTCGGCTGTAGCACCGGCGAAGAGTCTGAAACAAAGAGAGAGTGTTTATAATACCCAAATCTGAGCTGTCCAGCGCTACACGGCACATCAGGAGACAGTGGCGAGGTATTCCAGGCGGCAGGAGCGGCAATGTACAGTAATACGGCTGCACTCCAGTCACACGCACTGCACAACGACACGCCATTGCTTGCAGAAATAACGAACGATAAACCATGCAATTTCAACAACGCGGTATTTATGTTGACAGCTGTTCTCTGTCTTCTTAAAACACAGTAGCCCCCTCTACTGGGGTCACAAGGGAAAATACAAGACGGGGGTAGAACCATAGCCCGTATACAGCGCACAGCGCTCTATTGGAAGCTGCGCAGGAACGCCCTGGCAGACAGGAATTTATTTTCTCGCTGGCTGTCATTTACATGAGTGCGGCCACTATTCTCGTATACCGTAAAAACCACTGTACAAATCACCATGCAGGATTTCAGCACTCTGACCCCATTTAAATGAACCTTCACCTTATGCTCAGCTAGAATTAGTTTATTGACTCATACCATCATTGGACTGATCACAGCAGCACAAAGTATTTTAGTCAGTATGCTTATCCCGTGAAAGGCAGCAACAGAGTTATGTACCGGAGTAAGTAGTGGCTTCCAGCTGCACAGAGTATATCAGGAGATGAGTGATGTGTTAAGCTGGCCATGCACCTGCACGACCAGCATTTACCCACGACTCACCATCCGACTCCCCGAAGCTCCCTGGCGGTCCCGGCAGCATATTTGTTGTTTTTCTGAGCACAGGATCTGTCGTATGATCGATCCTGTGCCTCACTAGGGAAACCGTCGTAGAAATTACTTGAATTGCCGCACGATGGATCGCATGAACAAAATAAACGGCACGATCTGCACACGATACGATGGACAAGATGTGCTGCACATCTGATCAGAAGGTCAGATTATAGGAGCTGCGGGAGCGCGCATCGGATCTCATCTTACTAAAATAATACACGATTTTCACAAGATCCATCGTATGACACGTGGAAAATCGGGCAATCGGCCCAAAATTGTGCAGGTGTATGGCCAGTATAAGTGAGGACAGGGCTGCATGTGACAGGGGCAGTGACATGATGTGAGGAGGGGAATGGAGGCACAGACTGATCATTATACAGTGGGAGGAGCAGGGTCCCCAGCAGCACAGAGTATGTCCGGAGGTGAGTGATGTGTCAGTGAGGACAGGGCTGCATGTGACAGGGGCAGTGACATGATGTGAGGAGGGGAATGGAGGCAGCAGGAAGCCACAGACTGATCATATATAGTGGGAGGAGCAGGGTCCCCAGCAGCACAGAGTATGTCAGAACATCAGTGATGTGTTAGTGAAGACAGGGCTGCATGTGACAGGGGCAGTGACATAATGGAGGCAGCAGGAATCCACAGACTGAGAGCTATATAGTGGGAGGAGCAGGGTCCCCAGCAGCACAAAGTATATCAGATATGTAGGGAGACTGTGGTGTCAAATGAAGTTTAGCGCATCCTGAAGGAAAAATAGAATAAATGCACTGAATTCAGGACACTGCTCAGGAATGGAAGTCAAACTTAAAGAGTTTTCATTAAGATTTTGGTTCTAGGCTCATAATATTCCTCCATCCTTAGAGAGTGCAACTTCAGGACTCCAAGGGACTTATTTACTGAATGTCAGGTTCTAAAACCCAGCTCTTCCGATCGTGTTTATGCTTGAAATGTAAGAGTGCAATGCTTTTACTAGTTATGCCTTGCTTGTAAAATCATTGCCATTTTAAATAAACATGATCAGAAGCATCAGATTTTAGACCCTAATGGCTTAATCAATAAACCCCCAGTTTCAATTTTAAAATGGACAGGCTGGAAGAATCCTGCATTATTCCAATATTGGAAAATATATCCACACCCTCCCATTAACCAATATATCCGCATTGAGCCACCCACCTTGTCCACCACTCAAGCTAATAGCGCCCCAGTCCTCAATGTCCAATGACTACACACATTTGCCAATGTTCCCAATCTTCACAGATACACGCCTGTCACACATCCCCGGGTGTTTGAAGCCTCTTCCATGGAGAGACTGGCAGATGCTGCGGTAATTGTTCATGACGGTTCACTTATATTTTAGGCTTAAATGTCAAAACTGCTTCCCGCCACACCTCTATCCGCTGCTCTGTCCCACCCAAATGTCACAACAGCTTCCCGCCCCCTCTCTATCCGCTGCTCTGTCCCACCCAAATGTCAAAACAGCTCCCCGCCCCCTCTCTATCCGCTGCTCTGTCCCACCCAAATGTCACAACAGCTTCCCGTCCCCTCTCTATCCACTACTCTGTCCCACCCAAATGTCACAACAGCTTCCCGCCCCCTCTCTATCCACTGCTCTGTCCCACCCAAATGTCACAACAGCTTCCCGCCCCCTCTCTATCCTCTGCTCTGTCCCACCCAAATGTCACAACAGCTTCCCGTCCCCTCTCTATCCACTACTCTGTCCCACCCAAATGTCACAACAGCTTCCCGCCCCACCTCTATCCTCTGCTCTGTCCCACCCAAATGTCACAACAGCTTCCCGCCCCCTCTCTATCCTCTGCTCTGTCCCACCCAAATGTCACAACAGCTTCCCGCCCCCCCTCTCTATCCGCTGCTCTGTCCCACCCAAATGTCACAACAGCTTCCCACCCACTCTCTATCCTCTGCTCTGTCCCACCCAAATGTCACAACAGCTTCCCACCCCCTCTCTATCCGCTGCTCTGTCCCACCCAAATGTCACAACAGCTTCCCACCCCCTCTCTATCCGCTGCTATGTCCCACCCAAATGTCACAACAGCTTCCCGCCCCCTCTCTATCCGCTGCTCTGGCCCACCCAAATGTCACAACAGCTTCCCGCCCCACCTCTATCCGCTGCTCTGTCCCACCCAAATGTCACAACAGCTTCCCGCCCCCTCTCTATCCGCTGCTGTCCCACCCAAATGTCACAACAGCTTCCCGCCCCCTCTCTATCCTCTGCTCTGTCCCACCCAAATGTCACAACAGCTTCCCGTCCCCTCTCTATCCGCTGCTCTGTCCCACCCAAATGTCACAACAGCTTCCCACCCCCTCTCTATCCGCTGCTCTGTCCCACCCAAATGTCACAACAGCTTCCCACCCCCTCTCTATCCGCTGCTCTGTCCCACCCAAATGTCACAACAGCTTCCCACCCCCTCTCTATCCTCTGCTCTGTCCCACCCAAATGTCACAACAGCTTCCCACCCCCTCTCTATCCGCTGCTCTGTCCCACCCAAATGTCACAACAGCTTCCCACCCCCTCTCTATCCGCTGCTCTGTCCCACCCAAATGTCACAACAGCTTCCCGCCCCCTCTCTATCCGCTGCTCTGTCCCACCCAAATGTCACAACAGCTTCCCACCCCCTCTCTATCCTCTGCTCTGTCCCACCCAAATGTCACAACAGCTTCCCACCCCCTCTCTATTCACTGCTCTGTCCCACCCAAATGTGACAACAGCTTCCCGCCCCCTCTCTATCCTCTGCTCTGTCCCACCCAAATGTCACAACAGCTTCCCGCCCCCCCCTCTCTATCCGCTGCTCTGTCCCACCCAAATGTCACAACAGCTTCCCACCCCCCCTCTCTATCCGCTGCTCTGTCCCACCCAAATGTCACAACAGCTTCCCGCCCCACCTCTATCCACTGCTCTGTCCCACCCAAATGTCACAACAGCTTCCCGTCCCACCTCTATCCTCTGCTCTGTCCCACCCAAATGTCACAACAGCTTCCCGCCTCCTCTCTATCCTCTGCTCTGTCCCACCCAAATGTCACAACAGCTTCCCACCCCCTCTCTATCCGCTGCTCTGGCCCACCCAAATGTCAAAACAGCTTCCCGCCCCCTCTCTATCCGCTGCTCTGGCCCACCCAAATGTCACAACAGCTTCCCACCCCCTCTCTATCCGCTGCTCTGTCCCACCCAAATGTCACAACAGCTTCCCGCCCCCTCTCTATCCGCTGCTCTGTCCCACCCAAATGTCACAACAGCTTCCCGCCCCCTCTCTATCCGCTGCTCTGTCCCACCCAAATGTCACAACAGCTTCCCGCCCCACCTCTATCCGCTGCTCTGGCCCACCCAAATGTCACAACAGCTTCCCGTCCCCTCTCTATCCGCTGCTCTGTCCCACCCAAATGTCACAACAGCTTCCCGCCCCACCTCTATCCGCTGCTCTGTCCCACCCAAATGTCACAACAGCTTCCCACCCCCTCTCTACATCTCCCTTGAAACACCTCTGGTGCAACAACCTCCAATAGCTCTCACAGTAGGTAAGTCCAGGTAGATGGGTAACACACCTATGGATAGGCGAGTATGGTGGTCAGGTTGGTGAGTAAGCCCCTTTAGAGGGCTTCTTTCCGTATAGTACGTTGTACCTACGTTACCCTTCTGGCACTTGGCGTGCGACCAACATTCCTAAATATTCTTGATTTAAACAATTTGGACAATTGTTCCTACACCTCATTACATTCCGTATCTCAAAGCTGAGCGCTTTGTGTTACTTACATCCTTCATACTGAATGGATACTGAATACTCACTGGGATTAAAATTATTCAATTCACTGTAAGCGAGACTTTACTCCAGAAGCCATTAATTGGTCAAGGAACAAGCACTCGCAGCGCACTGCACGAGAACACAGCACACTGACCCCTGACGCGTGCCATAGTGCCAGCATCTTAC
The DNA here is from genome assembly GCA_031769625.1 of Taudactylus pleione. Classification (NCBI taxonomy): domain Eukaryota; kingdom Metazoa; phylum Chordata; class Amphibia; order Anura; family Myobatrachidae; genus Taudactylus; species Taudactylus pleione. Next base: position 5,795,389 of record JAUIMM010000277.1, on the reverse strand, counting down.
TGCTAGTCACCAACCCATTAACTTCACAGTCAACTGACTATTTTAAACTTGTAATTATGTATTGAATAAAATTTAAACTGTTGGAAATCAACATTATTGGACTGTTATTGGGCGCTTTGTATTTATAATACAGGTATAACACCCCCATGTACATAAATGTATAGATAGGGGTTAGTGTGTGTGACAACCCCTATATAATATATAGCAGATATAGAAAAATTTATATGTTATACAGGTTTAACACCCCCTGTATACACATGTATAGATGGTATGGGGTAGTATATATACATGCCCTGAATATTATACATGCCAGGTACAGATAAGTGTATATACTACAGCTTTAACATCATAACCCCTGTATAATATATAGCAGGTATATATAAATGTATATATTATACAGGTATAACATTCCCTGTATATACATGTATAGATGACACAGGGTAGTATATATAACATGCCCTGTATAATATATATGCCAGGTACAGATAAATGTATATACTACAGCTTTAACAACCCCTATGTAATATATAGCAGGTATAGATAAATGTATATATTATACAGGTATAACATCCCCTGTATACACATATATAGATGATATGGGTTAGTATAGGCGACATCCTCTGCGGCATAATATACAGATGTGTCCACATACATCTATCCTCCATGCGATACAAGTTGCGTTGCACATAACGCTTGAGTGCCATGTGACTTGGAAGCGCGAGTGTTTTTGTGCAACTTTTTCTATCCAAATGCATCTAATGCACACAGCAATGCGAATAGGACACACAAGCAGCTCCTGCTTAAAATTATATGTGGCGTGCCTATATTCTGTGTGACTACGGTTGTATCTGCATGGGAAATGCTATGTTACAGTGTCAGCAGCTGTATATGCATGTGAAATGCTATGTTACAGTGTCAGGGGCTGTATCTGCATGGGAAATGCTATGTTACAGTGTCAGGGGCTGTATCTGCATGGGAAATGCTATGTTACAGTGTCAGGGGCTGTATCTACATGGGAAATGCTATGTTACAGTGCCAATGGCTGTATCTGCATGGGAATTGCTATGTTACAGTGCCAATGGCTGTATCTGCATGAGAAATGCTATGTTACAGTGTCAGCGGCTGTATCTGCATGTGAAATGCTATGTTACAGTGTCAGTGGCTGTATCTGCATGGGAAATGCTATGTTACAGTGTCAGGGGCTGTATCTGCATGGGAAATGCTATGTTACAGTGTCAGGGGCTGTATCTACATGGGAAATGCTATGTTACAGTGTCAGTATCTGCATGGGAAATGCTATGTTACAGTGTCAGTGGCTGTATCTGCATGGGAAGTGCTACGTTACAGTGTCAGTGGCTGTATCTGCATGGGAAATGCTATGTTACAGTGTCAGGGGCTGTATATGCATGGGAATTGCTATGTTACAGTGCCAATGGCTGTATCTGCATGGGAAATGCTACGTTACAGTGTCAGTGGCTGTATCTGCATGGGAAATGCTACGTTACAGAGTCAGTGGCTGTATCTGCATGGGAAATGCTACGTTACAGTGTCAGTGGCTGTATCTGCATGGGAAATGCTACATTACAGTGTCAGTGGCTGTATCTGCATGGGAAATGCTACGTTGCAGTGTCAGTGGCTGTATCTGCATGGGAAGTGCTACGTTACAGTGTCAGTGGCTGTATCTGCATGGGAAATGCTATGTTACAGTGTCAGGGGCTGTATATGCATGGGAATTGCTATGTTACAGTGCCAATGGCTGTATCTGCATGGGAAATGCTACGTTACAGTGTCAGTGGCTGTATCTGCATGGGAAATGCTACGTTACAGAGTCAGTGGCTGTATCTGCATGGGAAATGCTACATTACAGTGTCAGTGGCTGTATCTGCATGGGAAATGCTACGTTGCAGTGTCAGTGGCTGTATCTGCATGGGAAATGCTACGTTACAGTGTCAGGGGCTGTATCTGCATGGGAAATGCTATGTTACAGTGTCAGTGACTGTATCTGCATGGGAAATGCTACGTTACAGTGTCAGTGGCTGTGACACGGTAATGTAGCATTTCGCATGGAAAGATACACCTGCAGTCACACACTAACTATAGGCATGCTTCATATTTTACTCAACAGAAACTGCTTGTGCGTCCCATGTGCTTTGCTGTGCGAATAAGACTCAACTGAAGGAAAAGTCGCACAAAAGCACGCTTGGCGCTAGCAAATCATGCCACGGCTTGGCACGACTAGGTTTGCTGTTTAATGCGCTAGGAAGTAAGAGATACCAGGTATAGAGTGTATATAACACACCCCTGTACATAGATGATATATGTGACATCCCCTGTATAATATATACTAAGTATAGATAAGCATGTATAATACAGCTATAAACACCCCTGTATATACGTATGTGTATATACGTATATGTATAGATAAGCGGTAGTACAGATGAGCTCACATACATCTATCCTCCGTGCACTACAAGTTGCGCCACACAACGCGGGAGCTTAGAGTGACTTGGTAGTGCTGAGCCTTTTTCGTGCGTCTTTTTACCTTCAAATGCGTCTCATTCACACGAGGTGAATAGATAGCACAAACAGCTTCTGCCGATTAAAATATTATGCAGCATGCCTATATTATCTGAGCGAGTGCGGGTGTATCTGCACGTGACATGCTACGTTACCGTGTCAGCGGCTATAACACTAACGTAGTGTTTAGCATGCAGATACACCCTCAGTCACACACAGAACATAGGCATGCTGAATAATATTTCAATCAGGAGAAGCTACTTGTGCTATCTATTCCCATCGTTGTGTGAAAAGACGCATTTGAAGGTAAAAAGACGCACGAAAAGACACTCAGCGCTACTGAGTCATGCCACGGCTTGGCGCGACTAGAGGGGCTGTTTAACGCACCAGCAGTACCCATCTGTATGTGTGACATCACATGTGTAATATATACACCAGGTATAGAGAAGTGTGTATAATACAGGTATAACACCACCTGTACACACATGTATAGATGATATGGGGTAGTGTATGTGACACCTCCTGTATAATATAGATACCAGGTATAGATAACTGTACTGTATATAACACAGCCTGTACATATATGTATAGATGATATGGGATAGTATATGTGCCATCCCCTGCTGTATAACATAGACACAGAGAAGTGTATATGCCACCCCCTGTACATACATGTATAGATGATATGGGGTAGTATATGTGACACCACCTGTATAATATATATCAGGTATAGCCAAATGTGTATAATACAGGTATAACAGCCCCTGTACATATGTGTATAGATGATATGGGGTAGTGTATGTGACACCTCCTGTATAATATAGATGCCAGGTATAGATAACTGTACTGTATATAACACCCCCTGTACATACATGTATAGATGATATGGGGTAGTGTATGTGAACCCCCCTGCTGTATAATATAGATAGCAGGTGTAGAGAAGAGTGACACCCCCTGTACATACATGTATAGATATGGGGTGGTATATATGACCCCCTGCTGTATAATATAGATAGCAAGTATAGAGAAGAGTGACACCTCCCTGTACATACATGTATAGATGATATGGGGTGGTATATATGACGCCCTGCTGTATAATATAGATAGCAGGTATAGAGAAGAGTGACACCCCCTGTACATACATGTATAGATGATATGGGGTAGTATATATGACCACCTGCTGTATAATATAGATAGCAGGTATAGAGAAGAGTGACAGCCCCTGTACATACATGTATAGATGATATGGGGTAGTATATATGACCACCTGCTGTATAATATAGATAGCAGGTATAGAGAAGAGTGACACCCCCTGTACATACATGTATAGATGATATGGGGTAGTATATATGACCACCTGCTGTATAATATAGATAGTAGGTATAGAGAAGAGTGACAGCCCCTGTACATACATGTATAGATGATATGGGGTGGTATATATGACCCCCCCCCCCGCTGCATAATATAGATAGCAGGTATAGAGAAGAGTGACACCCCTGTACATACATGTATAGAGGATATGGGGTAGTATATATGACCCCCTGCTGCATAATATAGATAGGTATAGAGAAGTGTGACACCCCCTGTACATACATGTATAGATGATATGGGGTGGTATATATGACCCCCTGCTGTATAATATAGATAGCAGGTATAGAGAAGAGTGACAGCCCCTGTACATACATGTATAGATGCTATGGGGTGGTATATATGACCCCCTGCTGCATAATATAGATAGGTATAGAGAAGTGTGACACCCCCTGTACATACATGTATAGATGATATGGGGTGGTATATATGACCCCCTGCTGTATAATATAGATAGCAGGTATAGAGAAGAGTGACACCCCCTGTACATACATGTATAGATGATATGGGGTGGTATATATGACCCCCTGCTGCATAATATAGATAGCAGGTATAGAGAAGTGTGACACCCCCTGTACATACATGTATAGATGATATGGGGTGGTATATATGACCCCCTGCTGTATAATATAGATAGCAGATATAGAGAAGAGTGACACCCCCTGTACATACATGTATAGATGCTATGGGGTGGTATATATGACCCCCCCCCCCCCCCGCTGCATAATATAGATAGCAGGTATAGAGAAGAGTGACACCCCCTGTACATACATGTATAGAGGATATGGGGTAGTATATATGACCCCCTGCTGCATAATATAGATAGGTATAGAGAAGTGTGACACCCCCTGTACATACATGTATAGATGATATGGGGTGGTATATATGACCCCCTGCTGTATAATATAGATAGCAGGTATAGAGAAGAGTGACAGCCCCTGTACATACATGTATAGATGCTATGGGGTGGTATATATGACCCCCTGCTGCATAATATAGATAGGTATAGAGAAGTGTGACACCCCCTGTACATACATGTATAGATGATATGGGGTGGTATATATGACCCCCTGCTGTATAATATAGATAGCAGATATAGAGAAGAGTGACACCCCCTGTACATACATGTATAGATGCTATGGGGTGGTATATATGACCCCCCCCCCCCCGCTGCATAATATAGATAGCAGGTATAGAGAAGAGTGACACCCCCTGTACATACATGTATAGAGGATATGGGGTAGTATATATGACCCCCTGCTGCATAATATAGATAGGTATAGAGAAGTGTGACACCCCCTGTACATACATGTATAGATGATATGGGGTGGTATATATGACCCCCTGCTGTATAATATAGATAGCAGGTATAGAGAAGAGTGACAGCCCCTGTACATACATGTATAGATGCTATGGGGTGGTATATATGACCCCCTGCTGCATAATATAGATAGGTATAGAGAAGTGTGACACCCCCTGTACATACATGTATAGATGATATGGGGTGGTATATATGACCCCCTGCTGTATAATATAGATAGCAGATATAGAGAAGAGTGACACCCCCTGTACATACATGTATAGATGCTATGGGGTGGTATATATGACCCCCCCCCCCCCCGCTGCATAATATAGATAGCAGGTATAGAGAAGAGTGACACCCCCTGTACATACATGTATAGATGATATGGGGTAGTATATATGACCCCCTGCTGTATAATATAGATAGCAGGTATAGAGAAGTGTGACACCCCCTGTACATACATGTATAGATGATATGGGGTGGTATATATGACCCCCTGCTGTATAATATAGATAGCAGGTATAGAGAAGAGTGACAGCCCCTATACATACATGTATAGATGCTATGGGGTGGTATATATGACCCCCCCCCCCCCCGCTGCATAATATAGATAGCAGGTATAGAGAAGAGTGACACCCCCTGTACATACATGTATAGAGGATATGGGGTAGTATATATGACCCCCTGCTGCATAATATAGATAGGTATAGAGAAGTGTGACACCCCCTGTACATACATGTATAGATGATATGGGGTGGTATATATGACCCCCTGCTGTATAATATAGATAGCAGGTATAGAGAAGAGTGACAGCCCCTGTACATACATGTATAGATGCTATGGGGTGGTATATATGACCCCCTGCTGCATAATATAGATAGGTATAGAGAAGTGTGACACCCCCTGTACATACATGTATAGATGATATGGGGTGGTATATATGACCCCCTGCTGTATAATATAGATAGCAGATATAGAGAAGAGTGACACCCCCTGTACATACATGTATAGATGCTATGGGGTGGTATATATGACCCCCCCCCCCCGCTGCATAATATAGATAGCAGGTATAGAGAAGAGTGACACCCCCTGTACATACATGTATAGATGATATGGGGTGGTATATATGACCCCCTGCTGTATAATATAGATAGCAGGTATAGAGAAGAGTGACACCCCCTGTACATACATGTATAGATGATATGGGGTGGTATATATGACCACCTGCTGTATAATATAGATAGTAGGTATAGAGAAGAGTGACAGCCCCTGTACATACATGTATAGATGATATGGGGTGGTATATATGACCACCTGCTGTATAATATAGATAGCAGGTATAGAGAAGAGTGACACCCCCTGTACATACATGTATAGATGATATGGGGTGGTATATATGACCCCCTGCTGTATAATATAGATAGCAGGTATAGAGAAGAGTGACACCCCCTGTACATACATGTATAGATGATATGGGGTAGTATATATGACCACCTGCTGTATAATATAGATAGTAGGTATAGAGAAGAGTGACAGCCCCTGTACATACATGTATAGATGATATGGGGTGGTATATATGACCCCCTGCTGTATAATATAGATAGCAGGTATAGAGAAGAGTGACACCCCCTGTACATACATGTATAGATGATATGGGGTGGTATATATGACCACCTGCTGTATAATATAGATAGTAGGTATAGAGAAGAGTGACAGCCCCTGTACATACATGTATAGATGATATGGGGTGGTATATATGACCACCTGCTGTATAATATAGATAGCAGGTATAGAGAAGAGTGACACCCCCTGTACATACATGTATAGATGATATGGGGTGGTATATATGACCCCCTGCTGTATAATATAGATAGCAGGTATAGAGAAGAGTGACACCCCCTAGATATGTCAGAGTGGGGGAGGGGGCACACAAAGCCCTGGCCCCGGTGTGAGGAGGGGGACGCTGCTGGCGGGCCGGGGATACAGTGCAGAGGAGCAGCCTCCCCCCCATTTACCTTCATCCTCTCCCGGCACTGGCTGGGGGTCCTCTCGTAGCCCAGCTCGGAGAGGGCCCGGGAGACCCGGTCGTACATGGCGGGCCCGGGGGCCTTGGTCCCGAAGATGGTGCCGGCCCCCTCCAGCTGCTGGTACCGCGCCTCCACCAGCCGCTCGTTCCCCCACACGGCGATGAGTGCGTTCGTCTCCGCCGGGGTCCAGGACATGCCCCGGCAGGCGGTGGAGAAGGACACGGAGGGGGAGGCTCCGCTCAGGCCTGGGGGGGCCGCGCCGCCGGTCACGCCGGCATTGAGGGGGGATGAGCGGCTGGGGGTGGACGGGTTGGACATGGAGCGGTTACCATCGCTGAGCCCCGGGGAGGGCGGCGATAAAACTTCGTTCTTCGGGATTTTCAGACAAGACGAAGCCTCGGACGGAAGCTCCGAATTACAGGGCGCCGCCATCTTCCCCCTTGTGTGCGGCCGGAAGTGACGTGTGGGGGGGGCAAGACCAAGGCCCACACAACTGAGGCGCCGACTGGGGGAGCGCTGGGTGGCTGGCATGGTCCGGGCGGGAGAGATCATGGGTGGCAGTCATGGCATTGTCTGCCATGAGCACCCGCCGGAGTCCTGTCACATCTAGCTTCGTACATAGCCCCGCTCCCCGTCATCGCACTGTATAGCCCTGTGCTGTGGCTCTCATGCCTATATACACGTGTATAATGACCTCTTTTACCTTATTTCACCCTTATTCATAGTCCTGCTTCCCACATTTACCTGACTATTTATATCCCTACACATGGCTATTTACCTCACTATATAACTGTGCTTGGCTCTATTTCCCATACTTGGCTCAGTATATTCTTATACATGGCTCTATTTCCTTCACCTACCTCAGTATATTCTTATACATGGCTCTATTTCCCATACTTGCCCCAGTATATTCTTATACATGGCTCTATTTCCTTCACTTACCTCAGTATATTCTTATACATGGCTCTATTTCCCTCACCTCAGTATATTCTTATACATGGCTCTATTTCCCTCACTTACCTCAGTATATTCTTATACATGGCTCTATTTCCCTCACTTACCTCAGTATATTCTTATACATGGCTCTATTTCCCACACTTACCTCAGTATATTCTTATACATGGCTCTATTTCCCTCACTTACCTCAGTATATTCTTATACATGGCTCTATTTCTCACACTCGCCTCAGTATATTATACATGGCTCTATTTCCATTACTTGCCTCAGTATATTCTTATACATGGCTCTATTTCCCACACTCACCCCAGTATATTCTTATACATGGCTCTATTTCCCACACTTACCTCAGTATATTCTTATACATGGCTCTATTTCCCACACTTACCTCAGTATATTCTTATACATGGCTCTATTTCCCACGCTTGCCCCAGTATATTCAAAAACATAGCTCTATTTCCCACACTTGCCCCAGTGGGATGCAGTCAGGAAGCCGACGGTCGCAATGCCGACCGCCGGCTTCCCGACTTTCTAATCCCGGCAAGGTACAAATGACAGGCGTCGAAATCTCGACTTCTGTCATTAGACCTACGCCGGGAGCCCGACACCTGGGCTTACCGATCGAAGGTAAGTCGGGCACGGACAGGGAGGGTTAGGTTAGGGGCTAACGGGGGGGGACTTAGGGTTAGGCATCCCTCCCCGGGAGACTAGGGGAAGGGGGGGTTTAGGGTTAGGCACCCCCGGGGGAGACTTAGGTTTAGGCTGCGGGGAAGGGGGGGTTAGGTTTGGGCACTTAGAGGGGGTTAGGCACCCCTAAAAGAGGGTTAGGGGGGGTAAAAAAAAGGTTAGTTAATACTTACCTTTTGTAGCTTCGGGATCTTCACCCCTGCTGGGCTTCCACTGTCGGGATTGGCCAGCGGTAAATCATACTGATTCCGCCCCAGTATCTTATACATAGATCTATTTCCCACACTTGCCCCAGTAAATTCTTATACATAGCTCTATTTCCGTCTCTTGCTTTATATTCTTATACATAGCTCTATTTCCCACACTTGACTCAGTATATTCTTAGACAGCTATTTGCCTCACTAAACAAAGCTGTATTTCATACTTCCTCCTAACTGTCAGCTGTGTTTGAAAAATGACAGTAAAGTTGGGTACACATTGGGTGATATATCGGCCGAATGGGCGACGATATGTCTGTGAAAGACATCGTACATAGATATATCTTATCTGCTCTGCAGTACAGTAGATGGGCCATATATCGCAGCATCTCCGACAGCCCAAATACTTGCTGCAGGAACCACCAGCGACTGACTGCTCAACTGGGCAGGCATTGAAATGCCTGCCCAGTGGTGATGTCAGGGAACACACAGCGAGCGGCTGATCGGTAAGTCTGTATAGTTTACCTGATTGGCTGCTGTGTTGGCGGATCCATCGGCACAGTGTGTACCCAGCTTTAGGAGCTGATTGGTTGGTACTTTATCTCTCCAAGGCTTAGTACATCTACCCCTATACATAGCTATATTGCCCACATTTACCTCACTATATTTTGATATATAGCTCTGTTCCTCACATTAATCCTTCTGTACCACAGGTTCTCAATCTTGGTCCTCAGGACCCCAAACAGTGCATGTTTTCCAGGTCTCATCACAGGTGAAATAGCTCCACCTGTGGATCTTTTAAAATGTTTCAGTGAGTAATGAATACACTTGTTCCAGGAGACCTGGAAAATGTGAACTGTGTGGGGTCCTGAGGACAGAGTTTGAGAACCATTGTTCTATCCACAAAACATGGAGAACTGGAGTTTAAAACCCCCTGGTCTACAGTTTTATGAGGATGTCCCGCTATCTTTTCTGACGGTGATTTTGAGACCAGACCCTTTGCCATTGCCCAGATTTTGGGACAAAGATGCAAAAGAACAAAGAGGGCCTGATTCAGAGATATTTTCACAGCTGAGCGATTATCGGTAAACTGTATGCATCTACATTGCACAGCGCATGCGTTAAGGTATATTACTGTCGTTGCTCGCAGTGACTTTACTCGCAGTGTGATTGACGGAGCGTTTGTGGCGAGTGGTGTCCTGACTGTTTTCAGCTCGTGTCACATCCTCACCTGCGATCCCGTACGCAGTGGAAATGGCTCTGGTACCTCAGTTCCTGCAGCCATTCTGAGTAGCCATAGTTATTTTATTATTACATTTTATTTATAGGGCGTCACAAGTGGTCCGCAGCGCCATACATACAGTAAAGGGTAGACAACATTACAGTAACCAACTTATAAACAGCACAAGTAACAATTAGCAACACAATTCTCCATACACAATAAAGCTGGGAAGGCGAAGGCTGTCATAGAAGTGCTAGAGAAGAAGGCTGTGAGACGGTGGGGAGGAGGACCCTGCTCCTAGGAGCGTATAATCTAGGGGAGACTGACAGGACATGAGGCATGAGTGTGTAGAGGGGGACCTGAGTGCATGAAGTAGGCGAGGTAGAGATGGCTAAGGCGGGAGGGACAGAGACTTGGTGATGGTTATGTGGTGGAAGGGAATGCCTTGATAAACAGGTGGGTTTTAATTTAGGCTTGAGAGCCCCCAAAGCCCGAGAATGTTGTGGGTTTGGGGGGTATGATCACACCCACCCCCCACAGGCAGAGTAAAGGAGACTGCTGCTGCTCAGTGGCAGCGAGCAGTCTCACTGGTCTCCCACTGCAGCCTAGCACACAGCAGCGTGTGCGGGGCTGCTGAAAGGTAAGGAGGGGGGGGGTGCCCTCTCTTGACGCCCCTGCCAACAGGTCCTGCAGCTTAGGTTAGCCACATGGGTGCTAAGCCTGCAGCCTTAGTATATTTTTATTTATGACATTGGTTGCAGTTTGCACTGTGTGTGCTTTAGCCCAGTCACCTGTATATGAGACAAATTGGAGTGTTTCTGGTAGGCTGGTAAACTGAGTCAGGCAACGAAATTCATCTGTTTGTATGTGACATCATCAACTATTGAAGGAGAGTGACAAGCAGCCAAATTCACAACATGACTGGTGCCCAAATTGCCAACTCTGCACTGGTCACCCATACAAGTGGGCAAGTTTACAGACCCAGCCTCTTGTATAATGTAAATGACTGGGTAGCGCCATGTAAGAAGCATTTCTGGTCTACTGAGCAATTTACAGTGATATATAAAATGATCGTCATCTTTATAGTTTTTTCACCTTAGAAGAGATAGACTCAGTATAGCCCCTATGCATCCGTATGTGTAAGGTCTGGTGCAATAATAGGTGTTTATTAAGATGTCTAAACCAAAGCCATCATGTTGAAGCTCTTGGGTAAGGCAAATGTCTTGTGTAGTCGTCTTACAGGTAGTGATCGTGTCTTGGGCAAGGATGTCACCTCAGACATTTCGGGCAAGTTATAAATAAATATTTTATATAAATATTAAGCATCCTATAAAAGTATGTGCAAGTGGACTGCAGCAGATATTGGAGATATTTGCTGCTGTCCCCTATTTTCGATCGCAAAGGCAAATTTGCTAAGCTTGGTCCGGATAGCTAACGCCATTGTAGCTTATAAAGTACAAAACACAACGTTTTCCAGGAGAGGGATCCAAATGATTATTTCTCAATACTATTCGCTTACACGTGCGTGGTCTGATGGCTGCGCATGTGCAGTATCTCGGCTGGGGTCTGAACTCATTTTATTCCTAACATTGCAGAGACAGACTCCTATCGGTGTCCCTGTATGTGACTTTTGATACATTTGAGCTTGAAACTTTGGGCCTGATTCACTGCGCATCGCTATTGCGATTACGCCCAGAGCTCGGCTGCAAAAATATGGTAATGAATGCAATTGCAAAGCCGTCGCACAGTAATACCTTCCAGTCCTGCGTATACATCGGGAACATCGACTAACATCAGCCCCTCACGCACAATTACAGCAGCCCTGACCTTACTCAGAAATTGCTAACCTCATTGTACACAGTGAGTACTCAAGCCGCGTATGCCGTGGCAGTGGCTAATTTATGCACGCTTATGCAACAGCGTTCAAACGGACAGGCACGCCTGCGTTTCTCTGACCACTCCCACATCACCTCCAGTCACTCACTCTGCGATGGCTTTCTTTCTGCATGAGTTATCGCAGTGCGATCACAATGCTAACTCACGCACACTATGGTGCATACTCATACGCATTACGCACCATCGACCGATCTGCCTACGCTGTTGCAGTTGTGATCCGTGATGAATCAGGCCCTTTATTTCTCATTATTGCGATATGCAGATGATAAGAAATTATATAATTGTCGGACCAGGTCCCGATAATTGGACAATATGTCCCTAAATGAGTAGACAAACTGATTAAGAATTGAGTTATAAACTATAAATGAGTAAAACCCGACCTCTCTGCTCTACACAAGATCTGCGTTTCTCATACACTCAAATCACATGCTCCCATTCACGATTACAGGACTTTTATCTGGCTGCACCCACTCTGGAATGCTCTCCCACGCACAATAAGGGGTATATTTACTAAAATGCGGGTTTATAGAAGTGGAGATGTTGGCCATAGCAACCAATCAGATTCTAGCTATTTTCTTTTAGAAGGTGCTAGATAAATGGTAAGTAGAATCTGATTGGTTGCTATGGGCAACATCTCCATTTCTATAAACCCACACTTTAGTAAATATACCCCTTGAAGGTATAGAGACTAGACTTTCCTCTAGTCTCTATACCTTCAAGCGTTCCCTGAAAACTCACCTCTTCAGACAAGCGTATCAAATTCCAGAAGCACCCACATAACCTCTATAAATTATTCTACCCAACTACTTCCCCCTATATACAGTCCACACATAACTTTACATATTTTCTCTTTCCACACTTTCACATCCTCCTGACCCCAGGCCAACATTACTGTGTGACTGGATCGTACATCCCATCAAGAGCCTCTGCAATCTGGCTGGACCGCTATGCAATATGTAGCACCTATCCTTGTGTATCACACTCCTATTTCCCTGTAGAGTGTAAGCTTGTGAGCAGGCCCCTCTTACCTCTATGTCTTTCTGTTATTACCTAGTCTTGTTTTATTACTGTTCCCAATTGTAAAGCGCAATGGAACATGGTGGCGCTATATAAGTAACCGATAATAATAGTGTGGCCTTACAGAAGCTTTAGAAAGCAGTTGGTGACACGGACATAGATGGTAATTCAATCTTTTGCAACCAGGTACTAGAAAGTCTTATTTTCATTCCCCATTAATAGGGCATACAGACTGACTAAAGAAATTGTAGATGATGGTGAAACTCTGTCAGATGTTATACCATCAAACTAATATTTTAATGCAGCAGAAGGCTTCTGTAGGAAATAGACACCTGCATGCATCTGCGATCCGAGTGCAGCACCCATAGTTTCTGCCTCTGATCACCATTGGTCTCGATAGTACAGGTTGAGTCTCCCATATCCAAAATGCTTGGGACCAGGGGTATTTTGGATAACGGAATATTTCGTATTTTGGAACAATTGCATACCATAATGATATATCTTGGGAATAGGACCCAAATATACACACAGAATGCATTTATGTGTTATATACACCTAATACACACAGCCTGAAGGTAATTTTATACAATATATTAAATAATGTGGCTCAAACAAAGTTTGTGTACATACATGAAATGAATTTATGTTTCATATACACTTTATACACACAACCTGAAGATAAATTTATACAATATTTTTAATAATTTGTGCCTTAAACAAAGTTTGTGTACATTGAACCATCAAAAATTAAAGGTTTCATTATATCGGCCATGCCAAAAAAATTCAGTATTTCGGAATATTTGGAAATGGGAGACTCAACCTGTAGCTGCTTTGGCCAGGCTGCGTAAGCCTGGCTGTCTGAACTGGACATCCAGGTCCAGGAAGTGTGCGTCCTACGATGCAGACCCTGTGCTCGGCGCACCTTCAAAACGGGCGACACTCCCCTGTTTTATAGAATGGTCATTATGTCTGGCCCCAAACACAGCAGCATGTCAATCATGCTGCGGCTAAGGGGGGATTAAATACCAGACCAGACACTGTAATATAGATTCAGAGCACAGTAATTCCAGGTAGCCAACTGGGTTCAAACAGCAATGCTGGCTGATGCTGAAGATCTGACACCTGTCTGGTGCATGAAGCAGGCTTAAGTAGTATGCAGAATGAACAGGTCCTGTCTGCATTTGGCCAAGGGCTTAAAGGATGGGCGTGCGCTCCCATTTTACCATTGCTGCTGAGTACTCCAAAGGCAGAGTGCCAGACCCTGGTAAATACCCCGGAAGGTACAGAGTGTGACAGTACACCCCCTCTTAAAGGTGGACTCGGGACATCGTAAAAAGGTCTTAGGAAATTGTAGATGGAACCTTCTCAAAAGAACAGGGGCAAAGATGTTTGCTGCATCCATCCAAGCACATTCTTCTAGGAGCCCCTGGTCTCTACACTCGACCAAAAGCTGAAGTCTCCCTCTGGAAATTCTGCAATCAGAAATTTGCTTGACTTCAAACTCGCACCTATGTTGGGTCTTGATCTCTGGTGGTGAACTAGGGCAGTAAGAGAAAGGATTAATAGTTTCCGCAGAAGATCTATTGAGACTTCCTTTGACTTCATCTAAGATTTTAGTAAGTAAGGGGTTTCTGTACTAAGCCTTGGATAGAGATAAAATGGATGGAGATTAAGTACCAACCAATCAGCTCCTAACTCACTTTACAGTGTGTGTTTGAAAAATGACAGGAGCTGATTGGTTGGTACTTTATCTCCATCCACTGTATCTCTCTCCAAGGCTTAGTACATAGACCCCATAGACATTTCTGGATCAAAGGATGGAGGAGAATAAAAAAAAAATCTTGGAAGAAGAGGATGGGCTCCATATTGACTTGATTGGAGCTTGGATCCGGAGTGGAGACAGGAGCAGAATGTGGGACCGTTTGCTGGTATTGAAAAGATGCCGGTCATAATGGGGTGTGACTCATGAATGGAGGAAGGTGCAGAAAGTTCAGACTGTGGTAATTGAGGGAGACGAGGTACGTCAGACACTGAAGCCGGGACTGGAGGCGTACGAGGACACAGAACCTTCAGGCATGGCAGGACCCTCTATCGGACAGGCAATGGGAGAATGCAATCTGGATGGCGTCAGAGGTGGAACGAGCTGGAATATAGGCAGAGAGATAGCAGGTTGGACCATGAAAGACTGCAGCAATGCAAACAAGGGAGCACAGTAACTAACACACAGCTAGGCTGTGTAACACGTTGCACTGGCAACTAAAGAGCCTCTTGACAGCCCTTTAGTACCCACAGGCAGTGCAGGATTGGTTGCTAGCCCTCCAGCCCAAGCTGCAAGCTTATTGGTTGAAATAGACATGTGACCTGAATCCAAGATGGCGGCGCCCAGTGATCGATAGCGCTGCTCAGGAATGCACTGCCTGCTGTTCTGCCAGCCACTCTGCCCGATCTCCAGGCCCAGGATCATCTCCAAAAGCCAGGACTCCTGCAGGTAGGGCCCAGCCAGAGGGTTCTGAGAAGTAGGGTCCGCGCTGCCCGCGGTCCTGGTCGTGACAGTACCCCCTCCTTTAGGAATGGCCTCCGGACAGTTTTTGAGTTTCTTCGGATTTTTGGAATGGAAATCACGGATCAGACGAGGAGCCTGAACATCATCTGCTTTCACCCAAGATCGTTCCTCAGGGCCGTAGCCCTTCCAGTCGAGAAGGTATTGCAGTTGACCATAACGGAACCTGGAGTCCAAAATTTGTTTAACCTCGAATTCCACTCCTCTCTCTGTCTGAATTTTAGGAGGCGAGGGTTAAGGTTTTGAGAAATCGATTGAGAATTAAAGGCTTTAGCAGGGAAATATGGAACGAATTAGGAATTCTAAGGTACAGAGGAAGTTTTAACTTGTAGGCCACAGGATTGATGATATCGGTGATAGGGAAAGGACCAATAAAGCGAGGGGCGAACTTCATGGACGGAACTCTGAGTCATAAACTCTGAGTCGAACACCTGATCGCCCACCTTGAGACTTGGAACGGCCATTCTTCTGTCAGCCCCAAATTTGTACCAGTGGGATGCTTTTTGAAGGGAGGAATGCACTTGAGTCCAGATCTTAGAGAAATTTTGTAGAGTTGTAGACGCGGCCGGAACATCGAAGATAGATAAGTCTTTAAACTCGGGTACTCTGGGGTGAAGGCCGTAGACGATGAAGAATGGAGTCTGTCCAGTGGAAGTGTGGTAGGAGCTATTGTGTGCGAATTCTGCCCATGGAAGGGAGTCGTACCAGTTGTCTTGAGATAAGGTCATATAAATCCTTAGGAATGTTTCTAAGTCCTGGTTCACTCTCTCGGTAGATCCGTTGGTTTGGGGATGGTATGTCGTAGAAAATTTTCATTTGACCTGCAGCATGGAACATAAGGATCTCCAAAATTTGGCTACAAACTGGACTCCACGATCAGAAACGATTTCTGCAGGGAGTCCATGTAGGCGAAAGATATGAAGAACGAAAAGTTGGGCCAACTCAGAAGCTGTGGGTAATTCTACCAAGGGAATGTAGTGTACCATTTTTGGGAAGCGGTCAATTACCACCCAGATAGTGGAAAAGCCCTTGGAGATTGGTAAACCAGTGACAAAGTCAATCGACAAATGAGACCAGGGTCGAGTCGGAGTGGAGAGAGGTATCAGGGCTCCTGCTGGTGGTTGTCTGGGTGTTTTATGCTGGGCGCATAGGGTACAGGAGGAAATGAACTCAGCAATTTTGGACTTCATGGCGGGCCACCAGTAGAATCATCGTAGAAATTCTAGAGTCTTGCAAATGCCGGTATGCCCAGCAAAACGAGATTTATGTGCCCAAGTAAGCAGAAGTTTACGAAGGGTAGGAGCAACGAAGGTTTTCCCAGGATGTGGGTGGATCTGGATGGAGGCAAATACCTTGGATTCCAGTACGGTGGTCTCTTTTAAAGCTTCAGAGGAGGTTCCAGAGGAAAAAGAACAGGAGAGAGCATCTGCCTTCTGATTTAAGGAACCTGGACGAAAGGTTAGGGTGAAATTAAATCTGGAGAATAAAATTGCCCATCTGGCTAATCGAAAGCTGAGACACTGAATGTTCTTTAAGAACAGTGAGTTCCAATGGTCGGTGTAGACAGTAATGGGAAATTGGGCTCCTTCGAGGAGGTATCACCACTCAGTAAAGGCTGCTTTGCCTGTCAACAATTCTTGTTCCCCGATTGGGTAATTCCTCTCTGCAGGCGAGAATTTTTTAGAGAAGTATCCACAAGGATGGATTCTGTTATCCTCAAATTTTTGCGATAGGACCGCTCCCACAGCTTCGGACGATGCATCTACTTCTACGAAAAAAGGACGATTGACGTCGGGCTGCCTTAGGATGGGTGCAGAAATGAATGCCTGTTTCAGCACCTGGAAGGCTGTTTTCCGCTTCAGTGAGCCACTGTGAGGGATTAGCACCTTTACGAGTTAGTGCCAAAATAGTCGCTACTAGGGTGGAAAAGCCTTTTATAAACCTCCTGTAATAATTTGCGAACCCCAAGAATCTCTGGACAGCTTTTAACAAGTTGGGGCGGGACCAATCCAAAATGGCTTGCACTTTCTTGGAGTCCATCTGTAATCCTGATCCAGAGATGATATACCCTAGAAACGAAATGGGGGGTACTTCAAATATGCATTTTTCCAGATTGCAATATAAATTATTCTCCCTCAGGCGAAGTAGGACCTCCTTCACATGTGAACGATGTTGAGAGAGGGAAGAGGAAAAGATCAGGATATCGTCTAAGTATACCATCACTGAAACATACAGCAAATCTCTGAAAATTTCATTCACGAACTTCTGAAAAACCGCAGGTGCATTGCAGAGCCCGAATGGCATTACCAGGTACTCAAAATGTCCATCTCTGGTATTGAAGGCGGTTTTCCATTCGTCGCCTGAACGAATTCTAATGAGATTGTACGCCCCTCGTAGATCCAATTTGGTAAACACTATAGCACCTTTGACATGGTCAAATAATTCAGTGATATGGGGCAACGGATACCGATTCTTCACTGTGATGTCATTCAGGCTCTGATAATCGATATAGGGTTGGAGGCCCCCATCCTTTTTTGACACAAAAAACAAACCGGCGCCTGCAGGGGAAGAGCAAGGGCGGATGAAACCCTTTTGGAGATTTTCTTGTATATATTCAGACATCGCTTGGGTCTCAGGTAACGACAGTGGGTATATCCAACCGCGAGGAGGAGTCTTGCCAGGAACCAGGTCAATGGGACAATCCCAGTCTAGATGTGGAGGTAATGCTTCAGCCTTGATTTTACAGAATACATCAGAGAAAGGTTTATAATAGATGGGAATCTGTGAACTTTCAGAGATTTGAACCTTTTTAATGGGTTTAATACACGGCAGACAAGAAACATAACAGGAATTCCCCCAGGACAGAACTTGCATGGAGCTCCAATCCATACGGGGGTTGTGCTTACATAACCATGGATATCCCAGAATAACTCTATGGGAAGCCTTGGGAATAACTATGAACGAAATGAGTTCGGTATGAAGAGCCCCCACACGAACACGAACGGGCTGAGTTTGTAAGGATACTGTGCCATTGATGATTTGACAGCCATCTACTGCTGATAAGGTGATGGTCTGGGTGAGGGACCTGACAGGAATTTGGAGTTCTTGAACCAGGTCTGCGGTCATGAAGTTCTCTGCCGCTCCTGAATCAAGGAGAGAAGAAACGATTTGAGATCCTTGTTTAACTTCCAATAGAATAGATAAAGTAGATCCGTTTTTACTGGGAGACAACGACATAACTCCTAACCTGGTGTCTCCGGGGCCAGTTAGGAACGAGGGTTTCCCGGACGCCAGGAACAGGTGGCAACCAAATTACCCGTCTCTCCACAATACATACATAAATTCTCGCGGCGGCGGCGTCTTTGTTGTTCTTCCATCGAAAGTCTGGCTCGATTAATCTGCATAGGTTCGTCAGCTGAGACTTCAGGTACAGAAGTAAAAGGGGGGTTAGTAGCTCGGAACCGTTCACCTCTGTTCTTTTCCGCCTGCCTCTCACGATAACATAGGTCTATCTTATTGCAGAGGGAAATCATCTCATCAAGCTTTGTCGGAAAGTTCCGAGTAGCGAGATTATCTTTCAGTCGATCAGAGAGACCATTCCAAAATGCAGAGACCAGGGCCTCCTCATTCCACTTTAGTTCCGAGGCCAAGGTCTGAAATTGTGTAATAAATTGGCTGACCGGCCGACTTCCTTGACGGAGACGCATAATTTCTGTGGAGGCAGATGAAGTTCTTCCCGGCTCATCGAAAATCCTCTGAAAGGACGCCAAAAAGTCGGTAGTTATTCAGCAAAGGGTCAGACCTCTCCCAGTCTAGGGCGGGACCGGACAGAAGGGAGACAATGTAGGCAACCTTAGATTTCGCGGTAGGGAATTTCGATGGTTGGAGAGAAAAATGGACGTCACACTGATTGATGAATCCGCGGCACATCTTCGTATTCCTGTCGAACTTGCTAGGTGTTGGTAGGTGTAAATGCAATGGGGAAGCCGGACCGGCAACAATCGGAGGAACTGGCAGATCAGCTGTTGCAGACATGCTCACCGTCACGAGGGAAGCCTGCAAAACGTCTTGTCAGAGAGACATGTTTTGTAGGATTTGTGCTAACTGAAATTGGGAGGCTTCTAGGCTTTCGAGCTGGCTTGCGATACCCTGTAGAAGGTCCGCACTAGAACCCTGTCCATTAGCCGTATCCATTTGGCCAGTGCAAACTGTCAGGACTTGATTGGAGCTTTGATCCGGAGTGGAGACAGGAGCAGAATGTGGGACCGTTTGCTGGTATTGAAAAGATGCCGGTCTTAATGGGGTGTGACTCATGAATGGAGGAAGGTGCAGAAAGTTCAGACTGTGGTAATTGAGGGAGACGAGGTACATCAGACACTGAAGCCGGAACTGGAGGCGTACGAGGACACAGAACCTTCAGGCACGGCAGGACCCTCTATCGGACAGGCAATGGGAGAATGCAATCTGGATGGAGTCAGGTGGAACGAGCTGGAACATAGGCAGAGAGATAGCAGGCTGGACCACGAAAGACTGCAGCAATACAAGCAAGGGAGCACAGTAACTAACACACAGCTAGGCTGTGTAACACGTTGCACTGGCAACTAAAGAGCCTCTTGACAGCCCTTTAGTACCCACAGGCAGTGCAGGATTGGTTGCTAGCCCTCCAGCCCAAGCTGATTGGTCAAAGTAGACATGTGACCTGGATCCAAGATGGCGGCGCCCAGTGATCGATAGCGCTGCTCATAAATGCACTGCCCGCTGTTCTGCCAACCACTCTGCCCGATCTCCAGGCCCAGGATCATCTCCAAAAGCCAGAACTCCTGCAGGAAGGGCCCAGCCAGAACGCTCTGAGAGGTAAGGTCTGCGCTGCCCGCGGTCCTGGTCGTGACACATATACTATGAAAAAGGGTGTTTTTGTGGAAGATTCAATGAAGTGGTTGTTGGCTTGAACTCCAGCCAAGACAAGAGACTTGACCCAGTTGTCTTAATTCGTAGTTGCATAGATTGTGAAGTAGGTCTGATTTTTGGCAGAAGAGAAATTTTAATTAATCTGTAGAATCTTACATAATGATTTCCAGAATTTGAAGTCCGATTGAACTACATGGTTCGAAAGTATTTCTTGAGAGCTTTTGTGGAGATGTAAACTATCTTAGATGAAGAGAACAGCCAGATATGAACTACTAGTGGAATAAAGTGAACACTTTTTAAAAATGATACACTATGACCCATATTTTGTTGCCTCTTACTGGGCTGATGAGCTGTAATGAAGTCCATGGCGAGATGTATATATGGCCTATTACAAATGGATAAACGGTGACGGGATGGAAGGGGTGCCTGTGGGAAGGAACCTTGTGTTGTGGTCAACTGAACATGGTGCTAGGAAATCTTTTACTTTTGTTGGAGACAGGGCCACCAGTACTTCCAACAGATGAGTGATAAGGTTTTTTTGGACTCCTGCATTGTCCAGAGAAGTAGGAGGAGTGAGCCTACTGTAAAAACTTTTTTATGTAACCCAGGAATTACAAAGGTTTTCCTGTATAGAAGAGTGGCAGAGAAGGTAGTTAACGTTGTAAGATGGCACCTTGCTTCAACTATGGGTCAAGTTTCTGGCGTGTCCGAATCTTCTGTAACCTATAATGAACCGAATAAGGCTTTTGTCTTCACTTGTCATCAGGTCTTTAAGTCAGGTTAAAGTGTGAAAAGAACAAGTACCACATTGCTTGATGGGGACTTCAAATGAGCATCTGAAGATACAAAGCAATTGTGGAAAGTGCAGACTGTCACCATAAAGTGGGATCCCTCATGCAAGTATCTCCACTCCTTAAGAGCGAGCTTCATAGCCAGGAGTTCCTTGTCACCAATGGTATCATTTATCTTTTGCGAAAAGAGAATATGTTGAAGATCACTGGGAGAGAAATGCTCCAGACCCTATGAAGGAGGCTTCCACCTTACAGAAGTAATGATGTAAAGTGTCAGGTGCTTACGTACAGAGGCTGTGGAAAAACCTTTTTCAAGCTCAAGAGACTTTTGGTGACCATACCTTGGGTTGACATTTTTCTAGTGAGAACGTTAATAGGTTCTATCAAGGTAGCGTGCCCTCGCAAAATTAGTGCAGTGTACTATATATCGATACAATTGAAGAGGCAAGTGGATGAATAGTCGCAAAGAAAGAGTTAATTGGCCTGTAGACTAGAAGATATCAGCCAATGCAGAACAGATTGTACTTTCTCAGAGTCTATTTGGAGACCAGACTCTGGCACGATATACCCTAGGAGCGGCATTCTATCCTGTTCAAATATGCATTTTTCTAACTTGCAGAAGAGTTGATGCTCCTGCAGATGAGACCGGACTTCTGCAAAGTAAGCGGGGTGTGAAGTGAGAGCTTCACAGTGGATGAGACACTAAAACGCATCAGTACAGTAGATTTCTAAAAATGTAATTAACATAATTTTGGAACACTGGTGGCATTTCAGAGGCTGAATGGCATCACCTGATATTCATAGTGGCCATCTTGAATATTAAGGGCAGTCTGCCTTACTTATATGGATAAAATGATAAGCTCTGAGGTAAATATCCCCATCCTTTTTCTTATCAAAGAAGAAGCCAGCTCCAGTAGATGAGGAAGGACAGATGAAGCATTGCTGGAGATTCTCATATGTAATCTGATATCGCCTGTCTCAGGAAGTGAAAGCAGATAACTCTCCCAAGTGCCTGAAGCTAGGATATGACGGCTTGCTGAACTTCCCCGTCGGTTGTGAATCGCCTTCCACCCAGATAATTCTTCAGTGGTCCAAAGAGATAGAAATCACTCTGTGCCAGGTCAGTGCTATAGGGAGGATGGTCCAGTACCTCACAATGGTAGCGTCGTAACAACTCATACGTGCGGTTGGCTGAGCGTGGCCTGGCATTATCGTGCAGCAATATGATGCCTGTTTGCAGCCAACCAGGTCATTTTAGATAAATTGCCCTTTGCAAATGGCTCAGTGTGTCACAATAGCAGACAGCATGCACAGTGTCTCCCTCGGTGAGGAAATCAACAAGAAGCACACCCTTGTCCCAAAACACGGTCACCATGACCTTCTTTGCTGATGGAGTTTTGAATTTCTTTGAAGGCGAGTACGATGCATGTTTCGATGTTGTGGATGCTTACTTCGCCTCTGGTGTCACATGATGCCCCCACGTTTCATAGCCTGTAACAATACGCTGCAGGAACTGCCCTCCCTCCTCATGGTATTGCATCAAGTGCATGAGAGACATTCTCATCCTATTGGTTTTTCCTCTACCCAAGTTGCTCATGAATGATGTTGTGCAGAGCACCCACTGAGATTTACAGTTCGTCAGCAATATCACTAACTGTACTTTGTAAGGCGCTGCGGAACACTTGTGGTGCCATATAAATAAATGATAATAATAACTGGAATGCGTCTGTCCTCCTGAATCAGACCTTCAATGCGGCACAAATTGTCATCTGTGGTGGACGTGCTTGGCTGGACGGATCGCTGCTCATCTTGTACGTCTGTCCTGCCGTTATCAAAGGAAGTGCACCAAACCGTGACATGACGTTATCGCTGTACACCTCGACAAGTTGGTGATGAATTTCAGCTGCTGATGTGCCCTTTAGAAGCAGAAATCTGATCACACTACGCACCTCAATGTCTAATCATGTTTCCGCCAGCTCCGCTATCAGCTGATGTTGGGACAGTGTGACTGATATGAGGCGCAGTCTAATGGCCCTAAAGGGAAGCAGTGGTCTACCTGCTCTGGCCTGGTGGGAAATTAGAATGAAATAGAGAACATTACACATGTGATAGATCTTGTTACCTTATTTATTGAACCACCCTCGTATATGTACTGGGCAATGCATAAAACAAGTATTAACAACAATAAGACAGATTTTTCTCATTGTCCTAGCTCTCCCTAACCAATCTCTGTGTTATTAATGCTAATAGTTTTCATTCAGCAGGGGCTGGTGAATACTTTAGGCAAATTGCAAAGTTTCACTTTGCCCACTTGGAAATGATAAAGTTGTGTTCATGGTCCTTAATCCTTCCTGGTTAAACCATTTAATTATCCCCTGTAATAGTTTACAATAAAAGCCTGGGGATTTGCTGCTGACATTGTTAGACCCCAAGTATGTGACAATTCAATGTATTACTGAGCAAACAATTCCCATTAACCCATTATAGCACCTAAGATCTGATCATCCCTCTGACCCCCCGGTCTGTAGCTAACAATAGCGACAAAGGGACTGACTGATTAATTCAGGCCAGATATAATTAGGTTGCATGCTTGTGAAGAGAATTTTTTAAAAAAAGCTATTAATTAGCCAAATTAGAGACAATCCAAATGATTTCCTCTGTCTTGTAGGGCATATCAGAAGCTATTATGCTGATTTTTTTTTTCAACGTGATAAACCATCATTAGGCATGCATTATTCTGTTACAATGAATAATGAAAACTACAAGTAATCATTACACCTCAATACAAGTACGCTATTCTCAGCACACAGAGAACTTTTACTGAACTTACCTCTACATGAGGTTAATGTTTCCCATTAGGTTAGTGTCTTTCTAACAGCATAGAGCTTCGTAATAGATTTATGTAACTATTTTTACAATTAAAAATACATAAACTTTTTTTTTTTTTTATTTAATTTTTTTTTTCCAAATTCCAAAAAACATATTCAAAATACATTAGAATATTAGGACAATGTATATTTGTATTTTAAATAATTCCCATTCTGTATCAGTTGATATTTTCTTTATTGTTTTACTAATAAATAGAAAAGGAATCTATACAACCGGTATGAACAAATCTTTGTTATCACAATGAGGGCCTGATTCTGAGCCGGACGCTTTTTGCGGACGCTCGTTCAGAAAAAGGGGCCGGCTATTTAAATTGAGCGCTCGCTCTTTGCGGTCTGTTGACGCCTCTATGTCTGAGCGAGCGTCTGAAACATGCGCTCGCTATTTTGTAAAGACGCCCCTTGGCCGCTCGCATCATACGTCATCTCCGCTATTTATTAGATTAATCGAGTACATCGAAGGGCGTCTGAACTGCTCGCAATTCTTGTGGTCGGCTTTTCCTACCGCTATCACTGCGAGCAGTTCAGGCTAAAAGACAACCAAGTGACGTAGTCGATGACGCTGCTTTGTTAATTATGCACACCCATTAAACGTCCGTTTTGACCGTTTGGCACGCCTGCGTTCGGATCTCCACTCCCCGTTTTCAAGCACCTTCCCCTGTTACCACCCACAAACGCCTCATTCTGTCACTCAAATTAGCAGGCCCTTGCTGTTTTAGGAGCGCACGATTTCCGACCGCAATGACTGGTTGGCGCATGCGCATTACGACCCATACGAATGCGCAGATGTGCGAACATCGCTCGGAGCGAACGAGCGGCTCTGAATCAGGCCCTGAATCCGCATTAGCTGAAATAGTAGTTAGTTATAGTTTAAAAACTGTTAGATGATGTTGAAGTTTATAGACCGATTTTACCCTGGAAATCATTTTATCACACACTAGTCATCTTACAAAGATGCAATATATGATAAAGTACTTATTCTTCTGTGTTAAGAAGTCCCAGCTTTCACAGCCCTTTATCTGAAATGTATGTTGATATAAGCAATAACTATGTGAGTGATACAGAAAATATTTAATGCGTCTTAGTCGGACAAAAGACTGTGACATAATCTTTCACCTCCCGTTCCACAATCACTCTGTATCATTAGCAGTAAAGTATAGTGACATTGAAGCAAATGACTGCTTTACACATCAAGATAATGAGGCAATGTGTATTATAAACTGTCCAGAAGTACCCCGTGTGTGTTGTGAGATGGGAGGACGAATTACTCCACAGCCTGCACCCCACTTTGCAGCTGCTCCCCTCCCCAGCGGAGATGACTGGCCTAAGGTGTTACTGCCTCATTTGGGAGAGGGCTCAGCTGGGGCTGCAGTTGATAAAAAGGTCCGTGGAGAGAGGACAGAACAAAAGACTGTCCTGATACAGTGGCTGAAGCATGGGGGGGAAATACATGAATGTGGGAACAGATGCTATGTAAGAAAGCTGACAGCTAAACAACCGCGGTGGGATTCAGATTTGCTTTAAATTAGATAATTTCTTTGTGAAGTTTAAATGTAACATAATAACCTCCTATTCTTCCTTACAGTCCCACTGGTTTTATTGTGTCACAAAGAACAAAATTAAAGTCCATTTCAAGAAATGAAAGGTAATTAAAATGACGTTAAGCTACCAACTATTCTTCTGATTCTGAAACCAGACATTATTAATGCCTATACAAACTCAAGCATCACATTACCTCTACATTAGTTAACTATATTAAAAACATTAAATGTATATTAAGGTATTTTGACTGAATCTGATGTTTGCAATACAATATAAATCTATTATATAAGTGACTTAAATTTTGTTTCTACATATGTACATTGGAGACAGGAGGGAGGCTGCGCCACATCTCTCCCCTCACAGTTCTCATTGGCAGTCTGCTAGACACCGCCACAGCTCCACTCCTCTCACATACCAACACCTGCAATGGCATGCCCACTCAAGCAACAGTGGGAGTGGGACAGAATTGAGATAGATTGGGGGAGCAGATGAAAAAGAAACGGGGAAGGAGGGAAGGCGATGAGACAGAAAGGGTGTAGGACAGACACACCAGTCAGTGAATTGAGCTGGCACTATCCCACACATGAGGCTGGAGAGACACGAGTTACATGATGCTGGAGAGACTCAGGAGGCTGGAGAGATGCAGGGGGCATGAGACTGTAGAGACACGGGTGGCATGAGGCTGGAGAGACATGGAGGTATGAGGCTGGAGAGACATGGGGACTTGATGGAGAGATGGGTGGCATGCTGCTAGAGAAACATGGCATGCAGCTGGAGAAACATGGGTAGCATGAGGCTGGAGAGATAAACCTGTGCATGAGGTAGAAGAAACAGGGTGGCATGAGGCTGGAAAGATAGGTGAGGCTGGAGAGACAGAAGGCATGAGGTTGGAGAGACAAAGGGGCATGAGGCTGGAGAGACATGGGGTGGCATGAGGCTGGAGAGACATGGAGTCATGGGGCTAGATAGACATGGGGCATGTGATAGGAGAGATGGGTGGGGGTATTAGGCTGTAGAAAAAAGGTGGCGTGAGGCTGGAGAGACACAGGGACATGAGGCTTGAGAGACTAAACATGAGGTAGAGACATGGGGGCATAAGGCTGTATATTTGGGGTGGCATGAGGCTGGAGATAGACCTGGCCATGAGGTTGGAGAAACACTGGGGTATGGGGCTGGAGAGAAACTGGAGCATGAGGTAGGAGAGACGGGCCATGAAGCTGTAGAAATTGTGGCATGACATTGGAGTGACAGGGTGGCATAAGGCTGGAGACACGGGGGCATGAGGCTGGAGAGACACATGGAGCATATGGCTGGAGAGGCATGAGGCTTGAGAAGTGGGGTCATTATGTTGGCGGGACATGTTTTGGCATGAGGCTGAAGAGACACAGACCTACCTGGGCATGAGGCTGGAGAGATACAGGGTCATATGGCTGGAGAGACACGGGCATGAGGTAGAAAAGACATGGCATGAAGCTGTACAAACGGTGGCATAAGGCTGGAGAGACATGGGGTGGCATGAGGCTGGAGAGACGGTGGGGCATGAAGCTGTATAGACAAATGGGGCCATGAGGCTGGAGAGACACAGGACTTTGAGGTAAGGGATGGAGAGCATGAGGCTGGAAATACACAGATGGCATAAAGCTGGAGAGGCACAGTGGGGAGGCATGGTGTTGGAGAGATGGTGGAGATATACATGAGGTAAGAGACTGGGTGGCATGAGGCTGTAGAGACAAGGAGTCATGAGACTGGAGAAATGAGCATGAGATAAGATACAGGGTGTCATGAAGTAAGAGAGACACGGCATAAGGATAGAGAGACATAGGTAGGGGCATGAGGCTGGCGAGACAGGACATTAGGTAAGAGAGACACATGGGGGATTGAGGCTGTACAGAACATTGAGGGATGGGGCTGGAGAGACACGAAGGCAATGAGATTATATGGCGGTCACAATAGCTAGCAATAAGGTACATGATGGGTCAAAAATCCTAGTAGATAGATGGATATAAATATATATATATTGCACCCTAGATTTGGAAGTGGTGAGTGCCGTGGATCCAAAAGGCACTGCTTAGACATGGTAGTAATCACACAAGTGTTTCTTTGTTTTGACATATACATCAATCTCAACAATAAGAGTTTTGTTACAGAACTAATTTTTAACAAGAAGAACTACAAATTGTTGTGCTCTAACACAATAACAAACTCCCCAGTGCTCCCCTCTACCTAGATGTCTGCTGCTGCTGCCTTTAACATCTGCATGCAGGTAAGACTGAACCCAAGTAACAAGCATAGCAATAAGCATGACTATTTATAGTATAGAAATGCATTTTTATATTTAGTGTAGGACTGACCAGAAAGGGAAGACTTCGGAGTGAGATGGTCAGTTTAATATGTATTGTAATCTATGGAAATAACATTCTCTGTATATAACAAAGAGCATAGCTGTAATATAGAGTACCGCATGAAATAACTCGCATGCAGGATGGATCCATGGAATCGTTGTTTACAGCAAATTCTGGGCCTGATTCAGAGCCGCAGCGAATGCCTGCTATTTTGAGTGACAGAATGAGGCGTATGTGGGTGGTAACAGGGGAAGGTGCTTGAAAACGGGGAGTGGAGATCAGAACGCAGGCGTGCTTAAAGGTCAAAACGGGCGTTTATGGGTGTGCATAATTAAAACAGCGTCATTGACCACGTCACTGGGTTATTTTATAGTCAGAACTGCTCGCAAAATTGTGGTAGGAAAAACCAACCACAAGAATAGCGAGCAGTTCATACGCTGGTCGATGTACTCGATTAATCTAATAAATAGCGGACATGACGTAGGATGCGAGCGGCCAGGGGGCGTATTTTTTCAAAAAACAACCGCAAGTTTGGTTCGCTCGTTCAGACCTAGAGGCGTGAACAGACCGCAAAGAGCGAACGGTTGATTTGAATAGCCACCCCTATTTTCTGGACAAGCGAGCGCTAATTGCGTCCGGCTCTGAATCAGGCCCTCTGACCCCACCACCTGCATGTCACAGCAGAAAGATTTGTCAGACCAGGCAAAAGTTTTTCCAGTCTTCACCTGCCCAGTGTGGGTGAGTTTGTGCCCAATGTACCCCCAGTGTCCTGTTCTTAGCTGACAGGAGAGGAACCCGGGGATCTGTAGCAGCAGGATCGAGATTCGACAAGCTGTGCGCTCGCAGATGCTGTTGAATGGTTCCTGTCTGGCACCACTCTGCGGTCACTTAGATCACATTTCTTCCCCATATTAATGTTTGAGCTGAACGATAACGGAACCTCTTGAACATGTCTGCCTGTTTTTATGAATTGAGATGCTGCCTCATGATTGGCTGATTAGATATTTGCATGAACAGGATTTGCCAATGAATGCAAAGTGTTGTTGAGTAACTATAGAATAGATTGTAGAAATAGTAACAATACTGATTACCATAGATACATAAAATATCAATTATGTTGATTGTGTTAAAAAATACCTTAATAGTCAGTACAGGGGTGTTTTAAGAGAGGAGAGGGTCCCTATGCAGGCTCAGTGCGGCCCCCTCCTCTCTGACAGCGCAGTAGATTCTAGATTGGTGCCAGAGTCTACTGCACATATGTGGGTTTCCGGGGACATGACTACTGCGCATGTGCAAGTCACCGGGAAAATGGGCGCCACGCTGCAGAGCAGTTATCTGCAACTGTACTGAGACATCCACTTTGGGCCTGCAGCCTAATCCTACCCCTGACACCCCCTGCAGCCTAAGCCTAACCTATCGCCCTAATCCTAACCCTCCAGGCAGTGCCTAACCCTAACCGTCGGCATCCTCAGAATGTTGACATTTCACAAGGTGACATTTCAGATGTTGACACTGTAAACATGCTCACATGCCGAGGATGTTGACATGGAGCCTGTCGACATGTTGAACCATTTTCACATTTTAATGTCGACATTGTTGTGTCAGCATTATGATTGCCGATATGGTTACTGTCGATCATCTGACTGGATACCGGATGAAGGCAGTGTCATATAAATGACAAAGAATATTAGTGACTGGGAAATAAAAC
The DNA here is from genome assembly GCA_031769625.1 of Taudactylus pleione. Lineage (NCBI taxonomy): Eukaryota > Metazoa > Chordata > Amphibia > Anura > Myobatrachidae > Taudactylus > Taudactylus pleione. Next base: position 5,765,462 of record JAUIMM010000277.1, on the reverse strand, counting down.
TGCTAGTGAAATATGATATGTTGTAGTTGTATACGCTGTGAGCTGTTTTGGCAGTGTCATTAGTGGACTATGGTGGGCAGTGGCGGATTTTGGCTAGGGTCTGCGAGGCTGCAGCCCCCCCAGCAAAATCCACCACCTCATTATAGTCAGCAGTATTCGCAAATACGCGCTATAGTGCGTATTTTACCCGATGTCGGGCACTGGGGACTCACTTTTAGAAAGTTCCCGGGTCCCCGGGGACGTGCTGTGCTGTGGCCAATCCCTGACAGCTGGCTGCAGCACAGCGCGCCCCCCTGAGAAGGACTCAACGCTGTCTGTTAGAGCAGCCAATGAGAGTCAGATTGACTCTCATTGGCTGCTGTTGTGGAAAGCCATGCTGGGATCAAGTGTCTGATCACAGCATCGGCACAGCATCCGTGCCCGGCGCTGGGACAGTGTTTGTTCCCAGCGCCAGGTAAGCCACCATGGCGGGTACCTGGTGAAGGGACCGCCTGGTCCCTTCCACCAGTGTCGGCGGTAAAGTGGCGGCGGGCGACGCTTGGCTCCAGGTGCAAGCTGAGCGGAGCTCATTGCCCGGAAGCCAAGTAGCGGCGGCGGTTGTTTGGCACTGGTCGCGGTCCAGCAGCCAATAGGAGGCAGACGTGATGAGCCAATCGCGGCTCGCCGCATCATAGCCCCGCCCACTCGCTACGTCTTGTATAGACACTGCTGAGCGGGAACGTTCAATCCGGCGGCGGAGAGGAGGAGCGAAGACAAGTGAAGAGAAGAGCGGCGCGGCAACAGTTCCAGTGGCCGCGCAAGAGGCCAGAAGACGGCGCCGCTGGCCAGGATGATCCAGCGGCAGAAGAATGAAGCTGGGGACCGAAGAGGACTGCAGGGGTGGAAAGGAAAAGAGCTATCGAAGCTCCCCACCCGCAGGCTCTTCCACCGTACAGGTAGGTGGCCTTGGGCCACCGTTATTTACTCCTCCCTAGACCACCAGGGTTGTCGGGCACTAGGCCCGTGGGATATATTCAGGCAATAGGCATGCGGGTATATAGGTGGGCACAAGGCCCGGGCTACATAGGGGGCATTAGGCCCAATTGGAGGTGTGAGTGACCTGGGCATTATGCCCAGGTCACTAATAGGTGGACCAATACTGGGGGCAATGCATAGGGGGTAAACTACTGGGGGCAATGCATAAGGGGGAGATTACTACTGGGGGCAATGCATAGGGGGACTACTAGGGGTAATATAGGGGGATTACTACTAGGGGTAATGCATAGGAGGATTATTACTAGGGTAATGCATAGGGGGAATTATTACTAGGGGTAATGCATAGGGGGATTACTACCGGGGGCAATGCGTAGGGCGTCAACTACTGGGGGCAATGCATGGGGGGGGCTACTACTGGGGGCAATGCATAGAGGGACAAAAGGGCATAAATGTGCGGTATAACGTGTAAAGGCTGGGCACGGCTGTGTGGCATCATTTGTAAGGGCTATTACTGCATGGCATAATGTGTAAAGACCGGGCATTAATGGGCGGCATAATGTGTAAAGACCGGGCATGGCTGTGGCATAATGTGTAAAGACCGGGCACTGCAGTGTGGCATAATGTGTAAAGGGCATTAAGGTGCGGCATAATGTGTAAAGGCCGGGCATGGCTGTGTGGCATCATTTGTAAAGGGGTTAGGGGAGGTCTGAGAGGCATATGGGGAGCTCTAAAGCATAAATTATGATGGGACCCAGAAATGGTCAGGTAGGACCCCATTTTTTAAAGTGGAGGGTCCCTGGGACCCACATATTTTGTCACTCACTGCGATCACTAGTCAGTGCAGTCTGTGACAGCGCTGGCTAAACTGTGACTGGCAGTGGCTCCCTATTGGAAGCGCCACCTGCCAGTCACATACACAACACAACAGGCAGCTCCAGGGGGAGGTATCTCCCCCCCCCCTGCGACTGCCAGTCCAGGCTGCTATTGGCAGAGAGCGGCTTCCAGGAGGAAGCCGCTACTCTACCTGTCCGCCAGCCCTAACCGGCTCCTAGGGGCTGCAGACGATGCAGTCCTTTGGATGCCGGTGGCATGCGCGTGCATGGCTCCCCGCCACTAGTGTGCATGCGCTGTTCCCAGCTCCTGACAGATCATTTGCACAGGCATCGGGACTCGGCCAGGAGGAGCGGGTGAGTAATTGTAGCCTCACGATTTCAGAGGCGGCAGCCCCCGTCATCTAAGAGGGTAGGAGCCGCTGCTGATGGTGGGTAAAGAAACTGAACATACGTGACATGGATACATATAACATGCAAGAAGAATGAAACTAATGAAGAAAAATCACTGAAATAGATGTAATTATTAAATTTTTATAGATAAGGTTAATCTATATCTATAATAATGCTGTAATGGTTGTGTCTGTACATAGAAATGTTTTTGGAGAAATATACTCCTTGGGACTGTGGGCCTGATTCAGACCCGCTCACAAGCGCTTGAGCGCTCGCGAGCGGGCCGATGGTGTGCTCTGCGCACGCGCATCGGCCACACTGCGCGTGCGCAAGCCCCGGAGCGAGACAGAAATTCTCTCGCTCCAGGACTCACTACAAAAGCGGCGGCTTTCAACGGTGATCGACAGCTCACCCCGTTTTGTAGGCGTGGCGGGGTGGTGGCTTCACAAACGGAGGCGTTCCCATGCGAACGCCTGCCGTTTGTGGGTGGCCCCACTGACATCACCAGTGATGTCACCAGTGATGTCAGTGGGAGAGCTTCCGGCTCTATTAGAGCCCGAAGCTCTCTGGGGCTTGCGGCCTCAGGACCCTACCACAAGGGTCTCGTCGCAAGCCCCGATGGTCGCGATGGTCTTGACCATCACGACCATCATCCTGGCCACTCGCAATAAAAAAAAATTGCCCTGATTCAGAGCGAGCTCTCTTTCAGAGCGTCCGTCTCTGAATCAGGCCCTGTGTATGAACTAAGGAGACCAAAAATTTTTTTCAGAATTTTTGTTTGTCTGTTTGTTCCGGCATCACGCAAATATTACGGGATGAATTTAGATTGCGTTTTCAATATTGTATAGCTTAGTCACCTAGAAAGAAACTGAGGTATGTATTATCTTAATGTGACATCATGGAGAGGAGCAATAAAGGAGAACCAGACGCTTGCCTCCCCCTGTGTGCCATCAGCTAATTACAGCTGGCGCATTGGCAGGCAGTAGCAGACATGGATAGACAGCGCCAGCACAATTTGAATCTGGTGCCAGTCGCGAGCCAATTGGAGCTTGCGGACCGGCAGCCAAACAGGAGCCGCCACAGCTGATTGGCTGCCAGTCTGCGAGCTCTGATTGCCTCGTTACTGGCGGTGCTGTCTCTCCATGACTGCCTGCCAGTGCGCCACTGTTTGCAAGCATGTTAGCAAACAGGGGGGTCCTTTTCAGGATCAGTGGAATGGGGTTATAGGCGAGGACAATGTAAACAAATAAAGGCTGCAGATTTACTTCAGGGTCCAGTCTTCAACCCGGGCAACGCCGGGTATCCCAGCTAGTATACAAAATATACATTTATTGCACACCCGAATGCAAACAGTTATATATGTATGTAGTAACAGTTATATGCTATTTCACAGGAAAATCCAACTATATATTATGCACTAATCAGGCAGCTTATCTTGACTCATGAAGTTGCAGTATACATGTCAATCCAGTAGATGGCGCACCAAGACAAATACTACATATCATAGAGTCGCTTCTCATGTTACTTGCAACATTCAGTATTACTGTAGGTTCAGTAGCAACTGATTTGGGATCTACAAGATAGTGCAGCTGAACTCACTTGACTCTGCCCAAGTTATGCAACGGAACCCGATTTAAAGTCACCCCTCTACAGAGGAACCTACTGTAATTGAGGCACAGATTCTAACAGAATCTGGCGCAGGTGGTACTGTTTGTACCACAGATACCCCTTATCCCCAACAATTTTCCTTTTCAATTCAAGCAACTGTAGTTTCCAGTACGTGCCTGCTCCACTGTGACGATCAACAAGTCACAGGGACAAACTCTCAGGGCTGCAGGCGTAGATCTCAGAACCAGCTGCTTCTCGCATTGGCAGCTTTATGTGGCTTGCTCACGAGTTAGTAGCCCCAAGCATCTTTTTGTGTTAATCCCTGAAGAAAAAATTGCAAATATTATTTACAAAGACATTTTGTGATCAATGTCTACAATATAAATATACATCACAATATTAGATGCCACTACTGTCCTTGTAAAATCAGTTCCGCTGAGCAATAACAGACATCCATGCGAGCGAAGCTACAGGCAAATGCTAGTAAAACAATATTTAACCTGAAACAGTGTAATAGATGAAATGTATGAATAGATTATTGCTGAACCATCCATATACAGGGCACAGCTATGGGGTACAGCTCTCCATAACTACAACAGTCTTTGCTGGCATTTATGTCCCTTTGATGTGCGTCATTAATAAGACAAAGCACCTAATAGAATTTCTGGAGACTCTCATGGAATGGTGGTTATTTCAGCAGCTGGGGCCACAGGAAAGTTTAGAAGTATGTAGAACTCTCTCTGCGCCCATGGTGGTTATTTCAGCAGCTGGGGCCACAGGAAAGTTTAGAAGTTTGTAGAACGCTCTCTGCGCCCATGGTGGTTATTTCAGCAGCTGGGGCCACAGGAAAGTTTAGAAGTTTGTAGAACTCTCTCTGCGCCCATGGTGGTTATTTGAGCAGCTGGAGCAACAGGAAAGTTTAGAAGTTTGTAGAACGCTCTCTGCGCCCATGGTGGTTATTTCTACAGCTGGGGCCTCAGGAAAGGTTAGAAGTATGTACAACGCTCTCTGCACCCATGGTGATTATATTTCAGAAGCTGGGGTCACAGGAAAGTTTAGAAGTATGTAGAACGCTCTCTGCGCCCATGGTGGTTATATCAGCAGCTGGGTCCACAGGAAAGTTTAGAAGTATGTAGAACGCTCTCTGAACCCATGGTGGTTATTTCAGCAGCTGGGGCCACAGGAAAGTTTAGAAGTTTGTAGAACTCTCTCTGCGCCCATGTTGGTTATTTCAGCAGCTGGGGCCACAGGAAAGTTTAGAAGTTTGTAGAACGCTCTCTGCTCCCATGGTGGTTATTTCAGCAGCTGGGGTCACAGAAAACTTTAGAAGTTTGTAGAACGCTCTCTGCTCCCATGGTGGTTATTTCAGCAGCTGGGGTCACAGAAAACTTTAGAAGTTTGTAGAACGCTCTCTGCGCCCATGGTGGTTATTTCAGCAGCTGGGGCCACAGGAAAGTTTAGAAGTTTGTAGAACGCTCTCTGCGCCCATGGTGGTTATTTCAGCAGCTGGGGCCACAGGAAAGTTTAGAAGTTTGTAGAACGCTCTCTGCGCCCATGGTGGTTATTTCAGCAGCTGGGTCCACAGGAAAGTTTAGAAGTGTGTAGAATGCTCTCAGCGTCCATGGTGGTTATTTCAGCAGCTGGGGCCACAGGAAAGTTTAGAAGTTTGTAGAACGCTCTGTGCGCCCATGGTGGTTATTTCAGCAGCTGGGGCCACAGGAAAGTTTAGAAGTTTGTAGAACGCTCTCTGCGCCCATGGTGGTTATTTCAGCAGCTGGGGCCACAGGAAAGTTTAGACGTTTGTAGAACGCTCTCTGCGCCCATGGTGGTTATTTCAGCAGCTGGGGCCACAGGAAAGTTTAGAAGTATGTAGAACGCTCTCTGCACCCATGGTGGTTATTTCAGCAGCTGGGGCCACAGGAAAGTTTAGAAGTTTGTAGAACGCTCTCTGCGCCCATGGTGGTTATTTCAGCAGCTGGGGCCACAGGAAAGTTTAGAAGTTTGTAAAACGCTCTCTGCGCCCATAGCGGTTATTTCAGCAGCTGGGGTCACAGGAAAGTTTAGAAGTTTGTAGAATTCTCTCTGCGCCCATGGTGGTTATTTCAGCAGCTGGGGCCACAGTAAAGTTTAGAAGTTTGTAAAACGCTCTCTGCGCCCATGGCGGTTATTTCAGCAGCTGGGGCCACAGGAAAGTTTAGAAGTTTGTAGAACTCTCTCTGCGCCCATGGTGGTTATTTCAGCAGCAGTGGCCACAGGAAAGTTTAGAAGTTTGTAGAACGCTCTCTGCGCCCATGGTGGTTATTTCAGCAGCTGGGGCCACAGGAAAGGTTAGAAGTATGTACAACGCTCTCTGCACCCATGGTGAATATATTTCAGAAGCTGGTTCACAGGAAAGTTTAGAAGTATGTAGAACGCTCTCTGCACCCATGGTGGTTATTTCTGCATCTGGGGCCACAGGAAAGTTTAGAAGTATGTAGAATGCTCTCTGCACCCATGGTGATTATATTTCAGCAGCTGGGGTCACAGGAAAGTTTAGAAGTATGTAGAACGCTCTCTGCGCCCATGGTGGTTATATCAGCAGCTGGGTCCACAGGAAAGTTTAGAAGTATGTAGAAAGCTCTCTGAACCCATGGTGGTTATTTCAGCAGCTGGGGCCACAGGAAAGTTTAGAAGTTTGTAGAACTCTCTCTGCGCCCATGTTGGTTATTTCAGCAGCTGGGGCCACAGGAAAGTTTAGAAGTTTGTAGAACGCTCTCTGCTCCCATGGTGGTTATTTCAGCAGCTGGGGTCACAGAAAACTTTAGAAGTTTGTAGAACGCTCTCTGCTCCCATGGTGGTTATTTCAGCAGCTGGGGTCACAGAAAACTTTAGAAGTTTGTAGAACGCTCTCTGCGCCCATGGTGGTTATTTCAGCAGCTGGGGCCACAGGAAAGTTTAGAAGTTTGTAGAACGCTCTCTGCGCCCATGGTGGTTATTTCAGCAGCTGGGGCCACAGGAAAGTTTAGAAGTTTGTAGAACGCTCTCTGCGCCCATGGTGGTTATTTCAGCAGCTGGGTCCACAGGAAAGTTTAGAAGTGTGTAGAATGCTCTCAGCGTCCATGGTGGTTATTTCAGCAGCTGGGGCCACAGGAAAGTTTAGAAGTTTGTAGAACGCTCTCTGCGCCCATGGTGGTTATTTCAGCAGCTGGGGCCACAGGAAAGTTTAGAAGTTTGTAGAACGCTCTCTGCGCCCATGGTGGTTATTTCAGCAGCTGGGGCCACAGGAAAGTTTAGACGTTTGTAGAACGCTCTCTGCGCCCATGGTGGTTATTTCAGCAGCTGGGGCCACAGGAAAGTTTAGAAGTATGTAGAACGTTCTCTGCACCCATGGTGGTTATTTCAGCAGCTGGGGCCACAGGAAAGTTTAGAAGTTTGTAGAACGCTCTCTGCGCCCATGGTGGTTATTTCAGCAGCTGGGGCCACAGGAAAGTTTAGAAGTTTGTAAAACGCTCTCTGCGCCCATAGCGGTTATTTCAGCAGCTGGGGTCACAGGAAAGTTTAGAAGTTTGTAGAATTCTCTCTGCGCCCATGGTGGTTATTTCAGCAGCTGGGGCCACAGTAAAGTTTAGAAGTTTGTAAAACGCTCTCTGCGCCCATGGCGGTTATTTCAGCAGCTGGGGCCACAGGAAAGTTTAGAAGTTTGTAGAACTCTCTCTGCGCCCATGGTGGTTATTTCAGCAGCAGTGGCCACAGGAAAGTTTAGAAGTTTGTAGAACGCTCTCTGCGCCCATGGTGGTTATTTCAGCAGCTGGGGCCACAGGAAAGTTTAGAAGTTTGTAGAACGCTCTCTGCGCCCATGGTGGTTATTTCAGCAGCTGGGGCCACAGGAAAGTTTAGAAGTTTGTAGAACGCTCTCTGCGCCCATGGTGGTTATTTCAGCAGCTGGGGCCACAGGAAAGTTTAGACGTTTGTAGAATGCTCTCTGCGCCCATGGTGGTTATTTCAGCAGGTGGGGCCACAGGAAAGTTTAGAAGTTTGTCAAATGCTCTCTGCGCCCATGGCGGTTATTTCAGCAGGTGGGGCCACAGGAAAGTTTAGAAGTTTGTCAAATGCTCTCTGCGCCCATGGCGGTAATTTCAGCAGCTGGGGCCACAGGAAAGTTTAGAAGTTTGTAGAACGGTCTCTGCTCCCATGGTGGTTATTTCAGCAGCTGGGGCCACAGGAAAGTTTAGAAGTTTGTAGAACGCTCTCTGCGCCCATGGTGGTTATTTCAGCAGCTGGGGCCACAGGAAAGTTTAGAAGTTTGTAAAACGCTCTCTGCGCCCATAGCGGTTATTTCAGCAGCTGGGGTCACAGGAAAGTTTAGAAGTTTGTAGAATTTTCTCTGCGCCCATGGTGGTTATTTCAGCAGCTGGGGCCACAGGAAAGTTTAGAAGTTTGTAAAACGCTCTCTGCGCCCATGGTGGTTATTTCAGCAGCTGGGGCCACAGGAAAGTTTAGAAGTTTGTAGAACGCTCTCTGCGCCCATGGTGGTTATTTCAGCAGCTGGGGCCACAGGAAAGTTTAGAAGTATGTAGAACGCTCTCTGCGCCCAAGGTGATTATATTTCAGAAGCTGGTTCACAGGAAAGTTTAGAAGTATGTAGAACGCTCTCTGCACCCATGGTGGTTATTTCTGCATCTGGGGCCACAGGAAAGTTTAGAAGTATGTAGAACGCTCTCTGCACCCATGGTGGTTATATCAGCAGCTGGGTCCACAGGAAAGTTTACAAGTATGTAGAACGCTCTCTGCGCCCCCATGGTGGTTATTTCAGCAGCTGGGGTCACAGGAAAGTTTAGAAGTATGTAGAATGCTCTCTGCACCCATGGTGATTATATTTCAGCAGCTGGGGTCACAGAAAACTTTAGAAGTTTGTAGAACGCTCTCTGCTCCCATGGTGGTTATTTCAGCAGCTGGGGCCACAGGAAAGTTTAGAAGTTTGTAGAACGCTCTCTGCACCCATGGTGGTTATATCAGCAGCTGGGTCCACAGGAAAGTTTACAAGTATGTAGAACGCTCTCTGCGCCCATGGTGGTTATTTCAGCAGCTGGGGTCACAGGAAAGTTTAGAAGTATGTAGAATGCTCTCTGCACCCATGGTGATTATATTTCAGCAGCTGGGGTCACAGAAAACTTTAGAAGTTTGTAGAACGCTCTCTGCTCCCATGGTGGTTATTTCAGCAGCTGGGGCCACAGGAAAGTTTAGAAGTTTGTAGAACGCTCTCTGCTCCCATGGTGGTTATTTCAGCAGCTGGGGCCACAGGAAAGTTTAGAAGTTTGTAGAACGCTCTCTGCGCCCATGGTGGTTATTTCAGCAGCTGGGGCCACAGGAAAGTTTAGAAGTATGTAGAACGCTCGCTGCGCCCATGGTGGTTATTTGAGCAGCTGGGGCCACAGGAAAGTTTAGAAGTTTGTAGAACGCTCTCTGCGCCCATGGTGGTTATTTCAGCAGCTGGGGCCACAGGAAAGTTTAGAAGTTTGTAGAACGCTCTCTGCGCCCATGGCGGTTATTTCAGCAGCTGGGGCCACAGGAAAGTTTAGAAGTTTGTAAAACGCTCTCTGCGCCCATGGCAGTTATTTCAGCAGCTTGGGTCACAGGAAAGTTTAGAAGTTTGTAGAACGCTCTCTGCGCCCATGGTGGTTATTTCAGCAGCTGGGGTCACAGGAAAGTATAGAAGTTTGTAGAACTCTCTCTGCGCCCATGGTGGTTATTTCAGCAGCTGGGGCCACAGGAAAGTTTAGAAGTTTGTAGAACGCTCTCTGCGCCCATGGTGGTTATTTCAGCAGCTGGGGCCACAGGAAAGTTTAGACGTTTGTAGAATGCTCTCTGCGCCCATGGTGGTTATTTCAGCAGGTGGGGCCACAGGAAAGTTTAGAAGTTTGTCAAATTCTCTCTGCGCCCATGGCGGTTATTTCAGCAGCTGGGGTCACAGGAAAGTTTAGAAGTTTATAGAATGCTCTCTGCGCCCATGGTGGTTATTTCAGCAGCTGGGGCCACAGGAAAGTTTAGAAGTTTGTAAAACGCTCTCTGCGCCCATGGCGGTTATTTCAGCAGCTGGGGTCACAGAAAACTTTAGAAGTTTGTAGAACGCTCTCTGCGCCCATGGTGGTTATTTCAGCAGCTGGGGCCACAGGAAAGTTTAGAAGTTTGTAGAACGCTCTCTGCTCCCATGGTGGTTATTTCAGCAGCTGAGGCCACAGGAAAGTTTAGAAGTTTGTAGAACGCTCTCTGCGCCGATGGTGGTTATTTCAGCAGCTGGGGCCACAGGAAAGTTTAGAAGTTTGTAGAACGCTCTCTGCGCCCATGGTGGTTATTTCAGCAGCTGGGGCCACAGGAAAGTTTAGACGTTTGTAGAATGCTCTCTGCGCCCATGGTGGTTATTTCAGCAGGTGGGGCCACAGGAAAGTTTAGAAGTTTGTAAAATGCTCTCTGCGCCCATGGCGGTTATTTCAGCAGCTGGGGTCACAGGAAAGTTTAGAAGTTTATAGAATGCTCTCTGCGCCCATGGCGGTTATTTCAGCAGCTGGGGTCACAGAAAACTTTAGAAGTTTGTAGAACGCTCTCTGCGCCCATGGTGGTTATTTCAGCAGCTGGGGCCACAGGAAAGTTTAGAAGTTTGTAGAACGCTCTCTGCTCCCATGGTGGTTATTTCAGCAGCTGGGGCCACAGGAAAGTTTAGAAGTTTGTAGAATGCTCTCTGCGCCGATGGTGGTTATTTCAGCAGCTGGGTCCACAGGAAAGTTTAGAAGTGTGTAGAATGCTCTCTGCGCCCATGGTGGTTATTTCAGTAGCTGGGGCCACAGGAAAGTTTAGAAGTTTGTAGAACGCTCTCTGCGCCCATGGTGGTTATTTCAGCAGCTGGGGCCACAGGAAAATTTAGACGTTTGTAGAATGCTCTCTGCGCCCATGGTGGTTATTTCAGCAGCTGGGGCCACAGGAAAGTTTAGAAGTTTGTAAAATGCTCTCTGCGCCCATGGCGGTTATTTCAGCAGCTGGGGTCACAGGAAAGTTTAGAAGTTTATAGAACGCTCTCTGCGCCCATGGTGGTTATTTCAGCAGCTGGGGCCACAGGAAAGTTTAGAAGTTTGTAAAACGCTCTCTGCGCCCATGGCGGTTATTTCAGCAGCTTGGGTCACTGGAAAGTTTAGAAGTTTGTAGAACGCTCTCTGCGCCCATGGTGGTTATTTCAGCAGCTGGGGTCACAGGAAAGTATAGAAGTTTGTAGAACTCTCTCTGCGCCCATGGTGGTTATTTCAGCAGCTGGGGCCACAGGAAAGTTTAGAAGTTTGTAGAACTCTCTCTGCGCCCATGGTGGTTATTTCAGCAGCTGGGGCCACAGGAAAGTTTAGAAGTATGTAGAACGCTCGCTGCGCCCATGGTGGTTATTTGAGCAGCTGGGGCCACAGGAAAGTTTAGAAGTTTGTTGAACGCTCTCTGCGCCCATGGTGGTTATTTCAGCAGCTGGGGCCACAGGAAAGTTTAGAAGTTTGTAGAACGCTCTCTGCGCCCATGGCGGTTATTTCAGCAGCTGGGGCCACAGGAAAGTTTAGAAGTTTGTAAAACGCTCTCTGCGCCCATGGCGGTTATTTCAGCAGCTTGGGTCACAGGAAAGTTTAGAAGTTTGTAGAACGCTCTCTGCGCCCATGGTGGTTATTTCAGCAGCTGGGGTCACAGGAAAGTATAGAAGTTTGTAGAACTCTCTCTGCGCCCATGGTGGTTATTTCAGCAGCTGGGGCCACAGGAAAGTTTAGAAGTTTGTAGAACTCTCTCTGCGCCCATGGTGGTTATTTCAGCAGCTGGGGCCACAGGAAAGTTTAGAAGTATGTAGAACGCTCGCTGCGCCCATGGTGGTTATTTGAGCAGCTGGGGCCACAGGAAAGTTTAGAAGTTTGTAGAACGCTCTCTGCGCCCATGGTGGTTATTTCAGCAGCTGGGGCCACAGGAAAGTTTAGAAGTTTGTAGAACGCTCTCTGCGCCCATGGTGGTTATTTCATCAGCTGAGGCCACAGGACAGTTTAGAAGTATGTAGAACGCTCGCTGCGCCCATGGTGGTTATTTCAGCAGCTTGGGCCACAGGAAAGTTTAGAAGTTTGTAAAACGCTCTCTGCGCCCATGGCGGTTATTTCAGCAGCTGGGGTCACAGGAAAGTTTAGAAGTTTGTAGAACGCTCTCTGTGCCCATGGTGGTTATTTCAGCAGCTGGGGCCACAGGAAAGTTTAGAAGTATGTAGAACGCTCGCTGCGCCCATGGTGGTTATTTCAGCAGCTGGGGTCACAGGAAAGTTTAGAAGTTTGTAGAACGCTCTCTGTGCCTATGGTGGTTATTTCAGCAGCTGGGGTCACAGGAAAGTATAGAAGTTTGTAGAACTTTCTCTGCGCCCATGGTGGTTATTTCAGCAGCTGGGGCCACAGGAAAGTTTAGAAGTTTGTAGAACGCTCTCTGCGCCCATGGTGGTTATTTCATCAGCTGAGGCCACAGGAAAGTTTAGAAGTTTGTCGAACGTTCTCTGCGCCCGTGGTGGTTATTTCAGCAGCTGGGGCTCATTGCTAACGTTTGCTGTCTGACACAAAAGCTCATACAGAACTCTACGAGATGCAAGGGGTGAAGAATTTGCATTGCGCAGAGTTTTGCACATACTGTACTTTGCATTGGCGGCGATACTTACACTGGGATTACTTCTGCGTCATCCAGTTATGTACGTGTACCGGCCGCCTCAATACCTTAATTCAGCTACTGCAAAGTAATCACTAATAAGTACAAATGTGACACCTGAGATAAAGACATCCCCCCCGTCTGTCCCTGCACTTCTGTAAATGACAATAACAGGGTTTTCTTGACATTCTGCCATCTGCTGTCTGCTCTTAGTATTGCATTTGTTATGTATAGGGAAAATGTAATGTAGTGCTGTATCGTACAATATATCTTTTTGACGCGGTTTGGGACGATATTATCATACACATCGTATAGTTTGTATACCCGATCCGTCATTCCCAGCGGTCACAGCACTATATTGTATAGCACATACAGATCAGCATTCACCAGCTTGACGTCACTTGCATTTACTGTGAAGATTGGCACCGAACCTTGGCGTTGGATTGAACTGGCTGTGCCTTGAAGGCTGGGTTGCCTGTAGCACAATAACATTGCTACTCTCTATGATGATCATTGCAATGACAGATAGAGACACAATACATTGATTTTATTTTAATGAGTTAATGTAGATTATTGCTTATTGTTATATCTATAGAACAAGCATCTACCTCTATCTGCTTTTACTCACATCTCCCGGGGTATCTCATATAACTGGTGTCACTCTATAAGCAAGAACAGCGACATAAAAAGAGTTTGTGTATAGGAGGGGATTAGTATCTTACTACGTCTGATGATATATTGTCTGGATTATGTGGTCTGCTAGTTCTTTATCGGAGTGACCCAGGTGCACAGCAGATGTACCCACCAATTATTGTGCCTCAAGTCACCACCCCAGCGATGACCAATGAGGTCAATTCGTCAATATGCCAGGACACATATATAATACTGAGGAGGGGGTGAGAAGCGTTAGGTCATATTTTAAGGGTTAGAACTGTGATTGTATGCTAATGATTTATCTGCTCCCCTTTAATGACAATAAATATGCTCATAAAGGAAGATATGAAAAGTAACAACACAAGATATGTAATGATACTTTATGTTTCAGAAACATTTGGAAAATATTTAGTCAAAATCAACTTTATTTGCTTTCCAAAGTATTGCAAGAAAGCTCCCTGGTGCCCCCGTTTGAGAGATCCCCATGCATCACTATCTAATGCTATAACAGTATGGGATTATATTTATTTACATTTATTTATGTACCACCAGCATAATAAGGACTCTTATTAATCAAGGTCCGTGCTTAGATTTTGCATAGCATATTATAGAAGCTGCAGTTTGAAGCCCCATCTGGCTCCCTGCTGAGAGGGGGGGGGGTTGCTAGGGATCTTGCTGGATGTGTATAAATGAAAAGTAACAATGTTTTGTTTCTTATTTGTAACTTTTGTGGACTGTGGGCCTGATTCAGAGCCGGACGCTCTGACAAGAGCGCTCGCTCTGAATCAGGGCCCTCCTATCTAAAATTGAAGCGGCCTCCTGGCCGCTCACATAGCTGTGGGTGACCACCCACAGCTATAGCGAGCGGCCAAAAAGATGGTCGCGATGGTCAAGACCATCGCGACCATCGGGCTTGCGACAAGACCCTGCGGTAGGGTCTCGCTGCCGCAAGCCCAGGAGTGCTTTTGGCTCTATCAGAGCCAAAAGCACTCCCACTGACATCACCAGTGATGTCAGTGGGGCCGGCCCCAGACGGTAGGCGTTCCCATGGGAACGCCTCCGTCTGGGCAGCAACGCCCCCGGCACGTCCACCAAAGGGGGCGTGCTGTCACTCACCATCGACAGCACGCCCCCTTTGGTGCGAGACCCATAGCGACGGCTTGGCCGTCGCTATGCGGGTCTCGCGCATGCGCACAACGGAGCTCCCTCCGTCGTGCGCATGCGCACTAGGGCACCATCGACCCGCTTATGAGCGCTCAGCGCTCGCGAGCGGGTCTGAATCAGGCCCTGTGTGCAATGCAATGTGCTACCATGAATTTTGATTGCGCACATCCTCGAGAAGGTTGTCCAACATCGCTTATTTTCCTACGCACTGTTGGGCGCTGCCGTTCCGACCGCCCCAACAGTGCACTTGGTGGACATCGCCAAGCACTGAATTTCCCCCTAAGCTTCTAAGCTTCTGATGCAATACTCTGCTGTCTGAGAAATCCCCGGGGAACCTCCAATATGGGATCGTTAGGCACAAAACATGTGCTAGCAGACTCCCAACAACCTGCTTGGTGTCTACACACTTACAGGGTTATACCAGTGGTAATGCATATTGTATAATATGTATTATATATGTGCAGCACATGATTTGATTTGTGATTCATTTCTTTTATACATCCAGAAAAAAAAACACTTAATATGCAGATCTCTGATTTGCAGATCCTAAATTGTGTATCAAATCTGACAGCGGAGTCCAGGATGGGGTGTAGTTTGCAAATAGTAAACTGTAATTTAATTACATTGGAAAGTAGAGTTATATTTAATGTCATATGTATAATATAATATGAGCCACTAGAGGGAGCAGCATGAAGTCCATCAGATGGTACATAAAGGCATGACTTCTGTCTCACAGCATGAGTGTTATCATATAAACCAGGGGTGACCAACCAGTCAGACGCAAAGAGCCCAAAAATATCTGTAGTCAAGTTAAAGAGCCGATAGCATGCGCTAATGGTATCACAAGGCTACGCCCCATTTTTGTGCGCACGCTTTTGGTATGACATTTGCAGGAGCACCTGTAGCTGTGCACCTTATGCAGGGCCCCCTGTAGCTGTGCCCCATATGCAGGAGCACCTGTAGCTGTGCCCCATATGCAGGGCCCCCTGTAGCTGTGCCCCATATGCAGGGCCCCTTATGCAGGAGCACCTGTAGCTGTGCCCCGTATGCAGGGCCCCCTGTAGCTGTGCCCCTGATGCAGGGCCCCCTGTAGCTGTGCCCCTGATGCAGGGCCCCCTGTAGCTGTGCCCCTGATGCAGGGCCCCCTGTAGCTGTGCCCCTGATGCAGGGCCCCCTGTAGTCGTGCCCCTGATGCAGGGCCCCCTGTAGTCGTGCCCCTGATGCAGGGCCCCCTGTAGTCGTGCCCCTGATGCAGGGCCCCCTGTAGTCGTGCCCCTGATGCAGGGCCCCCTGTAGTCGTGCCCCTGATGCAGGGCCCCCTGTAGTCGTGCCCCTGATGCAGGGCCCCCTGTAGTCGTGCCCCTGATGCAGGGCCCCCTGTAGTCGTGCCCCTGATGCAGGGCCCCCTGTAGTCGTGCCCCTGATGCAGGGCCCCCTGTAGTTGTGCCCCTTATGCAGGGCCCCCTGTAGTTGTGCCCCTTATGCAGGGCCCCCTGTAGTTGTGCCCCTTATGCAGGGCCCCCTGTATTTGTTCCCCTTATCCGGGCCCCCTGTAGTTGTTCCCCTTATGCAGGGCCCCCTGTAGTTGTTCCCCTTATGCAGGGCCCCCTGTAGTTGTTCCCCTTATGCAGGGCCCCCTGTAGTTGTTCCCCTTATGCAGGGCCCCCTGTAGTTGTTCCCCTTATGCAGGGTCCCCTGTAGTTGTTCCCCTTATGCAGGGCCCCCTGTAGTTGTTCCCCTTATGCAGGGCCCCCTGTAGTTGTGCCCCAGCCCAGTACTTACCTCATCCGGTCCACGCTCTCAGGGATCCCGCTCCTGATGCTGCTGCCACGCTGACTGGATCTACCTAGATGCAGCAGAAGCGCAGGCTCCTCACATGTTGGGTGACATCATGACGTCACTCGCGCTTTGCATCACTGGGAACGCTGGCCTTTGAAGCGATCAGCGACCGGCGAAGTTCCAGTGGGGGTCTGCCGAACCAGGGGCCACATAAGAAAAAAAATAAAAATCCACATGCGGCTTGAGAGCCGAGGGTTGGCCACCTCTGATCTAAACAATAGGTTAATAGTACTTTGAAAAATATTGTTTCATAATAATTTTGACAAATATAACCATATTAATGTCTTTATATGTTTTTTTTTATTTTAAAGTGTCAAATAATTTAGCACATTTTTAAAAATTATATTAATAGGTAAAGAAAAAAAAACATCCTTTTAAAATAAATCAATCATGGAGAATGTAAGTATATACAATTAGGCAGCATAAATCAATTTCTGGCCGGGCAATGGGATTACAAAACATACTTGTCAGAGCTTCATCTCCTTTTGATAATGTTGAGGCTTCAAATGCCACGTCATTGTAGAGTCAAGTGGACGCATAGAGAGGTCAGGCCACCTCTGTCACTGTGATCGGGTCACGGCCCCAGACCCTGAGGGTCTGCGCTGTCCACTTTCCAGGCAGGACAATGGCAGAGCTGGAAGTGTGTGCTTAGGACGCCCTCCTGGTGAGATTGTAATTAGACCAGACTTAAAACAGAGGGGAGATTTCTATTGTCTCTGGGGCTCATTTCATTGGAGAGTTGATTAATGATGTTGGAAAGAGTAAATGAATATAGAGCTGAGGGGGACGACCACACAAACCTCATCTATATCACAGAGTCCCCCATGGGAAGTGTAGTGTGATCAGGAATAGTCTGACAGGAGCTGGCATCAGCTGGCTGATAGAGACAGACAGGAGAAACTTCAAAAACCTCTGCCAGTGTCTTAATGTGTGCAGTAATATTAACATGGCTAAATCATATACGCTCCAGGTTATTCCACCAGCTATGCTTCTAAATGATCAAATCTGTCTCTTTTACTGTATTTTAAATATTTCCACATTTATAAACTCCCCCCTCTGTCTACTACCAAGTCCGCCATACTTCCATATTGTTTTCTCACACTTCCACCATTCTCCCCCACTGCCACCATACTTCCCTCAATGCCACCATACTTCCCTACTGTCCTCTCACTCATCCACCCTGCTTCCCTATTGTTCTCTCACACTTCCACCATTCTTCCCCTACTGTCCTCTCACTCTTCCACCATACTTCCCTATTGTCCTCTCACACTTCCGCCATACTTCCATATTGTTTTCTCACACTTCCACCATTCTCCCCAATTGCCACCATAATTCCCTATTGTCCGCTCACACTTCCCCCATACTTTCCTACTGTCCTCTCACCCTTCCACCATACTTCCCTATTGTGCTTTCACACTGCCACCATACTTTCCTACTGTCCGTTCACTCTTCCACTAAACTTCCCTATTGTCCTCTCAATTTTCCACCATACTTCCCTACTGTCCTCTCACTCTTCCACTATTCTCCTCCCACTGCCACCACTCTTCCCTACTGTCTTCTCTTCCACCATTCTCCCCCCACTGTCACCGTACTTCCCTACTGTCCTCTCACTCTTCCACCATTCTCCCCCCACTGCCACCATACTTCCCTATTGTCCTCTCACACTGCCACAATTCTTCCCCCCACTGCCACCATACTTCCATATTGTCCTCTCACACTTTCACTATTCTTCCCATACTGCCACCATACTTCCCTATTGTCCTCTCACACATTCACTATTCTTCCCCCCACTGCCACCATATTGTCCTCTCACACATTCACTATTCTTCCCCCCACTGCCACCATACTTCCCTATTGTCCTCTCACACTGCAACCATATTTCCCTATTGTCCTCTCACACTTTCACTATTCTTCCCCCACTGCCACCATACTTCCATATTGTCCTCTCACTCTTCCACCCTACTTCCCTATTGTCCTCTCACGCTTCCACCATTCTTCCCTCAATGCCACTATACTTCCCTATTGCCCTCTCACACTGCCACCATTCTTCCCTATTGTCCTCTCACACTGCCACCATACTTCCCTACTGTCCTCTCACTCGTCCACCATACTTCCCTATTGTCTGCTCACTTTTCCACTATACTTCCCTATTGTCCTCTCACACTGCCACCATACTTCCCTCAATGCCACCATACTTCCCTATTGTCCTCTCACTTTCACTATTCTTCCCCCCACTGCCACCATACTTCCCTATTGTCCTCTTACACTGCAACCATACTTCCCTATTGTTCTCACACTTTCACCATTCTTCCCCTACTGCCACCATACTACCCTATTGTCCTCACACATCCACCATTATTCCCCCCACTGCCACCATACTTCCCTATTGTCCTCTCACACATCCACCATTATTCCCCCCACTGCCACCATACTTCCCTATTGTCCTCTCACACTTTCACTATTCTTCCCCTACTGCCACCATACTTCCCTATTATCCTCTCACACATTCACTATTCTTCCCCTACTGCCACCATACTTCCCTATTGTCCTCTCACACTCACTATTCTTCCCCTACTGCCACCATACTTCCCTATTATCCTCTCACACATTCACTATTCTTCCCCTACTGCCACCATACTTCCCTATTGTCCTCTCACACTCACTATTCTTCCCCTACTGCCACCATACTTCCCTATTGTCCTCTCACACATCCACCATACTTCGCTATTGTCCTCACTCTTCCACCATACTTCCCTATTGTCCTCTCACACTTCCACCATACTTCCCTATTGTCCTCTCACACTTCCACCATTCTTTCCTCAATGCCACCATACTTCCCTACTGTCCTCTCACACTTCCACCATACTTCCCTCAATACCACTATACTTCCCTATTGTCCTCTCACACTGCCACCATTCTTCCCTATTGTCCTCTCACACTGCCACCATTCTTCCCTATTGTCCTCTCACACTGCCACCATACTTCCTACTGTCCTCTCACTCGTCCACCCTACTTCCCTATTGTCCTCTCACACATTCACTATTCTTCCCCCCACTGCCACCATACTTCCCTATTGTCCTCTCACACTTTCACTATTCTTCCCCTACTGCCACCATACATCCCTATTGTCCTCTCACACATTCACTATTCTTCCCCCCACTGCCACCATACTACCCTATTGTCCTCTCACACTTTCACTATTCTTCCCCTACTGCCACCATACTTCCCTATTGTCCTCTCACACTTTCACTATGTCACAATTGGTGTCTGCGAGTTACCTGTCTCAGGTGGTGATCGGGTTTCAACGGAGGCCGGCATGACTGGAACCATGGGTGATGTAGATAGCTCTATTTACGAGACTTGTGTAGCAGTGAAAACTGCCTTTGATGATAAATGACAGGAACTGGAGGAACCGGACTGGGACCGGCAGGAAGACTTGTTGAATTGAACTGATGAGCTTGGAACTTGACTCTGGACTGGAACAACGTGGACTGAACTGAGGAGCTTGGAACTTGACTCTGGACTGGAACAACGTGGACTGAACTGAAGGGAAGTCAGGTAATGCTGAGACGAGGGCTAAACAGGGTAATCTGGAATTTCTATGACAAAGGCTGGAACTCAGGTGCAGGCTGGATTGGATAATAGGGAATAACAGGTTTCAGGAAGGAATGGGTAGGTTTGGGAATTTTAGGTTCAGGGAGGGAGTAGGTAGGTAAGAGGGGCAGGAGTCGATCCACAGCAGGAAGCAAGGCAGGGTGACACGATGCAGGTTCACAGAGTGCCAGGGACCAACCAGGAGTAGGACTAGCAGCAGAGCACAGGCCAGGTATTGCTGTAACAGGACGACTGGATGCCAGGTATTACTGGAGCAGGTTTTCGGGATGCACCAGGGGTTGCTGTCAGCAGATTTACTGGATTGCCAGGTTTAGCTGTAGCAGGTTTTCTGGAAGCACCGGGGGTTACTGCCAGCAGATTTACTGGATTGGCAGGTACAGCTGTAACAGGTTTTCTGGATTGCACCAGGGGTTGTTCTAGCAGGTTTCATGGATATACTTGAATGCAGAAACAGCATGAACCATACACCACAGGAAGACGAGATGTTCAGGCCCAGAATGCTATCAGGAGAGGATATATATATCATGGGTCTGGCAGCAATTGGTGGATACGGACAGGTGGTCTGGCAGTAGCATTCTGAGTGGTGGAAGGCACAACATGCAGAGGGAGTATTCATCTCTGCAGCTCTGAGAATCAGAACCACACCTGCAACTCCAATCAGGGCTAGCAGTGCGCACAGACAGGAGAGACCAGGTGCAATAATCACTGTGACAGGAATGCATAGAGAAGTCAGAGCAGATCCCCCAGGAGAACTACAAACACAGATCCATGGGACAGCTGACAGGGGTAAGTCTCGAGGCAAAAAGGTGACAACTAGACAGGGTCGTGACACACTATTCTTCCCCCCACTGCCACCATACTTCCCTATTGTCCTCTCACACTTTCACTATTCTTCCCCTACTGCCACCATACTTCCCTATTGTGCTCTCACACTTCAATCATTCTTCCCCCTTTGCCACTATATTGTCCTCTTACACTTTCACCATTCTTCCCCCATTGCCGCCATACATATGTGTACACAATACACCTATCCTTTTTGCGCCATATGGCATAACGTAGTTGCTTTACCATTGGTAACAATTCCTATGCTTGCGTACTTTTTCCTGAATTTTGCATCTAAGTGCCAAATTCAATCAGTTGTGAAAAGACGCTTTTGGCAAAAAGTGTTCGCCGATGCGATGTTTTTTTGCATATCGCGCTATCCTATGCACGTGCAAAAACTCCATAGGCAGATACCGTACCAGCAAAAAGTTTTCACCATCTCAGAGGCAGGTGGTAAAATGTGCAAAATCCCTATTTTTCTGTAAAAATTTGTCGACTTGGGGCCTGATTCAGAGGCGCTCGCTCTGAATCAGGGCGGGGTGTTTTTTTTGATTATTCCGGCCTCCAGGCCGCTCACTAACCTGTGACCATCGGGCTTGCGAGGAGACCCTGTGGTAGCGGCTCTAATAGAGCAGGAATCTCGTGACGTCAGTAGGGCCGCCCACAAATGGCAGGTGTTCCTTCAGGAATGCCTCCGTTTGTGCAGCCACCCCCCTCCCCGCCTACCAAACGGGGCGAGCTGTCGATCAACATCGACAGCCGCCCCGTCTTGTAGCGAGCCCCGGAGTGAGTGAAGTTCTCACTCGCTGCAGGGCTTGCGCACGCGTCGCGCATGCGAAGTGTTCCACCATCGACCCGTTTGCGAGAGCATAGCGCTCGCGAGCGGGTCTGAATCAGGCCCTTGGTTCAGAACCCTTTGGACACCCCTCTATTGACTAATTAGGCAAAAAAAATTAAGATTAGCTTAATTTCCCCTAATAAAAACATGTCATTTTTAGGATGAAAATGTAAAAAGTGTTGGAAAATGGGGCTAAAGTACTTGGTCTGGTATTTTGGGGGGCTGTATGGATGGTACAGGTGTTTTTTAGGGTATGCAGTCGGGAAGCCGGCGGACCTAATCACGACAGCCGGCTTCCCGACTGCTTAATCCCGGCGAGGGTTAAATGACAGGCGTCTTAATCTAGACGCCTGTCATTTTACCAACCCCGGTAGACCGGCGCCCGACATCCCGATCGAAGGGACACCGAGCGCGGATAGCCGCGGGGGGGAGGGTTAGGTTTAGGGTTCCCGGGGGGATTTAGGGTTAGGCACCCCACCGGGAGGCTAGGGTTAGGCTAGGGGATGGGGCGGTTAGGGTTAGGCACCCCAAGGGGGGACTTAGGTTTAGGCGGTGGGGAAGGGGGGTAAAGTTTAGGGACTTAGAGGGAGGATTAGGGTTAGGCACTGGGTGGGAAGGTTAGGGTTAGGCACCCCTAAGGGAGGGTTAGGGTTAGGGGGTAGAATTAGGTTAGACAATACTTACCTTAGGACGATCGGGATTTCTTCCTCTGCCAGGATGCCGCTGTCGGGACTCCAACCGCTGGGCAGGGGTCCGGCGGTAAATCATACCGATTCCGTTTTTTAGGATTGCAGGTGGCTGCAGCAGGTGAATTTTTTTATTTTTAAAAAAATGCACTTTATAGACACAAAAATATACTAGCACCCATTTTAATGTACCCCCAATTTAACTACAACTATATTTTTTTCCAAAAGAAATTTCTTTATATCATTTTTCCACACTTATACAAACATGCATATAACAGCCATTTGACTCACTTTAAGAACCCAAAATACTTTTTATTAGGGCTATTAATACACTTATATATTGATTTCCAGTGTGAGTTACGCTCTTTATGGGGTACAGACTGATTTCCACAAAATATGCTGTCCTTTTTCGCTTGTTTCGCCATTCGCAGTTTTCGCACATATACGTTTTCACCTGTTTCGCTTGTAGTGTAGTAAGTACTTAGGATTAGTATTTTTGTTGTAAAGGAGTTGGTATAAAGTTGAACATTAAGCATAACGCTGTGTGGCACGAGGCCTAGTGTGGGTCACTCGTATCACACTTCTGTCTATTGTCTTTTTACCCAGATTGCGTACTTTCTCTTGATTTTAAGTTGTTATAAGTACTAGGTACTTAGGATTAGTATTTTTGTTTCAAAGGATTTGCTGTAAAGTCACTTATTTTTTTTTTACTCAAATAGTTTTTATTAGAGAAAAAATGTTCCAGTACAAGTCCAAAAAACATTAATAAACAGTAGTTTACAATCATAATGGCAAAAATGTTACATTGTTTGTTGTAATATTATAAAATTAAATATGAAATAACATAAAATAAGAAGGGAAAATAATAAAGTCGCATGTTTTTAGAAAAAGTTGCATAGTACAGCTAAGTCATAAAGTGCGTGGGACTATTTGGCATGATTTGAGGATAGATGTATTTACACATCTGTACTTCCATATTGTCCTCTCACACTTCCGCCAATCTTACCCCCATCTTCACCATTTGTCCACTAATGCTCTCTGCCACTACACCATTTCTCCACCCCCCACTCACCTCTTACACTTTCTGAAGTGTCCTTGAAAAAAGTTGACTGATATGTCGATTTCAATTTGATACTTTTTCACATGTATTTGGAGAGTGCTGGTTATTTTCTGATTTCTACAAGTGGAGAAAAACTTTTTTCCATACCGTGCACCCCTCCTGTATATCCGAAAGTGGACCGCACAGTGATTCTTGTTCCAACATACACAAGGATTTACTACAAATACTTGTGTAACCAGGTCTGAGGAGGTGGGCAGCACACCCGCGGAATGCGTAACAGGTTTATCCTAGCTTTCCACATGCCAAATACAAGTTGATTTATTCCTATTCACCACTGTAACATCAGAACCATGCATCTATATTTGTGATTAACTTTTAATAAACTTGAAGCAATTTCAATTCAATTCAGTAGTACTGACTTTATACTTGGTAGAACCTGCATAGGGACTCTGTATTATTGGGTGCTGTTTTAAGCAGTCCTGTAGTTTGAAGGCTTTTGTATAGCCTAATATCTGGTGACGGGGTATAACACACATCCAATTTCTGGTGGTTTGCGTATAGCAGACCTCCGATCTCTGTTGTCTAGTTTATAGAAAACCTCCAGATTTATGGCTAGTGTATGACAGTCTATTGTAGCTAGTCTTATGCAGGCCGCCAATCTCTGGTGGCTAGTGTACAGAATACCTCCAGATTTATGGCTAGTGTATGACAGTCTTTTGTAGCTAGTCTTATGCAGACCTCCAATCTCTGGTGGCTAGTGTACCGCAGACATTCAATCTATGGAGCAGACCTCCAGTCTCTGGTTACTAGTGTATGACTGACCTCCAAGCTCTGATGGCTAAAATATAGTAGATTCTCTGCTGTCTTATGTGTAATAAACCTAATTACAGCAGACGTTTAGCCTTTAGAGGCCCTTATTCACTGGTGGCTAGTGCCTAGATCACTAGCCACTCTCTAGTGCTAGTGTATAGTTCACCTCCAGTGCCTGGTGGCTAATGTATAGCCGATCTCTGATCTCTAGTAGCTACCAGATCTTCAATCTATGGCTAGTGTATAGCTGAAATCTAGTGTCTGGTAACTAGTGTATAGGAGATCACCTTTATCTGTTGCCTGGTGTATAACAGATCTCCAACCTCTTTGCCAGTGCTGGCTAGTTTATACAGAAAGCCCCATCTTTGCAGGCTGGTGTATAGTAGACCTCCAGGTCTGCAGCAGACTGTCAATCTCTGAGGACTTGTGTATACATATGTCATGGCCAGGGTTTCTCGGCATGGTAGTCACCGGGTATTACCTGTGCGGTCGTTATGGCGAGGGGTCTCTGGCAGCGGTGCTGGTGTTTGGCAAGGGGCATTGGCTGCGCGTGGTTCTGTGCGGGCACATTGTCACTAGGCCTGGTAAGGTCTGGCGGTGTTTCCGTTCCATTGGCATGGGCGCCGCCATCTTGCCTGCGGCCATGTGATTCCGGCTGTCCAATCCCGGTAGGTCATGTGCTCATTCCAGCCAGTCACAGCGCGGCACTGAGTATTTAGGAAGGTCCAGAGCCTTCCTTCCTTGCCAGTGCAACGTGTTTCCCAGCTGCGGCTGAGAGAGGGTACCTGTGCCTTATCTGCCTGCCTGCCTGTTACACTATTAGCCTGAACCTTGCCTGCTCCAAGCTGCTGGACTTACCTTGCACCCTCCATATACCTTCTTACCTGCCTGAGTACCTGAACCTGCTGTTTCCTTGCACCTTGCTTCATTTCACTCCCAGCTGGACTTCACTACCTCTGCCTGCATCAGTTACAGCTCATCATACCTGCATTCAGTTACAGCTCATCATACCTGCATTCAGTTACAGCTCACCATACCTGCACTCTGTTACAGCTCATCATACCTGCATTCTGTTACAGCTCATCATACCTGCATTCAGTTACAGCTCATCATACCTGCATTCAGTTACAGCTCATCATACCTGCATTCAGTTACAGCTCACCATACCTGCATTCAGTTACAGCTCACCATACCTGCACTCTGTTACAGCTCATCATACCTGCATTCTGTTACAGCTCATCATACCTGCATTCAGTTACAGCTCATCATACCTGCATTCAGTTACAGCTCATCATACCTGCATTCAGTTACAGCTCATCATACTTGTATACTGGACTGTTCCTGCCTGTCAATATCTGGAAATATTCTCATTAACCCCCACTACAGTTATCAAGTGCACTTTAGTGCTATACCTGGACTTTTTATTTTGCCATTCCCATGTCTTCTAAGTCACTTATTAAAAACTCCACTTTTTCATTTAAGTCTGCTTCTGTGTCTGCTCCTATCACCACCCCGGGTCCACAACAAATTCAGAACCTCACAGCATACCTGTATGATACATATTCACCTTCAGCTATGCTCTGCTCTGAACCTTTCTTTTTACCCCAAGAGAGATGGTTTACTATACTGTTTCCTTTCTGACTCCATTAGCAAGCTAGAGTACCAGAGATTTCCGCTAGATGTTACGGGCAGCTCCAGGTGTCTCTTCCCCCTAATAAGCAAACAGCAGAGCAATAGATCTTTGGAATGTCAGACCCCCCCTCTTTTTGTCAATCTCTCACGCTTCCTAACAGGTTCCCCTATGTCACCTTCAATGGTAGCTTTTCCACCAGTCACCCCTCCTGCACTTTAATTTCTCTATCTATGCCTTGGTTGTGCTCACTGAAGGATTGCATATAACTAGTGAGGGATTAGCACTGGCAGTCTGAGGTGCGGAGTCTGACGGTTTCCCTGGTATTCACCATGGAGCACTGCAAGACAGTATGGACTTTGCTTGTGGGAGTCCGTAAGTCACGTCCCTCTAAAGTCCACCTTCATGTAGCTAACTGGGATTAGTTGAGGAGACCTGGAATCAAAATAAGGAATCAGAATCCGAAGGGAATCGTCAGACAAGCAGAAGGTCGAGGAACATTGAAGGAGCCAAAAGGCCCCTATTGAGTGAGTTGGTGAGAAAAAAAACAGTTTCCTGATGACATTTCCCCCTCTTAGTGGTGGGCTCTGAACACACCACAAATGCTTTATCTGAAAATTTGAAGTGCAAGTTCTTGGGATGAGGAGCATGAATTTCAGAAGCTTTACTCCAGGCTAGCTCTATGGGGCCAAACCTTATCCAGTGAACAAGTAGAGACTCTAGTTAGAGAACTTTAATTTGTTTTCATACTCCTCCTATTGGTGAACTTGAACAGTACAGGTGGAGAAGGTCTAGAGTAGGGGTAGACAACCCTAGGCAATAGTTCCACAAGTTGGCACTTTTCTTCTTTCTCCTTCCCTCACAGTGAGCACCCTTTTGGCAGACTATACCCTCTCTAAAATGAAGAACCAAAATGTGGCCTGCAAACCTAAGGAAACCTGGTCCCCCGGGGAGTGATCCACTGTTAGTTCTACTAACAGTCAAATAACATTTCAAAATTCTGAAGCCTTGCTTTGTCTCCAGACTACAAATGATCAACATATCCTCAGCAAATTAGCTTAAAAAAAAAAAGAGGACAGGACATGCTTAGTGCCCATCTATACATTTTATAAATGTTTGTGTATGTTCTTATTTTGGTGGCACTTTTTTGGCTTGTAAAGTTGAAAATCTAGCATCCATACAGAAAAATGTTGCCCTTGGTTTAGAGTACCTATTCAGGATCGAGGCCTCGAGCAGACACACATGGAAGGAATTCGGAATACGTAGTAAGGGTGGTAATTCCGACCAAAAGGCCACCGGATTTATTCTCTGGATGATTCTGCGGGGTCCGATGGAGGAAGGGGCACATTTAACACTTGGAACCTTGAGCCCGAGGAGGCATGTGGAGCACCAGACTCTGGGCCTAACTCCGAGGTGCCTCTTTTTACGCAACTACTTCTTTATGCTAATGACCTCGCCAATGGACTACCTACAGTGATGCCCACCAGCTGCGGAGCTAATCCTCAGATGTGCCTATCAAGACGCACCATGGGAGATTGCCCCAGCTCTATAGAGGCACAGAATCTTTGTCTGAGCATGGCCGTCAGTCTCAGTGCAACTGCAGCAAAATACACAGTCGCTGATCATGACAAGCCCGCAATGTCTGCCTCTGGCTAGCCAAGCCCCTGTTACCACCCAGCAATGCCCATTGAAATGGCCTCTCTCTGCACCCAAATTCATTCTGTGGCTCCCAGCGGTAACCATCAGGACACATGCACAGTGAGGCTCGGACGCATGCGCAGACTGAAAATATCAACCGCTTGCGTGTGCGGCATCGACATAGCGCGATCCTCTGATTCATGCCCTCTGGCTCCAATAGCCAGTTTTCCAGGTGCGTGGCCAGCCCATGAAATGGGCATAATTAGCACTTAACAAGTTCTAGTCTGCCTGATGCAAAGTGCAGTGTGTGTAATACAGAGACATATATAGGGCTAGCCATTACAGTAAGTGTTTAATGCGGCACTAGGGCCTGAGATGAATTTGCTTTTTGTTCCCGGGTGTGGGCACCATTCACAAGTATAAAGCTGGCCACACATCTAAAGATTATCTGTCCAACCAGCCAACTAGTTGATTGGTTGGAATGAAAATCTGGTAAGGTATACAATCAGCAATTTGCTCCCAAACACTGGAAAATGGACCAAAACTGTTGTTTGAACAAATAGTTTAGATCAAACATTTAACAAACTTGTCTGACCGACCATTTTCATCTGTTTTCTGGCATTTAGGAGCAAATTGCTGATCATCAGTTACTCCCATACGTTACCAGATTTTCATTCCAACCAATCAACAAGTTGGCTGGTTGGATGTAAGTTGATCTAGTGTGTGGCCAGCTTTAGTCCCCTGCCTTGCAGAGCAAGGTAGCGAGCCTTTGGGAGTGAAAGAATAATCTTCCCTAGATATATATGTACACCTAGGTCTTGTATACTGGATAGTATATGTCATAGGTTCTCAAACTCGCTCCTCAGGACCCCAAACAGTGCATGTTTTCCAGGTCTCCTCACAGAATCACCAGTTAATTAATTAGCTCCACCTGTGGATCTTTAAACTGTGTCAGTGAGTAAATGACTGCACCTGTGCTCCTGCAGGGTGACCTGCAAAACGTGACCTGTGTGGGGTCCTGAGGACCGAGTTTGAGAACCACTGGTATATGTAATACATTATTAATAATTAACACTTTAGATGGTAGTGTTTCCCAAACTCAGTCCTCAGTGTCTCCTAACAGTGCACGTTTTCCATATCTCTTAGTGGGTGCACAGGTGTAGTCATTATTGATACATTTTAAAAGATCCACAGGTTGTGCTAATTATTTCAGTTGTGATATTGTAATCTGTAAAACATTAACGATATCTATGAATGATAACGATATAGTTCAACGATAAATCGTTCATAGCGTTCAATTTTATACAGTGAACGACCAACGATGCGCGTTCCCTTATGGATGATAACGATATCTATGGTCGCCCGTACATGCAGGCCAACTTGGACGATTTCATCACAATTTACATGTTCAGAGATGTGGCAGGATGACTTCACTGAAGGGGGATCAAGTTTAAAATGTGAGATTTCTATATCCCATCAGAGATCCCTCCCCCCGTCTTTAAAAGGCAGGGCGCGGTTTGGGCGGTGGGGACATTGCAGAGCGAGTAGACGGAGAGCGCAGATGTGCATTGTGTATCAGTGTGCTACGCTGGATACAATTATATCTGTGCAAGTGGCAAATATCTGCAAGAGTCTTTAACAATTATATTTCTGACCAGCCAAATTACTTCTTAATGCCACCAGGATGGCAACATTTTCTAGGGAGAACACTGAATTATTATTATTTATTTATTAACAGTTTCTTATTTAGCGCAGCAAATTCCGTTGCGCTTTACAATTTGAATCAACATTAACATTTTACTGGGTTGTAATAGACATACATACATACAGTACATACGTAAAAGACATACATAAAGGTAAGAGGGCCCTGCTCGCAAGGTTACAATCTATAGGGAATGAATTATGCAATAGAGCATCGCTGCATTTACAGAGGAAAGGCCCATGCCAGAGGTTGGCCAGTCAAGAGAGAAATAATGATGCCACATTGGCCTTTTCAGAGACAATATTCCCCGGAAGCAATTCAAAGTGAATGGTGCACTGAATCCTTGGGATACCTTCAGATCTCCCTCATATATACAGAAGAATTTTATATCCTGTTTTGGGAAGCTACAGGAGCTTCTGGCGGTTGCTCTGTTGGAAGAGACCTTGTGCCAGATCTTGGAGAAATTGTATAAGCTGCAGTTGATTTTCTTTCTGCTTGTCTACTGGAGAAACAAGGTGCTTGTGTAAATCTTTAGGACACCAACTCCCAGCTGAAACCATTTATTTTTGTCCAGAGTATACTATCACAATTGTGATAACTGAAATATTCAATACAACGAGTGAGGGACTAGCGTTGGCCGCGTCGAGACGCGGAGACTAACAGATCCCCCAGTCTGCACCATGGACCAAGCACAAGGCGGTATGGACTTTACTGGCCGGAGTCAGAAGATTGCGACCCTCTAACTGCCTCCTGCTGTACATGTAGTCAGCTGGGATTAGTGGACAAAACAGGGAACCACAGTGCAGAATCAGGATTCAAAGGGAATGGTCAGACAAGTCGATCACAAGTTCATAATTAGAGAGACAGGCAAAGAGGATAGGTATACAGACAAGATAGCGGTGCTAAGGAAGAGGCAAGTTCTGGTACACAATATACTGGGATGTAGTTTGGAAGCCGACGGTCTAAATCCCGACCGCCGGCTTCCAGACGTTCTAATCCCGGCGTGGTACTAATGACAGGTGTCTAAATCTAGGGGGGGGGGGAGGGTTAGGTTTAGGGCTCCCGGGAGGGATTTAGGGTTAGGCACCCCCCCAGGAGAGTTAGGGCTAGACACCCTCGGGGGGAGGTTAGGGTTAGGCACCCCCCCAGGGGACTTATCTTTAGGCGGCGGGAAAGGGGGGGTTAGGTTTAGGCACTTAGAGGGGGGATTAAGGTTAGGCACTTGGGGGGAGGTTAGGGATAGGTACCCCTAAGGGAGGGTTAGGGTTAAGGGGGGGAATTAGGTTAGTGATACTTACCTTAGGGACGATCGGGATTTTCACCCTTGCAGGGCTTCCGCTGTCGGGATTTGAACCTGCGTCCGGCGGTAATACCTACTTCACCCAACATACTGTATCTGCTCAAACAGAAGCAAAGGAGTAAAATTAAGGGACCTGATATTCTGGCAGCATCTTGCTCCAATGAGGTTTATATAGGAGAATCTCACACTGGACCGCAGCTGAAGACAGGACCACCGGAGCTCTGATATACATCAATTGTAACTTAACAAAGTTATATATCACATCGAACCAATGCGATATATAGTGAAAAGTAACAATTCTATTTTCATTTTCTTCATGAATATACGCCACAGTTTTTTTCAAAACTTAAGGTCGAAAACATCCTCTATGCTGAAAACGGTCTAATGTGATCTGATTATTCAGAACTGGGATCAGCTAGTGATTGCTGGTCCTCCTTCACCCATCAAAAGAGCATCCTAAGCTGGTCAGGAAGATAAATGTATTTAGCCCTTGGCACGTAGGGGTGTATTCAGTGCATGTGTCTCACCCAGACAGCAGTAAGACATCATATATCACTAAGGTATCTACTAAAACACTCTAATAACTAACAAAGCAAACAAGCAGTTTTGTAATTAAACTATTTAAAAAAACATTATGTTGATATTCCACTTATATTTTTATTTGTAAAACTAATTTACAAACAGAAAATCTTATAAAAAAAATACTCTGGGGGAGATTTATCAAAGCTTGGAGATAGATAAAGTACCAACCAAACAGCTCCTAACTGTCATGTTACAGGCTGTCTTTGAAAAATGACAGTTGGGAGCTGACTGGTTGGTACTTTATCTCTCTCCACACTTTGATAAATATTATACGACGTGTGAATAAACCCTGGATATTGCCGTAAACATTAGGTGTGCCCAACAATGTTATTAACTAAAATAATTATTTGCACAAAGAGATGAAATAAAGTGTTTAGCGTTTTGCATTAGAAAGCTTTTTAAATTAAACAATCGCAGCTGTTTAAAATCTAAATAATAAGCGGATGGATTTGTAATTATGCGTCTCTAATTACCGGGGATTACTCCTTTCAGTGTGCGCTGTTGTGCTACGGGCATAAGATCACATTAATTCTCAGTATGAGATGATCTCTCTCATTAGACAACAAAAAGTGCTCTGGCGTCTGAATGGGGACGTTTAGGAAGTATTCTGTTATCCCTAATAATAAACAAACATGGCATTAAGCTTACCCCATTGTTTACAGAAAGAGTTTCTTTGTTGTTCACTTTATAATGTTCTACTTGATTTTTAACATCAAATAAATCATCTACTTACACCTCACAGTAAATAACAAACGGGAGCCCCTCACTCAAGCAATTATTAATGCCTCTGTAGTCTACGTAGCGACTTGGATGACTATTATTGTTAGTTATATTTATATAGTGCCAGCATACCCCACAACTCTTTACAATTGGGCCGTTCTGAAGGTCTCTTCATCGGGGTCTTCACACTGCTGATTCGCATGGCAGGTCCCAGCTTTTCATCCCTCCTGGTTGTGTGTGTTATCAGCGGACGCTCGGCTACTTCTCTCCCCCCGGCGGTAGCCGGAGGACGGAGCTCACTCCTGAGCTCCGGCTTCCAGGTCCCGCAGTAAACTATATTGGTGCATACACAAGGTCAGATTTTTCTTCAGATCTGAACGATAACGATTGAAAAAATCGTTCATATTTGAAGGAAAATCTGACATATCTGACATGCCTGAACGATGAACGATGCGCGTTCCCGATGGTCAGATAACGATATCTGACATCTGATGTGTTTGCAGTCAGACTTGGACGATTCCATTCATTTTAATGCAGTAAAAAATCGTTCAAATCTTTGGTAAAATCGTTCAAATCGTTCATCCTACAGATCTGACAAATCTGACCGTGTGTATGCTCCGTATCTAAGAAATGCCATAAATAATATGCATTGTCTTATAAAATAATGAGTCACACTTATAGCATACAATCAATCTAAATTTAAATGATTCTAATATGTACCTGGTTATATAAATCAGCTTACACACTATGGAATATACATCTATGTGTAAATAAATATAGTTGATTAGAGTCTATCATTAAACGTTCCATTGTATATTGTGCTGTATATATGGATTGGTTAGTTTTAGGTCCCTTATTTCTGATGATGTCCTACATAGAAAGCACAGCAAAGTGTTCAAATCTTTAAATAATCTTATTGGAGGTATAAAGTGGAAAAGTATATTTGGCAATCTTGGAACTCGGGCTGAGTCTCCTAATTGAAGGTGAAGTGCCTCCGATGTGACGGGATGATGGGCCGATATATATGATGACCACAGACCTCCTGCTGATCCCAGTTAAAGCATAAAGTAATCCCACTGAGTTGGATGTCCTTGGCCTGTGCTTGCTTTATAATATAGATACCGAGGCCCTGATTCAGAGCCGGTCACTCTGACAGAGCGCTCGCTGTGAATCAGGGCCGGTCTATAGCGGCCAGGAAGATGGTCGCGTTGGTCAAGACCATCGCGACCATCGGGCTTGCGACGAGACCCTTGTGGTAGGGTCTCATTGCCGCAAGCCCCAGAGAGATTTCGGCTCTAACAGAGCCGGAATCTCTCCACTGACATCGCTTGTGATGTCAATGGGGCCGGCCCCAAACGGTAGGCGTTCTCATGGGAACGCCTCTGTTTAGGCAGCCACCCCCCCGGCCCGCCCACCAAAGGGGGAGTACTGTCATTCAACATCGACAGCACGCCCCCTTTGGTGCGGACCCAGAGCGACGGATTGCCCGTCGCTATCCGGGTCTTGCGCATGCGCACAACGGAGCCGGCTCCGTCGTGAGCATGCGCTCTGGGCCACCATCGACCCGGTTGCGAGCGCTCAGCTCTTGCGACCGGGTCTGAATCAGGCCCCGGGTGTGTGCATCAGTACAGGATGGTCCTTCTTTGTTTCTGCGCACCAAAATATGTTGTAAAAGGTTGTCCAGAAGGTTGGATTTCCCCCATGCCCCGACCTAGGCGTCAGGGGAACGGGGAACTGCAGCAATCAAACTCAGATGTATGGGCACTTAATGCTGGGTACACACACTACAGATCGGTCAGCAGAGAACATTCCTTTATCCAAGCGGCCGATTGGTTAGCTATACACACTTACTCGCTCGATATGTCTGGCCTGACATCACACCTGGGTGGGCATTTAAATTTGCTGATCCAGTTGTGATGCCAGTGTCTGTGGTCCCTGCAGCAAGTATACGGGTGGTCCCTATCGACAAGTGTGTACCCAGCATAAGAGTTCATTGTTTTGCAGAAAGCAAAAACATTGTTGCAACAAAGACTTTTTTGTCTTTTTAAACTGAATTGATACTTAGCTGAAATCCTCAGCCAGAAAATACCTTAATATAGTCTTATTTTTCCACCAGAGGGCAGCAGAAAAGTTAATAGTGATACATTGCAAATAATCTTACTATAAATTTGGTTCTATTAATCTAAATAAAAATGTGCATAGCTATGACTTAGTGCTTTTATTGGTCATGCCAGTCTTACTGTGGTTCCATTTCGGGTGGGATCCTGTCCTGATCCACCAGTCACACTACGAGCTGTCCTGATTACAGCGAGGCATCCTAGCGGATTGTTATCATAATCTCGGATTGAAATGCAAATGAATTAACTTATTTTAAAGTTCTCATGACCTGCATTTGAAACCATTTTATTTACTCTTCAATGTCTGGTTAGTAGGATGTAATACAATTAGATAATTTAGTTTACAATCTCAGGAGTGGAAGGTGCACAGCTCGTTACTGGTTGTCTCCAGCCGGGGACATTAGATGATGGATATTTCTGTTCTTGTACAAATGAAGCGATCATACAATATGTCATCCTCATTTCCATAAGGTTTCCATATCTTTATCTTGGGGTATCCCATCCCCTGAAGTCTAATTCTTTGTTCAGTTCATATATTTGTCACTGGTGTCATTAAGTATTTACATAATAATTGTCATCACGGCCATTTGTCACTGATTCACACCCTAATTAGGTGTAAAAAAATGTTATTATTTTTTAATTGATATCTTTCTGTTTCAGTGAAGTTGATCATATTTTAAAACTATATTCTATACCAAAGAGAACAATCAGATTATAAATTATCAAATATCTAATTACATGCAATGGACTTAGTGTAGTCAATGTATCATGGTCTAGAACGTTACATATCACTGATATGGGTATAATAGTTTCAGTCTACAGACTCGGTCAGACAGTCTGGTGTAATCTTAGAGGAGTTTAGCCTGGTACAGATGGAGAACAGTTTATTGCAGCAAAGAGCATGCTGTGACCTAAAATGACTTATT
The DNA here is from genome assembly GCA_031769625.1 of Taudactylus pleione. Classification (NCBI taxonomy): domain Eukaryota; kingdom Metazoa; phylum Chordata; class Amphibia; order Anura; family Myobatrachidae; genus Taudactylus; species Taudactylus pleione. Next base: position 5,730,883 of record JAUIMM010000277.1, on the reverse strand, counting down.
TTTCTAAACTGATCAGAGACTGTCAAAACATTGCACAGATTTTCCATTGTAGCCATGGTACATGATTTGCTGCAATAAACTCCACCCCATCTGTGCATGGTGTCACTGAAGTTTATTGAAACAGATTGGGTTTAATCTACAAAACATGTAATAATAGTTAATTAACTGGAAATTGTAAAAACAAAATGCTGATCAGGGCCATAACAAGAGAGTGTGACAAAGATAAGGGCCATAACCAGGGTGCAAGGCCAAGGCGGGTGGCATGTTGGCTCCCCCTATAGCATTGTATACTTTGCGGGATAACTGGAAAGGCAACTTGCTGCAAGGAAGTGCCCCTTCTTCCTCCTCCTTGACTCCCCAACCCTTGTTGTGTGATGGTGCGGGTACTAGTGATCCAGGACCGAGCCTGTTGGGGGGCCCAGGCCAGCTGCTGAGGTTAATGAAGATCCACCTTTGCAGCGCTTCACTGGGCTACACATGGTATATTACAATGAGAGTTATGGTAAGAACTTACATTTGTTAACTCTCTTTCTTCGAAGTCCATAGGGTCCACAGGGAGATCCAGATCCATCACCTACACCCCAAGATCTCCCTGTTTAGCCTATGGACCCTGAAGAAGAAATTTTACTAATTGTAGCCCATAGGCTACAGCATCTACAGCAGGGGGCCAAACTTCGAAATGCTCAGGTTCTAAGAGGGCATGGTCAAATCCGGGAGACGCACCACGTCCCTTCTGAAAAAAATCTTTTTCTTCTTCAGGGTCCATAGGCTCCACAGGGAGACCTTGGGGTGTGGGTGGTGGATCTGGAATCCAGGTCCATCACCTACACCCCAAGGTCTCCCTGTAGACCCTATGGACTTCGAAGAAAGAGAGTTAACAATGGTAAGTCTTAGCAAAACTCTAATTTTACCCCAGCAGTGGGGTAAATATTACTAAATGCTGATGCGGTCATTTCACTCTGAGCACATCGCAAGGGGCCGGCTCGTCTCGGAGCCCCTGGCCCTGCTCATGCTATTTATTATATCTACATCCTGCAATACGGTTTTGGGTGCTAATATTGTGCCCAGATTACACTGCAAATGCGATTATTGTATAATGGGCCCCTTAGTGTGATAGGTATATAGAGATTTGCAAAAGCGAAGACAAGCTTTGACAATAGTTATAATGTGTATATATGTGGGGCATTTATATTGCCATGCAGCTGGCACTATGTGCAAAATGGGATTCGTCCACCTTGACCTCATTTATTTTCTGCTTCTCAAGAAGCATCCAGCTCTGCAACAATGACATATGCACCACGTTTACACCAGGAGAAAACCGAAACATTTGCACTTGGTATATGTCAGGGGTAACAATAGCATAGAGGCAGAAATGCAAAAAAAAAAAGTAGTAATGGAATTAAATGAATTACATTATCTATCCCTTTAATGGTCAAATGGGAATTTCCTTGACTGCAGCGTCCCAAATGCAAGTTTCCTTTTAAATAATGTAAATAGAGGACATTGCTACCAATTGTCGTAACCATCAGTGTGTATTTTGTAACAGACTGGAGCACCCACAAGAGAATCCTGATAGGCGCCTATGCGCCTGGGTCCACCACGGTTGCATTAATAAATGCAAAAGTCACATTTACCAATTAAAATATAATTATATACAAACAAAAAATACAAAATAAAAATAAATTAAATTCAATTAAATACAAATTACCATTGTCTCCTCCTTATACTAGCTACAGATGCAAAGACCAATCATGTGACTTTCGCAGGATCATGTGATGTGATAGGATATTATTAGTCCCCAGTCTCGTAAGATCACATTATTATAGTGATGTCATTTCCATTCTTATGAACTCTACAATTCTTCCCTGAGAATCACAGCTATTAGCCTATTCAAATGCCCAAAATACATCTATGCGCAAATTTACTTCTAACTACAAATGTTACAGATTATACTAAAGGTTAACATATTAATTTAAGAGCATAAACTATTTATTGCACATTATATCACACTTATGTCAACTACAAAGAAGGCAAAATAAACTGGTAAAGTATTTAGATAACAATAGACATGGCCTTGTATGGTGACTATATAATCTGTGTGTGTAAATTGCTGTGTCTGTGCCTTGCTGTGTAATAATAAGTGTGTTCTACACTAATTAGGGGGATTACATGGCAGTATTATCCTGCGTTACTGGTGGTCATGAATAGGGTGTTTGGACAAAACACTCCAAAGTTACAGTATCCTCTTCTTACCGCAAGCAAATAGCTGTGCTAAAAGACGTTAACCGCAGTCGGATATAATGTATTTGGACTGAAAAAAAAGCAATTGGATGCTCTGCTGGTTAGTTTACAAACCCAGCTGCCCCTGTGAATTGCTTATCTTGGTAACAATGGAGCCGGGACATGATAATTTGGTGTGTGATCACTGACACTCCTCCGTCTTTGTTCCCCCTTCAGACCTAATATCCCAAGCCCAGATGGGTTAATACATAATGCAGACATGCAAGTAATTGGCTCTCGCTCAGATATAGACCCCTGTCTCTGTGATCTGCTATTAGGGGTCAGGAAAACACCCCTTCCACCTAATTAAACACAGCTTTCAATCCTCCTTCCCAAATGATGTTCTGCCTCTGAAGTCACAAAGCACACATGAGCCTCTACCTGTTGCCCTCAGTCTAACTCTCTTTTGGGACGAAGATCTCCTCCTCCCTCAGGCAAGGCTGGTCCACGGGGGACCGACAAGTAATAAATTATGGCTGGATACTCTGAATTAAAAGGCAAAAATTGGCTGTTAATAAACCCCTGACTGGTTATTCATATCACTCAACATAAAGGCTTTATTGTGTAACGAACTGGCCTGAATACGGCTACACCGGGATTACACGCACTTCTCTTTGTTTGTTGACAAAGTAAACGCAATGTATTCATTTCTAAAGAGTTAATTAATCTGGAATTATTTGCACACTATTGTGATACAAATACAATGGGGTAAATTGTAACAGTGTACATAGATGTTATCTCAGTTATTTGGAATTCTGAAAAGAGCCTTTAAAAAAATCTGTTTTATTTATATCTCAGTCTATAATATCTTAGTTTATAATCCGGTCAGTAGTATCAGTGACAGCAGCGTGCAGGCGACGTTTGATAATATGGCATATTACGCAGGTGTTTAGCGCTACCAGTGGTGGGTGAGAAAGTACAATGGACCAGTAAGACCAGTGTGTGCCTCTATCCTGTGATAACAATGTATTATACATGAAATAACAAAGTACTTTACAATAAAAGGCCCCTTATTTATAACCCCCCCCCCCCCAAAGCAATGTTGTTGATTCCACGGGGCCCATTTATAATCATCTCATTTGCAATGCAATCTGGGCACGATATTACCGCCCATGATCACATTGCAAAAAGCAATCATAGCGCAGGACTGTATTAGTCCGGCGCTATGATTGCATAGCACTGGACTGTCCCTGCGAGGTGCCAGGAGCGCTTCCGGGGTTGCTGCGCATGCGCGGTCCCGACCCGCTGACTCCACATGTGCAGCCGCCATTGCCGGGGAGGGTTCCGGGGGGTAACCTCTCCCAGCTAATTATGCAAAGTGTAGCCCATAGGCTACAGCGGATAACTTCATATTCAGCTGCGGGGGCCAATCTCTGCCATGCTTAGCAGTTGGTAAATTTGGCAGCATCGCATCCCCCATAGAAAGCTATGGGGTAGGCGGCTGCCAGCGGTAATGGAGGGATCACAGGAGGTATCGGAATTGTCTGCTGCAGCCTCTCCTTCATACATCTGGGGGGAACTTAATATTTGCAGTTAGCCCCACCTAAATTGGTGTTTTCAGGGATTAAGACGCAAATTAACATCAAGAGTTGTGACCACATAAGCATTGCTCTCAGATCACGTTTTAGAGATATCAATGGTGGAGCACAGTTGGTTAAATCAAATTGACTGAGGCACTAATTAAGTCACTTTTGCTCAATTATGGATATCTCTTAAACCTGAACTGTTGGCGAGCTTTGAGGACCGCGTTTGGGAGTCTCTGCACTATGCCATGCTGCCTCCAGCTCACATTATGCTACAGTGTAGTGCCTCCAGTTCACATTATGCTACAGTGTAGTGCCTCCAGTTTACAGTATGCTACATTGTAGTGCCTCCAGTTCACATTATGCTACAGTATAGTGCCTCCAGTTCACGTTATGCTACACTGTAGTGCCTCCAGTTCACATTATGCTACAGTGTAGTACCTCCAGTTCATGTTATGCTACAGTGTAGTGCCTCCAGTTCATGTTATGCTACAGTGTAGTGCCTACAGTTCATGTTATGCTACAGTATAGTGCCTCCAGTTCACGTTATGCTGCAGTGTAGTGCTGCCAGTTCACATTATGCTACAGTGTAGTGCCTCCAGTTCATGTTATGCTACAGTGTAGTGCCTCCAGTTCATGTTATGCTACAGTGTAGTACCTCCAGTTCACATTATGCTACAGTGTAGTGCCTCCAGTTCACGTTATGCTACAGTGTAGTGCTGCCAGTTCACATTATGCTACAGTGTAGTGCCTCCAGTTCACATTATGAATCTCTACTGCTATTCACCTCCCTGAGATCTCATATCTGGTAACCTGCAGGCTGCAGCAGCATCTGTGAAGGAGCATCTGCCACACATAAGCCATAGATGTGTGCGCTCTGCTCCGAAGCAACTGCAGCTGTACAATCCGTATACTACTGGTTTTGACCCGACCAGATGAACAGTTGTGCTACAGATAGAGATCGATTGACATTGGTGAGCTTCAAACCTGTCTACCCAATCTCCTCTCCTGGTGGGTGGTACAGCCCGAGATCCAGTATCAGAAGTCTTTCATCATCCTTCTTACGTATAAGAAACAGAGGATAAGAAGCTTTTATATCATGAAGAGTTTTTGGAATGATGTTGGCATAGAAAATAAAGGTAGAAAGAAATGTTCAGAACTGATTGCTCCCCATTAATCCAGCCACACAGGCTTAGGTCAGCTGGGAGATGATTGGTATTGGCCTATGTCATCGTCACATCACACTAATGGGGCCCAGGGACATTGTGGCCATCCAGGTAATGGACCTGTGAGCCGAACGGCTGAATCTTATCCAATTTGGGCACCGACAGTTGTGTAGTGAAGTCAGACAGTGATGCTGTCACTCAGCACTAAGGTTCAGCCTGAGTGTGGTCAGCTGTGTAATAATAACCCGTGAACACTGTACATTATAGATTGTAAGCTCCACAGAACAGGAGGATGGAGCAGTGTCCCTGTATTCTTCAGAACCAACATGACGGTTTCCTCAACCCAAAGGGGAGAGCTGTGACGGTTCTGATATGTGCAATAGACTAATAATACTTAATTTTACATAATACAAGTAATACTGATGATCTTATCTGTAGTAACATGTCAACAAAGTTGCTACTAGGGTCAGCGTTTTATTTATTTCTACATTCTTTGGCCGTTACTGCCCTAATTGTATGGCATGCCGACGGATCAAATCCCAGCGGACCAAATACCGACAGTGAAAGACAGAAGAGTTAAAATGCCGAACGGGGCTCATAAGTCCCCTAACCCTCTCCTTATCTTAACCCTCCCTTAGTGGTGCTTAACCCTAAGACCCCCGGGGTGATGCCTAACCCTAAGACTACGGGCGTGGTGCCTAACCCTAAGACCCTTGGGGTGGTGCCTGACCCTAAGACCCCCGGGGTGGTGCCTAACCCTAAGACTCTCGGGGTGGCGCCTAACCCTAAGACTCCGGGCGTGGTGCCTAACCCTGAAACTCCCTTTGTGGTGCCTAACCCTAAGACCCTCGGGGTGGTGCATAACCCTAAGACTCTCGGGGTGGCGCCTAACCCTAAGACTCCCTTAGTGGTGCCTAACCCTGACTCCGGGCTTGGTGCCTCACCCTAAGACCCTCGGGGTGGCACCTAACCCTAAGACTCTCGGGGTGGCGCCTAACCCTAAGACTCTCGGGGTGGCGTCTAACCCTAAGACTCTCGGGGTGGCGTCTAGCCCTAAGACTCTCGGGGTGGCGCCTAACCCTGACTCCGGGCGTGGTGCCTAACCCTAAGACTCCCGGGGTGGTGCCTGACCCTAAGACTCTCGGGGTGGCGTCTAGCCCTAAGACTCTCGGGGTGGTGCCTAACCCTAAGACTCCGGGCGTGGTGCCTAACCCTGAAACTCCCTTTGTGGTGCCTCACCCTAAGACCCCCGGGGTGGTGCCTAACCCTAAGACTCCCCTGTGATGCCTAAACTTAACCCTCCGCGGCTAAGTGCTAGCGTTCCCCGCTAAACTACGATCGGGATAATGGCAAGTCAGGCTTTCGGCGTCTGGATTCTGTTAGGCGTCGGGATTTAGACATCGGTATCTAGATGCCTTTTCGGTCTTTAGCCGTCGGTATATCATCCGGCAGTATGGCGACTACATCCCGTCATTTATAGGTGAGACATTGATATGCAGCAGGTGCCGTGTTGCTGGATGTGGGAGGTCTGGTCATCCCTAATATCTATAATACTCAATGAGTCAGGGGTGCTCGCAGTGGCGATGTCTGACGCAAGCGGCCAATGCTGTCAGTCTGTGCTAGCGCTAAAGTTGCAAGCGTCCCACTGGTTACCGCCGGGAGACAGAACGATTATGGACACAGGAGGTGGGGATTATAGTGTGGGGTCCTGGGAGGTAACAGGGAGGTGGCTAGCCAGATGCGAGCGTGTCGCTGTCTAAAGACGCAGTTGCACTGACGCGTTCGCCCGTGTACAGGCAGCGAAATTGCTCTTACCATAGGACTGGTGCAATCTTTGCTTTTTCGGACGATGGTGCAGCGTTGATGCGTCTTAGTATGCGCCGCGACGGAATAGCACTGCAGCCAGTGGGCGTCCCCATAGGCTCAGAATCGGTCACAGCATTAGCATGCAGACGCCGTTGAAGAAAAATCCGTAGCCGCGGCCTCATCTGCGTGCGCCTCTTAATCAGGCCTATTTAATAATTGTAGTTACCCCTAGGGTTAAGTAACTTCAGTTCTGTTCCCTATTTTTATAACCAGTATAATCTTCGTCTTGGAGTGTCTTGTCCCTCAGGATGTAGTTTGGAAGCCGACGGTCTAAATGCCGACTGCCAGCTTCCAGACTTTCTAATAATTCCGGCGTGGTACTAATGACAGGCGTTAGGGTTAGGCACCCCCTGGGGGAGGTTAGGGTTAGGCACCCCAACTGGGGGACTTAGATTTAGGCAGCGGTGAAGGGGGGCTTAGGTTTAGGCACTTAGAGGGGGGATCAGGGTTAGGCACTTGGGGGGGAGGTTAGGGTTAGGCACCCCTAAGAGAGGGTTAGGGGGTAGAATTAGGTTAGTGATAGTTACCTTAGGGACGATCGGGATTTTCACCCTTGCCGGGCTGCCGCTGTCGGGATTTGAACCGTCGGCCATGCGTCCGGCGGTAATACCTACTACACCCTTGTCCCTCTGGTCACTTATCCGGCACTTACTCTGATCTATAATGTGCGTCCTGTTACTTCTGCATCATATACATTGGTAGTTTCCACCGTCTTTTGTAGCGATTCCTCCGGGGATGACAATCCGTCACACCTGACATTGCTGCACTTCACATGACGTTGCAGCTGAGCGTGGCAGCTGGGGCTCGGTAGGGCTCCTGCCAGGGACTGTTGGAAGGCAGGTTTGCCCACCGCGGATGGGGAAGGCTGGTGTCTCCTTTGTGTGTTCTGTGTAATTAGAGACAGCAGTATGGGCAGCTAAACAGAAGACTGCAGAGACAGCAGTGAGGATTAACGTGGGGCGCGGGCGGCTGTGCTCTGGGGGGGTTCCCAGTGGTCTTATATATATAAATTATTACTTGTATAAATACCATAGAACTCCTATTATACTGGCACATTCTGCTACACTGTATCTCCTTTGCTAAGAAGAAGCAGGGTGAGTCTGTAACAGTGAAGCCAGAAGATAATGAACCTATACAAATGCAGATTTTCCTGATGCAAATAAAATCTATATTATTGTCATGTACAGTATTTATCTTTTAAAGTACAGTCAGCTGAAATACTAATATTATTGGTAGTTTAGACAGAGGATGAGAAGGCAGATCCTTCATAAAGACAGTAAAAATAATCATTAAATCGCTTCCATCAGATTCTAGTAGAATGAGAACAAAAGAACAAAAACTCTATTAAAGTTCTTATGTGGGTTATTGCCGGCCTATGTTTGTACTCTGCTTGGCAGGTAATGGTTTTCTCAGGGGCGTAACTAGGTATCAGAAGCCCGTATAGCAAAAGTTTGTAAGAGCCCCTATGTACCACCCACTGGTAAAAAATGTATATGACTCATGTAACTTTGACAAAGAAGATGGACCCCCCTAAGCTCTGGGCCCCAGAGCCGCTGCACCCCTTGCACCTATGGTAGCTACTAGTTACGCCCATGGGTTTTCTTCTTACTTAAGTCGCACGCGGCCATTTAAATGTTTGGTGTAAAAATTCTGATTAGTGCCAAAATCTGAGCAGGAACACCTGGGGAGTGTGTAATACTGAAGTCTATATTGCACATTACTATGTACTATAAAAATATATTTAGTGACAGGCATGAGAAGCCCATTTGCCCATTTTTAGGATACTACTCTGACACGTGCCACAATGGTGGTGGCACCATATGGGACAACTAAATAAATATATACTATATCTAAATCAGGCGCAATTAAAATATTAAAGCAGTGGGTATTTTAACAACTGAATCATTAACTACACACCTTAACCACTTTGCAGCTCCCAATAAGATTTCTGGAGATCCTAATATAAACAAACATATAAAAAAACAATAGAGAGCGCAAAAGGTGGATAAGGACAGATTAATTTAATATATTAAGAATTGTTAGAACATACAATTCAACATAATTCATAAGTGTAAAAACACAAAATAGCCCAAGCAAAAAGGCAAGATTGATGCTTGAGATATATAATGGGAGAAATATAATAAAAAGATTTTATATGTATATATATATATATATATATATATATATAATATACACATATACAATTTCCTTTATGGGAAACACACAAAAATAAGCAGTCCACCAAAAAGTCTCTCAATAATCCGGTATGCTTGCCTATACATCCATTTGATATGGGACAAGGATATTTAAATGCCTCTGTTAGCCAATTGCTGATAGTATCTTTTGCCTCACTGCCATGAATGCACCTCACCCCCACTTATGAATTTTAATTACCAGTGGTATCCCGGAACAGCGGGAGGGGGGGGGGGGTCGGTGGGGTGCAGGTTCCCAGTGAATCATGCTCCCCTAGATGTTTTAGACAGCAGCCATCCCGATGTTGGTGGAGCCAGGTCTGTGGGAGCAATATGTCACGGCCAGTGGATGAAGGATCAGCGGCTAGCAGCAGCCAAGAATGGTAACTTAGTACACCATATGGGACAGCCTACAGGTGATAGGGTGGCATCGTACTAGTGTGGCGAATGAATTAATGGGCGAAAGAGATTGGGTTGGTTGCTGAGAGTAAAATGTCCAGATTACTCCCAATTGTGATCAGTGTTTTAAGAAAATCCAGATGGTAACTCCTTGTATGGCCAGACATGATCTCTCCTTCACTTTGCAGTATAGTACCTGGGCCAAGCTACGTCTGTGCTCTCTCGCTGGATAGAAGCCCACACTCTCGTTGGTAGCTGATGTTCTGTAGGGTTGTATAGGGCGGACAATCTGGCACCAGTTTGTAAAAAAATGTTCTGTAGGTCACTAATTATAAATAGACCCATGCCATCAGAGCCACTTATTAGAGTAGTTGCTCACTCAATCCAGGGTGGGAGACATCGGTCAATGAAATATAAACATTTATTTTAGTGCAAGTTATTCTACGTTTCTGCTCCTGGTCTGAGATAGGATTGTGGTGTTTCCTGTGGGAATGTCTCGCATTTTCTAGGAGTAAAGTCAGATTGAGGAGCTGCTCACCTACATTACTGCGGCCCAATGCCCTTCATGAAATCCACATAACCTATACATTTAAGGGACAAAGAGGAGGTGTCACCTGTGTATGTAAAGGAGTTGTCCCCTTTGGGAGAACTCTTGCTCTTTATGTCCTGTTCCGTACCAAACCCCCCCATGTAGCAATTTCCCCAGCTGTCTCATTATGTTACACTAACGTGTTACACTAACTAACGAGCATCTCCCAGTTACCTGATGATGGAAGCCAGTGCTGCTTATGTCAATGCAGCCATCATAGCGCACAGAGAAGACTGCTCCATCCAGTTCGATACGACAAAGCGGAATATAACACTTCTATTCCACTTGAATGACTCTGTTCTACTTGAATGGCTTGTAGTGTACAGAATGAGTGTTCCGGCTGTGTGAGTAACAGAACTCCCTGCGTCTTCTATCTGTGTGTCAGGTAATGGCAGGGCTGGAGGAAACACAGGGGGCAGGAGATAAAGAAGTAGATTTTCCTAAAGCGAAGAACCCTTTCAAATTTTTTATTTAATTGCTCACTATGTACTGTGCTGGGAGAGTGGTAGTATTATAAGGGGTCTCCACTTTGGGGAACATAGAATTCCATACCACCATATAAATCATAACACTTGAAAGGATGCATCCCTTAGTGTGTGTGGTGAGAGTAAGAGCCACTGCTTGGCATCACTGTGTAACCAAGCAGTGTACTTCATACCTGCAATAACTCAAGTGCTGATAAATAAAATAGCTTGTTCGCTTTCACCCCTCCCTAGAAAGTTTTGGGAGAGGTGGTTCTCTATCCTGCATGATTCTGATCTTGTGGAATCTGGCTGACAGGTTTGTCAATGTGATTTGATTTGAAGACATGCACTGTGCAGCTTGGGAGATTTGTAGACACGGACGGCCTGTCAAGTAGCAGCAGATTAAATGACATGCTCTGCATTAAAATTGTAGCTTTTGGTCTTTATCGCATCCAGTTAGAAAACAGTGCCTGATTCAGAGATGTAATACGGTATGTAGTTATGAGACCAGTGGACGCATGGCCGTCGGTCTCAATACCGACAGTGTAATCCCGGCAAGGGATCTAACATGGGCATCGAAATATCGACGCCTATGTTAATCCCGACGCCGAAACTCCGATAGGACACCGGATCGATCGTCCCAACGCCGGGGGTAAGTATCCACGTAGCCGGGGATGGGGAGGGTTAGGTTTAGGGACCCCTCCCGTGGGGACTTAGGGTTAGGCACCCCCCCTGGGGAGGGTTAGGTTTAGGCACTAAGGGGGGGAGGTTAGGGTTAGGCACTAAGGGGGGAGGTTAAGGTTAGGCACCCCTAAAGGTGGGTTGGGGGGGAGGGTTAGCAATAGTAAACTTACCTCTGCTGTCGGATCTCCTCCAACGAGCTGCCGGCGTTGGTATTTGAACCGCCGGGCTCACGTCCGGCGGTCAAACATACTGATTCCCTCTAATACATTATAGCTGTGGTCCCGCACGCGGCTGCTGTGCGAAATTATGCTGATACTGCAGCCGGTCGGAAATGTATTGAGACGCCCACCGGCTGCTTTGCAGATCCAAGCAAGCGTGTACAAAATGCGCAGCCGGCATTGCAGGTTATTGGATAATCGCCCATCTGAGTAGCCTTATGGTCATGCAGAATGGCCGCCTGAACTGAGATGTCGGAACCACTGTATCTGCGTACGGGAACGCAGATGCAGGTTACAACGCCCCTAACCCGAAAATGGCCGGGATACGCCTGTGTTTTTTGCCGAGGTTACCTACCCCAAATGATGCCTGACTGTCAATCACTTTGCAAAGAAATCCTCACTGCAAGCAGCATCGCAAAGGTATCCTGGCACGTGCGCAGTGCGACCCATGACGCATGCACATTAGACCAGTGATCGCTCAACTGCGAGAATATCAGAAAAGCGTACATCTCTGAATCAGGCCCACAGCCCAAAAGATGTAGGAAATGGTTTCAGATGACTATAACGGGGTAGGGACTTCATACAATAACAAGCGTCCCGGCTGTTCCAGAAGCGCAGTTTCCCACGTTGCTTTCCATTTGGGGCGCAACATGAGTACGGCTTGAAAAACACTTATCCACACGAGATGTTCATTTTTAAGTTGCAGCAGATTGTCAGGGAAACAGTAACCTAAGCAAATCTTCACGCCTTTATGAGAATGGCAATTATAGTAAGTGATCCTTTAGAATCACTCCAGCACCTGTGTCCATCGCCATGCCTGTATCTGGCTCCTCTGTCCAACGCCATGCCTGCATCTGGCACCTGTGTCCATCGCCATGCCTGCATCTGGCACCTGTGTCCATCGCCATGCCTGTATCTGGCTCCTCTATCCATCGCCATGCCTGTATCTGGCTCCTCTGTCCATCGCCATGCCTGTATCTGGCTCCTTTGTCCATCGCCATGCCTGCATCTGGCACCTGTGTCCATCGCCATGCCTGCATCTGGCACCTGTGTCCATCGCCATGCCTGTATCTGGCTCCTCTGTCCATCGCCATGCCTGCATCTGGCACCTGTGTCCATCGCCATGCCTGTATCTGGCACCTCTGTCCATCGCCATGCCTGCATCTGGCACCTGTGTCCAACTCCATTCCTGTATCTGGCTCCTCTATCCATCGCCATGCCTGTATCTGGCTCCTCTGTCCATCGCCATGCCTGTATCTGGCTCCTTTGTCCATCGCCATGCCTGCATCTGGCACCTGTGTCCATCGCCATGCCTGCATCTGGCACCTGTGTCCATCGCCATGCCTGTATCTGGCTCCTCTGTCCATCGCCATGCCTGCATCTGGCACCTGTGTCCATCGCCATGCCTGCATCTGGCACCTGTGTCCATCGCCATGCCTGTATCTGGCTCCTCTGTCCATCGCCATGCCTGCATCTGGCACCTGTGTCCATCGCCATGCCTGCATCTGGCTCCTCTATCCATCGCCATGCCTGCATCTGGCTCCTCTGTCCATCGCCATGCCTGTATCTGGCTCCTCTGTCCATCGCCATGCCTGCATCTGGCTCCTCTGTTCAACGCCATGCCTGCATCTGGCACCTGTGTCCATCGCCATACCTGTATCTGGCTCCTCTGTCCATCGCCATGCCTGCATCTGGCACCTGTGTCCATCGCCATGCCTGCATCTGGCACCTGTGTCCATCGCCATGCCTGTATCTGGCTCCTCTGTCCATCGCCATGCCTGCATCTGGCACCTGTGTCCATCGCCATGCCTGTATCTGGCTCCTCTATCCATCGCCATGCCTGTATCTGGCACCTGTGTCCATCGCCATGCCTGTATCTGGCTCCTCTATCCATCGCCATGCCTGCATCTGGCTCCTCTGTCCATCGCCATGCCTGTATCTGGCTCCTCTGTCCATCGCCATGCCTGCATCTGGCTCCTCTGTCCATCGCCATGCCTGCATCTGGCTCCTCTGTCCAACGCCATGCCTGCATCTGGCTCCTCTGTCCATCGCCATTCCTGCATCTGGCTACACCAACAGCTGCTCACAGACATCCTGAGGCTGGAGGTAAGCAGCGATTCCTACAGAATAACCTCACTATCAGGTCCGGTTATTTGGCTTGAAATGTCAGTGATTAATGAGTGTTTCTTCCTCACCTGGTCATCGCCACTCCAGCACCTGTGTTAGGCTCTCACTGCACTTGTGAAAACCAACGTGACTCTTTCTAAAAAAAAAATCACCAAGTTGTAATCAGGTCTATTGAACAAGAACATCGATGCTTTCAAGAGCAATGAGAACTAGCTGACTTGTGCAGTAAAATGAGAGGTTACTTGTGTAACTCGTGGTCAGAGTATTAGTGACAACACTATGAAATCCACCGACTCAGTAGGGTGGCAAAAAGAAGACAAGATTAGTTGAAAGATTTAAAGTCTTCGCTTATAAAAACAGCAAGGTGTGTTTCCCAAAGTCCGTAAAGAAAATGAAGCAGTTGCAAAAGCCAGTCTGCGCTAATGGTTAAAAAGATGCGTTACAGAAGGCGAATTCATGGAACAATCCATGGTGACAGCAGCTGAAGTCTTATGCCCCTATAATGGCCAGCCTTTTAGGGACATTTCTGTGTTGCTGAATGGATTGGTAACATTTAATATCACTGAACAAATAATGGATAAAGCACAGATGTTATTGGCGTGACAGGTAGCTGGCTTTATCTGTTCTGTTCAATAACTGAATTATTACTGGATATCTTTCCTCTTCATGATAATACAGCCAGTGAGAATATATTCAAAGAAATAAATGACCTCCTAAAAAAGTATGACCTTCCATTGTGAAAATAATACCCCCTTTTCCACTGCCGCAGTACCCCAGGTTATTGGCAGGTCTACCCGGGTCGCGACTCGGTGTAAAAAGGTCCTTGAAAAAAATCTGGACCTGGAAATCTGATTCTGGTCACTACCAGGGTTGAATATGGGAAGGACCCGGGTATCGGTGCTGTGTAAACCGCATGGCCCTGGTCACGCCTCAAACCAGCAGATTGGCTGGTCTCATTGGCGTTTGGAGATTACGGGCAAAATTTACTAAGCGTCGGGTTTTAAACCCCAGTGGTTTAGCGGGAAATTTGCAATTCGCAGATTTACCAAGGCCGAAACTGCTCCAAAACCACAGTCAAAACACATTTTAGAATAGAATAGAACAGGGCTAGGGCTAAAATTACTACGTCAGCGGTTTTGGTGTCATTTATAAACCGCCATTAAACCGCCACTAAACAGTCGTGGTTTTGAACCCGCCGCTTAGTAAAGTTTGCCCTCCATCATCTCCAATCATTCAGTTTAACACTGGAAGAGTTACACAAGACCCGGGTCCGGTGTAAACGGCTGGACCCTGGAAATAACTCGGGTCCAACCCCCGGTGTGAAAGGGGTAAAACCTGGATCCAACCTGTGCTCAGTGTTCCGGGTTGGAGCCGGGTTTTTTGTGGAATTGGGTGATTAGACAGACGGGGCTCCTGCAGTGACATGGGAGCTTAGTGGATGTGTGACTAAGCTGTGATTAATGGTGGGTACACACTACACGATATGCTCCCTGAGCGATATCGTGTAGTGTTGTCCCCGGCAGGCTGTGCTCAGTGTCGTTCCATGACATTGAGCACAGCCGCTGAACGATATCATTAACGATATCGTTCAGCGCCGGGCTCTCTCCCCCATTCCCCAACATGCAGCAACCTGACGAGATCGTCAGGTTGGCCTGCATGTCAGCCCGATGAACGATGACGACGAACGACCCGTGGGAACGCGCATCGTCGTTATCGTTCATCGTTTTGGGGTTAAAAATGGACGATAAAGTGGACGACTGAACGATAATGATATCGTTATCGTTCAGTCGTCCACTTTATCGCCCAGTGTGTACGCACCATAAGCTGTTCTCAGAGGATCCCTGGATTTCTTGTCAATGTTTTGAAGCGATTCTGGTTAATATTTTGAGAAATCAGATTTTTTTTTTTATTTAGAAAAGAAAGGACAGTCAGCAGATAAGTTGGATGATAGCGACTGGCTTCGAGATTTGCGCTTTATGGTAGATATTACAGGACATTTAAGCGAATTAAACTTGTGACTTCAGGGAAGAAATCAGATTGTTCCTGCAATGTATCACTGGCTTTTAAAACTAAACTCGATTTGACCCATAATCCTAGGATTATCAATGGTCAGGGACGCTTCCCCTGATAGCTGTCAGCATGCCTCCGACCTGAAGGAGTTACTTTCTTATACTGAAAGCAGGTGCTAAGATTTCCAAACACGTGCAGATGACGATTGCTCCTTACTTCGCTTTCCTTTGGTGATGGCAAGGCACATAGCCCATTTATTAATGATCGCATTTTGCGATGTGATCAGGGCATGCAGTACCGCCCATGATCGCATTGCAAAATGCGATCATAGCGGCCGGATGTATTAACCGGCACATGCAGGGAGCCCGTTCCTGCGATGTGGCCGGAGTGCATTCGGGACTGCACATGAGCCGCGCCCATTGCCGGCGGAGGGATCTGGGAGATCCCTCCACTGGCTGATATGCGGTAAGTCCCCATAGGCTACAGCGGCTAACGCTATCTTCAGACGGCGTTAGCTGCTGGGGCCAATATCGGGAATGCTTCGCATTCCGGATATTGATAGTTACATTTGGCAGCATCGCATCCCCCATAGAAACCCATGGGGGAGGCGGCTGCCAGTGGCAATGGAGGGATCTCCGATACCTGCTTCGGTCCCTCCCTTCATATATCCGGGGGATACTTAGTATTCGAGGTAAACCCCCGAAAACGTGTGTTTTCGGGGATTCTACCTCAAATATTGAATGATAAATGGGCCCCATAGTGACATCCAACGGAACTTGTAGAAATTCTGTGTGATTCATTACTGAAAGAAAGATATAGCCAAGTTGGTATCCCAGGTCTTTATTCATATTTGCCAAGCACATTTTCTGATATGCGACGGTCACATACCTTATTTCCGCTAATGAAAGCTAACAGAACAAGGGTTAAGAATGACACCAGCTGTCACCTGTACTGAAAATGACCCTATCCCAAAAACACAGCGCTGACATCAGCAAACTTGTTTCACAAAATATGGCGCCAGTTCCCTGGAAAGAGAACGTCAATTTCTAAAGACCCTTCCTCCAATTATAGTAGGAACCAATGTGTCAGAAATTATGGGTTGGGTATGTTATGTCGACTAGAACACTGCAGCCAATGTTGTCAGCACCACAATGTCGATCCTCGTTAAAGTGCTAATTAAAGCATTTTAATCATACTTACCGACATTCTTAAGCTGGCCATCCGCTATACAATTATCTGTCAGATATCTGTCCAATCTGGCTGGTTGGAATGAAAACCTGGTAATGTATGAGAGCCAATGACAATCGTCCATTTGCGCACAAACACTGGAAAATAGCCAAAAATGGTCGTTCAGACAAATTGGTTAAAACAAACAAATTTAACCAATTTGAACAATTTTTTTTTCCTTTTTTCAGTGTTTAAAACCATATGATCGATTGTCATTAGCATTTTAACAGGGTCGACATCATGGTGCCCGGATTATGGTGCCAACCAGTACATTGTCTCCGATATCTGCTGAGGTCCTTACAATTCCGACAACAGCCACAGCCGTCATAGGAAGCTGTCAGATTCACCACGTTTCTGGAACGTGTATATGGCGTTAGCCACTGTAGCCTATGGGATACATTTCGCTAAATTTAGTGGGAGAGATTTTCTCTGGGAACTTCCCCGGTAGTGGCCGCCGCACGTGCGCGGTCAGTGGATACAGGTGATTCCCACGATGTGAGTGACTTAACGCGTGGTGCATCACTTCTGTATATAAAGTGGGGTATTCCCAGGGTCTCAGGCCCGACTGGGGAATCCCCACTGCAAAACATTGAAGTGATACACCGCTAGCGTAAGAGACTCATTTAGCGTATCTTACACTATTAGCATAAATTACACAATATGCTGATTTATGGGCATCTTAATGTACCGGCAGCTCTTCATATTACGCAAATCTCTTATTTTTATATGGATATCATTTACGCCTATTTATTATGTTGTAAAATTCCATCCAACTACATGAATGTAGGGTTGCCGACCTCTGATGGTTACTGACTATTCTATATCTTTTTTTCTTTTTTTTTTTTATTAAAAGGAAACATGAAATACGTATAAAGGGCCTGATTCAGCAAGGGAGAGAATACATGCACTCGGCTGATGTTTTCGCACTGCGCATACGTACACATCGCACTGCGCGTTAGCGAACCAATCACTGCGGCCGGGTAATGGTTCGCACTGCACATTCAGTGCGTACGTAGACCCCTCCGATGTTGGCCGGCCGAAAACAGGCGAGCCTGTGCGTTGGGACGCCGTTACTGGGGCGTACCTAATTAAGGCAACGCGTCTGCATACGCAGCCAGACGACTCGATGCGCGCAGGAAGTGGCCAAAATCCTGCGCCAGGTCAGGTCATCCTCTATTGTGCTTCTGGGTCCGATGGTTCTCGATGTTACCGATGTTTGCGCTGGTCTGTGTACAGATTGAGCATTGTGCCGCGTATGCCGTGCGTATGCATTGATCAGCAGCGGCCAAGTGCGCGACTTGCTAAATCAGGCCCCAAGTCTTCTGAAAGAGGTAATTCCTCCAGGAGCTATACTGCCCATTACCACCCTCCTCCAGGAGCTATACTGCCCATTACCACCCTCCTCCAGGAGCTATACTGCCCATTACCACCCTCCTCCAGGAGCTATACTGCCCATTACTACCCTCCTCCAGGGGCTACACTGCTCATTACCACCCTCCTCCAAGGGCTACACTGCTCATTACCACCCTCCTCCAGGGGCTACACTGCTCATTACCACCCTCCTCCAGGGGCTACACTGCTCATTACCACCCTCCTCCAAGGGCTACACTGCTCATTACCACCCTCCTCCAGGGGCTACACTGCTCATTACCACCCTCCTCCAAGGGCTACACTGCTCATTACCACCCTCCTCCAGGGGCTACACTGCTCATTACCACCCTCCTCCAGGAGCTACACTGCTCATTACCACCCTCCTCCAGGGGCTACACTGCTCATTACCACCCTCCTCCAGGAGCTATACTGCCCATTACTACCCTCCTCCAGGGGCTACACTGCTCATTACCACCCTCCTCCAAGGGCTACACTGCTCATTACCACCCTCCTCCAGGGGCTACACTGCCCATTACCACCCTCCTCCAGGAGCTATACTGCCCATTACCACCCTCCTCCAGGGGCTACACTGCTCATTACCACCCTCCTCCAAGGGCTACACTGCTCATTACCACCCTCCTCCAGGGGCTACACTGCCCATTACCACCCTCCTCCAAGGGCTACACTGCTCATTACCACCCTCCTCCAGGGGCTACACTGCTCATTACCACCCTCCTCCAGGGGCTACACTGCCCATTACCACCCTCCTCCAGGGGCTACACTGCCCATTACCACCCTCCTCCAGGAGCTATACTGCCCATTACCACCCTCCTCCAGGAGCTATACTGCTCATTACCACCCTCCTCCAAGGGCTACACTGCTCATTACCACCCTCCTCCAGGGGCTACACTGCTCATTACCACCCTCCTCTAGGGGCTACACTGCTCATTACCACCCTCCTCTAGGGGCTATACTGCCCATTACCACCCTCCTCCAGGGGCTATACTGCCCATTACCATCCTCTGTAATAGGATCATGTTATCACATTGCTGTCACCCAGGCTGCAGAAGTAGGGCATGGGGGGGTCCATCCAGAGAGTTGCATGGTAATGCCAGTCTCGGACCCTTGCTGGTCTAACAGGGATGGTTATTGGGCATGTGTGCCTCTGGGGCTATTTACTAACATGGTTCAGATGAGCACATGCTGTATCTAACGCCTGAGCTTATTGCAGTGATAGTATTACATACACGCGCCCTCTTAGGTCTGAAGCTGCAGTACTGGGGAAGATGAGCCGGGATCCCTGATTACAGGGTGCAATGTACAGGGAGAGACAATCCTCTCCATTAAGGCGTAGAGGTTACCACCATCCATTGTGCCATTTTGTTCCTACGCAAAGCGATTATCCCTCCTAATTAGCATTACAAAATCTTTTTGCCTTTATTTACAATAATGACTACTGGAAAAAAAAAAACACGGCTGCGCTAAATGACAGACACATCCTCTAATTTGGATGCAAATGGGATGAAAACAGAGAGACTGATTATAATAATACAGGCCATAATTATCCCAATTTCTTCCCCAGATTTGCAAACATTAACTTGCCCTATAAATCCCGGGATTCATTATCGGCCCTATTTTATTTTGTGCAAATAATAAAATAAAAATAGGGGTCCAGCTTTGTAATTATCTGGAACAAACATATTAACTTGTTAGTGGGATTCCAATTGTTTCTCATTTGTATACTACTCTTTACTCATGAACTTTATATTAAGTGGTGTTTTGCTGTACAAAGTTAAAAGTTCATACGATAAGAGAGTTAAAAATACTTAACCAAAAATATATATATTCCCCTCCTTTATCCCTCAAAAAAAATAGGATCACAAAAAACAAGCCTGTGTCCCGATTCCTGCTCCTTCTTGCTGAGTACAGATTTCTAGTGTGAAGGGTATACATAGGGGTCACAAAGATTTGTACCCCGTGCCCTAAACCACAACAAATCTACTATCATGTGACTCCTCTGTGATGCGCCAATTGCTCACTCGCTGGCAGAGCCAGTAAGTAGTAAATAATGATATTCAGACACATCAGCTCACAGAGGTCGTGTCACGTGATAATGTTAATTCTAACACCCAGCGCCTGTCACAACCTGTCCAGTTCCTGTTTCCTGTCTGGGGTGTCGCTCTCTGCTCTGGGGCTTCTAGCATGCTCTGGTCTGTATCTCAGCAGTTTGTTGTATGAGCTGAGTGTGCTAGAAGCACCAGAGCAGAGAGCGACACCCCAGGCAGGAAAGAGGAACTGCACGGGGTGCGACAGGTGCAGGGTGCTAGAATCAACACTAAAGGTGCATACACACGTAACGATTTTTTGAACGATTAAACTGTAACGACGTCTTTATCGTTCAAAAAATCATTCAGTTCCTGAGTTATAACAATGAACGAAAATCGTTCAAGCGCGCCCCTGTTTGTAGTTTGTAGTTCATTTCAGACTGACCAACATAACGATTTTCATTAAGGGAAGGAACATTTTTCGTTCATCGTTGTAAAAATCGTTCATTACACTTCAAAAAATCGTTCACTTTTCAAGGGAAAATCTGACAGATAATCGTTGGTTACAAAATTGTTACGTGTGTATGCACCTTAAGTGATCTCTAGCAATGCCATGGCATGCTTTATATGGCTCTACACTTATACCGTGTACAATGTACTAACTTTCATATGGTTAGGTATTACACAAAGCACTATACATCCAGACTACTGGAGAGGATTCTATAGAATATGTAGTATTTTAGTAACTTAGGGCCTGATTCAGACCCACTCGCGAGCGGCTGTCCGCTCGCAAGTGGGTCGATGTTCTGGACTGAGCATGCGCACGACGGAGGGAGCTCCGTCGTGCGCATGCGCCAGACGCGATTAGCGAAGGAAAGTCCTTCGCTCGTTGTGTCCGATCAAAGGGGGCGTGCTGTCAATGTTGATTGACAGCACGCCCCCTTTGGTGGGCGTGCCTCCCTGACGGGGGCGTTCCCACGGGAACGCCTCCCGTCAGAAGCCGGCCCACTGACATCACTAGTGATGTCAGTGGGAGTGATTTTGTCTCTGATAGAGCCAAAATCACTCCGGAGCTTGCGGTTGAAAACCTCAACCGCAGGCTCCGGCTCGCAATTTCGATGGTCGCGATGGTCTCGACCATCGCGGCCATCACAATGCACGCTCGTATAGGCTGTGGGTGGTGACCCACAGCTATACGAGCGTCCAGGAGGACGCTCCATGAAAATGGAGCCCGGCCCTCATTCAGAGCGTGCGCTCTGCTCAGAGCGTACGGCTCTGAATGAGGGCCTTAGATCTTGTACTTCATACACTTACAGATAATTTATCTTCTATCGTCTTATATTTGTCTGTCTTTTGCTTGCCAATCCATGGATACTTGAAACAGATTTACTTATCTCTTATTTACTTGTTATATCAAAAACCCAAGAGAGACTAATTGTATATAGAAAGTCTCTGAGGCAGAGGCACTGGGGATGTAGCGTAGCTCAGATTCTTTCACTCAGACCACTGACCTCAGTTGGTTTTATTTATTTCTTTACACATTTAGGGGTCTATGTACTAAGCAGGGTTAGGAGACAGAGTGAAAAGTGATAAGGTACCAGCCAATCAGCTCCCAACTGTCATCTCACAGGCTGTGTTTGAAAAATGACAGTTGGGAGCTGATTGGCTGGTACCTTATCACTTTCTTATCACTTTTCACTCTGTCTCCTAACACTGCTTAGTAAATAGACCCCTTAGTTTTTTGTCATGATATTATTATGTATATATTTAACATTTGTGTTTCATTTTGAATTATTATTACCTTCAATAATTTTCTTCTATCGAGTTAATTTTGATTATTTCATTAAATAGCAGGTGAATAGACTTGTGTTTGTCTAGTTTCAGAAGCACTTAGCATAACATTAATCGTTCATTGTGTATAAATGAGTATAATTTATGATAGTATGAGTCGCTGTGTTATGGAGAGTGACCAGCTCACATTAAACATGAGACCGTGCCATCCCATACAGGTCCGGATATACTGCAGTGATTCCCATTAAGGTTATGTAGTGTCATCAAGAATGAGGACATACATAGGTCCTGTGTAATAGTATCTTAAACCTGTCCTCAGGTACAGTGCATGTTTTCTTTATCTCCTTTAAACAGACCAGGTTGTTTTACCTGTAAACTAAGATACCTGTTATGTTGAGACAGTCTTCAGCTTCCGTTTTTGGGAACCAGTGCTTTCAGTGGCTGACCACCTCCAAGATGTCTGCCTGCTTATTGTAGCGCTAATGTGATGCCTCTTGGCGAGCTTCGGGTGGCTCCTCTTTCCTTTGCGGTATCCGAACTATAGACAGTTATAAGGTCGACAATGTCTAGATAGACACCAGATATTAGACAGGCAATAGGTCGACAGGGACAGAATATTGACACAATAAAGGTTGACATGTACAAATGGATGACAGGGTCAAAAGGTCGGCACACAAATGGTTGACTTTTTTTTTGTTAGGGTTAGGCACAGGAGGGTTAGGGTTATGCACGTACCGGAGGGTTAGGGTTAGGCACTTTCTGGAGGTTAGGCACTTACCTGGAGGGTTAGGCACTTAAAGGAGAGTTAGTCAGTTACCGGAGGGTTAGACACTTACCGGAGGGTTAGGCACTTACCGGAAGGTTAGGTTTAGGCACTTACCGGAGGGTTTGGGTTAGGCACTAGAAGGGACTGTTAGGGTTAGGCACCAGAAGGGTAGGTTAGGTTTAGGCACCAGGAGGGAGGGTTAGGCACTTTTCAGAGGGTTAGGGTTAGGCATTTACTGGAGGGTTAGGCACTTACTGGAGGGTTAGGCTCTAGAAGGAACGCTTATGGTGAGGGCAGTAACCCAGACAGTTACGGTTAGGCACCAGAAGGGTGGGTTAGGGTTAGGCACTTACCGGGGGGTTAGGGTTAGGCACCAGGAGGGAGGGTTAGGGTTAGTCACTTACCGGAGGGTTAGCCACTTACCGGAGGGTTAGGGTTAGGCACTTACCGGAGGGTTAGGGTTAGGCACTTACCGGAGGGTTAGGGTGAGGCACTTACCAGAGGGTTAGGGTTAGGCACTATAAGGGACGGTTAGGGTTACTCAACAGAAGGGTGGGTTAGGGTTAGGCACCATGGGGAGGGTTAGGTTTAGGCACCAGGAGGGAGGGTTAGGGTTAGGCATTTACTGGAGGGTTAGGCACTAGAAGGGACGGTTAGGCACCAGAAGTGTGGGCTAGGGTTAGGCAACAGAAGGGAGGGTTAGGTACCAGAAGGGAGGGTTAGGCACCAGAAGGGTGGGTTAGGGTTAGGCACCAGAAGGGAGGGTTAGGATGAAGGTTATGTTTAGAAAACCATTTGTGTGTCGACTATTTTTGCGATTACCTTTTGACCCTGTTGAACATTTGTACCTGTCAACCTTCTTCCATGTCAACCTTTACTGTGTCGACATATTGTCCTTGTTGACCTTTTGTCCCTGTCGAACTATTGCCTGTCTGGTGTCTATCTAGACATTGTCGAACTTTTAACTGTCTATCTTTTATAGCGTAACCCTCCTTCGCATGCCCTGTGGGCAGTGGACAGGGTTGTTGTGAGTCTGTGCGGTTTCTCCTACCTCCTGTTGTGTGATTGGTGTGCGCCTCCTGGGGGCTGCATTGTGCTTGGTCCATTGCTCTGCCGGCTCCCAGTGTGTAATGTATGTGTAGGGCGTAAATTCAGTACACTCCAAAATCAGACAGGGCGCATCTCAACATTTTAAAAATAGGCAAGACGCGGTGCCCTGCCAATTCACCCTGGCAGGAACACTAGCTTTGTGACTTTTCTTTAAATTAGGAACCAGTCGTTCCATACATGAATTGAAGCTGTCACCTCCGCCAGCAGAGAGATTGTGATTAGCCGGTAAGTTTATAATAGAGACAATAGTACAGCTTTCTCTTAATTCCTCTGGTTTCATTTAAGAAACACTGATGCATTTCGTCAATTGGGCATTGACATTCTGAAAGATCTATCACATACTGTAGTGAGAAGCTCTGGCTCACGTGAGTGATATAGATCCTGAATTGTGTGATACTTGCAGATTAGTGCTTTATACCGTATAGCTATGTATCCACTGTCACACTGCACCTGATAGATTATCACAACTGTGAGTTTAAGTCCTAGGGACAACCCAGTAATGACCAACGCATAGCACTGCATGGCTGTCGCACCATTTTCCCGGTGACCTGCGCATACACAGTAGACTCTGGAACAGCGCTAGAGTGTAGTAGTGCCCAGAGTCTACTGCTGGACTCAGGGCCTGATTCAGAGCCGGACGCTCTGACAGAGCGCTCGCTCTGAATCAGGGCATTTTTTCTTTTTTATGGAGCGGCCTCCTGGCCGCTCGCATAGCTGTGGGTGACCACCCACAGCTATTGCAAGCGGCCAGGATGATGGTCGCGATGGTCAAGACCATCGCGACCATTGGGCTTGGCAATGTCAGTGGGGCCGCCTCCAAATGGCAGATGTTCCTTCGGGAACGCCTCCGTTTGGCCGGCCACGCCTCCGGCCCGCCTACCAAACGGGGCGAGCTGTCACTCACCATCGACAGCTCGCCCCCTTTGGTGCGAGACCCACAGCGACGGAGCGCCCGTCGTTATCCGTGTCTTGCGCATGCGCACGACGGAGCCGGCTCCGCCATGCGCATGCCCAGTGGGCCACCATCGACCCGGTTACGAGCACTCAGCGCTTGCGACCGGGTCTGAATCAGGCCCTCAGTGCGCTGCCGGCCACCGGGTAGAGAAGAGGAGGCCCTGGACAGATTCCTCTCTTAATACGCCCCTGCATGCAGGGTAAATACTGGCTGCTGTTGCATGTAGCCCACAAGCATTTTTATTCTGCAATTTCGATTTCAGTTTGGACACAGCCCTTCGCACATCTAAAGCTGGCCATACACCAGGCCAGCTTTCCTCCATTCATCCAGTTGGTTGGGTGGTTGGCTGGTTGATTGGAATGATAATCCAGTAATGCATGGGAGCAAATGACAATCAGCATATTGCTCCCAAACTCCAGGAAACACCAAAAAGGTCATTCAGGCAAGTTGGTTATATCTGTTTGATTTAAACAACTTGTCTGAATGACAGCTTTCATCCATTTTCTGGTGTTTGGGAGCAAATGGCTGATTTTCATTCCAACCAACCAACCAACCAACCAACTAGTTGGATGGTTGGAGGAATGTTGGTCTGGTGTATGGGCAGCTTAATGCTCTGTTCACATGTTAAAGCCCCCATACATCAGCAATCTGAAAACCACAATTGAACAATTTGAAGATTTATTGCCCAATCCTAGGATTTCCCAATCTAGCAATCTGCGCCCATACATTACAGATCTTTTTCAGTGATTTGCAGATCGATTGCAGCAAACACAGATCTGCCAATCTTGAAAGGATCCATCATTTTACTGGTAACGGTCTGCAAATCTGCTGATCATGTCCATACACCAGCAATCTACAGCCCCAATTCATCTGTGACATCCAACATGTTGGACAATCTGATTTAACAATTCCAATCACTTTTTGGTTGCAATCTGCGATCTGTGAAGCCTCATACATTGCAGATTTCTATACACAATCGATTGCAAATTGCAGAATTGCCACAATCGATTGCTGATGTATGGGGGCCTTAACTCTATCCCCAACTCTGTATCAAGCCCAGAATCATTAGCTCAAAAAGGAATCAATTTAAGGGACTCTACAAAAGTGAGACTATGAGACTCTGGATAGTACAAATGTATAGTCTGACACAGTCAGTCCCTAAGCGACTTAGCAATAGAGGAAATACTCTTGGGGTACATATTAGGACTCTGAGTTAATGACAATGGATTTTCCTCTTCCATCTCTGGTCAAATTACACTTAAGCAGCATCAGTGAACCCTCATCCAACCGTTCTCATAGCAACTGATTACTGCACCTGGACAAATTCCGATTTAATTAGCTGTTTCCAAGACAGATCTGAACTTTCGAGGTAATCCTTTAATTCTCACCAACATCTAATTATGTTTTCATAGTTCTTCCCCTAACACCAGACCACGGTGAGGCAGAACCCGTCACTCTTAACTCTGGGACTTTGATTAAAGTTTGGTTGAAAAGTTTACCAAATTTTCTATTGGTATGTACTTAGGGCCTCATTCAGTACAGACTGCAATTGCGATCGAAGCTGCGAATTCGCACGCAACGCAGCTGCGAAAATGTTCTAATGCTTGCCAAAGCACCGTCAGCATAGGGACGCCCACTGCTGCTTTCTCAACCTTGTTTTTCTGCGTATACATCGATACCATCGACGCACATCGGCCCATCACGCATCGGCCAGTTTGGAGGTGTCTTGCGCTCTGGATTTGAACCCTAGTATGTTAGGGACCTACCCGACAGAGGTTACCCGGATGTGGTGGGTAGGCCCATAACCTTGGCCAAGATTATGCCAAAAACCTCTATTCAATGCAGAAATTTATTTATTTATATACAATCAGTTAATTTGGAGTTGAGCACCTGTATTTCTTCTTTTTGTGCATATATCAATTGTCTCCATAGGTAGCACCTCCAATTATGTATATATACAGTCAGGTGCATAAATATTGGGACATTGACAGAATTTTCATATTTTGGCCTCTATTCACCACCACAATAGCTTTGAAATGAAACAAACAAGATGTGCTTTAACTGCAGACCTTCAGATTTAATTTGAGGGTAATTGCATCCAAATCAGGTGAACGTTGTAGGAATTACAACGGTTTCTATATGTGCCTCCCACTTTTTAAGGGGCCAAAAGTAATGGGACAAACTAAACAATCCTAAATCTATCTTTCACTTTTTAATACTTTGTTGCAAGTCCTTTGCAGGCAATTACAGCCTGAAGTCTGGATCGCATAGACATCACCAGACGCTGGGTTTCATCCCTGGTGATGCTCTGCCAGGCCTCTACTGCAAACGTATTCAGTTCCTGCTTGTTCTTGGGGCATTTTCCCTTCAGTTTTGTCTTCATCAAGTGAAATGCATGCTCAATCGGATTCAGGTCAGGGGATTGACTTGGCCATTGCATAATTCCACTTTTTAGCCTTAAAAACTCTTTGGTTGCTTTTGCAGTATGCTTCGGGTCATTGTCCATCTGCACTGTGAAGCGCCGTCCAATGAGTTCTGAAGCATTTGACTGAATATGAGCATATAATATTGCCCGAAACACTTCAGAATTAATTCTGCTGCTTTTGTCAGCAATCACATCATCAATAAATACAAGGGAACCAGTTCCATTGGCAGCCATACATGCTCACGCCATGACACTACCAACACCATGCTTCACTGATGAGGTGATATGTTTTGGATCATGAGCAGTTCCTTTCCTTCTCCATACTCTTCTCTTCCCATCACTCTGGTACAAGTTGATGTTTGTCTCATCTGTCCATAGGATGTTGTTCCAGAACTGTAATGGCTTTTTTAGATGTTGTTTGGCAAACTCTAATCTAGTCTTCCTGTTTTTGAGGCTCACCAATGGTTTACATCTTGTGGTGAACCCTCTCTATTCACTCTTGTGAAGTCTTCTCTTGATTGTTGACTTTGACACATATACACCTACCTCCTGGAGAGTGTTCTTGATTTGGCCAACTGTTGTGAAGGGGTTTTTCTTCACCAGGGAAATAATTCTTCTGTCAACCACCACAGTTGTTTTCCGTGGTCTTCCGGGTCTTTTGGTGTTGCTGAGCTCTCCGGTGCGTTCTTTCTTTTTAAGAATGTTCCAAACAGTTGATTTGGCCACACCTAATGTTTTTGCTATCTCTCTTATGGGTTTGTTTTGATTTTTTTCAGCCTAATGATGGCTTGCTTCACTGATAGTGACAGCTCTTTGGATCTCATATTGAGAGTCGACAGCAACTGATTCCAAATGCAAATGTCACACCTAGAATCAACTCCAGACCTTTGACCTGCTTAAGTGATAATGAAATAAGAGGGAATAGTCCACACCTGTCCAAGCTTTTGAGTTGATAGTCCCATTACTTTTGGCCCCTTAAAAAGTGGGAGGCACATATAGAAACCGTTGTAAGTCCTACACCGTTCACCTGATTTGGATGTAATTACCCTCAAATTAAATCTGAAAGTCTGCAGGTAAATCACATCTTGTTTGTTTCATTTCAAAGCCATTGTGGTGGTGAATAGAGGCCAAAATATGAAAATTCTGTCAATGCCCCAATATTTATGCACCTGACTGTATGTTCAAGTTGTGCAGTCTGAGGTCCATTTCCTATGGGGATGCTATGCTGGCAGATTTACCAAGTTCCAGAATCTATGGGGGATGCTATGCTGTCAGATTTACCAAGTTCCGTAATCTATGGGGGATGCTATGCTGTCAGATTTACCAAGTTCCGGAATCTATGGGGGATGCTATGCTGTCAGATTTACCAAGTTCCGAAATCTATGGGGGATACTATGCTGTCAGATTTCCCAGATTCCGGAATCTATGGGGGATGCTATGCTGTCAGATTTCCAAAGTTCCGGAATCTATGGGGGATGCTATGCTGTCAGATTTACCAAGTTCCGGAATCTATGGGGGATGCTATGCTGTCAGATTTACCAAGTTCCGGAATCTATGGGGGGTGCTATGCTGTCAGATTTACCAAGTTCTGGAATCTATGGGGGATGCTATGCTGTCAGATTTACCAAGTTCCTGAATCTATGGGGGATGCTATGCTGTCAGATTCACCAAGTTCCTGAATCTATGGGGATGCTATGCTGTCAGATTTACCAAGTTCCGGAATCTATGGGGGATGCTATGCTGTCAGTTTTACCAAGTTCCGGAATCTATGGGGAATGCTATGCTGTCAGATTTACCAAGTTCCGGAATCTATGGGGGATGCTATGCTGTCAGATTTACCAAGTTGCGGAATCTATGGGGGGTGCTATGCTGTCAGATTTACCAAGTTCCGGAATCTATGAGGGGTGCTATGCTGTCAGATTTACCAAGTTCCGGAATCTATGGGGGGTGCTATGCTGTCAGATTTACCAAGTTCTGGAATCTATGGGGGATGCTATGCTGTCAGATTTTCCAAGTTCCGGAATCTATGGGGATGCTATGCTGTCAGATTTACCAAGTTCCGGAATCTATGGGGGATGCTATGCTGTCAGATTTACCAAATTCCGGAATGCAAAACCATGTATGACCAGGAGTCCCGGGCACAGGAGCGAGGCGGCAGCTGACGCGGCCACTTTACTCCCTGCACATCGCAGGGAAGGGCTCCTCTTGGCCCTTTAGTACATTTGGGCGCTATGGTTGCATTCTGCAATGCCATCATGGGCGCTAATATCACACCCAGATCTCAATGCAAATGCAATCTTTCCCCTTATTTTTTCCAATATGTATATATATATATATAAATTATATATATATATATATATATATATGCACTATTGAGACCTCTCTTAGGGGCCTATTCATCACACTAAATGGTCCGGTAACCATGCGGAAACACTAGTTTCTGCATATTTAAGGTAACGGCCCATTCATCATCAGGGGTCCGACAGAACCGCCTGATATTCGGAGTTTGCCTGCGAGAACATGCACTATCTTCAGATGACGCTTGTTCTTGGAAGCCGGCAAAGGGGACAGGTAAGTATCGCTGCTACTTCCGTAGCATCGTTACTAATCGCAGGGACATCTGCTTTTCCGAGCAGCTGTCCCCGCACCGGAGCAATGATGAATTGCTCTGGTAATAAGTTTTCCCCGCGGCAAGGTGAATACTTCATCATCGGGGGCCATACGACCCCCGATGATGTAGAGGCCCCGTTTTTTTAATTTCCATTATACCGTAATCGTACTTAGCAGATTTAGAGCAGAACAAGGTGCACGGTGGACCAAGCTGCCCAGATTTGGTTGTTCGGTGACTGGTAGCTCAGTGGCTCATGACCGGACACACACATGCACATTACAGTCATTTTCCCCATGTATGGCACTACATAACCTTTGTGACACCTTAGATATAAATAATAATGATAATGTCTGATACAAATCTGATCAATCCCCAGTCTGATCACTCGGCACCAGTGGCGGGCTGGGCCGGGGGGCAGGGTGCCATGTGCCCCTCGGGCCGCAGCGTCATGCGGGCCGCGGGCCGGTGCAGTCTGTGTCACTGTGACACAGACTGCACCGCGTGTGTAGCGCTGACCGGACGGAGTTCGGTCAGCGCTACACAAGTGACAAACACACAACCTCCGGCTCCGGCAGCTGTATGTTTGATCAGCAGCCAATGAGAGTCTGTCAGACTCTCATTAGCTGCTGCTGCGCTCACTGCAGGAGCCCCTCCATCTTCCGACTCCCGCAGTGGGCAATGGGAGAGGCGTCATGACGTCATATGACGTCTCTCCCATAATGCAAAGCGGCCCGGCCCGGGAAGGACAGACGGAGGAGCGGATGGCGACGGCGGGAGCGGGGATTCAGGTAAGTGTTTTTTTTGTTTTTGTTTTTTATATTACGTGTGTCTACTGGGGGGGGTCTGGCACTACTGGGGGCACTACAAGTAGGGGACTACTACTACTGGGGGCACTACAAGTGGGGACTACTACTGGGGGCACTACAAGGGGGAGGGGACTACTACTGGGGACTACTAATACTGGGGGCACTACAAGGGGACTACTACTACTACTGGGGGCACTACAAGGGGGGTGGGGGACTACTACTACTGGGGCTACTACTATTGGGGACAGTATAAGGGGGGCACTACAAGGGGGGGACTACTACTGGGGGCACTACAAAGGGGGGAGACTACTACTGGGGGCACTACAAAGGGGGGGACTACTACTACTACTAGGGGCACTACAAAGGGGGGGGCTACTACTACTGGGGGCACTACAAAGGGGGGGGACTACTACTACTGGGGGCACTACAAAGGGGGGGACTACTACTGGGGTCACTACAAGGGGGGACTACTACTGGGGGCACTACAAGGGGGGACTACTACTAGGGGCACTACAAGGGGAGGGGACTACTACTGGGGGCACTGCATCGAGGGACCACTGCTGGGGGCTCTATATAAAGGGCAATACTGGGGGTACTGCATAGGGGGGAGACTACAACTGGGGCCACTATTTAAGGGGTATTGCATAAAGGTTACCACTATTGGGGGCACTGCATGGGGGGTGGACTGCTACTGGGGGCACTATATAAGGGGCACTGCATAGGGGGTACCACTATTAGGGGCACTGTATAAGGGGCTTACTACTGGGGGCACAAGGGGCACTGCACAGGGGGGAACACTACTGGGGGCACTATATAAGGGGCTTACTACTGGGGGCACAAAGGGCACTGCATAGGGGGGATCACTACTGGGGGCACTACTGGAGGCCTGCATAAGGGTGTTCTCTCCTGTGGCACACGGGGGCACTGCATATGGGCACTACGACAGGGGGCTGCCCCTAATCTTTATTTTCACCTTACATTAATCCCATATGGACCCATCTCCTCCCTGGAACACTTGAGGGGGGGGGGGTGCCGTAGCACGCACATTCTTCGGGCACCCTGGCTACACGCTACTCCTCTGCCAGGGCCGCCTGCATGCATTTGCCCCCCAGGCTAAAAGTTGCCAGCCAGCCCCTGCTCGGCACATGGTGGCCAGCCGTGGTCTGTGATATAGCAGGGGTCAGGGTTATGTATCATCACTATACAGCCCACACTCTACACCTGAGGAAAATGGTGTTTAGGCTTCTTCTAAGAATTCAACCCACCCGTTTCCCTGCATTGTGTTTATTACTATAACATGGCCAGAGACGCAATAAGTGATTGGCTTCCGGTGAAATATTAATTTGGTGATTATTATTATTATAAGAGTTTCTCATTTGGTTTTCTAGACCTTTCAACCTGAGCAGCGCAAGGAATCTTTATGGGTAATTCAGATTTAATCCACACTTATCCTCCTTTTGTCTCAGTAAAAGGAGTTTAGAATTCAATATTTTGACATCATTTTAACTCCATTAAACTTTAAAGAACCATATGCTGACATTTGTTCCTTTAAGTGCTGGGTGAATTCTGATTTCATCTGTCTGATTGTTCAGTTGACATAAACCCTGACTATTAATTGACCGGATTAAAACATTTGCATTTCCTTCGTATAATACACATTTGCTCTGCTTATTGTCATTTCAAGGCAGTGTTCTGAATATATTTGAATATATCCCTAAAACCCCTATTTAAGCTTAATGTATGAGGAGTGCGCCCTGGCCATTTACTTGCTGTGTATTTACTAATTGTTAGGTAAATAATTTCTCATCAGTAGCCCATACTTGGTGTTAATAAATTAAAATGGCCACACACCAGCTGATTACGCTGTATGACTCTAGGGCCCTATTTATCCTGCATTTTAAATGCTTTGGGGATATGATGCAATGGTATATCTATAAGGGGTGCAGAGTGTGCAATCCAGGGAGGTCCACACCGCATACCCTGCACCCATATATAGTTATACTCACCTTTCCGCAGGCTGCATAGTGCTGCTCTGCAGAGCTATCAGTAAAAAAAAGCACAGGCAAAATGGCCGCACCCATTTTTCCAGAGACTTGCCCATGCACAATAGAGATGTGCCATTTTCCCGGAGACCCACAAATGGAGATGGCCTTAGCTATTGGGGTCAAGCTCTGGGGTTAGCTAAAGGGATCAGCTCTGGCACACTTTGCTTTTCTGGAGCTTGGAAACCCATGGGTGCTCCGATCGAAGCTTGGGGGACTGCAGCAGGTAACTCCCATGTCTGTGGTGTCCTGCCCCCCTGCATACATTCAGGGGATGCCTGAAATTTGCATATATCTCCCGTAAACTGGTGTTTTCGGGGGTTATCCAGCAAATTTCTCGTGATGACTATGTCCCTCAGTGTGATCCTACTGCTCATCTCTGGGATGACCTTCATCACCGCAGAAACAGATAGCACTCATTTTACAAATTAATGTTGATCGAATCATTGGATGGCGGATGCCACAGGTGCAGCGTGTGACCGGATTTACTCATTCGTATGGTATCAGTCACCGATTTGTTCTCCAGATTTATACCCACAATGCAGCTGAATATAGACTGCTTCTCCAGCATGGGCACCCGGCTGAAGACATGGGTGCATTACTTGGGATTGTGACATGTCCACAGTCCTCGAGTTCCATGTCTAACGCCTCAGAAGCTCTAGGTCGCACCCAAACTTATTCCACTAAAAACACTCTTGAACTGCCACTTGCACCAGTAGTATGTGCAATTGACACCTATAGTCTGATTAAGACCCCATGAGCCCTTAGAAATAAAATTGTTTTAAACTCCCTTCCACCCTAAATGGGCACATCCACTAGCAGAGTGTGAAACGACTGCACGATTACTGCATTGTAATCGTGCAGTCGTTTCAGTCTGTGCTGTGCCCACACTGATCGATCATTCTTTCAGTGTAGGCGCCCTCCCTCATCCCCCAACATTGCCAATCTGTCGATATCGGCAGATTGACCAGCATGTTCGGGCGATGATAGATGTCAAAAATGACCAGCGGGAGCGCGCAACGCTGGTCGTTTTTGACATTTGCATGCCCGATTTATGCCCGATTAACGAGCGATTGAACTATAACGATGTCGTTATCGTTCAATCGCTCTGTTTAATCGGGTAGTGGATGTGCGCCTTAACTTTGTTATAATTAAAAAAATGCACCTCCAGAATAGGGTACAGTAATCCCTCAATCCCCAGTGATTCCAAGTAGGAGTCTACGGTGCCTAATGGGTGATCTGGCTCACCACAGTGAGTGTAGACTCAACTCCCACCTTCCCAGAAACTGGGACTGTCCCGTCTAATGGGGAAAATTGGGAGGTATTGTTTTTTATTTTCAGATCACTTTGAGGAAGAGCAAATAGATCAGTTCGGTTCACCTGGCGACCTGCAGCGATTTGCAAGGTAGCTGAGTGCGTGAGTCACTCGGGATAACTTCCCACGTGAAGAGAAATTGATAAAATCGCTGCCTTACTTTAAAATCCTGTATGATCTCCAATTCACTGCAATTGTTCCCAGAGAGAGCTGCTCATCGCTCAGACGCCTGCCTGAGAAGATGTTCGATTTCTCCGGTTATATATTAGGATTTCACTCAGGAAGCACAATCTCAGCATTTTATTTTCGGAATTATCGTATTTCCTCATCTTTGTATGCACAGCAGATAGCAGGGTCAGAATGACGAGCCAATTAATTAGCATTTAGCATGCTCAGATTAGCTCTGTTAATTAGCTAGAAAAAGATTTAGTCGAAAAGGACATATTTCAGTATAGAAGTACTTATGTGTCTTGTACCATGGTAAATCCAGCTGTTTGTATTCTTCTGCAGGTTATGGTACATGTTCATAAATAATGGAGAACCGAAATGCAGCAAAATACTGTATCAGCGGCCCAAAGGACATTGGGAAAACCATTGAAGCACTCGTTGAAAAAAAAAAGACCCCTGCAAAGTAAAAACATTGTGAGCTCTGTATATCAAACTAAGGGCCTGATTCAGCTTAGGACGGAATTGCAAAGATGCACGCAAGCTATAGATATATGATGTATGCACGCAGGCTATAGATATGGATGCACGCAAGCTATAGATATATGATGTATACACGCAAGCTATAGATATATGATGTATGCACGCAGGCTATAGATATATGATGTATACACGCAGGCTATAGATATATGATGTATGCACGCAAGTTATAGATATTTGATGTATGCACGCAGGCTATAGCTATATGATGTATACACGTAGGCTATAGATATATGATGTATGCACGCAAGCTATAGATATATGATGTATGCAGGCAGGCTATAGATATATGATGTATGCACGCAGGCTATAGATATATGATGTATACACGCAAGCTATAGATATAGGATGTATACACGCAGGCTATAGATATATGATGTTTACACGCAGGCTATAGATATATGATGTATGCACGCAGGCTATAGATATATGATGTATGCACGCAACCTATAGATATATGATGTATGCACGCAGGCTATAGATATATGATGTATGCACGCAGGCTATAGATATATGATGTATACACGCAGGCTATAGATATATGATGTATGCATGTAGGCTATAGATATATGATGTATGCATGTAGGCTATAGATATATGATGTATGCACGCAAGCTATAGATATATGATGTATGCACGCAAGCTATAGATATATGATGTATACACGCAAGCTATAGATATATGATGGCTATAGATATATGATGTATGCACACAGGCTATAGATATATGATGTATGCATGCAGGCTATAGATATATGATGTATGCACGCAGGCTATAGATATATGATGTATACACGCAGGCTATAGATATATGATGTATGCACGCAGGCTATAGATATATGATGTATACACGCAGGCTATAGATATATGATGTATGCACGTAGGCTATAGATATATGATGTATGCACGCAAGCTATAGATATATGATGTATGCACGCAAGCTATAGATATATGATGTATGTACGCAGGCTATAGATATATGATGTATACACGCAGGCTATAGATATATGATGTATGCATGCAAGTTATAGATATATGATGTATGCACGCAAGCTATAGATATATGATGTATGCACGTAGGCTATAGATATATGATGTATGCACGTAGGCTATAGATATATGATGTATGCACGCAAGCTATAGATATATGATGTATGCACGC
The DNA here is from genome assembly GCA_031769625.1 of Taudactylus pleione. Taxonomy (NCBI): domain Eukaryota; kingdom Metazoa; phylum Chordata; class Amphibia; order Anura; family Myobatrachidae; genus Taudactylus; species Taudactylus pleione. The sequence goes on along the minus strand of JAUIMM010000277.1, from coordinate 5,695,035 downwards.
AAGCTATAGATATATGATGTATGTACGCAGGCTATAGATATATGATGTATACACGCAGGCTATAGATATATGATGTATGCATGCAAGTTATAGATATATGATGTATGCACGCAAGCTATAGATATATGATGTATGCACGTAGGCTATAGATATATGATGTATGCACGTAGGCTATAGATATATGATGTATGCACGCAAGCTATAGATATATGATGTATGCACGCAAGCTATAGATATATGATGTATGTACGCAGGCTATAGATATATGATGTATACACGCAGGCTATAGATATATGATGTATGCATGCAAGCTATAGATATATGATGTATGCATGCAAGCAGCTTTTCAATTCCGTCCTTGCAATTATGGTAATGCAGCAGGAGACATCGCGCCTTTTGCGTGCATTACTTATCCATGCTGCATTGTACAACGCAGCATCGGACAAGCTACAGGAACATCGTCCTGCTAAGTGCCAAGCCGGTCGCCGCAGATGAGAGAAAGAGGTCGGGAAATCTCCATCAGCCGATGGAGATCCTGGCCTCCCCTCCCCCCCAATAGCGGCAACCGGAAACCGTCGCCCCCCCCCTTCTGCCAATATGCGTGTGGGATCACAGAACGGGTCAGGAGTTGGTCAGGAATCTGCGCAAGCAACTTAACATAAATTTACATACCTACCAGCCTTAAAATTGCCCTAATTGGAGAAGTGTGCACACAAGAAGGGGTCATGCCAGGGGTGTGTTCAGTGCTTCCAAAGTGCACGGCTCCACCCATTGCCCGAATCTTTACATAACAACACCCCTTCTGTCACAGTTTGTATTGTATATTGTGCTACCAAAACATTTGTTGTGAGCTCAGGTTACCCATATTGATAGGTTAGCCCAGCGCTATGACTCGGAGGTTCCAGAGTATCACACGCAGCAGATTAAGATGGATCCCTAGTGCCCAGCATAGTGTTAAATTAGCAGCACAAGTGTGCAAGTGTTGCCAGTGATTAGACCCATGCACCTTAGCAGTTATAGCGAGACTTCACCTAATAAACAGTACTAGGTGATTGTTCCTTGTTCCTACTGTGAACATACTACACAAAACCCCTGTTAGTGACTATGGGGCCTATTCATCATTACAAAAAATCGATTGAGGCAATTAGGTTTAGAATTATTATTATTTATTACCAGTTATTTATATAGCGCGCACACATTCCGGAGCGCTTTACAAAGAATATTTGGTCATTCACATCAGGCCCTGCCCCATTGGAGCTTACAATCTGTGTTCCCTACCACATGCTCACACACATACACACTAGGGATAATTTGTGTTGGAAGCCAATTAACCTAACAGTATATTTTTGGAGTGTGGGAGGAAACCGGAGCACCCGGAGGAAACCCAAACAAGCACAGGGAGAATATACAAACTCCACACAGTTAGGGCTGTGGAGGGAATCGAACCCATGACCTCAGTGCTGTGAGGCAGTAATGCTAAACATTACACCGTCTGTGCTGCCCAGAATGCGAATGGAGTTCTACATAATTACTGGAGGAATTAATAATTCCTCCTCCCCATCAGTATCTATTCCGAAAAGCTGTTTTTGCGATGACAGCTTTTCAGGAAATAGATACTTTTCCCTGCCTATACCTACCTTACCGCAGCTGTAATCAGTGCTCTACCTTACCGCAGCTGTAATCAGTGCTCTACCTTACCGCAGCTGTAATCAGTGCTCTACCTTACCCCAGCTGTAATCAGTGCTCTACCTTACCGCAGCTGTAATCAGTGCTCTACCTTACCGCAGCTGTACTCAGTGCTCTACCTCACCGCAGCTGTAATCAGTGCTGTACCTTACCGCAGCTGTAATCAGTGCTCTACCTTACCGCAGCTGTACTCAGTGCTCTATCTTACCGCAGCTGTAATCAGTGCTGTACCTTACCGCAGCTGTAATCAGTGCTCTACCTTACCGCAGCTGTAATCAGTGCTCTACCTTACCGCAGCTGTACTCAGTGCTGCGCATGCGGCGTTACGTGCAGCACTGATTACAGCTGCGGTAATACTTTTTTTTTTTCTTTTTTTACTTTACTGTGTTCTGCTGTGTCAGAGCCGGAACCGGAGGAAGGACCAGGGAGCGACGGAGCGAGGACCTGCCCAGCTAAAAGCAGGTATATCCCGCTGTACGCCACCTGAGAGTGGCGTATAGTAACACCATCAAATTCCGAAAAAACATAATTTCTAATTCCCATACTAATGTACTAATGTATGGGGAGTGTGGAAATTAAAGCAGACGGACTTAAACAGGAGCTATCAGTGATATCTCCTGTGCTAAGTGTGTTAATGAATACTAAAAAAAACAGTAAGGAAAAGATCCTTTAAATCCGTTACTTTAGTGTTAATGAATAGGCCCCTAAGCCTTTTGACCGTTGGCTAGACCTTGACAATCCTTCTTCCTGCTCCCTATTTGTGATTACTATGTACTGAACTTTCCTGACTTCTGACTGTGCTGTGCTTCACCCTTTTGCCTGCCTCATTGCAAACCACTGTGTACCGAATACTGAAACTGGATATTGTCTGATTGCGATTGTGACAGATCCCTAAAATCAGGACTGTCCCACCCATATCAGGACCCTTGGGAGATATGTTTTTCTTTTTTGTTTTTTTGACAGCTTACTAAATTTATAGGTTTGGCTGCTACAGACTTATACTGTAGTGTTAGGAAGATATAGAAGACTTCCTATGCTTGTAGGGTTTGTCTAGCAGTGTGTCAGGCTTCCTGGATGTAATTACATTGTATGGGTGTGCTCATTGCTGTGTCTTGATTTGTGTGTGTCATTACTGCGGGGTCGTGTTTTTGGTTACGGTTACTGTGACATCACATATTATGAGTGTGGTAATTTTGCTGTCGTGCGTTTTGGTTTTTGGCAAATATACTGCTGAATATCAAACATATATTATTATGCACTGGGAAACAGTACCTTGTATAAAGCAGCGGTTCACGATATTTTTGCTGGGACCAGAATTATATCCATTAATCATAGTTATGTTTTAAATGATTAACTAAATTCTTTTAAACTTACTGTTGTCTACAAATGAATTACATATATAGTAAAACATATAATAGATAGGGAATAGGAGCCTTGGAAAGAGTTGGTAACGAATCTCAGTCTAGTTAGCATGGCAGCCTTGTCTTAGGCCAGGTGTTCCCAACCACGGTCCTCAAGGCACACTAACAGTCCAGGTTTTAAGGATAGCCATACTTGAGCACAGGTGACTTAATTAGTACCTCAGTTATTTTGATTTAACCATCTGTGCTTAAGCATGGATATCACTAAAACCAGGACTGTTGGTGTGCCTTGAGGACCGAGGTTGGGAATCACTGTCTTAGGCTAAGAACCCCTGTTATACAATGGAAAGTGCCAGAAGAACCAGAAGTGATGATCATAATATAATATATAGATGTGTCCTCATACAAGCATGCATGGCATATTTAGGCTAGGTCAGAGGTTCCCAAACTCGGTCCTCAAGGCAGCCTAACGGTCCAGGTTTTAAGGATATCCATGATTGAGCACAGATGGTTGAATCAAAAGACTGAGGTACTAATTAAGTCACTTGTGCCTGAGTATGGATATCCATAAAACCTGGATCGTTAGGGTGCCTTGAGGACCGAGTGTGGGAACCTCTGACCTACCTACGCCATGTGGCTCGAGACGAGACGTGAGTGAGCCACACCGAACGGTTTAGAGTAGCGACCTGTTATTTGCACTACAGACGTAGCAAGACGCCACTGAATCTGTGCCAGAGACGCCGGGCTGTGACATTAACCGCACAGGAATTAATTTTAAATATGGGCAAAATCGCAGACGAAGCGAAACTTGGCATTGAAAAAAGCCGGTGCGTCTGCATCGTAGCGCTTCGTATACAGAGTCAGACTCAGCCGCACATCAGATGTACAAGTGTCGCACATCAAATGAATCAGCGCAGTCTTGTTAGGTCGTTTTGTTGTATTGCAGACATAGGCCCTCATTCAGAGCCGTACGCTCTGAGCAGAGCGCACGCTCTGAATGAGGGCCGCCCTCCATGAAAATGGAGCGTCCTCCTGGACGCTTGTATAGCTGTGGGTCACCACCCACAGCCTATACGAGCGTGCATTTTGATGGCCGCGATGGTCGTGACCATCGCGACCATCGAAACTGCGAGCCGGAGCCTGCGGTTGAGGTTTTCAACCGCAAGCTCCGGAGTGATTTTGGCTCTATCAGAGCCAAAATCACTCCCACTGACATCACTAGTGATGTCAGTGGGCCGGCTTCTGATGGGAGGCGTTCCCGTGAGAACGCCCCCATCAGGGAGGCACGCCCCCGGCACGCCCACCAAAGGGGGCGTGCTGTCAGTCAACATCGACAGCACGCCCCCTTTGATCAGACACAACGAGCGAAGGACTTTCCTTCGCTCGTCGCGCCTGGCGCATGCGCACGACGGAGCTCCCTCCGTCGTGCGCATGCTCAGTGCAGACCATCGACCCACTTGCGAGCGGACAGCCGCTCGCGAGTGGGTCTGAATCAGGCCCATATTCCAGCCAAAAATATACAATAAAAAAATGATCCATGTAATCGATCTCGAGTTGATCATTCTCAGGCATACCGACCATCTTGAGCAGGGGTGTAAATTCTGTGGGTGCAGGGACCACTTCCACCCGATCACCTCTCGCCGCATTACTGGCCGCGCAGTCAGTTCTGGAAACAGCCACAGTACTGGACATACAAACTTGAAGCAGCCTATGACCGGCTTCACAGCCCTAATGCTCCTAAGTTTTCGGGTAGTCCCCCGGACCCCTAGAAGAGTGGATGGATCTCTCACATTCCACCCACGTCCTTTTGAAGTGGGCAGGATGGGAAGAATAATACAGCGATTAGCGGGTCTGTAGGAAGGGGGCGGTCTGACGGTGAGATTCAATGAGAATAGCATCATTTTAGCCGAGCCCCCTACTCACGGTAGTTGCAGGGCCTAAAGTCATATAGGGGCCCATCCTAACTAAAACAACGATGGAGGTAATTAGGTTTAGAACTGGCATGGCGTTCTACCTAATTACCGGAGGAATCCATCATTCCTTCTCTCCATAACTATCTATTCCGAAAAGCTGTCATTTTTGCGATGACAGCTGTTAAGGAAATAGATACTTTTCCTTCTCTACTCTGAAGCTGGCCACAGACATAGCGATCTGCACATGATCAGCCGATGTGTACGATTTCCCCTGAAACTCTCCCCGGCAGCTCTGCACACGATCTGCACACGATTTGGTGCCCAATCTTCATACGATCTCTCCTGCATCCAGACTGTCACAGTGCATCGCCTCCTAGATTGTCAGATCTGCCCTACTGCACGGCAGATCTGACGATGCGATGTGCGAACAGCGGGGACGCGCATCGTGATCGTGAGTGGGGACTCACGATTTACTCAGGATTTGGCCATATCTTACACGATTTGTCCTCGTCGAAATCAGGTAAAAAATCGCCATGTGTGTGGCCAGCTTAATTTTCCGCAGCTGGAATCTGCGCTGCGCATGCGCTGTTACATCCATAAAACCAGCGCATGCGCAGCACTGCCTACAGCTGCAATATTTCTGTGTGTCCCCCCTACCCCTCCCCCCCCCGTCCCCCACTTACCTGCCCGCTGCAGCCGCCTCCGGCTCCATCTGCTGCTCTGACACTGTGTTCTACAGGCAGAACACAGTACAGTTTAGAACAAAAAAACTTTACTGTTCTCTGCCTGGAGAACACAGTGGGCCTGATTCAGAGCCACTCGTAAGCGGCAGCTCGTTCGCTCTGAGCGATGTTTGCCCAACTGCGCATGCGTACGGATCGTTATACGCATGCGCGAACCAGTCAGTGCGGCCGAAATTCATGTGCTCGCAAAATAGCGAATGCCTGATAATTTGAGTGACAGAAAGAGGCGTATGTGGGCGGTAACAGGGGAAGGTGCTTGAAAACAGGGAGTGGAGATCCGATCGCAGGCGTGCTTAAAGGTCAAAACGGGCGTTTTATGGGTGTGCATATTTAAAACAGCAGCGTCACTGACCACGTCACTGGGTTATTTTATAGCCAGAACTGCTCGCAAAATTGTGGTAGCAAAAACCAACCACAAGAATAGCGAGCAGTTCATACCCTGTTCGATGTACTCGATTAATCTAATAAATAGCGGACATGACGTAGGATGCGAGCGGCCAGGGGGCGTAGTTTCCCAAAAAACGACCGCAAGTTTTGTACGCTCGTTCAGACCTAGAGGCGTGAACAGACCGCAAACAGTGAACGGTTCATTTGAATAGCCACCCCTATTTTCTGGACGAGCGAGCGCTAATTGCGTCCGGCTCTGAATCAGGCCCAGTGTCAGCACAGCCACCGGAGCCAGAGGAGAGACCAGGGAGCACCGGAGGGAGCGGAGGAGGACCTGCCCACGCTGACAGCAGGTAAGTGTCACCTGCTATACGCCACCTGAGAGTGCCGTATAGTAACTCCATCAAATTCTGAAAATACATAATTTTCGGAATTTGATGAATACCATAATTTCCATACTAATGTACTAATGTATGGGGAGAGTGGAAATTAACGCAGGGGGACTTAGCAAGGAGATATCAGTGATATCTCCTGTGTTAAGTATCTTCATGAATACTAAAATAACGGTAATTAAGGAAAATGTCCTTGAAAACTTTATTTTAGTGTTGATGAATAGGCCCTATAGAGCCTGGCTCCACCTACATCCTCCCTGGGCTTCTCTGGATAAACCATGCTGCAATGCACTGGGTACAAATAATTATATACTGTATTTTGCATACAGGGTAAATATTTGCTGCTCCCAGTGGTGACACCCGGTGCGGATAGGTTTGTATTGCTTTTTACCGGGGCGCCAGCAAAAAAGGGGGCGCGACCTCACGGGTAGGGGGGCTCGCGGCCCAAACCCCCATTTTAGTCACTCCTGGGGTCCCGGAGATGTGGACAGCCTCTGTGTGCAAATATTTGAGTCACATATATAAAATAAAATTAAGCCAAAATATTGGATTTGGATGGGCTGATGTGGAATGAGTCCTTTGTGTGTTCATTAAAAATCGCTCCTACGCTCCCCTCTCCGCCCTCAGTTATCTCAGCAAAGCTTTGAACGCGTTTCTCGTGATCTCAGGAACTTGGTGACCCAAATTGTCTGTCGCACACCCCACGTATACGCTGGAGCCTCTTCAGCACACGTTTATTTTATTACGCAAATTTGCAGTTGTAGCCTCTAAACACAATCAAAATCCCATTGGACTGGATAGGACATCCTGATCGCCACAGCAGAATTTGGTCTAGCACATGTCCCCACGCGTCACTATGCTGACAGGCCATCGCGGTCTCCTGTCATTTGTACAGTATACCCATCCCGTTATAAAACACGTGGTTTATCATTGTAAGTTTTGTTTGTGTGTCGTCTTTCTTGCCAGTCCTGGCACTTATGTGTATTGTATATCTGGCAATCAGTCACCGTGGTCTCTCCCCGTCTCCTCTCCATCCGTCTTTATCATTCTGGCAACATCTGCATTAAAGTCTTCAGTTTCATCAGTGGTGGTGCAGCAGCCTAGAGTACTCTCCTTTCCTTCCCCAGGCCGGACAGCAGCCAGGAAAACAATACAAATGGTCATTAGCGGACAATGGATAAGAAATGAGAGTGGACAGAGGAGATAATGGTAGACAAGTCGTGTTTGTAATGAGAGCGGACACTAGCACAGTGGAGGGAAGTGTTGAGGAATCGATGGTGACATAAAGTAATAACGAGAGAGGAACAGAGCAGCAATGGTCTGCTGGGGAAAATGTACAGGACAAATGGCCCTGTCTGATCCTGCTTATGTGACAGACATAACGGGGTACATTTACTAAGATGGGAGTTCTATTTAAGATGTGATGTTGCCCATAGCAACCAATCAGATTCTACTTCTCATTTATCTAGCACCTTCTAGAACATAATACCTGGAATCTGATCGGTTGCTATGGGCAACATCGCTTCTTAGTAGAACTCCCATCTTAGTAAATTGACCCCTTACTGACTCTAGGAATGTGTGTTACATGCATAGTAAATCTGTGTAACTGGGATCATATAGAGGATAACTGGGCCACCAACAGCACATGGGTCATCTTCCAATCAGCAGCGCTGTGCCCGCTATCTGCCAGTCACATTATCTGGGCGCTTAATGTTATTAAGGTTGCAGTATTCAGCAAATGTGACCAAGTCACTGAGCAGGGTTCAGTGAGGTCCCATGAGGACACGATGGCCCCTATTTATTAATGCACGCTATTGCAATGCGGTCTGGGCATGACATTACTGTCCATGCATTGCAATATGCGATCACAGCGTCCGGATGTATCATCCGGCACATGCAGGGATACAGGCTCACGCTGACTGCACATGCACGGCCGACATTGCCGGGGAGGGTTCCGGAGGATGTTGCTAAATTTGGCAGCGTCATATCCCCCATAGAAATCTATGGGGGAGGCGGCTGCCTGCGGGAATGGAGGGATCAGAGCAGGTATTGGGGGATACTAAATATTTGTGGTTAACCCCTGAAAACGAGGGTTTTATCCCTCACATATACAATGATAAATGGGCCCCCTATGTGTAACATGAACAGCGGCAGGGCTAGTTATGCAGGTAACACTAGTAACTACTGGTCTATATATCAAGCAGTGATATCCTCTTTTTCCATAATTTTTGGCAGAAAAATAGGGGTTATCACTGCTTCCTGCTATTTATCAAAAGGAATAGCGCAGATAAATGTCAGTGACCTCTTGCAGTGTCCCCGCAGCCTGTTATGTGTCAGTAAGTTACCTGACTATGATATCTATCCTCATTGCAGAGTGTGAGATATATCAGTGACTTCTTGCAGTGTCCCCACAGCCTGTTATGTGTCAGTAAGTTACCTGACTATGATAAGCTATCCTCATTGCAGAGTGTGAGAGATATCAGTGACTTCTTGCAGTGTCCCCACAGCATGTTATGTGTCAGTAAGTTACCTGACTATGATATCTATCCTCATTGCAGAGTGTGAGATATATCAGTGACTTCTTGCAGTGTCCCCGCAGCCTGTTATGTGTCAGTAAGTTACCTAACTATGATATCTATCCTCATTGCAGATTGTGAGAGATATCAGTGACTTCTTGCAGTGTCCCCACAGCCTGTTATGTGTCAGTAAGTTACCTGACTATGATATATATCCTCATTGCAGAGTGTGAGAGATATCACTGACTTCTTGCAGTGTCCCCACAGCCTGTTATGTGTCAGTAAGTTACCTGACTATGATATCTATCCTCATTGCAGAGTGTGAGATATATCAGTGACTTCTTGCAGTGTCCCCACAGCCTGTTATGTGTGTCAGTAAGTTACCTGACTATGATATCTATCCTCATTGCAGAGTGTGAGATATATCAGTGACCTCTTGCAGTGTCCCCACAGCCTGTTATGTGTCAGTAAGTTACCTGACTATGATATCTATCCTCATTGCAGAGTGTGAGATATATCAGTGACCTCTTGCAGTGTCCCCACAGCCTGTTATGTGTGTCAGTAAGTTACCTGACTATGATAAGCTATCCTCATTCCAGATTGTGAGATATATCAGTGACTTCTTGCAGTGTCCCCACAGCCTGTTATGTGTGTCAGTAAGTTACCTGACTATGATATATATCCTCATTGCAGAGTGTGAGATATATCAGTGACCTCTTGCAGTGTCCCCACAGCCTGTTATGTGTCAGTAAGTTACCTGACTATGATATCTATCCTCATTGCAGATTGTGAGATATATCAGTGATCTCTTGCAGTGTACCCACAGCCTGTTATGTGTGTCAGTAAGTTACCTGACTATGATAAGCTATCCTCATTGCAGAGTGTGAGAGATATCAGTGACTTCTTGCAGTGTCCCCGCAGCCTGTTATGTGTCAGTAAGTTACCTGACTATGATATCTATCCTCATTGCAGAGTGTGAGAGATATCAGTGACTTCTTGCAGTGTCCCCGCAGCCTGTTATGTGTCAGTAAGTTACCTGACTATGATAAGCTATCCTCATTGCAGATTGTGAGATATATCAGTGACTTCTTGCAGTGTCCCCACAGCCTGTTATGTGTCAGTAAGTTACCTGACTATGATAAGCTATCCTCATTGCAGAGTGTGAGAAATATCAGTGACCTCTTGCAGTGTCCCCGCAGCCTGTTATGTGTCAGTAAGTTACCTGACTATGACAAGCTATCCTCATTGCAGAGTGTGAGATATATCAGTGACATCTTGCAGTCTCCCCGCAGCCTGTTATGTGTATCAGTAAGTTACCTGACTATGATATATATCCTCATTGCAGAGTGTGAGATATATCAGTGACCTCTTGCAGTGTCCCCGCAGCCTGTTATGTGTCAGTAAGTTACCTGACTATGACAAGCTATCCTCATTGCAGATTGTGAGATATATCAGTGACCTCTTGCAGTGTCCCCACAGCCTGTTATGTGTCAGTAAGTTACCTGACTATGATATCTATCCTCATTGCAGAGTGTGAGATATATCAGTGACTTCTTGCAGTGTCCCCGCAGCCTGTTATGTGTCAGTAAGTTACCTGACTATGATAAGCTATCCTCATTGCAGAGTGTGAGAGATATCAGTGACTTCTTGCAGTGTCCCCGCAGCCTGTTATGTGTCAGTAAGTTACCTGACTATGATAGCTATCCTCATTGCATAGTGTGAGATATATCAGTGACTTCTTGCAGTGTCCCCGCAGCCTGTTATGTGTCAGTAAGTTACCTAACTATGATATCTATCCTCATTGCAGAGTGTGAGATATATCAGTGACTTCTTGCAGTGTCCCCACAGCCTGTTATGTGTGTCAGTAAGTTACCTGACTATGATATCTATCCTCATTGCAGATTGTGAGATATATCAGTGACCTCTTGCAGTGTCCCCACAGCCTGTTATGTGTCAGTAAGTTACCTGACTATGATAAGCTATCCTCATTCCAGATTGTGAGATATATCAGTGACTTCTTGCAGTGTCCCCACAGCCTGTTATGTGTGTCAGTAAGTTACCTGACTATGATATATATCCTCATTGCAGAGTGTGAGATATATCAGTGACCTCTTGCAGTGTCCCCACAGCCTGTTATGTGTCAGTAAGTTACCTGACTATGATATCTATCCTCATTGCAGATTGTGAGATATATCAGTGATCTCTTGCAGTGTCCCCACAGCCTGTTATGTGTGTCAGTAAGTTACCTGACTATGATAAGCTATCCTCATTGCAGAGTGTGAGAGATATCAGTGACTTCTTGCAGTGTCCCCGCAGCCTGTTATGTGTCAGTAAGTTACCTGACTATGATATCTATCCTCATTGCAGAGTGTGAGAGATATCAGTGACTTCTTGCAGTGTCCCCGCAGCCTGTTATGTGTCAGTAAGTTACCTGACTATGATAAGCTATCCTCATTGCAGAGTGTGAGAAATATCAGTGACCTCTTGCAGTGTCCCCGCAGCCTGTTATGTGTCAGTAAGTTACCTGACTATGACAAGCTATCCTCATTGCAGTGTGAGATATATCAGTGACATCTTGCAGTCTCCCCGCAGCCTGTTATGTGTATCAGTAAGTTACCTGACTATGATATATATCCTCATTGCAGAGTGTGAGATATATCAGTGACCTCTTGCAGTGTCCCCGCAGCCTGTTATGTGTCAGTAAGTTACCTGACTATGACAAGCTATCCTCATTGCAGATTGTGAGATATATCAGTGACCTCTTGCAGTGTCCCCACAGCCTGTTATGTGTCAGTAAGTTACCTGACTATGATAAGCTATCCTCATTGCAGAGTGTGAGATATATCAGTGACTTCTTGCAGTGTCCCCGCAGCCTGTTATGTGTCAGTAAGTTACCTGACTATGATAAGCTATCCTCATTGCAGAGTGTGAGAGATATCAGTGACTTCTTGCAGTGTCCCCACAGCCTGTTATGTGTCAGTAAGTTACCTGACTATGATATCTATCCTCATTGCAGAGTGTGAGATATATCAGTGACTTCTTGCAGTGTCCCCACAGCCTGTTATGTGTCAGTAAGTTACCTGACTATGATAGCTATCCTCATTGCATAGTGTGAGATATATCAGTGACTTCTTGCAGTGTCCCCGCAGCCTGTTATGTGTCAGTAAGTTACCTAACTATGATATCTATCCTCATTGCAGATTGTGAGAGATATCAGTGACTCCTTGCAGTGTCCCCACAGCCTGTTATGTGTCAGTAAGTTACCTGACTATGATATATATCCTCATTGCAGAGTGTGAGATATATCAGTGACTTCTTGCAGTGTCCCCACAGCCTGTTATGTGTCAGTAAGTTACCTGACTATGATATCTATCCTCATTGCAGAGTGTGAGATATATCAGTGACCTCTTGCAGTGTCCCCACAGCCTGTTATGTGTCAGTAAGTTACCTGACTATGATAAGCTATCCTCATTCCAGATTGTGAGATATATCAGTGACTTCTTGCAGTGTCCCCACAGCCTGTTATGTGTGTCAGTAAGTTACCTGACTATGATATATATCCTCATTGCAGAGTGTGAGATATATCAGTGACCTCTTGCAGTGTCCCCACAGCCTGTTATGTGTCAGTAAGTTACCTGACTATGATATCTATCCTCATTGCAGATTGTGAGATATATCAGTGATCTCTTGCAGTGTCCCCACAGCCTGTTATGTGTGTCAGTAAGTTACCTGACTATGATAAGCTATCCTCATTGCAGAGTGTGAGAGATATCAGTGACTTCTTACAGTGTCCCCGCAGCCTGTTATGTGTGTCAGTAAGTTACCTGACTATGATATCTATCCTCATTGCAGAGTGTGAGAGATATCAGTGACTTCTTGCAGTGTCCCCGCAGCCTGTTATGTGTCAGTAAGTTACCTGACTATGATATCTATCCTCATTGCAGAGTGTGAGAGATATCAGTGACTTCTTGCAGTGTCCCCGCAGCCTGTTATGTGTCAGTAAGTTACCTGACTATGATATCTATCCTCATTGCAGAGTGTGAGAGATATCAGTGACTTCTTGCAGTGTCCCCGCAGCCTGTTATGTGTCAGTAAGTTACCTGACTATGATATCTATCCTCATTGCAGAGTGTGAGAGATATCAGTGACTTCTTGCAGTGTCCCCGCAGCCTGTTATGTGTCAGTAAGTTACCTGACTATGATAAGCTATCCTCATTGCAGATTGTGAGATATATCAGTGACTTCTTGCAGTGTCCCCACAGCCTGTTATGTGTCAGTAAGTTACCTGACTATGATATATATCCTCATTGCAGAGTGTGAGATATATCAGTGACCTCTTGCAGTGTCCCCGCAGCCTGTTATGTGTGTCAGTAAGTTACCTGACTATGATATCTATCCTCATTGCAGAGTGTGAGATATATCAGTGACCTCTTGCAGTGTCCCCGCAGCCTGTTATGTGTGTCAGTAAGTTACCTGACTATGATATCTATCCTCATTGCAGAGTGTGAGATATATCAGTGACTTCTTGCAGTGTCCCCGCAGCCTGTTATATGTGTCAGTAAGTTACCTGACTATGATATCTATCCTCATTGCAGAGTGTGAGATATATCAGTGACTTCTTGCAGTGTCCCCGCAGCCTGTTATGTGTGTCAGTAAGTTACCTGACTATGATATCTATCCTCATTGCAGAGTGTGAGAGATATCAGTGACTTCTTGCAGTGTCCCCGCAGCCTGTTATGTGTCAGTAAGTTACCTGACTATGATATCTATCCTCATTGCAGAGTGTGAGATATATCAGTGACCTCTTGCAGTGTCCCCGCAGCCTGTTATGTGTGTCAGTAAGTTACCTGACTATGATATCTATCCTCATTGCAGAGTGTGAGATATATCAGTTACTTCTTGCAGTGTCCCCGCAGCCTGTTATGTGTCAGTAAGTTACCTGACTATGATAAGCTATCCTCATTGCAGATTGTGAGATATATTAGTGACTTCTTGCAGTGTCCCCACAGCCTGTTATGTGTCAGTAAGTTACCTGACTATGATAAGCTATCCTCATTGCAGAGTGTGAGAGATATCAGTGACTTCTTGCAGTGTCCCCGCAGCCTGTTATGTGTCAGTAAGTTACCTGACTATGATATCTATCCTCATTGCAGAGTGTGAGAGATATCAGTGACTTCTTGCAGTGTCCCCACAGCCTGTTATGTGTCAGTAAGTTACCTGACTATGATATCTATCCTCATTGCAGAGTGTGAGATATATCAGTGACTTCTTGCAGTGTCCCCGCAGCCTGTTATGTGTCAGTAAGTTACCTGACTATGATATCTATCCTCATTGCAGAGTGTGAGATATATCAGTGACTTCTTGCAGTGTCCCCGCAGCCTGTTATGTGTCAGTAAGTTACCTGACTATGATATCTATCCTCATTGCAGAGTGTTAGATATATCAGTGACTTCTTGCAATGTTCCCACAGCCTGTTATGTGTGTCAGTAAGTTACCTGACTATGATAAGCTATCCTCATTGCAGAGTGTGAGATATATCAGTGACCTCTTGCAGTGTCCCCGCAGCCTGTTATGTGTCAGTAAGTTACCTGACTATGATATCTATCCTCATTGCAGAGTGTTAGATATATCAGTGACTTCTTGCAGTGTCCCCGCAGCCTGTTATGTGTCAGTAAGTTACCTGACTATGATATATATCCTCATTGCAGATTGTGAGATATATCAGTGACTTCTTGCAGTGTCCCCGCAGCCTGTTATGTGTCAGTAAGTTACCTGACTATGATAAGCTATCCTCTTTGCAGAGTGTGAGAAATATCAGTGACTTCTTGCAGTGTCCCCACAGCCTGTTATGTGTGTCAGTAAGTTACCTGACTATGATATCTATCCTCATTGCAGAGTGTGAGATATATCAGTGACTTCTTGCAGTGTCCCCGCAGCCTGTTATGTGTCAGTAAGTTACCTGACTATGATATCTATCCTCATTGCAGAGTGTGAGATATATCAGTGACTTCTTGCAGAATCCCCGCAGCCTGTTATGTGTGTCAGTAAGTTACCTGACTATGATATCTATCCTCATTGCAGAGTGTGAGAAATACCAGTGACTTCTTGCAGTGTCCCCGCAGCCTGTTATGTGTCAGTAAGTTACCTGACTATGATATCTATCCTCATTGCAGAGTGTGAGATATATCAGTGACTTCTTGCAGTGTCCCCGCAGCCTGTTATGTGTGTCAGTAAGTTACCTGACTATGATATCTATCCTCATTGCAGATTGTGAGATAAAAAACAAAACCTTATCATCTCCTTTAGGAGTCATTAGGGGTGATGTTTAGGCAACTCCCGTGTATGGTAGGGGATAGTAAGTTGCAGGGAGTTGTGGCAGTTCAGCACTCATTGAGCCTGTATGGAAGGTGAGGGCTAGTATCCAGTATCAGGGTCATTGAATTGACTTTGGGGGTCTATTTAATAAAATCAGCGATACACAATTGCATATTGTCAGCGTTTTGCTACATGTTCACATAAAATTACTCGAAGGGACATTACTATGCGCAATAAGGACCTGTCCCAGTGAGGAGAATACTGGCCTTCATTTACAAAAGGTGGTAAATGATACTTTCTGCAGAGTGTGCCTGATTCAGACCCGGTCGCAATCGCTGTGCGCTCGCAACCGGGTCGATGGTGGGCCAGTCGTGCGCTTGCGCGAGACCCGGATAGCGACGGGCACTCCGTCGCTCCGGGTCTCGCAACAAAGGGGGCGAGCTGTCGATGTTGAGTGACAGCTTGCCCCCTTTGGTGGGCGGGACGGGGGAGTGGC
Organism: Taudactylus pleione; assembly: GCA_031769625.1. Classification (NCBI taxonomy): domain Eukaryota; kingdom Metazoa; phylum Chordata; class Amphibia; order Anura; family Myobatrachidae; genus Taudactylus; species Taudactylus pleione. The sequence goes on along the minus strand of JAUIMM010000277.1, from coordinate 5,679,226 downwards.
TGCCCAAACTGAGGCGTTCCAATGTGAACGCCTCCGTTTGGGGGCGGCCCCACTGACATCACGAGTGATGTCAGTGGTAGAGATTTCGGCTCTATTAGAGCCGAAATCTCTCTGGGGCTTGTGGCCACGAGACCCTACCACAAGGGTCTCATCGCAAGCCCGATGGTCGCGATGGTCTTGATCATTGTGATCATCTTCCTGGCCGCTCGCTATAGTTGTGGGTGGTCACCCACAGCTATGCGAGCGGCCGGGAGGCCATTCTAAAAAAAAGACCGGCCCTGATTCATATCGAGCGCTCTGTCAGAGCGTCCGGCTCTGAATCAGGGCCTGTGTGCATGTGTCTACCAGCACTTGCGTATAACTGGTGCTCCTTAGGGAGCGATGGACTACAGAGCAGACAGAGGACTGTCTCCTAACCTGCTCTTCTCCAGTGCAAGCGCCTAATTTGCCATTGAATGTAATTAGGAGGGGGGGGGGACTGCAGCCGATATTAGCTGCAATCCCCCATTTTCACTCGCAGTAGCAGACTCTATAGGTTACTATGGGGGCTGCTGTTTGAGAGTCACCACACTGCGCAATGCAAAGCATTCAGGAGCTTGGCCTCGGTAGCTAACGTCATCTTTAGATGGCATCAGGCATTGTAGCCTATGGGCTGCTTACCTCAAAAGTTACCGGGAGGGAGAGATCACTATAGTTACTGGGATAGGGATCTGTGTGCCCCATAGACAGGATATATAATAGCTGGCTGCAAAAAATATATTACCGATATGTGAAGTATATTATCTAACCATCAATTATATTAACTACTGCAGTCGTGATTTACAGCGTATATTACATACAGCAGCTGTGACATATATTATCCAATCTGTAGATAAAAAAAAAATCTCCCATCTGTGGTGCAAGCAAAAGTAACACATGGTTCCAAGTTTCTGGAACAATTTACTTGCAGGAACGGTGTTCTCTTTAAGGTACAGATGTTCACGAAATAAAAAGTCTGAATATTGTTATGTATCTGTGAAGAGGTATATGGAAATATCTCCAAATATCTATCATTTAACGGCACGAGGGGACATCTGTTTAATCTCATTATCCCCAAATAACAGCCAGGCATCACTTATCTAACCAGGGATGCACGGGCTGGACGCACATGTATCCCTATGTATCAGTCAATCGCAATGTTAGATACTTACAATGATCCTCAGATAATGGAAACGAGTACATTAGCAATCACCGGCCTGTCGCACAGATTATGTGTCCATTGCAGAAATATAATTACCAGCCTTGGATGGGGCTTATCCCAGATCCTTGCGGTAACTATAGAAAAGAATTGCTCAGTTATGTGACTGGGAGCGAGAATCCTCTTAATGAAACACCAGCGGCTGCGAGACACTTACATAAATCAATGCTGAGTATTGCGGAACAGGTTAGATTGTCAGCCTGCGCCCCAGCACTTAACTCTTCCTCTGCTCACGTATTAGCTGGGAGATGAAGCAATAGGAAAGTTTGGCCTCATGCACACGAGAGGTTAAAAACATCTGTTGCAGGTATTACATGTTCCCCGGATGCTATATGCTGGTAGGTTATTGGATTGTGACAAAAATTACCACTAGCGTGTACAGTATGTGTGTGCGCACATGTATGTTAGGAACTTTAGACCTTCCTCCAGTACAGTAGGGACTGAAACTAATTACCTATGTTCACTGTATAGTGCTGCTTAATTAGTGGCGCTATAGATACGATAATATAATAGTATATATATATATATAATATCGCATATACTGTATAGTGCCACTATTTTTCTGTATAAACAGGAAAATATGTATCACTCTCTACATAGTATAAAATAAATGTTTTAAATAGGGAAATAAGATAGTGCACCTGAAAAAGGGCCATGGCCTCATGGGGAAGGGCCAGGGAAGAGATAGGGGAGGCCAGGAGATGCTGGGGATAAATAGGGACATAATATAGTGCACCTGAGAGAGGGCCATGGCCTCATGGGGAAGGACCAGGGAAGAGATAGGGGAGGCCAGGAGATACTGGGGATAAATAGGGACATAATATAGTGCACCTGAGAGAGGGCCATGGCCTCATGGGGAAGGACCAGGGAAGAGATAGGGGAGGCCAGGAGATACTGGGGATAAATAGGGACATAATATAGTGCACCTGAGAGAGGGCCATGGCCTCATGGGGAAGGGCCAGGGAAGAGATAGGGGAGGCCAGGAGATGCTGGGGATAAATAGGGACATAATATAGTGCACCTGAGAGAGGGCCATGGCCTCATGGGGAAGGACCAGGGAAGAGCTAGGAGAGGCCAGGAGATGCTGGGGATAAATAGGGACATAATATAGTGCACCTGAGAGAGGGCCATGGCCTCATGGGGAAGGGCCAGGGAAGAGATAGGGGAGGCCAGGAGATGCTGGGGATAAATAGGGACATAATATAGTGCACCTGAGAGAGGGCCATGGCCTCATGGGGAAGGGCCAGGGAAGAGATAGGGGAGGCCAGGAGATGCTGGGGATAAATAGGGACATAATATAGTGCACCTGAGAGAGGGCCATGGCCTCATGGGGAAGGACCAGGGAAGAGCTAGGAGAGGCCAGGTGATGCTGGGGATAAATAGGGACATAATATAGTGCACCTGAGAGAGGGCCATGGCCTCATGGGGAAGGACCAGGGAAGAGCTAGGAGAGGCCAGGAGATGCTGGGGATAAATAGGGACATAATATAGTGCACCTGAGAGAGGGCCATGGTCTCATGGGGAATGGCCAGGGAAGAGATAGGGGAGGCCAGGAGATGCTGGGGATAAATAGGGACATAATATAGTGCACCTGAGAGAGGGCCATGGCCTCATGGGGAAGGGCCAGGGAAGAGATAGGGGAGGCCAGGAGATGCTGGGGATAAATAGGGACATAATATAGTGCACCTGAGAGAGGGCCATGGCCTCATGGGGAAGGGCCAGGGAAGAGATAGGGGAGGCCAGGAGATGCTGGGGATAAATAGGGACATAATATAGTGCACCTGAGAGAGGGCCATGGCCTCATGGGGAAGGACCAGGGAAGAGCTAGGAGAGGCCAGGAGATGCTGGGGATAAATAGGGACATAATATAGTGCACCTGAGAGAGGGCCATGGCCTCATGGGGAAGGGCCAGGGAAGAGATAGGGGAGGCCAGGAGATGCTGGGGATAAATAGGGACATAATATAGTGCACCTGAGAGAGGGCCATGGCCTCATGGGGAAGGGCCAGGGAAGAGATAGGGGAGGCCAGAGGATGCTGGGGATAAATAGGGACATAATATAGTGCACCTGAGAGAGGGCCATGGCCTCATGGGGAAGGGCCAGGGAAGAGATAGGGGAGGCCAGGAGATGCTGGGGATAAATAGGGACATAATATAGTGCACCTGAGAGAGGGCCATGGCTTCATGGGAAAGGGCCAGGGAAGATATAGGGGAGGCCAGGAGATGCTGGGGATTATTAGGGGCATACTATAGTGCCCCTTGAGAGAGCGCCATGGCCTCATGGGGAAGGGCCAGGGAAGAGATAGGGGAGGCCAGGAGATGCTGGGGATAAATAGGGACATAATATAGTGCACCTGAGAGAGTGCCATGGCCTCATGGGGAAGGGCCAGTGAAGAGATAGGGGAGGCCAGGAGATGCTGGGGATAAATAGGGACATAATGTAGTGCACCTGAGAGAGGGCCATGGCCTCATGGGGAAGGACCAGGGAAGAGAGAGGGGAGGCCAGGAGATGCTGGGGATAAATAGGGACATAATATAGTGCACCTGAGAGAGGGCCATGGCCTCATGGGGAAGGGCCAGGGAAGAGATAGGAGTGGCCAGGAGATGCTGGGGATAAATAGGGACATAATATAGTGCACCTGAGAGAGAGCCATGGCCTCATGGGGAAGGGTCAGGGAAGAGAAAAGGGGAGGCCAGGAGATGCTGGGGATAAATAGGGACATAATATAGTGCACCTGAGAGAGGGCCATGGCCTCCTGGGGAAGGGCCAGGGAAGAGAGAGGGGAGGCCAGGAGATGCTGGGGATAAATAGGGACATAATATAGTGCACCTGGGAGAGGGCCATGGCCTCATGGGGAAGGGCCAGGGAAGAGATAGGAGAGGCCAGGAGATGCTGGGGATAAATAGGGACATAATATAGTGCACCTGAGAGAGGGCCATGGCCTCATGGGGAAGGGCCAGGGAAGAGAGAGGGGAGGCCAGGAGATGCTGGGGATAATTAGGGACATAATATAGTGCACCTGAGAGAGGGCCATGGCCTCATGGGGAAGGGCCAGGGAAGAGATAGGAGAGACCAGGAGATGCTGGAATAAATAGGGACATAATATAGTGCACCTGAGAGAGTGCCATGGCCTCATGGGGAAGGGCCAGTGAAGAGATAGGGGAGGCCAGGAGATGCTGGGGATAAATAGGGACATAATGTAGTGCACCTGAGAGAGGGCCATGGCCTCATGGGGAAGGACCAGGGAAGAGCTAGGAGAGGCCAGGAGATGCTGGGGATAAATAGGGACATAATATAGTGCACCTGAGAGAGGGCCATGGCCTCATGGGGAAGGGCCAGGGAAGAGATAGGGGAGGCCAGGAGATGCTGGGGATAAATAGGGACTTAATATAGTGCATCTGAGAGAGGGCCATGGCCTCATGGGGAAGGGCCAGTGAAGAGATGGGGAGGCCAGGAGATGCTGGGGATAAATAGGAACATAATGTAGTGCTCCTGAGAGAGGGCCATGGCCTCATGGGGAAGGGCCAGGGAAGAGATAGGAGAGACCAGGAGATGCTGGGAATAAATAGGGACATAATATAGTGCACCTGAGAGAGTGCCATGGCCTCATGGGGAAGGGCCAGGGAAGAGATAGGGGAGGCCAGGAGATGCTGGGGATTAATAGGGACATAATATAGTGCACCTGAGAGAGGGCCATGGCCTCATGGGGAAGGGCCAGGGAAGAGATAGGGGAGGCCAGGAGATGCTGGGGATTAATAGGGACATAATATAGTGCACCTGAGAGAGGGCCCTGGCCTCATGGGGAAGGGCCAGGGAAGAGATAGGAGTGGCCAGGAGATGCTGGGGATAAATAGGGACATAATATAGTGCACCTGAGAGAGGGCCATGGCCTCATGGGGAAGGGCCAGGGAAGAGAAAAGGGGAGGCCAGGAGATGCTGGGGATAAATAGGGACATAATATAGTGCACCTGAGAGAGGGCCATGGCCTCATGGGGAAGGGTCAGGAAAGAGAGAGGGGAGGCCAGGAGATGCTGGGGATAAATAGGGACATAATGTAGTGCACCTGAGAGAGGGCCATGGCCTCATGGGGAAGGGCCAGGGAAGAGATATGGGAGGCCAGGAGATGCTGGGGATAATTAGGGACATAATTTAGTGCACCTGAGAGAGGGCCATGGCCTCATGGGGAAGGGCCAGGGAAGAGATAGGAGAGACCAGGAGATGCTGGGAATAAATAGGGACATAATATAGTGCACCTGAGAGAGTGCCATGGCCTCATGGGGAAGGGCCAGGGAAGAGATATGGGAGGCCAGGAGATGCTGGGGATAAATAGGGACATAATATAGTGCACCTGAGAGAGGGCCATGGCCTCATGGGGAAGGGCCAGGGAAGAGATAGGGGAGGCCAGGAGATGCTGGGGATAAATAGGGACATAATATAGTGCACCTGGGAGAGGGCCATGGCCTCATGGGGAAGGGCCAGGGAAGAGATAGGGGAGGCCAGGAGATGCTGGGGATAAAAGAAGAGGAAGCTACAAGTGATAATTATAATAAACAGGAAAACTGAGAGGCCCAAATAGTGCCCCCCTGCCCTGCGGTTGCCCTGTGCCATGGCACTGGTCGCACTACCCTAGTTACGGCCCTGGCTCAGCCTCGCCCACAGGTATCCGGCAATTGCAAGTTGGTGTTAGCAACACAGCAGATCACTCTCACTGGTTTGGCTCAGAGACGATGGAATGTGTGAGTGGAGAAACGGTAGATGGAGCCTCCGTGTGTCCTGCTTGCTGTTATGGCCGGTGGGTTGATGCCCAATTGAAGCAGCTTTATGTGGTGGGAGCCACTTCAATGACATACATACCTATTACGGCTCACAAATATAGTCGCGCCAGTCTCTTGGCTCATCTAGTCTGCCCTTTCTTATGCCTATCCCAATCATGTTTAAATTGCTGTATTGTCCTAGTCTCTTCTCACCTCTAATGGGAGGCTATTCCACTTATCCACTACCCATTCCATTAAGTAATGTTTCCTCAAATTTCTTTTGAACCTCCCTCCCTCCGGTGTCAGTGCATGTCCGGATGTTCTAGAACTTCTTTTCCTATGAAGAATGTCTCCCTCTTGTACTTTGTTATCTCTTGATATAGTTGAACGTTTCTATCATGTCCCCCCTTTCCCTTCTCTGCTACAAACTATACTTATTAAGATCATTTAGTCTTTCCTGGTAAGTTATGTGCTGTAGGCCAATCACCATTTTAGTTGCCCTTATTTGTACAGTCTCTAATATTTTTAAATCCAGGGCCGAAACTAAGATTTTTGTCACCCGGGGCAAGGCCCCCCTTCCTCCCCAGAACAAAAAAACCCAAAGAGGACGTTCTTCTGTGCACACCTCCAGCGTGCGCACTTACGAAAAGGGAGTCTAGTTTTGTGATACAGTAATGCCCCTTACACATTATGCCACACTGTAATGCCCCTTAAACATTATGCCACAGTAATGCTCCTTACACATTATGGCCCTCATTCAGAGGCAGTCGCAAGAAGCGACCGCTTGCTCTGAATGAGGGCGGGCGTTTGTTTTTTCTAGTGCGGCCTCCTGGTCGCTAGCTAAGCTGTGGGTTACCACCCACAGCTTAGCGACCGACCAGGTTGATGGTCAAGACCATTGTGACCATCGGGGCTTGCGACGAGACCCTAAGGACTCTGATCGAGCAGGAAGCTCCCCACTGACATCACTGCTGATGTCAGTGTGGCCGCCCACAAAACGGTAGGCGTTCCTTAAGGAACGCCTCTGTTTGTGAAACCCCCCCCGCCTCGCCTACAAAATGGGCCGAGCTGTCGAGTTTCTCTCTCGCACCGGGGCTTGCGCACGCTGCGTGTGGCCGCTGTGTGTGCGCATGACCATAACATCGACCCGGTTGCGAGCATGCAGCGCTTGCGACCGGCTCTGAATGAGGTCCTATGCCCCTTATAACACATTATGCCACACCGTAATGCCCCTTAAACATTATGCCACAGTAATATCCCTTACACATTATGCCCCTTATAACACATTATGCTACACATCATTGCCCCTTATAACATATTATACCACACCATAATGCCCCTTAAACATTATGCCACAGTAATAGCCCTTACACATTATGCCCCTTATAACACATTATGCTACACAGCATTGCCCCTTATAACATATTATACCACACCATAATGCCCCTTAAACATTATGCCACAGTAATAGCCCTTACACATTATGCCCTACCTCTTCAGCAGCCTCTTACCCTCCTCCTCTAACAGCCTCTTACTTTCCCCCTCTCCCCTCCATCAGCCTCTTACCTTGCCCTCCGTTTGCCTGCATCAGCAGGTGTTGATTTGGAGCCGCACTGGCAGGCAGCCGTTCGCAGCCCTTGAGAGACACAGCGCTGCTGTCATTCTAATGTGGCACTGGTCGCGATCCAATCGTAGCTCGCGGAGTGACAGCCGCTGCTGATCGGCTGCCGGCCCAAAAGCTCCAATTGTCTCGCGTCCGGCACCACATTAGAATGACAGCGACGCTGTGTCTCTCAAGGGCGGCTGCCTGCCAGTGCGGCTCCAAATCAACACCTGCAGCCACCTGGAACCCCCATCTCCTAGGTGCATTTGTCATGTCCGGGGCACGTGCCCTCCTAGCCATTTGTGGCCCTGTAATAGGAGATATGGCATCCAGAACTGAACACACTATTCAAGATGCGGCCGTACCAGTGACCTATGCGGGGGCATTATTACTTATATATTCCTGCTCCTGATTCCTCTCTCTATGCAACCAAGCATCTGACTAGCCTTTCTCATTGCTTTCCTGCTTTCATGTCATCTGAAACAGTGACTCCTAGATCCCTTCCTCCTCTGTAGTTTCCATTATAGTACCCTTGATAGTATATTCAGCCTTTGGGTATTCAAGACCCAAATGAGTGATAAAACTATAGTTGCCAAGTTTTTGACCATTCCTGCAGTCTATCTACTGTAGGTCCTCGATCGTTTGTTTTACCACTCCTGGTATGTCTACCCTGTTGCCTACCTTTGTGTCATCTGCAAAAAGTCATACTTTCTCTTTAATACCGTTTGCAATGTCACCAACAAAGATATTATAAAGCACTGGTCCAAGTACAAACCCCTGGGGTATTCCGCTGGTAACATTTCCCTCCTGTGAATACGCTCCATTTACTACAACTCTCTGTTTCCTATTCTGCAACCAAGTTCTTATCCATTCAACAATCTTAGAATCCAGTCCCAAGTTTTCAAGTTTATTTATCAGTCTGCGATGTGGAACCGTGTAAAAAGCCTTACTAAAGTCTAGATAAGCTACATCTACGACCCACCCTTATATCTATTACTTTAGTCACCCAGTCAAAAGAGTCAATAAGATTTGTTTGGCATGATCTCCCCCCAGTAGACCCATGCTGTCTGGGACCCTGTAAATTGCTGGATTTGAGATATTCCACCACTCTTTCCTTTAACAGTGTTTCCATTATTTTCCCTACTACTGATGTAAGGCTCACTGGCCGGCAGTTACCTGCCTTATCCTTGCTTCCACTTTTGTGCAGTGAGATTACATTTGCTCTTTTCCAGTCCTCTGGAATTACTCCTGTAGCTAGAGACTGGCTGAATACTTTGGCTAATGGTGTTATCAGCACCCCTTTTAGCAATTTTAGCATCCTCTGGATGTATCCCATCTGGCCCCATTGATTTCTCCATTTTCAGCTTTGTGAGTTCTGTTAGGACCTTCACCTCTGTAAATGTCCTCTGTAAAGGAGGGCCATGGCCTCATGTAAAGGGCTATCTCAGATGGCCCTTTCCCATCTCCTTCTGTAATGAATACTGAGCAAAAATATGTACACTTAATATATATTATATATATATATATATATATACACACTACATATATATGCTGTGCAGGGATGGGACAACCGAAAAGACTGTGGGCCTGATTCAGACCCGCTCGCGAGTGCTATGCGCTCGCAAGCGGGTCGATGGTGTCCCAGTGCGCATGCGCGAGACCTGGATAGCGACGGGCAAGCCGTCGCTCCGGGTCTCGTACCAAAGGGGGCGTGCTGTCGATTTTGAGTGACAGCACGCCCCCTTTGGTGGGCGGGCCGGGGCGTGGCTGCCCAGACGGAACGCCTACCGTCTGAACGCCTACCGTCTGGGGACGGCCCCACTGACATCACAAGTGATGTCAGTGGGAGTGCTTTCGGCTCTGTTAGAGCCGAAAGCACTCTAGGGCTTGCGGCAACGAGACCCTACCACAAGGGTCTTGTCACAAGCCTGATGGTCGCAATGGTCTTGACCATCGCGACCATCTTCCTGGCCGCTCGCTATAGCTGTAGGTGGTCACCCACAGCTATGCGAGCGGCAAGGAGGCCGCTCTGAAAAACAAGAAGGACGGCCCTGATTCAGAGCGAGCGCTCTGTCAAAGCATCCGGCTCTGAATCAGGCCCTGTGTGTGGGGGACTTCGCCAGGACAGCAGTTAACGCAACCACAGTCCCTGAGAATTTTTTTGCTGAATAGCTGGGAAAAGAATTGAGACTAAAAAAAATATTGTGTCGATGTTGCCCAAAAAATCTGCTTCCCGTCACTTGCCATTTCTTTGATTTATAATCTTCTGTCTGCAGATGCTAGCCTAACTCTCCCTCATTTTACTAATGTTTGGGACCGTGAGATTGGGGAGGAATTGGGTGAAGATAAATGGGGGAAAAAAATCTGATTAGCTCATGCCTGTTACTCCAGTGTTTGTGATGTGGAGAGTCAATATAAGTAGCTATCTCGTTGGTACAGATGCCCAGATACCCTTCCTAAAATAGGGATCGGTGTGCCTAATATTTGTTGGTGCTGTTCCAACAGCCTTCTTAACGTGCTCCACAATTGGTGACAATGCCCTATACTCCAACCCCTTTGGAAAGAGGTACTCAACTTATCTGCTAACATTTGGTGGGAATCGGTCCCTACGGACCCCATGTTTTGGTCGTTTCATCTTTCCTCCAGAGCTGTCTCAAAATATTAGAAATCCCTGTTGTGCCAAAGCCGCTAAATCAGTAATCCCAGTACGGAGGCGCTCCTCCTTTCCTCCATCAGTAATGGATTGGTGTAATAACATTGATTTTTATGTGGAAATGGATGAAAAATTTACTTTTGCCGATGGAGGCTTTGCGTCCTTCAGAGATACCTGGTTCTGCTGGATGGACTTCAAAGACTCTGAGGCCTTCAAAAACATCCTTTGCTCCAACCCCCTCTAGATTCTCTTGTTCTGACCTACATTGCGGACCCTCGGTTGTTGTTTGTTATGTCTCTTCTACAGCATTGCTTTCAACCTATGTGAGTTTCTTTTTTTGTGATTGGGTCTAGTTATTAATATTATATATATATCATCTGATTTGGAGCGAATTCATTCTTCTTTGTTGTTCCTATTCCTTTCTTTCTCTACTATTTCTTCCTCCCCTTTCACTTTTCCTCTCTTCTCTTTTCCCTATTGTCCTGACATTATTGTTTTTATTTTACTAGTCAGTTACAGTTTGTTTTTTTGATTATAATAAAATTATTATTAATGGAATTATTATTCCAGATGTTCCACAAGAGTTTGATATATAATGCAGTGTATCTGCACTTTCTGATATTTTTTTTTATCTATGACGGACTCGTTTTTGTTTCAGAAAATATGTAGGCTACTTATGTTTACAGTGCAAAGTATTCACAGCGCTTCACTTTTTCCACATTTGTTATGTTACAGCCTTATTCCAAAATGGAATAAAATCATTTTTGTCCTCAAAATTCTACACACAATATCCCATAATGACAACGTGTAAAATGTTTTGTTTTGTTTTTTTTAGATTTTTGCAAATATAATAAAAAAAACAACTAAGAAATAACATGTACATAAGTATTCACAGCCTTTGCCATGAAGCTCAAAATTGAGCTCAGGTGCATCCTGTTTCCACTGATCATCCTTGAGATGTTCATACAGCTTAATTGGAGTCTACCTGTGGTAAATTCAGTTGTTTGGACATGATTTTGAAAGGGATACACCTGTCTATATAAGGTCCCACACTTGATAGTGCATGTCAGAGCACAAACCAAGCATGAAGTCCAAGGAATTGTCTATAGACCTCCGAGACAGGATTGTCTTGAGGCACAAATCTGGGGAAGGGTACAGAAAAATATCTGCTGCTTTGAAGGTCCCAATGAGCACAGTGGCCTCCATCATCCGTAAATGGAAGAAGTTCGGAACCACCAGGACTCTTCCTAGAGTTGGCCGGCCATCTAAACTGAGCGATCGTGGGAGAAAGGCCCTAGTCAGGGAGGTGACCAAGAACCCGATGGCCACTCTGTCAGAGCTACAGCATTCCTCTGTGGAGAGAGGAGAACCTTCCAGAAGGACAACCATCTCTGCAGCAATCCACCAATCAGGCCTGTATGGTAGAATGGCCAGACGGAAGCCACTCCTTAGTAAAAAGCACATGGCAGCCCGCCTGGAGTTTGCCAAAATGCACCTGAAGGACTCTCAGACAATGACAAACAAAATTCTCTGATCTGACGAGACAAAGATTGAACTCTTTGGCGTCAATGCCAGGCGTTAAGTTTGGAGGAAACCAGGCACCGCTCATCGCCAGGCCAATACCATCCTTACAGTGAAGCATGGTGGTGGCAGTATCATGCTGTGGGGATGTTTTTCAGCGGCAGGAACTGGGAGACTAGTCAGGATAGAGAGAAAGATGGATGCAGCAATGTACAGAGACATCCTGGATGAAAACCTGCTCCAGAGCGCTCTTGACCTCAGACTGGGACGATGGTTCATCTTTCAGCAGGACAACGACCCTAAGCACACAGCCAAGATATGAAAGGAGAGGCTTCAGGACAACTCTGTGAATGTCCTTGAGTGGCCCAGCCAGAGCCCAGACTTGAATCCGATTGAACATCTCTGGAGAGATCTGAAAATGGCTGTGCACCGACGCTTCCCATCCAACCTGATGGAGCTTGAGAGGTGCTGCAAAGAGGAATGGGCGAAACTGCCCAAAGATAGGTGTGCCAAGCTTGTGGCATCATATACAAAAAGACTTGAGACTGTAATTGCTGCCAAAGGTGCATCAACAAAGTATTGAGTAAAGGCCGTGAATACTTATGTACATGTGATTTCTTAGTTGTTTTTTTTATTAAACTTGCAAAAATCTCAAAAAAACTTTTTACACGTTGTCATTATGGGGTATTGTGTGTAGAATTTTGAGGACAAAAATGAATTTATTCCATTGTGGAATAAGGCTGTAACATAACAAAATGTGGAAAAAGTGAAGCGCTGTGAATACTTTCCGGATGCACTGTATGCTACTTACTTTCTTATGTTAAAACCTAATAAAATATTTAGCACTAAAAAAATTTTGGACGATATCGGCACTGTTGCTGGATAGAGCCCCAAGCCCCAACAGTAACGCATGTGACGTACTTAAATGCACCGGCTCTGCAGCTAAGTACCCATGGAAACTGAGGTACAGTGCCTCATGCCTCAGTGGTGTCACCAGTTTCATGTGAATGTATAGACTGCGTCTGCCGGTTCAGCCCCCCTCCACTCACCTCAGCCATTAACTACATTTAACAATGCAAAAAGATTATATTTATTTGCGGGCGATGCTGTCAGCCAGGGATAACCTGCTTTACACATTAAGAAAATACGATTTTATTGCATTGTACATTATTTTATGGATAACATATTCCACCTCACCTCACACAAGTGCCATCTAAATACAATTACACAGGAGGCTCGGAGGGGGGTTTAGTCAAACAACAATGCTGTGTTATGAAGTGCAGGAGTAGGATATGGAGATGATAAAAGACGCAGACCCCAGACACATCTGTAAATGTTTATTCAGACTGAGGACGCTACAAAGGAAAGGTAAGAGCCCGGGATTCAATTACGCCGTCTGTGATTGGAATCAGCCGCAGCCCAGGCAGGTGGCTGCAGCTTCCTACAGGGAGTCAAGTGGCCTCCGGTTACCGCATCTGAGAAACCTGCAATATGCTTGTCACATTAATACGGGAACAAAGTCCCACTGCGTCTCGTTCTGTACCTGGGCATTCTGTCTCTTATGTTATTCCTCTGCTCTACTCTCCTTTGTCTACATCCTGCTCTGGGGTAGTTTTGCTATTTTGCTTCTCTCCCCGTCAGATTCAAATTAAAAAAAGAAACTGCAACAAATGAAACGGAACATTTGTGCAAAAAATAAATAATTAAACCTACAAAGCAAATAAATAATAAAGTACACCTGTGCATTGCACCATCTACTGTATGTATTGTTACTTGTTGTTGATACATTGCATATTCCTGTTTCTTATGGGTCTAACAAATACTACAATTGAGAAAAAAAAAAAACACCTCTGTCCTGGAGACCTAGCTGCCGGCATAGAGGGCATCATAGTGCTGGACTGGGGCTGCGCCAGGGCACAGGGGCATAATCACCTCCAGCACCTGTACAGCTGGTAGGAACCAGAGAGCGTGCTGCAGTAGTGGGGGCTGAAGGTCTCTAAACTGGTCGTCGCCAGTTACTGGTACACGCATATTATTTCAGCTTCATGTAATTAAGCAATGCTGATGATAGATGGGCACTAAGTAACATGGTGAATGAGCCCTTAATAGGAGCAGTTACTAGTCTTGCATAACAATATCTGGAAGTGGAAGAGTCGCGTATCCACTACTAGATGATAAATTGGACGATTGGAACGATAACGTTATCGTTCATCGTCCGCAATATCGTCCAGTGGATATATTGCCAACAACCAGCGATGCGCGCTCCCGCTGGTCGTTGACGACATCTTTCATCGCCCGTCTTTGCAGGGCAACATGACGATAGCGTTAGGTTCTGCAAGTACGGGGATGAGGGAGGGTGACGCAAGTACGGGGATGAGGGAGGGTGACGTCACGGAACGATATATCGTTCAGTGTGGGTGCTCAGTGTCGTTAACGACATTGAGCCCATCACTGCTGGGGAAACACTAGACGATATCGCTAATGGGGCATGAAGGACACACGGAGGGAAGGCAGTTGTAGGAGCCGATGTTTAAAGGGATGTGTCCAGCCTCCAGAGAGGTGTGGCCAGCCACCCCAGAGGCTTGGCTGACCATGATAGAGGACATAGCATGCAGACAAGATGGTCTGTTCATCCATGTTCCTGCTCTACCAGGTAACTGACTCTGTGATAGAGTAACAATGTATAATTCAAGTGCACTTTCTGAAACCTGAAATTAGAAGAGATGGGGCCCACGGGGCAGGGTCGGCTCTAGAGGTGTTCGACCAGTGCAGTCGCACAGGGGCGCCACCCATAAAGGGCGCACCCCTACCCCAACATCTCAATTTCAGCAGGACAGTAATGTCCCGCTGTTCCACCCGTGGGCCCGAAGTGGCCCACGGGTGGTCAAATTGAGAGGTTTGGGACCCCCACCGCCGCAGCTGTGCGGCGGTGCTGGGCCCCGGAGTCTGAATGGATGCTGCGCGCGTGCACGCGGCATCCATTCAGTGATGGGAGAGGGCTGAGGGAAGCCCAGCTAGTGAGGCTCCCCCCAGCCTGACATTATTTGGAGGTGTGCCATGCGGGCACGCCTCCAAATAACATCACATAGGGGCGTGGCCTATGGTAATTAGGCCACACCCCCATTTCGGTCACGCACAGCTGGAGGGTGAATATCAGGAAAGCAATGTAGATCACGCAGGGTGGTGTAGTGTGCTTGCAGTCAGTATAACACAATCAATAATATAATAAAATGTAGATTTCCTGATGACCAGGCAATATGCCTACATTGTGTGATGGCTGGCTGTGTTGTGGGGTTTCAGACCTGTCAGTAGTCCCCCTTATTTGATGTACGTATCCAGGGAAGTAAAAGGCATTTCTGGGCCCTGTAGCAAAAATGTGGGTAGGGCCCCCATGTACCGGTCATAGAGGTTTTAACAGGGAAGACTGGACCCCATTGCCAGAGGAGATGGCCATTTTGTGGGTGGGCCCAGTTTAATATTTATGTGAATTGCAGTGTCCTGCACTATACGTCACACATATACAGTACGTTAATATTTATGTGAATTGCAGTGTCCTGCGCTATACGTCACACATATACAGTACGTTAGTATTTATGTGAATTGCAGTGTCCTGCGCTATACGTCACACATATACAGTACGTTAGTATTTATGTGAATTGCAGTGTCCTGCGCTATACGTCACCCATATACAGTACGTTAGTATTTATGTGAATTGCAGTGTCCTGCGCTATACGTCACCCATATACAGTACGTTAGTATTTATGTGAATTGCAGTGTCCTGCGCTATACGTCACACATATACAGTACGTTAGTATTTATGTGAATTGCAGTGTCCTGCGCTATACGTCACACATATACAGTACGTTAGTATTTATGTGAATTGCAGTGTCCTGCGCTATACGTCACCCATATACAGTACGTTAGTATTTATGTGAATTGCAGTGTCCTGCGCTATACGTCACACATATACAGTACGTTAGTATTTATGTGAATTGCAGTGTCCTGCGCTATACGTCACACATATACAGTATGGGAATAAGTCACTCATCACTAAACATGGATATTACTGTCACCGAGGTTTTCAGTGACCATATAAAAGCACAGGCCAAGTGCATTATCCAGGTCACGGGTCTCCAAGGTGATTTCTAATATTCATATAAATTAGTTGGTTATTTTTTTCTAATGGACACTGAAGTAATAAGGGCTCTCTTTATACTAGTATTATATACAGGAGTGTACTATGTGTATGACTTACTTGTGTTTTTTATGTGTAGCTATTATGTGTTATATAACACATATAAATAAATTCTTGTACGAGATAACCATTCCCCAGTCTGTGCTATTATCTGTGATCTGCCATATAGAAACCCTTGACTATACGGAAAGCAGCTACCCTTCCACAAGTCGCTGTCTGTGGTGTACGGCATGAGATGTACCCCCCACTCGGAGTAAATGTGACACCCACCACTCAGAAAAGCACTTTCCACACAAAGATAATTACACCATAGTCCTAATTATCATGTTTACAAGCCCTACTTATTGTTATTACAGCACAGAAATGTTTACATGTAATTACAATTACTCCAACATAATGAATATTATCTCGGTGCATATCAATAGCAGAACAGTTTTGTCACAATCTGCTTAATTAGATTATATTGCCATGAAACCCAGGGTTTACGGACACCTCAGGTTTATGGATACAGTTATTTACTTTTATCTTTTTTTAAGATTATACCATATTCTTCATACAACCAAAAGTCAAGATTTAATGTAGCAAATAAGGCTGCATCATTTTTAATTGCGGGTATGGTCATGATAAATGTGGAAAGCTACGTGAATCAACATTGTAAGGGGTGTCCAATATTTTTTTGGATTGCCGTTTTAAGAAAATTGGTTTAAACATAGGGCCAGATTATTTTTTTCTATAGTGCAGTTAGCCTCCCAGCCAAAGTGAGGGGTCTTTGCTGAGGAAATCTTATTTTAACCAACACTAAAACTATTTAAAAAATTTATTTAAATAGACATATTTTTATTGATTGCAATTGTAATCAATGTGATGAGATGCTGTACTGATGCAAATAATTGAGATGTGACTGTGACCACATAATGTGCGTGATGTCAGGCAGGAGGTCTGTGGTTGCAACTCGCAACACGTCATGGAGATAGGGCAGGAGAGTTGTCAGTATGGATAGGTGAGTGAGGAGCCAGGACAGGAGAGATGGCAGTATGGATAGGTGAGTGCAGAGCCGGGACAGGAGATTTGGCAGTATGGATAGGTGAGTGAGTAGCCGGGACAGGAGAGAGGGCAGTATGGATAGGTGAGTCAGGAACCGAGACAAGAGAGATGGCATTATGGATAGGTGAGTCAGGAGCCGGGACAGGAGAGATGGCAGTATGGATAGGTGAGTCAGGAGCCGGGACAGGAGAGTTGGCAGTACGGGTAGATGAGTGAGGAGCTGGGACAGGAGAGTTGGCAGCATGGATAGGTGAGTGAGGAGCTGGGACAAGAGAGATGGCAGTCTGGATAGGTGAGTCAGGAACCGAGATAGGAGAGATGGCAGTATGGATAGGTGAGTCAGGAGCCGGGACAGGAGAGATGGCAGTATGGATAGGTGAGTCATGAGCCGGGACAGGAGAGTTGGCAGTACGGGTAGATGAGTGAAGAGCTGGGACAGGAGAGTTGGCAGCATGGATAGGTGAGTCAGGAGCCGAGACAGGAGAGTTGGCAATATGGATAGGTGAGTCAGGAGCCGAGACAGGATAGTTGGCAATAGGGAGAGGTGGCTTTCTTGCTGCCTCTGCAGCAATATATGTAATAGATATACCACTCTTGGGTATGTGGTCACGCTCTGATATACGCATGCCTTGGTGTGCAGCCGAGTGCGTTCAGCCACCCAACGTGTGCATAGCAGAATGCGACCGCACACCCAAGAGTGGTGTTCCTACTGTATCTTATCAGGTTAAGTGAATAAAGCAGTTGAACATTAATAACTACTGTCACTGTGGTTAATTTTGGAAAGAAATAATGTGTTGTACAGTGATTGTACTGGCAGGAAGTGCTTAATGCTTCCTCAGGGTCAGGGCTACCATGTCTGCTCACTGTCTGCTGAATTCTGAAGTGGCTGTTCCGGTAAGTCCTGTTCAAGTCCTTTGGTGAGGACTAATGTCAGGTCCATTGAGTCATGAAGTAATTTGAACATTTATTCAAAAATTGCTGTAAAAAATGTCTGTCAGTGAGGCAGTGATGTGTATGTCAGTGAGGCAGTGATGTGTATGTCTGTCAAACTGAGGCAGTGATGTGTATTACTGTCAGTGAGGCATTGATGTGTATGTCTGTCAGTAAGGCAGTGATGTGTATATATGTCAGTGAGGCAGTGATGTGTATGTCTGTCAGTGAGGCAGTGATGTGTATGTCTGGCAGTGAGGCAGTGATGTGTATTCCTGTCAGTGAGGCAGTGATGTGTATTACTGTCAGTGAGGCAGTGATGTGTATGTCAGTGAGGCATTGATGTGTATGTCTGGCAGTGAGGCAGTGATGTGTATGTCTGGCAGTGATGTGTATTCCTGTCAGTGAGGCGGTGATGTGTATTCCTGTCAGTGAGGCGGTGATGTGTATTCCTGTCAGTGAGGCGGTGATGTGTATGTCTGTCAGTGAGGCGGTGATGTGTATTACTGTCAGTGAGGCGGTGATGTGTATTACTGTCAGTGAGGCGGTGATGTGTATTACTGTCAGTGAGGCGGTGATGTGTATTTGTGTTGGTGAGGCAGTGATGTGTATTACTGTTGGTGAGGCGGTGATGTGTATTACTGTTAGTGAGGCGGTGATGTGTAATACTGTCAGTGAGGCGGTGATGTGTATGTCTGTCAGTGAGGCGGTGATGTGTATGTCAGTCAGTGAGGCGGTGATGTGTATTTCTGTCAGTGAGGCAGTGATGTGTATGTCTGTCAGTGAGGCGGTGATGTGTATGTCTGTCAGTGAGGTAGTGATGTGTATTACTGTCAGTGAGGCGTATTTCTGTTAGGGCTCTATTTACTACAATCTGTATATTGAATTCAGATTGTAGTGTGATATTAACGACTGAATTCGCATTGCGAATTCAGGCAATATCACAGGGATTTACTAATTACACTTAACTGCATGCTCCAGGACTCTGGTGATGTTCTCCATTCCTCCGGTCAGGTGATCTCCCACACTGCACTGGGACCCAATGATGTGTATGTCTGGCAGTGAGGCAGTGATGTGTATGTCTGGCAGTGAGGCAGTGATGTGTGTGTCTGTCAGTGAGGCAGTGATGTGTATTCCTGTCAGTGAGGCGGTGATGTGTATGTCTGGCAGTGAGACGGTGATGTGTATTACTGTCAGTGAGGCGGTGATGTGTATGTCTGTCAGTGAGGCGGTGATGTGTATTACTGTCAGTGAGGCAGTGATTTGTATGTCTCAGTGAGGCAGTGATGTGTATTACTGTCAGTGAGGCAGTGATGTGTATTACTGTCAGTGAGGCAGTGATGTGTATGTCTGTCAGTGAGGCAGTGATGTGTATTACTGTCAGTGAGGCAGTGATGTGTATGTCTGTCAGTGAGGCAGTGATGTGTATGTCTGTCAGTGAGGCAGTGATGTGTATTACTGTCAGTGAGGCAGTGATGTGTATTACTGTCAGTGAGGCAGTGATGTGTATGTCTGTCAGTGAGGCAGTGATGTGTATTACTGTCAGTGGGGCAGTGATGTGTATGTCTGGCAGTGAGGCAGTGATGTGTATTACTGTCAGTGAGGCAGTGATGTGTATGTCTGTCAGTGAGGCAGTGATGTGTATTACTGTCAGTGAGGCAGGGATGTGTATTACTGTCAGTGAGGCGGTGATGTGTATTACTGTTGGTGAGGCGGTGATGTGTATTACTGTTAGTGAGGCGGTGATGTGTAATACTGTCAGTGAGGCGGTGATGTGTATGTCTGTCAGTGAGGCGGTGATGTGTATGTCAGTCAGTGAGGCGGTGATGTGTATTTCTGTCAGTGAGGCGGTGATGTGTATGTCTGTCAGTGAGGCGGTGATGTGTATGTCTGTCAGTGAGGTAGTGATGTGTATTACTGTCAGTGAGGCGTATTTCTGTTAGGGCTCTATTTACTACAATCTGTATATTGAATTCAGATTGTAGTGTGATATTAACAACTGAATTCGCATTGCGAATTCAGGCAATATCACAGGGATTTACTAATTACACTTAACTGCATGCTCCAGGACTCTGGTGATGTTCTCCATTCCTCCGGTCAGGTGATCTCCCACACTGCACTGGGACCCAATGATGTGTATGTCTGGCAGTGAGGCAGTGATGTGTATGTCTGGCAGTGAGGCAGTGATGTGTGTGTCTGTCAGTGAGGCAGTGATGTGTATTCCTGTCAGTGAGGCAGTGATGTGTATTACTGTCAGTGAGGCGGTGATGTGTATTACTGTCAGTGAGGCGGTGATGTGTATGTCTGGCAGTGAGACGGTGATGTGTATTACTGTCAGTGAGGCGGTGATGTGTATGTCTGTCAGTGAGGCGGTGATGTGTATTACTGTCAGTGAGGCGGTGATTTGTATGTCTGTCAGTGAGGCGGTGATGTGTATTACTGTCAGTGAGGCGGTGATGTGTATTACTGTCAGTGAGGCGGTGATGTGTATGTCTGTCAGTGAGGCGGTGATGTGTATTACTGTCAGTGAGGCGGTGATTTGTATGTCTGTCAGTGAGGCGGTGATGTGTATTACTGTCAGTGAGGCGGTGATGTGTATTACTGTCAGTGAGGCGGCGATGTGTATGTCTGTCAGTGAGGCGGCGATGTGTATGTCTGTCAGTGAGGCGGCGATGTGTATTGCTGTCAGTGAGGCGGCGATGTGTATGTCTGTCAGTGAGGCGGCGATGTGTATGTCAGTCAGTGAGGCGGTGATGTGTATGTCAGTCAGTGAGGCGATGATGTGTATGTCTGTCAGTGAGGCGGTGATGTGTATTACTGTCAGTGAGGCGGTGATGTGTATGTCTGTCAGTGAGGCGGTGATGTGTATTACTGTCAGTGAGGCGGTGATTTGTATGTCTGTCAGTGAGGCAGTGATGTGTATGTCTGTCAGTGAGGCGGTGATGTGTATGTCTGTCAGTGAGGCGGTGATGTGTATTACTGTCAGTGAGGCGGTGATGTGTATTACTGTCAGTGAGGCGGTGATGTGTATGTCTGTCAGTGAGGCGGTGATGTGTATTACTGTCAGTGAGGCGGTGATGTGTATTACTGTCAGTGAGGCGGTGATGTGTATTACTGTCAGTGGGGCAGTGATGTGTATGTCTGGCAGTGAGGCAGTGAAGCGGTGATGTGTATGTCTATCTGTGAGGCGGTGATGTGTATGTCTGTCAGTGAGGCGGTGATGTGGCGATGTGTATGTCTGTCGGTGAGGCGGCGATGTGTATGTCTGTCGGTGAGGCGGTGATGTGTATTACTGTCAGTGAGGCGTTGATGTGTATGTCAGTCAGTGAGGCGGTGATGTGTATGTCAGTCAGTGAGGCGGTGATGGGTATGTTTGTCAGTGAGGCGGTGATGTGTATTACTGTCAGTGAGGCGGTGATGTGTATGTCTGTCAGTGAGGCGGTGATGTGTATTAGTGTCAGTGAGGCGGTGATTTGTATGTCTGTCAGTGAGGCGGTGATGTGTATTACTGTCAGTGAGGCGGTGATGTGTATTACTGTCAGTGAGACGGTGATGTGTATGTCTGTCAGTGAGGCGGTGATGTGTATTACTGTCAGTGAGGCGGTGATGTGTATGTCTGTCAGTGAGGCGGTGATGTGTATGTCTGTCAGTGAGGCGGTGATGTGTATTACTGTCAGTGAGGCGGTGATGTGTATTACTGTCAGTGAGGCGGCGATGTGTATTACTGTCAGTGAGGCGGCGATGTGTATGTCTGTCAGTGAGGCGGCGATGTGTATGTCTGTCAGTGAGGCGGCGATGTGTATTGCTGTCAGTGAGGCGGTGATGTGTATGTCTGTCAGTGAGGCGGCGATGTGTATGTCAGTCAGTGAGGCGGTGATGTGTATGTTAGTCAGTGAGGCGATGATGTGTATTTCTGTCAGTGAGGCGGTGATGTGTATTACTGTCAGTGAGGCGGTGATGTGTATGTCTGTCAGTGAGGCGGTGATGTGGCGATGTGTATGTCTGTCGGTGAGGCGGCGATGTGTATGTCTGTCGGTGAGGCGGTGATGTGTATTACTGTCAGTGTGGCGGTGATGTGTATGTCTGTCAGTGAGGCGGTGATGTGGATTACTGTCAGTGAGTCGGTGATGTGCATGTCTGTCAGTGAGGCGGTGATGTGTATTACTGTCATTGAGGCAGGGATGTGTATTACTATCAGTGAGGTGGCGATGTGTATTACTGTCGGTGAGGCGGCGATGTGTATTTCTGTCGGTGGGGCGGTGATGTGTATAACTGTCTGTGAAGCGGTGATGTGTATGTCTGGCAGTGAGACAGTGATGTGTATTACTGTCAGTGAGGCAGTGATGTGTATGTCTGTCAGTGAGGCAGTGATGTGTATTACTGTCAGTGAGGCAGTGATTTGTATGTCTGTCAGTGAGGCAGTGATGTGTATTACTGTCAGTGAGGCAGTGATGTGTATGTCTGTCAGTGAGGCAGTGACGTGTATGTCTGTCAGTGAGGCAGTGACGTGTATTACTGTCAGTGAGGCGGCGACGTGTATGTCTGTCAGTGAGGCGGCGATGTGTATTACTGTCAGTGAGGCGGCGACGTGTATGTCTGTCAGTGAGGCGGCGACGTGTATGTCAGTCAGTGAGGCGGTGACGTGTATGTCTGTCAGGGAGGCGGTGACGTGTATTACTGTCAGTGAGGCGGTGACGTGTATTACTGTCAGTGAGGCGGTGACGTGTATGTCTGTCAGTGAGGCGGTGACGTGTATGTCTGTCAGTGAGGCGGTGACGTGTATTACTGTCAGTGAGGCGGTAACGTGTATGTCTGTCAGTGAGGCGGTGACGTGTATGTCTGTCAGTGAGGCGGTGATGTGTATTACTGTCAGTGAGGCGGTGATGTGTATTACTGTCAGTGAGGCGGTGATGTGTATGTCTGTCAGTGAGGCGGTGATGTGTATTACTGTCAGTGGGGCGGTGATGTGTATGTCTGTCAGTGGGGCGGTGATGTGTATGTCTGTCAGTGCGTCAGTGATGTGTATGTCTGGGATGTGTATTACTGTCAGTGAGGCGGTGATGTGTATAACCGTCGGTGAGGTGGCGATGTGTATTTCTGTCGGTGAGGCGGCGATGTGTATAACTGTCTGTGAAGCGGTGATGTGTATGTCTATCTGTGAGGCGGTGATGTGTATAACTGTCAGTGAGGCGGTGATGTGTATTACTGTCAGTGAGGCAGTGATTTGTATGTCTGTCAGTGAGGCAGTGATGTGTATTACTGTCAGTGAGGCAGTGATGTGTATTACTGTCAGTGAGGCAGTGATGTGTATGTCTGTCAGTGAGGCAGTGATGTGTATTACTGTCAGTGAGGCAGCGATGTGTATGTCTGTCAGTGAGGCGGCGATGTGTATAACTGTCTGTGAAGCGGTGATGTGTATGTCTATCTGTGAGGCAGTGATGTGTATTACTGTCAGTGAGGCGGTGATGTGTATGTCAGTCAGTGAGGTGGTGATGTGTATTTCTGTCAGTGAGGCGGTGATGTGTATTACTGTCAGTGAGGCGGAGATGTGTATGTCTGTCAGTGAGGCGGCGATGTGTATGTCTGTCAGTGAGGCGGCGATGTGTATTACTGTCAGTGAGGCGGTGATGTGTATGTCAGTCAGTGAGGCGGCGATGAGTATGTCAGTCTCAGTGAGGCGGCGATGTGTATGTCTGTCAGTGAGGCGGCGATGTGTATTACTGTCAGTGAGGCGGTGATGTGTATGTCAGTCAGTGAGGCGGTGATGTGTATGTCAGTCAGTGAGGCGGTGATGTGTATTTCTGTCAGTGAGGCGGTGATGTGTATGTCTCAGTGAGGCGGTGATGTGTATGTCTGTCAGTGAGGCGGTGATGTGTGTTACTGTCAGTGAGGCGGTGATGTGTATTACTGTCAGTGAGGCGGTGAGTATTTCTGTCGGTGAAGCGGTGATGTGTATAACTGTCTGTGAAGCGGTGATGTGTATTACTGTCAGTGAGGCAGTGATGTGTATGTCTGTCAGTGAGGCAGTGATGTGTATTACTGTCAGTGAGGCAGTGATGTGTATGTCTGTCAGTGAGGCAGCGATGTGTATGTCTGTCAGTGAGGCAGCGATGTGTATTACTGTCAGTGAGGCGGCGATGTGTATGTCTGTCAGTGAGGCGGCGATGTGTATGTCAGTCAGTGAGGCGGTGATGTGTATTACTGTCAGTGGGGTGGTGATGTGTATGTCTGTCAGTGAGTCCGTGATGTGTATGTCTGGGATGTGTATTACTGTCAGTGAGGCGGCGATGTGTATTTCTGTCGGTGAGGAGGCGATGTGTATAACTGTCTGTGAAGCGGTGATGTGTATGTCTATCTGTGAGGCAGTGATGTGTATAACTGTCTGTGAGGCGGTGTGTGTATGTCTGTCAGTGAGGCGGTGATGTGTATGTCTGTCAGTGAGGCAGTGATGTGTATGTCTATGAGGCGGTGATGTGTATGTCTGTCAGTGAGGCAGTGATGTGTATGTCTGTCAGTGAGGCGGCGATGTGTATGTCTGTCAGTGAGGCGGCGATGTGTATGTCTGTCAGTAAGGCGGCGATGTGTATGTCAGTCAGTGAGGCGGCGATGTGTATTTCTGTCAGTGAGGCGGCGATGTGTATTTCTGTCAGTGAGGCGGCGATGTGTATTACTGTCAGTGAGGCGGTGATGTGTATGTCAGTCAGTGAGGCGGTGATGTGTATTTCTGTCAGTGAGGCGGTGATGTGTATTACTGTCAGTGAGGCGGCGATGTGTATGTCTGTCAGTGAGGCGGCGATGTGTATGTCTGTCAGTGAGTCGGCGATGTGTATTACTGTCAGTGAGGCGGTGATGTGTATGTCAGTCAGTGAGGCGGTGATGTGTATGTCAGTCAGTGAGGCGGTGATGTGTATTTCTGTCAGTGAGGCGGTGATGTGTATTACTGTCAGTGAGGCGGTGATGTGTATGTCTGTCAGTGAGGCGGTGATGTGTATGTCTCAGTGAGGCGGTGATGTGTATGTCTGTCAGTGAGGCGGTGATGTGTATTACTGTCAGTGAGGCGGTGACGTGTATTACTGTCAGTGAGGCGGTGACGTGTATGTCTGTCAGTGAGGCGGTGACGTGTTTGTCTGTCAGTGAGGCGGTGACGTGTATGTCTTTCACTGAGGCGGTGACGTGTATTACTGTCAGTGAGGCGGTGACGTGTATGTCTGTCAGTGAGGCGGTGACGTGTATGTCTGTCAGTGAGGCGGTGATGTGTATTACTGTCAGTGAGGCGGTGATGTGTATTACTGTCAGTGAGGCGGTGATGTGTATGTCTGTCAGTGAGGCGGTGATGTGTATGTCTGTCAGTGAGGCGGTGATGTGTATTACTGTCAGTGGGGCGGTGATGTGTATGTCTGTCAGTGAGTCAGTGATGTGTATGTCTGTCAGTGAGGCAGTGATGTGTATTACTGTCATTGAGGCAGGGATGTGTATTACTGTCAGTGAGGCGGCGATGTGTATTACTGTCAGTGAGGCGGCGATGTGTATTTCTGTCGGTGAGGCGGTGATGTGTATAACTGTCTGTGAAGCGGTGATGTGTATGTCTGGCAGTGAGACAGTGATGTGTATTACTGTCAGTGAGGCAGTGATGTGTATGTCTGTCAGTGAGGCAGTGATGTGTATTACTGTCAGTGAGGCAGTGATTTGTATGTCTGTCAGTGAGGCAGTGATGTGTATTACTGTCAGTGAGGCAGTGATGTATATTACTGTCAGTGAGGCAGTGATGTGTATTACTGTCAGTGAGGCAGTGATGTGTATGTCTGTCAGTGAGGCAGTGATGTGTATTACTGTCAGTGAGGCAGTGATGTGTATGTCTGTCAGTGAGGCAGTGATGTGTATTACTGTCAGTGAGGCAGTGATGTGTATTACTGTCAGTGAGGCAGTGATGTGTATGTCTGTCAGTGAGGCAGTGATGTGTATTACTGTCAGTGGGGCAGTGATGTGTATGTCTGGCAGTGAGGCAGTTATGTGTATTACTGTCAGTGAGGCAGTGATGTGTATGTCTGTCAGTGAGGCAGTGATGTGTATGTCTGTCAGTGAGGCGGCGATGTGTATTACTGTGAGTGAGTCGGCGATGTGTATTTCTGTCGGTGAGGCGGTGATGTGTATAACTGTCTGTGTAGCGGTGACGTGTATGTCTATCTGTGAGGCAGTGATGTGTATAACTGTCTGTGAGGCGGTGATGTGTATGTCTGTCAGTGAGGCGGTTATGTGTATTTCTGTCAGTGAGGCATTGATGTGTATTACTGTCAGTGAGGCATTGATGTGTATTACTGTCAGTGAGGCGGCGATGTGTATGTCTGTCAGTAAGGCGGCGATGTGTATGTCTGTCAGTAAGGCGGCGATGTGTATGTCTGTCAGTAAGGCGGCGATGTGTATGTCTGTCAGTGAGGTAGTGATGTGTATTACTGTCAGTGAGGCGTATTTCTGTTAGGGCTCTATTTACTACAATCCAAATATTGAATGCAGATTGTAGTGTGATATTAACAATATCACAGGGATTTACAAATTACACTTACCTGCATGCTCCAGGACTCCGGTGATGTTCTCTATTCCTCTAGTCAGGTGATCTCCCATACTGCACTGGGACCCGATCACCTTATGACTGGGCAGCAGTGCACTATGGGAGACCAGCTGACCGGAGGGGAGTCATCTCCGGAGGCCCGATCACCGGTCCCTGGAGTCAAGTAAGTAATTTTTTTTTTTACTATTTTTTTTTTCTGTTTTTTTACAGTAATCAGCTTGCGGTCTGTTTAGACCACACAGCTGATTACTGGGACCGACTCCCGGCTCTGCTCTCCCCGTTAGAGCAGGGCAGGAGGCCGGTAACCGGGGGAGACCCTGGGTAACGCCACCTCCAGGTGGCGTTATTGTCACAGGGCTTTCCCCGATATTTTTTCACATTTTATTTTTAGTAATTCTGGTTGGATCACATTTCTCATTACAATTATGGGAAATGCGATCTGCTTTACTAAAAATAAATGATACTTAGGGGTTGGAGAAGAATTTTACGAATTCTTCTCCAGTTGCCCTGTAATAACTATAGGTGATACTAAAATAATGTGAAAAGGGTTTGAAAACACAAAACAGCCCTTTTTCACTTTATTTTAGGAAAAATAATGTTAATAAATAGAGCCCTTAGTGAGGTGGTGATGTGTATTACTGTCTGCGAGGCGGTGATGTGTATTACTGTTAGTGTGGCGGTGATGTGTATTACTGTTAGTGAGGCAGTGATGTATATTACTGTCAGACTGAGGCAGTGATGTGAATGTCAGTGAGTCAGTGGTGTGTGAGGCAGTGATGTGTATGTCAGTGAGGCAGTGATGTGTATGTCAGTGAGGCAGTGATGTGTATTACTGTCAGTGAGGCGGTGATGTGTATTACTGTTAGTGTGGCGGTGATGTGTATTACTGTTAGTGAGGCAGTGATGTATATTACTGTCAGACTGAGGCAGTGATGTGAATGTCAGTGAGGCAGTGGTGTGTGAGGCAGTGATGTGAATGTCAGTGAGGCAGTGGTGTGTGAGGCAGTGATGTGTATGTCAGTGAGGCAGTGGTGTGTGAGGCAGTGATGTGTATGTCAGTGAAGCAGTGGTGTGTGAGGCTGTGGTGTGTGAGGTAGTGGTGTGTATGTCAGTGAGGCAGTGATGTGTATGTCAGTGAGGCAGTGATGTGTATGTCAGTGAGGCAGTGTTGCGTGAGGCAGTGATGTGTATGTCAGTGAGTCAGTGGTGTGTGAGGCAGTGATGTGTATGTCAGTGAGGCAGTGGTGTGTGAGGCAGTGATGTGTATGTCAGTGAAGCAGTGGTGAGTATGTCAGTGAGGCAGTGTTGTGTGAGGCAGTGATGTGTGAGGCAGTGATGTGTATGTCAGTGAGGCAGTGGTGTGTGAGGCAGTGATGTGTATGTCAGTGAGGCAGTGGTGTGTGAGGCAGTGATGTGTATGTCAGTGAAGCAGTGGTGAGTATGTCAGTGAGGCAGTGTTGTGTGAGGCAGTGATGTGTATGTCAGTGAGGCAGTGGTGTGTGAGGCAGTGTTGTGTATGTCAGTGAGGCAGTGGTGTGTGAGGCAGTGATGTGTATGTCAGTGAGGCAGTGATGTGTGTGTCAGTGAGGCAGTGGTGTGTGAGGCAGTGATGTGTATGTCAGTGAGGCAGTGGTGTGTGAGGCAGTGTTGTGTATGTCAGTGAGGCAGCGGTGTGTGAGGCAGTGTTGTGTATGTCAGTGAGGCAGTGGTGTGTGAGGCAGTGAAGTGTATGTCAGTGAGGCAGTGGTGTGTGAGGCAGTGTTGTGTATGTCAGTGAGGCAGCGGTGTGTGAGGCAGTGTTGTGTATGTCAGTGAGGCAGTGGTGTGTGAGGCAGTGAAGTGTATGTCAGTGAGGCAGTGATGTGTGAGGCAGTGATGTGCATGTCAGTGAGGCAGTGGTGTGTGAGGCAGTGATGTGTATGTCAGTGAGGCAGTGGTGTGTGAGGCAGTGTTGTGTATGTCAGTGAGGTAGTGATGTGTGAGGCAGTGATGTGTATGTCAGTGAGGCAGTGGTGAGTATGTCAGTGAGGCAGTGGTGTGTGAGGCAGTGATGTGTATGTCAGTGAAGCAGTGGTGAGTATGTCAGCGAGGCAGTGTTGTGTGAGGCAGTGATGTGTATGTCAGTGAGGCAGTTGTGTGTGAGGCAGTGTTGTGTATGTCAGTGAGGCAGTGGTGTGTGAGGCAGTGATGTGTATGTCAGTGAGGCAGTGGTGTGTGAGGCAGTGATGTGTGTGTCAGTGAGGCAGTGGTATGTGAGGCAGTGAGGCAGTGGTGTGTGAGGCAGTGTTGTGTATGTCAGTGAGGCAGCGGTGCGTGAGGCAGTGTTGTGTATGTCAGTGAGGCAGCGGTGTGTGAGGCAGTGAAGTGTATGTCAGTGAGGCAGTGATGTGTGAGGCAGTGATGTGTATGTCAGTGAGGCAGTGGTGTGTGAGGCAGTGTTGTGTATGTCAGTGAGGCAGTGGTGTGTGAGGCAGTGATGTGTATGTCAGTGAAGCAGTGGTGAGTATGTCAGTGAGGCAGTGTTGTGTGAGGCAGTGATGTGTATGTCAGTGAGGCAGTGGTGTGTGAGGCAGTGATGTGTATGTCAGTGAGGCAGTGGTGTGTGAGGCAGTGATGTATATGTCAGTGAAGCAGTGGTGAGTATGTCAGTGAGGCAGTGTTGTGTGAGGCAGTGATGTGTATGTCAGTGAGTGTGTGAGGCAGTGTTGTGTATGTCAGTGAGGCAGTGATGTGTATGTCAGTGAGGCAGTGGTGTGTGAGGCAGTGATGTGTGTGTCAGTGAGGCAGTGGTGTGTGAGGCAGTGATGTGTATGTCAGTGAGGCAGTGGTGTGTGAGGCAGTGTTGTGTATGTCAGTGAGGCAGTGATGTGTGAGATTGATGTGTATGTCAGTGAGGCAGTGGTGTGTGAGGCAGTGTTGTGTATGGCAGTGATGTGTATGTCAGTGAGGCAGTGGTGTGTGAGGCAGTGTTGTGTATGTCAGTGAGGTAGTGATGTGTGAGGCAGTGGTTTGAGGCAGTGTTGTGTATGTCAGTGAGGCAGCGGTGTGTGAGGCAGTGATGTGTGTGTCAGTGAAGCAGCGGTGTGTGAGGCAGTGATGTGTGTGTCAGTGAGCCAGTGGTGTGTGAGGCAATGATGTGTATGTCAGTGAGGCAGTGTTGTGTGAGGCAGTGATGTGTATGTCAGTGAGGCAGTCGTGTGTGACACAGTGTTGTGTATGTCAGTGAGGCAGTGGTGTGTGAGGCAGTGATGTGTATGTCAGTGAGGCAGTGGTGTGTGAGGCAGTGATGTGTATGTCAGTGAGGCAGTGGTGTGTGAGGCAGTGTTGTGTATGTCAGTGAGGCAGCGGTGTGTGAGGCAGTGTTGTGTATGTCAGTGAGGCAGTGGTGTGTGAGGCAGTGTTGTGTATGTCAGTGAGGCAGTGATTTGTGAGGCAGTGTTGTGTGTGTCAGTGAGGCAGTGGTGTGTGAGGCAGTGATGTGAATGTCAGTGAGCCAGTGGTGTGTGAGGCAGTGATGTGTATGTCAGTGAGGCAGTGGTGTGTGAGGCAGTGTTGTGTATGTCAGTGAGGTAGTGATGTGTGAGGCAGTGGTTTGAGGCAGTGATGTGTATGTCAGTGAGGCAGTGTTGTGTATGTTAGTGAGGTAGTGATGTGTGAGGCAGTGGTGTGTGAGGCAGTATTGTGTATGTCAGTGAGGCAGTGGTGTGTGAGGCAGTCATGTGTATGTCAGTGAGGCAGTGGTGTGTGAGGCAGTGTTGTGTATGTCAGTGAGGTAGTGATGTGTGAGGCAGTGGTTTGAGGCAGTGATGTGTATGTTAGTGAGGTAGTGATGTGTGAGGCAGTGATGTGTATGTCAGTGAGACCGTCATGTGTGACGCAGTGTTGTGTATGTCAGTGAGGCAGTGGTGTGTGAGGCAGTGATGTGTATGTCAGTGAGGCAGTGGTGTGTGAGGCAGTGATGTGTATGTCAGTGAGGCAGTGGTGTGTGAGGCAGTGATGTGTATGTCAGTGAGGCAGTGGTGTGTGAGACAGTGATGTGTATGTCAGTGAGGCAGTGGTGTGTGAGGCAGTGTTGTGTATGTCAGTGAGGCAGCGGTGTGTGAGGCAGTGAAGTGTATGTCAGTGAGGCAGTGATGTGTATGTCAGTGAGGCAGTGGTGTGTATGTCAGTGAGGCAGTGGTGTGTGAGGCAGTGTTGTGTATGTCAGTGAGGCAGCGGTGTGTGAGGCAGTGAAGTGTATGTCAGTGAGGCAGTGATGTGTATGTCAGTGAGGCAGTGGTGTGTGAGGCAGTGGTGTGTGAGGCAGTGTTGTGTATGTCAGTGACGCAGTGATTTGTGAGGCAGTGTTGTGTATGTCAGTGACGCAGTGGTGTGTGAGGCAGTGATGTGTATGTCAGTGAGGCAGTGGTGTGTGAGGCAGTGTTGTGTATTTCAGTGAGGTAGTGATGTGTGAGGCAGTGATGTGTATGTCAGTGAGGCAGTGGTGTGTATGTCAGTGAGGCAGTGGTGTGTGAGGCAGTGTTGTGTATGTCATTGAGGCAGTGATTTGTGAGGCAGTGTTGTGTATGTCAGTGAGGCAGTGGTTTGTGAGGCAGTGATGTGAATGTCAGTGAGGCAGTGGTGTGTGAGGCAGTGTTGTGTATGTTAGTGAGGTAGTGATGTGTGAGGCAGTGGTGTGTGAGGCAGTATTGTGTATGTCAGTGAGGCAGTGGTGTGTGAGGCAGTGTTGTGTATGTCAGTGAGGTAGTGATGTGCGAGGCAGTGGTTTGAGGCAGTGTTGTGTATGTTAGTGAGGTAGTGATGTGTGAGGCAGGGTTGTGTGATGCAGTTGTGAGTGAGGCAGTGTTGTGTATGTTAGTGAGGTAGTGATGTGTGAGGCAGTGATGTGTGAGGCAGTTGTGTATGTTAGTGAGGTAGTGATGTGTGAGGCAGTGATGTGTGAGGCAGTGTTGTGTATGTCAGTGAGGCAGCGGTGTGTGAGGCAGTGATGTGTGTTTCAGTAAGGCAGTGGTGTGTGAGGCAGTGTTGTGTATGTTAGTGAGGTAGTGATGTGTGAGGCAGTGGTGTGTGAGGCAGTGTTGTGTATGTCAGTGAGGCAGCGGTGTGTGAGGCAGTGATGTGTGTGTCAGTGAGGCAGTGGTGTGTGAGGCAGTGATGTGTATGTCAGTGAGGCAGTATTGTGTATGTCAGTGAGGCAGTGGTGTGTGAGGCAGTGATGTGTATGTCAGTGAGGCAGTGGTGTGTGAGGCAGTGATGTGTATGTCAGTGAGGCAGTGGTGTGTGAGGCAGTGATGTGTATGTCAGTGAGGCAGTGGTGTGTGAGGCAGTGATGTGTATGTCAGTGAGGCAGTGGTGTGTGAGGCAGTGATGTGTATGTCAGTGAGGCAGTGGTGTGTGAGGCAGTGATGTGTATGTCAGTGAGGCAGTGGTGTGTGAGGCAGTGATGTGTGTGTCAGTGAGGCAGTGGTGTGTGAGGCAGTGATGTGTGTGTCAGTGAGGCAGTGGTGTGTGAAGCAGTGATGTGTCTGTCAGTGAGGCAGTGGTGTGTGAGGCAGTGATGTGTATGTCAGTGAGGCAGTGGTGTGTGAGGCAGTGATGTGTATGTCAGTGAGGCAGTGGTGTGTGAGGCAGTGATGTGTATGTCAGTGAGGCAGTGGTGTGTGAGGCAGTGATGTGTATGTCAGTGAGGCAGTGGTGTGTGAGGCAGTGATGTGCTGCTTTTCTGTGAGCAGTGTGTCTCTGAGAGATGTTATTGTTTACACTTGTGGAGTGATTCAGCTGTGGCTCTGTGATGAGGCTCAGATTACAGTTGGAAGTAGACCCGGCAAGAGGTGTGCGGTCGTTGGGAAATAATGCACGGTCATGTGATCTAATGTGACCAATCATTTTAGTTTTATCTCCCTCAATATAACACACCATTTTATAATACATAATAATTGACAGAATTTTTAAGTCTATCTAATGAATCAGTGGCACCTATTATGCAATCATTCATAGCATAGAAAGAAGCACCGAGGGCCGTATTCAGAGGTGGATGTGGCTGCGTCTTTTGCTGGTCGCCCGTCTGCGACTTTATACAAATGCTGCTACTAATCCCTTCCCTGGTATACATACTGGTGTACATCTGTGCGTATGACTGCGCAAGGACTGAGACGCCCACTATGAGCACCTGTAGACTCTGTAATACCTCCTGCTGCGTATTTAGATGCCGCCATCGGTCGCACCATCGAAACTTGCACCAGCCCTGTGGCAGGTGCAGATTTTCTGTCTGAGTATGGCCCCCAGTGTGAGCGGCTGATCCTACAACTTCAGTGATACGCTCGCAGCACTCCCATACCACGCCCATAAGGCGGAGCCTCTCCATGTGTCTGTTCAGTCACCGCCCAGGAACGCCAGCACTTTCCAAGACATCCCTGATACAGTGCGTACAACAGCGTCTTTGTGTGTACACGCCGTAATGCATGCGCCATACAGCTTTATATGTATATTCCCACTTGTGTAATAGCAAGAAACCGCTCAACTCCTGGACCATCAGCATTGTGGGCCTCATTCAGATGCGGTCGTTAGCTGCAAGCGGTCGCTCTGAATCAGGACGACCGCTTGCATCCTGAACGGCCGCCTCCTTGTCGATCGTTAAGCTGTGGGTTAACACCCACAGCTCTAACGACCGACATGGGCGATGGTCGCGATGGTCAAGACCATCGGGGCTTAGGGTAGGGTCTTGGCACTCGTAAGGAGCTTCCTGCTTTGTTCGAGCAGGAAGTTCCACACTGACATTAGCAATGACTAGGAACGCCTCCGTTTGGCCGGGCACGCTGTCACTCAACATCGGCAGCTCGCCCCGTCTGCTACGAGACCCCTAACGACGGAGCACCCATCGTTAGCCGGGTCTCGCGCATGCGCACGACGGAGCCGGCTCAGTCGTGCGCATGCGCTGTGGGGCAACATCGAGTCAGTTGTGAGCACTCAGCGCTCACGACCGACTCTGAATGAGCTCCTGTATGTGTGTGTGCGTGTGTCTGAATCAGGCCTTGTATGTTTCGCTGCAAACCATAATATCATCTTTCTGTACGGCAGCAGGTCGGCAACTAACGGTGCATACACACGGCCAGATCTGTCACATGAACAATGAACGGTTGAACGAATTTTACCAACGATTTGAACGATTTTACAAATGATTTTGAACGATTTCAGATAGTATTAAAATGAATTAAATCGTCCAAATCTGACTGCAAACACATGAGATGTCAGATATCGTTATCTGACATGCGGGAACGCGCATCGCTCATCGTTGTAGGCTCACATGTCAGATTTTCTTTCAGATATGAACGATTTTTAAAATCGTTATTGTTCAGTTCTGACACAAAATCTGACGGTGTGTATTGCACCATTAGACATGAAATAATATTTATAATAACAAAGATTTTTTTTTTAAATATTGATATTTTCACTCCTGTAAGGCTTCATCCACAATGACGGCTGTAAAATGAAAAGTGCTAATTTTATTATTTCTTTGTGCATTGCTATTGCAGTTTTCTGAATGAGCTGTATTGTAATAACATCACCCTCTGTGGGTGTATATATGTATAACTCTCAGTATACAAGGATTCAGGACACAGGGCTCTCAGCCCTAGCTCAGGTCTGCACTTGATGTTTGTCATTGCTGTAAATTGCGGGGTATGTAAATGGTGCAGTATATATAAACACACACGTGAATTGATTTTGAAGAGTAATTGCTTTAAAGTCACTGCAGTCTTTCTGAGTAATTATCCTCAGAATAAAGCACAGTTTCAGCTGCCTCAGCCCCTGACTCTTATTGAGTTTAGGTTTCTGTGTCAGACACTAGATGCACTCAGATCATCCTGCACTTTACAGCCCTGTAATGACGCTATTTTGTATGCAAGGACATGAGACCAGGCTTTACCCTCATCAACATCCCACCTCCAATTCACTCCATCACTGCAATGTATCAGCGCCAAGAGCAGGCGTTAGGAAAGGAATCATTTGTGTCTCAGCGTTCCTGTTCCGTACGACTCACAAATAACCAGTTGCAGTTTTGCGCCATCCTGCATTCTCCAGATCGCTGCTGTGCCCGGTCTATAACCCCTGCCATATTAACAACAGGGTGGCCAGGGAGGTCGTCCAAATACCCCAAAAGTAGCTACTGTACATCACCAGCGTGGGGACCACTGTGGCATAATGTGAACTGGGGGTTCTGTGTGGCATAGTGTGAGCTGGCGGCACTACAGTGGGAATCAGTATGAATTACCACTGGACCCTTTGCCCGCAGTTCAAATCCCAACAGCGCGTGGCCAACAGAGGAAGAAATCCCGATCGTCCGCAGGCAAGTATTGACTAACCTAATCTACCCCCTAACCCTCATTTAGGGTGCCTAACCCTAACCTTCCCCCCCAGTGCCTAACCCTAATCCCCCCTCTAAGTGCCTAAACCTAACCACCCCTTCTCCGCCACCTAAACCTAAGTCCTCCGGGGGGTGCCTAACCCTAACCTCCCCCCGGGGGTGCCTAACCCTCCCTCCCCCTAGCCTAACCCTAACCTTCCGGGGGGGTGCCTAACCCTAAGTCCCCCCGGGAGTCCTAACCCTCCCCGTCCCCGTGCGGCTGTCCGCTGCGGCGCCCGGCATCAGCTCGATCGGGACGCCGGGCGCCAGTCACCCGACGTAGGGCAAATGACAGGCGTCTAGATTTAAACGCCTGTCATTCGTCCCTAGTCAGGATAACAGTGTCTGGAAGCCGGCGGTCGGCATTCCGTCCACTGGCTTCCTGAACGTATACCCTACAGTGTGTTTAACCCATTTGTGGTGCTGGGAGTATTTACACATTATGGGCAAAATTTACTAAGCGGCGGTTTGACGGCGGTTTCTATTCTATTCTAAACCCCGGCGGCTTGGTGGCAGTTTCTATTCTGTTCTATACACCGGGGGTTTGGTGGCGGTTTTGCAGCGGATTCTAAATGACAGCCATGTTCTATTCTATTCTAAAATGTGTTTTGATGGCAGTTTTGCAGCGGTTTTGGCCTTAGTAAATCTGCAGATAGCAAAACGCCGCCAAACCACAGTCACAACACATTTTAGAATAGAATAGAACAGGGCTGCAATTTAGAAACCGCCACCAAACCCCCGGGCTTTAGAACAGAATAGAACCCGCCACCAAACCGCTGGGGTTTAGAATAGAATAGAACCCGCTTAGTAAATTTTGCCCTATACCTTTTTAATACCGTTGCCAGGACATCATACATTTAATTTATTGGCAGGGCACCCCACATGTTAGTTGTCCTGGGGCCCCCACAAACCTTAATCTGGCCCTGTTTATAATATACAGCAGCATATATGGAGATCTCTGCCTATGGCACCACCAACCAGTATCACCAGCTCCTTTCTGGTGGGGGGAATAATTGCTCTGAGTATTTCTCCTATCCACCAGGCCTGCAAAATACCACATTAATTAGCAGAGATTGAGGATTAAAGTCACACTTCATTAACTGATTCGTATTCTGGGCAAATGTTGGGAAAAGAAAATGTTATTTATTTATTTTTTAAATGAAGGAGGTTTTCTGTATGAATATTCATCGCTTGCTCCTGTCCTGCGCTTGCTATTCCCATTATGTCATCAAAGGGACGTGGTAACTTTGTGTCTGGTATTTGTAGTGTAATTCAGAAGGAGGGAGGACAAGGGACCATTTTACCGGGGAGAAGGATCTACATGCGGAGCACTTTGTAATTTGGGGAGGGGGGAGGTCCAGCTCGGCACTTGCAGAGCCATCTCCTTGTGGAGTGATGAGTTTATCCTGTGAATGCAGATATTCTGCTGGTGCTGTAATAAGGGAACTTTCCCTGGTCTGCAGCTTCATCCTCTCATTAATATTACTCTGCTGGGGAGAAGGAGGACTGAGCGCTGGGCTGCCAGGAGCAGGACCCCCCGGGGGAGTGTTATTAATCCAATAATTAAACATTTATTGGTCCCAGCACCTGGCTTCTGCCTTTCCTGGCTGCCCCCCAGGGGACCTCCCATCACAGCAGCATTGGAAGCCAGGACACAGGGAGGGAGGGAGGAGTGAGCGGATCCTGGGGATGGAGCTCAGGTCTCACACAGACATCTGAAGTTATTCTGCAGGATTCCTGACAGATGCCTGGACATGCTGATACCTTGCAGGATAACGGGGCCCCTTCTTGTTACATAGCTTCTAGTAATTGGG
This sequence comes from Taudactylus pleione, assembly GCA_031769625.1. Classification (NCBI taxonomy): domain Eukaryota; kingdom Metazoa; phylum Chordata; class Amphibia; order Anura; family Myobatrachidae; genus Taudactylus; species Taudactylus pleione. Next base: position 5,642,509 of record JAUIMM010000277.1, on the reverse strand, counting down.
GGGCCCTTCTCTGTATATCATTTCCACTAACAAAAAAGGGGGTGATATTTTCTGCCTAGGCGTTCAAGGAAAAGGGGGTGCTCTGTTTCTTCCTCCTCCCCCCCCAACCTTGGGGGTCCTCTCATCTACACACCTCTTCTCAATTGAGGGGTTCTGTCCTGTACCTTCTGCTTCCAGACTTGGGGCTATCTCTCCCCTGTACATTGGAGGGTCTGTCTTCTATACTCAGTGCTACCAGAAAGAAGGGGTGCTCTTCTGTAGCCTTTGCCACCAGTAAAGGGGTGCTCTGTCTCCCCACAGGTTGAGGAAGAGGGGTGCACCTGCCCCCTACTGCTACCCATCAGTATGCTACGCTACCTCCTAAAGACCCTTCTGCAGATGAACCTATTTGCAGATTCTATTCCAGGAGAGAATTCCAATTCCACAGACTTATTCTACCAATTTAACTCCTCGTTCTCCAGCTTCAACGGCAGCTTATTTGATTTCAGCAACCTGACCAGCTTCAATGGTAAGACATTTACCTTGTGTATGTTTCGGGGGGCTCTCACGGTGGGACCCCATCACTGCTTAGGGAGCTCATGTTACACTAGATTTATGTTTATTAAAAAATGGAAGTTACTTTGTGAATTATTCCACTTAGAGTCTATATCCCTCTAAATGTTGTAATTTCTATGATTAATCAATGATATAATGAATGCTGTGAAGTTTCTGTCAGGTTTATAATATTTTACCTGGGCACTGTCTGATACACCTGATGGGACCTGGGCACTGACTGATACACCTGATGGGAGCTGGGCACTTTCTGATACACCTGATGGGACCTGGGTACTGACTGATACACCTGATGGGAGCTGGGCACTGACTAATACACCTGATGGGAGCTGGGCACTGACTGATTTACCTGATGGGAGCTGGGCACTGACTGATTTACCTGATGGGAGCTGGGCACTGACTGATACACCTGATGGGAGCTGGGCACTGTCTGATACACCTGATGGGAGCTGGGCACTGACTGATACACCTGATGGGAGCTGGGCACTGACTGATACACCTGATGGGAGCTGGGCACTGACTGATACACCTGATGGGAGCTGGGCACTATCTGATACATCTGATGGGATCTGGGCACTATCTGATACATCTGATGGGATCTGGGCACTGATTGGTACACCTGATGGAATTTGGGCACTGGCTGATACACCTGATGAGACCTGGGCAATGACTGATACACTTGATGGGACCTGGGCGATGACTGATACACCTGATGGGACCTGGGCACTGATTGGCACACCTGATGGGAGGAGCTGGGCACTGACTGATACACCTGATAAGAGAAGCTGGGTGCTGACACAGCTGATGGGAGGAGCTGGGCACTGATTGATGCACCTGATGGGACCTGGGCTCTGATTGGTACATCTGATGGGAGCTGGCCACTGATTGGTACATCTGATGGGAGCAGGACACTGATTCCTACACCTGATGAAAGATGGATACTGATTTATACACCTGATGGCACTGAGCACTGACTGATATACCTGATGGGAGGAGCTAGGTACTGATTGATATACCTGATGGGAGGAGCTGGGCACTGAGTGATACACCTGCAGAGAAGAGCTAGGGATTGACTGATACATCTGATGGGAGCTGGGCACTGACTGATACACTTGATGGGAGCTGGGCACTGACTGATACACCTGATGGGAGCAGGTCATTTCCACTGACTGATACAGCTGATGGGAGCAGGTCATTGCCACTGACTGATAGAGCTGATGGGAGCTGGGCACTGACTGATACACCCCATAAGACCAGGGCACTGACTGATACACCTAACAGGAGCTGGACACTGACTGATACACTTGATGGGAGCTGGGCACTGACTGATACACCCCATAAGACCAGGGCACTGACTGATACACCTAATAGGAGCTGGGCACTGACTGATACACTTGATGGGAGCTGGGCACTGACTGATACACCCCATAAGACCAGGGCACTGACTGATACACCTAATGGGAGCTGGACACTGACTGATACACCTAATGGGAGCTGGGCACTGACTGATACACCTAATGGGAGCTGGGCACTGACTGATACACTTGATGGGAGCTGGGCACTGACTGATACACCCCATAAGACCAGGGCACTGACTGATACACCTGATGGGAGCTGGACACTGACTGATACACTTGATGGGAGCTGGGCACTGACTGGTACACCTGATGGGAGCTGGGCACTGACTGATACACCTGATGGGACCCGGGCACTGACTGATACACCTGATGGGAGCAGGTCATTTCCACTAACTGATACAGCTGATGGGAGCAGGTCATTGACACTGACTGATACAGCTGATGGGAGCTGGGCACTGACTGATACACCCCATAACACAAGGGCACTGATTGATACATGAGCACATAATTTTGGATGAACATTTTATGTTTAAGCTCATATATGCTAAGATACAGGTACAAATGACTGTTATAGTATTATAATTTATAATCTACTCATTACTGAGCAGTTAACTGTCTGATGGGAGCTGGGCACTGACTGATACACCTAACAGGAGCTGGGCACTGACTGATACACCTGATGGGAGCTGGGCACTGACTGATACACCTGATGGGAGCTGGGCACTGACTGATACACCCCATAAGACCAGGGCACTGACTGATACACCTAACAGGAGCTGGGCACTGACTGATACACCTGATGGGAGCTGGGCACTGACTGATACACCTGATGGGAGCTGGGCACTGACTGATACACCCCATAAGACCAGGGCACTGACTGATACACCTAACAGGAGCTGGGCACTGACTGATACACTTGATGGGAGCTGGGCACTGACTGATACACCCCTATAAGACCAGGGCACTGACTGATACGTGAGCACATAATTTTGGATGAACTGAGCCATGTCAGGTTTAAGCTCATACATGCTAATATACAGGTAACAATGACTGTTGTAGTATTATAATGTATAATGATATATATAATCTACTGATTACTGAGCTGTTAGCTGACAGCTGGTACATACTATCATTCTATTTCTTACTTTGGGCTAGTGGAGCAGATGTGTGACCCATTAATGTGTTTGATGTGTACAGTGTGAGTGTAATAAAAACTTTGTCATATAAAAGTGACTTTCTGTGCTGTAATATAAAGCAGTCCTGAGCACTGACTGACAATTATTATGAAACGCATCTTGCGATTCGTATTATAGTCCCTCTAAAAGTAATATATGTTTGTATTGTGTGTGTTATTTATTTTCTTAGTTTTGCATTCAGGCCTGAGCCTGCATTATGTACGCATGTACACTTATTACAGAGGACGCTTAGGGTCTGGCTGTGCCCCTTACACAGGACAAACTCCGAGCTGACATCAGCAAGGACAGTAATACTAAATGTGCTTCAATCCTGCCCACTAGTGGCTGCCACAAGTCACTACATCACTGAGCCTGGGAAAGTTTTTGAAACATTTGTAATTGAAGAAATGAATAACCTCTATCCGCATTTGTACAGCCCTCTACAGTTCCTCTGAGCCCTACTCCATGCACTATGGGCCTGATTCAGATACTGTATGTACTTACACTAAGGCAATGGCAGCCGCTGTGCGACAATATACTAACACTGGAAATGTAGCACCGGCAGCTGTGCGTGCAAACACACAACGCTGGTCGCAGATCCCTAACCGACCGTCTCAGTAGCCCGATGGCCTCACACAATGGCTGCGGGAATAGACACGCTGGTACCATTTTCTGCGTACGGAATGGCAGTAGTAGGCTGATACATGCCCCAAAAACGGTATTGACGCGCCTGCGTTTTTGGCACTACTCCCCGTAAACACCCCCAAACGGTCCCTGAATATCAATCACTTTGCACAGAAATTCTCACTGCGGGCAGCATTGCTAAGGTACCGTGGTGCGTGCGCTGTGTGACCGCGTAGGCAGCCAATAATCGCTCAGCTGCGTAAATATTGCCATCGTGCGCATCTCTGAGTCAGGCCCTATATCACCATCCAATCTCACTACTACTGTGACTTGTAAAATGGCCTTTCCCAGCACAGTCCGCAATGAGTGCCGCCGCCGTACGGGCGTAAGCTAGGGACGCACCTGGCGGGTTTCAGACACGACCCACAATTTTTATTTTCCTGAGAGATGAAACGATCCAGAGAACATCCGATTTCCGGCGTAGACACTGCTCTGTTATCCGTCCTATCTGATTGATAACTGTACTTAGAGACCATCGAGGTAATGTTACTAAATGCGCTGCGTCGGAAGGATCTCTGTACACGCTGCATCTGCGGCACGATATCGCCCTATTGCTACCGATAAATGTCGTGTAGATCAGATAAGCCAATCAGAGCGATAATTGTCCCTGGCTGCTGTGCACTCACTGTGCAGTAATCAGACCCAAGAATCAGTGTACACCCAGCTTCAGTCACCTCCCCATCCAGATATCCTCAGCTGCCCCCTCCGCCCTCCTTCTGCCCTCAGGATCAGGCTAATGTTCTCTTTAACCTGCTAAACCATTCACAGTTCTGCCCCATCCCACCTAAGGTTCTGAGCTCTGCCCAGTGTACACTACACACATCCCAATTCACCATCCTCACAGCCTCCAGTTACTGCCCGTCCACTCCACGTGTCACTGCCGGCTGCACAGTCATTACTGTACGTAGGGACTGGAGGGATTCTCTTTATTTTTTAGTTTGTAATGTGATGTATAAGCCTAGTAAGCACCTTATCTATATGCGGCTTGCTGTAGGTAAACCCCTAGTCATAGGGTTAGTGTGTAATAAAGGAGAGCTCCTGTCTGACTATTGCAGCCCTGTATACCTGTCCTCTGCCTCTTATCGCCCCCTTATTGCTGGTTGATCCAAATTGCCTGTGACATTGGCAGCGCTAGAAGTCCCTTCGTTCTGTCATTCTCATGTAAATGAAGCTTCTTCTATTATCGTCCTGACGTGAGGGTGACAAAAGTAATCAGGATGCTGCAATTTCTCTACAGTCAGAATTCAGATGTGATTTTATTATTAGTTGTTGTGTCACTGTGGATTCACTTTATTCCACTATTCACAGTGCCTGCAAAGGTTCCCGTCCTGTGGGACGCGTCTACCTGTGCTACACTATTCACAGTGCCTGCAAAGGTTCCCGTCCTGTGGGACGCGTCTACCTGTGCTACACTAATCACAGTGCCTGCAAAGGTTCCCATCCTGTGGGACACGTCTACCTGTGCTACACTACTCACAGTGCCTGCAAAGGTTCCCATCCTGTGGGACGCGTCCACCTGTGCTACACTACTCACAGCGCCTGCAAAGGTTCCCATCCTGTGGGACACGTCTACCTGTGCTACACTAATCACAAATCACAGTGCCTGCAAAGATTCCCATCCTGTGGGACACGTCTACCTGTGCTACACTAATCACAGCGCCTGCAAAGGTTCCCATCCTGTGGGACACGTCTACCTGTGCTACACTAATCATAGCGCCTGCAAAGGTTCCCATCCTATGGGACGCGTTTACCTGTGCTACACTAATCACAGCGCCTGCAAAGGTTCCCATCCTGTGGGATGCGTCTACCTGTGCTACATTACTCACAGCGCCTGCAAAGGTTCCCATCCTGTGGGACGCGTCTACCTGTGCTACACTACTCACAGCGCTTGCAAAGGTTCCCATCCTGTGGGACGCGTCTACCTGTGCTACACTAATCACAGCGCCTGCAAAGGTTCCCGTCCTGTGGGACACTTCTACCTGTGCTACACTAATCACAGCGCCTGCAAAGGTTCCCGTCCTGTGGGACACGTCTACCTGTGCTACACTAATCACAGCGCCTGCAAAGGTTCCCATCCTGTGGGACACGTCTACCTGTGCTACACTAATCACAGCGCCTGCAAAGGTTCCCATCCTGTGGGACGCGTCTACCTGTGCTACACTACTCACAGCGCCTGCAAATGTTCCCATCCTGTGGGACGCGTCCACCTGTGCTACACTACTCACAGCGCCTGCAAAGGTTCCCATCCTGTGGGACGCGTCTACCTGTGCTACACTAATCACAGCGCCTGCAAAGGTTCCCGTCCTGTGGGACACTTCTACCTGTGCTACACTAATCACAGCGCCTGCAAAGGTTCCCGTCCTGTGGGACACGTCTACCTGTGCTACACTAATCACAGCGCCTGCAAAGGTTCCCGTCCTGTGGGACACGTCTACCTGTGCTACACTAATCACAGCGCCTGCAAAGGTTCCCGTCCTGTGGGACGCGTCTACCTGTGCTACACTATTCACAGTGCCTGCAAAGGTTCCCATCCTGTGGGACACGTCTACCTGTGCTACACTAATCACAGTGCCTGCAAAGGTTCCCATCCTGTGGGACACGTCTACCTGTGCTACACTACTCACAGCGCTTGCAAAGGTTCCCATCCTGTGGGACGCGTCTACCTGTGCTACACTAATCACAGCGCCTGCAAAGGTTCCCGTCCTGTGGGACACTTCTACCTGTGCTACACTAATCACAGCGCCTGCAAAGGTTCCCGTCCTGTGGGACACGTCTACCTGTGCTACACTAATCACAGCGCCTGCAAAGGTTCCCATCCTGTGGGACACGTCTACCTGTGCTACACTAATCACAGCGCCTGCAAAGGTTCCCATCCTGTGGGACGCGTCTACCTGTGCTACACTACTCACAGCGCCTGCAAATGTTCCCATCCTGTGGGACGCGTCCACCTGTGCTACACTACTCACAGCGCCTGCAAAGGTTCCCATCCTGTGGGACGCGTCTACCTGTGCTACACTAATCACAGCGCCTGCAAAGGTTCCCGTCCTGTGGGACACTTCTACCTGTGCTACACTAATCACAGCGCCTGCAAAGGTTCCCGTCCTGTGGGACACGTCTACCTGTGCTACACTAATCACAGCGCCTGCAAAGGTTCCCGTCCTGTGGGACACGTCTACCTGTGCTACACTAATCACAGCGCCTGCAAAGGTTCCCGTCCTGTGGGACGCGTCTACCTGTGCTACACTATTCACAGCGCCTGCAAAGGTTCCCGTCCTGTGGGACGCGTCTACCTGTGCTACACTATTCACATCGCCTGCAAAGGTTCCCATCCTGTGGGACACGTCTACCTGTGCTACACTAGTCACAGCGCCTGCAAAGCTTCCCATCCTGTGGGACACGTCTACCTGTGCTACACTAGTCACAGTGCCTGCAAAGGTTCCCATCCTGTGGGACACGTCTACCTGTGCTACACTAATCACAGTGCCTGCAAAGGTTCCCATCCTGTGGGACCCTTCTACCTGTGCTACACTATTCACAGCGCCTGCAAAGGTTCCCATCCTGTGGGACGCGTCTACCTGTGCTACACTAATCACAGCGCCTGCAAAGGTTCCCGTCCTGTGGGACACTTCTACCTGTGCTACACTAATCACAGCGCCTGCAAAGGTTCCCGTCCTGTGGGACACGTCTACCTGTGCTACACTAATCACAGCGCCTGCAAAGGTTCCCATCCTGTGGGACGCGTCTACCTGTGCTACACTAATCACAGCGCCTGCAAAGGTTCCCGTCCTGTGGGACCCTTCTACCTGTGCTACACTAATCACAGCGCCTGCAAAGGTTCCCGTCCTGTGGGACACGTCTACCTGTGCTACACTAATCACAGCGCCTGCAAAGGTTCCCGTCCTGTGGGACACGTCTACCTGTGCTACACTAATCACAGCGCCTGCAAAGGTTCCCGTCCTGTGGGACACGTCTACCTGTGCTACACTAATCACAGCGCCTGCAAAGGTTCCCGTCCTGTGGGACACGTCTACCTGTGCTACACTAATCACAGCGCCTGCAAAGGTTCCCGTCCTGTGGGACACGTCTACCTGTGCTACACTACTCACAGCGCCTGCAAAGGTTCCCGTCCTGTGCGACACTTCTACCTGTGCTACACTAATCACAGCGCCTGCAAAGGTTCCCATCCTGTGGGACACGTCTACCTGTGCTACACTAATCACAGCGCCTGCAAAGGTTCCCATCCTGTGGGACACGTCTACCTGTGCTACACTAATCACAGCGCCTGCAAAGGTTCCCGTCCTGTGCAACACTTCTACCTGTGCTACACTAATCACAGTGCCTGCAAAGGTTCCCATCCTGTGGGACACATCTACCTGTGCTACACTAATCACAGCGCCTGCAAAGGTTCCCATCCTGTGGGACACGTCTACCTGTGCTACACTAATCACAGCGCCTGCAAAGGTTCCCGTCCTGTGGGACACGTCTACCTGTGCTATGGGTGCCTGCTATTCACATAGCACACAGCTTGTCCTCAGTTAAACTTTACCTGAGAATTCCCCAGGATTTATTATTATTCCGATTCACCCAGATAAGTGTCTTCCAGGAGATGTTGTCCCTATAAATTAATTGTTACATTGTTTATTTTGTTATTATTTCATTATTACCAGTTATTTTTATAGTGCACACTTATTACACAGCGCTTTATAGAGAATATTTAGCCATTCACGCCAGTGCAGTTTACAATCTATATTCCCTATCACACACTTAAACACTAGAGTTAATGTATCTGAAGCCAATTTACCTACCAGTATGTTTTTGGATTGTAGTTGGAAATCGAGGCTCCCGATAGTAAAGCATGCAAACATGGGGAGAACATACAAACCCCATGCAAACATGGGGAGAACATACAAACCCCACACAGATAGGGCCGTGGTAGGAATTGAACACAAGAGCCCAGTGCTGTGAGGCAGTAAGCTGACTATTGTGCTGCTGTGATTACTATGAACCAAATAAAGGACATATATCCCAGATCATCTAGAACCCTTGTCTGTACTGCTACTAATGCTTTTTAGTTGTGGCTTTGTGAAGTCAGTCACGTTGTGTTGGATTTATAAGGTATAAATTACACATATATGTATATTATTATTATATTTTTCTAAAATAATAAAAATGATACTAATACAACAGTCTTCATTATATGGAGACCTGAAATAGGGGGGGGATACTAATTACACCTGGTTATGGATAAAGATGTAAGAGAATTGTGCAGGGGCTGTACACTGTATACTCACAGCTCCATGTAACACTGATATATGTTCCTGTATTTCCTGGGGTCTTACATAACATTATACAAGTCTGCAAGTGATCTCACCATGCCCTACCCTGACCCCGGCCCGTGTTGTGCTCTAACCATGATACATGTGCTCTTTGTACTGAAGACAAATCACCCTGCTTAATAAAGGGAACATTAAACCCCATGAAGGGTTATCTGACAGCATTCATTAGATGGGTGCAGTGATGGATTGCTGCTGAATCCGTTTTATGTAGCTATTTACCACCCCCTACTGGCAAAGTATATTATTGCACAGCCTCTTTTTCAATTCATATGTTGTATATACAGCCCCTGAGTTACTACTGAAACCAGTTTAATCTAATATTTTATAGTACAATAATACAGTAATATAGGTAATGGACCTATGTTATTAATGTTACAGCTCTACCGTATGTGCACAGAACTGAAGTCTAACATATACATTGTTACTTTCAGAAATGTATCATGTAGCTTAGATAAGGACCATCTATCATATTCCATCTGACTATCTCATCACTGACAGGTTTATTGTTGCTGGAGTACTACCCAAAGTGCCTTATATACTGCTGCCCATCAGTGCCTTATATGCTGCCCATCAGTGCCTTATATGCTGCCCATCAGTGCCTTATATACTGCCCATCAGTGCCTTATATACTGCTGCCCATCAGTGCCTTATACTATACTGCTGCCCATCAGTGCCTTATATACTGCTGCCCATCAGTGCCTTATACTGCTGCCCATCAGTGCCTTATATACTGCTGCCCATCAGTGCCTTATATACTGCTGCCCATCAGTGCCTTATATACTGCTGCCCATCAGTGCCTTATATACTGCTGCCCATCAGTGCCTTATATACTGCTGCCCATCAGTGCCTTATATACTGCTGCCCATCAGTGCCTTATATAGTGCTGCCCATCAGTGCCTTATATAGTGCTGCCCATCAGTGCCTTATATACTGCTGCCCATCAGTGCCTTTTACTGCTGCCCATCAGTGCCTTATATACTGCTGCCCATCAGTGACTTATACCGCTGCCCATCAGTGCCTTATATACTGCTGCCCATCAGTGCCTTATACCGCTGCCCATCAGTGACTTATACCGCTGCCCATCAGTGCCTTATATACTGCTGCCCATCAGTGCCTTATATACTGCTGCCCATCAGTGCCTTTTACTGCTGCCCATCAGTGCCTTATATACTGCTGCCCATCAGTGACTTATACCGCTGCCCATCAGTGCCTTATACCGCTGCCCATCAGTGCCTTATATACCGCTGCCCATCAGTGCCTTATATACCGCTGCCCATCAGTGCCTTATATACCGCTGCCCATCAGTGCCTTATACCGCTGCCCATCAGTGCCTTATATACCGCTGCCCATCAGTGCCTTATATACCGCTGCCCGTCAGTGCCTTATATACCGCTGCCCATCAGTGCCTTATATACCGCTGCCCGTCAGTGCCTTATATACCGCTGCCCATCAGTGCCTTATATACTGCTGCCCATCAGTGCCTTATACTGCTGCCCAAAGTGCCTTATATACCGCTGCCCATCAGTGCCTTATATACCGCTGCCCATCAGTGCCTTATATACCGCTTCCCATCAGTGCCTTATATACCGCTGCCCATCAGTGCATTATATACCGCTGCCCATCAGTGCCTTATACCGCTGCCCATCAGTGCCTTATATACTGCTGCCCATCAGTGCCTTATATACCGCTGCCCAAAGTGCTTTATATACCGCTGCCCATCAGTGCCTTATATACCGCTGCCCATCAGTGCCTTATACCGCTGCCCATCAGTGCCTTATATACCGCTGCCCATCAGTGCCTTATACCGCTGCCCATCAGTGCCTTATATACTGCTGCCCATCAGTGCCTTATATACTGCCCATCAGTGCCTTATACTATACTGCTGCCCATCAGTGCCTTATATACCGCTGCCCATCAGTGCCTTATATACTGCTGCCCATCAGTGCCTTATACTGCTGCCCAAAGTGCCTTATATACTGCTGCCCATCAGTGCCTTATATACTACTGCCCATCAGTGCCTTATACTACTGCCCATCAGTGCCTTATATACCGCTGCCCATCAGTGCCTTGTATACTGCCCATCAGTGCCTTATACCTTATAAACCGCTGCCCATCAGTGCCTTATATACTGCCCATCAGTGCCTTATACCGCTGCCCATCAGTGCCTTATATACTGCTGCCCATCAGTGCCTTATACTATACTGCTGCCCATCAGTGCCATATACTACTGCCCATCAGTGCCTTATATACTGCTGCCCATCAGTGCCTTATATACTGCTGCCCATCAGTGCCTTATATACTGCTGCCCATCAGTGCCTTATACTATACTGCTGCCCATCAGTGCCTTATATACTGCTGCCCATCAGTGCCTTATACTTCTGCCCATCAGTGCCTTATACTATACTGCTGCCCATCAGTGCCTTATACTGCTGCCCATCAGTGCCTTATATACTGCTGCCCATCAGTGCCTTATACTATACTGCTGCCCATCAGTGCCTTATACTGCTGCCCATCAGTGCCTTATACTATACTGCTGCCCATCAGTGCCTTATATACTGCTGCCCATCAGTGCCTTATACTTCTGCCCATCAGTGCCTTATACTATACTGCTGCCCATCAGTGCCTTATACTGCTGCCCATCAGTGCCTTATATACTGCTGCCCATCAGTGCCTTATACTATACTGCTGCCCATCAGTGCCTTATACTGCTGCCCATCAGTGCCTTATACTATACTGCTGCCCATCAGTGCCTTATATATACTGCTGCCCATCAGTGACTTACAGTATACTGCTGCCCATCAGTGCCTTATATACTGCTGCCCATCAGTGCCTTATACTGCTGCCCATCAGTGCCTTATATATATACTGCTGCCCATCAGTGCCTTATATACTGCTGCCCATCAGTGCCTTATACTGCTGCCCATCAGCTCAGGGGTTATGCTGTGATTTCCTATGTTCTATATTAGTCTCTCTGCGCCCCCTGCTGGTTGGTTGTTCCATCAGGTGACTGATGTCTGTGCAAGATATGACTTTTACCTTAAATTCACTTATTTATTCCATGTGATGCTGATGGTTTTTCCCAATGACCTATTAGTGATGTTGTTTGATCATCTCTTGAGTTTCACCATTATTTTTGTCTATTTATTTGAATTTACATTTGAGGACCAGACCCATTTCCCCTCTGCGGTTATTGGTGGTTTCTGTACCCACTTGGGAAGAACACCTCTGTTCTGCAGCAAGAATGTATAAGGACACATCTGTATATCACTTACTATAATTGTGTACCTACAGTAACAGAGAGCACTTACTGACTGTCTCTTATCCTGGAGACAGTACACATGGGTCTGATACCAGAAAACCTGTCTCATCTATAGCCACCACCAGTTTATTCCTCCAGCCATATAGTTACAACGTAACAATACTTAAACTAGCGGTTCCCAAGCTGTGTGCCGTGGCACCCTGGGGTGCCTCGGGTCACTTGCAGGGGTGCCTCAGGTTGGTGATCTAGTACCAAATCAAATTATTTAGTGTAATGTAAATATGTGCCCAAACAGAAGCGTAAACCTGTCCCCATCACATAACTGACCCTAAGGATGACAGGTCAGCACCATTTACTTAATCTTTTTTTTTTTTTTCAGAATTTCTCAATAACAAACTTTTGGCTTAGGGGTGCCATGAAAACAATGCTGATACTCTAGGGCGCCGTGATTCAAAATAGTTTGGGAACCACTGGTTTAAACCCTTCTCCCGATACAGTATGCAGCCAGTTGTCACAGTTCGGCCAAAGTGGCACTGCTGCTATTTGTAATTACTATAATCAATCACATGTAAGTAAGTGGCCTGTTGCTTGTGCCAAAGTGTCCTAAACAGTGATCAGTTCCAGACAGACGTCACAAACTTTGTCGTGTGTGCAGCACACTACAGTGTAATGAGCTGAGCGAGGTGCTTTATATACTGGGTGCTGTGTCAGTGTATACACTATCACTACCAGGGAAACGTATTGTGAAGATAATGACATATGATACATATGATATTATCTACTTGCAATGGAGAATTTTACCACTCTGTTCTACGGCGTCCCCTGTCCTCCCTACCTTAATCTTCTCGTTCCCCCATTAATCTCTTGCTGCACTGATCACATTGAAATTACCAGAAAAGTTTATTCTTTTCAGTTAACCCACAATCTTTGATGGAATGACACTTTCCTCTGAAGTACAACCGGGATCAGTGTCCACTTAAATTAGTGACAATAGAAATGCACACGTCCTAACTCTTGGCTACATCAAAACTGGTAAAAAAAAAGAAAGAAAATAAATTGTAATTGGTTTGACAACCAGGACCCAGAGTGACCGGCTTCATGGAGAACAGTAAACTTCATCCTAGAACATGGCCCGGATTAGGTGCCCTTTCCGGGGGCAGAACAATAGACTTGCTCTGTCCTTTGTGGGTTGCGGAGAAGAAAAGATTTGAATTACTTAGAGTGAGATCTCGCCGCTGAAATGACCTTTCCTGAAACCTTTTCTTTACAGGCAACGCCGAAGAAATTATTGATTGTTTTTTATAAACCAGTCGTTAACGCTTTCACTGTTAGGAAGGTAACAGACTTGTCTTTCTAGATCAGGTACCAAGAAAAGGCCACATGCTCACATAGGTTGTACAGATCAGCCTTGTAGGGCTGAATAATATCAGATATCACCAAACCCAAGTAGTTCCTACCTCCCAACTGTCTTGGTTTCTGTAAGACCGTCTCAATTGTAGACTTCAACTGAGGTGTTTATGTGAAAACAAATGAGCTTCTCCCAAAAGTGGGAGTTCGGGTGAGATCAGGAGCAGGGCTTATTTTGCCCCCGATCTGCACGACTGAATGTGGCGGTGTCCTTCAGAGCAGTGATGGGTAACAGGCGCCTCTTCCGTTTTTCTCTGGCGGACTCGGCTCTTTCCCGCTTTATTGGTAGATTTGTTAGTTATGTGTAAGATGCCGGCTGATATGTTATTACTGAAAGGTGTCTCTTTCTTGGATTAAATGTATTGTCTTAAGTTATTAAGTTTAATGGTAATCATGTGGTCCCTTTAAAGGTTAAAGGGCTAGAGGGCCACATAAGGCAGCACCAGACGTGTATCAGGTGGGCTGTAACTGTGATTTAATGGCCAATCTTTGCATGTCTACTTAATGTTAATATGATTATTCTCACTGACAGGGTTAGGTGTTTGGTTGGGGCGTCTCCCTTGATAATTATGATGGGGATTTTGCTGTGGGTGTGGTGGCCAAGCAGGGAAAACACGGGAAGCAGGTACTCCGGAGATATCCTCACGCTGTATCCTGTCGGAGATGCCCTCACGCTGTCTCTTGTGGGATATGCCCTCACGCTGTCTCCTGTCGGAGATGCCCTCATGCTGTCTCCTGATGGAGATGCCCTCGCGCTGTCTCCTGTCGGAGATGCCCTCACGCTGTCTCCTGTCGGAGATGCCCTCACGCTGTCGGAGATGCCCTTGCGCTGTCTCCTGTCGGTGATGCCCTCACGCTGTCTCCTGTCGGTGATGCCCTCACGCTGTCTCCTGATGGAGATGCCCTCATGCTGTCTCCTGTCGGAGATGCCCTAACGCTGTCTCCTGTCGGAGATGCCCTCGCGCTGTCTCCTGTCGGTGATGCCCTCACGCTGTCTCCTGTCGGAGATGCCCTCACGCTGTCTCCTGTCGGTGATGCCCTCACGCTGTCTCCTGTCGGAGATGCCCTCACGCTGCCTCCTGTCGGAGATGCCCTCACGCTGTCTCCTGTCGGAGATGCCCTCACGCTGTCTCCTGTCGGAGATAACCTCACGCTGTCTCCTGTCGGTGATGCCCTCGCGCTGTCTCCTGTCGGAGATGCCCTCGCACTGTCTCCTGTCGGTGATGCCCTCGCGCTGTCTCCTGTCGGTGATGCCCTCGCGCTGTCTCCTGTCGGTGATGCCCTCGCGCTGTCTCCTGTCGGAGATGCCCTCGCGCTGTCTCCTGTCGGAGATGCCCTCGCGCTGTCTCCTGTCGGAGATGCCCTCGCGCTGTCTCCTGTCTGAGATGCCCTCGCGCTGTCTCCTGTCGGAGATGCCCTCTCGCTGTCTCCTGTCGGAGATGCCCTCGCGCTGTCTCCTGTCTGAGATGCCCTCGCGCTGTCTCCTGTCTGAGATGCCCTCGCGCTGTCTCCTGATGGAGATGCCCTCACGCTGTCTCCTGTCGGAGATGCCCTCGCGCTGTCTCCTGATGGAGATGCCCTCACGCTGTCTCCTGTCGGAGATGACCTCACGCTGTCTCAGTGCCAGGACGCATTCTCAGGAGTATTGGCTCAGCTGACAGAACAGCTTACTCTGCTGTGGGTATGGGCACCAGGTTCTCCAGATGGAATCTCACCGAGTCCCAGAGTATTTAAGTGTAGTGCGGACTGCAGTGAGAGCGGTCCGCGCTACAGAGTAACAAACACACCGCCGCCAAAAGCGGTGGTGTGTTTGTTATAGCAGCCAATGAGAGTCAGACAGACTCTCATTGGCTGCTGTGTCCATGGAGGGATCCGGGCTGGAGCTCACTCATGAGCTTCGTCTTCCGGCTCCCGCAGTGGGTGATGGGAGAGACGTCATGACGTCTCTCCCATAGTGCAGAGCGGGAGGACAGAGGAGCTGACGGCGGCGGGCGCAGGCGCGGAGATTCAGGTAAGTGTGTTTTGGGGTTTTTTTGTGTGTGTGTTTGTCTTATATATGTAAGGAGGGCCACTACTCGGGGCACTACTGGGGGCACTGTATATGGGGCACTACTGGGGGCACTGTACAAGGGGCACTGCATAGGGAGGACCACTACTGGGGCACTGCATAGGGGGACCACTAGTGGGACACTGCATAGGGGGGACTACTACTGGGGGGCACTGTATATGGGGCACTGTATATGGGGCACTACTGGGGGCACTGTGTAAGGGGCACTGCATAGGGAGGACCACTACTGGGATATTGCATAGGGGGGACCACTATAGGGGGCACTGCATAAGGGGACCGCTACAGGGGGCACTGCATAGGGGGGCCCAAAGCATATTCTTGCACCCGGACCCACCACTCTCTAGTTCTGCCACTGGATTGGATCATTATAGCAAATACCCCTCAGCAGTGTCGGAACTACCATTAGTTGGGGCATTACTGTGCATGTGCTGGACCTGCACACGCTAAGAAGGGGCGGCTTAGTCTGGTTTTTAGTGCATATTGGGGTTCATGAGGCTAGAGTGACATCATAGGGTCCTTAGCCACATTTAGCTGTGGGGGTCCATTGATGCACTGCACCGGCCCTGCCAGTACTCAGACTGGTGCGTTTAGGGCCTATCCAACCATTAAAGTCATTACTGGCGACGATCAGGTCCCGCGCTGTCATCTCCAGGCTGTACACCCGCCAGTCATCTCCCTGCCAGCCATGTCTAGTTCTGTGCATCCTGAATTAGAAATAAACTGATAGATCCCGAGCAGGGGAAGACGGGAATATCTTAGACATACAACACATGCTTTGGCATAAATCACGCATGTAAATAGTGTAGCTATTCTTGTATATTTCTGTATTTAGTTGCAATCCCCTTTACACATTGTATACTGTGCAGGTTACAGTCAGTCCCAGCTGATCTACAGCAATACATTTGTAAATAATATAATGCCAGCCTCCGATAAAGACTGTATGTTACTGTGATACACTGGTGTATATTTACGAATATAGGATAAAATAGGGATAATTTGCACTCTCAGTTCATTAAATTGCAGGTTACACCCGCCAGACATTTATGTCTCTCTTATCTCCTCTGATGGATATAAAATTACTACTTCTACATACGGTAAACCGGCCCCTGACTTGTTTACTGATCATTGATTTTCCAAAGTCTGATTAAGGGATTGTCATTGAAATGAGCCTGTGACTGCTGCAATCAGCCTGTGGTGAAGAGCTCTTGTGCTGGGTCCTCGCTGGCGGTGGCGCAAAGTATTGGGCGCTGACAGTCTGGCAAATTTCACCCCATTCTAATCAACACATCTATGGCCGCCCAGTAAATATATGTTAATAATATTCCCTCCTGGCTCATGACAATGTACACATTCTGTGTAATGGAGACGATTCTCAGAGCTGCTCACTTTACACTCTGCAGATGAAAGAGCTGATTACTACATTATTCCCCGAGCTGCCCACTTAGCATTGAAAAGCTCACCCCATGAATTGCCGGTGACCCTGCCCCCCTCCTAGTCTAGCGGCTGTTATTATAACACCATAAGTCACAGTCTGTACATGTTATTCCTAAATTAATTATCCAGTCTGCTTAACAAATCTGGAAATAAACCTTAACGGAACAAGTTGTCCGCCTTCAGACTATTGCAGTGTATTGATTTGTCCAAGTCTTCCTGCAGCTCTTAGTAAATATACTGCTGCTGTTTCTCTGGTCTTCTTCTGTGTCTTGTGCCAAAGACTTTATATCATCTAGGGAGAGTTGTTTATTTCCATTGTCTAGAAATAGGACGCAAAACTGCTCTGTGCATACAAATGCATTTCAGTGCACAGAGGCTGACCTGTATCATATCGAAAAGCAGCAACCAGAAACGACTGTATTGTGCCCTGATTATATAATGCTTTGGTGAAAAGCACAGATGGAAACCTATAAGCAGATATTAAAGATCACAAAATTAAAGTGAATTTAAGGTGATAATTCCTTTAACAGCAGAAATGAAAGGAGCAGTCTCTCCTTTACTATCTTTATAGGACTCGGTAGAGGTTCCTAGCTAACCTTTGAAGTCCTAGAAAGTTATTAGAAAGATTAAATCTGGTAAATAATTTCACATCGAGGCACCATTGTCTCCAGCCAGCCTGAGTTATACACACCAATATTATAGGGGTCTATGCACTAAGCCTAGGAGAGACCATTCAGCTCCGAACTGTCACTTTTCAGGCTGTGTTTTAAAAATGACAGTTAGGAGCAGATTGGCTGGTTCTTTATCTCTCTCGACCGCTCAGTACATAGACCCTGAGGTTGTTAGAGGTCCTTTCCCTGGGTCTAGCTGTGTGACTGAGGGGTCTATTCAGCAAAAGAGACGATGTTGCCCAGAATATTATCGGGCAACATCGTTACAAGTTTTTATCAATTATGATAAAATATGTAAGCTATACAGCAATATTTTGTGCAGGGACAGTGGTTGCGGTAATACGCTGTCCCCGCGATGTCACAGAAGGGATTGTTATTGGGATTCCGAAAACAATCCCTTCTGTTACTACTACTGCGCATGCTCAGTTATACGCTTGGGAACAGTGTCCGGGCCTCATTCAGAGGCGGTCGGAGGATGCAAGCGGTCGCTCAGAAACTGGGCGGCCGCTTGCATCCTGACCGCCCGACTCTGTTGCGGTCGTTAGGATGTGGGTTAACACCCACAGCTCTAACGACCGCCTTGGGTGTTGGTCGCGATGGTCAGAGACCATCGCGACCATCGGGGCTTACGACGAGACCCTAGAGTAGGGTCTCCCTTGTCGTAACCCCCGGAGAGCTTCTGGCTCTGTCTGAGAGAATTATTTAGGGTCACAGTAGTTGCCATGCTGTAAGATCGTCATAACCAGGATTGCAGTTATTACGAGTAGGGAGGGCGAATGTGTACCTACTACCAAGAGCAATGGCTACCTGGGATCATAGGTAATGAATGATGCATGGCTCCATCCCAGTGTGATAAGGGCGGACAGGCTCCCCACTGACAACATGGGCTATCCCCCCATGCTGCTGTGTGTTAGAAGATGCACATCGGTGAGCATACACGTTCTCCCCAGGCGTGGTGGTGGCTACAGCTGCTTGTTGGTATCTGTTTCTTATTCCATCTCTTTTATTCCCAAACAATCAGGATATTCTGTGTGGTGCAGTTGAGCTTGTGCTGCCCCCTAGTGACTGATACCAGACCTGCCGGCTTTCACATTTGTAATATGAGATCTTCCAAAGTCTACGGGGCAAATTTACTAAAGTGAGAGATTTTAGAAATGAGTTTTAGAAGAGATGTTGCCCATAGCAACCAATCAGATTCTTCTTAACATTTAACTAGCACCTCCTAGAAGATAATAAAGATAATAGCTACAATCTGATTGGTTGCTATGGGCAACATCTCTTCTAAAACTCACTTCTAAAAATTCTCACTTTAGTAAATGTACCCCCTACATCTCATTATTCATGTTCACTTTTATCATAGAACTAATCAGCCACAGATGCAGGTGGTCAGTGACCGGGGGTCCAGACAAGGGGTTATGGATTTCCTATCACGATATTGCCTGGGGGACATTTTTGTTTATTTATTGCTAATTAAGCTGTAAAAATACTGGTGAGTAAATGAAGACGCAGCACATTGTATCTTCATAAACAGAGGCTGCCGCCGAGTCGCAGCTAATTAGAAGATGTGCTCTGCGTGAATTGATTAATAGTCAGCCATCTGCTCTCCCCGGGCCTGCTGGTCACTGTGCACACTAATACCTATGGCTCGCATAGATGGGCCCATATAGGAAAGCTGCGTTATATGGCACACCGTACTTACACAGCTTCCCCATACAGTATTCCTCCTCCTCGCTGCGCTCTTTATCTGTACATTTATAATGACATTATGTAAGGCAGACATGGACCTGCCATCAGGGAGGTACTATACAGTATATTTTATTTTATTAGAAATTAATGAAATGTTTCTTCTAACCCGCAGCCCCCTTCCCATTGCTACCCCCTAATCTCTAGTATCTAACCCGCAGCCCCCTTCCCATTGCTACCCCCTCATCTCTAGTATCTAACCTGCAGCCCACTTCCCATTGCTACCCCCTCATCTCTAGTATCTAACCTGCAGCCCCCTTCACATTGCTACCCCCTCATCTCTAGTATCTAACCTGCATCCCCCTTCCCATTGCTACCCCCTCATCTCTAGTATCTAACCTGCAGCCCCCTTCCCATTGCTACCCCCTCATCTCTAGTATCTAACCTGCAGCCCCCTTCCCATTGCTACCCCCTCATCTCTAGTATCTAACCTGCAGCCCCCTTCCCATTGCTACGCCCTCATCTCTAGTATCTAACCTGCAGCCCCCTTCCCATTGCTACCCCCTCATCTCTAGTATCTAACCTGCAGCCCCCTACCCATTGCTACCCCCTCATCTCTAGTATCTAACCTGCAGCCCCCTTCCCATTGCTACCCCCTCATCTCTAGTATCTAACCTGCAGCCCCGTTCCCATTGCTAACCCCCTCATCTCTAGTATCTAACCTGCAGCCCCCTTCCCATTGCTACCCCCCTCATCTCTAGTATCTAACCTGCAGCCCCTTTCCCCTTTCTCACACTGTATCCTGTCGGAGATGCCCTCACGCTGTCTCTTGTTGGATATGCCCTCACTCTGTCTCCTGCCGGAGATGCCCTCACGCTGTCTCCTGTCGGAGATGCCCTCACGCTGTCTCCTGTCGGTGATGCCCTCACGCTGTCTCCTGTCGGTGATGCCCTCACGCTGTCTCCTGTCGGAGATGCCCTCACGCTGTCTCCTGTCGGTGATGCCCTCACGCTGTCTCCTGTCGGAGATGCCCTCACGCTGTCTCCTGTCGGAGATGCCCTCACGCTGTCTCCTGTCGGAGATGCCCTCACGCTCTCTCTTGTCGGATATGCCCTCACGCTGTCTCCTGTCGGAGATGCCCTCACGCTGTCTCCTGTCGGAGATGCCCTCACGCTGTCTCCTGTCGGAGATGCCCTCACGCTGTCTCCTGTCGGTGATGCCCTCACGCTGTCTCCTGTCGGTGATGCCCTCACGCTGTCTCCTGTCGGAGATGCCCTCACGCTGTCTCAGTGCCAGGACGCATTCTCAGGAGTATTGGCTCAGCTGACAGAACAGCTTCCTCTGCTGTGGGTATGGGCACCAGGTTCTCCAGATGGAATCTCACCGAGTCCCAGAGTATTTAAGTGTAGTGCGGACTGCAGTGAGAGCGGTCCGCGCTACAGAGTAACAAACACACCGCCGCCAGCAGTGGCTGCGTGTTTGTTATAGCAGCCAATGAGAGTCAGACAGACTCTCATTGGCTGCTGTGTCCATGGAGGGATCCGGGCTGGAGCTCACTCATGAGCTTCGCCTTCCGGCTCCCGCAGTGGGTGATGGGAGAGACGTCATGACGTCTCTCCCATAGTGCAGAGCGGGAGGACAGAGGAGCTGACGGCCCCCTCATCTCTAGTATCTAACCTGCAGCCCCCTTCCCACTGCTACGCCCTCATCTCTAGTATCTAACCTGCAGCCCCCTTCCCATTGCTACCCCCTCATCTCTAGTATCTAACCTGCAGCCCCCTACCCATTGCTACCCCCTCATCTCTAGTATCTAACCTGCAGCCCCCTTCCCATTGCTACCCCCTCATCTCTAGTATCTAACCTGCAGCCCCGTTCCCATTGCTAACCCCCTCATCTCTAGTATCTAACCTGCAGCCCCCTTCCCATTGCTACCCCCCTCATCTCTAGTATCTAACCTGCAGCCCCTTTCCCATTGCTACCCCCCTCATCTCTAGTATCTAACCTGCAGCCCCCTTCCCATTGCTACCCCCCTCATCTCTAGTATCTAACCTGCAGCCCCCTTCCCATTGCTACCTCCTCATCTCTAGTATCTAACCTGCAGCCCCCTTCCCATTGCTACCCCCTCATCTCTAGTATCTAACCTGCAGCCCCCTTCCCATTGCTACCTCCTCATCTCTAGTATCTAACCTGCAGCCCCCTTCCCATTGCTACCCCCTCATCTCTAGTATCTAACCTGCAGCCCCCTTCTCATTGCTACCCTCTCCTCTCTAGTATCTAACCTGCAGCCCCCTTCCCATTGCCACCCCCTCATTTCTAGTATCTAACCTGCAGCCCCCTTCCCATTGCTACCCCCTCATCTCTAGTATCTAACCTGCAGCCCCCTTCCCATTGCTACCCCCCTCATCTCTAGTATCCAACCTGCAGCCCCCTTCCCATTGCTACCCCCTCATCTCTAGTATCTAACCTGCAGCCCCCTTCCCATTGCTACCTCCTCATCTCTAGTATCTAACCTGCAGCCCCCTTCCCATTGCTACCTCCTCATCTCTAGTATCTAACCTGCAGCCCACTTCCCATTGCTACCTCCTCATCTCTAGTATCTAACCTGCAGCCCCCTTCCCATTGCTACCCCCTCATCTCTAGTATCTAACCTGCAGCCCCGTTCCCATTGCTAACCCCCTCATCTCTAGTATCTAACCTGCAGCCCCCTTCCCATTGCTACCCCTCTCATCTCTAGTATCTAACCTGCAGCCCCATTCCCATTGCTACCCCCCTCATCTCTTATATCTAACCTGCAGCCCCCTTCCCATTGCTACCTCCTCATCTCTAGTATCTAACCTGCAGCCCCCTTCCCATTGCTACCCCCTCATCTCTAGTATCTAACCTGCAGCCCCCTTCCCATTGCTACCTCCTCATCTCTAGTATCTAACCTGCAGCCTCCTTCCCATTGCTACCCCCTCATCTCTAGTATCTAACCTGCAGCCCCCTTCCCATTGCTACCCCCTCATCTCTAGTATCTAACCTGCAGCCCCCTTCCCATTGCCACCCCCTAATTTCTAGTATCTAACCTGCAGCCCCCTTCCCATTGCTACCCCCTCATCTCTAGTATCTAACCTGCAGCCCCCTTCCCATTGCTACCCCCCTCATCTCTAGTATCTAACCTGCAGCCCCCTTCCCATTGCTACCCCCTCATCTCTAGTATCTAACCTGCAGCCCCCTTCCCATTGCTACCCCCTCATCTCTAGTATCTAACCTGCAGCCCCATTCCCATTGCTACCCCCCTCATCTCTTGTAT
The DNA here is from genome assembly GCA_031769625.1 of Taudactylus pleione. NCBI lineage: Eukaryota > Metazoa > Chordata > Amphibia > Anura > Myobatrachidae > Taudactylus > Taudactylus pleione. Next base: position 5,619,590 of record JAUIMM010000277.1, on the reverse strand, counting down.
CTAACCTGCAGCCCCCTTCCCATTGCTACCTCCTCATCTCTAGTATCTAACCTGCAGCCCCCTTCCCATTGCTACCCCCTCATCTCTAGTATCTAACCTGCAGCCCCCTTCCCATTGCTACCTCCTCATCTCTAGTATCTAACCTGCAGCCCCCTTCCCATTGCTACCCCCTCATCTCTAGTATCTAACCTGCAGCCCCCTTCCCATTGCTACCCCCTCATCTCTAGTATCTAACCTGCAGCCCCCTTCCCATTGCCACCCCCTCATTTCTAGTATCTAACCTGCAGCCCCCTTCCCATTGCTACCCCCTCAACTCTAGTATCTAACCTGCAGCCCCCTTCCCATTGCTACCCCCCTCATCTCTAGTATCTAACCTGCAGCCCCCTTCCCATTGCTACCCCCTCATCTCTAGTATCTAACCTGCAGCCCCCTTCCCATTGCTGCCCCCTCATCTCTAGTATCTAACCTGCAGCCCCATTCCCATTGCTACCTCCTCATCTCTAGTATCTAACCTGCAGCCCCCTTCCCATTGCTACCCCCTCATCTCTAGTATCTAACCTGCAGCCCCCTTCCCATTGCTACCTCCTCATCTCTAGTATCTAACCTGCAGCCCCTTCCCATTGCTACCCCCTCATCTCTAGTATCTAACCTGCAGCCCCCTTCCCATTGCTACCTCCTCATCTCTAGTATCTAACCTGCAGCCCCCATCCCATTGCTACCCCCTCATCTCTAGTATCTAACCTGCAGCCCCCTTCCCATTGCTACCCCTCCCCTTCCTTCCTTAATTCTGTTTTCTAACAAAAACAATTTCAAAACCGTCCCAAAAATTAAATTTAAAATCATTTGAATTCAAAGTTATATCCCTTCCCAGTATGAGAGTTACGGATAATCGGGGTGATATACTACAGCTCTGGTCACTAAGAAGTCAACGGGAAATATAAAAATGATTAAACCTTTACTGTCACTCAGGCAAAGGATATTGGGACAATTTATTAAAGGGATTAAGGGCCTGATTCAGACCCGCTCGCGAGCGGGTCAATGTTTGGCCACTGCGCATGCACACGCCAGAGCCGGCTCCGACGTGCGCATGCGCGAGACCCGGCAAGCAACGGGCTCTCCGTCGCTACGGGTCTCGCACCAAAGCGGGGCAGCCGTCGATTTTGATTGACAGCTTGCCCCGTTTTGGAGGCGGGCAGGAGGGTGGCTGGCCAAAAGGAGGCATTCCCGAAGGAATGCCTGCCATTTGGGGGTGGCCCCACTGACATCACTCGTGATGTCAGTGGGGCCACCCCCAAATGGCAGGCGTTCCTTCGGGAATGCCTCCTTTTGGCCAGCCACCCCCCCTGCCTAATAGAGCCGAAAGCTCACTGGGGCTTGCGGGAACGAGACCCTACCACCAGGGTTCCGTCGCAAGCCCTGATGGTCGCGATGGTCACCATCACCTGGCCACTCGCAATAGCTGTGGGTGGTCACCCACAGGTAAGCGAGCGGCCAGGAAGCCGCACAAAAAAAAAAAAACCTCTCTGATTCAGAGCGAGCGCTCTTTCAGAGCGTCCGGCTCTGAATCAGGCCCTAAGAAAGCTGTTTTCACTGACTAGGAGTACTTTTTTTTATCGTACCTCCTTTTGCATGAAAGGGTTACTGTAGATGATACATCTGATAATATTTTTATGGTATATTTCTGCAATAAGTGATATATTGTTTGCAATTTTCTCATTCAAACATCTGTTAATACTGCTTTTTGCAGTGAAAACAGCTTAGTTAACGGGGCAATTTATTATTAAAGTCACCCAGCGCTTACGATAACAGGCTATAACGGCTGTGCGCAGCCATCGTGCCATGCATGTGTATACTTGCGGCTTCTGGAGAAGAATCTGTCGCCTGTAACTTCAGAACTTGATCACTTGCGAATAATGGGCACTGTGGTATCCTGCATTACTTATACCCCTTTTACACCAGAGCTAAAACCCGGGTTATTGCAGGGTTACCCCGGGTAGCTCCTTTGTGTAAAGGGGACAGAGTTGGATTTCCGGGTCGAGTGACTGGCAATCCAACCCAGGTAACTAGCAGGGTTTAACACGGGAATGACACATGAAACCCTGCAGTGTAAACGGCGCGATCCGGGTCACTGTGACCTGGATCACGCACATGCCGGCCGATTGGCCGGCTTCAGTGGCGCTTCGAGATTACGTCATCTCCAAGCGTCCACTTCAACGCCGGTAAAGCCGGGTCTATGCAGACCCGGCTCTGGTGTGAACGGTGCCGGCTCGGGAAAAGCCTGGGTCGGCGCCGGCTAAATTCCGGGTCTGATCCGGATTGGAACCCTTTTCCAACCTCCGGGTCAGACCCGGAATATAGGTGTAAATGCGGTATTAGCCAATCATAAGAGATGTCTTTGGTATTTACTGCGCTAAGCCGTTGGTAAATTGCGGGGATACTTAAATTACTGCTGTTTCCGTACAAGTTAAGGGGCCGATAAGCTTGATAAATAGCCCCCCCCCACAGACCAATAAAGCCCAAACTTTAAATTTTGAAACATGAAGGTAAGGCATAAGCACGCCGTTCAGTGTTACCCTGACTGCAGCACTGGTATAAAGTATTATCTTCCCCATTGCTTTGCATTACAGACATTAATGGACCTGCTTTTATGTATGCAGTTCCCATTGGAGTGAGAACATCCAGGACAGATGGGGGTTGTGACTCACTAGACCGAGGTCTGTAATTGGATGGCAGAATGTGGGTGTACCTGCAGCGAGTGGTACTTATGGTGAATGGGGAGGCCTGATGTTCCAATATTAGTGAGTCTCCCACATATAGGACCTCATTCAGAGGCGGTCGTTAGATGCAAGCGGTCGCTCTGAATCAGTTCGGCCGCTTGCATCCTGAACGGCCGCCTCCTTGTCGATCGTTAAGCTGTGGGTTACCGCCCACAGCATAACGACCGACCAGGTTGATGGTCGCGATGGTGATCACCATCGCGACCATCGGGGCTTACGACCAGACCCTAAGGTTGGGTCTGGGCACTCGTAAGCCCCAGGGAGCTTTCTGCTCTGATGGAGCATGAAGCTCCCCACTGACATCACTGATGATGTCAGTGTGGCCGCCCACAAAATGGTAGGTGTTCGTAAAGGAACTCCTCCGTTTTGGAAACCACCCCCCCGGCCCGCCTACCAAACGGGGGCAGCTGTCGATCAACATCGACAGCCGCCCCTTTGGTAGCGAGCTCCGGAACGACAGAGTTTCTCTGTCGCTCCGGGGCTTGCGCACGCGCAGTGCGGCCGCTGCGCGTGTGCGCAGGCCTAACCATCGAGTCGGTTACGAGCACATCGGCGCTCGCGACCGACTCTGAATAAGTTCCATAGTACTTAGCAATGCAGCTTGGTCTGGTGCTGTGCCTATGCTGAACGTTCAGTCGTTCAGTGTAGGCACATCAACCATCCCCTAACATGCTCAATCTGGCGATATCGTCTGGTTGACTAGCATGTTCGGGCGATGATTGATGTCGGAAACGACCAGCCAGAGTGCGCATCGCTGGTCGTTTCCGACATTTACATCCCCCGATGTGTGCCCTATTAAAAAACGATTGCCCAATTACGATGTCATACTCGTGCAATCGCTCTATGTTATCGGATAGTGGATACGCGGCATAAGATGGCTGTGCCCCTCTGTTGAGCCTCAGTGTGTATTTCAAACTGATATACGCTGGGTAATTAATGTTCCGTAATTAGACAAAGTTATTGCAGCAAGATACTTTGAGCCTGGGATACCAATATATGACCCAGATGTAAAGGTCAATATGCATAATATCGACCTTTACATCTATGAATGGAATTGTACCGGTAATCAGAAGATGTAGCTGGTCCTGCAGCTGCTGCTCTATCCACTTGTGAATGGTAACGCGCTTCGCTGCTCCTGTTTCAAACCCAACAATCGGGTACACAAACCTATAACCGTTCACTATAGGGAAGGAGCTACAAGAGCGCTATCTGCCTATGATAACAAAGTTTGTCAGAAGTTCTGTGAAAGGCAATTGCCAAAATAACTTTCACCCAGGGGAGAACGTGAGCTCAGCGGTGCAGGCCTTCTTTTTTTTTTTTTTTTGCATTAATTTTTATTTGATGTATGTAATGTTGGAATATAGCAACAGCTAGACAGCTAGAGTAATATTTTGGAAGCTATGCTGGAGTTACAGTAGGTGGCGCTGTGTCACAGATTATCACTGTGTGGTCCCTCTGTTGTGAACATAAAGGTGCCTGATTCAGGGATGCACGTTATTCGGATGTTCACGCAGCTGAGCGATTATCGGCCATCTGCTTCTGAGTCGCACTGCACACGCGTCAAGGCACATTACCGTAGTCGCTCACTGTGACTTGTCATGCTCAAAGTGATTGACAGTTAGGAGCCGTTTGGGGGAGTGGACGGGGAGTGGCGGCAAAAATAGCCGTTTTCGGGGCGTATCATAGATGGCATCTGCTATTCAAATCCCAGATAAAGTGGCACTGACGTCTCAGTTCAGGCAACCATTCTGCGCAACTATAGGGCTACTCAGGTGGGCGATAATTTATTTATTACCAGTTATTTATATAGCGCACACAAATTCCGCAGCGCTTTACAGAGAATATCTGACCATTCACATCAGTCCCTGCCCCAGTGGAGCTTACACTCTATATTCCCTACCACATGCTCACACATAGACATTAGGGATAATTTTGTTAACCTACCAGTATATTAGTGTTCCCTCTAGCTCCGGCGGCAGGCAGGGCGCCGGAGCTAGAGAGGGCAATCTTGTGCGCTCGCCGAAGGGGGCGTGGTTATGAAAAGGGGGCGTGTCTATAAGACGCGTCCCCTTTTCGTCGTACTTGGGGGCCTGCCCGGCGCTTACGGACATGCCGGGCAGCCCCCAACCCAAGCGCTGCAGAAAGGGAGAATAGATGCCGGGCGCATGCGCCCGGTGTCTATTCTCCGGCGGTAACTGGGTCACCGCATGTTTGTCCACCCGCGGGACACTGCGTCCCGCGGGTGAGAACGGCTCCCGCAGGCTGTTAGGGCAGGGCAGGGCGCCGTGCCCCGCTAAAACAACCTAGCGGGAACGCTAGTATATTAACCTACCAGTATATTTTTGGAGTGTGGGAGGAAACCGGAGCACCCAGAGGAAACCCACACAAGCACAGGGAGAATATACAAACAGGGGCGTATCTACCCATTGGCCAGGATGGCACTCGCCAGGGGCTCCGGCCAAATGGGGGTGCCATCCGGTAGTGCCACCAGCAGCCAATGGGTGGACTACCCCAGGGGCTGTGACCACCCACAGCTATTGCGAGCGGCCATGATGATGGTCGCGATGGTCAAGACCATCGCGACTATCGGGCTTGCGACGAGACCCTTGTGGTAGGGTCTCGAGGCCGCAAGCCCCAGAGAGATTTCGGCTCTAACAGAGCCGGAACCTCTCCACTGACATCACTTGTGATGTCAGTGGGGCCGCCCCCAAACGGTAGGCGTTCACATGTGAACGCCTCAGTTTGGGCAGCCACCCCCCGGCCCGCCCACCAAAGGGGGCGAGCTGTCACTCAACATCGACAGCTCGCCCCCTTTAGTGCGAGACCCGGAGCGACGGATTGCCCGTCGCTAGCTGGGTCTCGCGCATGCGCACGACGGAGCCGGCTCCGTCATGCACATGCGCTGTGGGCCACCATCAACCCGGTTGCAAGCACTCAGCCCAGAGTACACATGGCCTTTCTACTACGTTTTATTCTGGTCATTCACTGGTTCATAATCCTTAAAGACTGGGACGTAGACGCAGACTTAAAACATTGGGACACGGCATGCGCCTGGGAATCAGTGCCAGACCCTTTAGCTAGTATGCTGTTCTCCGAAGTCGCCTGAGACAGCAGCCGGGGTGTTCTCCATGCTGGGACACGAACATATAGAAAGCATAAAGACAAATCAATAATACATGTGAAAGAAGTACATAGCAATTATCTTACAGCGTTAGGGCTGTATATATAATTGGTGGCAGAGTGCTCTATATAGCTGCATCTATCAGTGATGCAAAATACAGCTTTCTGCTCTAAGGGCCTCATTTATCAACGAGTTTTATCATGCGCAACTAGTTTTAAAACTCATTGCGTATGATAAATGTTGCTCCAGCCAATCAGCACCCAACTGTCATTTTTCAAACAGATGACAGTTGGGAGCTGATTGGCTGGAGCACCATTTATCATATGCAGCGAGTTTCAAAACTAGTTGCGCATGATAAAACTCGTTGATAAATGAACCCCTAAATCTGCATACACACGTATCGATTTTGTTAATGAACGATTTTCGTTAACGATTTTCGTTCAGTTTTTCCTTTGAAAGAGTGAACGATTTTTTTTAACTGTAAATGAACGATTTTTTCAACGGTGAATGAAAAATGTCCCTTCCCTTAATGAAAATCGTTCAGTTGGTCAGTCAGAACGAACTACAAACGGGAACGCGCATGAACGATAATCGTTCATCGTTATAACTCAGAAACTGAACGATTTTTTCAACGATTGAACGATAACGGCGTCGTTATAGTTCAATCGTTCAAAAAATCGTTACGTTTGTATGCACCTTAAGAGGTGGTTTTCTCTGCCCCTCACCGGCAGCCTAACTCTACCAGCAAGCAGTTCAGGCAATATGTACAGCCATCATGAACACATAACCCAGGAGAGGCCCCTACATGACCTCTCCAGTTTTGCAGTTCCACCATAAAAGGGTATAGAGTAATGTTATCTGAAGATTGCCTTCTGACGCTTGATAAATAGGGCAAACACTGCCGTCCCCATAGCAGGGTGCATTGCTCATGAAAGTATCCTCCGACCACGGAGCCCATCCGTCTCCTTGTACCAGTCCCATGACAGACAGATAGCGCTATTTCATAGTCCCTGGTTATCTGGGGATGGAAGGAAATGCTGCATTTACTTTTCACATTTCCTCAGATGGAAAAATGATTGTGGTTTTATTAATATTGGCAGGATATGCCAGCTGTATATAGCGATTAGCATATCCTATTTAGTAGAGGATTCTGACATCTGCATGCACAATCACAGCGGCAGCGGATGCTGGGGGTTCCCTGTGATGTTGCCTTTCAGTCTTTATCAGCCCTAAATCAAAATATTTAATATTCTGCATTTGGTTTCCGCTAGGTTAGCACCAGGGCCGTAGCTAGGGTCGTGCGGCCAGTGCCATCGCACAGGGCACCGCAGGGCAGGGGGCGCTGTTTGGGCCTGTCAATTTTACTTTTTATTATCCTTCTCACTTGTAGCTTCCTCTTATTTCATCCCCAGCATCTCCTGGCCTCCCCTATCTCTTCCCTGGCCCTTCCCCATGAGGCCATGGCCATCTCTCAGGTGCACTATATTATGTCCCTATTTATCCCCGGCATCTCCTGGCCTCCCCTATCTCTTCCCTGGCCCTTCCCCATGAGGCCGTGGCCCTCTCTCAGGTGCACTATATTATGTCCCTATTTATCCCCAGCATCTCCTGGCCTCCCCTATCTCTTCCCTGGCCCTTCCCCATGAGGCCGTGGCCCTCTCTCAGGTGCACTATATTATGTCCCTATTTATCCCCAGCATCTCCTGGCCTTCCCTATCTCTTCCCTGGCCCTTCCCCATGAGGCCGTGGCCCTCTCTCAGGTGCACTATATTATGTCCCTATTTATCCCCAGCATCTCCTGGCCTTCCCTATCTCTTCCCTGGCCCTTCCCCATGAGGCCGTGGCCCTCTCTCAGGTGCACTATATTATGTCCCTATTTAGCCCCAGCATCTCCTGGCCTTCCCTATCTCTTCCCTGGCCCTTCCCCATGAGGCCATGGCCCTCTCTCAGGTGCACTATATTATGTCCCTATTTATCCCCAGCATCTCCTGGCCTCTCCTATCTCTTCCCCGGCCCTTCCCCATGAGGCCATGGCCCTCTCTCAGGTGCACTATATTATGTCCCTATTTATCCCCAGCATCTCCTGCCCTCTCCTATCTCTTCCCCGGCCCTTCCCCATGAGGCCATGGCCCTCTCTCAGGTGCACTATATTATGTCCCTATTTATCCCCAGCATCTCCTGCCCTCCCCTATCTCTTCCCTGGCCCTTCCCCATGAGGCCATGGCCCTCTCTCAGGTGCACTATATTATGTCCCTATTTATCCCCAGCATCTCCTGGCCTCCCCTATCTCTTCCCTGGTCCTTCCCCATGAAGCCATGGCCCTCTCTCAGGTGCACTATATTATGTCCCTATTTAGCCCCAGCATCTCCTGGCCCCTATCTCTTCCCTGGCCCTTCCCCATGAAGCCATGGCCCTCTCTCAGGTGCACTATATTATGTCCCTATTTATCCCCAGCATCTCCTGGCTTCCCCTATCTCTTCCCTGGCCCTTCCCTATGAGGCCATTCCCCCTTTTTTGGGTGCATTATGTCCCTTTGAAAAATTAGGGGGCGCCAATGCTCTTTCTGGCACAGGGCACCAAAAAGTCTAGTTACGGCTCTAGTTAGCACTTCTTCTGTGTGATCTAGTTTTCTACATTTATTCTTGTCAATGGGATTTCTGTCTGTTTAGCTGGCTCCCCATGTCACCATATTTATCCCACAAAAGGGCCAAATTGTCACTGCTGTAGGTGCCGGAGCGCAGGCCAAATCGCTGGATTGCTGTGACTGGCATTTTTCCTGTTGCCCGGTGCCATTGTCAGCTGTCAATGCTGGCATCACTTGATGGAATAGTCTTCTGATTGGACCGGAAAATTATTTAGACAAAATTTGATCTAATGTGAACAAACTACTTATTGTCATTTCTATGTTCAAACCTTTGACAGGTCGCTGTTCGAAAAAGTGACCATTTATGAAAAAGCTGCAGAAAGAAGGATTTTAAAGTCTTTTGTAGCCACAATTTGTAAAGAGAGAAAAAAATTCACACCTGAGATACCAGGCTTCTATGGCAATGCTGACATGGGCAGGCAGCTTCTATGGCAATGCTGACATGGGCAGGCAGCTTCTATGGCAATGCTGACATGGGCAGGCAGCTTCTACGGCGATGCTGACATGGGCAGGCTGCTTCTACGGCAATGCTGACATGGGCAGGCTGCTTCTACGGCGATGCTGACATGGGCAGGCAGCTTCTATGGCAATGCTGACATGGGCAGGCTGCTTCTACGGCAATGCTGACATGGGCGGGCTGCTTCTACGGCAATGCTGACATGGGCAGGCTGCTTCTACGGCGATGCTGACATGGGCGGGCTGCTTCTATGGCAATGCTGACATGGGCGGGCTGCTTCTACGGCAATGCTGACATGGGCGGGCTGCTTCTACGGCGATGCTGACATGGGCGGGCTGCTTCTACGGCGATGCTGACATGGGCAGGCTGCTTCTACGGCGATGCTGATATGGGCAGGCTGCTTCTACGGCGATGCTGACATGGGCAGGCTGCTTCTACGGCGATGCTGACATGGGCAGGCTGCTTCTACGGCAATGCTGACATGGGCAGGCTGCTTCTACGGCAATGCTGACATGGGCAGGCTGCTTCTACGGCAATGCTGACATGGGCAGGCTGCTTCTACGGCAATGCTGACATGGGCAGGCTGCTTCTACGGCAATGCTGACATGGGCAGGCTGCTTCTACGGCAATGCTGACATGGGCAGGCAGCTTCTACGGCAATGCTGACATGGGCAGGCTGCTTCTACGGCGATGCTGACATGGGCAGGCAGCTTCTATGGCGATGCTGACATGGGCAGTCTGCTTCTACGGCAATGCTGACATAGGCAGGATGCTTCTACGGCAATGCTGACATGGACAGACTGCTTCTACGGCGATGCTGACATGGGCAGGATGCTTCTACGGCGATGCTGACATGGTCAGGCAGCTTCTACGGCAATGCTGACATGGTCAGGCAGCTTCTACGGCAATGCTGACATGGTCGGGCAGCTTCTACGGCAATGCTGACATGGTCGGGCAGCTTCTACGGCAATGCTGACATGGGCGGGCAGCTTCTACGGCGATGCTGACATGGGCGGGCAGCTTCAACGGCGATGCTGACATGGGCGGGCAGCTTCTACGGCGATGCTGACATGGGCGGGCAGCTTCAACGGCGATGCTGACATGGGCGGGCAGCTTCTACGGCGATGCTGACATGGGCGGGCAGCTTCTACGGCGATGCTGACATAGGCAGGCTGCTTCTACGGCAATGCTGACATGGGCAGGCTGCTTCTACGGCGATGCTGACATGGGCAGGCTGCTTCTACGGCGATGCTGACATGGGCAGGCTGCTTCTACGGCGATGCTGACATGGGCAGGCTGCTTCTACGGCGATGCTGACATGGGCAGGCTGCTTCTACGGCGATGCTGACATGGGCAGGCTGCTTCTACGGCGATGCTGACATGGGCAGGCTGCTTCTACGGCAATGCTGACATGGGCAGGCTGCTTCTACGGCAATGCTGACATGGGCAGGCAGCTTCTACGGCAATGCTGACATGGGCAGGCTGCTTCTACGGCAATGCTGACATGGGCAGGCTGCTTCTACCTACGGCAATGCTGACATGGGCAGGCTGCTTCTACGGCAATGCTGACATGGGCAGGCTGCTTCTACGGCAATGCTGACATGGGCAGGCTGCTTCTACGGCAATGCTGACATGGGCAGGCTGCTTCTACGGCAATGCTGACATGGGCAGGCAGCTTCTACGGCAATGCTGACATGGACAGGCTGCTTCTACGGCGATGCTGACATGGGCAGGCAGCTTCTATGGCGATGCTGACATGGGCAGTCTGCTTCTACGGCAATGCTGACATAGGCAGGATGCTTCTACGGCAATGCTGACATGGACAGGCTGCTTCTACGGCGATGCTGACATGGGCAGGATGCTTCTACGGCGATGCTGACATGGTCAGGCAGCTTCTACGGCAATGCTGACATGGTCAGGCAGCTTCTACGGCAATGCTGACATGGTCGGGCAGCTTCTACGGCAATGCTGACATGGGCGGGCAGCTTCTACGGCGATGCTGACATGGGCGGGCAGCTTCAACGGCGATGCTGACATGGGCGGGCAGCTTCTACGGCGATGCTGACATGGGCGGGCAGCTTCAACGGCGATGCTGACATGGGCGGGCAGCTTCTACGGCGATGCTGACATGGGCGGGCAGCTTCTACGGCGATGCTGACATAGGCAGGCTGCTTCTACGGCAATGCTGACATGGGCAGGCTGCTTCTACGGCGATGCTGACATGGGCAGGCTGCTTCTACGGCGATGCTGACATGGGCAGGCTGCTTCTACGGCGATGCTGACATGGGCAGGCTGCTTCTACGGCGATGCTGACATGGGCAGGCTGCTTCTACGGCGATGCTGACATGGGCAGGCTGCTTCTACGGCGATGCTGACATGGGCAGGCTGCTTCTACGGCAATGCTGACATGGGCAGGCTGCTTCTACGGCAATGCTGACATGGGCAGGCAGCTTCTACGGCAATGCTGACATGGGCAGGCTGCTTCTACGGCAATGCTGACATGGGCAGGCTGCTTCTACCTACGGCAATGCTGACATGGGCAGGCTGCTTCTACGGCAATGCTGACATGGGCAGGCTGCTTCTACGGCAATGCTGACATGGGCAGGCAGCTTCTACGGCAATGCTGACATGGACAGGCTGCTTCTACGGCAATGCTGACATGGGCAGGCTGCTTCTACGGCAATGCTGACATGGGCGGGCTGCTTCTACGGCAATGCTGACATGGGCGGGCAGCTTCTACGGCAATGTTGACATGGGCGGCTGCTTCTACGGCAATGCTGACATGGGCGGGCTGCTTCTACGGCAATGCTGACATGGGCGGGCTGCTTCTACGGCAATGCTGACATGGGCAGGCAGCTTCTACGGCAATGCTGACATGGGCAGGCCTCTTCGGCTGTAGCGACATGGACAGACTGCTTCGGCTCTACTGACAAGGACAGGCTGTGTTGGCTGCGTTGGCTATAGTGACATGGACAGGCTGTGTTGGCTGTAGTGACATGGACAGGCTGTGTTGGCTATAGTGACATGGACAGGCTGCGTTGGCTATAGTGACATGGACAGGCTGCGTTGGCTATAGTGACATGGAGGCTGCGTTGGCTATAGTGACATGGACAGGTTGCGTTGGCTATAGTGATATGGACAGGCTGCGTTGGCTATAGTGACATGGACAGGCTGCGTTGGCTATAATGACATGGACAGGCTGCGTTGGCTATAGTGACATGGACAGGCTGTGTTGGCTATAGTGACATGGGCAGGCTGTGTTGGCTATAATGACATGGGCAGGCTGTGTTGGCTATAATGACATGGACAGGCTGCGTTGGCTATAATGACATGGACAGGCTGCGTTGGCTATAGTGACATGGACAGGCTGCGTTGGCTATAGTGACATGGACAGGCTGCGTTGGCTATAGTGACATGGACAGGCTGCGTTGGCTATAGTGACATGGACAGGCTGCGTTGGCTATAATGACATGGACAGGCTGCGTTGGCTATAATGACATGGACAGGCTGCGTTGGCTATAGTGACATGGACAGGCTGCGTTGGCTATAGTGACATGGACAGGCTGCGTTGGCTATAGTGACATGGACAGGCTGCGTTGGCTATAGTGACATGGACAGGCTGCGTTGGCTATAGTGACATGGACAGGCTGCGTTGGCTATAGTGACATGGACAGGCTGCGTTGGCTATAGTGACATGGACAGGCTGTGTTGGCTATAGTGACATGGACAGGCTGTGTTGGCTATAGTGACATGGACAGGCTGCGTTGGCTATAGTGACATGGACAGGCTGCGTTGGCTATAGTGACATGGACAGGCTGCGTTGGCTGTAGTGACATGGACAGGCTGCGTTGGCTATAGTGACATGGACAGGCTGTGTTGGCTGTAGTGACATGGACAGGCTGCGTTGGCTCTAGTGACATGGACAGGCTGCGTTGGCTATAGTGACATGGACAGGCTGCGTTGTCTATAATGACATGGACAGGCTGCGTTGGCTATAATGACACGGACAGGCTGTGTTGGCTATAATGACACGGACAGGCTGTGTTGGCTATAGTGACACGGACAGGCTGTGTTGGCTATAGTGACACGGACAGGCTATGTTGGCTATAGTGACATGTAATTCTTTTTTTTTTTTTTCAAATATTAAATTATTTAAAATGGCAAAGAATAAAAACACCTTTTCAGATGTTCTCCTCTGTCACTGCCATCCTTAGATGCAAAATTAAATGATCTGTCCCACGGACTCTACGGGGGAGAAAAAAAAAACATCTGAACTTTTTGGAAAAGTGGTTATTATTAGCGATAAACTTCTTCCTCGGGATGATATATTCTGTGTGCTATGGATTTATTTATTCAGAGCAGCTGCTGCCGTGCCTGGAACATGCGGGTATGAAATTTCCATTTCTCCGGATGATAATGAAAACGTATAATTTCATATGAAATCAGCACATGTCAGGGGCAAGGTATAAAGGAGAAGGGGCAGCTGGAAAAATCCGTCTGTTGCTTGTCCTGAGAAACAGATTGTAACATGAGCGGAGAAATGAATTCTCACACACAGACACTTAGCTGGATTCACACAACAATGAAGCTGTTTTCATGCAGGATGCTGGTTCCAGTCCTGAGCTCTCTGCCTGAATGTAAATGAACATGAATATCTCAGCTAGAAGAACCTGGAAGAGATAAGGACCTCATTCAGAGTCGGTCGAAGCGGCCGCACGGTCGTACGCCACCGATGTTCGCTATACTGCGCATGCGTAAAGTTCGCAATGCGCTTGTGCAATCTAGCTGCTACGATCAGAAATTTCTCTCTCCTTGACCACAGCCAGGTCGGTAGTTTGAGTGACAGGATGAGGCGTTTGTGGGTGGTAACAGGAAGGTGCTTGAAAACGGGGGAGTGGAGATCCGAACGCAGGCGTGCCTAATTATGCGAACGGCGTTTTATGGGAGCGCATACGGTTTATGGGAGTGCATAATTAACAAAGTAGCATCATGGCACATGTGATATGGGAGGTTTTTACACTGACATGATCTTAGAGCTTAAGAGAGGGTATGGTTAACCTTAAGCTCTACGACCAGTTCCGATGGTTCTTGATGGTCTCGATTAATCCTTATATGCCCGGAGATGACGTGTAATGTGTACGAGAAGGGGGCGGGTTTTTTTGTCTTCCGGTCGCTTCCTCCCCTTGGTCGGCTAGCTACTGATCCGAACTTAGGGACGCAACTTGCGAGGGAATCATTTGCATATCCGGCCCCTTTTCCCGTACGACCGTGCGGCCGCTTCGACCGACTCTGAATGAGGTCCTAAGTTCTAAGCTCATATAGAGGTCTGTAATGTTAAAGTGCCAGCGTCTTCAGATGTTCTGGTGGGAGCTGGCGCCATGTCTCACCTTACCGCCAGTTATCTTATTAAACCACATGCACCCCATGTCACAGGTATCTCCAGAATCCTCTTTGTAAAATCGAATGGATGTTATAGGTGATTAGGATTAACAGGCAATTGGACAACAAGATGAGGGTAGATAAATTAACTAAGACCTAAGGGCCTGATTCAGAGCCGCTCGTAAGCGGCAGTACGCTCGTTCCGAGCAATGTTCGCACATCTGCACATGGGTACGGTTTATAATACGCATGCGCGAACCAGTCAGTGCGGCCGAAAATCGTTTGTTCGCTATATAGCGAATGCCTGCTACTTTGAGTGACAGAAGGAGGCGTATGTGGGTGGTAACGGGGGAAGGTGCTTTAAAACGGGGAGTGGAATTAAGAACGCAGGCGTGCTTAAAGGTCAAAACGGGCGTTTTATGGGTGTGCATAATTAAAACAGCAGCGTCATTGACCACGTCACCTGGTTGTTTTATAGTCAGAACTGCTCGCAATATAGTGGTAGGAAAAACCAACCACAAGAATAGCGAGCAGTTCATACGCTGATTGATGTACTCGATTAATCTAATAAATAGCGGACATGACGTAGGATGCGAGCGGCCAGGGGGCGTATTTTTCAAATAAACATCCGCTTGTTTTGTTCGCTCGTTCAGACATGGAGGCGTCAACAGACCGCAAAGAGCGAACGGTTCATTTGAATAGCCACCTCCTTTTTCTGAACGAGCGAGCGCTAATTGCGTCCGGCTCTGAATCGGGCCCTAAGTCCATAGCATCACAGGGAGGTCAGGTGTCACATCAGTAAGGGGCCTCATTTCTTAAGTTGATTCCACCAAAACGGCAGTTTCCACATTCTTTAAGTAACTAGCCTATTATACAAGACTGAACGCAGGTACTCCATATTGAGGAATAAATATGTTCAAAAGTCAAAAGAATGGTCAAATTCCAAACAAGAGCCAGAGACAGGTGCGACACAGCAAGCAGAGGTTGGGAATGGCCATACAAGATAACGGTAGTGACACATCCAGGCACAGAGCCTCGCCTAATAATGGATTGCCAGCTCTGCGGTTTGTGTCGGAGTTTCGGCATCAGTGCCTTATTCTGTGCACTTCTGCGTAGGAATTTACATGTACCGTATATTAGCTGCTCAGATTGTCACGTGGACCCCACCCAACCAGGCAATGGTTGGTAAGTGCTGAATGCGTTGGCACCCAAGATGTAGGACCCTGATAGCGATCTAGACCACTTTTCAGTTTCAGTTCAAGTTCAGTTTAGAGAATGAAAACTTGACCAAATGAATAAGAGAGATCACCGCACTCAGGGCCTGATTCAGAGCCGGACGCTCTGACCAGAGCGCTCGCTCTGAATCAGGGCCGGCCTACCTAAAATTGGAGCGGCCTCTTGGACGCTCGCATAGCTGTGGGTTACCACCCACAGCTTATGCGAGCGTCCATGATGATGGTCGCGATGGTCAAGACCATCGCGACCATCGGGCTTGCAAAGAGACCCTTGCGGTAGGGTCTCGTTGCCGCAAGCCCTGGAGTGATTTTGGCTCTATCAGAGCCAAAAACACTCCCACTGACATCACTAGTGATGTCAGTGGGGCCGGACCCAGACTGAAGGCGTTCCCATGGGAACGCCTCCGTCTGGGCAGCCACGCCCCCGGCACGCCCACCAAAGGGGGAGTGCTGTCAATCACCATCGACAGCACGCCCCCTTTGGTGCGAGACCCCGAGCGATGGCTTCCCCGGGTCTTGCGCATGTGCACGACGGAGCTCCCTCCATCGTGCGCATGCGCACTTGGGCACCAGCGGGTCTGAATGAGACCCTCAGTGACATTTTCCATGTTGTAGATCGGAGCAGGATTATTGCGGAGGAAGTGAGACGACACAACGTTTCAGGGTTGTGGATAGATCCCTTCAGTAAATGTTCCCTGACGTTTCATTTACTACCCACGTCAGTGGCGTATCTACAATGGGTGCAGTGTGTGCAGGGCACACGGGCCCCCGAGTCCAGGGGGGCCCCACACGCACCACTCTGCACCCATATTATTTTAAACTGAACTGTCTGTGGTCCCGCGGCAGATGTCAGCGCCGCCGTGGCCATTTTTCCAGGTGTTCTGCGCATGCGTAGTAGACTCTGGGCACACTCTAGTGCCCGGAGTCTGCTAATGCTCCGGTGGCTGGCCAGCCACGTCAGTCGGCTGCTGGCCACCGGGAAGAGAGGAGGAGGCCCCGCACGGGTAGTGCACACGGGCCCCTTCCTCTCTTAAGACGCCCCTGACCCACGTGGACATTGATTGGTAATAGTAATCAGCCATATGACACCATGTAAAAACCTCCAGTACTTTCCTTATGCCCGCTAACAGCCTTCTATATGGTCCTATTAACCAAAATATTATTTTGGGGGGGGTCCGGGATGGTCTCCCCACTTTTTCATACACTTCTCCCAAGTCGCATGCTGTAGGGAATTTGCGCCCCCTCACTGTGAGTAGTGCGAGTTGGCCTTTCTGACTGGATTCTCGGGAGCCAGCATTCGTGCAGACAAACTCGCACTTGCAAACTTGCTCCTAATTGAATTGACCCCATTGCATGTGTCTTCCATAGATAATCCTGCTTTAACATAGTTTGTGAAATAGTATATTCTCTTATTTCTAAGTCATTCACCTGCTGAGTGTTTGGTTCATGGACTATGATTGTCCCCTTCAAGCAATACTATTTAATCATTGGATACATTTATTGTTAAGCTTGTTTTGTATTTTGTGCTGTAAAGGCAAATGTAAAGCACTCTGAGGACCTCATTCAGAGCCGCTCGCAAAATGCAAGCGCTCGCGCTGAATGAGGGCAGCCACATCTGTAAAAAGAGCCGGCCGCTCGCTAAGCTGTGGGTGACCACCCACAGCTTTAGCGAGCGGCCAGGTTGATGGTCGCGATGGTAAAGACCATCGCGACCATCGGGTTTGCGACGACCCGCTTGCGAGCGCTCAGGCGCTTGCGAGTGGGTCTGAATGAAACCCTGAGTCCTTTAGGAGAAAAGTGCTATATAAATAACAGTATTATTATAATTATTATATAATATAATGCAACATAGTACTGTCTCTCTTATGACCAGAGGGAAACAAACTCGATGGCAGAAAAACATCGGAAATAATTATAGATACCACTTTAAATTGCCTCAATAAAGACCAGTAAAATTAAGTATAATAAATAATAAATATAAATATATATATATAAAATTGTTATATCATGCAAAGCTTAAAATTAAAAAACATCAAACAAAACTATTCCTTTTAATGTAATATAGACAGTATACATTGATAAGCCACAAGCAGAGATACTGAGATCTGTATAAAGATTATGGGCTCTATTTATTAACATTATTTTTACTAAAATAAAGTGAAAAAGGGTCTTTTCACACCCCTTTCACATTATTTTAGTTTTCAGAATAAATACAGTGACAAGGTGCCGCGCATGCGCCGACCGACCGCCGCTACACCCCCCGCGACTCAGGTAAGTTTTTATTTTTTTCACTTTTTTTTTAGCAGAGATCAGCTTGCGGTCTGTTTAGACCACACAGCTGATCACTGGGACCGACTCCCGGCTCTGCTCTCCCCGTTAGAGCAGAGCAGGAGGCCGGTAACTGGGAGAGACCCTGGATAACGCCACCTCCAGGTGGCGTTATTATCACAGGGCTTCCCCCGGTATTTTTTCACAATTTATTTTTAGTAAATCCTAGGCAGATCACATTTCCCATTACAATTATGGGATAATTAGGGGTTGGAGGAGAATTTTTTACGAATTCTCCTCCAATTGCACTTAAGTAAATTTAGGTGAAACTAAAATAATGTGAAAAGACCCTTTTTCACTTTATTTTAGTAAAAATAATGTTAATAAATAGAGCCCTAAATGAGCTATTACATATAGGACCTCATTCAGAGCCGCTCGCAAAATGCGAGCGCTCACTCTGAATGAGGGCGGCCGCTTCTCTGTAATGAGTCGGCCTCCTGGCCGCTCGCTAAGCTGTGGGTGGCCACCCACAGCTTTAACGAGCGGCCAGGTTGATGGTCGCGATGGTCAAGACCATCGCGACCATCGGGGCTTGCGACGAGACCTTTGTGGTAGGGTCTCATCTGCCGCAAGCCCCAGTGAGCTTTCGGCTCTAATAGAGCCGGAAGCTCAGCACTGACATCACGAGTGATGTCAGTGGGGCCGCCCCCAAACGGCAGGCGTTCTTTCGGGAACGCCTGCGTTTGGCCAGCCACCCCCTCACCCCGCCTACAAAACGGTGTGAGCTGTCGATCACCATCGACAGCCGCCCCTTTTGTAGTGAGCCCCGGAGCAAGAAAATTTCTCTCTCGCTCTGGGGATTGCGCACGTGCAGTGCACAGGGCCTCAACATCGACGCACTTGCGAGCGCTCAGCGCTTGTGAGCGGGTCTGAATGAGACCCACAGTATAAAGCAAGCCGTGAATAAACACAATTATTAGCAGCAATATATAGGATTGTTCCTATATTAGGGAGCAGCAGCAGTGATGAGTCTGCTTAGTAAGCAAGGGCCAGTTACTGTTATTAGCACTAAGTACATTTCTGTTGTTTCATAGATAGTTATATACGATACCATATGAAATGAACCTCGGTACTCATGTTCCTATTTAGCAGATTAAGGGGCCTATTTACCATTAAATATCCATGGATATTAAGTATCCCCCAGATGTTTTATGGAGGGATCGCAGCAGATATCTCCTTTCGGAGCTCCTGTCCCTGTGGGTGCTATTTAATGCATCTGGGCGCTGTCATCGCATAGTGCAATGCAATCATGGGCACTAATATCACACCCAGACCGCAGTAATTATGCCATTATTGATAAATGGGCCCCTAAATATTCACCAGGTTGTAATCTGGATGGCTAGTGTCTCAATGAAGGGCTTATATATGGTGTAGGGTCAGGCTGGGCTGAGGGGCATGGTGCCGTCTTCCCCCCAAGCCAGCAAAATTTTAGTAATTCAGGGCCGCTCCGTACTCTAATATGTAGGGATGGACATCGACCATCGATGATTTGTACTCATCGATGGTTTATGTCTGATGTCATATGCTTTTACCATCGATGGTGAAGAACCAGATGGTTTCCCTCCATCGATGGTAAAGCATAACCATTTTTTTTTTCTTTTGCAAGCTGCCGAGACACTGAGAATAGCTCCGCCCCCGACAGCCGCAAAGCCCCATCCCCGGTTCTGATTGGCACATGGGCCAGTCAGTTAAAGAACATGGATGACCATTGGCTGGTGAAACCATTGATGGTCATCCATTGCATAGTTGGTCACCATCGATGGCCACTTGAAAAAATGCCATCAATGGTAACTACACCAATGTGGCCATCCCTACTAATATGTGTAAAGTGAACCTGCACTGGCTAACAGAAAATGGCTGCCCCCATAGCAGGCTTCAAAAAGATGGCCACCGTCGACCAATAGGGAGCCAGGTTTTCTTTCCCAGGAACCCAAGGGGCTGGAGTGGAGACTGAGTTGAAATAAGGTGCGGGCTTGTCAGGGGGGTTTGTCAGGACACCTGATGCCCATGTCTTACCCAGATTAACCACTGCTGCCTGTAAAGGAAGAGGGATGTTACATTCTGCTGGGACCACACTGACAGCAGGTAAGATAGCACTGAGCACACTAGTCCACAGGTTCCCAAACTCGGTCCTCAGGACCCCATACAGTGCATGTTTTCCAGGTCTCCTCACAGAATCACAAGTGAGATAATTATCTCCACCAGTGGAACTTTTAAAATGTTTCAGTGAGTAATGACTACACCTGTGCACCTACTGGGTGACCTGTGCAGCATTGGGCACGCCATAGTACTGTGCAGCACTGGGCACACCACCATACCCCGTCTGTCAGGCTGCACGGCAGATCTAGTGCCTGTGTCGGGCTGCACGGCAGATCTAGTGCCTGTGTCGGGCTGCACGGCAGATCTAGTGCCTGTGTCGGGCTGCACGGCAGATCTAGTGCCTGTGTCGGGCTGCACGGCAGATCTAGTGCCTGTGTCGGGCTGCACGGCAGATCTAGTGCCTGTGTCGGGCTGCACGGCAGATCTAGTGCCTCTGTCGGGCTGCACGGCAGATCTAGTGCCTCTGTCGGGCTGCACGGCAGATCTAGTGCCTGTGTCGGGCTGCACAGCAGACATGATATATCTTGTGTGCACACACGAGCTGACACATTTAACAATATATTGGGGTCTATGTACTTAAGGGGCCTCTCCATTAGCAGATAAATTTGAACGATGACCGATGCAAACTCCCGCGGCAGTTTATAAGCGGTGAACGACGAACGATATTTTTTATGAAAATTCATAGAAACGTAAAAAAAATCCGCTCCCTGAATGATGTCATGCAATATCGGTCGTCGTTTGCAAAAATCTGTCATGTACATGCCAGATATCTGTCACCGCAGCCCCAGGAATTTTCAAGGGATAAATCTTTTGTCTTTCACCGTGAGAGAAAGATCTGCTAATGGATAGGCCCCTTAAGCCTTGGAGAGAGATAAAGTACCAACCAATCAGCTCCTAACTGTCACTCTACAGGCTGTGTTTGAAAAATGACAGGAGCTGACTGGTTGGTACTTTATCTCCATCCACTTTAACTCCATCTCTCTCCAAGGGGTATATTTACTGAAGTGTGGGTTTTTAGAAGCGGAGATGGTGCCCATAGCAACCAATCTGATTCTAGCTACAGGTTGAGTCTCCCATATCCAAATATTCCGAAATATGAAATATTCCGAAATACGGAATAATTTTGGCATGACTGAGATAATGAAACCTTTGATTTTTGATGGTTCAATGTACACAAAGTTTGTCTAAGGCACAAAATTATTACAAATATTGTATAAAATTACCTTCAGGCTTTGTGTATAAGGTGTATATGAAACATAAATGAATTTCATTTCTGTACACAAACTTTGCTTGAACCA
This sequence comes from Taudactylus pleione, assembly GCA_031769625.1. Classification (NCBI taxonomy): domain Eukaryota; kingdom Metazoa; phylum Chordata; class Amphibia; order Anura; family Myobatrachidae; genus Taudactylus; species Taudactylus pleione. The sequence continues at coordinate 5,598,251 of JAUIMM010000277.1, read as the reverse complement.
CAAAATTATTGAATATATTGTATAAAATTACTTGCATTCTGTGTGTATATTTGGGTCCCATTCCCAATATATTTCATTATGGTATACAATTATTCCAAAATACGGAATATTCTGTTATCCAAAATACCCCTGGTCCCAAGCATTTTGGATATGGGAGACTCAACCTGTATTATCTTCTAGTAGGTGCTAGATAATTGATAAGTAGAATCTGATTGGTTGCTATGGGCAACATCTCCACTTCTAAAAACCTGCACTTTAGTAATTATACCTCCAAGGCTTAGTACATAGACCTCGTAGTTTGTTGGCTGTAGGAAGGATATACTGTATGTATCCAGCTTTTCTGTGGTTCGGCCATTGTGCTCTGAGTGTAATGTTCATTGTAACCCCTAGCAGCAGAACATGTGTACAGAATAATAATTACCTGTAAGATATGAGCCGGGCTCTGTGAGAGCATGGATTATATGTAACGGGGCAGTATGTGGTGGTTATTGTATATTGCTTTATATTTTTCACGTCACCAGAATAGTATCTGTCAGACAGGGCTAGTCGGTGATGTATTTGACTACAGTTTTTAATTTTTTTTCATGTATTTCATTACACATTGAAATCGCATCTCCGATAAAACAACTATTTTGCCGTTGCCGTGCGCTGGTAGAAAAGCCAGGGCCACGTGATTGCATTTGCCCCACAGGCTAAAAGTTGCCAGTCAGCCCCTGTGTAGGGTTCTCTCCGTGCCGGGTTCCTGGGACGAGCGATATGAGGTTACTTGGCGTGCCGAGTGAAGCCAGCACACTACAGGGAACTCCTGAAGCCGGTGCAGATCAGGGCTCCGTATCCCCAGCAGCGCCAAAAGCAGGAAGAGGTTTCAACAAGCACATCGAAAGTCCGCCACCATTGAGGATACATCGACCATTGGAAACAATGGACCTCATTCAGAGCCGCTCGCAAGCGCATAGCTTGAAATTCACTTGCTCCGGGGCTCGCTACAAACGGGGCGGCTGTCGATGTTGATCGACAGCTCGTCCCGTTTTGCAGGCGGGTCGGTGGGGTGGCTAGCCAAACGAAGGCGTTCCCGAAGGAAAGCCTGCTGTTTGGGGGCGGCCCTACTGACATCACGAGTGATGACATCACGAGTGATGTCAGTGGTGAGCTTCTAGCTCTATTAGAGCTGGAAGCTCACTGGGGCTTGCAGCAGACGAGACCCTACCACAAGGGTCTCGTCGCAAGCCCGATGGTCGGGACTATCGCGACCATCACCTGGCCGCTCGCTAAAGCTGCAGATGGTCAAAAAACGCCCTTCAGACCTACGAGCTGGTCTGAATGAGGGCCAATGTTCGATGTCTATCTCTATGATCCATTAAACATAGCCCTGCCATTGGCTAACACTATCTGCTTCCTCTCGTTACCATAACAGTAGCGTTGGACTGCTCAGTAGATGGAGCTTGAGAAGCTATAGGAGGTGATAAATTGTCTCATGAACATCAGCCTTTGAATCATTTTGCAGTGGGGCCCACATATGTCTGCTTACATCCCTCCTCTCCATCTTCTCCTCCTGGGCTGTTGGTCTTGGAGGCACCACAAGCAGCATGACGGTGGTGAATGTCTGATGGCGTGTGGGGTATCCGGCATAGGACACTTATCGCTGGAGGGAAAAGGGGTACGGGGTGTAATTCTCCTGTTCTCTGTGTCACCGGCCTCCTCGGAGTATTGGCACAGTGTGTATCTGAGAAGACTTGTATGAATGTTTGTGATGCTGATAATCGTGGAGCAGATCTGACGCGTTCTGCTGTAGATAAATATTCCCACATAAGGTTCTGTATCACCCTGTATAATGTATGCAGTCATTAGTGATATAAAGTGTGAATGCTACAAGACTCCCCTCATTATTCTTCTCATTAATATGGGGAGGCCGGTGTCGTCTTCCGCCATGCGATCACTTTGGCTGAAGATGGCCTCCCCTGGGGTACAGGGCAGAGTTTCTCAGCCTCATTTCCTAGTCAAGATTGGTGAAGGATTAACAGGAACTGGACTGAAAATGAGCGTAAATGTTAAGCTCTCCGGCTGCATATAAATCAGGCCGGTGTTAGGACGTGCGCCTCGGCATAACAAACACGTTACTGGGTGTCGCTGAGTGTGGGGCGTTCAAAACTCGCATATACTGTAACTACAGCGACAGCCGACTTGTTGCTTCATAGTCCAGATTCATATTCCGAACATCTGTCCTATAATGAAGCTTTGTGCTTATATATATACATACACACAGAATGCCTTATGCCCTAAACATTGTACACTATACAGAATGCCTTATGCACTATACATTATACACTATTCACTATACAGAATGCCTTATGCCATATACATTGTACACTATTCACTATACAGAATGCCTTATGCACTATACATTGTACACTATTCACTATACAGAATGCCTTATGCACTATACATTGTACACTATTCACTATACAGAATGCCTTATACCCTATACATTGTACACTATGCACTATACAGAATGCCTTATGCCCTATACATTGTACACTATTCACTATACAGAATGCCTTATACCCTATACATTGTACACTATGCACTATACAGAATGCCTTATGCCCTATACATTGTACACTATGCACTATACAGAATGCCTTATGCCCTAAACATTGTACACTATGCACTATACAGAATGCCTTATGCCCTATACATTGTACACTATGCACTATACAGAATGCCTTATGCTCCAAACATTGTACACTATACAGAATGGCTTATGCACTATACATTGTACTCTATGCACTATACAGAATGCCTTATGCACTAAACATTGTACGCTATGCACTATACAGAATGCCTTATGCCCTATACATTGTACACTATGCACTATACATTGTACACTATGTACTATGCAGAATGCCTTATGCACTATACATTGTACACTATGCACTATACAGAATGGCTTATGCCCTAAACATTGTACACTATACAGAATGGCTTAAGCCCTAAACATTGTACACTATGCACTATACACAATGGCTTGTGCACTATACATTGTACACTATGCACTATACACAATGGCTTATGCACTATACATTGTACACTATACAGAACGGCTTATGCACTATATATTATACACTATGCATTATACAGAATACCTTATGCCCTAAACATTGTACACTATGCACTATACAGAATGCCTTATGCCCTATACATTGTACACTATACAGAATGGCTTATGCACTATACATTGTACACTATGCACTATACAGAATGGCTTATGCCCTAAACATTGTACACTATGCACTATACAGAATGCCTTATACCCTATACATTGTACACTATGCACTATACAGAATGGCTTATGCCCTAAACATTGTACACTATGCACTATACAGAATGCCTTATGCACTATACATTGTACACTATGCACTATACAGAATGGCTTATGCCCTAAACATTGTACACTATACAGAATGCCTTATGCACTATACATTGTACACTATGCACTATACAGAATGGCTTATGCACTATACATTGTACACTATACAGAACGGCTTATGCACTATATATTATACACTATGCATTATACAGAATACCTTATGCCCTAAACATTGTACACTATACAGAATGCCTTATGCCATAAACATTGTACACTATGCACTATACAGAATGCCTTATGCACTATACATTGTACACTATGCACTATACAGAATGCCTTATGCCCTATACATTGTACACTATGCACTATACAGAATGCCTTATGCCCCAAACATTGTACACTATACAGAATGGCTTATGCACTATACATTGTACTCTATGCACTATACAGAATGCCTTATGCACTATACATTGTACACTATGCACTATAGAGAATGCCTTATGCCCTATACATTGTACACTATACATAATGGCTTATGCACTATACAGAATGCCTTATGCACTAAACATGTACACTATGCACTATACAGAATGCCTTATGCACTATACATTGTACACTATGCACTATACAGAATGCCTTATGCCCTAAACATTGTACACTATACAGAATGGCTTATGCCCTAAACATTGTACACTATGCACTATACAGAATGCCTTATGCCCTATACATTGTACACTATGCACTATACAGAATGGCTTATGCACTATACATTGTACACTATACAGAACGGCTTATGCACTATATATTATACACTATGCATTATACAGAATACCTTATGCCCTAAACATTGTACACTATACAGAATGCCTTATGCCATAAACATTGTACACTATGCACTATACAGAATGCCTTATGCACTAAACATTTACACTATGCACTATACAGAATGCCTTATGCACTATACATTGTACACTATGCACTATACAGAATGCCTTATGCCCCAAACATTGTACACTATGCACTATACAGAATGCCTTATGCCCTAAACATTGTACACTATACAGAATGCCTTATGCCATAAACATTGTACATTATGCACTATACAGAATGGCTTATGCACTATACAGAATGGCTTATACACTATACATTATACACTATGCACTATACAGAATGGCTTATGCACTTTACAGAATGGCCTATGCACTATACAATGTACACTATGCACTATACAGAATGCCTTCTGCACTATACATTGTACACTATGCACTATACAGAATGCCTTATGCCCTAAACATTGTACACTATGCACTATACAGAATGGCTTATGCACTTTACAGAATGGCCTATGCACTATACATTGTACACTATGCACTATACAGTGCTTTATGCACTATACATTGGACACTATGCACTATACAGTGCCTTATGCACTATACAGAATGCCTTATGCCCTAAACATTGTGCACTATGCACTATACATTGTACACTATGCACTATACATTGTACACTATGCACTATACAGAATGCCTTATGCCCTAAACATTGTGCACTATGCACTATACAGAATGGCTTATGCACTATACATTGTACACTATGCACTATACAGTGCCTTATGCACTATACATTGGACACTATGCACTATACAGAATGCCTTATGGACGATACATTGGACACTATGCACTATACAGAATGCCTTATGCACTAAACATTGTACACTATGCACTATACACAATGGCTTGTGCACTATACATTGTACACTATGCACTATACAGAATGTCTTATACCCTATACATTGTACACTATGCACTATACAGAATGCCTTATACCCTAAACATTGTACACTATGCACTATACAGAATGGCTTATACCCTATACATTGTACACTATGCACTATACAGAATGGCTTATGCACTATACATTGTACACTATGCACTATAGGGACGCGGGTCCCTATAGTTACCTGGTCGATATCGTCCAGGTTGGACTGCAACATGGGCGATGGTCATTATCATTATCAACCATCCGTGTCCACGCATTGTCCATCGTTTGGGGGTTGAAAGGGGCCCAAAAATGGACGTTATTAATGATACAACGATATGGTTATCGTTTATATCATCCTACAAAATTTGACCATGTGTATGCCCCATTAGTTTGTGTATTTAATGCAATCCTCGCTAAATAGCCTAAAGGCCCCCATACATCAGAGATTGATTGCAGCACTTTGCAGTCTATTGTATATAGAAATCTTTCCCTTTTTTAATCGATTACAGATTGCAGAATTGCCACTATCGATTGAAAAAGGGAAAGATTTTTATACACAATCGATTGCAAACTGCAAGATTGCTGCAATCAATCTCTGATGTGTGGGGGCCTTTACATGCTAATATTAATTACTGATGAGCATTTTTTTCTTTTTTATGGAAGAAAAAATGACACTGAGGTTTGTTTTTCGCTGTCTGACTTGATATTCAAGACTATTTGCTAATCCTCCTGGTGCTGAAATAATGATAGTTTTAATAATGATACAATTATGATAGTTATGATCCAGGGGCTCAAGGTACAATCGGGACAAAAGGGGTAGAAACACCGGTGATGGAACAAGCATTGTCTTGGAGTATGTGAATAACCCCTCTCTCACCTGCCCGCATAATATTTCATTCCAGGACTGAAGTGCTAAAGGATTAGAGAGGTGCAAGGGGGGAGATATCTCAGTTATAACTGTTCATCCCAGCTCAGCGGTCGGCTTCAGCACAATGAAAGACCTGGCGCTGGGAGCAGACTGAAGGCTTATTAATTAGCGACTTAATCTCCTACAGATAGGATTGTGAGAGGTGTCACTCAGACTGCCGGAAGGTGGGGGGGCTGCTGGCACGAGGCAGCAGGTAGCGAGCAAGTCAGTAACTCTGGGGGGATAACACATTTCCTTGGAAACACTGAGCACTGGGCAAATATTTGAATAATTTACCTTTCATCCTGCTCAGTTGCATCTCTCTGCCAACGAGGTCTAACGCCGGACGGCTGGTTTGGCAAATTAATAGACAGTTTAGGACAAGAGGAATATTGTGGAGTGCCAAGAGACGTACACTGCTGCGGTTTCCTTTGCCAAACGGCTCAATTTGCAGAAAACAAATAAGATATCGTTACACAGGTTTTGTTGAATAAATTGTCCCTGAACCGTTATCTTACGTGTTGCAAATTAATGAACCTCTGTATTATACTGTAAGCTAGAATGTGCTGTAACATCTCTCAAATGGGGCAATCTGATTTAGAGTACTGAACAAAATAGATGCTACATGTTGAAAAATAGCTTTACAAGAAGACTAAAGGCAAAAATATAAAGTGCAAATATAGCAAAATCATTCCTAACCCGTGCTCGCTAACCTTGCCCTGTGTAATAGCTCTGTGAGAAGATGGCACCCGCAGTACCTTCCCACCTCCTCACACCGGAATCGGTATGATTTACCGCCGGACGCTCGTCTGGCGGTTGGAATCCCGACAGCGGCTGCCCGACATGGGTGAGAATCCTGATCGTCCCTAAGGTAAGTATTCACTTACCTCCCCCCCTAAACCTAACCCTCAGGGGTGCCTAACCCTAACCTTCCCCCCAGTACCTAACTCTAATCCCCCCTTCCCCGCCGCCTAAACCTAAGTCCCCCCCGGGAGCCCTAAACCTAGCCCCCCCCCCCCCGTGTGGCTGTCCACGCTCAGCGCCCGGCATCACTTCGATCGGGGCGCCAGTCTCCCGGCGTCTGTAAAATGACGGGCGTCGAGATTTAGACGCCTGTCATTTAACCCTCGCTGGGATAAAGCAGTCGGGAAGCCGGCTGTCGGGATTAAGTCCCCCGGCTTCCCGACTGCTTACACTCACACCTGCTAGTTATTCCAACAAATAGTTCTGCATGTAAATTTAGTTTATATTAGACAATCCCTGGTTGATTAAAGCTAACATACTTCTTGTACTAGATTTGTCGTGGGATATAGGGATATAAAATACAGTACATCATTCCGTCACTAAATCCAATCCAGTAGTCTGTATGGTGCTTCCAAGTATTGTCCTAGTCTGTAAAGCCGCCATTCCACCCAACTATAGTAACACCTGGTGACTCTCGTTCTCTCTCATTAGTAGTAGTTTATCCCTGTAGTCTACAATGGGAGACCCTACCCTGTGGCGTAGAAGGAAGGTGTAATATTCCCTCCTTAATTCACTGCTCTAGATCTTGATGCTATTACTCTATCTTTAGTCTTTTTTGTTTTATCTAGAACAGGAGACGTCTCCACCTTTTAGCCCTAATGTAATCATCTAGTGTTTGTGCTGCTTGCCCTGTTATATGAAGTCACGATGGAGTCTCTGCATTACCACTAATTATGAATGCGTACTAACAGGCCATTAACAATACTTTTCTTTGCATTTATTATATGAATCCCCCATGAGAGTGTATTCCATATTTTAATTTACTGGAGTATCAGTACGAGTGCAGCAACCCAACCGCCCCCCCCCAGAAAATATGTTGCAAGTGATCCCTCCTAATCCAACAATTCATCCAATTAATTCCAGACAAATTCCACAGCAAGATAATTATCTTATAAATTAATAATTCACAGCCATGACTTTCCCTGTTACAGAATGAGGAACTGTCTGTAAACTGATGGAAATATGTGTGTGTACGGGTTGATGATGAAGCAGAGTTATTGTACTGTACACACCAGACCATGAACAGCCCAGATTCTTAACCAGTGGAGTGGTTTTTTGATGTTATATGAGGTACAGCCGTACTCACTGTTATACACACTGTGGCCCTGATTCAGAGTTGGACGCTCTGACAGAGCGCTCGCTCTGAATCAGGGCCGTCCTTCTCTTTTTTTAGAGCGGCCTCCTGGCCGCTCGCATAGCTGTGGGTGACCACCCACAGCTATAGCGAGCGGCCAAAAAGATGGTCGCGATGGTCAAGACCAGAAGACCAAGATGGTCAAGGCCAGAAGTAGTCAGAATTAAACTCCTACACAGAGCCGTACTCAGTACTTATATTGAATTGCAGGAAGCTGTAGCTGGAGCGACCCGGCATTTCAACCCTGGTCACGTAAAGGGTTGAACACGTGTTGTACCCGGCTCTTGATGCCGTGTGAACGGGTAACCCGGGTCCCAATCACTGCAGAGGAAGAGCTGGCCTACGATAAGAGTCCGTCGCAGGAAGCGGAGTCATGGCTAACACTTTGCGCCCTGGTTCGGTACCACTGCATGTACTGCCGGCCCCGCATGTGTCATATGGGGAAGACGGAGAGGGATCTGGAGGATCCTTCACCTAAAGAGTCTCCGATACTGTAGCCCATAGGCTCCTATAGGTTAGCACCATTTTTCAGATGGCGTTAGCTGGGGACCAGGCTGCTTCGTACAGCCGACAACATTGCCGCCCCCATAGAGACCTGCGGTGGCTATTTTGCTGTTGGAAATAGAGGAGATATCTGCCGCAGTCCCTCTTTCTTAAAATGATTTGCCTGTAAACCCGCCCCCCCTCCACCACCACCACTGACAATCGGCGTTTCCAAGGGGATATTCCACAAATATATATATATTTATTACATGTTACAATCTTTGATCAGGTTTTACACTTATCCTCAACGTACAAACCTCTGCTACAAGGGGCCTCATACAGATATAAACCTTTAAGTGTGGTTTCCTGATAAAGCATTTGGTATTGATATTAAATATATTGTGCCCCATGTTCTGTCACATCCAATTAGCGAGTGTACGGTTAGTGCAGGAAGCGTCCTGCGGTGATCTCTCTTACATAAAAGATCAGACGATAACGCAGGCCTAAGTCACAGATAGTACATACTTACTGATGTCTTCCATTCTAAGGTTTACATTAGAGATGTGCAATTCCATTTCACAGAAATCCGAGTTTCGTGAGTCTGTACAGATCCGAGTCGCAGTTCTAATCTCCTGAGGAGATCTGGATAAATCCGAGTCGCGTTTCTGATCTTCCAGTGGTTCGGAATTCGGATTTAAAATCCAAATTTCGGCTTTTGGATTGCGACAATTACATCATTTTTAGCTGTTTTAAAAACTTTTTATTATAAAAAAAATAAAAAAAATCCAGAACTAAAACACTTGAGGGAGGTTTTGAAAAACCAAAACAGGAAGATGTAACCAAAACCAAAACCTGGGGGGGTCAGCGCACATCTCTAATTTACATCCACTTCCCACTAGTGGTCACCAGAGACTCTGGGCCGAGGAATGATCCCTGCGTCCCTGTTCATTAAATGACATGATATGTATGACTGTGCTCATCACTGCGGAACCCATCGTCACCGCAATTTATCAAGAACATCTCATTGAGGGGCCTATTCATCAACACTAAAATAACGTTTTTAAGGACATTTTCCTTAAATAACGTTATTTTGGTATTCATGTAGCCACTTAGCACAGGAGTTATCACAGATATCTCCTGTGCTAAGTTCCCCTGCGTTAATTTCCACACTCCCCATACATTAGTACATTAGTACATTAGTACATTAGTATGGGGATGTGGAAATTGTGGTATTCATCAAATTCCGAAAATTATGAATTTTTGGAATTTGATGCAGTTACTATTCGCCACTGTGAGGTGGCAAATAGCAGGTGAAACTTACCTGTATCCACGTGTGCAGGTTCCCTGACGAGTCCCTCCGGCGCTCTGCTCCGTCCTCAGGCTCCGGAGGCTGGTCGGACATGTGTGCTCCCCAGCAGAGCACAAGAAAGTTTACACAAAAAAGGTTTTTGTTTTTTTCTAATCTGTCATGTGGTCTGCTGGGAAACCACATGACAGACCAGCAGGACGGAGCCGGAGGCTGCTGCGCAGACAGGTAAGTCTGGGGGGGGGGGAGAGGAGGAGGGGGGAGGGGGGAGGGAGGAGGGAGGTGGGGGGGGGTACGAAACTTACCGCATCTGTAGGCAGTGTTGCGCATGCACTGGTTTTACAGATGTAACAGCGCATGCGCAGCACTGTTTCCAGATGCGATAAGGTAGTGTAGAGAGGGAAAAGTATCTATTTCCCGAAAAGCTGTCATCGCAAAAATGACAGCTTTTCGGAATAGATACTTATGGAGAGGTGGAATGATGAATTCCACCTATAATTAGCTAGAACTCCATGAGAGTTCTAAAGCTAATTATCTCCAGAGAATTTTTCGGTTTAATGAATAGGCCCCTGAGGCCGCTGGTTATCTCCGAGCAAAGTGATAAGGGACTACTTACCTCTGCACCAGGCTCTGCACCATTGTCACACCTGTGAGCCGGCAGCCCAGGTCACTCATGCAGTGACTTATACACCCACATCTTACAGTCCTCCGTCCCAATAATAATGCGATATTCCTTTTATAAAACACACAGAAATCTGAAGAGATGACCTCAAAACTCATTTATACAGACATTATATCCTGGAGTTTATTTACATAGCATTATTTGTGTAGATATCAATGTGTCTTTATCTGATCCCTGGACTGTTCCTGTGATTCTTATGAAAATGTAAATTATCACCAGTAAATGTCTCCTTGTGCAGTAATGTGAGCCTGTGCTATTATCATTCTATAATCTACAATTCCTCTATTGCTCCTCGTTCCATGCGGTATTGTATTTGTCCAGGTTCTTCGGGCAGTAGAGAAACGAGATGTTATTTAGTGGTTTCTTATCTGAGTGTTTGTCAGTAATTCTGTATTTCCCTTCCAGCTTTTCTGGCTTCTACAAAGACTCGCAGAATAGATAAATTGTACAATCTTGGCTAATTCATTCTGATGCAGTGTCCGTTCTTATGTATGTGAATGCTGATTAATTCGATCCTCGCTGTAATTAGTGCCTGATTGACCCCTTTTGTGTGTATCCATCTGTGTGACTCTCAGACACCTCTGTCCCCCACCCCCGGGGGCTCGCCTCTCCCCTGCGCACAACTGGAGAGTGTTTGTATTCTGCGCCACACGTCTTTCCCTTTCATCTGCGATCAGGAATCCGAGCCTGTTACCGTTCAGTTATTGCACAGTTCCGAGTGCCAGCTACTGTCTCCTTCTGTACCCAACAAGTCCCCCTTCTCCCCCCTGGTGTCTGTGATCAGTGACAAAGTATACAACGGACTATCCCAGAAAGTACTGCTGCTGCTGCTGCAGAGGAATATTTCTATAACACAATGTGTGGAATATTCTGTTAACATCTTTTTATCAGGAAAACGGCTGTGCTATAATCTACATATTACAGAATATAAACATGCAAAGTTATAAACACATAATACATTTACAGCATATAAACCTCTTGCACTAAAATAGTTTACAAATCACTGTAACTGTTGACAAGGGCAATATACACACTGTGCCGCCATCTGTTGGCCACAAAGGGTACTGCCGCAGTGGTGAAGTAATGTTTTTAAAGTCTAGCATTATAATGCAAATGGTCTAGATAAAGCTGAAAGCACTTTCAGACAGCCATATATAGAGAATGTGGGTGGTTCCCAATCACCACGACAAGCTATTTAATGAGATCTACTTATACTGGCTCCCAGTAAAGACTTAACTCAGGGGTCTTCAAACTTGGCCCTCCAGCTGCTGTGGAACTATACATCCCAGCATGCACTGCCACCTTTTTGATATAACAGCATGCTAAAACTATGGGCCTGATTCAGAGCCACTCGTAAGCGGCAGCTCGTTCACTCCGAGCGATGTTTGCCCAACTGCGCATGCGTACGGATCGTTATACGCATGCGCGAACCAGTCAGTGCGGCCGAAATTCATGTGCTCGCAAAATAGCGAATGCCTGATAATTTGAGTGACGGGATGAGGCGTATGTGGGTGGTAACAGGGGAAGGTGCTTGAAAACGGGGAGTGGAGATCCGATCGCAGGCGTGCTTAAAGGTCAAAACGGGCGTTTTATGGGTGTGCATATTTAAAACAGCAGCGTCATTGACCACGTCACTGGTTTTTTTTTAAGCCAGAACTGCTCGCAAAATTGTGGTAGCAAAAACCAGCCACAAGAATAGCGAGCAGCTCATACCCTGTTCGATGTACTCGATTAATCTAATAAATAGCGGACATGACGTAGGATGCGAGCGGCCAGGGGGCGTAGTTACCCAAAAAACGACCGCAAGTTTTGTTCGCTCGTTCAGACCTAGAGGCGTGAACAGACCGCAAAGAGCGAACGGTTCATTTGAATAGCCACCCCTATTTTCTGGACGAGCGTGCGCAAATAGCGTCCGGCTCTGAATCAGGCCCTATGTGCAGTGCATGCTGGGATGTGTAGTTCCACAGCATCTGGAGGGCCAAGTTTGAAGACCCCTGACTTAACTAGATGGGTACATGCCTGGGGAAAGTTATTGTGGAAAATTTCCTATATTGCTGATATTTCCTGATCATTGTCCCCTGTGTTGTGCAGAAAGTAACCAGCTATGTACTTTGTAATGCCGGCATTTGTGACTGTGATAACGGCAATTATGGTCACAGTTAGAGGAATTGCAGTATTGAGCTGATCACAGTTGGACGTCCTGAAAATTGGCAATTTTAATACAGAAACCACTATATGGCCTTTTCTTGTTGCTGTCCGCATCGCCTGCAAATGTCATTCTTACAGTAATGAAGCCCACTGTTACAGGGGCACAATCGTCAGTTTGTATAATGTCTATACATAATGTGATGTTCATAGTACCACAGAACGTGGATGCAGTGGATGAATGCCTTTTTATTAAATTTTTTGTGGTTCCGTTTCTCTTGAAGCCCAGTTTCAGTTTATTTAATGGGAGCTGTGTCGGGTGATTACCTCGGTGTGTAATTCTCTCCCCCCGATGCTGCCACAAATGGTCCCTACCTGTCAATCACTCTGCGCATAAATCCTTACAGCGAGCGACAATGAAAAGGAAACGTGTCGCATTGACGGTGGCCCCGGCGTCTTACTTGAGACGCCAGGAAGTCCAGTGATATCTCAGAAGTCAGAATAGTGCGACCGATGTTTCTGTTCTTCGTCCGATGCTGCATTTTCAGACGCAAGGGGCGGGTCTGAGTGGACGTCTCTTTACAGTAAATGGCAGCTGCGACATCTGCATTACTTCTCCGATCCGCTGCGTAAGAACATGCAAAGCTGATGGCTGTCTCCTACAGAACGTAGTTACACCGCCTGTCTCCTACAGAACGTAGTTACACTGCCTGTCTCCTACAGAACGTAGTTACACCGCCTGTCTCCTACACAACGTAGTTACACCGCCTGTCTCCTACACAACGTAGTTACACCGCCTGTCTCCTACACAACGTAGTTACACCGCCTGTCTCCTACAGAACGTAGTTACACCGCCTGTCTCCTACACAACGTAGTTACACCGCCTGTCTCCTACACAACGTAGTTACACCGCCTGTCTCCTACACAACGTAGTTACACCGCCTGTCTCCTACACAACGTAGTTACACCGCCTGTCTCCTACACAACGTAGTTACACCGCCTGTCTCCTACACAACGTAGTTACACCGCCTGTCTCCTACACAACGTAGTTACACCGCCTGTCTCGTCCAGAACGTAGTTGCGCCGCCTGTCTCGTCCAGAACGTAGTTGCGCCGCCTGTCTCGTCCAGAACGTAGTTGCGCCGCCTGTCTCGTGCAGACACCGTGGGGTCCACTATATAAAATTTAGGGATGGCTTGGACCATCAATAGTCAGTCATCATAAATGGTCGATGGTTTAGCCATTGATGGCAGAGTCAGTGGTTCTCCGTCATCGATTGATGAGTGGGAACCGATTTATTTTTCTTCACGGGATGGAGCTTGACCCCCGTCCTCTGGAGGATGCTAAGCCCCGTCCCCTTTTTTCATTGGTCCGCGGCCTGCTGTGCCCCCAGCAGCTGTGGCCATCGAGGGCCGCAAACCATCGATGGTATTCACTTATGGACCCATAGATGGTAACAATTGATGGACATCCCTAATATTGTCTGAGAGAGCCAATCGTCCCAGCCTCTCACGGAATGTCAGCCAGGTAAGACCGTCTCCAATGCGCGGAGAGTTAGGTAATAAGCAGCTGGCTCTGTGACAATCAGTATATTCTACTCCCACCATCAATGTAAGCCAACACCCCCCTTACTGTGTATTGAACAAACATCGATGTATTTGATTCATTGATGTCCGTCCCTACTACTGAGTGTCCTTTAAATGACTGGTATTTCTGCCATTTAGCTGATTAGTGTAATCTATGTGCAACCGTAAGCCAGCGAGGAAAATGTCAGCGTGACATTTCATGGATGTAACATTGATAACAGACTAAGCCCTATAATTACAGCAGGGAAGGAGCAGATTTGTCTTTTTACTGCTAATCGATCTATAATTGTGTGAGGAAGAGTCCTGTGACATAATGTTCTGCATGCAACATGAGTAATAGAATCCATCGCTGTACAAAAGCGAGCAGATGGAGGCGCTATGTATGTGTGTGTGTATATAATATATAATGCAGAGGCGAGCAGATGGAGGCGCTGTGGGCCTGATACAGAGCCGCTCGAAAGCGGCCGCTCGTTCGCTCCGAGCGATGTCCGCACATCTGTGCATGCGTATGGGTCGTAAAGCGCATGCGCCAACCAGTCAGTGCGGTCGGAAAACGTGTGTTCGCAAAATTGCAAGTGCCTGCTAATTTGAGTGACAGGATGAGGCGTTTGTGGGTGGTAACAGGGGAAGGTGCTTGAAAACGGGGAGTGATGATCCGAACGCAGGCGTGCCAAACGGTCAAAACGGGCGTTTTAAAGGTGTGCATAATTAACAGCATCATCGACCACGTCACTTGGTTGTTTCTTAGCCTGAACTGTTCGCATGATTGCGGTAGGAAAATCCTACCACAAGCACTACGAGCAGTTCAGACGCCTTTCGATGTACTCGATTAATCTAATAAATAGCGGAGATGACGTAGGATGCGAGCGGCAAGGGGGCGTCTTTACAAAATAGCGAGCGCATGTTTCGTTCCCTCGCTCATAGAGGCGTCAACAGACCGCAAAGAGCGAGCGCTCAATTTAAATAGCCGGCCCCTTTTTATGAACGAGCGAGCGCAAATAGCGTCCGGCTCTGAATCAGGCCCTGTGTGTGTATATAATATATAATGAAAGTTGGTGGTGGTGCCACACCAACTGCCAGTGATGTGTGGCAGTTGGTGTGACTTCCCTAATTGAACTGTGCTGTACCCACAATGAGTTGAACAGGGGAAGGAAACATTTTAGCCCTTTTCGCCCCCATAGCAGTCAAATTTTGAAAAATATCTTAGTAGGTACCTACTGTATGTCACGGAAGGAATATACTCCTCGAACTACATGTTTCTAGGTCCAGGGGTTTGGGCTGGATGTTGAGGATTCAGAGCTGGACGCTATTTGCGCTCGCTCGTTGAGAAAAAGGGGCCGGCTATTTAAATTGAGCGCTCGCTCTTTGCGGTCTGTTGACGCCTCTATGTCTGAGCGAGTGAACAAAACATGCGTTCGCTAATTTGTAAAGACGCCCCCTGGCCGCTCGCATCCTACGTCATCTCCGCTATTTATTAGATTAATCGAGTACATCGAAAGGCGTCTGAACTGCTCGCAGTGCTTGTGGTTGGATTTTCCTACCGCAATCATGCGACCAGTTCAGGCTAAGAAACATCCAAGTGACGTGGTCGATGACGCTGCTTTGTTAATTATGCACACCCTTAAAATGCCCGTTTTGACTGTTTGGCACGCCTGCGTTCGGATCTCCACTCCCCGTTTTCAAGCACCTTCCCCTGTTACCACCCACAAACGCCTCATCCTGTCACTCAAATTAGCCACTCGCTATTTTGCGAGCGCTCGATTTCCGACCGCACTGACTGGTTGGCGCATGCGCATTACGACCCATACGCATGCGCAGTTGTGCGAACATCGCTCGGAGCGAACGAGCAGCCGCTTACGAGCGGCTCTGAATCAGGCCCTCAGTCAGTCAGGACATTTGATCCATATATATAAATATATAAAACTAACTGATGTACCCAGTTTCACCCGGGTGGGCCTTTAGATATAATCCCACACCTCTATAGTAATGCATCCCCTCCCTCACTGCTATAGTAAAACATTACCCTCCCTCACCTGTGTACTAACACATTCCATTCCCTCACCTCTGTAGTAACACATTTCTCTCCCTCTCCCGTGTTGTAACACATTTGACATTTACTCTTCCCTCATCTGTGTAGAAATACAAACCCTCCCTCATACCTGTAGTAACACATTACCCTCCCTCACCTCTGTAGTAACACATTCCCCTTTCTCACCTCTGTAGTAACATGTTTCCTTCCCTCACCATTCAAATAGTGGAGCCACACCAACTGCCACTGATGTTTGGCAGTGTATATGTGTGTGTGTGTGTGTGTGTATGTGTATATATGTATGTGTGTATATATATATATATATATATATATATGTATGTATGTATGTATGTATGTGTGTGTATGTATTTAGAAGAAACTTAGATATTTACAGTTAAAGATACATTTTACATGGATTGATCATAGTACTTTTATCCACAAAATATATCGGTAAATAGACAGCCAACATTACAATAACATTGCTACTATGATTCCTAGGTCATCAACCATTAATAAAAAGTAACTTCTCAGAAAATAGTTGCATAATACCTTCATCCACTCGCCCATTATTGTCTTCTGCTGTCCCTGGAGCCTCGTCCTCACGCTATGTGTTCTGTGGAATCTCCTGTTGGAGGAGAAAGCGATGTTTGCATTGTGACGTTACGCTTTATAGAGGAATAGCATGGGTTACATCATAGCTAATCTCCGCTATCTGCTAATTCAGGGCCTGATTCATAGATCTACGCAAACCCCATGGTACCTCTCCTGTTGTTGGGGGTCAGCGCATGCGCAGGACCCATTCAGCGCACGTTGTGCCCCCACATGATCGACATGCTGCGGCTGTCTGGCGTGTTTGGCTTGCGTTTTTGGAAACTGGGTCATGTTGCCCCCTTTTTCCTGGGACACCCTGGGCCAGGGTCTGCGCCTTCTTATGCAACCTTCCTGACCACGGCTGGGCAGGTGCGTTACCCATTCTGAGTAAGCCGATGGTCGTGATGGCACTCCTACCTGTGTCTTCGGATGCAGCTCTCGAAACGCAGATGCTGACAGGAGGCGTAAATATCAGTAACATCGACGCATATCGAGCGGCAGGTCAGACCAGCCGCAGACCCGGCAGCTCTCCTGACACGCAGAGGGCTCTCATGCTGCGTATGTAATCGCAATGGCTACTTTATGCACGCCCGTCTAACGGTGTGTAAATGGTCAGACACGCCTGCGTTATATTGACCCCTCCACACGTTACCTCCCCCAAATGCTGACTACCTGTCACTCACCTTCCCAATGGATCCTCTGTCCGTGCGGAATCATAGGACAATCACATTGCGTGCGCAGTGCGGCCTATCGCATGCACCATGTCAAACAATCGCTCGATCTGTGTAAAACTCGCTTTAGCGTCAATCTCTGACACCTCTATACAGGGACATATCTAAGCACGTACATATTGGGAGGCAGCATATATTTGGGTTTGGTGCGTTCTCTTTCCTCCTCCTCTATACCCCCTATTGCTCGTGGCTTGTTCCAGCAGTCAGTAGTATGACAGAGCATTGAAGTATAAAAGATTATTATAGACATAATACTTTGAGCGAGACTGTAATAGCTGGTTCAGTAAATATATCGCCAGCCTTGTCCTTTGTGTTCCTTCAATCCCAGTCACCCTAACAGAGTCCTCGTCAACCCCGCTCCAATGATAGACATCAAATAAATACACTCCCCATATCAAAGGCGACTTCAGTAGCGCTATCTGATGGTGCGCCCGGCTCACAGAGGTATGAGACACTAACAATCCATATTCACTATTGTTCCCATCAAGCCCAAGATTTCATTTATTGTCTGCAAGAAGAAACACGACAGAGCGAGAACTGAGCGGAGCGATCGATAGGAAGCAATCTGTACCGCGCCGCTCGTACAGCTTCATCTTTTAGCTGGAAGACATTGAACATTTCCCCTCGTTGTGTCATCAAATGTCTGTTTATTTCTGGGTTAGGAGATCGTGCGTTCACACAGCTTTGTTTTATAGTATTCATTTCCACACTGGGAATATTATATGTTTATTTTATGTTATAAGATATTGGTTTTAGCTCCAGAAATGTATTTTACTTTACAAATGCGCTGTTTTTATGTTGTTGTTTTTTTTAGTTTTTTGAAGGCATTTAACTTTTCACTGTGTTTTTTCATTTTGCCAGAAGTAGTAGTATTGGTTTTTTTTTTTGTTTTTTTTTACGGCGCTACATACTTTGCTCATCCCCATACAGGGAAGATACAGGTAACGGGGAAACTTGACACATCAAAGGTACAGGAAACGTAAATGTGTATTGTTGCAACAACACTTATAAGGGTGGCTGTAATTTCACAGGCAAGAGCGACACAGGTAATGGAGGGCAGCACTCAATGAGACTGTACCCAATGACGGGCGAGTACAACAGTTAGGGAGAGATTAATCAAAGCGCGGAGAGAAACAAACTACTAACCAAGCAGCTGCCATGTTACAGTCTGTGTTTGAAAACTGACAGGAGCTGATTGGTTTGTACTTTATCTCTCTCCAAGCTTTGATAACTCTCCCCCTTAGTCTCTGAAAGGGACTAGGACAGGCCTGGCCAACCTGTGGCTCTCCAGCTGTTGTGAAACTACAAGTCCCAGCATGCCTTGCAACAGTTTTAGCATTCCCTATTAGCAAAACTGTAGCAGAGCATGCTGGGGCTTGTAGTTTCACAATAGCTGGAGAGCCACAGGTTGGACAGGCCTGGACTAGGAGATGAGAAGCACTGAAAGCAAGAATAGTGCTGGGGATGACCCTGAGGAAGGCGTCTGAGAGAGCGGACATACTGACAGGAGGGCTGTACAATAGAAGGGGAACTGGGGAGACGGGAAGGTCAGGGGATGGGAGATTGAAGGGGAAGCCGTTAATAAAAGATGAGTTTTCAGTGAGCATTGGAAGATGGCGAGACTGGCTGCCGGTCTGACTTGGCGAGGGAGTGACTTCCCGAGGAGAAATCAGTGCAGGGGTGAGAGGAGGTGACCAGGTTGGGGTAGAGGCTGCAATCCGAGGAAGAGAGGAGGGAGTGTGGACAGAAATGAGGTCAGAGGTGTAGAAGGCTGCGGTGTATTAAGTCATGCAGCGTCCTATCAGATTAATAATTTGCCATATCCATGGTTTCTAAATTAAAAACTGCAGATAGAATGGAGGGAGGTGTGTGAAGGGGTGAGGGTGACGGGCCAAATTCTATTACATAGTCCTTACCTGGAGATGTTATTCAGATTCTTTTTCTGAAGATGTTGCTGTTCAGAACCTTATTAGAAGATGAAACTCAAAATCCATATCTGTAGTCGGTATCCAAAGTCGACTAAATAAAGCAGGAACTACTCAGAGAGTATCAATGTAGGACAAAATTAAACCACAATATGGCTGCCAGTAGCTGGGCATCCCATATATAGAGTTGTGACCTGCAGTGTGACATCACAATACATACAGGCAGCAGCTAGAGACGGCTGTAGCTGAGATCAGCATTGTGACATCACATTACATGCAGGTAGCAGCTAGAGATGGTTGTAGCTGAGATCAGCACTGTGACATCACAATACATGCAGACAGCAGCTAGAGGTGGCGGTAGCTGAGATCAGCACTGTGACGTCACAATACATGCAGGCAGCAGCTAGAGACGGCTGTAGCTGAGATCAGCACTGTGACATCACAATACATGCAGGCAGCAGCTAGAGATGGCTGTAGCTGAGATCAGCACTGTGACGTCACAATGCAAGCAGGCAGCAGCTAGAGATGGCTGTAGCTGAGATCAGCACTGTGACATCACAATACATGCAGGCAGCAGCTAGAGACGGCTGTAGCTGAGATCAGCACTGTGACATCACAATACATGCAGGCAGCAGCTAGAGATGGCTGTAGGTGAGATCAGCACTGTGACATCACATTACATGCAGGCAACGGCTGTAGCTGAGATTAGCACTGTGACATCACATTACATGCAGGCAGCAGCTAGAGACGGCTGTAGCTGAGATCAGCACTGTGACATCACATTACATGCAGGCAACGGCTGTAGCTGAGATCAGCACTGTGACATCACATTACATGCAGGCAGCAGCTAGAGACGGCTGTAGCTGAGATCAGCACTGTGACATCACATTACATGCAGGCAGCAGCTAGAGATGGCTGTAGGTGAGATCAGTACTGTGACATCACAATACACGCAGGCAGCAGCTAGAGATGGCTGTAGGTGAGATCAGCACTGTGACATCACATTGCACGCAGGCAGCAGCTAGAGACGGCTGTAGCTGAGATCAGCACTGTGACATCACATTACATGCAGGCAACGGCTGTAGCTGAGATTAGCACTGTGACATCACATTACATGCAGGCAGCAGCTAGAGACGGCTGTAGCTGAGATCAGCACTGTGACATCACATTACATGCAGGCAGCAGCTAGAGATGGCTGTAGCTGAGATCAGCACTGTGACATCACAATACATGCAGGCAGCAGCTACACATGGCTGTAGCTGAGATCAGCACTGTGACATCACATTACATGCAGGCAGCAGCTAGAGATGGCTGTAGCTGAGATCGGCACTGTGACATCACATTACATGCAGGCAGCAGCTAGAGACGGCTGTAGCTGAGATCAGCACTGTGACATCACAATACATGCAGGCAGCAGCTGGAGACGTCTGTAGCTGAGATCAGCACTGTGACATCACATTACATGCAGGCAGCAGCTAGAGATGGCTGTAGCTGAGATCAGCACTATGACATCACATTACATGCAGGCAGCAGCTAGAGACAGCTGTAGCTGAGATCAGCACTGTGACATCACAATACATGCAGGCAGCAGCTGGAGATGGCTGTAGCTGAGATCAGCACTGTAACATCACATTACATGCAGGCAGCAGCTAGAGATGGCTGTAGGTGAGATCAGTACTGTGACATCACAATACACGCAGGCAGCAGCTAGAGATGGCTGTAGGTGAGATCAGCACTGTGACATCACATTGCACGCAGGCAGCAGCTAGAGACGGCTGTAGCTGAGATCAGCACTGTGACATCACATTACATGCAGGCAACGGCTGTAGCTGAGATTAGCACTGTGACATCACATTACATGCAGGCAGCAGCTAGAGACGGCTGTAGCTGAGATCAGCACTGTGACATCACATTACATGCAGGCAGCAGCTAGAGATGGCTGTAGCTGAGATCAGCACTGTGACATCACATTACATGCAGGCAGCAGCTAGAGATGGCTGTAGCTGAGATCAGCACTATGACATCACATTACATGCAGGCAGCAGCTAGAGACAGCTGTAGCTGAGATCAGCACTGTGACATCACAATACATGCAGGCAGCAGCTGGAGACGGCTGTAGCTGAGATCAGCACTGTGACATCACAATACACGCAGGCAGCAGCTAGAGATGGCTGTAGCTGAGATCAGCACTGTGACATCACATTACATGCAGGCAGCAGCTAGAGACGGCTGTAGCTGAGATCAGCACTGTGACATCACAATGCATACAGGCAGCAGCTAGCGATGGTTGGAGCTGAGATCAGCACTGTGACATCACAATACATGCAGGCAGCAGCTAGAGATGGCTGTAGCTGAGATCAGCACTGTGACATCACAATGCATACAGGCAGCAGCTAGAGATGGTTGGAGCTGAGATCAGCACTGTGACATCACAATGCATACAGGCAGCAGCTAGAGATGGTTGGAGCTGAGATCAGCCACCCCCCCTGCCCGCCTCCAAAACGGGGCAAGCTGTCAATCACAATCGACAGCTGCCCCGCTTTGGTGTGAGACCCGTAGCGACAGAGCGCCCGTCGCTGGCCGGGTCCCGCACAAGCGCACCCCGCAACCGGCGTGCGCATGCACGAGCCCCGGATAGCGACGGGCAATCCGTCGCTCCGGGTCTTGCACCAAAGGGGGCATGCTGTCGATGTTGAGTGACAGTTGGCCCTTTTGGTGGGCGGGCTGGGGGGGTGGCTGCCCAGACGGAGGTGTTCCCATGAGAACGCCTACCGTCTGGCGCCGGCCCCACTGACATCACAAGTGATGTTAGTGGGAGAGCTTTCGGCTCTATTAGAGCCAGAAGCTCTCTGGGGCTTGCGGCCATGAGACCCTACCACAAAGGTCTCGTCGCAAGCCCGATGGTCACAATGATCTTGACCATCGCGGCCATCATCCTGGCCGCTCGCATTAGCTGTGGGTGGCAACCCACAGCAATGCGAGCGGCCAGGAGACCGCTCCATAAAATAAAAAAAAAACGCCCTGATTCAGAGCGAGCGCTCTTTCAGAGCGTCCGGCTCTGAATCAGGGCCATAATACACGTTTGCTACTGGGTATTAATAGTAGTGGAATACACTTTTTCAAAAGTCACGGCCTCTCCGTAGTTATTTGTGACAACAAAAGTGAAAAAAGGAACTCTGTTGTGTGAGTTTTATTAAATTTAAAACATAACTTTTAATATATAATGGTTTAATATATTTCTCTATCGCACTAGGCAAGTTTAAAGACATAGATTTGGAACTTTTGTACACACTATTCCTAACAGTAGTCCCCTTTGGGACTCACAATATATATACATACATACAGTACATACATAAAAGTAAAAATGATGGGATGTACGTTGTTTATACCTCCTAAATATCCGCAATCACAAGGCCGAAGGTTAAATGGATAACATGTAAAATGCCACCGTAGTAACTGTTTCCTCTATAATCGTACAAAACAAGATTTCAAACTTAAATAAGTCATTAATGTACGTTAGGAGGTGCTGATCCCCCCCTACCTCTCATCCAAAGGCGAAATATCAAGAAAAAATCTCAGATATGTATTAGGCTTCCATCACACAATTCCAAATTGCCCAGTTGATTACCTTAGTGCTGGAAAATTAGGATGCTCAGGGTAAAGAAACTGCTATTCCTCATTCTACTGCCCCTCACTTTGGCCAAGGGCTATCTATGAGGAGTGAGAGATTACTGGAAAGCAGGTTGCCCTTAGAAACAACAGTGTAATGGTGCGTACACACGGTACGATTAAAATGGAGGATATGCCGATAACGATATCGTTCATATCGTGCATTTTTCAGTGTCCGACCTGCGATGCGCGGGTACATATGGACGATATCGATATTGTCAGTCGCCCGAGCATGCAGGCCTACCTGGTCGATTATCGACCACATTACTATAGGAACTTGAAATCGTTGATTGCGGATCGTTATAGTCGCTGGTGAGTTGGTGATGTGCTGGATGATCAATATCAATCGTCCAGCACAACAATATAGTTTTCGTTGTCGATCGTCCCGTCTGTACGCACCATTACCGTGATATTCCTCCCATTTTAATTTCTGCTGTTAGGTCTTACTGACTGGCATTGCCCCTGTAATGAAAGAATTACTTAACTTGACATAATCATCAGTTAATAGAGGAACAGAAAAGAAGCTCAATGACAAAGATTTAAGGTATACAATTATTTTGTAGGCAAAAAAATGTATATTTATTCAGGATATGCCCATGCAATAGTCATATACTTTAATGCTGATCGGTTTAGCAGCAGGGGCGTATCTATAATGGGTTCAGTGTGTGCGGTGAACACGGGCCCCCGGGTCCAGAGGGGGCCCCCGCACTGCACACCCTGCACTTATAATGTTACTTACCTCTCCGGAGTCCTACATCGGCACTGGAAAATGGCTGCGGCGGACATTTTCCTGTCGTTTGCGCATGCGCAGTACAGGGAGAATGTCTGTCGCGGCTATTTTCCCCGTGAACTGTGCATACACTATAGACTCTGGGCACACTCTAGTGCACAGCTCAGTGCGCTGCCGGGCGGGGAGGAGGGGGCCCGTCCTCTCTAGAAACGCCCCTATTTAGCAGATATCTGCATATAGTAACAGTCAATACATACACTGTCTCTATCTTATGCTGGGCATACACTATACAATCAGTGTTCTCCCCAGAAATTTGTGAAATTGGTGATTCCAAATTTGCATAATTCACTGCAATATCCCTTAGACGTGAGATCACAAAAGTGTTTGTGCAAATAATGGTAAAAGCAAATGATCACATTCAGTGTAACAACATGTACTTTTAGTCCAAAAGGTCCTCAGATGTATGGGACTAGTTATTTGTAACATCTAAAGATACATATAATAAATACATGCGCATTAGTAGTACCACGAAATGTGCTTATGCAAAACAGTGGGTGAATCAATTTATCTGCCTTCATTAATATGGCAGTATGTACTTGTGATCTGACGCTGTATGTACTTGTGATCTGACGCTGTCGCTGACACCCATCCGTTGAGCAACGGTTGACACAATACTGTTACTAAATGCGATTAGTATAAACAAATATATAAAGTGCTAGTGCATGCAGTAGTCACTCTGTGACATGTATTTATTCTCTAATCCTGGGGCTGCAGATGATTAATACAAAAACACCATGGATTTCAAAATAAACATTTCAATCAAATACAATAGTGTTTAGGCTAAACAATGATGCAATAGATCGCTACTTATAATAAGTTGTTTGTGACTTTGTGCTTTTACAAATGCATTTAACTTCACAAATGTCAGAAGTGTGCACTTTTATGTTTGTAATAGAAACTGGCAGCCTCACGTTGGTAACAAGTGATTTATGCAGGCAGAACAAATGGAATTAGCACATGTAAATCAATGCCATAACTATAAATGGTACATACACAGAGATACAAACTTGATGTTTGCTGCTGCTGCCGACGCGTGTTTCGCCGATGTGGCTTGTTCAGAGAAAATAGTGTAGTCATTGCCTGATGATCACGCTATAACATACTTACCTACTTCAATTATCTCCTCTCCTGGAGAAGCTCGGAGAGGAGATGTAGAAGGACAGCTTTGGGGGGCGGGGCCAGGCTCTCCATGTCACTAGGCCCTGCCCACTTCACAGCTAAATTCTGCGATTCGCTGGTCCTTGGGGAGGGGGCAGGGCCAAATGATGGGGTTTGCCTGAGTTTAGCCCCGCCTTTCCATTTGGACCCGAGATTCTCCATATTATCTCCCCATTCTGCCAACTTCACTAGGAAGTGGGTGGGCTGCGGGAGATCCACCTAGTCTTCCGATGATGCAGGGGGCTACCCGAAAAAATCGTGAGACTCCCACAATTTACAGGAGACTAGGCAAGTATGTGTTATAACCAGACAATGACCTCCCTTTTCCCAGATATCTGGGGTGTTGGGTGTATAATGCCCAGGTCTAACCTATCTTAGGACAGATAGAAACATGGGTCCAGTCTTTTTGCTGTTTCAGAAAGGTGAGCTGGTACCAAAGCAAGAACCGCTTATTGTGTCTTGATGTTTGTTAGGGAACAAATGCACACTTCTGCTTTTAGTTCATTTTCTTGCAATTTCAATAATGGAAGTCCCCACTTTTCAGGCCATTTTGTGTAGGCTATTATTTGGCGTGTTGGGATAAGCAGACTAATGATACTTCTGAGAGTTCCTAGGTACAGGTTGTGTGGCTGCTGCATAAACAAACTACTGATGTGGATCATACACCCCCCCCCCAACTGTTCCAATTTAGAAATCATGGTCTCATTTTTCGGACATTGTCCCGCTATCCTACCTGCAGGGCACAGTGTCATGTAACGGGGAAGAGTTGGGGGGACTCTTACCGCAGCAACTAAAGCGTGCCGAGAGAGCATCGCGGGGAGTGCTGGGTAAGCCCCCATAGTGACGGAAAATGGGCTTGTGATGTGAAGCCATGACTCGTGAGTCAAGGACATGCCCTCTGTCCAGTCTACCAGCTCCAAAATATTGGGAGGTATATATTGATGATTCGATGTGACTATCACGAAAAGTGCCAAAATAGGCTCAGCACAGGAGTGAGATCACCTCCAGTAGCTATGGGGTTAATGCACCATTATCTGTCCTAATACCCAATGTAGAGCCCTCTTTTCTTTCTTTTGTTTATAGTCTATATGTTGTGTCATTTGTTCTACAAATACACAGTGCTTACAGATGAAGAAAATCAGTATATAAATAACATTATTCTTATTGCAAATATTTACATTTTGTATATTAAATAAAGGAAGCTGAGAAGTGGATTTGTTTTTACTTACTAAATCCAATAGTGACATCTTGTGGCAGTCTGTAAGAAGACACTTTTCCTGGGCCAGGTTTAGGTATCTATACGCCTGTGGGCCTGATTCACTACCGATCGCAACTGCGAATGCATTAGCGATTACGCAAGCAGTTCCACTGCGATATATGCTAATCCATTGTGATCACTGTGCCGCTGCAGCACAACATAAGGACGCCCACTTTACCTTACACACATCCGTAATGTTTAGCAAGACTGCAAAAACCATCGGTACAATCGAGTACCATCGCAGCCTCACGCACACTTGCACAAGTTCTGACCTTACTCAGTAATTGCTAACTTCCACGCACACGCTATGAGTCCTCAAGCTGAGTACGGCATCGCAGTGGATAATTTATGTATGCCCATGCAACAGCGTTCAAACGCACTGACATGCCTGTGTTTTCCCGACCCCCCCCCCGTCACCACCCCCCCAAACGGTGCTTCCTGTCAATCACTCTGCGTAGTCACTGAGATCGCAGTTCCGCTCGCAGTGGTTGGTTCGCGCACTGCAATGCATGCGCAGAATGCAACATTCGGCCGATTGCGTGCGTTATCGCAGTTACAATCGGTTGTGAATCAGACCTTATATTTGTAATACTCTGTAGATCTGGTAGTAACTTCCTTACAGGAATCTATCAGACCATCATGAATCAAACTAACTGAGGTGCAGCCAGGGATGCAGTGAGAGGCTGTCCTATTTGTGGAATATATATTATTGGGAGTCATATAGCGGGACTGTCTAGACGTTCTGCACTAGACATTTCCCAGCATGAGAAGAGATGCTGGGAAATGATGAGGTAGTTGCTGTTGTCAGTAGACCCTGGTTGGATTTTGTGGTTGGAGCATTGCGGCCTGTGTTTGCATGTTCAGTATGGAAGTGTTTTTCCCCGTGTGTAATCATAGTATTGCAAGTAACGCTTAGAAAGAGTTGGGCATTTAATGTTACCGTAACATGATTTTGTGTACACCGCTTATGTACTTTGTAAGGTGCTGCAGAACCCTTGTGGCACCATATAAGAAACAATAATAATAATAATAATAATAATATATCCACTGTGACAGTCAGATTAGGGGTCCCTCTCCTGGGTAGAGGTCTCCTTCCTTACACACACACAGCAGCAGGGAAGCAGCACACCAGTCTGGATGCGAGTACAAGCTGGTCGGCGCCAGTCTTTATTGTACAATGTCAGAAATAACATAAAGAAAACATAAACATAAATCTTAGCCCTGTCGGGGCACTAACTTCACAGGTGGTTCCCTCACTACCAGAACCTGGCAGGGCCTAATGCCCTCGCCAGCAACAAAGGTACAGCACAGTACTCACAGATAGGTTTTCCAAGTGTCTCTGAGCAAACTCCCTGTCTGCGCTCCCAGGTGAGACAATCAGCCCTCAACACATTAGGCTTATATTGGCCACTCTCAGGTGGAAAACTAACAAGCCTGTTACCAGGCTGCGAGAACCAAAACCTGGAGTGGCCGTGGGTGGAGCCCTCTCTCTCCTCTCACCCACAACCCCCAGGTCCCAAACCGGCTTTTCAAAAAGCCGAGACTCAAGCCTGCTACACTGCAGACTTTCTCCTGGGGGTTTAAAACACATAAGACAGGAATCTGGGACAAATGTACCTGCCACAAACCACTTTACCAGTGATCCTATCACACCACATAAAGGAATTGATTGCACTTTATAAACCAAATTTGGCAGAAAACCTTGTTTAATAATAGTAATAACATATATTCTATAATATGGTGCAAAATGATAATTGTGCTGTAACTCAGAGCAACCAGATATCTTCAGTCCAATGTGGTCAGACAAATTAAAAATGGCATCATATTTGTTGCTATGGCTCATACTATCTTAGTAAATAAGCTCATGTATCTTTGCAGACTAGACACAAAGCACATATTGATGATATATGTCCCATAGGTAAATTGAGGATTATTTTTTTATTTTATTTTTTTTTACTATGTGAGAATAAGTTCCACTTCCTCCTGCTTCTCTGTAATGTTTCTGACGCAGGAACTCGGCGGCTTCCTACTAATGTACACCAAATCAAAATGTTGGTTTTGCACCTTTTGATTATCATATGTTGTGTGCCATATCCCTGCTATATGTGCCACAAAGGGTTAAAAAGACCCCCCCGTTATATGACACGGTCCTCAGGGGTTATCGCTATTCTATGTACGTTTGATGGACAGCTGGGTGACTATGAAAGGCCTAGAAAGCTGCTGCCTGGTGCGTCCTAAGGATGCTCCATGTCCTCAGCCCTCTCGCTAGTCCCCACGGCGAGCTGCCCAGAGAGTCCTCATTACAATCCAGTGCTCCCAACTTGTCTAGCGGCCCCACCCCCTCAGTGTGATGTCATGATGTCACATGGGCACATTACAGCCTGGCTATGGCCCTGAATTTTCCGCAGTGTGGCCCTGATTCAGAGCCGCTCGCTATTTGCGAGCGCTCTCTCTGAATAAGGGTGGGGCCTTTTTTTTTTTTTTTTTTTGAACCACAGCCTCCAGGCCGCTCGCTAAGCTGTGGGTGACCACCCACAGCTTTAGCGGGCGGCCTGGCGATGTCCGCGATTATTGCGACCATCGGGCTTGCGACGAGACCCTTGTGGTAGGGTCTCATCCATCGCAAGCCGTACTACTGACATCACGTGTGATGTCAGGGCCGCCCACAAACGGCAGGCGCTCCTAAGGGAACTCCTCCGTTTGTGCAGCCCCTTTGCGCTCGCGAGCGGGTCTGAAACAGGCCCTGTGTACAGCCAGGCTACAAGGCTGCACATAGCAGGGAATGGAATACGTTTTCTAAGCGGCCTATTGAATACACCTAATTCTCTGGCAGTGATAGAGAATGAAGTTCCGCTGCAATTTATTACGACACAACTGCCTACCTTGTGGGATCTCTCAGCCTCTCTGGTTGCGTTACCCTCTGGCTTTGGGCTTTACTCTAATCAGAGTATCTCCAAAAATCGCGCATGTGCGGGTGGGAGAGCCTGTGCAGGTAGCAGTGGCACCTGCCTGCAGACTGTGCACGTGTGTGAGCCCATAATTCGGGACTGTCCCAGACATTCCGGCACCAATGAGAAGCTTGTCCATGCAGACATAATTTTAAAGGTCTTTTCTTGTTCAAAAGTATCTTCTCATGCAAAATGGGCGCAAGAGAATGATATAAAATAAATTTTGTAGTAAATATGTCACTGTGTGTTTTTAATTTGTTTATGTGGCTAAATCCAGCCTCTGACAATTCTAGAGGGATGATTGTGACTCTACCCAATAACCTTCCTAAGCTACTGTACCTCATTACCTCTTCTGTACACAGGTCAAACATGTTCTTCCCATACTCCAACCTCTGACTCCAGGTCACAATTGCTGCCAACATTGCTGTGTGACTGACAGGATCATAGAGCCCCCTAAGCACATATGTAGTACTTCCCCTCATGTATCACAATCCTATTTCACTATAGAGTGTAAGCTTCTGAGCCAGGCCCTCTTACCGCTCTGTCTGTCTCTTAACACCCAGTGTGGTTTTATTGCGGTGTTCCCAATTGTAAAGCACAATGGAATATGCTAGAGCTATATCAATGAATGTCAATAATGAAATAATAAAAAATGCAGCTCTGTAGTTATAACATTGTCCACAAGGTGGCAGCAGTGACTGTGATGAGCTTACAGGACATCAGCATGCACAGTCTGCTCTGTATTCTGCAATCTCTGCGGCCGCTCTGAGCCATTATTAATATGGAACATGCGATCACCGGGGAAATTAAATACAGTCTGAATCGTGGCGACATTAATTAAAGGCAAAATGTTTTAATATCGCTTTGTAATTAATATGGCAAATAATGGTATTATATCCTGCAAAATGTCATATGTAGATCAGATGCAGAAATCCGCACATCAGGGGCCGCTTATAAAGCATCTCAGCTATTCCATGTAGCAACACTGCAGTAGCCATATAGAAATGTACAGTGCTCTCTGCAGTCACAGCTATGATGTAGTAAAGACAACTGATAGAGTAAATGTTCCCCGATATGAGTTTGGCGCTGCATGAGTTGGGTTCCCAGGAGTGAATTTAGAAATGTCTGGGCCCCACAGCAAAATTGTGATAGCGCCCCTCTACGGACCATTA
Source organism: Taudactylus pleione (assembly GCA_031769625.1). Classification (NCBI taxonomy): domain Eukaryota; kingdom Metazoa; phylum Chordata; class Amphibia; order Anura; family Myobatrachidae; genus Taudactylus; species Taudactylus pleione. Next base: position 5,567,586 of record JAUIMM010000277.1, on the reverse strand, counting down.
CAACAGTCACACTTTGCGCCATGCATTGTCAGTACCCAGTAGGGCAGAGCAGTAACTGCATTGGCAGCCGTCTGCCACATTACCTGACAGTTATACCAGTATAGGGACTCGTCGTATGCCGGGTCACTTCACTCTGCATCCACTTGCCCTGATTGCTGCTCGTCCTGTCCCTGCACCCCCACCAGTGCTCTGCCCAACACCCCCCCCTCGCTCTGTACAATCCTAAACCCCCCCCCCCCCGTTGCTCTGCTGCCTCCTGTCCAGAGCCAGCATAGGCAAACTAAGCAAATGCCTAGAGCATCCACAATCAGCTCAGCTAATGGGCCAGGGTGATGGGTACTGTGATCTGTGCTGGGTGAGAGGCGCTGTGCTGTGATCTGTGCTTGGAGGGGGGTGCTGTGCTGTGATCTGTGCTGTGCTTGGAGGGGGGTGCTGTGCTGTGATCTGTGCTGTGCTGGGTGAGAGGTGCTGTGCTGTGATCTGTGCTGTGCTGGGTGAGAGGTGCTGTGATCTGTGCTGTGCTGGGTGAGAGGTGCTGTGATCTGTGCTGTGCTGGGTGAGAGGTGCTGTGCTGTGATCTGTGCTGTGCTGGGTGAGAGGTGCTGTGATCTGTGCTGTGCTGGGTGAGAGGTGCTGTGCTGTGATCTGTGCTGTGCTGGGTGAGAGGTGCTGTGATCTGTGCTGTGCTGGGTGAGAGGTGCTGTGATCTGTGCTGTGCTGGGTGAGAGGTGCTGTGATCTGTGCTGGGTGAGAAGTGCTGTGCTGTGATCTGTGCTTGGAGGGGGGTGCTGTGCTGTGATCTGTGCTGGGTGAGAAGTGCTGTGATCTGTGCTGTGCTGGGTGAGTGGTGCTGTGATCTGTGCTGGGTGAGTGGTGCTGTGATCTGTGCTGTGCTGGGTGAGAGGTGCTGTGATCTGTGCTGGGTGAGAAGTGCTGTGCTGTGATCTGTGCTTGGAGGGGGGTGCTGTGCTGTGATCTGTGCTGGGTGAGAAGTGCTGTGCTGGGTGAGTGGTGCTGTGATCTGTGCTGTGCTGGGTGAGAGGTGCTGTGATCTGTGCTGGGTGAGTGGTGCTGTGATCTGTGCTCTGCTGGGTGAGAGGTGCTGTGATCTGTGCTTGGAGGGGGTGCTGTGCTGTGATCTGTGCTTGGAGGGGGTGCTGTGCTGTGATCTGTGCTGTGCTGGGTGAGAGGTGCTGTGATCTGTGCTGGGTGAGAGGTGCTGTGATCTGTGCTGGGTGAGAGGTGCTGTGATCTGTGCTGTGCTGGGTGAGAGGTGCTGTGCTGTGATCTGTGCTGTGCTGGGTGAGAGGTGCTGTGATCTGTGCTGTGCTGGGTGAGAGGTGCTGTGATCTGTGCTGTGCTGGGTGAGAGGTGCTGTGCTATGATCTGTGCTTGGAGGGGGGTGCTGTGCTGTGATCTGTGCTGTGCTGGGTGAGAGGTGCTGTGATCTGTGCTGTGCTGGGTGAGAGGTGCTGTGATCTGTGCTGTGCTGGGTGAGAGGTGCTGTGATCTGTGCTGTGCTGGGTGAGAGGTGCTGTGATCTGTGCTGGGTGAGAAGTTCTGTGCTGTGATCTGTGCTTGGAGGGGGGTGCTGTGCTGTGATCTGTGCTGTGCTGGGTGAGAGGTGCTGTGATCTGTGCTGTGCTGGGTGAGAGGTGCTGTGATCTGTGCTGTGCTGGGTGAGAGGTGCTGTGATCTGTGCTGGGTGAGAAGTGCTGTGATCTGTGCTGTGCTGGGTGAGTGGTGCTGTGATCTGTGCTGTGCTGGGTGAGAGGTGCTGTGATCTGTGCTGGGTGAGCGGTGCTGTGATCTGTGCTCTGCTGGGTGAGAGGTGCTGTGATCTGTGCTTGGAGGGGGTGCTGTGCTGTGATCTGTGCTTGGAGGGGGTGCTGTGCTGTGATCTGTGCTGGGTGAGAGGTGCTGTGATCTGTGCTGGGTGAGAGGTGCTGTGATCTGTGCTGGGTGAGAGGTGCTGTGATCTGTGCTTGGTGAGAGGTGCTGTGATCTGTGCTGTGCTGGGTGAGAGGTGCTGTGCTGTGATCTGTGCTGTGCTGGGTGATCTGTGCTGTGATCTGTGCTGTGCTGGGTGAGAGGTGCTGTGATCTGTGCTGTGCTGGGTGAGAGGTGCTGTGATCTGTGCTGGGTGAGAGGTGCTGTGATCTGTGCTGGGTGAGAGGCGCTGTGATCTGTGCTGTGCTGGGTGAGAGGTGCTGTGATCTGTGCTGGGTGAGAGGTGCTGTGATCTGTGCTGGGTGAGAGGTGCTGTGATCTGTGCTGTGCTGGGTGAGAGGTGCTGTGATCTGTGCTGGGTGAGAGGTGCTGTGATCTGTGCTGGGTGAGAGGTGCTGTGATCTGTGCTGTGCTGGGTGAGAGGTGCTGTGATCTGTGCTGGGTGAGGTGCTGTGATCTGTGCTGTGCTGGGTGAGAGGTGCTGTGCTGTGATCTGTGCTGTGCTGGGTGAGAGGTGCTGTGATCTATGCTGGGTGAGAGGTGCTGTGATCTGTGCTTGGAGGGGGTGCTGTGCTGTGCTGGGTGAGAGGTGCTGTGATCTGTGCTGTGCTGGGTGAGAGGTGCTGTGATCTGTGCTGTGCTGGGTGAGAGGTGCTGTGCTGTGATCTGTGCTGGGTGAGAGGTGCTGTGATCTGTGCTGTGCTGGGTGAGAGGTGCTGTGATCTGTGCTGGGTGAGAGGTGCTGTGCTGTGCTGTGATCTGTGCTGGGTGAGAGGTGCTGTGATCTGTGCTGTGCTGGGTGAGAGGTGCTGTGATCTGTGCTTGGTGAGAGGTGCTGTGATCTGTGCTGGGTGAGAGGTGCTGTGATCTGTGCTGTGCTGGGTGAGAGGTGCTGTGATCTGTGCTGGGTGAGAGGTGCTGTGATCTGTGCTGTGCTGGGTGAGAGGTGCTGTGCTGTGATCTGTGCTGTGCTGGGTGAGAGGTGCTGTGATCTGTGCTGTGCTGGGTGAGAGGTGCTGTGATCTGTGCTTGGAGGGGGTGCTGTGCTGTGATCTGTGCTTGGAGGGGGTGCTGTGCTGTGATCTGTGCTGTGCTGGGTGAGAGGTGCTGTGATCTGTGCTGGGTGAGAGGTGCTGTGATCTGTGCTGGGTGAGAGGTGCTGTGATCTGTGCTGTGCTGGGTGAGAGGTGCTGTGCTGTGATCTGTGCTGGGTGAGAGGTGCTGTGATCTGTGCTGTGCTGGGTGAGAGGTGCTGTGATCTGTGCTGTGCTGGGTGAGAGGTGCTGTGCTATGATCTGTGCTTGGAGGGGGGTGCTGTGCTGTGATCTGTGCTGTGCTGGGTGAGAGGTGCTGTGATCTGTGCTGTGCTGGGTGAGAGGTGCTGTGATCTGTGCTGTGCTGGGTGAGAGGTGCTGTGATCTGTGCTGTGCTGGGTGAGAGGTGCTGTGATCTGTGCTGGGTGAGAAGTGCTGTGCTGTGATCTGTGCTTGGAGGGGGGTGCTGTGCTGTGATCTGTGCTGTGCTGGGTGAGAGGTGCTGTGATCTGTGCTGTGCTGGGTGAGAGGTGCTGTGATCTGTGCTGTGCTGGGTGAGAGGTGCTGTGATCTGTGCTGGGTGAGAAGTGCTGTGATCTGTGCTGTGCTGGGTGAGTGGTGCTGTGATCTGTGCTGTGCTGGGTGAGAGGTGCTGTGATCTGTGCTGGGTGAGCGGTGCTGTGATCTGTGCTCTGCTGGGTGAGAGGTGCTGTGATCTGTGCTTGGAGGGGGTGCTGTGCTGTGATCTGTGCTTGGAGGGGGTGCTGTGCTGTGATCTGTGCTGGGTGAGAGGTGCTGTGATCTGTGCTGGGTGAGAGGTGCTGTGATCTGTGCTGGGTGAGAGGTGCTGTGATCTGTGCTTGGTGAGAGGTGCTGTGATCTGTGCTGTGCTGGGTGAGAGGTGCTGTGCTGTGATCTGTGCTGTGCTGGGTGATCTGTGCTGTGATCTGTGCTGTGCTGGGTGAGAGGTGCTGTGATCTGTGCTGTGCTGGGTGAGAGGTGCTGTGATCTGTGCTGGGTGAGAGGTGCTGTGATCTGTGCTGGGTGAGAGGCGCTGTGATCTGTGCTGTGCTGGGTGAGAGGTGCTGTGATCTGTGCTGGGTGAGAGGTGCTGTGATCTGTGCTGGGTGAGAGGTGCTGTGATCTGTGCTGTGCTGGGTGAGAGGTGCTGTGATCTGTGCTGGGTGAGAGGTGCTGTGATCTGTGCTGGGTGAGAGGTGCTGTGATCTGTGCTGTGCTGGGTGAGAGGTGCTGTGATCTGTGCTGGGTGAGGTGCTGTGATCTGTGCTGTGCTGGGTGAGAGGTGCTGTGCTGTGATCTGTGCTGTGCTGGGTGAGAGGTGCTGTGATCTATGCTGGGTGAGAGGTGCTGTGATCTGTGCTTGGAGGGGGTGCTGTGCTGTGCTGGGTGAGAGGTGCTGTGATCTGTGCTGTGCTGGGTGAGAGGTGCTGTGATCTGTGCTGTGCTGGGTGAGAGGTGCTGTGCTGTGATCTGTGCTGGGTGAGAGGTGCTGTGATCTGTGCTGTGCTGGGTGAGAGGTGCTGTGATCTGTGCTGGGTGAGAGGTGCTGTGCTGTGCTGTGATCTGTGCTGGGTGAGAGGTGCTGTGATCTGTGCTGTGCTGGGTGAGAGGTGCTGTGATCTGTGCTTGGTGAGAGGTGCTGTGATCTGTGCTGGGTGAGAGGTGCTGTGATCTGTGCTGTGCTGGGTGAGAGGTGCTGTGATCTGTGCTGGGTGAGAGGTGCTGTGATCTGTGCTGTGCTGGGTGAGAGGTGCTGTGCTGTGATCTGTGCTGTGCTGGGTGAGAGGTGCTGTGATCTGTCCTGTGCTGGGTGAGAGGTGCTGTGATCTGTGCTGGGTGAAAGGTGCTGTGCTGTGCTGTGATCTATGCTGGGTGAGAGGCGCTGTGCTGTGATCTGTGCTGGGTGGGAGGCGCTGTGCTGTGATCTGTGCTGTGCTGGGTGAGAGGCGCTGTGCTGTGCTGAGATCTGTGCTGGGTGAGAGGCGCTGTGCTGTGATCTGTGCTGTGCTGGGTGAGAGGTGCTGTGATGTGATCTGTGCTGGGTGAGAGGTGCTGGAGCACAGCACAATGGGGGAAGGGACTACAGCCCAATGAGACCATGCACCTTCCGTGAGGCCACGCCCTTTTTCGGGATCCCACCGGGGAGTGGGGGGGCACCACCCGAAATCTTGCCTAGGGCACTAATTTGGCCAGGGCTTGCTCTGCCCCCGTCCTCCGTCTGCTCCCATACTTACCCCATGCCCGTTCCTTATTTTTTGAACGCTAGGTCTGTCCCGTCCCCCTCACAGTGGGATCCTTTGGAGGGGACGGCGCACATTCTGGCTTCCACGGCGCATGCATTGAGGAGACGGCAATATACCTAAGGAAATTATTACATAGAACTACAGTAATTTCATTATCATTACTTTCCAAACTTGTAGCACAGCCTGGATGAATGAATTACAAACACATCAGTACTGTACGGCACATTTCCCCTCTGTGACAGGACGTCTGGTTACGTGGACTCTATGGCTATAGTGGCACCCCTGTGGTTCTTCAGTTAAGTGCCACTTTGAGAATAGTGCAGAGTATGCTGTGGCAGAGAGAACCAGTGGGGGGAATTAAATTATGGGTGAATCCATTCGCCCGGCCGGATTTGCTCGGCAACCTCTACGCTTCGCGGCAGCGGGATCTCGCACAAAAGTGTTCGCTACCCCATAGGGTAGCGAGCGCTTTGGAGCAAATCGGGCGTTCAGCCGGCCAGGCGAAGGGTGCGATATGGGCTACCGTTGCCGGGATTTAGACGCTGCAGCAACGGCAATTTACACCATTTCCTGAGCGTGCCCATGTGTAGTCGATGACTGTACATGACATACGGTTATCTGATGATATCCCCATTCCGTAAGCAACAAGTCTCGGGGCTTATTCACACAACGCTAATGCGATTTTCAGCCGCTAACACCTGAAAGCCAGATAGAAAACAGGGTGGACGGTTTCTCTTGTATTCGTTCCCCTCATTTCATTCTTGGATATTAAGTCTACCTTTAAAATTTATTTTTATATCATTATCTCTTTTATAAAGCGCCACAAAGATCCTGTAACACTGTACAGGGGAATAAACTACAGACTAATACAAACAAGTTACCAATGTCACATGAATATGTATATGTAACACCCTTATTAGAAAAACGTTTTATTTGTAGTATTGTATGTCATTCAGTGCAAGCGCCCTCCCTCATCCCCGAACATGGCCAATCTATCGTTATCGGCAGACTGACCATCGTGATCAGGCGATGATTGATATCGGAAACGACCAGCGGGAGCGCACATTGTTGGTTGCTTCTGACATTATACTGGCCGATTTTATGTACGATTAATGAGCGATTGAACGATTACGATGTCATAATCTTTCAGTCGCTCTGTTTAATCGGCAAGTGGATACGCGGCTTAAGAACTCTTCTGTATCATATGTACTGTATAATCCTGGCACATGATTTTCTGCGCAGTCTTTGCGTATGACGTGCATGCTGGCACCAGTGTAAACCAGACTGGGACAGATATAAAACCTCAGACAGAGTTAAGTATTGGTACACTGGGTGCAACATATTCTATAACGCAAATTACCAGCCATAAGATCAGACAGGCAGTTACACATATACAGAAGCTGAATGATCAGTCTAAACATAGCCTAGACCAATATATCTTATACTGTATATAAGTGTCCTATTTTTCCTCCACTTCCCCTGGATCAATGCAAAAGGATTTAGAAGAGGTCGGACTTGATGGATTTTTGCCGTTTTATTTTTTTTAACCTTTAGAAAATTATAAATTCTAAATATAATAAAAATCCTCCTACTTACAAGTTCTTAAAGCGATACAACAAAGGCACTAATTCTCCACAAGGTGGCAGTACACTTACAGTGAGAAATGTTTTTATCATTAACATTGAAGATAATTCACTATAAATACTGTATGTTAAAATGTTCGACATTGAATCTGTAATTTGTGGTAATTTGCTTAATAGGATATTTTTAAAAATATTAATTACCTTGTGTTTATATTGACATTCTCTATAAGTAACACATGATACAGTGACTGTGTTGGGATTTAATATCAGTTCACAGAGGATCTTCATTTAATAGAGGCTTTATTAATAATAGGACTGATCTGGAGAGGGGAAAGTTTTGGTCCTTCGGGACCCTATACTGTGAACACACTCTATAAGTCAGTGTGTTGGGCCCCTCGGCAGCTAGCAGCCCCTTTGTATATAGCAGGGGTTCCCAACCACGGTCCTCAAGGCACACTAACAGGCCATGTTTTAGGGATAGCCATCCTTGAGCACAAGTGATTTAATTAGTACCTCAGTTATTTTGATTTAACCATCTGTGCTCAATCATGGATATCACCAAAACCAGGACTGTTAAGGCCCCCATACATCAGCAATTGATTGCAGCAATTTGCAATCGATTGTGTATAAAAATCTTTCCCTTTTTCAATCGGTTGTGGCAATTCTGCAATCGATTGAAAAAAGGGAAGATTTTTATACACAATTGATTGAAAATTGCAGAATTGCTGCAATCAATTGCTGATGTATGGGGGCCTTAAGTGTGCCTTGAGGACCGAGGTTGTAAATCACTGGTATATAGAGTATTGAGTCACAGCACGGAGGTGTCGTTATTATATCCGCGCTATCTCTGTATAGGCTGTAGAACCTGCGCTGTCACCATCTTACAGTTGGAATGAATATACTTATAGAAAAGGTCACACCCGTCCCCTACTCCCCCTGAACGTCCAGGAGACCCCAGATTAAGGTCGTATCACCGCAGGGCCATAGTAGCGCAGTCCGTGGCAATAAGGAATCTTTATTCACCAGGATGTGATGACATCATTTCCTGCTTCGCCCTCTCAGCTGCTGTATTGCGCATATGCCAACGCACATCAGCGCAGGCACCAGCCAGGAACCTATGGGGGCTGCGGATGCTGTCGGAAATGGAGGGAGATATCTGCAGGGGTCGCTCCATATTACATCTTGGGGATACTTTAATAATAATTTGTGAGTATCCACGATATATTTTAATGAATAGGCCCCCAAATGAGGCGTCCATTACACTTCAAGCACAAGCCTGGAATACACAGTATTTTCCAGGAGGTGGCGCAATAGAGCAATTTGGTTTTTCACCTATTTACCAAATAACACATTGGGCACAGCTATACCGTAGTGGACAGAACACCAGAAACTATAGATGCATTTAAGCCCACCACATAGATTTTCACGCTATTTTAACCCGTTCCCTGTGCTGAGCCCATTTTGGCATCTTTGGGCTCATCAGATTCCGACTTCATTAGCAGAACTTTTTAATGCCTATTTTTTTTTTCCTTACATACTTTGCATTTACAGTAACTACTTGCAACTATTATACAGTAATTATACAGCAACTATTATACAGTAACTATAGCAACTATTATACAGTAACTATTATACAGTAACTACTTGCAACTATTATACAGTAATTATACAGCAACTATTATACAGTAACTACTTGCACCTATTATACAGTAACTATTTACAGCAACTATTATACAGTAACTATTTACAGCAACTATTATACAGTAACTACTTGCAACTATTTACAGTAACTATTTACAGTAACTATTATACAGTAACTATAGCAACTATTATACAGTAACTACTTGCATCTATTATACAGTAACTATTATACAGTAACTATAGCAACTATTATACAGTAACTACTTGCAACTATTATACAGTAACTATTATACAGTAACTATAGCAACTATTATACAGTAACTACTTGCAACTATTATACAGTAACTATAGCAACTATTATACAGTAACTATTATACAGTAACTACTTGCAACTATTATACAGTAACTATAGCAACTATTATACAGTAACTACTTGCAACTATTTACAATAACTATTTACAGTAAATATTTACAGTAACTGTTATACAGTAACTACTTGCAACTATTATACAGTAACTATTATACAGTAACTGTAACAACTATTATATAGTTGCAAATGATGGGTTAGAACTGCGCTCTGCTGTATGGGCAGATGGGATGTGAGATGTATTGTTTGTGTCGGGGTGCTGCACCTTCCTAAAAGCAGGAGTACCGGGTCCTATGTAACGATATAATGGGGTAGAGGGTGCGGAGGGTGCGCTCGCCCTATGGGTGTAATGCTGGAGTAATAGTGTGTTGTGGTCTTTTGTGTTCAATGTTGTTTGTGGAGTGATGGGGTGTAGGGAGGGAAGGGGGTCTAATGGACTGGAGGTGGTGGGTGAGGAAATGAAGACAGAGGCAGAAATGGGGGCCAAAGGGTTTATTGGAAAAAAACAGTACTAATCCTGTTTGGTCCCAGGCACCCAGGTGGGGTGAGCGATCCACTTGGGGGTGTGTGTGGGTGGAGACTGGGGAGGTGAGTGGACCCTTTTAGGGGGCTCCTTTCCGTGCAGTTCAATAGACCGGCACGTTACCCCTGCTGGACCTTTGGTCAACAGTCTTAGGATGTCTCGGGGGGAGGGGAGTGGTGGGTTGGCAGCGGGTCTGGCGGTTGTGGATGTACACCCTGGCGGCGTCCCGTTCAGGGGTATAAGTCTCGGAGTCACTTACCTACCGGTAGGATTTGTTGGTGAAAAAGGCTTGGGCTGCTGGTAGCTGGTGTTAGTTTCCTTTTGCAGATGCGGTGTTGGATGGCTGTTGCGGTGTCAGCGGTTGGAGGAAGCTCTGTGTGTGGTAGTGGCTTGCTGGTGCACTGTGGGGCTTGGTGCACCGCGTTGCTGGCGTTCTGTTCCCGCTGCCTGGTGGGTGCCTGCTGGTGTGGATCGCTTAGGGATTGCTGCTGGACGAACAGCTGTGAGTGGAGCTGGTGTTGGTTGCTCCCAGGGGGCGGTGCGTGGTCGCCTGGGTCTAGCAGGTGGAGTGGTGATCAAGAGGGGTGCGAAGGGCTTTGCTAGGTGTGATGCCCAGCGCGGCCCTGCGGGTGGTGGGTAGAGAGGGTTCTGGAAGCAGCAAGGCTCGACCGAGTTCTCCGCAGGAATGAAGAGCTCTGGTGTAAGCTGGCTGTGGTGTCAGAATGTAGGGGGTCTCCAACGCGTTTCGGCAGGGGCTCTGCCTTCTTCAAGGAGGTAAGAAGTGTGGCTATGCATGTGTGAGGTTTAAATGTGGAACTTCCGGGTTCTGTGTTTGTCAGGTGGTGGAGATGACCAATCAGGGCTAAGAGTGGGTGTGGCCCATGTATCTGATAGGTCGTGGGTGATTGTGCGAGGCTAAGCCTGTGGTTGGGTGATAACGTCACGTGGTTTGGGCAGCCAATGGTTTACTGTGCAGCTGTGGTTGTGTTAGCTGGAGCTCGTGTCTGGGTGCATATGTGGCTGCTATGGGGATTGTGACCGGCTGTGAATGGTCAGCGGCGGTCATGTGGTGTCGGCAGCCAATCGTGTGCTCTGCTGGTGTGGGTGTGTATGCTGGGGCTGGTGTGCTGCTGCATAATGCATTAAAGCACACCAGCCCCAGCATACACACCCACACCAGCAGAGCACACGATTGGCTGCCGACACCACATGACCGCCGCTGACCATTCACAGCCGGTCACAATCCCCATAGCAGCCACATATGCACCCAGACACGAGCTCCAGCTAACACAACCACAGCTGCACAGTAAACCATTGGCTGCCCAAACCACGTGACGTTATCACCCAACCACAGGCTTAGCCTCGCACAATCACCCACGACCTATCAGATACATGGGCCACACCCACTCTTAGCCCTGATTGGTCATCTCCACCACCTGACAAACACAGAACCCGGAAGTTCCACATTTAAACCTCACACATGCATAGCCACACTTCTTACCTCCTTGAAGAAGGCAGAGCCCCTGCCGAAACGCGTTGGAGACCCCCTACATTCTGACACCACAGCCAGCTTACACCAGAGCTCTTCATTCCTGCGGAGAACTCGGTCGAGCCTTGCTGCTTCCAGAACCCTCTCTACCCACCACCCGCAGGGCCGCGCTGGGCATCACACCTAGCAAAGCCCTTCGCACCCCTCTTGATCACCACTCCACCTGCTAGACCCAGGCGACCACGCACCGCCCCCTGGGAGCAACCAACACCAGCTCCACTCACAGCTGTTCGTCCAGCAGCAATCCCTAAGCGATCCACACCAGCAGGCACCCACCAGGCAGCGGGAACAGAACGCCAGCAACGCGGTGCACCAAGCCCCACAGTGCACCAGCAAGCCACTACCACACACAGAGCTTCCTCCAACCGCTGACACCGCAACAGCCATCCAACACCGCATCTGCAAAAGGAAACTAACACCAGCTACCAGCAGCCCAAGCCTTTTTCACCAACAAATCCTACCGGTAGGTAAGTGACTCCGAGACTTATACCCCTGAACGGGACGCCGCCAGGGTGTACATCCACAACCGCCAGACCCGCTGCCAACCCACCACTCCCCTCCCCCCGAGACATCCTAAGACTGTTGACCAAAGGTCCAGCAGGGGTAACGTGCCGGTCTATTGAACTGCACGGAAAGGAGCCCCCTAAAAGGGTCCACTCACCTCCCCAGTCTCCACCCACACACACCCCCAAGTGGATCGCTCACCCCACCTGGGTGCCTGGGACCAAACAGGATTAGTACTGTTTTTTTCCAATAAACCCTTTGGCCCCCATTTCTGCCTCTGTCTTCATTTCCTCACCCACCACCTCCAGTCCATTAGACCCCCTTCCCTCCCTACACCCCATCACTCCACAAACAACATTGAACACAAAAGACCACAACAAACTATTATATAGTAACTACTAGCAACTATTATACAGCAACTATTATACAGCAACTATTATACAGAAACTATTATACAGTAACTATAGCAACTATTATACAGTAACTCTTATACAGTAACTATAGCAACTATTATACAGTAACTATAGCAACTCTTATACAGTAACTCTTATACAGTAACTATAGCAACTATTATACAGTAACTCTTATACAGTAACTATAGCAACTATTATACAGTAACTCTTATACAGTAACTCTTATACAGTAACTATAGCAACTATTATACAGTAACTCTTATACAGTAACTATAGCAACTATTATACAGCAACTCTTATACAGTAACTCTTATACAGTAACTATAGCAACTATTATACAGTAACTATAGCAACTCTTATACAGTAACTATAGCAACTATTATACAGTAACTCTTATACAGTAACTATAGCAACTATTATACAGTAACTCTTATACAGTAACTACTTGCAACTATTATACAGTAACTATTTACAGCAACTATTATACAGTAACTATAGAAACTACTATACAGTAACTTCTTGCAACTACTATATAGTAACTATTTACAGTAACTATTTTATAATCCACAGCTTGAACGCACTGTTGTTCACTTGATGTTAAGTTATAGGCGCATTAGTTTTTAGGGGCCCCAGGGCAGCTAACTTGTAGGGGCCCCTACCAATAAAATTGTGAAAATTATATACTGATGTTATTAAAAAGCATAATGTGTAAATATTCCCATCACCTCAAATGTGTAGAACACGCTGTAGTGCCCCTAGCTCACATTATGCCACACAGAACCCCCAGCTCACATTATGCTACACAGAACCCCCAGTTCACATTATGCCACACAGAACCCCCAGTTCACATTATGCCACACAGAACCCCCAGTTCACATTATGCCACAGTGCCCTCCCCCTCCCCCGTGCTGATAATGTAGCTATGTGGGGGCACCCCCTTTCGTTAAGCTGGCACTGCGATACTGACGCTATCCGTTTTGTATGGGTGCCCCTGGCATCGCCAACCACTACTTATGTGATTTCCCAACTGGGAGAACAAATATTCATTTAATACTTTTATTTACATAAATGTTTCTTTATTTGGTGATCATGATCATCTTCCAAATGTTGGTGTCCTTTCTTATTTAACCAAGGAGAACCCCTCTGTTATATACATTAATGTCATTTATTGCCTGCTGAGTGTGAAATGAGGGATACCTTCATGTTACAGGGGACTTTTCTGTACCAGTTGAGGGGACCCCCAAGTTTTCCTGAGCCAGGGATCAGGCGATTGATCTTTCCTCTATCACTGATGTTCTCACTGCTTGTTGCTTTGGGGTCACGTTACCCCATCACGCCGCCGCGCATTTCTGGATACAGCACTAGAAGGAACCCATCCATCACGCTGGTCCGTTTTCTTGTACCTCTATAACTGTAGTAGGGCAAGTGGGACTCACACTTTACAGCTGTGGGATACATGAACAGCCTGAGTCTCACTTGTCCTTAGCAACCAAGTGGTGAAGCCGTCCACAAACATTTCCAAACAGACTCGCGCTTCAAATTGTTTGTTTCAAAATATAAAGACGAAAACCGGTAATATAGCACCGTGACATGGCTTCCAGTCCCAAAGCCTGGGAAATGCAGCAGACAGACTATGGAAGCTGCAGGCCAGCAGGTATATGGGTTATAGACCTCCCAATCTGAGCTGGGAAAGGAGGAGAACCCGGCCAGCACAGCAACAAATACCCAAACACATTATTATCATTATCCTTTATTTATATGGCGCCACAAGGGTTCTGCAGCACCTTACACAGTACAGAAACAAATGAGTACACAAGAAAACTGTTATTAACACTACAAACAATGCAGGACAAGTACATGATTTATACACATTGCTGCATAACACCTAAATAAGCAGCAGGGTGTCCGCAATCTTAGGTGCTGCTGCAAATCAAAGTTAGGCAAGGAGAAGCACGTGAGGGAAGAGTACCTCAATGTTTTATTGTTATGCATTTAGTGACAGTTATTATATAGCGCACATATTCCGCAGCGCTTTATAGAGAATATTTGGCCATTTATATCAGTTCCTGCCCCAGTGGAGCTTACACTCTATATTCACTGTCACATGGACACACACACAGGTAACTTTGGTGATTATCATACAAAAACTGCTGTTTTTGTATGATAACTGGGGCCAAAAGGCTTGAGAAATAGGCCCTGTGATGAGGCTACACACAAAGGGAAAAGCTAAATAAGAATATCACAAAAAGAATATTTGGTGTCATTGCGACTGCTTTGTTCTGCGTCACTCACAAGAACAGACAGCAGGGGGCGCTGTGACTTTATTTTTTTAATCTTGAGAGATATTTGTACGATCGCAGTTTGTAACGTGTGATGCCCAGCACAACAAAGACCAGTTACTTGGTATAGATATAGATAGTATAAAATAGGAAAGCGGTCTGTAAGACTATGAACCGTAAAATATAAAATCAGGCCCGGTAATGACTGGTTAATTTGAGTCTTGTCCTCTTTGGAATAGGAGTGTGTATGTAGAAACACATGTATGACGCTGTATGTACCATCGTCTTGTCTGCTCATTCATACAGTTGGGGAGATAGGACTGGAGAATTACTGTATGCCGCTTGTTTAATGATGGGGAGATTGGGCGAGATGAGGGAGAAGGGTTTGGGGGGGGCTTTAATTTTCCAGCCTGTATCAGAGAAATGACGGTTTAAGGCCTAATGCTTAGTTGCAAGTAATGCGCTCGCAATTCCAGCTGCTTCCTGCTGTCGGAAATGCCATGCGAGCCCGATGTGTCTGCCCCATTCCTGAGAGCAGCCCCCATCACTGGTATCGGCATTTGCACCAGTTCCTTCCTTGGTGGAGAAGATCCCACTAAGACCCAGATTTATCAGCGAGTGACATTCCTCTTATCACTCCTTACTGATATTATATGGGGCTCCAACCAATCAGCTCCTGTCGTGTGTTTTTTGAAAAATGACAGTGAGGAGCGGATTGGTTGGGGCACCGTTTAAAGAGCGATAACAAGAATGTCACTCGTTGATAAATCTAGGCCTGAGTCTGATGGACCTCTGCATACACACAGCTTGGACGAGGGCACTTCTCTGTGCAGCGCCCATGCCATGCCCATGGCAAATATATTCTACGTGTAAAAGCCCAGGAGCCACCCAGCAGCGCCCATCCAGATGCAAGCGAGAAGTGACCGAGATGCAGGCGACTCGGAATCGCTGTTTGCGAAAAATCGCTTTCAGAATTAGTTGGTTACTATTGGTTAAAGCAGCTTGTCTGCACAGTTCACTCATGGGTGAAGTTGGGTGGGTAGACAGCACGCCCCTCCCCATTATATTCTGCCACTGCCAGGCCCATAAAACGCTTGTGTTCCGTCTCTGGGCTCCCATCCCTCACAATATATTGTGATGTGATCAATGTCCGACAAACCCGGCCAGGCGGATTCACATACTCACTGGTGTAAGCAGTAAACTAGCAACGACTATAATACACCCCATAGCACACAACCAACAGGCTGCTCTACCCTTACCCCTCTCTTTCATGCTGCTCCCAGCTGGTATTGCAGCTTTTATTGCCCTGCCTCTAGATCAATAATTCTCCCATCCCCACCCGGATACAGGGAGTAGGGACATTATTCACTGACCGGCGGCTGTGTGGAGAGCACAGAGATCCCTCACTAGTGTGTCTAGGGGAAAACAATCCTATGCTGTATATATATTACCTGCCACCTGCTATAGGCAGTGCTCCCCCTAGATCACAAGCCTACTAGTGCCCTTATACAAACCAGAAGCATCCAGCTGATTTATATCTTGCTCCATTTAAATACAACTCCTGGGGGAATCATTCACTTTAATTGCAGAATAACAGAAATAAGTCACCGTGGTTATAAATTTGTTTCTGTGCTGGAAACGCTGACTCGGGCTGGTAATAATACCGGGCTTCCATTACTCTCTATTCACTTAAATTATTACCTGTCATTTGCCAGTAATTCCGGCACTCGCTCCACAATGCCGCCTGTGTGTGATGAGTGTTAGCAGCAAGGTGCAGTCTGGCCATTCAGCCTTCTAACATATGGCTGTAATTTATGTTCCCGGACATGTTGGGCCCTGGTGCAGAGCGTCCCTTCCGCAGGTGCTCCCACATTGCACGCACCGACCGAAAATACAGATGTTCACCTGTATGCAGGGTCGTGCACCATCATTGTGGCCAGGCGGCCCCTATCATACACGTAATTTGATACTCGCCATCATAATACGTGCGCACTGACGGCTGCAAGCATGAGAAATGGACAGATATTAGATAGTAGTTTATTTTGTGTGGGACAACCTATAATGGGAAGAATACTGTTTACAAGCAGCGTAATAGTCCGGTGGTATAGCTGGCAGGCGCACTTTTTATACCGTCGGGTTTTGTGGCGAGTTATCGCTTAGCGCAGGTTCTGGGGTTAGTCTCCTCCAGTGTAATGTATCAAACTTTGGAGAGAGAGAGGGAAAGTAGCAGCTAATCGGCTTCTAACTGACAATTTTCAAACACAACCTATAACATGACAGTTAGAGGATGATTGGATGGTACTTTATCTCTCTCCAAGGTTTGATACATCTCCCCCTCTGTCTGGGCAGCTGAAACTGTTATCTCCCCCGGGTAGCGGACAGGCTGTGAGATCTCCATGGAAACCACAGGCACCAGATATCGCAAAAACAATATTCTCAAAGTATTAATGCAAAATAAGAGAAGAGCTGGGAACGCTGACTGCACGAAATTCTCAATGTGGAATATATTTGAGGGGAATTGCAGTAGTTGTACTAAATGTTCTAGTCCTTGGGTTATAGAGCCGCAGTCTGTTCCGCAGTTCTGTATAATATATGGCATTCTTCCACCCATATTGCATACCTCCCAACATCAAAGGTGTCTCAGAGTGTGTGGGCACAGCAAAATGTGCGTATGCTCAGTGCCTCCAGGGGGCGTATAAAACAAAACACAGAAATGACATGTTTTATGTCACAGGCTGAAGCAATGCGGCACCTCCCTAACATCCCTGCAAATCGGGACAGACGTCCTGACCACAAGTCAGTCCTACAAAACTGGGACGGTGGGAAGTATCTGTATTACAAGGCCTCCTATTTCTGTTGGGGGGTTTTATCTGTAGAATGTACAGTATGACACCTGTCCTGTACTTCTACTGTCAGTATAGTGCCCCTATATTACACCTGTCCTGTACTTCTACTGTCAGTATAGTGCCCCCTATATTACACCTGTCCTGTACTTCTACTGTCAGTATAGTGCCCCCTATATCACACCTGTCCTGTACTTCTACTGTCAGTATAGTGCCCCCTGTATCACACCTGTCCTGTACTTCTACTGTCAGTATAGTCCTCCTATATTACACCTGTCCTGTACTTCTACTGTCAGTATAGTGCCCCCTATATCACACCTGTCCTGTACTTCTACTGTCAGTATAGTGCCCCCTGTATCACACCTGTCCTGTACTTCTACTGTCAGTATAGTGTCCCCTATATTACACCTGTCCTGTACTTCTACTGTCAGTATAGTGCTCCCTATATTACACCTGTCCTGTACTTCTACTGTCAGTATAGTGCCCCTATATCACACCTGTCCTGTACTTCTACTGTCAGTATAGTGCCCCCTATATTACACCTGTCCTGTACTTCTACTGTCAGTATAGTGTCCCCTATATTACACCTGTCCTGTGATTCCACTGTCAGTATAGTGCCCCCTATATCACACCTGTCCTGTACTTCTACTGTCAGTATAGTGCCCCCTATATCACACCTGTCCTGTACTTCTTCTGTCAGTATAGTGCTCCCTGTATCACACCTGTCCTGTACTTCTACTGTCAGTATAGTGCCCCTATATTACACCTGTCCTGTACTTCTACTGTCAGTATAGTGCTCCCTGTATCACACCTGTCCTGTACTTCTACTGTCAGTATAGTGCCCCTATATTACACCTGTCCTGTACTTCTACTGTCAGTCTAGTGCCCCCTATATCACACCTGTCCTGTACTTCTACTGTCAGTATAGTGTCCCCTATATCACACCTGTCCTGTACTTCTATAGTATAGTGTGTGTATGTGTGTGTGTGTGTGTGTATATATATATATATGTACAGTATAGTGCCCCCTTGTTCTTATTGTCGTGTTCCCCAAACCATTCCTGTACAATTTTTGCAGCGTGGCCGAGTACATTATTCTGAATGAGGGAATACCGTTGAAGCATGAAGGGGTGTACTTGGTCTGCCAGTGTGTTTAGGTAGGTAGTATGTATCAAAGTAGCATCCATATGATTGCCAGGATCCAAGGTTTCCCAGCAGAACATCACCCAGAGCATCACACTGCCCCCCGCCAGCTTGCCTTCTTCCCATAGAGTATCCTGGTGCCATCTCTCCCCGGGTAAACGACGCACATGGTCATCCTCATGATGTCATAGAAAACGTGATTATCAGACCAGACCGCCTTCTTCCATTACTCCACGGTCCAGTTGTGATGGTCACGTGCCCATTGTAGGTGCTTTCGACAGTGGGCAGGGGTGTGCATGGGCGCTCTGACTGGTCTGCAGCTGCGCGGCCCCCGTACACAGCAAGCTGCGATGCCCTGTGTGTTCTTACACCGTTCTATCATAGCCAGCATTAACTGTTTCAGCAATTTGTGCTACTGTAGCTTGGTCCCCGACACGCATCAATGAGCCTTGGGCTCCCCGGACCCTGTCACTGGTTCACCAGTTGTCCTTCCTTGGACCACTATTGATAAGTACTAACCACTGCATACCAGGAACACCCCACAAGGCCTGCCGGTTTGGAGATGCTCTGACCCAGTCGTCTAGTCACCCTTGTCAAAGACACTCTGATCCTACGTTGTCCAATTTTCCTGCTTCATCAACTTCAGGAACTGAGCGATCAGTTGCTGCCACATATATCTCTTCACCTGTCCGTGGATTTAATGTTCTGGCTGTGCAGTGTACATCAACGATGGTGCCATAGACGTCGCATTATGCGATGACCATCACTAATCTGAATCCGCGATGTGCGGATCTTGCGATCCTGCACATCGCCGACATTGCTGGAACAGTAGCCGCTTCACTGCGCATAACCCGCGACCGTACCAGCTCAGGGTTAGTAAATGGAGACCACAAGCGCCTGTCACAAATCCATTTCCATTGTGTATAATAAACCCACAGCAATCTCTCTTCCATGAGGGGCTCGTCGCGGGGATTATACCGAACTGTAAACATAAGCATAAACCATCACTGACGTCTGCTTGTCGCAAACAAAACATCACATATTAATAATTACATCCGGCCACAGACCTCGCATCTGATTCTCTGGCTAATACTTTATGTGCAGAACATTGACAAGTATCCACGGATCAGAGCCCGGCTGTAATGGAATATGACAAAATCCTGATGGAAGACAGAACAGAGTTAGGATTCAGATAAATGTCGCTCTCCGGCTATTGCGTTACTTCACCACTATCCCGGCCTCTCCTGATTGTCAATACGTTCTGGAGAATCTAATCACTGCCGGCTGTTCTGTACAGCGGAGACTGGGACCAGCAGCAAGGTCACTGGGACATGCTGAGTATGCTGACCGTCTTACTTTAACTATTGACAATCGAACTCCCAAGAGCGTAGCCCCCCCTCCCAGATCTCGCTCCTGTTAGACCCTCCCACTATGTGTCATTGCGCAGCAGGGGATGGGGCCAGGATACATACATATATGTATGACTTTGTATTCACCGTATATTACGGAATAAGGGCCTTATTCACAGATTGACGATATTGCACAGCCATAAGGAATCTAATGCAGCGTCCATAGATGCTGCTTTGGATCACCATAGCAACCATCAGTCATGATGGCGGCCGGCTAGGCTGCTTAAGCTGAGACTTACTCAGCCTGGCTGACTGACATGGACAGCCGGGTCCAGGAAGTCTGCGTCCGCCCAACGCAGCCCCTGGGCTCGGCATGCCTCCAAAACGGAAGGGGCGACCCCCCCCCCATGTGGAAGAACAGTTCCGGTCACCGCTCCCCCTCCTCAAACGCCAAGCATGTCAGTTATTCTCGGCGTAGATGGGTTTGCGAGCTCGCAGCAGCCGTTGTGCACAGAACGGGTCCTGCGCCTGCCCTGCGCTCACCCACAAACATCGGAGAGGCACGCTAATCATCGGGTTACCGTACAGCACTGAATCAGGCCCTGAATCCACTTTGATCCTTTCACTGTTCGTAAGAAAAAAAAATAAAAAATTTGAAAAGTGGGTGAAGTACATGATTAAGGGGTCTATTTACTAAGCAGTGTTAGGAGACAGAGTGAAAAGTGATAAGGTGCCAGCCAATCAGCTCCTAACTGTCATTTTTCAAACACAGCCTGTGAGATGACAGTTGGGAGCTGATTGGCTGGCACCTTATCACCTTTCACTCTGTCTCCTAACACAGCTTAGTAACTAGACCCCAAAGTCTCTGTAAAGTACAGCTTACTGTCACAGTCTGCGGATTAAACTTCTTCCAGACGAGTTTTTTTAATTTTCTTTCTGTTTTGCGGGATTCCCCCTCTGACATTGGTGGGTGCGACGACCAGTAGTTCCCTTCGTTTTAATTCTCGCTGCAGCTGATAAATGCACCTTTACTGCACAATGACCCGAAGGAACATTTTGCTGATGTTTTTCTGATCATTTGTGGAACGACGGCTACAATGACAATGTGATTAGAAGTAGAATATCCCGTCCCCCATAGCAATTTAGCACCTGTACCCTCCTGACCGTCCTCCTCTCCGGGCTGCGGTATCCGTGGTTTTGCTGGGAGTGTCCTGGACAGTGAGAAAAGCTGGAGGCTTCATCAGGATGAAAAAAGTTGTTCAAACCCGCAGAACGTATTCCCCAAGAGACCCTTCTGACAGGAGTATGATGAGGGCCTGTGGGTATGTAAGTGGCCTGTGATCGCCGGGCTCCGAACACCTCCCTGTCATTCCTGGCAGCCCTCTTCTTTCAGTCGCTTTTGATTCATTTGAATCCAGACTCTTTCATCTAGCGGAGAACAAAAGTCAGGTTCTTGTAAATTCCCCTCCCTGCACCCTCGCAGGAGGCTTTTGATGTTCCAAAGAATTTGCCAGTGAGCAAGGCGGGAGACAGTCAGGAGACACCTCAACCTCTCTGCATTGAAGAATAACCTCTCCCTGATGCTCTGCAAATGATGTTGCGGGGAATTATTCCTGAAGCGAACGTACAAACTCTCCAGAAAAACCATTTATATGTAAAGAGAGAGATGGGATGTATCGGTGCTCGGAGAAGCAATGTCGAGAGCCGTCAGCCCCACGCTGCTCGCAATCAATTTCCCACAGAGCAACCAGGAAAAGGGCCGGGAGAATACGGCCTGATATCTCATTTATCTTTGGGTCTCTTCATTACCTAAAACATCAGAACAGTAATGTATTCATCTCTGCATATGTAACCGCGGGCAGATGATGATGATGTTACGGCAGCGCTGTGTATTCTGCAGCGCTGACTTATGTAGATACAAAGGTGATTATTCCGGGACTATTATTTCTGAGACCACGCTTCATAAATGCATCATCCAGACAAAACAATTCAGCACCGGCGAAAATACGTGGTCAGATTTAAGGAATCCTGTAACAGATGGAGGCCTGCGATACGACTGCCGGAGTTTAGACTGCAATGTACCAAATTCGCACATTACTGTTCAGTGGACATTTTGGTTGTTCCATCCAGACTATAAGGCAGCTTCCATAGCTGCATGTGTGCGCCTAAATAACCGCCAACTCAATCAGTGATGGGTAATGACTGGAATGACCTCAGTTAGCTCCAATGGGATCCAGGCAAGCAGCCTGTTGTGCCTGTGTATGGGCAACGTACTGTAGGAAAAACAGGACTTTGGGGACTATTTATCAAGGATTATTTGACGGATAACCCCCCAAAACACCGTTTTTTGGGGGGAGGGGAGGAGAGGCTGCAGCAGATATTAGAGATATTGTTCGATCCTCTGTTTTCAATCGTGAAAGCCAACCCCGTAGAAACCTGCGGAGGCTGCATAATTGACGAATTTACCTAGTGCATTCTTCAAGATTTGCCACAACATTAGCTGTTGTACTGTAGCCTATAGGCTACGGTCCGCAAAAGTTGCCCCCTACACTCTCCACTCACACATGCGTGGTCAGCACTGGGCTCCTGAAGGAGAAAGGATTGCGTTACGTCACTTCCATCACATTGGCTCTGTCACTAGGGGCCTGACTCAGAGGCGCTATTTGCGTGCGCTCGCTCTGAATCAGGGCGTCCCTATATTTTTTTTTTGACCAGCCTCCAGGCCGCTCGACCAGCTGTGGGTGACCACCCAGAGTGTGTGCGTGCTGCCTGGCGATGGTCACGATTATCGCGACCATCGGGCTTGCGAGGAGACCCTGTGGTAGGATCTCAGGTCTCACAAGCCCGAGTGGATTTTCTGGTCTAATAGAGCTGGAAGTCCACTACTGACATCACTAGTGATGTCAGTAGGGCCGCCCCCAAACGGCAGGCGTTCCTTTGGGGACGCCTCCGTTTGTGCAGCCTCCCCGCCTACAAAACGGGGAGACGGGGTGGCTCACTCGCTCCGAAGCTCGCGCACGCAATGGCCCACCATCGACTCGGGTGATCTTTCATTTCTTATATATGCAAATTATTTTGCAATTGATCCATTTTTATTTTAAAATTATTTAATATGTGCACCTTCTACTCCCTTAGCTGACATGCATGATTAAATGAAAGTTTGATTAGCGTATAGTCAGTATTATAAATGAAAAATCGCATATATATTAAATAATGTGGTATATCAGAAGACTATAATTCACTAAGAAATCAGTCAGGAAACTATGCTCCTTGCAGACATGAGACATGGGTGAATGGGTAAACTTGTAGCCACACACGGCCATGCCTCCTCCGAGTGAGGAGAGACGCCGGCCGGCCCCTTGACCTCAGATGTGCTGCTCAGTAACGACACACTGCTGAGAATAGAAAAGCCAATTATGGGCTCCTGGCAGTGTAACTAGCAGGTGGAGAGCCGGGTCCCAGAGCCCCGTAGCAGAACCACTCCCTGTAGCTACGCCCTTGGTCTAGATAGATAAAGACTCTAGACATGAAGTTGTGTTAGGCTGGCAAAGCATATGCGAGCATTCATAAAATATATTTTGGAAGTAACAGCACCAGGCCATAGATGATCACTAGTACAGGGGTGCGTCTCAGTCACTCAGAGAGGTTTACAAATGCTGAACTAATGTGCCAGATGTGCACAAAACCATAGCTGCCAATCAGACACTTCCTTTCATTGTCTAACTTTTTTGGCAGAGATAAAAGCTCATTGCTGATTGGTTGCTGTGGTCCACTGCGAATGTTGCACCTAACTGCAATGTCCGTAAACAGCTCAGTGATTGATGTGAGTAAAGTCGACCGCACGGTCATATTAAGGATTAGTATTGAGTGAGCGCTAAGAGACTCTTCCAGCGTCACAGGGGTCTCTGTTATTGCAGTCAGAAGAGGACCTCATGCAATTTCAGCAGTCTATGGTCATCTGCCCGCACGAGCTGCGTCGTCCGGTCCTACAGACTTTGCCGTGTCTTTGGCCAACATAACAGTGACCTAACTCTATTATTAGTAAATGGTGGTGTCAGAAAACTTCATAACCCCTTGTGGTAGAAGCACTGGTAAAGTGGTCAATGGCAGGTAAGTTTGTTCTAGGTTTTTGGCCTATGTGTTCTAAAAAACCCCAGGAGAAGTCTGTTTTGTAAACAGACCAGAGTGTCAGTTTTTGTAAAAGCCAGTTTGGGTCCTGGGGGTGTGGATGTGAGGAGAGGGAGGGCTCCATCCACAGGCCACTCCAGGTTTTGGGCCTTTCAGGCTGGTAGCAGGCTCATTAGGGCTTCCACCTGGAACTGGCTGATTTAAGCTGGGTTTGTTTGTGGCTGAGTGTCTCACACCTGGGGGAGCTGGCAGTTAGCTTGTTCAGAGACACTTGGTTAAAACCCTGTAAGTACTGTGCATGTGTTTTGTTGATGGTGAGGGCAATAGGCCCTACCATTGGTATAGCAAGGGAATCTGCTGTGTAGTTAGTGCCCAGCCGGGCTAGGACTTATGTTTATGCTTTTGTTTATATTTTTGTGTGTGGCACAATAAAGACTGGCGCCGACCAGTTTGTACGAGCTTCCCAGACTTGTCACCTGTTTCTACGGCTGCTGTGTGTAAAGAGGGAGTCCATCTACCCCCGGAGAGGGACCACTATCCCAACTGTGTCACACCCTATAAACCAGGTCTCGTGCGGGACATAGACTGAGCAGATGCATATGGGAGTTAAATACGATAATGAGACAGATTTATACGGTGTCCGATCAGAAAGAAAACAATCCAGTTACTTCTTTGTTCTGTTTTTAAGCATCTGGAACCAAAACATGAAACAGTTTTACATATGCTACACATTTAAACTTTAATTTCCAAATTACTTTCTGGCCTGTCATTACTTGGAGCGCTGGATCCATGTGGGTTACAGGCCCGGTATTGGCCCAGCGTACAGGCAGGAGTGGGGCGATGAGGACAGGATGTTAGTGTTCTCTTTACAGCTTTCATTTGTAAATGAGCACAATGTTCTGCACATGTAAGCCCTTGAGTAGGGATCATGTATAAGGCTACATCCCCACCGGCACGCGCCCTTGTTTTATTTGAATGGTAATATGCGTTTTCGAGGCAACTCTTTCGTTTTCAGCTGCAGACTCTAGAGCAGGGGTGGCCAACCAGTCGCATGCAAAGAGCCCCAAAACATCTGTATGTATGTCATAGAGCCGAGATCATACGTGCTCCGAAGGTGCACATGCAAAAAAGGGCGTGGTCAGCTATGTCACACTCCTGGTATGATGTTTTGTAGGAACATGTAAAAGTGCATGCACACAATCACCATGTAGGTGACTATAAATGGGAAAGAAAAAGCCAGAACAATAAAAAAAAAACATTGAAAAAAAAAGTTCCACATAAAATACACTGATAAAGCCACATCCACTAAAAAACCCCCAAAACATTCACATAATACAATCCAAAACCCCCGTGTGTCACTCCAGTAGCCCCCCCATGTGTCACTCCAGTAGCCCCCCCCATGTGTCACTCCAGTAGCCCCCCCATGTGTCACTCCAGTAGCCCCCCCATGTGTCACTCCAGCAGCCCCCCATGTGTCACTCCAGCAGCCCCCCATGTGCCACTCCAGTCACCCACATGTCACAAATATAATGAAAAAATAGATTGGCTCTGTCGTCTGTAACCGCATCCTCCTCGTGGCTGCAGGTTCAGTAACAAGTTGAGCACCGCCTCCTGTTTGCGGTGTGACATCAGCACATGGCCCATACTGTACATGCCTCCGGAGTGGAAAATACTGCTGCAACAAAAGAAGAGCCTCCTCTGAACACAGTTGTCGGTGTCAGTCAGGGGAGCCGCATTAGAACAATGGAAGAGCCACAGGTTGGCCACCGCTGCATTATACAGTGCATAAGGAGAGCAATATGTACATATACAGTCAGGTGCATAAATATTGGGACATTGACAGAATTTTCATATTTTGGCCTCTATTCACCACCACAATGGCTTTGATATTAAACAAACAAGATGTGCTTTAACTGCAGACTTTCAGATTTAATTTGAGGGTAATTACATCCAAATCGGGTGAACGGTGTAGGAATTACAACGGTTTCTAGAAGTGCCTCCCACTTTTTAAGGGGCCAAAAGTAATGGGACTATCGACTCAAAAGCTATTTCATGGACAGGTGTGGGCTATTCCCTCATTATTTCATTATCAATTAAGCAGGTAAAAGGTCTGGAGTTGATTCTAGATGTGATATTTGCATTTGGAATCAGTTGCTGTCGACACCTAATATGAGATCCAAAGAGCTGTCACTATCAGTGAAGCAAGCCATCATTAGGCTGAAAAATCAAAACAAACCCATCAGAGAGATAGCAAAAACATTAGGTGTGGCCAAATCAACTGTTTGGAACTTTCTTAAAAGAAAGAACCCACCGGAGAGCTCAACAACACCAAAAGACCCGGAAGACCACGGAAAACAACTGTGGTGGATGACAAAAGAATTATTTCCCTGGTGAAGAAAAACCCCTTCACAACAGTTGGCCAAATCAAGAACACTCTCCAGGAGGTAGGTGTATATGTGTCAAAGTCAACAATCAAGAGAAGACTTCACAAGAGTGAATATAGAGGGTTCACCACAAGATGTAAACCATTGGTGAGCCACAAAAACAGGAAGACCAGATTAGAGTTTGCCAAACAACATCTAAAAAAGCCATTACAGTTCTGGAACAACATTCTATGGACAGACAAGACAAAGATCAACTTGTACCAGAGTGATGGGAAGAGAAGAGTATGGAGAAGGAAAGTAACTGCTCATGATCCAAAACATACCACCTCATCAGTGAAGCATGGTGGTGGTAGTGTCATGACGTGGGCATGTATGGCTGCCAATGGAACTGGTTCCCTTGTATTTATTGACGATGTGACTGCTGACAAAAGCAGTAGAATGAATTCTGAAGTGTTTCGGGCAATATTATATGCTCATATTCAGTCAAATGCTTCAGAACTCATTGGACGGCGCTTCACAGTGCAGATGGACAATGACCCGAAGCATACTGCAAAAGCAACCAAAGAGTTTTTTAAGGCTAAAAAGTAGAATGTTATGCAATGGCCAAGTCTAGCCCCTGACCTGAATCCGATTTAAGAATGCATTTCACTTGATGAAGACAAAACTGAAGGGAAAATGCCCCAAGAACAAGCAGGAACTGAAGACATTTGTAGTAGAGGCCAGGCAGAGCATCACCAGGGATGAAACGCAGCGTCTGGTGATGTCTATGCGTTCCAGACTTCAGGCTGTAATTGCCTGCAAAGGATTGCAACAAAGTATTAAAAAGTGAAAGTTAGATTTAGGATTGTTTAGTTTGTCCCATTACTTTTGGCCCCTTAAAAAGTGGGAGGCACATATAGAAACCATTGTAATTCCTACACCGTTCACCTGATTTGGATGTAATTACCCTCAAATTAAATCTGAAAGTCTGCAGTTAAAGCACATCTTATTTGTTTCATTTCAAAGCCATTGTGGTGGTGAATAGAGGCCAAAATATGAAAATTCTTTCAATGTCCCAATATTTATGCACCTGACTGTATGTCCAGGGCAGTGCTAGGTTCCTCTGCTGCTCCCCCAGACTCCCGGACTTGCCCCCATGCTCTGGAATGGTGCCCACATCTGAAATAAAAACATTCAGCCCAGGCAGGATGGGTTACTGTGATTACTGGTCCTGTATATGGGGGAATTATGACACACAATACACTATGTATGACACATATAATGGGTTACTGTGATCGCTGGTCCTGTATATGGGGGAATTATGACACACAATACACTATGTATGACACATATAATGGGTTACTGTGATCACTGGTCCTGTATATGCTGGAATTATGACACACAATACACTATGTATGACACATATAATAGGTTACTGTGATCACTGGTCCTGTATATGCTGGAATTAGGACACACAATACACTATGTATGACACATATAATGGGTTACTGTGATTGTTGGTCCTGTATATGCTGGAATTATTACACACAATACACTATGTATGACACATATAATGGGTTACTGTGATCACTGGTCCTGTATATGCTGGAATTATGACACAATACACTATGTATGACACATATAATGGGTTACTGTGATCACTGGTCCTGTATATGCTGGAATTATTACACATAATACACTTTGTGTGACCATATTAAAGCTGGATAAGTGCTAATTATGCCCTTTTCATAGACTGGCCACTTCTAAATCAAGCATTTGGAAATCCCCTTTAGAAGTCCTGCATTTGCCACTGGGGATAGTAATCTGGTTCATGATATTAGGTAACTTCCAGAGCTGGAGGTTCTGTCCTGTAATGTTCCCCTTTCCCATGAGGACCAGGCCGTCCTTCAGACTAAACCATATTTTAAGCCAAAAGACACTGGCTGCCCCGCCCCTTCGCTCCTGCTCTGCTCTGTGATTTGTTGTATGATGCTGGAGGAGGATGTCGTATGATGCTGGAGGAGGATGTCGTATGATGCTGGAGGAGGATGTCGTATGATGCTGGAGGAGGATGTCGTATGATGATGGAGGAGGATGTCGTATGATGCTGGAGGAGGATGTCGTATGATGCTGGAGGAGGATGTCGTATGGTGCTGGAGGAGGATGTCGTATGGTGCTGGAGGAGGATGTCGTATGATGCTGGAGGAGGATGTCGTATGATGCTGGAGGAGGATGTCGTATGATGCTGGAGGAGGATGTCGTATGGTGCTGGAGGAGGATGTCGTATGATGCTGGAGGAGGATGTCGTATGGTGCTGGAGGAGGATGTCGTATGGTGCTGGAGGAGGATGTCGTATGGTGCTGGAGGAGGATGTCGTATGGTGCTGGAGGAGGATGTCGTATGGTGCTGGAGGAGGATGTCGTATGACGCTGGAGGAGGATGTCGTATGACGCTGGAGGAGGATGTCGTATGACGCTGGAGGAGGATGTCGTATGACGCTGGAGGAGGATGTCGTATGACGCTGGAGGAGGATGTCGTATGACGCTGGAGGAGGATGTCGTATGACGCTGGAGGAGGATGTCGTATGATGCTGGAGGAGGATGTGGTATGGTGCTGGAGGAGGATGTTGTATGATGCTGGAGGAGGATGTTGTACGTACTTTTCCTCCTTTTTGTTTGCTCCTTTGCATCCTGTTCTGTGGGGCTTGGTTAAACAGGTGAGGGGCATAGAGGGTGAGCAGCTACAGACAAATTTAAATTGCCCACACTTCTGTATCCAGACTATCCCTAAATGTCTCCATTGTCCTCCAATGGGCTAAAAAGAAAAGGATTTATCACATGCAACAGTTTAGACCAAAATGACAATTGTTCTCGGAATGGTTCCCCCGTTCCTTGTTGTCCGTTCTGCAGAAAGTCAAGGAAAAATGTTTAACCTGACTCCGCGGTTTGGGCATCGTCTGACTGTAATCTCTGCATCGGTTGTGTAAAGCTGGCCACACACTAGACCAACTTACATCCAACCAGCCAACTAGTTGATTGGTTGGAATGAAAATCTGGTAAGGGATGAAAGCAAATGACAATCGGCAATTTGCTCCCAAACGCTGGAAAATGGACAAAAACTGTTGTTTGAACAAATAGTTTAGATCAAACATTTAACAAACTTATCTGACGACCATTGTCATCTGTTTTCTTGCATTTAGGAGCAAATTGCTGATCATTAGTTACTCCCATAGGTTACCAGATTTTCATTCCAACCAATCAACTAGTTGGCTGGTTGGATGAAAGTTGGTCTAGTGTGTGGCCAGCTTAAATGGTAACAGGTTGGGAAAGGATACCCGTAAGAACATGTATCCAGAATAAGCATAGCCAGAAGCCAGGCAGCTGTTTGTGTCAGGACAACGCTAAGCCAACCATTCCTCCAAGCCGATTCCATTGGCTAATGCAGAATAAGGAATTGCGTTGATGGCATCTGACCAGGAATATGACTTTGGCCACAAAAAAAGTAGGCGTGGTTTGTATAGATAAGGGCGTGGTCTGCAAAAACTGGACTCCGCCTCATTTGTCCCAGCTTTCCATTCGAGAATCATGAGCAAAAATGAGGAGCTTGCACTCGCTTTCAGGTATATGACCCTCCGAGACCGCTATGTATTATGTTTTGACGCTGCTTATATGTATTAACTTTGGAATTGGTTCAGTTTTCTAAGAATTAACATAAACTAATCAGAGAGCCGTTTAATTAAACACATCTATTTCTTCTGATTAATCTCAGCCACAAATGATCATTTCCGCCTCCCACATCTGCTGAGTCATGTAACTAATAAGTTATCCCTCTAATTGTGAATAACCCTGGAAGCACCTGAGTGGGTGTAAATGAGTCTATGCCCCATATTCTGTGGTATAGACTGGGACCATGTGTGATTATACAGTACCTGCCTGCGTTCTCCTGTATCCCCTGTACTGTACACAGCTCTGAGCAGTTCTTACCTAGTAATTAAATATGCAAATGCTCCTTAATTGTCATTCAGCTGAGCGTTGAGGTGTCATCTGTGCTCGTAGCTCCTTCTGTCTGTCTCATGTCTCGTTCTTCACTTGGTGGGATTAAGAAGGGGGTCGCAGCTTGTAGAGGTACAGTATGTACCTCCCAGCTTTTCACGTGGATAAAGCCGGCAATCTGCCAACATTCCCGATCAGAGTCCAGCGAAATTTCGGTACTGGTTTAAAATTCGATTGAATTTCATTGGCGCGATGGCCACAGACATGTTCACGGTACAATTGTCATTAGAACCTGATCCATTCATGGTTCACCATTTGGAGATCATGTTCGCAGTTCGACAATCATATTCAAGATGTTACTAGTTACATATTATTTTTAATGAATATTGTATTTGACCGTAAATTGAGGTTCGACAATCGCAAATTAAGAAACTGACAAAATGGAGCAATTTGAGATAGTCGTAGACACACTGGTCGCGTTTGCTGGACTCTCAAATGTTGTGTGATTTTACTTTTTTTTTAGATATGGCTAAAATTCAACAATATTGTAAAACTTTCAAATTTTAGTTTAATCAAATTGGATTGAGTCAGGACGCGGCTGCTTCAGGCACCTCTATTCCTAATTGAAGTTTGCCCATTGTTTTGTAAAGAATAATAATAATTATTATTATTAATAATAATTTGTAAGGTACCACATTACTCCAGAGCGCCACACAGTGGGAGGGGAAAAAAAAAACGCATGGGAAATAAAAAGTAAATGCAGAAACAAAAACAAAGAGTAGGGAGGGCCCTGCTCGTGAGAAAGCTTACATTTTCCCGGGCTTCTCTTTGGGCCAAAACAAAAAGATGATTTTTATTTTGTTGGTGATTAAGAGCTTATTGTGAGTGTTTTTCTTTTTTTTTAATCTAACAATATTTTAATGCGTTATTTGCTGTTTTAGTGGGCATCAGTTTAGGAACCCTTATCCATAATACCGTTGTGGAACTACATGTTCCTTCATGCACGGGCTAAGCAAGTATCGGCATGCACTCAGACACTTGCTGTCAGGGCACGCTGGAATTTGTAGTGCCACAATAGTTGGCAGTAAGGAGCTGCAGAGACCAAATCAAACTTCCTGGGAGTTTTTCGGGGGAAGTGGGCGGAGCATGATGTCGCAATTTGCTATGGATTGTGTCGTACTGTAATATCCCCGCCACCCCCAGCCCCATAATGCTAGGAATCGCTGTGGGTGTTGCATCTCATCATGCCTGGACGTCAGGCACATTCATTGAATTAGGAGAGTGGAACTTTGATTATAGAAGACTGCACTGATTACATGTTCACCAAAGGTTCCACTTATTGCAGCAAACTGTATGTGTCAGTGTGTATCTCTGCTTCTTTTTTAATTTACTTTTATTATTGTATATTTTTAAACTTGTGCATTTTAAGGGATGATCTATCCATGACCTTCCTTTATTTTGGATGGTGATTGTGACCTCAGAGTTCCATGATGTAAAGCGTCTGAATTAGTGGAGAGGTCTGATGTCATCATGTCGTGTGTGTGTGTTAGCAGGAATAACTGTGACCAACACCAGGAGTTACCTGGAATTGCTGTACGGACTGGTTCCTGTATACAGTCACAGAACTCCTAATATCCTTATTGTTAATGGTAGGGGATACATTAGTGCATACATTAGCCACGCTAGCGCTGTGTGGTTTACCCTTATTATTGAGTAGTGGCTGTCACTTTCCTGGGCTGTATGTGGTGCACTGTTTGTGTGTTCAGCAATGAGTACATCATACCGCGTGTCTGACAGCCGTGTATATGAGCTATCGCTGACCCATCCATCAATGTGTATCTCACGCTTATAGATATAAGGGGAGATGACTGAGACCGCACGTTGGAAAACAGATCTCTGCCACCACTGGGATTTGTCGGGCAGTTTGCTGAGAACCTCTGACCTTTGCCCCAATGCCAAATATTACATTTTGGGTTATTTCACCAGGGAAATAGGGAAAAGGTCAGACATGAAATGAGGAGGTTTTTCTTCCACCCCAACTCTGCAAACTCTATTAGGAGGAGAACTGTCACCTCCGCAGGAGGATTATGCAGAGCACATGCAGAAGGGTGTCGTCCTGCCATCTGTCACTGCTGCCGTGTTCTGCACAGCTGTAATCGCAGTGTTCCGTGTTCCTGTCATGCTCCGTCACTCAGAGACATCACCGCGGTACATCAGGGAGTTCCGTCTGAGCGCAACATGGCTAATGGTGATCTTTAATGTGCCCGGATAATTATTGCTTCGTGTAATGAGTTATGTAAGCAATATTTCCACGACACGTTAATGTACCACGTACGGGAAAATGCACCCTAGAACTACAACTTACTGTAGTTATCCATATGATTCCTATGATAAATGAATAAAGCTTCCTTCAGTATGTATAATAATTTGCCTCACAGGGGTCGTTCTAAACCCAATTTGTCTGTAAAGGAATGTATATAAGGGAGGTAAATGTACAGTAAATGGTTTGGAGGTCCCCAATAGAGAGGGCTAAATTTACAAAGCGTCGGTGGCCACTTCTCGGCTTTGGAGCTGAAAATTTAAAGCGGCACTAACAGTCCGTATAAAGCATGCTGGTCTTTACACTGAATGTTAGGGCCACTTTAAATTTTCAACTCCAAGGTGCTGCATTCATAATGAAAATAAATATGGCTGATTAAAAATGGCAAATACAGCGCCTTATTCGGAGCTGGTCGAAAATACAAGCTGCAGCTCTTCCAGCAGCACCTTGCTCTCTTATATGTCTGGTCGTTAAAATTGTAGACACTTTACTCAAGTTCAAAAAGACCGACATCCAGGTTTATAATGATGGTAAACTTCACCAAGATCAGGTGACGCTGGCTTCACACTTCATTAGCAAGGAGTGATTCTTGTGAGACTGAGGGGTCTATTCATCATCATTGCTACGGCGCAGAGAACGCTGATCCGAAAATCAGCTGTCTCCCCGAAGCGCTTTCAGTGCTCTATTCTGTGCAGTGACGCTAGTGCTACAGGTCACGCGTGCACACAAAAGTTCCGTCTTCCGGCGGAAGGAGCCGGACAGAGGTGGATCCCTCTTCACAACCTGGCACTCGAGCTGCGAACGGAATCAAACGTCATCCGAAAATGGCGAATGCTCCCGCAGTCGAGCTCCGAAATTAGTGTGTTTCCGGAGCTTGATGAATTCTGTTCCCATACTAGTGTATGGAGACAATGGGCCATTCCGCGAGAGAACTCTGTGATATCTCCTGCTTTACCTTGATGAATGGCCTGGACACTTTCTACAATTGCAGGAGAAAATTTTCTTTTTCACCTGCTTTTGTAGAAATTAAGGGCGGTATTCAATTAGTTTCGCGTACGTGATAAAGCTCCGCCTGCCGGACTTTTCGCCTACATTGCGACTTTTGAACGCGGAAACTTATCGTGAGCGTCCCCGATATTTGTCGTATTCAATTCCAAAAGACGAGAAAACGCGTCCCGGCGAATGTGAAACAGGCGAAAAGTGTTGTCAGAATTGGGGAAACCAGCATCTCACCCCCAAAAAGATGCACTACTGTTGGGGTTCAATATAGATGTGCCCGAAAAGCCCTAATGAAGCTATTTGGGTACTTAAGTTTAGTGTCTTTGCACAAGTGGTGAAGAATGGCATTAGGCAGTAATTTGGGAGACCAAGCATATTCTAAAGTCGCTAAAAGAAAGTTTTATAAAAAAACTTAAAAAACGCACCTGCAATCAAAAACACACCTCACCCATACTTGCAGCCCCCCCCCAAAAAAAAACCTCCCCCACAAATATTACATTTTTGTAGTTTTATGTTTGTACCCCCACTTTGCACTTTTTCACCCCCAAATTCAAACTACTTTTAAGGGGTGCTCACTTTTTTTTTTTTTAGGGATTTTTTACCCAGTATTCCTTGGGGGGGGGCAGTCCCAAGGGTTCTGAGTGGTTTCCCCGCCTTTGCACCCCAAAATAACAAAACTGCACTTTCTTTTCTCCTGCTATTCAGAGGCGAATCTTTTTCGCGTATTACATTGCATTGACTTTCCGCATACGCAAAAAGCATTTGGAATTGAATACGGAGATAAGTTTCCGACTGGCGAAAAGTCGCAATCGGCGATACTTTTTTGCGGATCGCAGCTTTTCGCTTCTAATTGAATACGACCCTAAGTGATGATGAATAGACCCCTGAACCTCTAACAGCAGACTGGATGCTGGGGACTCACTGTTTTAAACCTAGATATACGTGTTTTTGAACTTTAGGAAAGTGTTTAAGTTTTTAACTACTCACAAGTGTGCGCTCTCTGCCCTTTATCCGAAAATATTCTTTCATTTCACGATAATTCAAACACTGGGGGGCGCTGTTACCATGTATGGAGATACCACCATAGTATTTCGGCTGACACTTGCTATTACTTTATGTAAAACTGAATAACAAAAAATTTCCCTAAACTAACAAGTTGGTGTTTTCCCCACATGTACCGGTGTGAGCCTCTACGTGTGTATGCAGAATGTATACTACAGCTTACTACATCCGTGTGTGTGTGATAAGCGGGCGATTACCGTCCAGAACATCCATGGCTTAGGGGGATATCTGGATAGCCTTAAATGGCATTTTCTGCAATTGCAAATCGCTAAAAACAATAAAAAAAAAATAGAGGACAAAATGCATCAGGACTATGAATGAGAAACATGTGGAAAACTAGATGAAAGTCCCCACATCTGTACACGAGGACACGCTAAGGCCGAGAATAGGAAGACATGCCTCAGGCAGGGAATTAATTGATTCAAGAATAGTGATCTCCCTTTTTTTGCATAAATTAACCGGGTTCCTGTCACTCTGCACAATCCTTTCTGATGCACCTAACAGATGTACGCTGACATTTGTGTCCTGCGGTTCATGTTTAAAATTTGCATAACGAGGTGCATTGATTTGTATTTAATTGATTAGCTTCAGCAAGTGATGTTCGTTATTGCAGCTCTACCTGCTTCATTAAAAATGCACAAGTCACTGCTGGACCCCGTGAGGAGCAATTAGAGGAAGTAATCAGTTAAGTTGGCGACGCTAGCCGTTTATCCACCTGCAGTTTGCGCCATGGTCTACTCTAGTGTACAGTTTGAGATTGTTCCTGCATGAGAGAAGGGGCTGTCTGTGCTGGGTAGAGGGGGTTCAAATTTAACTGATCCGAATATCCCAAACGTGGTACAATCATCTATAGACCCCGGGTTTAAATGTACAGTTTGGATTCACCGTAATTTCATTTGTGTTTATAAATATATTAATTTTAGAGCTCTGCTTGAATAATATTTTTAAATAATGAAAAACCCCAACTTTTTTTTTTTATGTGACTTGTGATCAGCACTATTTACACGTTCCAGGTTCTTATGTGACCTGTGATCAGCACTGTTTATGTATTACAGGTTGTTATGTGACCTGCGATCAGCACTGTTTACACGTTTCAGGTTCTTATGTGACCTGCAATCAGCACTGTTTACACGTTCCACGTTCTTATGTGACCTGTGATCAGCACTGTTTACACGTTCCAGGTTCTTATGTGACCTGCGATCAGTACTGTTTATGTATTACAGGTTCTTATGTAACCTGTGATCAGCACTGTTTATGTATTACAGGCTCTTATGTGACCTGTGATCAGCACTGTTTACACGTTCAAAGTTCTTATGTTACCTGCGATCAGCACTGTTTACACGTTCCAGGTTCTGGTGAGACCTGTGATCAGCACTGTTTACATGTTCTAGGTTTTTATGTGACCTGTGATCAGCACTGTTTACACGTTCAGGTTCTTATGTGACCTGCGATCAACACTGTTTACATGTTCCAGGATGTTATGTGACATGCGATCAGCACTGTTTACACGTTCCAGGTTCTTATGTGTCCTGCGATCAGCACTGTTTACATGCTCCAGGTTCTTATGTGACCTGCGATCAGCACTGTTTACACGTTCCAGGTTCTTATCTGACCTGCGATCAGCACTGTTTACACGTTCCAGGTTCTTATGTGTCCTGTGATCAGCAGTGTTTACATGTTCAAGGTTCTTATGTGACCTGTGATCAGCACTGTTTACACATTTCAGGTTCTTATGTGACCTGCGATCAGTACTGTTTACATGTTCCAGGTTCTGGTGTGACCTGTGATCAGCACTGTTTACATGTTCTAGGTTCTTATGTGACCTGTGATCAGCACTGTTTACATGTTCAGGTTCTTATGTGACCTGCGATCAACACTGTTTACACGTTCCAGGTTCTTATGTGACCTGCGATCAGCACTGTTTACACGTTCCAGGTTCTTATGTGACCTGTGATCAGCACTGTTTACACGTTCCAGGTTCTTATGTGACCTGCGATCAGTACTGTTTATGTATTACAGGTTCTTATGTAACCTGTGATCAGCACTGTTTATGTATTACAGGCTCTTATGTGACCTGTGATCAGCACTGTTTACACGTTCAAAGTTCTTATGTTACCTGCGATCAGCACTGTTTACACGTTCCAGGTTCTGGTGAGACCTGTGATCAGCACTGTTTACATGTTCTAGGTTTTTATGTGACCTGTGATCAGCACTGTTTACACGTTCAGGTTCTTATGTGACCTGCGATCAACACTGTTTACATGTTCCAGGATGTTATGTGACATGCGATCAGCACTGTTTACACGTTCCAGGTTCTTATGTGTCCTGCGATCAGCACTGTTTACATGCTCCAGGTTCTTATGTGACCTGCGATCAGCACTGTTTACACGTTCCAGGTTCTTATCTGACCTGCGATCAGCACTGTTTACACGTTCCAGGTTCTTATGTGTCCTGTGATCAGCAGTGTTTACATGTTCAAGGTTCTTATGTGACCTGTGATCAGCACTGTTTACACATTTCAGGTTCTTATGTGACCTGCGATCAGTACTGTTTACATGTTCCAGGTTCTGGTGTGACCTGTGATCAGCACTGTTTACATGTTCTAGGTTCTTATGTGACCTGTGATCAGCACTGTTTACATGTTCAGGTTCTTATGTGACCTGCGATCAACACTGTTTACACGTTCCAGGTTCTTATGTGACCTGCGATCAGCACTGTTTACACGTTCCAGGTTCTTATGTGTCCTGCGATCAGCACTGTTTAGGTTCTTATGTGACCTGCGATCAGCACTGTTTACACGTTCCAGGTTCTTATGTGACCTGTGATCAGCACTGTTTAGGTTCTTATGTGACCTGCGATCAGCACTGTTTACACGTTCCAGGTTCTTATGTGACCTGTGATCAGCACTGTTTAGGTTCTTATGGGACCTGCGATCAGCACTGTTTACACGTTCCAGGTTCTTATGTGACCTGCGATCTGCACTGTTTACACGTTCCAGGTTCTTATGTGTCCTGCGATCAGCACTGTTTACATGCTCCAGGTTCTTATGTGACCTGCGATCAGCACTGTTTACACGTTCCAGGTTCTTATGTGTCCTGCGATCAGCACTGTTTACACGTTCCAGGTTCTTATGTGTCCTGTGATCAGCACTGTTTAGGTTTTTATGTGACCTGCGATCAGCACTGTTTACACGTTCCAGGTTCTTATGTGACCTGTGATCAGCACTGTTTAGGTTCTTATGTGACCTGCGATCAGCACTGTTTACACGTTCCAGGTTCTTATGTGACCTGCGATCAGCACTGTTTACACGTTCCAGGTTCTTATGTGACCTGCGATCAGCACTGTTTACACGTTCCAGGTTCTTATGTGTCCTGCGATCAGCACTGTTTACACGTTCCAGGTTCTTATGTGTCCTGTGATCAGCACTGTTTAGGTTTTTATGTGACCTGCGATCAGCACTGTTTACACGTTCCAGGTTCTTATGTGACCTGTGATCAGCACTGTTTAGGTTCTTATGTGACCTGCGATCAGCACTGTTTACACGTTCCAGGTTCTTATGTGACCTGCGATCAGCACTGTTTACACGTTCCAGGTTCTTATGTGGCCTGCGATCAGCACTGTTTACACGTTCCAGGTTGTTTTGTGACCTGCGATCAGCACTGTTTACACGTTCCAGGTTCTTTTGTGACCTGCGATCAGCACTGTTTATGTATTACAGGTTCAGCACTGTTTACACGTTCCAGGTTCTTATGTGACCTGCGATCAGCACTGTTTACACGTTCCAGGTTCTTATGTGTCCTGTGATCAGCACAGTTTAGGTTTTTATGTGACCTGCGATCAGCACTGTTTACACGTTCCAGGTTCTTATGTGTCCTGCGATCAGCACTGTTTACACGTTCCAGGTTCTTATGTGTCCTGCGATCAGCACTGTTTACATGCTCCAGGTTCTTATGTGACCTGCGATCAGCACTGTTTACACGTTCCAGGTTCTTATCTGACCTGCGATCAGCACTGTTTACACGTTCCAGGTTCTTATGTGACCTGTGATCAGCACTGTTTAGGTTCTTATGTGACCTGCGATCAGCACTGTTTACACGTTCCAGGTTCTTTTGTGACCTGCGATCAGCACTGTTTACACGTTCCAGGTTCTTATGTGTCCTGCGATCAGCACTGTTTACACGTTCCAGGTTCTTTTGTGACCTGCGATCAGCACTGTTTACATGCTCCAGGTTCTTATGTGACCTGCGATCAGCACTGTTTACACGTTCCAGGTTCTTATGTGTCCTGCGATCAGCACTGTTTACACATTCCAGGTTCTTATGTGTCCTGTGATCAGCACTGTTTAGGTTCTTATGTGACCTGCGATCAGCACTGTTTACACGTTCCAGGTTCTTATGTGACCTGTGATCAGCACTGTTTAGGTTCTTATGTGACCTGCGATCAGCACTGTTTACACGTTCCAGGTTCTTTTGTGACCTGCGATCAGCACTGTTTACACGTTCCAGGTTCTTTTGTGACCTGCGATCAGCACTGTTTATGTATTACAGGTTCTTATCTAACCTGTGATCAGCACTATTTACACGTTCCAGGTTCTTATGTGTCCTGCGATCAGCACTGTTTACACGTTCCATGTTCTTATGTGACCTGCGATCAGCACTGTTTACACGTTCCAGGTTCTTATCTGACCTGCGATCAGCACTGTTTACATGTTCCAGGTTCTTTTGTGACCTGTGATCAGCACTGTTTACACGTTCCAGGTTCTTATGTGACCTGCGATCAGCACTGTTTACATGCTCCAGGTTCTTATGTGTCCTGCGATCAGCACTGTTTACATGCTCCAGGTTCTTTTGTGACCTGCGATCAGCACTGTTTAGGTTCTTATGTGACCTGCGATCAGCACTGTTTACACGTTCCAGGTTCTTATGTATCCTGCGATCAGCACTGTTTACACGTTCCAGGTTCTTATGTATCCTGCGATCAGCAGGGCTGATGAGACATCAGACAGCCCGTGGTAGAGGAGGGGTTGTGGCCAAATGTGGAGGCATGGCTATGCCACACTCTGCATACAGTTACCTGTGAAACACTGAGCAGGGGCTGTTGCTCAACTTCTCAAGCTGGCTCGGGCCCAGGTAATCTGTACGTGCCCCAAACCCCTCTCTCAGCACCCCTGGTGATCAGTGCTATGTACGTCCAGATTCTTACGTGACATGTAATCAGCACTATTTATGCTTTTCAGGTTCTTATGTGATTTGTAGTCCGCACTATTTACGTGTGTCAGGTTCACCATTCACCAACAAATGTAAAAACAAAAGTTTCAATACTTCAGTTCGCACAGGATCAATTTTTTTTATTGCAGACACGTGAGCTGACTCGATGGTTTGAGAACTGGCTGAAACATGGTCAAACCTGTTTGACTGTCACGATTTAAGTGAACAAAAATGAGTGAACGTCACCCTCTTGGATATATTCACAAGATGGCTGCTGCCACTGTGTGTAGGCGGCAGGGACAATTCTAACCTAAATAATACAAGTTGTTCAAGCGGGAAAATAAATCTTGTACAGTCCCATATTTATATAAAGGGACCCCACAGCTTATGTAGCTGCCGCCATTTTATACCGCCCTGTGTCGCGTCACTCTCTTACTAGATCAGAGTCAGACAGGAAGTGTGAAGTGCATATGGAAAATACTCCCCCCCCCCCCCCCCCCCCTATGATTTACCTCAGATCTGTAGGTCCGATGAGTGGAGTTACCTACGGGCGGCGGCAGTATATCACCCTGGACATTACGTGTCTATATGATACGTTTATACAGGTTGTTGCAGTTTTGTTAGATGTCAGAATTGTGCTGCCCCCTTCACCTTCAGACACGTCCCCTCCCGCCCGGTTATTTCCT
The DNA here is from genome assembly GCA_031769625.1 of Taudactylus pleione. NCBI lineage: Eukaryota > Metazoa > Chordata > Amphibia > Anura > Myobatrachidae > Taudactylus > Taudactylus pleione. The sequence goes on along the minus strand of JAUIMM010000277.1, from coordinate 5,527,388 downwards.
TTATGTCACACACGCTACGTATAGCTGAGGATCTTTGACCCCCAGAGCTATTGAGTTGCAGCATAATCGACATCTGTTCCATCTCGAACAACATGCGGACACATTAGCGATGCGGACGAGACACATTTACATTAAAGCCAATAATTTGTACGTGTGGTGCTGATTGAGCCATCGCTGCTTTTCACCCTGGTGTTAGCTGGTAACCACACGATACGTGTCCTGATAGACTGTCACACTGTATGCGCTATAGGGGCCCTGCCACTCCTAGAATGAGTATCTGTGACCCCAGCAGCGCTCGTCAGGCAAATCTTCGCCCCAGGATCAACAGCGATCAAATTAAGACTTTTTGGTGGCCTATTGGGGGAGGGGGAATACCCACAAATATGAAGGATCTCCTAGATGTACCATGGAGGGACTGCACGAGATATCTGCTGCAGTCCCTCCACTTCCGAAAGCAGAAGCAGCACCCGTAGGTTTTGTTTGGGGGCTGCGAGGCATTCCGGAGCTTAGCCCCAGCAGCTAGTTAGTCGCCTATGGGCTACATCATAACATTTATCTCTGCTGCTGCCCACTCGCACATTCCCTGACGGCGCAGTACCGCAGCAGTTGACCGAAGTAGAGAGTAAAGTGACCACAGAGCCCCAGTCCCGGCGAATAAGTAATGATACATTCAGGCATATAAAGGTTCCTTATTTTCGAGGCCAGACTGTGTAAATTAATAAATAGACCACAATGATACCTGTGAAAAGTGATCTCTGCTCTACAGAACGTTGGACTGCATTGCCCAGTATTATCCAAGGACGACAGGGCTTTGCTAAAGTGTTACAGCGTCCCCGCACCTTTACACTCGTACCTCTGCAATATGTGCAAAGTGTGTTCTGTCATCTCCATCTCAGGAAGGCAATAACAGACAAAGCCAATGAAAGAAATACTACTTCCCCTCCCTCACCTTTGTAGTAACACATTACCCCCACTCACACCTGTAGTAACACATTCCCCTCCCTTGCCCGAGTTGTAACACATTCCCTTCCCTCACCCCATAGTAACACATTTGACAATCCCCTCCCTCACCTGTTCCATTTCCATCTCACCACTTCAGTAACACATTAATCCTTAATCTCTATAGTAATGCATAACTGCTATAGTAACACATTCCCCTCCCATACCTGTGTAGTAACACATTCCCCTCCCTCACCTCTATAGTAACACATTCCCCTCTCACTGCTGTTGTAACACATTCCCCTCCCTCACCTGTGTAGTAACACATTCCCCTCCCTCACCTGTGTAGTAACACATTCCCCTCCCTCACCTGTGTAGTAACACATTCCCCTCCCTCACCTTTGTAGTAACACATTCCCCTCCCATACCTGTGTAGTAACACATTCCCCTTCCCTTGCCCGAGTTGTAACACATTCCCTTCCCTCACCCCATAGTAACACATTTGACAATCCCCTCCCTCACCTGTTCCATTTCCATCTCACCACTTCAGTAACACATTAATCCTTATTAATCCTTCATCTCTATAGTAATACATCACTGCTATAGTAACACATTCCCCTCCCATACCTGTGTAGTAACACATTCCCCTCCCTCACCTCTATAGTAACACATTCCCCTCCCTCACCTCTATAGTAACACATTCCCCTCACTGCTGTTGTAACACGTTTTCCTCTCATACCTCTGTAGTAGCGCATTCCCCTCCCATACCTGTGTAGTAACACATTCCCCTCCCTCACCTGTGTAGTAACACATTCCCCTCCCATACCTGTGTAGTAACACATTCCTCTCCCATACCTGTGTAGTAACACAATCCCTTCCCTCACTATTCATATAGGGGAGCCACACTAACTGCCAATGATGATTGGCAGCACTGTGTGTGACAGGTGGTGTTTGAATATGCAGCCATGATGAGACAGTCAGTCAGGACATTGTACAGGGGAAGGAAACAATAGATAGATATTCAATAGATATGTAGATAGATATTAGATATGTAGTTAGATATGACAGATAGATATGAGAGAGATTGATATAGATATATACGAGATAGATATGACAGATATTAGATATAGATAGATATGAGATAGAGATATAGATAGATGATGAGAGAGAGATATATAGGAGGTAGATAGATGTGAGAGAGAGTTTGATATGAGATTGATATGAGGTAGATAGATATGAGATACATATGAGGTAGATAGATATGAGGTAGATAGATGGATATGAGAGAGATAGATATGGGAGATATTGATTCCTACCTATCTATACACCCTAAATGTCGCTATTTAACGTTATAAGCCGCACAAGAAATAATTGCTTTCCAGACTTTGACTGTGGTTCCAAAGCACAAAAAGATATTATTCACCAAAAAGCAGATAGTTACACTCTGTTATCTAAATACAATTAGCGCAAACAGATTATACAATCACTAGGTACAGCCGAATACATACGCATGCGCTCTGAATCCAGGTTCCCGGCATCAACTATGAAACCTCCGTCAACAGCAAAGAAAAGATGACTGACTAGCAGATTCAGGGAGCTTGCATATAAACCCTTGCAGAGATAGGCAATACAATAGAACAAGTTGGCATAATCCCATTGGTTCTTCTTTCTGGTTCTCCTGTTACGATGCAGTTCATAGGTAAGTTTGTATTGTAATATAGTTCAGCCTCCAACAGCTTTGTGTCAGTTTTCCCACCGAAGAACAAATCTAAACTGGCTAATAAACATTACATTACAGAGTACATTTCAATGCCTATCTCTCTATGATCCATAATTCCCAGACACGTGTTGCGATTTCTTTGCCGATGGAACCGGAAGTCTGCAAATACACAGTGGTTCAGAATGGCACCAAACATGGTCTGCTTATCATGTACTAAACCTGAGATCTTAAATAGTCACTTTATTACATAATTAATAATGGATATAACCTTGGATATTAACCTTAATGCTGGGGAACCTTTCATATGTAAGTGTGCAGTGTGTAAGTGTAAGGATATTAAGAAAATACGCTAGTTAGCGTTGTGCATCTACGTGTTTGTGGAGTACACCATGGTACGTGTTTTGCAGGGTTAATCATATTATATGTTTTAGTAACTGTCTGTATTTATATAATGAGGACTTTTAACATTGTTCTATTGCGTGGGAATTGCACGACGCAAAAAAAAAATAGCATCGCCGTATGTACTTATAATATGTGAGATTCACTAAAATGGCGTGGGCGGGCAATCGCAAAATGGCGTCTTGTTGCCATTCGCAAAATGGCGTCGCGCAGGTTTTAATTTTAACAGATTCTGTCTCAGCCAATTATCCGGCTTCGACAGAGAGATGGTTAGCAGGTGACCGTAGCCATATATGCATTCACCTCGCCCACCAGCAATCAGAGAGGTCTGGCGTACCTTACCGATCCGGCCCAGTATTACAGGGGAAGCAGAGTATTACTGTGAGATTTGGTTTTGTAGTTTCGGAGATAAAGGGCAAAATTTACTAAGCGGCAGGTTCTAAACTCCGGCGGTTCAGCAGCGGTTTTACTATCCACAGATTTACTAAGGCCAAAACCGCTGCAGAACAAGTATTAGAATAGAACAGAACAGGGCTGTCATTTAGAAAACGCCGTCAAACCCCCCGGGGTTTAGGACCCGCTGCTTAGTACATTTTGCCCGTTGTGATAGGGGCTATTGCTGAAAGAGCATCAATGTGCCTTTGTTACAGGTGATAACGGGCTGTACACAACTTGCTCTCTCTATGTAATAATAAGCTGGACAAGCTGTATTGATCTTGGAGGAAGGAGTATAGGACATCGGCTAATGGCATTTAATAATTTAATGTCCTCTCTTCCATCGGATTATAAGGGCTCTGGCCTGGCGTGTTTGGAGGATGGATGGGGATCACTGACGCAGAACAGTCCGGAGCTTCCATTTATCACATCTAGATAATTTCTCTAAGATGATGGAAATTTCATTTCACTGATACCTTTGTGTCGCTGCCAGGGGAAGCAGGTTAATAGCCTAAAAAAGAGGTATTCAGTTACTCCTCATAACTATCGCTGTCAGAGGCAGCCGTCATGTATGGCAGCGAGATAACATGCCTAATATTACCTAATTATGCCCCAGTCTGTGTGTTCAGTGTTGCATTCCTGCAGCAGATCCCATAATCAAATATTCATCCTCGCAGCCTGTGGACGGCTGATTATCCCGATAACCCGCTGGGCCGCGCTGAAGCACTAAAGTGCCGAGGCTGTGAATTAATTCCGCATCTGGAAGACAAACTTTAATATGCTCATAAAGCAGAGTGTTCATCGAGCGCCAACATCCGGTCCTCCGTCGTCTTCTGCTTAGTTACAACGTAAAAAGGCGACAGCTGTGCTGTTATCTGCTGCTGCTGCTTTAAAGGGTTTCCTAATGGCCTTATCCCAAAATGATCTGTTCTTTACTGTACATAGGCACAATTCTAACACTAAGGACCTCATTCAGACCCGCTCGCTAGCGGGTCGATGGTGAGGGCCTGCGCACACGCAGTGCTCGCACTGGGCGTGCGCATGCCCCGGAGCGAGTGACAAATGCACTCGCTCCGGGGCTCGCTACAAAAGGGGCGGCTGTCGATGTTGATCAACAGCTCGTCCCGTTTTGTAGGCGGGGTGGGGGGGTAGCCAGACAAACGGAGGCGCCATTTGTAGGCCGCCCTACTGACATCACCAGTGATGTCAGCAGGAAGCTACCTGGGGCTTGCGGTAGACGAGACCCTACCACAAGGATCTCGTCGCAAGCCCAGATGGTTGCCATCACCTAGTCACTCGCCAAAGCGGCGGGTGGTAACCCACAGCTTAGCGAGCGGCCGGGGGCCGCCTTTCAAAAGAAAAGCGGCCGCCCTCATTCAGAGCGAGCGCTCGCTTTTTGCGAGCGGCTCTGAATGAGGTCCTGATGGTAAGGCTACCCCGAGGAAAGTGACACGTTGGTATTAGGTGGGCGCTATCGGGCACATGAATGATTCTTTTTGAGTGTAATAGTATTTGACTTTAATTAAGACTTTATATCCACCCAGTGGCTTTGCGCCCACAGTTTTAAGGCCGATCACGAAGGGTTACTCATCCGGTCTGCCAGTTGGTATTGTGAGTTGGCAGGATCCTGGGCTTGGGGTACGGTGTGGCACAATGGATAAGTGCACTCACCGGTGAGCTCATTGCACAGAGCTGAATACACTTTGTGTTTGAATGATCGTTGTCTCTGTGTGATAGAAGCCGCTGTGCGCATCATTCCCATAATCTGCTCTTCATTCAAAGTCCCATGGCCAGATCTCCCCACATCTCCTATTACAGTCATGCAGCAATCAGTAACGGCACATCGGAAGCTTTCATCCTGCGCAGAAGTTATCAAACCTGTTTTAGTACATTGCTGATGAATATGCTGCATACAAAGTGCAATCTTTTCACAATGAATAAATTAATATACTGAATGCAGATGAGATATATATATATAACTTCATATTGCTCAGGAAATGACCTCACTTAATTTACTAAATACACTCAGAATCGGAGCCCTGGGAATGGCCGCGGAAGATTACAGGGGGATCACAATTATTATTATTGTCCTTCATTTATATGGCGCCACAAGGGGTCTGCAGCGCCTTGCAAAGCACATAAACAAACAGTATGAACGATGCAATAAAAAAAGGACTTACAGTGCCGAAAATTGCAGAACCTGGATGTGATTTATAAACATTGTTGCATCACAGTCATTATACCCAAATAAGCAGTGACAGCCGCACACCCAAGGCTTAGGTGCTGCTGTAAGCAGTGGGGAGGAGAAGCACATGAGGGAAGAGGACCCTGCTCATGAGAGCTTACACTCTAAAGGGGAGGGGCAGACAGGTGTGACACAGTGGGGAGAGACCGCAAGCAAGGAGCTGTGAGTTAGGATGGGAGCTGGAAGGCTTTGATGAAGTAGTGGGTCTTGAGAGCCTGTTTGAAGTTTTGCAGAGAGGTGGAGAGTCTGATGGGTAGAGCGAGAGAGTTCCAGAGGTAAGGAGCAGCATGGGCAAAGTCTTGTAGCCGAGAGTTTGAGGATGTACTCAGTTGGGAGGAGATACGGCATTCAGATGTGGGACGAAGAAGGTGGGTGGGAGTGTGAAGGGAGAGAAGGTCAGATATGTAAATGGGAGAGGATTGGGTGAGGTCTTTGTGAGTGTAAGAACCTTGAATTGGGTTCTGAAGGGGAAGGGGAGCCAGTGGAGGGCTTGTAGGGGAGGAGAGGTAGATGTAGAACGTTTGGAGAGGAAGATGAGCCGGGCAGCAGCATTGGGGACAGATTGGAGTGGAGAGAGGTGGGAATCAGGGAAGCTAGATAAGAGGAGGTTACAGTAGAGGAGATAGCTGTGCTGTCCATATATAATGAAATTATGTGAAGTGAGGTTATGCAGAAGGCTGGTAAGATGATCAGCTCAGTCTTAGACATGTTAAGTCTAATAAATCGCTGGGACAGCCAGGAGGAAATAGCAGACAGACAGTTGGAGTTACGAGTGAGGAGAGAGGGGGAGAGGTCAAGTGAGGAGAGAGATCTGGGTGTCATCAGCATAGAGATACCGGAGGTTAAGGGGCCTATTCATCATCGAAGGCCGTATGGCCTCCGATGAGGAAGTTTTGAACTCGCAGGGGGGGGGAAAGTGACACCGGATCAATTCATAAATGCTCCGTTGAGGGGACAACTGCTCCGAAAAGCAGTTGTCCCCGTGGTTAGTTACTTACCCGCTCCCCGTTGTACCGGCTACGCATGCGCAAAGCTGCCGGGGAGGTAGTGAGGTTGCGGCGGAGAGATCTGCTCAGATCCCTCTTCGCATCGCCGGAACTCCTTCCCATAGGAAGGAACGGAAATCTGAGAACAAGCACCGTCTGAAGGTGACGCTTGTTCTTGGCAGCAAACTCCGAAAACTTTCAGTTTGCTGAATACCAAGGGGGTCCTATCTGATCCCTCATGATGAACGGCCCGATAACTTAAATATGCGGAAACTAGCGTTTCCACATGGTTACCGAGCCATTGATCGTTTGATGAATAGGCCCCTGAAAGAGATGATGAGCAAGAACAGAACCTTGGGGACACCTACAGGTAGTGGGAATGGAGGAGAAGTGGAGTCATGAGAGGAGACGGTCAGAGAGGTAGGAGGACAACCAGGAGAGGGGCAGTATTTGGTGGGAGAAACCCCAACACTCTATTCAATGTGATCATAATGTGGGAGTGCATCTGTCATTCTCTGTTCAGCTCAGTGTTACTTCTGTACTATTTGCAGCAAGTTATGTTGTGATATTATTCCTCCCCCCATCTAAAGCTGCATTACCACCTAACTTTAACATTTTATTTATTTATTAAGTTACTTATAAAGCGCAGCATATTCCGTTGCTCTTTACAAAAGGAAACATGAATAGAACAAAACTGTAACACACAGATATATAGGTAGGAAGGCCCTGCTCGTAAGCTTACATTCTATAGGGAAGTAGGCACTGATACACAAGGATAGTTGCTATATATATTGCAATTTTGGTCCAGCCAGACTGCAGAGTTTCTTGGTGGGCTGCATGATCAAAGTAACATAGGATTGTCGTCCAAATATCAGGAGGATGTGAAGGAAAGACGATGTGTGAGGTTATGTGTGGACTGTGAAAGGGGATGTAATTAGACATGGAAGCTATGAAGGTTATGTGGGCGGTTCTGGAATCTGATAAGCTTGCCTGAAGAGGTGAGTTTTCAGGGAACGCTTGAAGGATTGGAGACTAGAGGAAAGTCTTATTGTGCGTGGTAAGGCATTCCATAGAGTGGGTGCAGCCCCAAGAAAGTCCTGTAACTGTGAGTGGGAGCAAGTAATGAGTGGGGAAGAGAGACGCAGATCTTGTGCTGAGCGGAGAGGTCGGGTTGGGAGATATTTTGAAATGTTACTAACCTGCTTCTTCTAAAATGTCACTAACCTGCTTCTTCTAAAATGTTACTAACCTGCTTCTTCTAAAATGTTACTAACCTGCTTCTTCTAAAATGTTACTAACCTGCTTCTTCTACTCCCCAAAGCCTCAGGGGCTGCACCTTGCAGCTGTTTTCGCCAAGAATCCTCTGTTTCTCTGTGATTTAAAGTTGGCAAAACAGTTAATTACATAGGGACCAATCAGAAGATGCAATTTTTGTGATTGCGACTCCTGATTGGTTTTCCCTCTTACCTTATCCCACAGCATCACACTGCCCTGGTATTCGGCTGCGTCTCTGTAGCAGAACATGGAGTCCTGGCAAATATCTTCATGGAGCAGCAACCAGGCTCTGGGTTAGGAAAAGGTGCAAGTTAGTAACATTCATCATTTAAGTGGTAACAAAGCTTTACATTTACACATAGGACTGGGGCATAATTGTAAAGCCCTGCGCCAGGGGTGTGACAATTCCCAGCCACACCTTCTGTTCAGAGAGACAAAAATATTTTTATTTCATAAATCATAAAGGAGAGATTTAATTACTCGGTGATGAGTGTTAATAAGATGCATTATCTGGATCTGTTATAAAAGCACAAAGATAGTGTCAGTGTCGCCGGAGTAATTAGAGACTTAAAAGCTTCGACTTGAAATGTAATTATCATCTCTCGTCTCCAAGCATCGGTAAGATGCAATCAGCGCCTGCTGTAATCCGTCTGACGTTCGTGTGTTCTCATGGAAAACAAAAGAATTTTACAAGTGTGTCTCCGATATCTCCAGAGCGGGGTTATATCTCACAGGTGTCTAATGAGGGAGATGGAAGCACTTTATTGGTTTATACATCTTTATCGTCTGATCTCAAGATGTAGAAAAAGATTAAAAGCCCATCGTCAAATGGCAGACCCTCATTCCTGAGCGCACGGCGCCATCGGTTATACTGCGCGCTGTCATCGGGTGCAAGAGGGCGGCTCCACGCGGTTACAGAGGGGGGGATGTGTCTATTACCCAGTGTCTGGGCCTAATCATTTCACATTGTTTGAAATTCTGTTTATTAAGTTAAGCTGGCCACACATCTAAAGATTATCTGTCCAACCAGCCAACTAGTAGATTGGTTGGAATGAAAATCTGGTAAGGAATACAATCAGCAACTTGCTCCCAGACGCTGGAAAATGGACCAAAACTGTTGTATGAACAAATAGTTTAGATCAAACATTTAACAAACTTGTCTGACCGACCATTGTCATCTGTTTTCTGGCATTTAGGAGCAAATTGCTGATCATCATTTACTCCCATACGTTACCAGATTTTCATTCCAACCAATCAACAAGTTGGCTGGTTGGATGTAAGTTGTTCTAGTGTGTGGCCAGCTTTATATTTGTTCTTAAAATGTTTAGGTTTAAAACCTAAAACGACTGACGGGACGTCCACTACATCCCGATTGTTGGTTTACAGTACTAACGTGAGTGGGAACGAAGGAAGGGTGGGGGAGGGGGGCTGAGCGTATGCTAGAAAGTTAATAAGAAAGATGGCGACTGTTACTGTCACTTTGTGGATAGAGATAAACAGCTGGTTACAGGACTTGTTCTCTGTTTGTAATACAATCATTTGATCTTTTTTATGTTGCGCTTTAATTATCTGTAAATGAAAACCAAATGATGGCATTTCTGGCCGGGCGTACGCACACATACTGTACACCATGGAGGGGAGAATAACACGGTACAGATGGTGGAAACATGGACAATCATCCCAGGCTTGGATTTGTGGAAAAGCCCCGTAAGCCTGAGGCCCATAGCGGCGATCTGCTTTGTTTCTCTTTGTGTTTATCTTATTTTACATGTTAATGGTTTTGTGAATTCAGGCCTGGTCGTCCGTCATTAGGAGGCCTAGCTGTCAGAGGGTGGGAAGCCCAATTGCTGTCAAAGTATGGGTATTTGAATATATATATATATATATATATATATACAGTTATACAGTTCAAGAGGTCCGGCACTCCAAAATACGATACAAGTTCCTTTATTTCCCTGGTGGTCTGTGTGGTTTTTTATAAGGGAGTGCTGCACCTTAGCTGCATATATATATATAGCCTGCTATCTGAAGCGCACGTGCGCTTATCACCATAGAGTGATGTCATAGTGGTAAGTTAACCCTTACTGCTCCGGGTCAGTATCGCTCAGCAGCCCGCTAATAGTGGGTGTGTGCGGTCTTGATCACAGCAAATGACCCTTATCGCTACGTTTTGATGAACAGGAGCCTCATGAACCTGTCTATGAAAGGAAGATGACCCCTTACTCTGGCAAAAATGACATATTCACGGGAGTTGAGGCTCTTTCTTGCCTATTAAAAGGTCACCACTGGTGATACTAATAACCAGGCTTTCACGGTAAAAGCATAGAAAAGCCTATTTACAAAGAACAGCGATATTCACTGATGCCGAGTGGTAATGGTTACCTTACCACTATCCTGCACCAGTATGAGGGTATGTGTGTAACGGGAAGCCCATACCTGGGCACATGCCACTGGTGTGCCGACTGTGGGTGCAGGCGGTGTGGTGCACATGGGCACATTTAAAACAAAAAAAATAAACTACCACTGAATATACTTACCTTACGTCTGCTGCTGGGAAAATGGGTCTGGCGGCGTTTTCGCCATTTTCCCGGAGAGACGTGAGCATGCACGGTAGACTACGGCACAATGCAAAATCTACAGTGCGCATGCTCACATACAGGCACCTGTAACCGCTTCCCCCGGGCTCCTACCACCAGCACCTGGCACCGCTTACTTATGTGTATGTGTGGCCATGCCACTGCAAGCATTTGGAGGTCATCGAATAGAAGTAAATGCCGCCATTTCTCCCGGCAAGATAAGGTTTACTTAGCTCCAAGTTTCCCTCGCTGAAGGGGGCTTGGGAATATCGCAACATACAAGACGGTCCTGAAGGACACTCCTGTCATTACGGATACAAACGCCACGGTCATCGTGGTACATCTCTATCAGGGCCACAGCGTCAGGAAACCAAAATTACATGTAACCTGTCAATCAATAGGGAATGGTGAATTGTGCCCATCCTTAATATTAGCCACACAGAATCAAAGTATCGATCTGACTTCACACACAACGCTTTCCTTTCTTACGTAATCCATCCCTAGAAAACTCCAACATACGATATAACATCCCCTGGAGTGCATTCAAGCTAAACAAAGGTGATTGGTGAATGACCACAAAGAACCTTCCACTGAGGGCAGGATATTACCCACGTGCCTTCCGCTGTCAGAATGTCACCAAACAAATCCATTAGCAAATCGCAAAGCCTTATAGGTCAAATACATATATAATAATTGTGCAGTCCATACATTTAGACATAGATTCTACAATTCTAATTATGCAAATCTAAATTGATTAAATATTAGTCTAAATGTTAAAATGCATGAAAACATTTCCCAGCATTTGAATTAGTTTGAAAGCAGCGTTTCCCTAGTCCCAGCGTCCAGCGCTCACTGCACAGTATTACTTCACATGTTCCATGCACTTGGTCTATATCTCACTATCTGTATATATCTATAGCCTGCACAAATGACCATCTACACAGTATCACTTCATGTGTTGTATGTGCTGAGTGTAGATCTCAGTATCTGTGTATAGCCTGTATGTATGGGCATGTGCACAGTACCACTTCATGTGCTGTATGAGCCGGGTGTAGGTCTCGGTATATATCTATAGCCTGTATGTATGGGCATGTGCACAGTACCACTTCATGTGCTGTATGAGGCGGGTGTAGGTCTCAGTATATATCTGTAGCCTGTATGTATGAGCATGTGCACAGTACCACTTCATGTGCTGTATGAGGCGGGTGTAGGTCTCAGTATATATCTGTAGCCTGTATGTATGGGCATGTGCACAGTACCACTTCATGTGCTGTATGAGCCGGGTGTAGGTCTCAGTATATATCTATAGCCTGTATGTATGGGCATCTGCTCAGTACCACTTCATGTGTTGTATGAGCCGGGTGTAGGTCTCAGTATATATCTATAGCCTGTATGTATGGGCATGTGCACAGTACCACTTCATGTGCTGTATGAGGCGGGTGTAGGTCTCAGTATATATCTGTAGCCTGTATGTATGGGCATGTGCACAGTACCACTTCATGTGCTGTATGAGGCGGGTGTAGGTCTCGGTATATATCTGTAGCCTGTATGTATGGGCATGTGCACAGTACCACTTCATGTGCTGTATGAGGCGGGTGTAGGTCTCGGTATATATCTATAGCCTGTATGTATGGGCATCTGCACAGTACCACTTCATGTGCTGTATGAGCCGGGTGTAGGTCTCAGTATATATCTATAGCCTGTATGTATGGGCATGTGCACAGTACCACTTCATGTGCTGTATGAGGCGGGTGTAGGTCTCAGTATATATCTGTAGCCTGTATGTATGGGCATGTGCACAGTACCACTTCATGTGCTGTATGAGGCGGGTGTAGGTCTCAGTATATATCTGTAGCCTGTATGTATGGGCATCTGCACAGTACCACTTCATGTACTGTATGAGCCGGGTGTAGGTCTCAGTATATATCTATAGCCTGTATGTATGGGCATGTGCACAGTACCACTTCATGTGCTGTATGAGCCGGGTGTAGGTCTCAGTATATATCTATAGCCTGTATGTATGGGCATCTGCTCAGTACCACTTCATGTGTTGTATGAGCCGGGTGTAGGTCTCAGTATGTATCTATAGCCTGTATGTATGGGCATGTGCACAGTACCACTTCATGTGCTGTATGAGGCTGGTGTAGGTCTCAGTATATATCTATAGCCTGTATGTATGGGCATGTGCACAGTACCACTTCATGTGCTGTATGACCCGGGTGTAGGTCTCAGTATATATCTATAGCCTGTATGTATGGGCATGTGCACAGTACCACTTCATGTGCTGTATAAGCCGGGTGTAGGTCTCAGTATTTATCTATAGCCTGTATGTATGGGCATGTGCACAGTACCACTTCATGTGCTGTATGAGCCGGGTGTAGGTCTCGGTATATATCTATAGCCTGTATGTATGGGCATCTGCTCAGTACCACTTCATGTGCTGTATGAGCCGGGTGTAGGTCTCGGTATATATCTTTAGCCTGTATGTATGGGCATGTGCACAGTACCACTTCATGTGCTGTATGAGCCGGGTGTAGGTCTCGGTATATATCTATAGCCTGTATGTATGGGCATGTGCACAGTACGACTTCATGTGCTGTATGAGGCGGGTGTAGGTCTCAGTATTTATCTATAGCCTGTATGTATGGGCATGTGCACAGTACCACTTCATGTGCTGTATGAGCCGGGTGTAGGTCTCGGTATATATCTATAGCCTGTATGTATGGGCATCTGCTCAGTACCACTTCATGTGCTGTATGAGCCGGGTGTAGGTCTCGGTATATATCTATAGCCTGTATGTATGGGCATCTGCTCAGTACCACTTCATGTGCTGTATGAGCCGGGTGTAGGTCTCGGTATATATCTTTAGCCTGTATGTATGGGCATGTGCACAGTACCACTTCATGTGCTGTATGAGCTGGGTGTAGGTCTCGGTATATATCTATAGCCTGTATGTATGGGCATGTGCACAGTACGACTTCATGTGCTGTATGAGGCGGGTGTAGGTCTCAGTATATATCTATAGCCTGTATGTATAGGCATGTGCACAGTACCACTTCATGTGCTGTATGAGCCGGGTGTAGGTCTCAGTATATATCTATAGCCTGTATGTATGGGCATGTGCACAGTACCACTTCATGTGCTGTATGAGCCGGGTGTAGGTCTCAGTATATATCTATAGCCTGTATGTATGGGCATGTGTACAGTACCACTTCATGTGCTGTATGAGCCGGGTGTAGGTATCAGTATATATCTATAGCCTGTATGTGTGGACATGTACACAGTACCACTTCATGTGCTGTATGAGGCGGGTGTAGGTCTCAGTATATATCTATAGCCTGTATGTATGGGCATGTGCACAGTACCACTTCATGTGCTGTATGAGCCAGGTGTAGGTCTCGGTATATATCTATAGCCTGTATGTATGGGCATCTGCACAGTACCAATTCATGTGCTGTATGAGCCGGGTGTAGGTATCAGTATATATCTATAGCCTGTATGTATGGGCATCTGCACAGTACCACTTCATGTGCTGTATGAGTCGGGTGTAGGTCTCGGTATATGTCTATAGCCTGTATGTATGGGCATGTGCACAGTACCACTTCATGTGCTGTATGAGCCGGGTGTAGGTCTCGGTATATATCTATAGCCTGTATGTATGGGCATGTGCACAGTACCACTTCATGTGCTGTATGAGCCGGGTGTAGGTCTCGGTATATATCTATAGCCTGTATGTATGGGCATGTGCACAGTACCACTTCATGTGCTGTATGAGGCGAGTGTAGGTCTCGGTATATATCTGTAGCCTGTATGTATGGGCATGTGCACAGTACCACTTCATGTGCTGTATGAGGCGGGTGTAGGTCTCAGTATATATCTGTAGCCTGTATGTATGGGCATGTGCACAGTACCACTTCATGTGCTGTATGAGCCGGGTGTAGGTATCAGTATATATCTATAGCCTGTATGTGTGGACATGTGCACAGTACGACTTCATGTGCTGTATGAGGCGGGTGTAGGTCTCAGTATATATCTGTAGCCTGTATGTATGGGCATGTGCACAGTACCACTTCATGTGCTGTATGAGGCGGGTGTAGGTCTCAGTATATATCTGTAGCCTGTATGTATGGGCATCTGCACAGTACCACTTCATGTGCTGTATGAGCCGGGTGTAGGTCTCAGTATATATCTATAGCCTGTATGTATGGGCATGTGCACAGTACCACTTCATGTGCTGTATGAGGCGGGTGTAGGTCTCAGTATATATCTGTAGCCTGTATGTATGGGCATGTGCACAGTACCACTTCATGTGCTGTATGAGGCGGGTGTAGGTCTCAGTATATATCTGTAGCCTGTATGTATGGGCATGTGCACAGTACCACTTCATGTGCTGTATGAGGCGGGTGTAGGTCTCGGTATATATCTATAGCATGTATGTATGGGCATGTGCACAGTACCACTTCATGTGCTGTATGAGCCGGGTGTAGGTCTCAGTATACATCTGTACCACTCCTCTTCTCTTTGAAGCTGAAGCAAACACAGGATTTGTAGAGGGTTTCCAAATCCTTCATATTGAAACAAAACACTAAATAAAACGAGCGACTTTCTGCTCTCCTGCACACTATGAGATGCGCTCATGATGCGATATTGTGAGTAATCTCCCCTGAACTCTCCCCGGCAGCTCCCAGGCTCTCCAGGACACGTTATGATGCTAAAACGTGTCTAATCCGACTACAGATCAATCCTCACAAAATCGTGTATGCGATTGGCAGACCTTGCCTGCAGTAGGCAAGATCTGAAGATTCGTTGTATGACCAGCGGGTACGAGCATCGGCATCGTGATCGGACACTCCCAGTTCGTACATATTTTACATGATTTGACGTTCCGATGCGTCAAAATCTAGAGAATCGTGTAAAATTTCGTCTAGTGTGTACGTCTGTAGTCTGCATCAGACATTTTTTTTTTTGTAGTCAATCAGTTTGGGAATAAGTTGGGTTGAGCCAAGAAGTGTTGCTTATTTACATAATGCTAAACATGATCTAATAACCGGTCATTAATATTCATGAGCACTCATCCAGCGCAAAGTCTTCATACAGAGGCAGCTACGGAGGAGTCTTCACATTCTACCAAATGACTACAACTCCCCGTAATTAATATTAATCTCCCCTCACTCCCAATTGCTGTAAAAAAAAATTATGAAATGAGTGTTCTAGTTACTCACCTAATGGTTCACATCAATAAGCCGCAGAGCCGCACAGACCGTGTATCTCCAACATTTATAGATCAGGAGCCACAAAAGTACATGAGTATAATACACAAGGGCTAAGTAACATCAGTGATGGGGGATATGTATTGATAATTCCGGTGTTCATTATAACGTAGGTACATGCTCCCCCCACGGTGCACGCCTGTGTATCTGTGAAACCTTTTTTTTTATTGTTTTTTTTTTTCTATCTAATTGTGCATAAATAATTGTTTTCCTTAATATTACACATACATGCACTGTTGTTTCTTTACATTAATCTAGGTGAGAGTTGGGATGTAGTAATCTACTCCTCTGCGGTAGGGATGGTCATCTGTGGGTGAACCATTGATGGTGCCATTCATGGTGAACATCAATCACATTAAACTAGCAACGGTGAATCATTGATGGCTGCACCCATCATTGGCCATGACCGCTGTGGAGACTAATATATATAAATAAGAGATGACAATAATAATTATAGATGCTATAGGGGTAGATGTACTGAGCCTTGGAGAGGGATAAAGGGGTCTATTTACTAAGCCTTGGATGGAAATAAAAAGAACGGAGATAAAGTACCAGCCAACCAGCTCCTAAACACAGCCTGTGACATTACAGATAGGAGCTGATTGGTTGGTACTTTATCTACCCCATATTGTGAATTGTACAGCACCACTACTGGCTCTACTGTACGCTGCATCCAATGCTATTCTGCTTGCTGCATGTATTCATATCTTTTGAACAGATGCTTTTAAAATGCAGATTTATTTTGGAGGGTGCCGAGGGGGAGAGAAGTGCACACACAGAGCCCCCATCTTCCCAGCACATGTAGGAGAGAAGTGCACACACAGAGCCCCCATCTTCCCAGCACATGTAGGAGAGAAGTGCACACACAGAGCCCCCATCTTCCCAGCACATGTAGGAGAGAAGTGCACACACAGAGCCCCCATCTTCCCAGCACATGTAGGAGAGAAGTGCACACACAGAGCCCCCATCTTCCCAGCACATGTAGGAGAGAAGAGCACACACAGAGCCCCCATCTTCCCAGCACATGTAGGAGAGAAGTGCACACACAGAGCCCCCATCTTCCCAGCACATGTAGGAGAAAAGTGCACACACACAGCCACCATCTTCCCAGCACATGTAGGAGAGAATTGCACACACAGAGCCCCCATCTTCCCAGCACATGTAGGAGAGAAGTGCACACACAGAGCCCCCATCTTCCCAGCATATGTAGGAGAGAAGTGCACACACACAGATCCCCCATCTTCCCAGCACATGTAGGAGAGAAGTGCACACACAGAGCCCCCAACTTCCCAGCACATGTAGGAGAGAAGTGCCAACACAGAGCCCCCATCTTCCCAGCACATGTAGCAGAAAAGTGCACACACAGAGCCCCCATCTTCCCAGCACATGTAGGAGAGAATTGCACACACAGAGCCCCCATCTTCCCAGCACATGTAGGAGAGAAGTGCACACACAGAGCCCCCATCTTCCCAGCATATGTAGGAGAGAAGTGCACACACAGAGCCCCCATCTTCCCAGCACATGTAGGAGAGAAGAGCACACACACAGAGCCCCCATCTCCCCAGCACATGTAGAAGAGAAGAGCACACACACAGAGCCCCCATCTCCCCAGCACATGTAGAAGAGAAGAGCACACACACAGAGCCCCCATCTCCCCAGCACATGTAGAAGAGAAGAGCACACACAGAGCCCCCATCTTCCCAGCATATGTAGGAGAGAAGTGCACACACAGAGCCCCCATCTTCCCAGCACATGTAGGAGAGAAGTGCACACACAGAGCCCCATCTTCCCAGCACATGTAGGAGAGAAGCGCACACACAGAGCCCCCATCTTCCCAGCACATGTAGGAGAGAAGTGCACACACAGAGCCCCCATCTTCCCAGCACATGTAGGAGAGAAGTGCACACACAGAGCCCCCAGCACATGTAGGAGAGAAGTGCACACACAGAGCCCCCATCTTCCCAGCACATGTAGGAGAGAAGTGCACACACAGAGCCCCCATCTTCCCAGCACATTGGGCTCCCTAGAAACTGTAAATGTTGAGGCTTGTACATTTGTAGTTATTATTATTGTTTTATTTCCCTGCAGTTTGAGCTGAATGAACAAGTGTGCTTGTTGTCTGGGTAGGAAGCCCTCAGAGAGCCCTGGAGGGGCCCATGCTAGTCAAAAATAAAAGGTCTCCTTTGGGATGTGCGTTTCCATCTGCCGCTCTGTGACCTTCCTCCGGGGAGGAGATGCTCAAAGACTCTCTGATTCTTGGCTCAATTAGACAATTGTTGCAGCTGACCAGGTCATTGCCGCAATGTCATTAGTCCTGAATATCTCACAATTCGCGCAGACTAAAGATTGGCGCAGTACCGTAATGGGAAAACTCAATCGATGATCTCTGTTTCAAAAATAGGGACTGAGATTGAATTAAGAAGGGAATGAAATGTAAAATCTATCTACGAATAACATGTAGTACGCTGTGCAGGCCGCCATTTTGTGGGTGAACCACCTTTCTTAAGAAGGCAGTTTGTCAAGTCACTTCTTACTAGTGCCATCATTGAGGCATGAGGCAAGAAATACCTCTTTCCTTACTGCCATTTGTTTATAGTGAATTGATGGAATGGAAATGGCTGCCAACACAGTGGGGCTCATGCTGAGTTGGCCACACAGTGCATCATTTTGCTTCCCATTTAAATTATGCAAATTTGTACTGTGCATGCTTAAAAGAAAAGCATCCCCCTGCTCTGTATGCAGATTTGGTGCATATACGCCTCCTTGTACTGGGAGTGTTCCCGTAGGTGTGAGCAGACGCAGCAGGCCTGCACCATCCAGCAATGTAAGGCTAAATGCTGATTGGTGTATGGCTTTGGCTGTCCACCAATCACAGCGGTGGGATGTCTTCACACACTGATTGGTGAAGGGCTGGAGCTATCCACCAATAAGAGTTCAGAAGGCTGATGGGAGGGTGAGTAGGTAACATATTATGGGTCGCCCCTATCAGATGCTTGTTTGCCCCCTGCCCAGGCTGAAAGTAGCCAGACTCACCCTGATTGGCCGATTGCGGATTTACTTCTGACTTACTTTCCTCATTGCTTGCGCCTTTATTATATGTCTTTATGGGCCTGTGTTTCAATACATTCTTTGCTTTCCTCTCATTTGTATACGAGAAGGCACGTTATACCCGCTGTATTATAGGGGAGCATGTTATTTATATTGGGAGGCAATCGGGAAGCCGACGGCCTATATACCGGCAGCCGGCTTCCCGACTGTCTTATCCCGGCAAGGGTGAAATGCCGGGCATCTAGATGTAGACGCCCGCATTTCCCCGACGCCGGGAGACAGGCGCCCGGCATCACGATTGTAGTGATGCTGAGCGCCGCGAGCGGACAGCTGCGGTGGGGGGAGGGTTAGGTTTAGGGCTCCCGGGGGGGACTTAGGGTTAGGCACCCCCCCCGGGAGGGTTAGGGTTAGGCTAGGGGGAGGGAGGGTTAGGGTTAGGCACCCCCGGGGGGACTTAGGGTTAGGAACCCCCCCCCGGGGGACTTAGGTTTAGGCAGCGGGGAAGGGGGTGGTTAGGGTTAGGCACTTGGGGGGGAAGTTAGGGTTAGGCACCCCTAAGGAGGGTTAGGGGGGTTAGGTTAGTGGATACTTACCTATCCACGATCGGGATTTCCAGCACTGTCGGGCTTCCGCTGTGTCGCACTCTGCTCCTGTCGGGCTGCCGCTGACGGGAATCGATCATACCCATTCCATTTATATTAAACCTAATCGCAAATGCAGGTATTGTGTACACTCAAAATAGCCTATATAGTAGCACACTTTGCTCATGACCTGGATGAGTGTATCTGGATGTATCTATGTCAGACGTACACCTGGTGCATCTTCACTTTCCCCGACTCGCTGCTTTTTGCACGCAGATTTGTAGAACTTACATTTTGGAGAGACGTGAGTCCATCTCTCACCAGCCCCCCTGTGTGCAGGTGTCGTGCCCACTTCAGAGAGCAGAAAAATGGTGCAAGGTTTCTAAACTCTCTCGGTGTCATGTCAGAGCGCTGCCCGGGGTATGACATGAAATCCAGGACGCTTACCATGGCTGCGGGGCGTTATATCACATTACTGCCTATGTACTGTGTACTGGAAATGGCATCTCATGTTATCAGCGCTGTGTGAGTGCGTCCTCATTCCTGGCTTCTACCTGATGATAATGCTGGTGGGGGTCCAGTGAGGGCAGCGGACGCACGGGGCAGGGGCAGCTATTTGGCGCAAGCATTTTGCTAAGGATTCGATAAAGCAGGCGGCAGACCCTGCCCTCCCTGTCTGGGGTCAGTGTATGGTGATATATGGGTGCAGCCATGGCATCTGGCAGTCACATTTGGTAAAGAGATGAATGTATGTGGCACATACTGTACATCACGCGGCATTGGGTCCTATTTATTCATTATTGGTTTTTAGACCCAATAATTATTATTTCTTATTGCAGCAAAGGATGTATTAAAATACACAAGCATCCACTATCGGAGCCCTTCCCTGTGATGTGTAACAGTGATTACATCCGCATCAGTTTCTGGGGCCGGCCGCGCTACTGTGCATGAGCGGCCTGCTGACAGATCTCTCTCCTAGGGGCCAAGCTTGCTAAATTCACCAGCAGCCCAGTACAAACCTATGGCTCTGCTTTTGCAGTAAAAAATGGGGGTATCGCAGCAGATACAGGGCCTTATTCAGAGATGTACGCTAACCCGATGGTTAGCGCACATCTCCGATGGTGGGAGGACTCCGTCTGCTCGCTCGCAGTGTCTGTCAGCCACAGCTGAGGTGTATGGGAGGCGGAGCAGGGGAATTCCCTGGCAGCGTTCCTGGACACTAGGGCGCGTCGCCCCCAATTTCCAGGAGGGACGAGGCCAGAGTCTGCATGGGTGCACGCGTACTTCCTGGCCTCGCAAGCTGTCAGGACCTGGCCAGGCTGCGGGAAGCTTTAGCTCCCGCAGCTTGGCCGTAGGGTCAACAATCGCGAGCGATCGTTGCAGTTGTTCTGATGGCGACCCCAGGCTGGGATCGCGCAGATGCAGCGAGGAGGTGTGTGATGCCCCCTTCTGCATTTGTATTTTAGATGGACGGAATTACACCGCCGCTTGTGTGCGGCTCTACGATCCTTCATTGTGCATTATACAAACCACAGGAAGCAACCCAGGGTGAGGGCGACACACAGCGAGATATACCCCACATCTGGGGTACACGGGACAAATATGGAGATATATTCCGCATCTTTGGTCAGGAGAACATACATGGATATATACTCCATATCTGGGGTAGACATGACATACATGGAAATATACCCCATGCCCGGGGTAGACATGACATACATGGAAATATACCCCATGCCCGGGGTAGACATGACATACATGGAGATATTAAATTAGTGATGCCCTTTTCTGAATAAATCATTTTGTGGCCCATTTATCAGTAATCACTCAATATGATCTGGGTACGATATTAGCGCCCATGATGGCATTGCAGTATGCAATATTAGCGGCCGTGATGGCATTGCAGTATGCGATATTAGCGCCCATGATGGCATTGCAGTATGCGATATTAGCGGCCGTGATGGCATTGCAGTATGCGATATTAGCGCCCATGATGGTATTGCAGTATGCGATATTAGCGCCCATGATGGCATTGCAGTATGCGATATTAGCGCCCTTGATGGCATTGCAGTATGCGATATTAGCGCCCATGATGGTTTTGCAGTATGCGATATTAGCGCCCATGATGGCATTGCAGTATGCGATATTAGCACCCATGATGCTATTACAGTATGCGATATTAGCGCCCATGATGGCATTGCAGTATGCGATATTAGCGCCCATGATGGTATTGCAGTATGCGATATTAGCACCCATGATGCTATTACAGTATGCGATATTAGCGCCCATGATGGTATTGCAGTATGCGATATTAGCGCCCGTGATGGTATTACAGTATGCGATATTAGCGCCTGTGATGGTATTACAGTATGCGATATTAGCGCCCGTGATGGTATTACAGTATGCGATATTAGCGCCCGTGATGGCATTGCAGTATGCGATATTAGCGCCCGTGATGGCATTACAGTATGCGATATTAGCGCCCGTGATGGCATTGCAGTATGCGATATTAGCGCCCCTGATGGCATTGCAGTATGCGATATTAGCGCCCATGATGGCATTGCAGTATGCGATATTAGCGCCCATGATGGCATTACAGTATGCGATATTAGCACCCATGATGGTATTGCAGTATGCGATATTAGCGCCCATGATGGCATTGCAGTATGCGATATTAGCACCCATGATGGTATTGCAGTATTCGATATTAGCGCCCATGATGGCATTGCAGTATGCGACATTAGCGCCCATGATGGCATTGCAGTATGCGATATTAGCGCCCATGATGGCATTGCAGTATGCGATATTAGCGCCCATGATGGCATTACAGTATGCGATATTAGCGCCCATGATGGCATTGCAGTATGCGATATTAGCGCCCATGATGGCATTGCAGTATGCGATATTAGCGCCCATGATGGCATTGCAGTATGCGATATTAGCGCCCATGATGGCATTGCAGTATGCGATATTAGCGCCCATGATGGCATTGCAGTATGCGATATTAGCGCCCATGATTGAATTGCAGTATGCGATATCAGCGCCCATGATGGCATTGCAGTATGCGATATCAGCGCCCCTGATGGCATTGCAGTATGCGATATTAGCGCCCATGATGGCATTGCAGTATGTGATATTAGCGCCCATGATGGCATTGCAGTATGTGATATTAGCGCCCATGATGGCATTGCAGTATGCGATATTAGCACCGAATATATCACATAGCACATGCTGGGATAGGGGCCCTGGAAGGAACCCGTCCCTGCCATGTGCTCAGCGCTCTCCTCACTCACCTACTGGCCCTCCTGCGCTTGTGTGGTCTACAAACCCCGCGTGTGTGGCGGCCATTATCGGGGGAAGGGGGGGGGTAGTTTTGCAATGCGTAGCCCTTAGCCTGAAGCGGCACAACCTAGCTGCGGGGGCCAGCATCACATTCCCCATAGGAACCTATCTGCGGGGGCCAGCATCACATCCCCCATAGGAACCTATCTGCGGGGGCCAGCATCACATCCCCCATAGGAACCTATCTGCGGGGGCCAGCATCACATCCCCCATAGGAACCTATCTGCGGGGGCCAGCATCACATCCCCCATAGGAACCTATCTGCGGGGGCCAGCATCACATCCCCCATAGGAACCTATCTGCGGGGGCCAGCATCACATCCCCCATAGGAACTTATCGGGGTTGTGGCTTCTGTCTGAAATGGAGGGATACATCTGGGGGATACGTCATATTATGTGCATCGCCCCGAAAGTGCTGCAAATATTTAATGCTAAATGGGCCCCCAAATCTCATACAGAGTTGAGCCTGGGATGCGGTGTCTGCCATAGTCAGGTACACCCAGATAGAGCCACCATTCAGCCTGTCCCACATGGTACCAAGGGCCCATTTATCAAAGTGCATTTGAGATAAATTTCCCGAAAACACCTGTTTTCGGGGGTTTACCTCAAATACTTAGTATCCCCCGGATGTATAAAGGAGGGACTTATATCCGATACCTGCTGCGATCCCTCCATTGCCGCCCGCAGCCGCCTCCCCCATAGGTTTCTATGGGAGATGCGATGCTGCCAAATGTATCAATATCGGGAATGCTTCGCATTCCCGATATTGGCCACAGCAGCTAACGCTATCTAAAGATAGCGTTAGCCGCTGTAGTCTATGTGGACTCACCGCATATCAGCCGGCGGAGGAATCTACCAGATCCCTCCGCCGGCAATGGGCGACGCTCATGTGCAGTCCGTGGGACTGCGCATGCGCAGAAGCCCCGACTGCCCTCCGGAGACATCGCAGGGACGGGCTCTTTCCGGAGCCCGTCTCCCTGCATGTCCCGGATAATACATCCGGCAGATAGGATCGCATTTTGCTATGCGATCATGGGCGCTACTGCATGCCCTGATCGCATTGCAAAATGCGATCATTAATAAATGGGCCCCTATATCATTGCTACAGGAAATACTAAGGGGTCTAGTTACTAATCAGTGTTCGGAGACCGAGTGAAAAGTGATAAGGTACCAGCCAATCAGCTCCCAACTGTCATTTTTCAAACTCAGCCTGTGAGATGACAGTTGGGAGCTGATTGGCTGGCACCTTATCACTTTTCCCTCTGTCTCCTCAGACTGCTTAGTAACTAGACCCCTAACAGGCACATTCTGTGCCGCTCACTTCTCACCTTGTGCTCGCAGTGCGTCACAGGCAGGCACATGGCCGTCACCGCCGCATCAATATTTGGCTGCCTTTCATGAACACGTTTCCATAGCTCTTAATATATTAAACACAGTTTACCAGCCTTTAATTAATTCTCTGTTACTATTAAACATGGGAAATTCATGAGATCCTCTGCGTATTGAAAGGCAAATGAGTCCTCAATGACCTCTGCATTGACGTGAATGCTAAACGAGAATCCTGACTGTCAGAGCTGGTGTCCCGGCCAGGATTAGCGCAGTTTCCTCCCGTGCTGTATATACAGACCCTTTATGTGCTGCAGGTATGACCTCACCCGCCTAACGTCCATGTAAGACGGGCATGTTCCGCCATTGTCCGCAATGTATGCTTTCCTGGCACTGAGAGTAGATCTCCGGATTCAAATTCATGGGTCTTGATCTTTTTGTATCAGAGGTTTTACACCATAGACCCCGAGGGAGATCTATAACGGCCATTTATGCTGCAATTGCGAAATGCACAGATTTTGCACCAGTTGCTTATTACATGAGTCCCTTGTAAACCTCCAATATGTAACAATGTCACATAAACTGCCGGATATTTACTCCTAGCTCGTGCCAGATCCCCATTATAAACACAATATCAAACATCCTTAGAGCTTTAATGAAGACGTACAGCACTGTCAGCCACATAAAATGTGATATTTGGCTCCGAGCAGAAGGCCGCTCTGCGTGCTGGTAATCTTCTGTAGGCCGGGGTCCCGGCATCTTCCCTGGATGTGTGACAGTAGCGTAGGTCATTAGGGTGGCTGGAACTGTGCACTTCAAACAGAATAATTTGAAGGAAATGATATGTTTGGGAGAGCGGTTTGCAAGCTGAGCCACTCTTTGATGTACACAGAGTATGTACATTTCCACTTATTAACCATCTGGATAGCTTGGAATAATGTCGGAAGACCCAATTAAATGCCTTCTCCCCCCCTTCCCCCTGAGTGCTATGCATTTTTTATCCGGGGTGTTAGAACTCCCTATCATGCTATCAAAATGATAGCAACAACAGGAAGCCTCTATCACAGGAGCTGTCATTCGCTGTAATGGCTAATTTCTCAACTTCATAGATATATTGCTGTGAAGAGGCACCGATGATGGACAGCAGCAAAACTGCATATCTGTCACTGTACATCCGCGCCTTGTTCATACCGGTGTTTGTGTCATTGTGATTTAATGTGCGTCCCTCACTCTCCACCGTTGTCACAATCCCCATGGTGTCTCGTGGAGGAGCTGGTTATGGATTTAACAGGCTGATTACACCGAACTGATCAATGGCGGAAGTTATAGTGTTATAAATTCACTTTGTGTTGCAGAGGAGAGGCTCCGCTTTTACAGAATCCTTAATGCGCCACTAGACTAAGAGGTACTGTGTGGCCTTTCAAATCTGCGTTTTCACATATCCAGGCACAATTAACCAGTACCGTACATCATAAAGTACTCACCTAAGATTGTATAGCTCTAATTTTGTTATGATAAATAACACAATATTCCACTTTGTCATTATTAATTCAACTCAAAGAAGCCATGATCGGTAGTATGTGGAATCACAATTAGCAGCCATAACTATAATTATTAGTAAAGCGCCAACATATTACGCAGCTCTTTACAGGGAATGTTTAATCATCCACTCGTGATGTCAGTGGGGCCGCCTCCGGTTGGCCAGCCACCCCCCCTGCCGCCTCCAAAACGGGGCAAGCTGCCAATCATAATCGTCAGCTGCCCCGCTTTGGTGCGAGACCCGTAGCGACGGAGCGCCCGTCGCTAGCCGAGTCTCGCGCATGCGCACGTCGAAGCCAGCTCTGACGTGCGCATGCACAGTGGCCAAACATCGACACGCTTGCGAGCGCATAGCCCTTGCAAGCGGGTCTGAATCAGGGCCTGTGTTCCCTTCCTCACGGACATACCAATGTTAATTATCCTTAGAAGCCAATTAACCTGCTGTATGTCTTGGAGTGTGAGAGGAAAGCACTAATACAGGGAGAACATACAAACTCCGATAAGGCCCTGACTGGTATTGAACCCATGACCCTCAAACGCTGTGAATTAGCAGTCTTAACCATTGTGTCATCGTCCGTTTTCTCCATGAGTTTATCAGTCTCTTATATCACATTTCAGGGATTTCGGTGTACTTACCCCTTACTCCGCGGCTTCTGTTCATTGATGTTAGGGGCCATTAGTTTATGCGCTAATTTCTTTCATTTCTACCAGAGCATCACAAAGGGGTTGTGGTCTGTCCTTTGACTTGGTCATTCCAGGTCTATGGTTCTTTTCTTTTCCAGCCATTCAGGTGCAGATTTGCTGCTTAGAATCATTGTCCTTTTTCCTGATCCAATTTCGGCCAAGCCTCAGTTGTCAGACAGATGGCCTCACATTTTCTGCTCGGATACCCTGATATAAAGAGGAGTTCATGGTGGGCTCAATGATTGCTAAGTGTCCAGGTCCTAAGGCTGCATAACAACCCTCAATCATTACCCCTCCACAGCCGTGATGGTGGGTTCTGAGGTTCTTTATGGTGATTGTGGTTCTTGGGTTGTTTCTTATTCTGCAAAACTGGTGCTATTCATTTACACCAAGTCCTCTGCTCTCTAGTGTCTATAGGACATACATAGGGGGAGATGTATCAAAAAGTGGAAAGAGCGGAGAAGTCGCCCATAGCAACCAATCAGGTTCGAGGTAGCATTTATGAAATACATTCTATAAAATTAATAGGTTGACTGGTTGCTATGAGCATCTTCTTCTTTCACTGATTGATACATCTCCCCCAGGGGGGCTTAAGTCATGTGTTTCAACCAGACACAACTTTGTAAAACTAGTGGGGCCCAAATTCCCCGTTCAGCCAGGGTTAGGGGATTGGAGAAATCCATCATGTTGCACAATCTCGAATCCAACACAAAAATGGTCGGAAACCCTGTGTTAATTTTCACCGATTACCCTGACCGATCGGCGATCACCCATGTCCGCGGATCGGCGGTTTTGAACACCAGTTGGCAGTTCGGATCGGCGTTGGCAAAACGGGAAATCAAGCCGTAGATGTATGGCCCCTTATAACCCTGCAATGTTTTACTTTTTGTAGAGAAGTGTCTATCTCATGGCCATCATCCCATGGAAGTCCTACTCGTTCAGTCTGTGTCTGAAGGTAGCGTTCTAATCTCTGGCATGTGTTCTGCTAATGGATCCCTGGTCCCCTGCAAATAGCTTTTTGGAGAGAAGGGCCTATCTCCTGGCCATCATCCCATGGAAGTCCTACTCGTTCAGTCTGTCTCTGAAGGTAGCGTCCTGATCTCACGTGTGTTCTGCTGATGGATCCCTGGCGTCCCCTGAGTGTAGCTGTTTGGATCATTTGCGATTTGCTGAAACATCATACTGTCTCATCTATGGGTGAGGTTCCCGAGGTGCCCACTCCCCTGCCGACTGTGTTCTTCATCTATAAATCCTCTTTCTCAAAGTAGAATGATGGATTTACTATTATTTAAAAGCAGCCAAAGGTTCTATTTTTATATAGAGGTGTTATCACTTCCTGGTGACCTAGTACCGCATTGCAATGACGCAAATTACCTTTATACGGACATGCAATAGGGCGCGCTTTGCTCGCACACAGCGTCTGCAGCCAACAAACAATTCAAATGTGTTTTGTATTTAACAATGAAATCCAGTATTTGTATTTTCTCTTATCTGTTTATATTTATTAATATGTTTATATTTTATTTTAGTAGAATAAAAAATTCTTAAACATATCTCATTTTGTGTAAATACAAGAGGAAGGTTCCCCCCTTATTAGAGCTTTACTACTTCATTCAGTTTCTATTGTGATGAATTCTGTTTTGTTACTTTGTTATAGTGTTTGTGTATTTCTTATCAGCAGATGTAATAAATTGCAGTAACAATGTCATTATCTCCCATATTCCTGATGTTGCAGTTCTCCTAGCGGGTGAGCTCTGCAGCTTTTAGTGTCTGCCCGGATCCCAGCAGTAGATGAATGCCCGGGTGGGCAGTAACAAGTCACTTTGATGCTGCGCCATAAAACGTGCTCTGGAGGGAACGCTTGGTGGCGCAGCATACTATAAATGAGATATTACATATGAAGGGTTTATTATGATACATAAAATACAAATATGGTATTTGCGGACCAGGCCCAAAGCAATTAGGTAGGAATAAGTGTAATTTCATACATCTTTTACAAGTGTTAACAGCTCCTCGAGGAGACATAAAGTAACTCGTGCTCTTATTTATGTATAGTATACGGCACTCCCATACACGCCGGACGGTCAGGCCAGTGTATATCTTAAGCTTTGTCGCTGGCTATGAAGGGTTGTCAATATCAGTCGTGTTAATCCAAATTCCGTATTGTGCGCGGGGTATTGTTATGCTTGGAATGTAAAGCGACTACTTGTTTGCTGGTTTGTTATGGACTAGCTACCGGGGGCCAAGCTTTGGAAATCCGGCAATAAAGCGTCACGCATCGAAAGCTTTTGCGGTAGAAAACAGCGCATCAGAACAGGTACCACCAATATCTGGTGCGGACCCTTTTACATACATTCGGGGGATTCTTAGTATTTGGGGCAGCTCCCTTCCCCCCCCCCCCCAAAAAAAAAATAAACAAGAAAAAACCACTGATATACTGCAAATATTCATTGATAAATAGGCCCCAATGTGAGAATACTCTACTCCTGCTTTTCTCATTTATTTTCCAAACTCTGCACTGTTATTATTTCACTAGAGTTCAAGGAAATGTTGAGAAATATATATTTAATTATTTATATGTGAATATTGCTGGTGTTTTGTGCATGGCAACATTATTTATATGTGTGTGTGTGTGTGTGTGTGTGTGTGTGTGTGTGTGTATATATAAATATATCTATATAGATATATTTGTGTGTGTGTTTTGTGTACAGCAATTTGTACTTTAGTCGTAGAGTTCTATAATAAATATTTAATTCCCAGAAGAAGAGAAGACTTCAGTTTTAAGCCATCTGACAGATGTGGATGGACTCAGCTCCCACCCTCCCATTACAGGACCAACAGCGGAGTCATGGATTTTAAACAAGCTTTTCCCCTGCTGACTATTAACTCAGAGAACGGAGCGCTGCGCGCCCGGCGATCGTACGTGTGTAACGAGGAAACCAGCATTATACATTATTCAGGCACGATTAAAAATTAAAACAGCTGAATTATATTTTTATTTTATTTTTTTTTACACACAGCTCCATTAAGTACACAAATGAGCACAGTCTCAGCATTGTCACTACTCCAGGTCTGGTTTCCATAAATATCATCCCCCCCTCCCCCAGCCATGAGCCAGCATATGGGGGCTGCACTTTTATAACGTTGTGTTATGGGGGAATATGCGTTTTGTGTCTTCTCACTTCCCGGCATCATCGCACTTAATAAATCCTTTAACAATTTGTCAGGAGAAAGTGGCTGGTAGAAATGTGTTCAGTAATAGAGGCAATTACTCAGTTTGTGATTTACCTCGGGAAAGTGAATTTATGCCTAGAAATACCTGAGCTTCAGCCTTTCCTTCGGGAGCACAGCGCCAATCTGCGGGGCCAGTCACGTACGGTTTTCGCCATTGCAGCCATTTGTACGGGTACAGGCTTTGCACATCAATGTGGCGATGACAGGCCGGGCAGATCAGGGCGTTTCTCGCTTTAGGACAGCTTTCTCTAAAAATTAGATTTTATGGGGCATATTCAATTCGGTGCGAAAAGTCCCGTACTTTTCGTATACGCCAGATTTTTCACGGGCATCGCTGGTTTTCCATGGCAAAAAGTGTCGCGCTCGTCCCCGCTTATCCCGTATTCAATTAGAAATCTGCGAAAACGGGACCCGGCGAATTCAGACTTGGCGAAAAGTACTGTCAGAGTTGGGGAAATCCACCTGACACCCCCCAAAAGATGCACTGATATTGGGGATCACTAGATACTGTGGGGTACTTAAATGCTATCAATAGCTGCTAATTAGCGTCTTTGCACAAGTGGTGAAGAATAGCATTTAGCAGGTTTTTTGGAGAAAATAAGTAGTCCCAGCAAATTTGGGGTACATGAAAATGTGGGGTAGCATTTTTTAAAGTTGCTAAAGTGAAGTTTTAAAAAAACTTAAAAATTCCACCTGCCGCAAACATCTGCAAACTTAAAACCACCTGGGGCATACTTGGGGGCCTCCCTGGAGTCTATTTCGCTAGTTTTTATGTTTGTCCCCCAACTTTGTACTTTTTTGCCCCCTTTTTTAGTAATTTTTTGGGGTGTTCTTAAGGGTTTTTTGTTTTTTACTTTTTTTGATACAGTTTACCTGTAGGGGCTGTCCCAAGGGTGCAGGGTGGTTCCCGCAAGTTTGCAGGCCAAAACCCCAATTCTGCACTTTTTTTCGCCTCCTTTCATAGGCAAATCTTTTTCGCCTATTCCAATGCATTGACTTTCCACAAAAAAGTTTTTGGAATTGAATACGGGGATAAGTTTTCGCCTGGCGAAATGACGTCCCGGGGAAACTTTTTCACAGAAAACGTTTTTTTTGCACCTAATTGAATACGGCGCTATGTTACAGGATGAGATATCCAGAGATTGTGAAGAAACTTTCCCGGTTTAGAACCCTGGAACCTTTTATCCCCCTCATTACAGTATATAGTGATTTATTATTATCTTATAATAAGGGTTCTGCAATGCTGTGCATTGGCACAGAACATACAACCAGATTACACGGGTACGAGTAGGGGGCCCGTGTGCGTCCTCCCTCTGGGCTGTTCCCCCTCTCGCCAGAGCCTACTGTGCATGCGCTGATCTCCGTGAAAATGGCGTCAGCGCCATTTTGCCAGTGATTAGTGCTGCGTCGGCGCAGAGGTAAGTATAGGGGTGTGCCGTGTGTGATCTATGGAACCAGGGGCCCATACACACTGCACCCCCTGTACCCACTATAGATACGCCCATGGGTACTTGGTGAAAATATTTAAGGGAAAATTTCATTATCTAGAGGATGCACCAAAGTGGTGATAATAGGGGGATTTGTTTGTTCTTCTGATCTGTACATTTAAATATATACATCATAACTGTGCCATATATGATGGGGCTATATAAATAGTACATGGGCCCGTATTCAATTTGAGGCGAAAAGCCGTTTCCGCGGGTTTTAGGCGAAAACTTTTCGCCGATGACTTCATTTTCGCCTGTTTTGATTTTACTCTGTATTCAATTTGAAAGACTTTCTGCCTAGGCGGAAAGTCAATGCAATGTACTGGCGAAAACGTTTCGCCTATGAATAGGCGGTAAAAAGTGCAGAATTGGGGTTTTGGGTGCAACGTTGCGGGAACCCCCGTACAGCCTTCAGACAGTCCCCCAAAGGTAAACTGTGTCAAATTTTTTTTTAAAAAGTCTTAAGAACACCCCAAAATTGAGCTGGGGACATTAAAAAACAAAAAAAAGTTGGGGTACAAAGTTAAAAACCAGGTGTTTTTTTGATTGCAGGTGCTTGCGGCAGGTGGTTTTTTCATGATTTTTTCAAATTAATTTAGCAACTTTTAAATATGCTGACCCCCATTTTCAAGTACCCCAAATTTGCTGGGATAAGTTAATTTCAACAAAAAAACCTCCTAAATACTATTCTGCACCACATATTAAAAAACGCTATTTAGCAGCTATTGAGCCCGTTTAAAAACACCAAATACCTTCAGCAAGCCAAATCGGGGGGTACCATAGGGAACCCCATGTCAGAGCATCATTTGGGGGGTGTCAGGCTGATTTCCCCAAATCTGACAGTACTTTCCGCCTTTTCAATTTTCGCCGGGTCCTATTTTCGCCTACTTTCAAATTGAATACGGCAATACGCGTGATACTTTTCCACCTGCAAAACAGGCGAAGTAGGCGGAAAGTCCGGGGAGGCGAAAAAGTATCGCGGGTCCACTCTAATGGAATACGGCTCATGACTTGAAATAAGTATGTTGATTCAGAACACAGTGCAGTTAGTAGGTAATAGGCTCTATGTCACCACCTTTTGGCTGGATGTTGTACTGCATCTGCTGCGGATCTGCTCATCAGGTGACTGATTTATCATATACCCCAGATCAGCATTCGGAAAACTCTTGCAGGGACCTATGTTTTCATAAGAGCGGATCTATAATGGGTGCTTGGTGTGTGTTGTACACTGGCCCCTGAGTCCAGTGGGGGCCACACTAGACACCTTACACCCATTCAGTAGACTTGCCTACTGCGGTGGCTGCCTCGGAAGACACATCTGGGAAAATGGCACCATGCACAATAAAGGAAACGGCACTGGCACCATATTTACGGAGAGATGCGCAGTAGGCGCGGTGCGATCAGACACTGCACACAGGTACCCTCCCCTCGTAAGATGCCCCAGGATCACTTTACTTCCAGGTTCACAACCGGCAGAGCTACTTGTGCGGGCATGCGCCAGTGTTCATTACCGAAGAGGGATCCGGAAAAGTATTTTTCGATGTGTAGGCACCAATGCGACCGACAATCCCAGGGCCGACATATCGGGCAGTCCCTACTACACACGGGGCAATCCGCTAACGAGCACCCAATATGCCGCCCCCCCCATATCGCTACATGGGATCGTCGGCCGCTTCGCCTGAACTTTGGAACATGCAGAAAGATCAGACGACGTGACCGGCGACCCCACGGAGCGCGTAATGCACGACATAGTGCATACACACTGAACGATATTGCTGATTTATCGTTCCCATCCGTCGGATCGTTAGCAATATCGTTCCGTCTGTAGGGGCCTTAAATGTTCTAAACATTCTCAGCGGCTACGTTTTATAGTGAAGTGAGAAAGCGCTGCCCAGCGAGTGCCCGGCGTACTGGTATAAGTCACTCTGCTGGTCAGATCTTACTGGGTGAACGGGCATAGAGGGACGTTTTGTCTGTAATAGAAAATCTGACTCAGATGGCAGCCAGAACTCGTACGACCCAATGTAACACCCCTTCATCACCGACCCCACCTCAAATCTACGACCAAGTAGTTCTGCATTTCTCTTCCCCAATTCATGTAAACCCATCTTTGTAATCCTGAAAGACTGCGCAGCCTCCGCTCGTGTAATATCCGTCGTCCCCACAGAGCCCAGCACACGCCAGAGATAAGGGAAGATGAATTCATTCTCACACAAGGTCAAAATCAGCTTCCCCGGCAGCGTCTCCTCTCCGCCCTTATCCATCTTGTCGCATGCGGCTGATTTATGCGTACACATCACTGAAAGGCTCACTTAGTATAGTAACATAAATGACACTTTATTGAGGGTTACCCTCCAGTGACCAGCAGCAGCAGCCGCAGCCTCTGATAGGATCGGACTACCCAGAATCCTCCGCAGCAGAGCCAGGGATAGACCAGCGCTGTTTATTTGCACATATCATCGTAACAGGCTGTCACTGAGCCTCGTCAGCGGTAACCTTTCTGATATTCGGCAGAATTTACTTCTCCACCAATGATTTAATACTGGCAATCCATCCTTGTCGTCTTTCTTTCAGTGTTAAATTTGCAATTATGCCGGTCTAATTATTACAGGGCAAAAATCTCAATATCCATCTATCTTCGCTAGAGATCTGCTTTCTCCCTGCACATCAAACGGCGAGTTCCGAGGTGGACGCAGAAATACCCGCTGCTGCGTCTGCTGGCGGTCACCTATCCATGACGTTGTGCGAATACCACTTCAAAGTCCTTCTCTTGTGTACGTCCGTGTATCCAAATGTACAGGGACTAAGACTCTCTATATCAGCGCTGTAATACCGATTATGGCGTCCTTAGACGCCCCCGTGGAAGCTTACACCAGTCCTCTGGCAGTTTCCCCCGTCAGAGTCTCGCCTCCTGTGTGAGCAGATTAGTGACTGAGGGCCTGATTCAGAGCCGGACGCTATTTGCGCTCGCTCGTTCAGAAAAAGGGGCCGGATATTTAAATTGAGCGCTCGCTCTTTGCGGTCTGTTGACGCCTCTATGTCTGAGCGAGCGAACGAAACATGCGCTCGCTATTTTGTAAAGACGCCCCCTGGCCGTTCGCATCATACGTCATCTCCGCTATTTATTAGATTAATCGAGTACATCGAAAGGCGTCTGAACTGCTCGCTATTCTTGTGGTAGCATTTTCCTACCGCAATCATGCGAGCAGTTCAGGCTAAAAGACAACCAAGTGGCGTGGTCGATGACGCTGCTTTGTTAATTATGCACACCCTTAAAACGCCCGTTTTGACCGTTTGGCACGCCTGCGTTCGGATCACCACTACCCGTTTTCAAGCACCTTCCCCTGTTACCACCCACATACGCCTCATTCTGTCACTCAAATTAGCAGGCCCTCACTAGTTTGCGAGCTCACGATTTCCGACCGCACTGACTGGTTGGCGCATGCGCATTACAACCCATGCGCAGATGTGCGAACATCGCTCGGAGCGAACGAGCGGCCGCTTACGAGCTGCTCTGAATCAGGCCCTGAGTACACAATTACATTCACCGACACACCAGGGATACTCACATAACACGTCCATAAGACGGACCATCTCCGAGCGTACGCCGTGACACCGCCCAGAATCGCTCACTACATTGTCAATACATTTCTCGCTGCCCGCTTCTGAAATCGCAACTGCCACTCTGTACGGACACAACAAGGATGTCTGCATGTTGCAAATTATACACGAGCGCATTAGCAAAAAATCGCTCCACTCCATTGGTCATCGGCAGCATGCCCACCGCTGATTCAGGCCCTAAGGGTGGTGAAATATGCCAGGTTTCGCTGCTGCTAGCTGTAACATGAGTCACTGCAATCCTGCTCTACCCTGAGTTGGTGATGTGAATGAAAATGCTTTAGTCTTACAATAAAGCATTTTTTCAATACCCAATATCTATTATTATTATTATTATTATTATATTTATAGCTATTTTTAACGATTACTGTTTTTATATAAGTTGAACTGAAAGCCCACGTCTGTCCGTTTCTCAGTACCACTGCGTCTGTGTGCGTGCGCGCATAAACTCAGACTGGCTCCTTAAAGCAGTAAGTTAACCCCTAAGTCAGTGGTTCCCAAACTTTTTTGAATCACGGCGCCCTAGAGTATCAGCTTTGTCCTCACGGCACCCCTAAGCCAAACGTTTGTTATTGAGAACAAAATGTAGTGAAGTGAAGTAGATTGTGTTGACCGGTCATCCTTAGGGTCAGTTATGTAGTGGGGGAGGACAGGTTTGCGTTTCTGTTTGTGCACATATTTATATTACATTGACCCTAAATAATCTGATTTGGTGCTGGACCACCAACCCGAGGCACCCCTGCAAGTCTCTCGAGCACCCCAGGGTGCCGCGGTGCACACTTTGGGAACCACTGTCCTAAGGGGGCAGTGAAGTCCGCAGCCTGTCTTCAAGCTGCGCATGGGCGGAGAAACCACACCTGACATAGGGCTGGTGCAAGTTCCGACGGTGCGACCAATGGTGGCGTCTAATGACGCAGCAATTAGTATTACAGCGTGTACTGATGATGTAAGCGGGCGTTTCAGTCCTTGCACAGTTGGACGCACAGATGTACACAAGGGAAGAGCTTTATAGCGGCATCTGTATAAAGTCTCAGACAGGCGACCGCCAATAGACACAGCTGCGAGCGCTTCTGTGTCCAACCCTGAATCAGGCCCTGTATCTAGCGCTTATCTTTCAGTGGTTTCTATGTTTGGGACCCACGTCATGTGGCTGTGCAAGCCCGATTACATCACAGCTGTGAGGCTCCCGATGAGGTCAGGGCTGTGAGGCTCCCGATGAGGCCAGGGCTGTGAGGCTCCCGATGACGTCAGGGCTGTGAGGCTCCCGATCACATCACGGCTGTGAGGCTCCCGATGACGTCAGGGCTGTGAGGCTCCCGATGACGTCAGGGCTGTGAGGCTCCCGATGACGTCAGGGCTGTGAAGCTCCCGATGACGTCAGGGCTGTGAAGCTCCCGATGACGTCAGGGCTGTGAGGCTCTCGATGAGGTCAGGGCTATGAAGCTCCCGATGACGTCAGGGCTGTGAGGCTCCCGATGAGGTCAGGGCTGTGAAGCTCCCGATGACGTCACGGCTGTGAGGCTCCCGATGAGGTCAGGGCTGTGAGGCTCCCGATGACGTCAGGGCGGTGAGGCTCCCGATGAGGCCAGGGCTGTGAGGCTCCCGATGACGTCAGGGCTGTGAAGCTCCCGATGAGGTCAGGGCTGTGAAGCTCCCGATGACGTCAGGGCTGTGAGGCTCCCGATGACGTCAGGGCTGTGAGGCTCCCGATGAGGCCAGGGCTGTGAGGCTCCCGATGAGGCCAGGGCGGTGAGGCTCCCGATGAGGTCAGGGCTGTGAGGCTCCCGATGAGGTCAGGGCTGTGAGGCTCCCGATGACGTCAGGGCTGTGAGGCTCCCGATGAGGTCAGGGCTGTGAAGCTCCCGATGAGGTCAGGGCTGTGAGGCTCCCGATGACGTCAGGGCTGTGAGGCTCCCGATGAGGTCATGGCTGTGAGGCTCCTGATGACGTCAGGGCTGTGAGGCTCCCGATGAGGTCAGGGCTGTGAGGCTCCCGATGACGTCAGGGCTGTGAGGCTCCCGATGACGTCAGGGCTGTGAGGCTCCCGATGACGTCAGGGCTGTGAGGCTCCCGATGACGTCAGGGCTGTGAGGCTCCCGATGACGTCAGGGCTGTGAGGCTCCCGATGAGGTCATGGCTGTGAGGCTCCCGATGACGTCAGGGCTGTGAGGCTCCCGATCACATCACGGCTGTGAGGCTCCCGATGAGGTCAGGGCTGTGAGGCTCCCGATGAGGTCAGGGCGGTGAGGCTCCCGATGAGGTCAGAGCTATAAAGAAATTAAAAAAACAAAACCCATATAAGTAACTAATTTCACCTACGTCTCGTCTATTAATACCAATGCAAGTATGGCGTAACGCAGTAGACCAGTCTCTCGCCCAACTGCTACATCCATCCGTGAATGATTTTACTGGAGAACAGACAGTCGCACAATAATGCAGATTCAATAACGCTTTGTGACTGAGGCGGAGGGATTATAAATTCTGCAGAAGAAACTAATAACGCTACGTACGACTCGCTATCAATAACTGGAAAATGCCACGAGAAGTAGATTTAATTATAAAAACTGCCAGATGTTTACATGTAATGGGATTAGTGACATTTTATTTTACTTCAACTGAGCAAGAATTGTGTTTTGTTCTTTTTCCTTTTGTGCGACGTTCATCATCTTTATATCTTCCTCCCGGGGGCTAAAATGTGGATCTGTGTCTATTCCGCGCAGCCGATGATAATGTGCGATAACGAGCAATCTGCTCTCCCAGGTTCTAAAGTGTGCTTCTACATCTGTATACTAAAAACCTCTGCTGACAGAGCATGCTGGGGCTTGTAGTCCCACAACAGCTGGGAAGACACAATTTAGCTAAGCCAGCTTTGCTCTTCTGTGCATGTGCAGGGAACTGGGGTATGTTCTGGATCTGAAGCCCAAAATCGGTGCTGGCCCCCACGCATGCTGTGAATCGCTGAGCGAGGCTGGCATAGTGGTTGGGCTGGCATCACCCCCTCCTCATCTCCAGGCACAATAAGGGCCCCTGTGACCCCTATAGCTCTTCCTCCTTCTCTGTAAATAACATATATTCAGTGATTTGTTTTTTTAATTCTTTAGTTGATTGAATTTATACTGACTCCGGAAACATTTAGGTCTCAGGGTCCCTCTGTAGACCCTCTGGACTAATAATCATGGAGGGAGAGTTTCAGATTGGATTATGTAGTTTACAAACAGACCAAGGGGGGTATCCAATTAGCCGTGGTAATTTACCGTGGCTAATTACCCCGCCCGGGCTATTCAATTAGCCCCAATGCTGGCACTTATTGGGGATTTTTTGTTGAGCCAAATCCCTGATCAGAAGCTATTTCTCCCGATCGGGCAGTGAAAATACATTGCTCCGGTACTTTTCGTGGATCCTATGTCTTTTCATGAGAACAACAGAACATTTTCAGGCGTAAAAAACGGGATTTAATTGCATAGCATGAAAAAAAAAAATTAAAACCGCGAAAAAGACCCAAACATCGACGAAAAAAAAACCTGGGGTTTTTTTTTGGCCTCAGAAAATTTTTCGAAGCTAATCGAATACCTCCCCTTAAATGTTTATTTGTGAAGTGACCTGGTACCTTTCATAAAAATATTTTTACAGCCCCCAATCTGGTTTTCAGGTGTCATTTTTTGTTCCGTTTAATTCCAAAAAGATCTCGGCTCTAACCCGTTCATCCTCATCGTAGGAAGAACGTGATCCAGCCGCCTCTAATTTATAATTGCCTAATTAATCTCGCGTGCCCCGTGATAACAGCCGCAGATTCAATCTGGAATTTATAAGTGAATATAGATTTTCCTCCTCCGCATTATAATGTAAATGATCCTAATCCGCGGCCGGCCATCTTGCTGATATGAATGATTTGTAACCAAATAGTATAGTAGTTTTCTTCTCCTCGCCTGGGTTGGAATTCTCTAATTTCCCCAAGGAAGGTCTTCGCCGTCCCCAGCACACACCATAAAACCCTCTATGGTTTCTGAGGCTGGGTGTTTGATTACCTTTTGCAGCTGAAGAAAAAGTGAAACATGACATGTTACCGTGCAGGACGATGTCTGCGCCTTCCGCCAGAGCGTCTTATTTTTCTAGGCTACATAATTAAATGCAGTAATTCAGCCAGGAAGCAGCCAGTCAGTAGAAACCCGCTCACGTATGTTGGGAAATGTAATGAATGTAAATCGGGTAGTGTCAAATGTACTGAGCAAATAAAACCGCATAGTAATAGGCCTGTTATTAATCAGGTCACAGCTACATTTTGTCTAGAACTCAAGTGAAGGCGGGCGGGTAACAGAGTGCAAATATCCCCAATATAATAGCCCCGCACAGTCATAAAACGGAAATGTGGAATTTAATTTAAGAGCAGCCTTTCGTTCATTGGGTTCCGAACCCCAGGAGCGGAGCAGGTGATATCATTTTAAGTGTACTTAATATATATATATATATATATAAAGCATTAACGCAATCCTAGGGGAAATAGTACTCTATTAATAATTGAGGTCTATTTTCGCTGTGGTTGGTATATTCTTGGTAAATAATGTAGGCCCCAGTCGTTTGTATATCAACTGCATACTTCCATATACATGAGTCCTACAACCGGGCGGGAACAGGAGCCTATAGGGGCTGAATTATGGTGGGAAGTGGGGAGGGGACTTTGTTACGCAAACACGACACTACAGCGGCATAGCGCCATTCCTCCCAGCAGTTATGACGTCAGGACGGTCCTCCTACGCGGACACAGAAGAGCAACGTGACCTTGTGACAATACATTGTAGTTTGGGGGATACGGTCTATGGTTCTAGTCCAGGTAACGCCTGCCGTAAAACAAGCTCAATTTCTTTGACCAAGGCGCTGTATTTTTTTGGCCGTTGATTTTCTGTTTCCGCGGGTTTTATCTGTGAGTGTTTATAAAAGTCTCCATAAACCTGGACAATGTAACAATAAGACACAAGCATGAAAGTATTCTGAACGATAGTCATGTATCTAAACTTAGGGAACATCAGACAGTAATCTGGATCTTACTGTACATATATATTATATATATATATATATATATATATATATATATATAGTTTCATTCCTTGTCACTACTCCTCTGTGTGATGGTATTCTCCATACGTCTGTGTTATTTTGCTATTATTATTTTATTTCTCAGGCTTTTCCTTTAAGTAGAAATTGGATTTCTCTTTTCCCTGATCAATATTAATCTATCAGGCTCTCCACGCTGAGGAGCGCGGGTTCATTTCACATCAGCATGCAGGAGCAGAAGGGTTTTATAGAAATTAAATGGATGAATATTCATGGCTTTCGCCTCCAGGGAACTTCCCTTTCAATCCCCTGTCTTGAGATGTAATTGTAAGGGAAAAAGCTGAGCTGGGGAACACGCTAACAGACGGACAGTTGTTATGATATAGACTCGTCTCCGGATAAATCTGCCGCCGTTCGCATTACACTTACTGCCGGTTTTCCTTATTGCTCTCTCCCTCGTCTGGCGCTTTGTCCTGGGCCCAGTTGAGCAGCTTTGTACCGTACATGTCATAGCGAGCAGCTCGGTGATAAATTGCTTTGTCTCCCACTTTAAATACACCTCCCTTCAGCCATCACTCCTTTAATTAGATCAATTAGGTGCAGGCACATGCTCCTATATTGTGCCACCGCCTCGCGCGTCCCAGGGAGGGGGCAATGACTACACTACTGCCAGTGTCTGACCTCAGACTTCTCCATTCCTACTTTCCGTGCAGGCGATTAAAGTCACAGGCAGCCGAGGGCTTCTGGGGGCCCCGGAGATTCTGCTTTAATCTTTACAGAGATCCTTTAGGGGGAAAAAAAAAAAACCCAGGCCTTAGACGCTGAGAACTTACTGGTTCCTATCTCAGGGGTAAATTTACTAAGATGGGAGTTCTATTTAAGAAGTGATGTTGCCCAGTGACATATCTATAATGGGTGCAGTGTGTGCAGGGCACACGGGCCTCCCGGATCCAGGGGCCCCGCACCGCACACTGCACCCATTTTATTTTAGACTTACCTGTCCGTGGTCCCATGTCGCGTGTCTGCGCTGGTCAGAACACCGGAAAATGGCCGCCGCGGCCACTCTAGTGCCCGGAGTCTACTAAGGTTCCGGTAGCTTTCTAGCCGCGTCAGTCGGCTGCCAGCCACCGGGGAGAGAGGAGGGGGCACTGCACAGGGAGTGCACACGGGCCCCCTCCTCTCTTAAAACGCCCCTGATGTTGCCCATAGCAACCAATCAGATTCTACTTCTCATTTATCTAGCACCTTCTAGAAGATAATACCTGAAATCTGATTGGTTGCTATGGGCAACATCACTTCTTAATAGAACTCCCATCTTAGTAAATGTACTCCTCAGTCTTAGCTCAAGTCTGCTTAATATTAAATGCTGTTTCTGAATGCATTATACGGGGAAGAATGATAAAAAGGAAATATGCCATTTTGATCATTAATCGGTAATTGGCTGGGCTCGATGATATTTCGTTTTCAGTAACCATTGTACGACGATACGACCAGATCAACAGCACCAGCCTGTGTGATAAATGTTTCTAGCGTGCTTTTGCATGGCTCGGCCTGTACTGTTTTTCACCTGGTTGCAAGGAATTTGCGTTAGAATCAGTTTAGCGTAATTAAGAAGGAGCGTGATCTGCAGGTGTGAAATGCTTGCTAACAGCGGCACAACAGGGAGTCCGTATAGTTAGACGAGATATTCTGATGCTGTCCCACAGCTACTGAATAAACTTTGATCGATATGAAAAAAAAGGAGATGAAATCATACTTGCCGACACTCTGGGGTGGCAGACAGGTCGGCACAGCGGGGCGAGGGGGGGCATGGTGCATCATGGAGGGATGCTTGGCAGTGACCTGATACAGCATTGGTGGAGGGGCGGGGATTGTGTGACCGCGCAATGGTGGACCCGCACCCGCTACACAAACCCGGGATTACCGGCATTGTTGAGCACTGCGAATCGCGTCATCGGCCCCCTGCTGCGGAGGTGTGTGTGGGGAGGGGGGGTTGCGATTTTTGGGAGCCTTCCGCCTGTTTCGGGAGAGTAGGCAAGTATGGATAAAACACATAAATAAAACCATACATCTCTAGTATAGGGTCCTGGCGTGTGGACCTCTCGATAGCAGCCCAATATCAGGTCCAAGAAATAAATGGGTTTGAAAAATATCTCTCCTCAGTATCTAGCTGGAACCTTCCTCAGCCCCCTGATTCCCTGGTAGTCACTGACGCTAGGCCCCGTTTCGGTGATAACTTTAAGTAGCATCTGGCAGCGCGATGGCACAAGTCATTCATTACAATTACAGGGACCCCCGGTGATGCTCTCCGTGGCCAATAAAACTCCCAGCGAGGACACACACGTTACATTCAGCTGGGTGACAATGAAGCATGGCATTGCTGGATCATCTCTGTAATGCTCCTGGCAAGATGAGGAGTGCCATTACTTTGCTAATTTCCCATAACACAGACTGTAATCAATCGGTTCCCAGTATTCCTTCTGTCATGTATCCGCGTCCCCTGCCTGGGCTCCCCTCACATTACTGCTTCTGCGCAGACAACATTAATCGCATGTGTAATGATCCCCACACACGCACAATGCATTTCTTCTCCTGCGATCATTTAATAAAGGTATCAGTCTTTCTCCATTACGAGTGGGGGGGGGGACATTGTGATTGAAATTGAATGATCCTCTGTAATAAAATAAAATGAAATGTACAGTATGCTGATTCTGTATGAAGACGTTACTTTGGCATCTGTGGGCCTATGGCCTTACTACAATGTGCGTGTGTAGTAATAACCATGTGTGGTCGTATTTCTAGCTGCAACTTTCATTTGTTCACAGTGGTTATAATTTATTGCCTCACTTCACTGGGATCATTAGATTCCTGTACAAACCCTGTTTGTGTGGAGTTTGTATCTTCTCTTCTCCATACATACTGGCAGGTGTGGGGGAGGGCAATTACACTAATCTCCAATGGGGCAGGGATTTATGTGGGTAACCAGTATATGCTGTACAGCGCTGCGCACTAGGCATGTGCTATATAAACAATAAGGGGGTAAATTTACTAAAGTGAGAGTTTTTAGAAGTGAGTTTTAAAAGTGATGTTGCCCATAGCAACCAATCAGATTCTAGCTATTATCTTCTAGGAGGTGCTAGTTAAATGTAAAGTAGAATCTGATTGGTTGCTATGGGCAACATCACTTATAAAACTCTCTTCTAAAAACTCTCACTTAAGTAAATTTGCCCCTAATAGTGATAATTTATTTAAAAATAACAGCAATAGTGGCACAAAACCGTAAGTGCCACCTTACAGCTATGGGAGAACAGTGGGCCTGATTCAGAGCCGCTCGTAAGCGGCCTCTCGTTCGCTCCGAGCGATGTTTGCCCAACTGCGCATGCGTACGGATCATTATACGCATGCGCGAACCAGTCAGTGCGGTCGAAATTCATGTGCTCGCAAAATAGCGAATGTCTGATAATTTGAGTGACAGGAGGAGGCGTATGTGGGTGGTAACAGGGGAAGGTGCTTGAAAACGGGGAGTGGAGATCCGAACGCAGGCGTGCTTAAAGGTCAAAACGGGCGTTTTATGGGTGTGCATAATTAAAACAGCAGCGTCATTGGCCACGTCACTGGGTTATTTTATAGCCAGAACTGCTCGCAAAATTGTGGTAGCAAAAACCAACCACAAGAATAGCGATGTACTCGATTAATCTAATAAATAACGGACATGACGTAGGATGCGAGCGGCCAGGGGGCGTAGTTTCCCAAAAAACCACCACAAGTTTTGTTCGCTTGTTCAGACCTAGAGGCGTGA
Source organism: Taudactylus pleione (assembly GCA_031769625.1). Lineage (NCBI taxonomy): Eukaryota > Metazoa > Chordata > Amphibia > Anura > Myobatrachidae > Taudactylus > Taudactylus pleione. Next base: position 5,483,837 of record JAUIMM010000277.1, on the reverse strand, counting down.
ACAGACCGCAAAGAGCGAACGGTTCATTGGAATAGCCAGCCCCTATTTTCTGGACGAGCGAGCGCTAATTGCGTCCGGCTCTGAATCAGGGCCTTTGTTCCTAATGATGCCTGGGATTAATATAGTTTGTAAAATTTGAGGTTGAAATTAACACCTGTAGTTAATAAAACGTACGGTTGGTTTAACACCCTTTAGTTAATTAAGCATAACATCATCCTGTAGCTAACACAACTCTGAGTTTAAATTTAACACCATCAAATTAATTAACATGAATTAACATATATTTATGTTTAGTTGTCTCTCCTCATTCCAGCCGTACCACACCAGGAGCGTGATTCAGAGCCGCACGCTCCTGCTCTGCGTTCGCAAGCGGCCCGATGTTCGGCGTACGCGCATGTGCTCGCTTCATTCATTCAACGCGTGCGCGAACTACACATTGCGATCGCAACCCTCTCGCTCGCCCAGCAAAGGCAGCTCAGGGTAATGAGTGACAGGAGAGGCCGTTTGTGGGTGGTAACAGGGGCAGGACACTAATAACGGGGGGTTGGAGACGCGAACGCAGGCGTGCCTGAGTGTTTCAACGCCGTTTTAAAGGCGTGCATAATGAACAGGCAGCGTCTTAGTACACGTCACGCCTTTTTTTTTTTTACACTGATTTCCTCGCAATGCTTGCGTTAGGGTAAAGCAACCTCAATCGCTGCGTTAGCATCCGATGGTGCTCGATGTACCAATGTTTTAATACACTTCCTGGAGACAACGTGGTGCTGGTGGGCGGCTCTGCCTGTGCGATTGGGCGTACGCTCAGACAAAGTGGCCGCTCGCTAAGACATGGTGGGCGTGCTTATGCCTTGGTGAGCGATCGCTTCCCGTGGCATCACTTTGACAAATTTGCATACGCATTCAGCGAGTGTACACAGATAGTGAGCGGGTCTGAATCAGGCCCCATGTACCACGTAGCTGCACAGGAATCCCACTCACCAATGGTTGCCGTATTATTACCTTCCCCCTCTTCATTGCTGACACCTTAATGTCCTCCTACAGTGTCTTGATGGAGTCTCAGAATGAGACTGCAGACATTTGAGTTACTGCAACATCACAACCCTGTTCTGTATCCCCCAATCCACACAGCGCAGTGCCAGTCCTGCACAGCCAGTCTGCACCGTAGCCCAAGGTCTGCTATAGGGATGGCCAGCTAATGGTTCACCATGAATAGTCTCCATCAATGGTGCCATTGATACTGTCCATTGACATCAGGAATCCGTCAAGGGAAAACGCTGATCACTACTCTGGGACATGCGGCTGGCCAATCAGAAAAAGAGGGTGGGACTAAGCGATGTGCGATATGGGGGGAGGCACAGCAACGTGCATCAAACAAAAAAAATAATGGTCACATCACCATCGTATCGCTAACATCAATGGCTGACAAACATAAGACCTCCACAATCGATGGCTATTCCATGATGAGGGTTGTACGATGGTTCTGATGTTGGGGTGGAAATATTTCATCCTGTGCTGACCCTCCGAGTCACAGTAAATAATAAGTCACAGTAGGGTCTGATTCAGAGGTTGACGCCGTGTCGATGTCGCACGCAGGTGGCCGATGTTGAAGTCTGCGCATGCGTCCCGGTGGATACGGCAGGGAAGGCGCAGAACGAATTGGATGCAAGAGCAGTGGATCGCACTAGGTGCTCCTGGGAAATAACGTGGCGGTGGCTAGCCAGGCACGGGTGTGTTCGTTGACAGCACCTGCATGTAAAGAGGCCGTAGCGCTTACACTGGACGCCGTGATCAGATGGGGTAACTGCACCTGACATAGGACTGGGGCAACTTTTGATGGTGCATCTACGTACGCACCGTGGCAGATTAGCTTCGCTGCAAGTGAGGTGGTTTTAGTACATTTATGGGGAGGGGGAACACTTTGTTTTTACTTGTAAATTGCAGCCTGGTCATTGCCCCTCTCCCATGACAGCTTGGTGCCCTGGTATTAGCCTTGCAGGCTACAGCTGACGATGACGAGCGGCTGCTGGATGTATATAGTAGATGAATTATTATCCAGTATAAACATGTGCCATGGGGCGATGGATAGGGAATGAAGCCTCCTCCTCCCTATCCGTGCAATGAGGGATCTGTGTTACGGCTTCTCATACGTTACCCTTATTCTCCTGCTGGGAATGTGGCGGGCCTGTGACTCTCTCTGGGCTGTACCGAGCTCTCTATTGTATTATTCCATCACTTCACTAATGCACATCAAATTCCTTCCAGAATTCCTCCCTGGTAATTACTCTGCGTCCCGGGGTAGACTTAGACAACAGATGCTTTCTATTCCAGTGGCAACTCCTGACAAGTTTGGAGATAATCAGGACTTAACCTTGTAAATGTTTATCCTATTCGGGGGTTATTTCGTTGCACGGGATCCATTTGTCTCTCGCTGGCCCACAAAAATGACTCTAAAGTAGCCAAATATATTTTGTCAGGTTCCATTAGTGCAAATTCCCACATAGCTTTTCAGATAAGTTCCTATGTCAGGGGGATAACCCTCCACCTACACACTGTGTGTAATCTGTGCAAGGGAGCAAGCGGTAACATGAGCAATTCCCACACTTATTATTATTTAACAAATATATATTCTTTCTTCGCCATTATCCACAGCGTGCTGGAAGTCCTGTAGCAGCTATGATGCTATACATAATTCCGCTGTTGTCACACTCTGATGGGGGGGGGGATTATGTCAATCAATGTGATTACCAAGGAGGCGGGGCTAGGCAGCCATGGGTGGGACAGTGCATTATAACGCAAGGGGGAGGAGACAGTTCCATGGGACAACTGCAAAACCATTAGGAATTTGCAATTGCAAGATTTATTGTATTGCTTTGAGGACCATGTTTATACGTAATACCCCCAAACATCTCCAGGCAAAAAATACATTTTATACACTGAAGTCCTAAAAGTCATGGGAGAGATGCCTAGTATCGTGTAGGAAGCCAGGCGAAGTGCAACAACTTGACGTGGAGAGATGTTGACCCATGCCTACAGCTCTCTGATATTTGTAGGTGCAGGATCTTGGGTGAGAATGGACCTCTCCACCACGTTCTATAAATGCTCGATTGGGTTCATGTCAGGCAAACGTGGTGGCCACACCATTGGTCGGAAAACATTCCAGAATGCTCCTTGAACCAACTCTGAACTTGGGACCAATGACATGGTGCATTATCCTGCTGGAATATTCCATCATTGTAGGGGTACATGGTCCATGAAGGGTTGCAAATGGTCATTAAGCAATGCAACGTAGAGGTTACTGTTCAATGTGGTGTTCAGGCGGACCAGTGGACCCAACGCATCCCATGTGAACACCCCTCACACCATTATGGAAGCAGCACCAGCCTGCACAGTGCCTTGATGACAACTGGGGTCCATGGCTTCAAGGGATCTGCGCCAGACCCGAACCCTGCCATCAGCCTGAAACAACTGGAACCATGACTCATCGGACCATACCACGTGTTGCCAGTCCCCCAAGGTCCAATTAGCGACGTCACAAACCTAGGTGAGGTTCTGTATCAGATATTGTACTGTTCATAGGGGCACTAGGAGGGTCTTCCGCTCCCATATCCCATGGAAGCTAAAGAATGCTGCACTGACCTGCCGGATATGTATCTGGTGCCTCCTGCATTGAATGTGGATGTGATTTGAGCCAGTGTCGCTTGTCTGTTACCACGAACAATTCTGGCCAGATGCCGCAGGTCACGATCATTAAGCTCCCATGGTCGGCCACTGTGCTGTCCAAGTGGTAATACCTTCCTTGAGGTATTCCTGGTACACACGTGACACCGTAGATTGAGGGATATTTGAATGTCCGCACAACTTCGGAAATGGAATGTCCCATCCGTCAGGCACCCACTTTCATGCCCCATTCAAACTCTGATAATTTCACATTGCCTTGCCATAAGCAGCCTTGCTGGTCTTCAAAATGACTCATGAGATAGTCCAATTCTATTTGCGGCATTGATGGCCCAAATATACCATAAAACGTGTTATGAAGCCCATTGGGGTAATGAGCAGGGTCCGGGAGACTGACATTCTCTTCCGGAAGTGCAGGAGAACTTCTAGAAACAAGAGTCTCCTGTATAATCCTGGAGCGTAAACTAGTATGCACTGCCTCTGCTTTATGCAGAGCAGGGATGGGGAACCTCAGGCCCGGGGCTGTATGAGGCCCCCGGAATCATTTGGACTGCCCCTCTGAGCTTATTTCTGGTAACCTCATCTGGATAGCAGGGTGCGTATAATGGCCCCATGCAGCCAGAATCTATGCCGCAGTGCCTCCTGGAGCATCTGGAGGACGCTTCATAGAGTCACACCGCTGCCCTTACAGCTCCCTGGAGCATCCTCAGGATGCTCCAGGCATTGCTGTAATCACTGGCGATTGTGGCCCCGTCCATGTGTGTCATCACATGGAGGGGGCGTGGCCTGCAACGGGCCAGCAAATTAGATTATATATATATCAAAATGGCCCTCGGCAGAAAAAAAGGTTCCCCACCCCTGATGCAGAGGAACGATTACTAAGGTGAGTTTCTTGTTTAATATAATCATAATAATGCATCTTCCTCATTCCTAGGTCACAGTTTCTCTGTGGGTATTTAATTTCCCATTGGCATGCTTAATTACTCTACATGCAGCGCAGAAGATTGATCATAGTACTTTATAAATCTATTTACATTCCTTCTGAGGACAACACGGGAGAATTAAATTGTTTCCATTCTTCTATGGAAAATGCTCAATAACCGTATTTACCCTCTTACAACAGGCGCTCAGTGAAATCCAATATTAATAAGTAAAATAAATTTAGCGTGGAGCTGGAGAGCGGGAAATGTAGGTGGTGATAGCGGCGCGATCGTGACTGAATCAATATGACAATGGGAGCAGGTTGGCACAATAGAGGCCTGTATACAGCATTTTCTGTACCGTGTCCTCCTATCCAGGCCCACTATACATAGCAATGCAATGACTGAGACATACTTTCTCTTATTATATGACTGAAGCAATGGGCAGAGGTAAGGGAGAGGTGCCAGCTGCGCTGTGAGGGCAAAATACAACAAAAATTTGCTCAGGAAAAAAAAGACACTTGTGAAATGTTATCTTGCATGGCAGACCAGACCACCCTGTCCTACACCGATGAGCACTAACAACCATGAATCTATGTCTGCAAGTGGAAGGTCTGCATCACTAAAGCATGTCAGCCCAATCTCCTTGTCAGCAGTGGATTCTAGAGCATGACTTTATGTCTTAATGATTCCATCTCAGGAAGTACCCGGTGAAGTGATTCCAAGTCATAGATGGGGAGGGTTGCAGAGGCTGGTGAGAGGTAGATCTGGGGGTGCAGAGGCTGGTGAGAGGTAGATCTGGGGGTGCAGAGGCTGGTGAGAAGCAGATCTGGCGAGTGCAGAGGCTGATGAGAGGTAGATCTGGGGGTGCAGAGGCTGGTGAGAAGCAGATCTGGCGGGTGCAGAGGCTGGTGAAAAGCAGATCTGGGGTTGCAGAGGCTGGTGAGAGGCAGATCTGGGGTTGCAGAGGCTGGTGAGAGGCAGATCTGGGGTTGCAGAGGCTGGTGAGAAGCAGATCTGGGGGTTGCAGAGGATGGTGAGAGGCAGATCTGGCGGGTGCAGAAGCTGATGAGTCAGATCTGGGGGCTGCAGAGGCTGGTGAGAGGCAGATCTGGGGGGTGCAGAGGCTGGTGAGAGGCAGATCTGGGGGGTGCAGAGGCTGGTGAGAGGCAGATCTGGGGGGTGCAGATGCTGGTGAGAGGCAGATCTGGGGGGTGCAGAGGCTGGTGAGAGGTAGATCTGGAGGGTGCAGAGTCTGGTGAGAGGTAGATCTGGAGGGTGCAGAGGCTGGTGAAAAGCAGATCTGGGGTTGCAGAGGCTGGTGAGAGGCAGATCTGGGGTTGCAGAGGCTGGTGAGAGGCAGATCTGGGGTTGCAGAGGCTGGTGAGAAGCAGATCTGGGGGTTGCAGAGGATGGTGAGAGGCAGATCTGGCGGGTGCAGAAGCTGATGAGTCAGATCAGGGGGCTGCAGAGGCTGGTGAGAGGCAGATCTGGGGGGTGCAGAGGCTGGTGAGAGGCAGATCTGGGAGGTGCAGATGCTGGTGAGAGGCAGATCTGGGGGGTGCAGAGGCTGGTGAGAGGTAGATCTGGGGGCTGCAGAGGCTGGTGAGAGGTAGATCTGGAGGGTGCAGAGGCTGGTGAGCGGCAGATCTGGGGGGTGCAGAGGCTGGTGAGAGGCAGATCTGGAGGGTGCAGAGGCTGGTGAGCAGCAGATCTGGGGGGTGCAGAAGCTGGTGAGAGGCAGATTTGGAGGGTGCAGAGGCTGGTGAGTCAGATCTGTGGGGTGCAGAGGTTGGTGAGAGGCAGATCTGGGGGGTGCAGAGGCTGGGGAGAAGCAGATCTGGTGGTGCAGAGACTGGTGAGAAGCAGATCTGGGGGTGCAGAGGCTGGTGAGAGGCAGATCTGGGGTTGCAGTGGCTGGTAAGAGGCAGATCTGGGGTTGCAGAGGCTGGTGAGAAGCAGATCTGGGGGTTGCAGAGGATGGTGAGAGGCAGATCTGGTGGGTGCAGAAGCTGATGAGTCAGATCTGGGGGCTGCAGAGGCTGGTGAGAGGCAGATCTGGGGGGTGCAGAGGCTGGTGAGAGGCAGATCTGGAGGGTGCAGATGCTGGTGAGAGGCAGATCTGGGGGGTGCAGAGGCTGGTGAGAGGTAGATCTGGGGGCTGCAGAGGCTGGTGAGAGGTAGATCTGGGGGCTGCAGAGGCTGGTGAGAGGTAGATCTGGAGGGTGCAGAGGCTGGTGAGCGGCAGATCTGGGGGGTGCAGAGGCTGGTGAGTGGCAGATCTGGGGGGTGCAGAGGCTGGTGAGAGGCAAATCTGGAGGGTGCAGAGGCTGGTGAGCAGCAGATCTGGGGGGTGCAGAAGCTGGTGAGAGGCAGATTTGGAGGGTGCAGAGGCTGGTGAGTCAGATCTGTGGGCTGCAGAGGTTGGTGAGAGGCAGATCTGGGGGGTGCAGAGGCTGGTGAGAAGCAGATCTGGTGGTGCAGAGGCTGGTGAGAAGCAGATCTGGGGGTGCAGAGGCTGGTGAGAGGCAGATCTGGGGGGTGCAGAGGCTGGTGAGAGGCCGATCTGGGGGGTGCAGAGGCTGGTGAGCAGCATATCTGGGGGGTGCAGAGGCTGGTGAGAGGCAGATCTGGCTGGTGCAGAGGCTGGTGAAAAGCAGATCTGGAGGGTGCAGAGGCTGTGAGAGGCAGATCTGGATGGTGCAGAGTCTGGTGAGCGGCAGATCAGGGGTTACAGAGGCTGGTGAGCAGCACATCTGGAGGGTGCAGAGGCTGGTGAGAGATCTGGAGGGTGCAGAGTCTGGTGAGCAGCAGATCTGGTGGGTGCAGAGGCTGATGAGAGGCAGATCTGGGGGTTGCAGAGGCTGGTGAGTCAGATCAGGGGGGTGCACATGTTGGTGAGCGGCAGATCTGGAGGGTGCAGAGGCTGGTGAGAGGCAGATCTGGAGGGTGCAGAGGCTGGTGAGAGGCAGATCTGGGGGGTGCAGAGGCTGGTGAGAGGTAGATCTGGGGGGTGCAAAGGCTGGTGAGAGGTAAATCTGGGGGTGGAGAGGCTGGTGAGAGGTAGATCTGGAGGGTGCAGAGGCTGGTGAGCGGCAGATCTGGGGGGTGCAGAGGCTGGTGAGAGGCAGATCTGGAGGGTGCAGAGGCTGGTGAGCAGCAGATCTGGGGGGTGCAGAAGCTGGTGAGAGGCAGATTTGGAGGGTGCAGAGGCTGGTGAGTCAGATCTGTGGGGTGCAGAGGTTGGTGAGAGGCAGATCTGGGGGGTGCAGAGGCTGGTGAGAAGCAGATCTGGTGGTGCAGAGACTGGTGAGAAGCAGATCTGGGGGTGCAGAGGCTGGTGAGAGGTAGATCTGGGGGCTGCAGAGGCTGGTGAGAGGTAGATCTGGGGGCTGCAGAGGCTGGTGAGAGGTAGATCTGGAGGGTGCAGAGGCTGGTGAGCGGCAGATCTGGGGGGTGCAGAGGCTGGTGAGTGGCAGATCTGGGGGGTGCAGAGGCTGGTGAGCGGCAGATCTGGGGGGTGCAGAAGCTGGTGAGAGGCAGATTTGGAGGGTGCAGAGGCTGGTGAGTCAGATCTGTGGGCTGCAGAGGTTGGTGAGAGGCAGATCTGGGGGGTGCAGAGGCTGGTGAGAAGCAGATCTGGTGGTGCAGAGGCTGGTGAGAAGCAGATCTGGGGGTGCAGAGGCTGGTGAGAGGCAGATCTGGGGGGTGCAGAGGCTGGTGAGAGGCCGATCTGGGGGGTGCAGAGGCTGGTGAGCAGCATATCTGGGGGGTGCAGAGGCTGGTGAGAGGCAGATCTGGCTGGTGCAGAGGCTGGTGAAAAGCAGATCTGGAGGGTGCAGAGGCTGTGAGAGGCAGATCTGGATGGTGCAGAGTCTGGTGAGCGGCAGATCAGGGGTTACAGAGGCTGGTGAGCAGCACATCTGGAGGGTGCAGAGGCTGGTGAGAGATCTGGAGGGTGCAGAGTCTGGTGAGCAGCAGATCTGGTGGGTGCAGAGGCTGATGAGAGGCAGATCTGGGGGTTGCAGAGGCTGGTGAGTCAGATCAGGGGGGTGCACATGTTGGTGAGCGGCAGATCTGGAGGGTGCAGAGGCTGGTGAGAGGCAGATCTGGAGGGTGCAGAGGCTGGTGAGAGGCAGATCTGGGGGGTGCAGAGGCTGGTGAGAGGTAGATCTGGGGGCTGCAGAGGCTGGTGAGAGGTAGATCTGGGGGCTGCAGAGGCTGGTGAGAGGTAGATCTGGAGGGTGCAGAGGCTGGTGAGCGGCAGATCTGGGGGGTGCAGAGGCTGGTGAGTGGCAGATCTGGGGGGTGCAGAGGCTGGTGAGAGGCAGATCTGGAGGGTGCAGAGGCTGGTGAGCAGCAGATCTGGGGGGTGCAGAAGCTGGTGAGAGGCAGATTTGGAGGGTGCAGAGGCTGGTGAGTCAGATCTGTGGGCTGCAGAGGTTGGTGAGAGGCAGATCTGGGGGGTGCAGAGGCTGGTGAGAAGCAGATCTGGTGGTGCAGAGGCTGGTGAGAAGCAGATCTGGGTGTGCAGAGGCTGGTGAGAGGCAGATCTGGGGGGTGCAGAGGCTGGTGAGAGGCCGATCTGGGGGGTGCAGAGGCTGGTGAGCAGCATATCTGGGGGGTGCAGAGGCTGGTGAGAGGCAGATCTGGCTGGTGCAGAGGCTGGTGAAAAGCAGATCTGGAGGGTGCAGAGGCTGTGAGAGGCAGATCTGGATGGTGCAGAGTCTGGTGAGCGGCAGATCAGGGGTTACAGAGGCTGGTGAGCAGCACATCTGGAGGGTGCAGAGGCTGGTGAGAGATCTGGAGGGTGCAGAGTCTGGTGAGCAGCAGATCTGGTGGGTGCAGAGGCTGATGAGAGGCAGATCTGGGGGTTGCAGAGGCTGGTGAGTCAGATAAGGGGGGTGCACATGTTGGTGAGCGGCAGATCTGGAGGGTGCAGAGGCTGGTGAGAGGCAGATCTGGATGGTGCAGAGGCTGGTGAGAGGCAGATCTGGGGGGTGCAGAGGCTGGTGAGAGGTAGATCTGGGGGGTGCAAAGGCTGGTGAGAGGTAAATCTGGGGGTGGAGAGGCTGGAGAGAGGTAGAGTTGGAGAGTGCAGAGGCTGGTGAGAGGCAGATCTGGTGGTGTAGAGGCTGGTGAGAGAGCTCTGACCTTACTCAGGAATTGCTAACCTTCCGGTACACAGTGAGAGCTCAGGCTGCGTAAGGCATCGAAGTGACTAATTTATGCACATCCCTGTAACGGCGTTCAAACGCACTGGCACGCCGACCACCCCCCTTTTACTGACCTAAATGATTTGAAGCCTAGGTTGTCTAGAGTCATGAAAGTCTGGACTCCTACCAGATTACTGTCTTCTTCTGGATCTACTCTGCTACTCGTCGCTCTATTCACAGCTCTACTCCACTACTCGCCGCTCTATTTTGCTACTCGCAGCTGTATTCTGCTACTCGCCACTCTACTCTGCTACTTGCCTCTCTATTCACCGCTCTACTCAGCTACTCGCTGCTCTCCGGCAAACTCGCCGCTCTACTCCACTACTCACCGTGCTACTCACCTCTCTACTCACCTTACTCTGCTACTCCATGCTCTACTCTCCTACTCACCTTACTCTACTACTCACCACTCTACTCTCCTACTCGCCTCTCTACTCTGCTACTCGCCTTATTCTGCTACTTGCTGCTCTACTCCCCTGCTTGCCTTACTCTGCTACTCATCGCTCTACTCCCCTACTCTGCTACTCACCACTCTAAACCCCTACTCGCCTTACTCTGCTACTCACCACTCTACTCTGCTACTCGTCTTACTCTGCTACTCGCTGCTCTACTCCCCTACTCTCCTTACTTCGCTACTCACCGCTCTACTCTCCTGCTCACCTTACTCCGCTACCCACTGCTCTACTCCCCTACTCACCTTACTTTGCTACTCATCGCTCTACTCTCCTACTCACCTTACTCTACTGCTCACTGCTCTACTCTCCTACTCACCTTACTCTGCTACTCACCACTCTACTCTCCTACTCAACTTACTCTCCTACTCACCTCTCTACTCTGCTACTCGCCTTATTCTGCTACTCGCTGCTCTACTTCGCTACTCACCGCTCTACTCTGCTACTCTCCTCTCTATTCACCGCTCTACTCCGCTACTCGCCGCTCTACTCCGGCAAACTCGCCGCTCTATTCCACTACTCACTGCTCTACTCCACTGCTCACCTCTCTACTCTCCTACTCACGAGTAGAGTGGTGTAGCAGAGTACAGCTGCGAGTAGCGGAATAGAGCGATCAGTAGCAGAGTAGATCCAGGAGAGGACAGTTATCTGGTAGGCGTCCAGACTTTCATGACTCTAGACAACCTAGGACTTCAAATTTATATGGAGCCACAAGTGTTCCGCAGCGCCTTACATAGTACATAAACAAATAGGTGACCAGTGACTTGCAGTACAATACAATGCAGGACGAGGACATGGATAATATACATTGCTGCATTAGCGACCATAACACCCACATAAGCAACCAAGTGTTAGGTGTCCTAGTGGGGAGTAAGAAGTAGATGAAACTAAAGTAGGGAGAAGCACAAGAGGGTAGAGGGCCCTGCTCGTAAGAGCTTACATTCTAAAGGGGAGGGGCAGACAAAAAGGTGTGACACAGATGGGGTAGATAGGAAGGAAGCAGCATGTAGCAGTAAGTTAGGATGAGAGCTGGAAGGCTATGATAAAGTAGTGGGTCTTGAGAGCCCGTTTGAAGGATTGTACTGGTGGAGAGTCTGATGGGGAGAGGGAGAGAGTTCCAAAGGTGGGGAGCAGTGTGGGCAAAATCTTGGAGGCGGGAGTGGGAGGAAGTAATCAGTTGGCATGAGAGGCGGCGTGCATTTGTTGAACGAAAAGGGCGGACAGGAGAGTGAAGGGAGATGAGGTCAGAGATGTAAATGGCAGAGGAATGTGTGAGGGCTTTGTAAGCGAGTGTGAGAACGTGGAATTGGGTTCTGAAAGGGAAGTGGAGCCAGTGTAGGGCTTGTAAGAGAGGGGAGCCAGTGTAGGGCTAGAAGGAGAAGGGAGCCAGTGTAGGGCATGTAGGAGAGGGGAGCCAGTGTAGGGCATGTAGGAGAGGGGAGCCAGTGTAGGGCTTGTAGGAGAGGGGAGCCAGTGTAGGGCTTGAAGGAGAAGGGAGCCAGTGTAGGGCATGTAGGAGAGGGGAGCCAGTGTAGGGCATGTAGGAGAGGGGAGCCAGTGTAGGGCATGTAGGAGAGGGGAGGCAGATGTAGGGGAGGGGAGGCAGATGTAGGGCATGTAGGGGAGGGGAGGCAGATGTAGGGCATGTAGGGGAGGGGAGCCAGTGTAGGGCATGTAGGGGAGGGGAGCCAGTGTAGGGCATGTAGGGGAGGGGAGCCAGTGTAGGGCATGTAGGAGAGGGGAGGCAGTGTAGGGCATGTAGGAGAGGGGAGCCAGTGTAGGGCATGTAGGGGAGGGGAGCCAGTGTAGGGCTTGTAGGGGAGGGGAGGCAGATGTAGGGCATGTAGGAGAGGGGAGCCAGTGTAGGGCATGTAGGAGAGGGGAGCCAGTGTAGAGCATGTAGGAGAGGGGAGCCAGTGTAGGGCATGCAGGAGAGGGGAGCCATTCAAGCATTCAGAAAATTATCTTTATGGTTTCTCATAACTGTATTAATTATTTGGCTTATTTACATAAAGTGCTTGTATGTATGTGCGTTTGTTTGTGTGCGTGCGTGTGTGTCCCCTCTCTGCGGCTAGGACTGCACAAGCTATTTTCAGTCTCTGAAATTAAATCTCATTAGAGTAATCATTTAAGAAAACAGTGGATTTTATGCAATTAATCTCAGGAGATTAATCACCCCAAATGAAAAAAAAAAAAGCCCTTTCCATGTTCACTCTATTTTAATGAGCATTTCCTGACCACAATCGCCTAATGCCTCCTGAATTAATCGCTCATCCCATTAACCATATGGAAGAGATTAATCTACTGAAATTAATGTGAGGCGATTAAATGGCAGCATTGTGTAACCGTGGGAGATCGCGGCACTACACTACACATATTACACATCGCTTGTGTGTAGCAGAGCGTGTAGGAAACGTCTGAGGTCACATGACTGGGAATCACCCACATAGCCCAATCCTCACTGCACACCTCTGTGTTTTCTAAATAAAAAAAGGAAAACTGTCAATTAAAACAAATATGCACCAGGCAGGGAGTACACTGCACCGGGCAGGGAGTACAGTGCACCGGGCAGGGAGTACAGTGCACCGGGCAGGGAGTACGCTGCACCGGGCAGGGAGTACGCTGCACCGGGCAGGGAGTACAGTGCACCAGGCAGGGAGAACACTTCTTTACTTCTTTGGGATCTAGCTACGTGTTGTAATTTACATACCTTAGAGGAAATAATGAGTCCGTCCAGTCTTGTTTGTATTAGCAGAGTATAGCAGTGTGCGCCTGGGTACATGACCAATTGGCAGAGTATAGTGGAGTGCACCTGGGCATGTGACCTATTAGCAGAGTATAGTGGAGTGCACCTGGGCATGTGACCAATTGGCAGAGTATAGAGGAGTGCACCTGGGTATGTGACCTATTAGCAGAGTATAGGGGAGTGCGCCTGGGCATGTGACCTATTAGCAGAGTATAGCGGAGTGCGCCTGGGCATGTGACCTATTAGCAGAGTATAGAGGAGTGCGCCTGGGCATGTGACCTATTAGCAGAGTATAGAGGAGTGCACCTGGGCATGTGACCTATTAGCAGAGTATAGAGGAGTGCACCTGGGCATGTGACCCATTAGCAGAATATAGCGGAGTGCACCTGGGCATGTGACCTATTAGCAGAGTATAGGGAAGGGCACCTGGGCATGTGACCTATTAGCAGAGTATAGAGGAGTGCACCTGGGCATGTGACCTATTAGCAGAGTATAGAGGAGTGCACCTGGGCATGTGACCTATTAGCAGAGTATAGCAGAGTGCACCTGGGCATGTGACCAATTGGCAGAGTGACCAGGACTGGTCACTGTGGTCCATAACTTGATAGATGGTATGATGTAAATATATGTATATACATATACACTGACTGTGTACTGGGCCCTGGGTGTACAGGATGATACGTGAGCTGTGCAGCAGAGGGTCTGGTGGTGCCTAGTCCACACGTGATACAGCTTATCCAGGTTTCAGGTTTATTTAACCAGGTAGAACAAGTGGCACAGGGATGAACAGGTAAAATGACAATGATGGATCAGCCTAGAGTGTAAGGGTATTGCAGGGTGTTGTAGTGCACCGGTTGGCAGGATGGTGTATTCTTCGGTGGTTATTGCGCTATGCCCGTTAGTAATTGTGGTGGTGGTGGTGGTACAGGGTAATTGCAGTACTTTGTGGGGCTTTATGTGGCTCTTATGGCTGGGAGTCTCAGAGCCGCACGTCCAGCCTCCTGGAATGCTGAGCAGGGCGCCAACAGGGTGTGTATGACGGAGGTCAGGCCTCTTACTGAGCATCAGCCGGTCCTAGAGACCGCCAGCTCTGCTGCTATATGGATTGAGGCAGCGCTGAGTTCAGTGGCGTCAGTTCTTACCAGACGCCCGGAGGTAAGTTATCATTTAGTGCCCCCCTATCCCCCATATTCACAGCCCTAAATGGGGTGAATATATTGTGAGTGATGGAGGAGGTGCCCCTTCAGTGCTGGCGCCCGGCGGCAGGCGCCTCCATTATCTCCCATACTTCTGCCCCTGGCTGAGTTTGTTCATCCAGCAGTTTGTTTATAACAAAGTTCTTTATGTGAAGCCGTATAATGTAATGACTTGTAGAGGGGTACGCCTTCGGCTCAGAGATGCCTTTATCCAAATTGAATTTTTTGTAAGGAGAGGAAAATCTGATTAGTTTGGACACTAGGGGCGCTTTCCCATTTAAGTCTGTGACTAATGCTTTCATATATAAATTCTCGGGTCAACCTGGCTCAGGCCCGGGACACTCAGCACGGGTTACACTTAGGGGGACGACCCGGATTTTTCCCGGGTCATCCCCCTTCACAGTGGACCCGGGTTTTGCAGTGACCCGGGTTTTACGGCATTCAGTGGGCATTTGGAGATGATCTCATCTCCAAGCGCCACTGTCCCCGGCTAATCAATTTGTTTGAGGCATGACCCGGGCCAACAAGACCCCGGTCGTACCTTACACACTTGAGCCGGGTTGTAGACCCAGGTTGCAAGTCCCAGGAAAAACCCTGCCAGCTAGCAGGGTCCCGGACCCGGGACTGTCAACCTGGGGTGCACCTTACAGACATAGGCCAGACCCAGGTTGATGCGCGTTCACACACAGAAGCCGGGGTTTTAGGCTGGGTATGATACTCCTTTTCAGACTTTGGACCTCATTCAGACCCACTCGCAAGCGGGTCGATGGTGGGGCACTGCGCACGCAAGCCCCGTAGCGAGTGAGAAATTCACTCGCTCCGACTCTCGCTACAAACGGGGCGGCTGTCGATGTTGATTGACAGCTCACCCCGTTTTGTAGGCAGGGAGTGGGGGGTGGCTGGACAAACTGAGGCATTCCTGAAGGCCATTTGTGGGCGGCCCTACTGACATCACTCATGATGTCAGTAGTGAACTTCCTGCTCTATTTGAGCAGGAAGCTCACTGGGGCTTGCGGCACACGAGACTCTACCACAAGGGTCTCGTCGCAAGCCCGATGGTTGCGACCATCGCAACCATCACCTGGCCGCTCGCAAAAGCTGTGGGTGGTCAACCACGGCTTTGCGCACGGCCAGGAGGCCGGGTTAAAAATAAAAAAGCGGCCGCCCTGATTCAGAGCGACGCTCACTTTTTTTGCGAGTGCCTCTGAATGAGATCCCTTGTCCCGGGTTGTTTCTTATCACACACGCCAAAATCCCGGGCCGATGTGCGTTCACGTGCAAAAAGCTGGGATTCTGGTGTATGTGTGAGAGGGGCATAATATTACATTGTACTGTTAGCTGGGCAGTGAATTCTGGGGGTCATTCAGACCCGCTCGCGAGCGTGTTGCCCCACTGGGAGCTCCGTTGTGCGCATGCGCGAGACCCGGATAGCGACGGGCTCTCCGTCGCTCCGGGTCTCGCACCAAAGGGGGCGTGCTGTCGATGTTGATTGACAGCACGCCCCCTTTGGTGGGCGTGGCTGCCAGACGGAGGCGTTCCCATGGGAACGCCTACCGTCTGAAGCCGGCCCCACTGACATCAGTAGTGATGTCAGTGGGAGTGCTTTTGGCTCTGATAGAGCCCAAATCACTCCAGGGCTTGCAGCAGCGAGACCCTACCGCAGGGTCTCCATCGCAAGCCCGATGGTCGCGATGGTCTTGACCATCGCGACCATCATCATGGACGCTCGCATAAGCTGTGGGTGGTCACCCACACCTATGCGAGCGTCCAGGAGGACGCTCCATTTTCATGGAGGAGGGCCCTGATTCAGAGCGAGCGCTCTGGTCAGAGCGTTCGGCTCTGAATCAGGCCCTCTGCTCATTGGAGGAAATGACCATTTAGCATTTATTTTTGTTTTGTTCTTTATCATTTCTACCATCAAAAATTTTATTAATTTGCGGTTCCCTTGTGAAATTAAACTGGAAGCTCTGCCCGGCTGAATCGCAATATACAGCAAGCTCGGGGGGGCGCGCGATTCAGTCACGAGTGATGTGCCTTTCCATCGTCTTTGGAACGGCAGCCAGGCCCAGCAGATCTCCCCCAGCATGTTACGTGCATTTGGGAATTGTAGGGTGCTTGCATCACCAGAGACCAATGTTGGGAGCTATGGTGTATGAGTGTTTATTAGTGGCTGTGGGTAAGGTGTGTAGGAACAGCAACGTTATTGCTATAATATATACAGTTTAGTTTTTTTGCAGCGACCCCCTACAGAAAGTCATTATGATTTATGCAGCATTAGATGGGATTCATACAGGTGGATAGATTATAATGTTACATTATTCTAATGATGCTGTCTTTGGGTGGGTGCTGGGGGTCACCTATTACACCACATTAGATAGCATTTTCCAAGGCATCCTTATTACTTTGTGCAATTTTGTCCAAACCTAAATTGTTCTGGGAATTACAGGCAGCCTCCATCACGTCTGACCTGTGTGATTCCAGCCGTGTGTTCTGCGCCCGTCTTCCAGGACTCTGCTGTGAGAGTGAATAATTTAAAGTATAATCACACTGTAGGGTGGGTCGGGGGGGGGGCTCCTAGACAGGATGAAAGGGGGGGATCTATCAGATGCGACGGCGGAGGAGCATTGTGAATTCCTGGAGACTGTAACATTCTCATTTGTACAGAGACTGGAGCAGATGTGCTGTTTGCTCTGCAGCCAGATTAGGCCGGCAAGAGGTGCAGTAATTACCTTTCTCAAATATTTGAGATGTCCTTGTTCATCGCCGGCGGATTGGATATTTACCTGTTATTGAGAATGAAATCTCATCTCCGCCAGTGACAAAGAGAATCTGAGTCTAATTTACTGAGCCTGGAGGAAGAAAGAAATGTAACAAACAGCACAGTGGTAGATGTATTCAGCTGGAGAGGGGGTAAAATAAATGAAGTAGTAATGTACTGCACAGAATCCTAATGCCCACAGATGGGCCGGCAGAAGGGAATCGCTCTGTATGAGAGTCTTTGTTTGGGAAAAGGAGCTTTTCATCCAGGGCCGCCGTTAGAAAAGTTGTGCCCGGGTGCCAATGGGGCACATTAGGAAGTTTGCACCCCATCTGTTCGGGTGGTGTTGTGGTTGTGCCTTTATGGCGTGCCGTGCAGGTCGTCCTTGGTACCTGCAATCCCCTGCCCACAGCTTGGTGTGCCCCAGGTTATGGCAATCCAAGGGGGTGACTGCTAATATCACTGCTCAGAGCCAGCATGAAGTACATCATTCACTGTAATTCTGCCTAAGGGTCCCTAAAGTGATATAATCAGTGCTGGTGAATGCCCTGGGTGTGCCCTATCTCTTCATTAGGAGGGGAGGAATATTTCATATGTACGTTAAACTTCCAGTGATCTTCCCTTCTAACAAATAGAAATCAGCTTGTCTGAGACTGAAATTGCTGATACCAGAGTACAATAGCTGGGCTCAGACAATGACTAACATCTGCAATGCCTCTGACACTACGAACAGATACATATGTTTTCATGCAATTAACAACCTGTACTTTATGTTTAGTAGACACAGTACTACCCATAGCTCTGAAGACTAAACACGTATCCTGCACTGACAATGAGGGGTGAGCTAGAGGGCGTTGAGCCCTGTTGCTGGTGAGGGGGCTTTTGTGTTTACATCACACTATACATGAAATAGGGACACCTCTTTTATGATAAGCTATAGTGATCAGCAAAAGATACAAGATCATCGTTATCGCCACTTTTCATAACTAGCCCCCAGCACGGTTTTTAGTTTGATCACACACCAAATTCGCCGTCCAAACCATAGTCTGAGCCATACTTGCCTACTTTTGAAAAGCATGTCAGGGAGATTGTGAAAGCGGCACCTATGAGCGTGGCGGTAAAGTGGGCGTGTACTGCGACATCTGAGAGTCGTGTCCTACATGTGATGGGTGTGTACTGCTACATCTGAGAGGCGTGTCCTACATGTGATGGGTGTGTACTGCTACATCTGAGAGGCGTGTCCTACATGTGATGGGTGTGTGCTGCTACATCTGAGAGGCGTGTCCTACATGTGATGGGCGTGTGCTGCTACATCTGAGAGGCGTGTCTTACATGTGATGGGCGTGTGCTGCTACATCTGAGAGGCGTGTCTTACATGTGATGGGCGTGTGCTGCTACATCTGAGAGGCGCGTCCTACATGTGATGGGCGTGTGCTGCTACATCTGAGAGGCGCGTCCTACATGTGATGGGCGTGTGCTGCTACATCTGAGAGGCGTGTCCTACATGTGATGGGCGTGTACTGCTACATCTGAGAGGCGCGTCCTACATGTGATGGGCGTGTACTGCTACATCTGAGAGGCGTGTCCTACATGTGATGGGCGTGTACTGCTACATCTGAGAGGCGTGTCCTACATGTGATGGGCGTGTACTGCTACATCTGAGAGGCGTGTCCTACATGTGATGGGCGTGTACTGCTACATCTGAGAGGCGTGTCCTACATGTGATGGGCGTGTACTGCTACATCTGAGAGGCGCGTCCTACATGTGATGGGCGTGTACTGCTACATCTGAGAGGCGTGTCATAAAACAGACTTAAATTCAAATGTGAACAAGCCCCAAAGCAGTTAGTAAGATCTGCTTGTTGAAAATACACCAATACTTCTCAGAGAATGTATGTAGCCAGAGGGATCATTGTGTCTTATACCCAATGCAGGGAAATGATACTCATGATCCTATTTGAATGTATATCTCACTGTTTTTTTTAATATATAACAGTTTCATAATGGGGTAAAGTGCAATCAGGGAGACAGGGAGATTGCTGCTATGTCAGGGAGTCTCCCTGACAATGAGGGAGAGTTGGCAAGTATGGTACCGTTTGCTAGGCTGCGTTCGCACGTACTTTAGCTTGCCGATGTTTGCAATGTGCGCATGTGCGTATAAGTCGCAGTGTGCGTGCGCAAACTAGTCCATGCGATCGGGAAGTGCTCGCTGTGCATAGTCACATCGCTAGAATGAGTGTCAGGATGAGCCGTTTATGGGTGGTGATGGGATGGTCGATGAAAACGGGGGTGTGGTGGTGTGAACGCAGGCGTGTCTGAGCGTCTTAACGCCGTTTCAGAGACGTGCATAATTCAGATGCAGCGTCATAATACACGTCACATGGCTGAATTACACACTGCAGCACTCGCAGTGCTTGCGGTAGGGTATGGTCAGCCACAAGTGCTGCGTATGGGTCCGATGGTACTCTGTTACCGATTGTTGCATACACTTCCTGGAGATGACGTGGGAAAGTGGGCGTTTAAATACACACTGCGATCGCACGCCAGGACATAGCGGGCGTGCTAATGCCTTGCCGTGTGATCACGGGATTTGCATATTTTGGCTGCGTGCGAACGCATCTAGCGAGCGGGTCTGAATCGGGTCCTGAGGGCAATAAGCGCTCATTAGGAATGTTCTCTAATATATTTACCAACATTTCAAATGTGTAATTTAGGACCCTGCCATGTGTCTAGATCAACGTTTCCCAAACTCATTCCTCAGGTATCGCTAACCGTGCATGGTTTCCATGTTTCCTAGTTGGTGCACAGGTGTATTCATTACTCAATTGTGATTCTGTGAGGAGACCTGGAAAACATGAGATGTTAGTGCTCCCTGAATGAGTTTGGGGAACACTGGTCTAGAGCATTTGAAATGCTAGGCCTTCCCCAAAACTCCAGAAAAAATACTGCGACTGACGGGGGGAGGGGGTTCTCTTATATTGGGACAGCAAGGAGATATGACTGTGACTGTAACGCTGTCACCCTATGCTGTACCTTTTATATATCCTTTCCTAATTGTAATCTATCCAAGGTCTTCAAACACCTGCCTGCATCTTACTGTACACAGGGCCTGATTCAGACCCGCCCGCGAGCGCTATGCGCCCACGTGCGGGTCGATGTTAGGCCACTTCGCATGCGCACGCCGGAGCCGGCTCTGACGTGCGCATGCGTGAGACCCGGCTTGCAACGGTCGCTCCGTATCTCTCACCAAAAGGGGACGGCTGTCGATTTTGATCGACAGCTCGCACCGTTTTGGAGGCGGGCAGGGGGGGTGGCTGGCCAAACGGAGGTGTACCCGACGGAACGCCTGCCGTTTGGGGGCGGCCCCACAGACATCACGAGTGATGTCCGTGGTGAGCTTCCGGCTCTGTTTAGAGCCAGAAGCTCACTGGGGCTTGCAGGAACGAGACCCTACCGCAAGAGTCTCGTTCACCTGGCTATGCGAGCGGCCCGGAGGCCGCACCGACAAAAAAAAAAAAAACGCCCTGATTCAGAGCGAGCGCTTTATGGCTTTCAATAAAAATAGGTGGAAACTTGAAAAATATCCTTACAATGCTCCACTGCAAGGACTGCAGCGAATCCAGAACAGATATCAGGTCTGTTGTGCCCGGGATGTAGTTAGGAAGCCGACAGTCGAAATGCCGACCGCTGGTTTCCTGATTGTCAAATCCCAGCAGGGGTCTAATGATAGGCGTTGAAATACCGACGCCTATTATTATCCTTACGCCGGGAGCTCGGCAGGCGCGGACAGCCACCCGTGGGGGGATGGTTAGGTTAGGGACTCCCGGGGGGGACTTAGGGCTAGGCACCCGCCCGGGAGGGTTAGGCTAGGGGAAAGGGAGGTTAAGATTAGGCACCCCCGGGGAGGGTTATTGGGGGGGGGGGGAGGGATAGAAATAGTTGATTTAATTACCTTGTCGGGATCTTCACTACCGGTCTTCCGGCGTTGGGTAAATCATACTGATCCTCTCTCACCATAGTATCAGGAGAACCAGTCAGCGTGTCTGGCAATACCCTAATTTGGGGCTGTAGAGAGCATTTACCTGTCTGTTACAGCACAAATGAATTTTATGGTGCTCACCTTGTTACATTACTGAGTAACTTCTGTGCCAATGGCCAATAAAACATCAAAAGACAAAAGGTCAATAGGAATGCGAATCTCTTCCCCCTCCTTTTATAACTCCTTAGCGATCAGCCATTTTGTTAGCTAACGAGACGATACTTTGGGGGTTTATCTGTTTCCTGCACTTCTGGTGCCCTCTAATTTGTGCATTTTCTTTCCCACAACTGCAGAGGGTTTTACAGATGGTGCAGAGCACTTCCCAAAACAGACATATAATATATATATATATATATATATATATATATATATATATAACACTTCCACCAAGTTCAGCTTGACCGTAAAAAAACAGCTCTGGAGATGAAAGCCTGGAGGATTATAGCAGGTCTCTTAGTTGCAGTAATGCATAGAAAAAGACAGCAGTAACTCTTCTATGACTTCTAGAGTATACAGGAAATTTACAGGAGTAAAGCTGGGTACACACTATAACATGTATAGGATATATATATCGTTCCAATGCAGATCGGAATGATATAGCGTACACATCATATAGTGTGTACGCGCGATCGGTCGTTCATGGTAATTTATCGTATCATCCCATTTGCTGTGCTGCACGTCAGATGGGACGATGCAATGAACGATGTAGTGCAGTAACATGCAGCATGAAGTTGGGGGTGGAGAGATGGGGTGTAGAGGAATTGGGAATGGAGAGATGGGGTACAGAGCAGTTGGAGGTGGTGTGCAGAGGAGGTAGAGATGCAGATATGGGGTCAGAGGAGTTGGAGGTGGTGTGCAGAGGAGGTAGAGATGCAGATATGGGGTCAGAGGAGTTGGGGTATAGAGAGGTGGGGTGCAGTGGAGTTGTGGTGTAAAGATACGGTGGAGTTGGAAAGAGTGTGCAGTGGCGATGGGGGTGGAGAGATGGGGTGCAGAGGAGTTAGGGAAGGAGAGATGGGGTACAAAGCAGTTGAAGGTGGTGTGCAGAGGGGTTAGAGATGCAAATATAGGGTCAGTGGAGTTGGGGGTAGAGAGATGGGTTGCAGAATAGTTGGAGTGGAGAGATGGGGTACAGAGGAGATGGAGGGATGGTGTGCAGAGGAGGTGGAGTGGGGGTGTGGAGAGATGGGGTATAGAGGAGTAGGAGGTGAAGAGATGGGGTGTAGTGGAGTTGGGGGTGGATAGATGGGGTATAGATGAGTTGGAGAGATGGGGTGCAGAAGAGTTGAGCTGGAGAGATGGGGTACAGTTGAGTTGGGGATGGAGAGATGGGGTACAGAGGAGATGGAGGGATGGTGTGCAGAGGAGGTGGAGTGGGGGTGTGGAGAGATGGGGTATAGAGGAGTTGGAGGTGAAGAGATGGGGTGTAGTGGAGTTGGGGGTGGATAGATATGGTATAGATGAGTTTGAGAGATGGGGTGCAGAAGAGTTGAGCTGGAGAGATGGGGTACAGTTGAGTTGGGGATGGAGAGATGGGGTGCAGAGGAGTTGGGGGTGGAGGGAGGGGTGCAGAGGAGTTGGGGATGGAGAGTTGGGTGGATAGATGGGGTGCAGAGGAGTTGGGGTGGAGGGATGGGTGCAGTGAAGTTGGGGCTGAAAATTTGGGGTGGGGGGATGGGGTGCAGAGGAGTTGGGGTGAAGAAATGGGATGTAGTGAAGTTGGGGGGGTGGAAAGATGGGGTATAGAGGAGTTAGAGAGATGGGGTGCGGAAGAGTTGGGTGGATAGATGGGGTGCCAGATGAGTTGGGGTGGAGGGATGGGTGCAGTGAAGTTGGGGATGGAGAGTTGGGTGGGGAGATGGGGTGCAGAGGAGTTGGGGTGAAGAAATGGGATGTAGTGAAGTTGGGGGGTGGAAAGATGGGGTATAGAGGAGTTAGAGAGATGGGGTGCGGAAGAGTTGGGTGGATAGATGGGGTGCCGGATGAGTTGGGGTGGAGGGATGGGTGCAGTGAAGTTGGGGATGGAGAGTTGGGTGGGGAGATGGGGTGCAGAGGAGTTGGGGTGAAGAGATGGGATGTAGTGGAGTTGGGGGGTGGAAAGATGGGGTATAGATTAGTTAGAGAGATGGGGTGCGGAAGAGTTGGGTGGATAGATGGGGTGCCAGATGAGTTGGGGTGGAGGGATGGGTGCAGTGAAGTTGGGGATGGAGAGTTGGGTGGGGAGATGGGGTGCAGAGGAGTTGGGGGTGGAGGGATGGGTGCAGTGGAGTTGGGGATGGAGAGTTGGATGGGGAGATGGGGTGCAGAGGAGTTGGGGTGAAGAGATGGGATGTAGTGGAGTTGGGGGGTGGAAAGATGGGGTATAGATTAGTTAGAGAGATGGGGCGCGGAAGAGTTGGGTGGATAGATGGGGTGCCAGATGAGTTGGGGTGGAGGGATGGGTGCAGTGGAGTTGGGGATGGAGAGTTGGGTGGGGAGATGGGGTGCATAGGAGTTGGGTGGGGAGATGGGGTGCAGAGGAGTTGGGAGTGGAGGGAGGGGTGCAGAGGAGTTGGTTGGAAATATGAGGTATAGAGGACTTGGAGAGATAGGGTGCAGTGGAGTTGGGGATGGATAGATGGGGTGCTGAAAATTTGGGGTGGGGGGATGGGGTGCAGAGGAGTTGGGGGGGTGGAAAGATGGGGTATAGAGGAGTTAGAGAGATGGGGTGCGGAAGAGTTGGGTGGATAGATGGGGTGCCAGATGAGTTGGGGTGGAGGGATGGGTGCAGTGAAGTTGGGGATGGAGAGTTGGGTGGGGAGATGGGGTGCAGAGGAGTTGGGGGTGGAGGGATGGGTGCAGTGGAGTTGGGGATGGAGAGTTGGGTGGATAGATGGGGTGGAGGGATGGGTGCAGTGAAGTTGGGGATGGAAATTTTGGTGGGGAGATGGGATGCAGAGGAGTTGGGGGTGGAAAGATGGATGCAGTGGAGTTAGGGGGTGACTGGATGCATCGGAGTTGTGGATAAAGTAGCAGGACATACACATGAACAAGTGTGACTATTGGTTCAGTTTATATCCAATATTTATTGTTGCCCACTAATCTGCTAGCCACTTATTATTTAGTGTTATTAGATATTTCACCGTTTATTAATGCCTCGCTTTAGGGCAGTGGTAGCCAACCCTGGTCCTCAAGAGCTACCAACGGTGCATGTTTTGCAGGTCTCCTCACAGAATCACAAGTGATATAATTAGCTCCACCTGTGGATCTCTTCAAATGTGTTAGTAATGAGTACACCTGTGCACCTGCTAGGTGGTCTGGAAAACGTGAACTGTTGGTAGCTCACGAGGACCGAGGTTGGCTACCCCTGCTTTAGGGTTACAGGAGCAATTTATAGTATTTAGTGGTTTCCCAGCGCATTAGAAAAGACCTGTCCCAACACTTCTTCTGTCGAACCGTCTTTTCCTGGGATAACGATCCTGGGCTGGCGCTCTCTTCTTCTCAGCAATTATTCTTTCTATTGGCATGTGTGATGTTGCCTAGCAACATGTGCACTCAATATGTGGCATGGTGAGTCCCCTCCCCCACCTCCCCTGCGATTACACCTTAATATCCAGATGCTCTGCGTAGCTAAGGGAGCACAGGACAAGTCTGGAGAGGATACAATGTGCTGCCACAATATAATGTCCAGTGACCATATAAATATGGGCCAAGAATGTCACAGAACACATGGCTTCCCTATACTTCCAGCATTACTGCCTCACATAGGAACCTGATCTCAGTCCCTCTCAGCTGTTAGGTTGTAGAAAAGGGGTAAAACTAATTTTGTAATTAATATTAAATGCACCCAATTAAACAAAATACTGTCATATCCACCGACATGAATAATTAGTTGTGTCTCCAAAATTTTACTAAACCATCGGATAATTATTTACGGAGTATCTACATCTTTTAGACAATAACGTTCGTGTATGAAAAAGTGATATTTGATGTAAATGAAATCTCACTTTTTTATACAGGAATGTTGTTTTTGGCCCAGGGTTTCCATCTGGTTCTTCTGTCAAATGCTAGATGGGCCGATGATGTGATGGGCCGCTCCCCCCATGTCTGTCTGCTATCGGCTTTAGTCCAATTTTGGGGCTGTTCCTGTTCTCTGAGTATGAGAGAGTCTGTAATTGGAACAGGGCAACTAAATGCTTGGAGCTGATCTGTTATTTATTACAAACCAGACTACAGATGTTTCCTCGTTCACCTAGAGTTTTTGCACCATATGGTGAGAGCCGCAAGGCACGAATAAGACACCGCTCCACGGATAGATAGTATCAGCCTTTCGCATCTTAATGTCTTTTTCTCACACCAAGACTTGTAGTGTTCTGGGGACTTAGGATTTGCACGTCTATCGCCACCGTGGCAGCGTGAATTCGCCCAATTCTGCATGGTGGGATGCCTGGCATGACCCTGTCATATCGTCCCCCGGACTCTTGCCTCTCTTTCTCATATTAGCGTCTTTTCGCACTGCCACTCCACGCAAATCCACTAGCGTTTCACAGAGTACACGAACCTTGTGCTGTATCTCGTTGGCAGTGTGAGGGGGGGAGAAAAAAGGCAAATTCAGTAAATTATTGAGTGAAAAAGACACTTGGCACGACTTAGTAGTATTTTTTATGGCGTGCCAAACAGGGCTATTTGGCGCGACTTAGATAGATGTATTTGGGCACATCTGTATCACAATGATATCACAAAGTGCCTCAGTGATGTCACTGAATACTGATTTAACCCACAAAATTGCTGCCTAAGCAGTGGCTACCTCCAATTTCCCGTAGTTACAGTAACCACATAGTTGGGTAAATCGCAGTATTACATCATACACGGGGTCAGCGATAGGATGATGCAAATTGATGAGAATCGTGTCATCACTCTCCACGTAATTCCCATTTTACTAGTAATTGGGTAAGATGAGGGCAAACCTGCTCTCTTGGGCGTTCAGGGAACTCTGCAAAGAGTCTCTGTAAAACCTCCTCTACGTTCTAGATCTTCATTGTGTTATTATGTACTGCAGGTATTTCTACTAACACTACTCTGCTTGTGTATTGCTAACAATTTGGTTTTGTTCATCTTTCAATCCCGTTGTACGGGACACATAGTGACACACCCTACAAGTGGCACAGCCTGAGGATTTGCGGCAATGAAGATGGTCTTTGTTGGGGGAAGATTGGGTATGAATGTGAAATCGGCCTCTTTTCATGCTCTCTGGCTCTGGCGTTTCACGGTTCATAGATTCTTGTGATCAATTAACTTTTGCTTTCAAAAACTGAAAGGAGCAGGAAATCAGTCTGCCTCTATCAGGGCTATCCTTGAGGAAGTGCCTGCCCCCTTTCTCCAGCATGTCAGTAAAGGATGAGACCCCCTCCACGCCTCACCGTCCTATTTAATTATTCCCTGAGATAAGAAGCCCCTTCCTTTCACCAGAAATATTCATTCCGCTGATTTCTGACAGCACAGACTTTCCTCAGACGTCTCATTACCGCTGACTTTGTCAAAAAATTAAAGATGCATTAAAGTGTAAGAGAGAGAGGATAATTCAAGGTGAACCCAGATAGTGCGCAATAGCCTGGTAATTACAGTGTAATATCAGCGTTCATTATTCCCTGATGCTTGTGCTACATTACTGTATATGTACCGTATATGTATACTCTACCATACAGGTGACACGCAACAGCTGAGCGCTGCACGGTTATCGTAGCAGAACGTGGAAACCACCTTTATGAGCTCCATATTGCTGTACGTTTCTGAAAGCTTTGTAAAAGCGCTCCCCATCCTCCTGTTTTTTGTTTTTAATGTAACCCTTATTATTTGAAAAATCTTATTAAAAAACAATGTTGAATACAAATAGGATCACTTCAACACAAATGGCCAAAACGTCAAGTGAAAAAAAAATTACTGGTTGCTATGGGCAACACCACCTTGTACCTTATACTATTACACCTGTTTCCTAAACATCCCTGTGTACGTATTGTCACTGTGCAGTTTCCTCAGGCTCTGTAATGCAGAATTACTACCGTAGTGTGTTTGTACATTGATTCTATAAATAAGTGATGATCAGGACAGAAAAATGGTGCAATCAGCATTGATATTGTGACAACACGATGTAGTGAGGGCCAGTCGGCTACATTATTATTGCAGGATCATTACATATTTTTGTGCCATTATTTGTCCATCTGTGACTTTTCTTAGTGTAAATGTCTGCAGAGCAAACAGGAACGCCAGGAGCTCTGGATAACCGGGGTTGTTTAGTTAGGGAAAGGAGTAGATGAGCCAAGTTGGTTTTACAGTTCATTGTTTTCAATACAGTGTTTGAACAGGAAACGTTTGTACTGTAAAAGAAAGTAAAATATAAAGTGAGGAGTGTGGACAAACGAGAGACTCGGAACCCCCTGTGGGTCACTAAACACTATCTACATGTGTACAGTAGACATACAATAGCTGTGCAAGTGTATGTACATATACTGTAACACACCACTTGTATATCCCTCGCCTAGTAACATTACGCCTCACATCTCCCAATAAACAAACTGCGCTCTACTGCATAGGTCATTCCACGGGTAACCTCCGCGGATATGGAGAACATTTCTGTTCTGCAATTATGTTATGTTCTTCTGCACTGATGAGATCTGACAAGTTGGAAATAGTCTGTGTGCAAGCTGGGTGTGTGGCCCTTTAACTGGCTGTAGCCATGACCAAAGCCAGCTGTCGTGGGCACTACTGGGTGCGGGTAAGCGAATATTGGTGTATCTCTACCCCAGAATCCTAAGGCGAGGATAATCCTTTATACTTTGGGTTCATTCTGATTGTTATAAAGTGGCTATGAGAATAGGAATACCTGCTATTATTATCAGTAGGCTCTGACTGCATTATTTATCATACAGGGCTCTCCCTGGGAGGGTGAGAGGCCAGAGATCAGGGCTATTGAGCCATGAAGGTTGTCTATGGTTTAACCACCTTATATAAATGGCCAATAATGAGAATTATGTCTACGTTTTACTCCACACAGTGGACCGAGTGCTCCGGTTTCCTCTCACACTCCAAAATCATACTGGTAGGTTAACTGGCTTTTGGAAAGAAAAAAAAAACCCTAGTGTGCATGTATGTGGAATATAGAGTGTAAGCTCCCCGGGCCAGTGACTTGATGTGAATGAGTGATATAGTCCCTGTAAAGCGCTGCGCAATATGTGCGCGCTATATAAATAACTGTTAATAAGTAAATAAATAATGGTGATCTGGTCATGTGACGCTGCCGGGAGAGTGTCGCTGCCTTGGCTTTGTGGATCGCCCAGTCACCGGAGACACGTGTCAAGCATTGGATTCCTGCAGTTCATCATAGAGCTGCAGGTACAAGGTGATAATGACCCTCCCCCATCCTCTGACAGCTCTCTGCCCTCCTGTCACATTAACCCATATATGACAAAGGCTGGAAACCAGTATACTGTAACTGGAGGAAGCGAATTAGCATTTTCTAAATTCCTCTCCACTCGGAAGGAAGTCGATAAAATACCTGAAAAGGAGATTTCGGTGTTGGGAGCTCCGTGTGCACAATACAGATAGCAGCAGTGGTTCGGTTACTGGCCCAGCCCGGAAATTATTTAGGCGCCAATGTATCAAGCTGATTTTTACATAAAAGTATGCAGAAACTGCAGTTTCCGCATTTATGCAGTGTTCCTATGTACTAACAGCGCAGTGCAGGAGATTTAACAGAAATCTCCGGCAATGTGCTAATTAGCACTTCAAATCGCTGTCCCCATTATTATGAATAGGGACTACGATCTGACCCCTATGTACTAAACTCCAAAAAGTGAAGCTTCAGATAGTGTAAACTTCTGTAAGCCTATGGAGGCTCCAGATCTGAGAACAGGGAAACTCGGCCAATGTAATAGAATCTGAGAACAGGGAAACTCGGCCACTGTAATAGAATCTGAGAACAGGGAAACTCGGCCATTGTAATAGAATCTGAGAACAGGGAATCTCGGCCAATGTAATAGAATCTGAGAACAGGGAAACTCGGCCAATGTAATAGAATCTGAGAACAGGGAAACTCGGCCAATGTAATAGAATCTGAGAACAGGCGAAACTCGGCCAATGTAATAGAATCTGAGAACAGGGGAAACTCGGCCAAT
Source organism: Taudactylus pleione (assembly GCA_031769625.1). Classification (NCBI taxonomy): domain Eukaryota; kingdom Metazoa; phylum Chordata; class Amphibia; order Anura; family Myobatrachidae; genus Taudactylus; species Taudactylus pleione. The sequence goes on along the minus strand of JAUIMM010000277.1, from coordinate 5,454,686 downwards.
GTAATAGAATCTGAGAACAGGGAAACTCGGCCAATGTAATAGAATCTGAGAACAGGGAATCTCGGCCAATGTAATAGAATCTGAGAACAGGGAATCTCGGCCAATGTAATAGAATCTGAGAACAGGGAAACTCGGCCAATGTAATAGAATCTGAGAACAGGGAAACTCTGGCCAATGTAATAGAATCTGAGAACAGGGAATCTCGGCCAATGTAATAGAATCTGAGAACAGGGAAACTCGGCCAATGTAATAGAATCTGAGAACAGGGAAACTCGGCCAATGTAATAGAATCTGAGAACAGGGGAAACTCGGCCAATGTAATAGAATCTGAGAACAGGGAAACTCGGCCAATGTAATAGAATCTGAGAACAGGGAATCTCGGCCAATGTAATAGAATCTGAGAACAGGGAAACTCTGCCAATGTAATAGAATCTGAGAACAGGGAAACTCGGCCAATGTAATAGAATCTGAGAACAGGGAAACTCGGCCAATGTAATAGAATCTGAGAACAGGGAAACTCGGCCAATGTAATAGAATCTGAGAACAGGGAAACTCGGCCAATGTAATAGAATCTGAGAACAGGGGAAACTCGGCCAATGTAATAGAATCTGAGAACAGGGAAACTCGGCCAATGTAATAGAATCTGAGAACAGGGAAACTCGGCCAATGTAATAGAATCTGAGAACAGGGAAACTCGGCCAATGTAATAGAATCTGAGAACAGGGAAACTCGGCCAATGTAATAGAATCTGAGAACAGGGGAAACTCGGCCAATGTAATAGAATCTGAGAACAGGGAAACTCGGCCAATGTAATAGAATCTGAGAACAGGGAATCTCGGCCAATGTAATAGAATCTGAGAACAGGGAAACTCGGCCAATGTAATAGAATCTGAGAACAGGGGAAACTCGGCCAATGTAATAGAATCTGAGAACAGGGAAACTCGGCCAATGTAATAGAATCTGAGAACAGGGAATCTCGGCCAATGTAATAGAATCTGAGAACAGGGAATCTCGGCCAATGTAATAGAATCTGAGAACAGGGAAACTCGGCCAATGTAATAGAATCTGAGAACAGGGAAACTCGGCCAATGTAATAGAATCTGAGAACAGGGAAACTCGGCCAATGTAATAGAATCTGAGAACAGGGAAACTCGGCCAATGTAATAGAATCTGAGAACAGGGAAACTCGGCCAATGTAATAGAATCTGAGAACAGGGAAACTCGGCCAATGTAATAGAATCTGAGAACAGGGAAACTCGGCCAATGTAATAGAATCTGAGAACAGGGAAACTCGGCCAATGTAATAGAATCTGAGAACAGGGAAACTCGGCCAATGTAATAGAATCTGAGAACAGGGAAACTCGGCCAATGTAATAGAATCTGAGAACAGGGAAACTCGGCCAATGTAATAGAATCTGAGAACAGGGAAACTCGGCCAATGTAATAGAATCTGAGAACAGGGAAACTCGGCCAATGTAATAGAATCTGAGAACAGGGAAACTCGGCCACTGTAATAGAATCTGAGAACAGGGAAACTCGGCCAATGTAATAGAATCTGAGAACAGGGAATCTCGGCCAATGTAATAGAATCTGAGAACAGGGAAACTCGGCCATTGTAATAGAATCTGAGAACAGGGAAACTCGGCCAATGTAATAGAATCTGAGAACAGGGAATCTCGGCCAATGTAATAGAATCTGAGAACAGGCGAAACTCGGCCAATGTAATAGAATCTGAGAACAGGGAAACTCGGCCAATGTAATAGAATCTGAGAACAGGGAAACTCGGCCACTGTAATAGAATCTGAGAACAGGGAAACTCGGCCAATGTAATAGAATCTGAGAACAGGGAATCTCGGCCAATGTAATAGAATCTGAGAACAGGGAAACTCGGCCAATGTAATAGAATCTGAGAACAGGGAATCTCGGCCAATGTAATAGAATCTGAGAACAGGGAATCTCGGCCAATGTAATAGAATCTGAGAACAGGGAAACTCGGCCACTGTAATAGAATCTGAGAACAGGGAAACTCGGCCACTGTAATAGAATCTGAGAACAGGGAAACTCGGCCAATGTAATAGAATCTGAGAACAGGGGAAACTCGGCCAATGTAATAGAATCTGAGAACAGGGAAACTCGGCCAATGTAATAGAATCTGAGAACAGGGGAAACTCGGCCAATGTAATAGAATCTGAGAACAGGGAAACTCGGCCAATGTAATAGAATCTGAGAACAGGGGAAACTCGGCCAATGTAATAGAATCTGAGAACAGGGAAACTCGGCCAATGTAATAGAATCTGAGAACAGGGAATCTCGGCCAATGTAATAGAATCTGAGAACAGGGAATCTCGGCCAATGTAATAGAATCTGAGAACAGGGAAACTCGGCCAATGTAATAGAATCTGAGAACAGGGAAACTCGGCCAATGTAATAGAATCTGAGAACAGGGAATCTCGGCCAATGTAATAGAATCTGAGAACAGGGGAAACTCGGCCAATGTAATAGAATCTGAGAACAGGGGAAACTCGGCCAATGTAATAGAATCTGAGAACAGGGAAACTCGGCCAATGTAATAGAATCTGAGAACAGGGAAACTCGGCCAATGTAATAGAATCTGAGAACAGGGAAACTCGGCCAATGTAATAGAATCTGAGAACAGGGAAACTCGGCCAATGTAATAGAATCTGAGAACAGGGAAACTCGGCCAATGTAATAGAATCTGAGAACAGGGAAACTCGGCCAATGTAATAGAATCTGAGAACAGGGAAACTCGGCCAATGTAATAGAATCTGAGAACAGGGAAACTCGGCCACTGTAATAGAATCTGAGAACAGGGAATCTCGGCCAATGTAATAGAATCTGAGAACAGGGAAACTCGGCCAATGTAATAGAATCTGAGAACAGGGAAACTCGGCCAATGTAATAGAATCTGAGAACAGGGAAACTCGGCCAATGTAATAGAATCTGAGAACAGGGGAAACTCGGCCAATGTAATAGAATCTGAGAACAGGGGAAACTCGGCCAATGTAATAGAATCTGAGAACAGGCGAAACTCGGCCAATGTAATAGAATCTGAGAACAGGCGAAACTCGGCCAATGTAATAGAATCTGAGAACAGGGAAACTCGGCCAATGTAATAGAATCTGAGAACAGGGAAACTCGGCCACTGTAATAGAATCTGAGAACAGGGAAACTCGGCCAATGTAATAGAATCTGAGAACAGGGGAAACTCGGCCAATGTAATAGAATCTGAGAACAGGGGAAACTCGGCCAATGTAATAGAATCTGAGAACAGGGAATCTCGGCCAATGTAATAGAATCTGAGAACAGGGAATCTCGGCCAATGTAATAGAATCTGAGAACAGGGAAACTCGGCCAATGTAATAGAATCTGAGAACAGGGGAAACTCGGCCAATGTAATAGAATCTGAGAACAGGGAAACTCGGCCAATGTAATAGAATCTGAGAACAGGGGAAACTCGGCCAATGTAATAGAATCTGAGAACAGGGAATCTCGGCCAATGTATTAGAATCTGAGAACAGGGAAACTCGGCCAATGTAATAGAATCTGAGAACAGGGAAACTCGGCCAATGTAATAGAATCTGAGAACAGGGAAACTCGGCCAATGTAATAGAATCTGAGAACAGGGAAACTCGGCCAATGTAATAGAATCTGAGAACAGGGAAACTCGGCCAATGTAATAGAATCTGAGAACAGGGAAACTCGGCCAACTCGCATGTTTTTAGACTAAAAAAAAACTCTTGCGATTTAAATTCTCATCCAGATGTTTTCCCATTTTGAAGATAAAACTTGACCAGATTACTGCTAAGCTCTCACCCTATTACATTTGGCCCATTGTCTGTATAAGTAGTTCTGTGACTATCTATCGATCTATTTCATATCCAGCGCTTAAAGTGGTCCTAAAGAAGTGGTGGAACTCACTCCCCCCCCCTTCGGAGCTTTATATATATATAGCTACTGGCTCGGCACTCTTCCTCCATTAGTAATACTTGGGTGCCCTCCGCAAATAATACAGACAGCAGACGAACGGCAGCGGCACTCGCAGTGAATGATCACAATAACCGGGTCACCAGACCACAAATATTACTTCAGCGTAAATATTTGTGGTCTGGTGACCCGTTATTGTGATCATTCACTGCGAGTGCCGCCGCCGTTCGTCTGCTATATATATATATAAAAAATGAGTCCTCAGAAAAAATCCCAAGTCCACGCACGGCACTACTGTATCAAAAAGAACTTTTATGTAGTAGAAATACAAGTTAATATATGTTGCAAATATCCAGCATTAAAGCAACGTTTCAGGATCCCTCCGGACCCCGTCCTCAGGCTGCTGTGATGTTAATAATGTCTATCAGCAAAAAAGTATACAGGCAATATCTACAAAATACAACTTGTCCTACCTTTATGTGCTGTATCACCTCGTGCTTGCCAATCCCGGAGACGGGCCGCGCTCACCTGTCCTTCCGGACGCCCTCCGATGACGTCAGCGCTACTCGTCGGATCGTTGCTAAGCAACACCGACGCTGCCTCTGTCTCCGGGAAATGGCTGTAAAAAGCAAAAACATGTGTATAAAAGACATGACACAATCTCCCTCTAGGGTATGTCCTATATAGTGTCATGCCCATCAATATATATATATATACAGTAAGCTACTATGTAGAGACGCTGTCAGACATGAAAAATGCAGGGATAAGTAGTTCGACAAAAATGATCACCTGCTATGAATGTGATCTAATGCATGCAAGGAACTAATATGACTATGTGTAAAGTAAATATAATTGAGAGACAGTGATACATATGCATAATGGCACATAATAGAAATCAAGTCGGTTAAACATTAACACAGACTAATAAGACTATGCATTATATAGTCAAGGTTGCATTATTACTGAAACACATTCCAATCTATCTTCTCGTTTAGTCCCGCTGGATGCAAAGAGTTCAATTTATATATCCATTTGGATTCCAATTTTAAAAGCAGCATGTTCCTATCACCTCCCCTTCTAAGTGGGGGAACTTGATCGATTATTTGGTATTTTAGAGATGTCAATGGATGTTGTTTCTCTTTAAAATGTTTTGCCACAGGTTGTTCCACTTTTGTTCCAGTAATATAATAAGGTGTGGTCACACAATGGTATTCCCAGTTCAAATTATGCCGCATGGGAGCACGATCTTCACATTACACCGCACATAGTGCCCCTGATTCACATTACATCACATAGTAGTGTCTCTTATTCGTGTTATGACACACATTAGTGCCCCTTATACACAATGCCCACAGTAGTAGTGCCCCTAATACACATACTGCCCACAGTAGTAGTGCCCCTTATACAATGCCCACAGCAGTAGTGCCCCTTATGCAATGCCCAATGTAGTGGTGCCCCTTATTCAGTGCCCCTAGTAGTGGTGCCCTTATGCAGTGCCCACAGTGGTAATGCCCCTTATGCAGTGCCCACAGTGGTAGCGCCCCTTATGCAGTGCCCACAGTGGTAATGCCCCCATTAGTAATGCCCACAGTGGTAGTGCCCAGTAGTAATGTCCGCAGTAGTAATGTCCCCATTATTAGTGCTCCCAGTGGTAATGTCCCCATTATTAGTTCTCCCAGTAGTAATGCCCCCATTAGTAGTGCTCCCAGTGGTAATGTCCCCATTATTAGTGCTCCCAGTGGTAATGTCCCCATTAGTAGTGCGCCCACTAGTAATGCCCCCATTATTAGTGCTCCCAGTGGTAATGCCCCCATTATTAGTGCTCCCAGTGGTAATGTCCCCATTAGTAGTGCGCCCACTAGTAATGCCCCCATTATTAGTGCTCCCAGTGGTAATGCCCCCATTATTAGTGCTCCCAGTGGTAATGTCCCCATTATTAGTGCTCCCAGTGGTAATGTCCCCATTATTAGTGCTCCCAGTGGTAATGTCCCCATTATTAGTGCTCCCAGTGGTAATGTCCCCATTATTAGTGCTCCCAGTGGTAATGCCCCCATTATTAGTGCTCCCAGTGGTAATGTCCCCATTATTAGTGCTCCCAGTGGTAATGTCCCCATTATTAGTGCTCCCAGTGGTAATGTCCCCATTAGTAGTGCGCCCACTAGTAATGCCCCCATTATTAGTGCTCCCAGTGGTAATGCCCCCATTATTAGTGCTCTCAGTAGTAATGCCCACATTATTAGTGCTCCCAGTAGTAATGTCCCCATTATTAGTGCTCCCAGTGGTAATGTCCCCATTATTAGTGCTCCCAGTGGTAATGCCCCCATTATTAGTGCTCCCAGTGGTAATGCCCCCATTATTAGTGCTCCCAGTGGTAATGCCCCCATTATTAGTGCTCCCAGTAGTAATGCCCCCATTATTAGTGCTCCCAGTAGTAATGCCCCCATTATTAGTGCTCCCAGTAGTAATGCCCCCATTAGTAGTGCGCCCACTGGTAATGCCCCCATTATTAGTGCTCCCAGTAGTAATGTCCCTTACACAATAAGAAACACACAATACTTACCTTAAGCCCCGCTCCTCCTGCATCCGCTGCCATCCCACTGCTGCTTGGAACTATGGGAGAGATGTCATAACGTCTCTCCCTTCAACCACTGCGGGAGCCAGAATGCGGAGCTAAGGAGTGTACTACAGCCTCCCGCTGCCGCATTAGGGAAGGAGCCGGGCATCCGCTGGTAAGAAAACCTCAGCAGGCGCCCAGCCAATGGAGTACGCAGCAGCGGCACCTCTCCAACCCAGAACTTCCCTGTGACGCAGAGCTGGCTGAGCGCATTGTGCCACTGTCACTGGCCAGGTAAGGTGGGATGGAGGCCAAATAGGACTGACAGAAGGCACTTCCGCACCGTTCTGACCCACTTTAACCCCTCTGTCTATCTATCTATCTATCTATCTATCGCATATCTGTCTATATTATCAATATATCTCCTATCTATCTATCTATCTATCTATCTCATATCTATCTATCTATCTCATATCTATCTATCTATCTATCTATCTATCTATCTATCTATCTATCTATCTATCTATCTCATATCTATCTATCTCATATCTATCTATCTCATATTTATCTATCTAGCTATCTATCTCATATCTATTTATCTATCTATCTTATATCTATCTCATATATATCTCATATTTATCTATCTAGCCATCTATCTCATATCTATCTATCTATCTATCTATCTATCTCATATCTATTTATCTATCTATCTCATATCTATCTATCTATCTCTTATCTATCTATCTCTTATCTATCTATCTATCTATCTATCTCATATCTACCTATCTATCTATATATCTATCTCATATCTATATATATATCTATCTCATATCTATCTCATATCTATATATCTATCTATCTCATATCTATCTAGCTATCTATCTCATATCTACCTATCTATCTCATATCTATCTATCTATCTATCTCATATCTATCTATCTCATATCTATCTATCTATCTCATGTCTATCTATCTCATATCTATCTATCTATCTATCTATCTATCTATCTCATATCTATCTATCTATCTATCTATCTATCTATCTATCTCATGTCTATCTATCTCTTATCTATCTGTCTATCTATCTCATATCTATCTATCTATCTATCTATCTATCTATCTATCACAGATACTTTAGAGTGACTCTGGTTCCTGTGTTACATAGACCCTGGGCTTCCAGCCTTTCTCCATAGTATGATAGTTACTGTTTATCGCTGAATACATGTCACATGAGGAAAGGTACCAATCGCTCACACTATCACTGCCCCGGGCATCGCCATCTGTGCCAGGACAGACCAGCAGAACAGGCCACTACTGTGACCGTTCCAGTGCTTCCAGTTCTGTACAGGTTAATAGGCATGGGGGGGGGGGGGGGTCTGGGGCACAGCTGGTGGATAAACATTTTGCCAATTTACACCTGAAGGAAAGGATTTTTTTTTTCTGTTTACTAATTAAAAATAATAGGTGGATAAAACAATTAGAAGCCAACCTAGGGAGTAGGACCGTAATGGGGACGCAGCATGGATTACTGTCACTGGTTATGATGGGTGATGGGCGGTTAAAGGTCTTAATATCTGCGCATTGAAAATAAAATTCCAAAACTAACGCCCAAAACCGCATTGCAATATGTGATAATACTGCCCAAATGTATGAGATGGCACATGCAGGGACAGGGGGTCTGAGAGGATCCCGTCCCTGCGATGTGCTCGGGGTGAAGTATAGAAACCTATGGGGGCTGTGGCTGCTGACGGAAATGTAGGGACTGCTGCAGATATCGGAGATTGCGCCGATTGTGTGTTATGTATCCTACTAGTCATCTATTTACCCCATGAGCTGCCAGTGGGGGAGGTCCGGCATCATGATCCCTCCGCCATTACTGGAAGTACCGGAGCACACCGCAGTTCCCATACAATTTATGGGGACGTTATGGTTGTGCCGTTTACCATGCTCTGAAGACTTAAGGGGCCTGTTCATTATCACTAATGGGTTAATTCCGCTAGTGTTTCCGCAAGTTTTTAGTAATGGGTCCGTTCATTATTTGGGGACCGACGGGGCCGCCTAAACTTCGGGAAACTGTGAAAACTGAAAGCTTTTGGAGTCTGCCTGTAAGAACCAACGCCATCTTCAGATGGCGTGGGTTCACCGGGCCCTACGACTTCCTATGGTAAGGAGCGCTGGTCACGGCACAAACATGAGCTCAAGTCAGGCTGGGGAAGGGTTAAGCGTCTGCTGTCCCCACACCAGAACAATGCTGAACGGCCCAGGTAGTTCAGCATCCACCCCACCGCTACTCGTTGCTAGCTGGATACTTATTTATACCGCTTTTATAACGAAAAACCGTGTCTGACCCGGAGGTTGGAACAGGGTTCCAATCCGGATCTGACCCGGAATTTCCGTTAACACCGAACCCGGCTTTTCCGGCGTTGAAGTGGATGCTTGGAGATGACGTCATCTCCAAGCACCACTGAAGCCGGCCAATCGGCAGGCATGCGGCACGATCCAGGTCACCCTGACCCGGATCGCGCCGTTTAGACTGCAGGGTTTCACTGGTTATTCCCGTGTTAAACCCTGCAAGTTACCTGGGTTGGATTGCCGGTTCGATTGACCCGGCAATCCAACCCTGTTCCCTTTTACACCATGGAGCTACCCGGTGTAACCCTGCAATAACCCGGGTTTTAGCTTTGATGTTAAAGGGGTATAAGTGAATAGGCCACTAAAAAGCTTCATGGTCTGACTACGATAGCTAAGGCCACTTTCTTTATATGCATTAGCCTGTTCTTTCCTATGGCAAGGGCTCTCGTAGCGCCATCCATGTACATCCCTCCGGCTCCCACAATACGGGACAGACCACCGCAGTGTAAACTTTCGCTGCTGCTGTTACCTCGGATTCCCTGGGATAACAGCCGCAGAAATCGCTCCGAAAAATATTTTCCTCTCATTGCAAATCGTGTTAACAAAGATGATAATGAATTGATAAATGGGCCCTTACGTAACCTGATACATGGGCGATGCGTGAATGAGAATTCACCTGTGGAATGAAGTCGCTGTCTCTTGTCGAAGTCTTTCCCTAATGACAGAGCAGCAATCTTCAGCTATTACACATCACACAGGAGCTGTGAGCTGAGATATAATTGATCTCTACAATTTACGTTCTAGAATATGTTTTTCATTATATGCCTGTTTGCGCTGAAGCTCCCCTGCTGTTTTGTACAATCAGTTATATATCCTGTAGGTGTCACTGTTGCTATTGCTGTCTATGCTGGGGTATATCCAGTGATTAAACTCTTTCCTCAGGCAGCAACATGCTAAAGAGTACCAGCATCAGGACACAGCACTAAATACAATCTCAGCTATGTACATAAGCTACTCTTATGTCCGGTTGTATTTAATTTTTCACATTTAACTTTTAAGAATTGTCCTTAGAAAGATTTAATTTGTTGCAAATATACAGTTGCACACTGAGTGCTTTCATCTTCCACAGATAAGGAGAACAGAATATCATCAGCCTAATTCTAATTCTTCTCCTGAACGAGCAGTGCCACAGCCCATAGCCGCTGTGAGGGTCTCATTCTGCAGGCTCTAGCCTCTGTCTGTAGACTGCAGGTGCCTGTGCCTTTAAATATGCAGAGGGAGGAGGGATAGCTGCCTGACACACAATGGTGGGGGGATCACTCTCCCCTCACTCAGCCCTGTGCTTGGCAGAGGGGAGGCTGTAGTGTGTGTGTGTGGCTGGAGGCTGGATAATTATCTGATGTGCCTGGAACTAAGTAGTGGGATCTAAAGCGTCAGCTCCTGGGTCCCAGCTGGGCTCAGCTCTATGAGGACGGGGCAGAGTGTGGATCTGGGGGACAGGATTATTGCTCAGGACTTAGCGGAGCTGGGACATTGCATGGATGGAGCAGCAGATGTCTGGACTGGGAAGTGACTACTAGTATCCTGGAGCTGTTCTTATACATCTTGCACTTTATCTTGTGGGATTGGACAAGGGAAGGAAAAGATCTGTCCTGGATTACAGTGGTTCCAAGGGAAGCAGAAAATGTGGATTGTTTGTAAGACCTTTCTGTGGATTGTCCCTGTGTACATCTGTCCTATTCTAGGTAAGATAAGGTGTAATTATTCCAGATAAAAAGCTCTTCACTAAGACAACAGATGTGTTTTCCAGTATGACCAGTTCCTTACTGGTTCCATCCTTATTTTGCTTCCTTTTATCACTGGCATGGTCCATTTGGGCTCGGGTGTGTGTTCTTCTCCTGGCAGACCCCCGTCTTACACTTGGCTTTAGCTCTTTAACTGGTTATCTCAACTACAGGACAAAACTTTTCCTGGTACCCCCAGCTCAGCAGGTGTGTAATAAACCAGACTGAGCCCTATTCTCAGTGCCGGCATGATTTATGGGTGTGCAGTCCTGAATAGATGGGGGTGTTTTCCCTAAACTTCTGTGGCTTTGTCTAATTTCTAAACCTTTATTTATGGTGAAAGAATGCGGGCCCAATGGCTATCGCTGCCGCCCTGCAGACCCCTACCTAGAGGCTGTGCCAGGGAGCGCTTGTGGGTCCGTTAGATGGTTACATGCACGTTATAATTATTATTAGCCACAATGGTAAATGGGAAGTCGGCAATGGAGAGTGATATTCCAGTTACCTGACATCTCTCGGATCACCGTTTCTCGGTGTACAGGAGGATACGCCGTGTGTGAAGCCAGGGCCAGGACAGGGTGGGCAGGAGTGGCATTTTCCTGGGTATAACCAGACTTCAGGATGCGGGTCCATCACTGGCACACAGGTCTGCTAATGAAATCATTAATTCACTGGCTACACAGGTTCTATACCCTGCGCCTCAGACTGATACAGGGTGGGCTGCGAGTTTATTCCCCTCCAGCGTTCCCACGCCCACTCAGGTGTCATAGGAAAGTGGTAATGGGGGGGCGGGCATCTTTTTCTTAAGACAATGTTAAAGGAATGGTCTCCTGCCCTTTTACTTTCTCCGTGTGATGATATGGGTAAGAGGGAATTTTGGAATACCTTCTCCGGCCAAGGACTGGCAATCACTAAGGCCACCCACCTGTATATACAGTGCTGGCAGGTCCTAACCTGTATATTGTAGTGACCTGTGTGCAGCCCAACAAGTTTTAATTGGTGTGTACGGTACTAAGAGTGTATTACAGAAGGGACATGTACAAAGTACAGTGCATTCCATAGGGATCTCACCTGTGTGTACAGTACTAAGAGTGTATTACAGAAGGGACATGTACAAAGTACAGTGCATTCCATAGGGATCTCACCTGTGTGTACAGTACGAAGAGTGTCTTACAGAAGGAACATGTATAAAGTACAGTGCATTCCATAGGGGTGTCACCTGTGTGTACGGTACTAAGAGTGTATTACAGAAGGGACATGTACAAAGTACAGTGCATTCCATAGGGGTGTCACCTGTGTGTGCAGTACTAAGAGTGTATTACAGAAGGGACATGTACAAAATACAGTGCATTCCATAGGGATCTCACCTGTGTGTACAGTACTAAGAGTGTATTACAGAAGGGACATGTACAAAATACAGTGCATTCCATAGGGATCTCACCTGTGTGTACAGTACGAAGAGTGTATTACAGAAGGAACATGTATAAAGTAAAGTGCATTCCATAGGGGTGTCACCTGTGTGTACGGTACTAAGAGTGTATTACAGAAGGGACATGTACAAAGTACAGTGCATTCCATAGGGGTGTCACCTGTGTGTGCAGTACTAAGAGTGTATTACAGAAGGGACATGTACCAAATACAGTGCATTCCATAGGGATCTCACCCGTGTGTACAGTACTAAGAGTGTATTACAGAAGGGACATGTACAAAATACAGTGCATTCCATAGGGATCTCACCCGTGTGTACAGTACTAAGAGTGTATTACAGAAGGGACATGTACAAAATACAGTGCATTCCATAGGGGTGTCACCTGTGTGTATGGTACTAAGAGTGTATTACAGAAGGGACATGTACAAAGTACAGTGCATTCCATAGGGGTGTAACCTGTGTGTACAGTACTAAGAGTGTATTACAGAAGGGACATGTACAAAATACAGTGCATTCCATAGGGGTGTCACCTGTGTGTACAGTACTAAGAGTGTATTACAGAAGGGACATGTATAAAGTACAGTGCATTCCATAGGGGTGTCACCCGTGTGTACAGTACTAAGAGTGTAATACAGAAGGGACATGTATAAAGTACAGTGCATTCCATAGGGATCTCACCCGTGTGTACAGTACTAAGAGTGTATTACAGAAGGGACATGTATAAAGTACAGTGCATTCCATTAGGATCTCACCCGTGTGTACAGTACTAAGAGTGTATTACAGAAGGGACATGTATAAAGTACAGTGCATTCCATAGGGATCTCACCTGTGTGTACAGTACTAAGAGTGTATTACAGAAGGGACATGTACAAAATACAGTGCATTCCATAGGGATCTCACCCGTGTGTACAGTACTAAGAGTGTATTACAGAAGGGACATGTATAAAGTACAGTGCATTCCATTAGGATCTCACCCGTGTGTACAGTACTAAGAGTGTATTACAGAAGGGACATGTATAAAGTACAGTGCATTCCATAGGAATCTCACCTGTGTGTACAGTACTAAGAGTGTATTACAGAAGGGACATGTACAAAATACAGTGCATTCCATAGGGATCTCACCCGTGTGTACAGTACTAAGAGTGTAATACAGAAGGGACATGTATAAAGTACAGTGCATTCCATCAGGATCTCACCTGTGTGTACAGTACTGAGGACCACACTGCAGAGTACTTCATAGAGCAGTGGTTCTCAAACTCTGTCCTCAGCATCCCAAACTGTTCATGTTTTCCAGGTCTCCTCACAGAATCACAGGTGAAATAATTAGCTCCTCCACCTAATATTTGTAGTGAGTAATGAATACACCTGCTAGGTGACCTGGAAAACGTGAACTGTTTGGGGTTCTGAGGACCGAGTTTAAGAACCACTGCCATAGGGAAGTCACCTATATGTACAGTACTGGGGTGCACACTGTGAATACCGTACAGTGTAATCCATAGGGACCTCACCTGTGCGTACAGTACCGTGGACCACACTGTGTATACATTACAGGGTATTCCTTTGGGAACTCATCTGTGTGTACAGTACTGAGAATCTCACTGTGTATACCGTACAGTGTAATCCATAGGGACCTCACCTGTGTATACATTATACAGTATTGCATAGGAACTTCCCCTGTGAGGGCCCCACTTTGTGTACAGTACAAATTATTCCATGGACCCAATAGGTGTGTGGAGTACTGAACGCCCTATTTTGTATACAGAACAAACCATTCTATAGGGACCTTGACCATATGTACAGTATTGCTGTGTATACAGTACAGAGAATTCCATCGCCATTGTGTGAATAGTATTATCATTATTATTATTATCATTTATTTATATGGCACCACAAGTGTTCCACAGCGCCTTACATAGTACATAAACATAGTACATAAGGTGACCAGTGACTTACAGTATAATACAATAAAGGATGAGGACCTGGATAATATATATTGCTACATTAGTGACCATAACACCCACATAAGCAACAGAGCAAAGTAACCAAGTGTTAGGTGCCCTGGTGGGGAGTAAGAAGTAGATGAAAGTGAAGTAAGGAGAAGCACTAGAGGGGAGAGGGTACAGGTTATTCCACAGAGCACAGGTTCTCAAACTTTGTCCTCGGGACAGCACACAGTGCATGTTTTCCAGGTCTCTTCACAGAATCTAAAGTGAAATAATTATAACCACATGTGGATCTTTTAAAATGTGTAATGACTACACCTGTGCACCTCCTGGGTAACCTGAAAATGTGACCTGTCTGGGGTCCTGAGGAGCGAGTTTGAGAACCACTGCCATAGAGGCTTCTCCATATGTATATTGTGCAGAGCAGTCTATAGAGACCTTTCCTTTGTATATCATATGAAGGGCTCCACTATGTATACAGTACAAAGTATTCCATAGGGACCTCACCTGTGTATACAGTACTGTGGGCCCTTCTGTGTATACAGTACATGGTATTCTTTAGGAAGGTCATCTGTGTGTACCGTACTGGGGGTCCTGTGTGTACAGTGCAGAGTAATATACAGAGATCTCATCTGTGTGTGCATTATTGAGGACCCCACTATGTATACAGTGCAGTATATTCCATAGGTACCTCACCTGCGTGCACAGTACAGAGTATTCCATAGGGACCTCATCTTGTGTGTACAGTACAGAGTATTCCATAGGGACCTTGCCTGTGTGTACAGTACAGAGTATTCCATAGGGACCTCATCTGTGTATACAGTGCTGTGGGCCCTACAGTGTATACAGTACATGGTATTCCTTAGGAAAGTCATCTGTGTGTGTATCGTAGTGAGGGTCCTGCTGTGTGTACAGTACTGAGGGTCCTGCTGTGTGTACAGTACTGAGGGTCCTGCTGTGTGTACTGTAGTGAGGGTCCTGCTGTGTGTACAGTACAGAGTATTCCATAGGGACCTAATATGTGTGTACTGTACTGAGGGTCCTGCTGTGTGTACAGTACTGAGGGTCCTGCTGTGTGTACAGTACTGAGGGTCCTGCTGTGTGTACTGTACTGAGGGTCCTGCTGTGTGTACAGTACTGAGGGTCCTGCTGTGTGTACAGTACAGAGTATTCCATAGGGACTAAATCTGTGTATACAGTGCTGTGGGCCATTCTGTGTATACAGTACATGGTATTCTTTAGGAAGTTCATCTGTGTGTACCGTACTGAGGGTCCTGCTGTGTGTACAGTACTGAGGGTCCTGCTGTGTGTGTACAGTACAGAGTAATGCACAGATATCTCATCTGTGTGTGCATTATTGAGGACCCCACTATGTACGGTATACAGTACAGAGTATTCCATCAGGAGCGCATCTGATGTGAATGACTAAATATTCCCTGTAAAGCGCTGCACAATATGTGTGCGCTATATAAATATCTGCTATAAATAATGAATCCGTGTATACAGTACTAAGGTCCTTTTTGTATAGAAATGGCTGAAATACTGTTGGCTCCGCAGGCGCTGAGCAGGCGTGTGGGCGAGTTCTGTCACACTGTACATACTGTGTTGGGACCAGCACTGACGGTAGTGAGGACTCTGCAGGGACGAGGGCATGGCGCTATTGATGCCTCAGCTGAGACTGCACTCAGGGGAGACAGCTGGGACCGGCCTCTGTAACCTGATGGGACCCGTTTGTACTCTGCTTTCTTTGAACTTTCTGTCAGACACAGGAATTAGAGAGCTGAAGTCTGAGAATTAATGGCTGCATCGCAAATAGCTGCTAAGTGGTCTAAAAATGGAGGGAGCTGTGTGTAAGAGGCCGCAGGGGTCACTCTATTGTCATCTGTGAGGATTTTACCCCAGGGGCCCGTGAGACACTCCGCGGTTTTCCTGGCCTGGAGTTGGAATTCTTGGCTGTAATACAAACCGCACAGTGTTATTACAGCCAGCGCCCATCTGACACCTTGACAGATATTTCTCTGCTCCTGAGAAAAGTAACAGGTTTAAGGTTATAAAAGTCAGTCAGGAGGTGGCGGAGTCAGATAAATGGGAAAGTAACTTAGGGAAATGTGACTGTCAGATTTACCCCAGACAGTGGCTCTTCCGCCCAGTTCTCCGTCGTAAAGATGTAACATACATGATGCAATGCGATTCAATCTGCCACTTACACCTGCGCTCCATCCTCCAGGTTGTACAGGGAATGGGTATGAAGCCTGACGTCTGCAGCCCGAAGGGAGAAGATCCCAACACGGCAAGTCAGTACCCTATCCCTGCCCCTTCTTCATCCCCCTAACCCTAACCCTCCCTTATTGGTGCCTAACCTCCCCCCAGGGGTGCCTAACCCCGCCTTACCGCACCCCAAACCTAACCCTCCCGTGGGGGAACCTAACCTCCCCCCTAGGGGTGCCTAACCCCGCTACGCTCCCTAAAGCTAACCCTCCAGAACCTCCCCCCTGCGGTTTACACTAAGGGCACCCGGACTTACCTTGTTCGGTCCAGAGACCTTCGGCATTCTGGTGTCGGGATTAAGATAGGTGTTGGAATTTCAATGCCTATCTTGAATCCAGGGGCGTTTTAAGAGAGGAGGGGGCCCGTGTGCACTCCCCGTGCGGGGCCCCCTCCTCTCTCCCTGGTGGCTGGCACCCGACTGACGCGGCTGGCCAGCCACCGGAGCATTAGCAAACTCCGGGCACTAGAGTGTGACCTCGGGACGCGGGACCTCGGACAGGTAAGTTTAAAAAAATATGGGTGCAGTGTGTGCAGTGCGGGGCTCCCCTGGACCCGGGGGTCCGTGTGCCCTGCACACACTGCACCCATTATAGATACGCCACTGCTTGAATCCCTTGTCGGGATTCGGATGTCGGTATTGAGACTGGCGGCCGCAACATAACTACTTCCTGTTTTACAGGCCCTTTCAGCTGGAGGTCAGGTCCAATGGGCAAGAAGGGGGAGGGGAATAGGGTATTATCATGGACCAACCCCTGCAGCCCATTGACACCTTTAGTAACGTTTCATCACTGTGTTATTATGAGGAAAATCATACCCTCGAGCAATGGAGGACTAGGGATGGACATCGATGGTCAATGTTGTATCAACATCAGTGTTTTTCTTGTTATGTTAGTGGTTCCATCGTTCGATGGCGGCTTTCCGATAACGGCTGCCATACGCTCACAATGTCCATCCGATGTTATAATACAGCTGAATTCAGCGGGTTGCTATTGCGCGAACCACTGCAATGTTTGTTTTTTTCTCATCGAATTTCGATGGCAGAAATCCTTTCTGAGGACTGGAGTTGGGTAACTCTGGGCTGGTGTGTGTTAGCACAGCCCACAAAATGGCCGCCTCCATTACACCACGTGCAAGCAGCTCGAAAGTGTAGCTAAAGCTCCCCATATAAGGGCAGCTTACTCTGACTTGTCACTCTTTTGTCTCAGAAAAGCATAAGCTCTTTGTACAGCGCTATGGTAATAATGATGTACTGTCTTTTGCTGCTCCCTACACAGTGGGTGGTGGTGTGTATGTGTGTGGGGGGGTGGGTGATTGTGGATGTGTGTGGAGCAGAAGATTTTGTTAGAAGCCGTGTCCTTGGCGCGTGGGCACGTCACGAGCAGAGATTTCCCTGACAGCCAAGCTGTTCTGTCTGTCATGAATATGTATATACACTAATCGCTTTTACCCTCATAAATTCTCATTAAGTGCCCGGAAGAGCCATATAATTGGCGTAGACATTGATCCCCATTAGGGCTACGTTTTGTGATGAATCGCGGCTTTAGGGGCTGTTACCGGGAGAATGAGGCACTTTGCCGGAGTTTGAGGGACCGGCTAATGATAGGAAGCCAGCTGACCCAATTACGCCGAGATTTTACCTACATTATTTTATACCAGAGCGACAGAAATCTGACAGCCTTCAGTACAGAGGCAGCGCGGTGCCACAATGGAAAGTGTTGCCCATTCCAAAATTGCAGAGAGCTGCCAGTTAGAGCAAGCAAGCCGAGCTGGCATGGGGAAATAGCTCATTACTTATTACTATTGAAGACACGTTGAAATGTGCATTTATGAAGCATGAATATAAATACGCTGTTAGGCCTAAAACCGCCACACATTGGCCTATTCTGCTGCCCGTCCTGCACAACCGCGCCGGTGTCTGGTTTGGTTGCACATGTACAGTCACAGTGTAACATGTGCCACTACTTGTACTTAATGGCTAATCAGCTGCTGGGAAGGACAAAAAGATGAAATCACAAAGCAGGACGATTTAGTCTTTCTAGTAAACAGAGGTATGCCAGGATATTTGGTCAGTTGCAATCTCTGTTTTTCAGGTGATGTTTTTTATGTCTTTCCTGAATATAATGGATGGATTTACATGTAAACTTGCTGTGACATCATTAGTCAGTCTTGGGGCCTATATATCATTAAATATTTGTTTCATATTCCCCGAAAACACCAGTTTTTAGGGGATATTAAGTGTCACCCCAAAGCATGAAGGAGATATCTGACATCCGATCCTGCTGTGGTCTCTCCATTTCCAACACTAGCAGCAAAGCATTCCCGAGTTTGGCTGACGCCATCTGAAGATGGCGTTAGCGGGATGTAGTCACCATCACGGCGGTCAGAATACCGGCTCCAAAATCCCAACTGGTGGGATCCCAATGTTCAGCGTTAGGCCCTAGGGGGTGGGTCGGGGTTGTGCTACGGAAGGGGGGGGGGGAGGGTCAGGGTTGGGCTGCGGAAGGGGGTTAAGGTTCGGCTGAGGGAAATGTGGGTCAGGGGTAGGGTTAGGGTTGGGCTGCGAGAGGTTTAGGGTTGGGCTGAGGGAAAGGTGGGTTAGGGGGAGGGTTAGGGTTTGGGCTGAGGGAAAGGTGGGTTAGGGGGAGGGGTTAGGGTTGGGCTGTGGGAAAGGTGGGTTAGGGGGAGGGTTAGGGTTGGGCTGAGGGAAAGGTGGGTTAGGGCTGGGCTGAGGGAAAGGTGGCTTAGGGGGAGGGTTAGGGTTGGGCTGAGGGAATGGTGGGTTAGGGGGAGGGGTTAGGGTTGGGCTGAGGGAAAGGTGGGTTAGGGGGAGGGGTTAGGGTTGGGCTGAGGGAAAGGTGGGTTAGGGGGAGGGTTATGGTTGGGCTGAGGGAAAGGTGGGTTAGGGTTGGGCTGAGGGAAAGGTGGCTTAGGGGGAAGGTTAGGGTTGGGCTGAGGGAAAGGTGGGTTAGGGGGAGGGTTAGGACACTTACCTACTTGGGTCGGGATTCTGACTGTGGGGATGCCGCTATCTGTATTCTGGCCGCGGGGATCCCTTACCAAACCCGCTGTAGCCTATAGGCCACACTTCGCAAAAGTTAGCAGGCTCTTATACTTCATTTATATACTGTGGTACCTGTCATGGAGTCACATTGCAACGAAGGCATCCAATAAGGATTTGCCCGGTCAGCATTGCTTATATCGTACATAGAGAAACTTCTTCTAATCCCGTTTCCATTTCTTACCTATCATATAAAGTAATGGTGAGTATCTGTCTCTTTAAACTGCTGGAATGATGCTTAATCTGTCATCTTCCCCACGTTTCATGAGATGGGAAGAGATGTAATAGGCGGCTCAGAATTAAACCAGGAGTCCTAGTACTGATTGTATGGTGCAGACACTGTAGTTTGTGACGTGCCGCTGTGATGTACATTAAGTATCACGCATATAATGTGCTAAAACACACAGGTATGGGACAAGCCAAGAAAACATCACCAGAGGTAGCAGAGCGGCCTTTATATAGCCCACTGCAGGAGACACAGGTCCACTGTCATTAAAAGGGGCATATCGGTTACTCACCCTCCCCCCAGTGTAGAGAATGTGGCTCTATCCCCTGTGTTCAGCTATTTGTCACTCTCTAGTCAGTCCTGGATCGGGTTGCTGAGTCCTCGTTCTGCGCCCCCAGCACTGAGGATAATACGTTGCAGGAACTTGATTCTGTTACATCAGAAATGTGTATATATCACCTTTATCTGTCAATCATCCTACAAAGGGTGTAAGAGCAACATGGCACCGGCTTCTAAAGGAGCATACACAGTAGACTATATGCTCCCTGAGCGATATCGTGTAGTGTTGTCCCCGGCAGGGTGTGCTCAATGTCGTTCATGACATTGAGCACACCCGCTGAACGATATGATTAACGATATCGTTCAGCGCCCGGCTCTCTCCCCCATTCCCCAACATGCAGCAACCTGACAATATCGTCAGGTTGGCCTGCATGTTTACCCGATGAACGATGATGACGAACGACCTGCGGGAACGCGCATCATCGATATCGTTCATCGTTTTGGTGTTAAAAATGGACGATAAAGTGGATGACTGAACGATATCGTTATGGTTCAGTCGTCCACTTTAATCGCCCAGTGTGTACGCACCTTAAAGCTGCATACACACACAATGATTTTGTTACCAACGATTTTATGAACGATTTTCTGTCAGATTATCTATATGTGTAATGAACGATTTTTTTTGATCTATAAACGATTTTTGCAAATTAACTTAATGAAAATCGTTGAGTTGGTCAGTCTGACTGAACTACAAACGACAAACATGAACGCACATGAACGATAATCGTTCATTGTTTTAACTCGGTGAAAATTTTCTTTCAGCGATTGAACGATAAACGATATCGTTAACAATAATCGTTCAAAAAATCGTAGTTTTTGTGCATGATGCATGTAAGGGGGGGGGTCTTTTGTCATATGAATTGTAATTGTATGTTATTTTTGTTTTCACTTGTATATGCTTTGCAGCACATTTCTATTACCATTGTTATTATTGATTTACCAAACGCCAACATCACTAGCAGCGCTCTAGGCAGAAAGTGTAACGTTTGCACCGACAGACGCAATGGGAATGATGACCCTGCACCCTTCTCATTCTGCGCTTTTCATCCATGTTTTCCTATAGTCAGGGGGTTGTTTATATTCATCTGCCATACAGCGGGGAGATCCAGAGAGCACCTTTATGTGTTCCCCCCAGAGCGAGACACATTTTGATATATAAAATAGTGGTAGTAGTAATAAATAATGCCACCAGCCGGTTTTGTCGGCCGTATCGATGATTGGTTCATGGAAATATTGTCAATATCAGTTTTTACCAGGAACCAGTGATCTCGCCAAAGCAAGATGGGCAAAAGTTGATGTATGCCACCAATACCTCGCTCTGAGGTGACGCTATCATCGCGGTAAGCCGTGGTGATATCCTGGCACCTGGATCTGCGGCCGGCATGCTGGCCGTTGGCACGGTGCATGAAGATTTCAGCAGTCGTTCTTGTATGTCTATGTGAAGGTGTTGGCTGCTCCCAGGGGAAGTGACATATTTTGCTGGTAGTTTTCTTGCTCGTTTCATCAAACGTCTGTTTGCGTCTCCATAAAACTCCCCGGGAAAGGCTTATTGGACGTGACAGCCTGTAACCAGTGTCAGATCTTCTGCAACTCATCCACAATGCAGGACCCAGCTCATTAGCTGAACTCAGCGGCAGAGGACACCTCCAGAACGCCGACCACCGCACAGTCAGCATTTTCCTCAGTGCTCCGGGGCAGACATCCACCTTGTGTCCACCCTGCAATCTAGTTATTGGGCAGTACCTTTTATGCTGACCATCGATGGTGCTGGTAGATCTCTGGGTGTGATCAGGCATAGGGGTCACAGTGACGAAGGTGATAGGGGAAAACCTAGGAGCAATGACTTTTATTTCCATCTCATGTCTCAGAACCATTCATTAGGAGCTAATACCGAGTTGAACTTGTGCAAATGCGCCCTACACATACTCGCAATGATAACGGGCGCATATTCAGCAATGCAGTCTTGCGCAACTCTAGCGCTTGCATGCCCTTACGACAGGTGTGGGTGGATAGGGGAGGGAAGAGGCGGCCTGGTGTAGGCCTTGTACAGTAATGATAGGTGCAAATACAAAATGATGGTGACTTGGCATTAATTAGATGTATACTGCCGTTGCGGAGGTGTACAGATTTCAGGGGTACTTACATCTTCAGTTGATGCCCTCTCAATCATGGTACAAACCCAATACACTGGAGCGGTCTGTGCACCCATTGTTGTGTCTGGTGTAACACTATTAAGGAGCTATTTTATCATTGGCTGCTCTGGGCCATATGGATCTGCAGATCTCTAGTGAGGTTGGTAAATAGTTTTTTTCTGTTCCCCTGCAAAAGAAGAAGAAGATAAGGATTCCTGAGGGTACAGAGGGCCTGATTCAGACCCGCTCGCTAAGATGCATACCCGCGCTGCTGGTGATGGTATGCAGTGTGTATGCATTGTGCGCGTGCGTATACATCACAGTGTGCGTGCGCATACCTTAGCGAAAGTTCACAATGCATTCGCTCGCTGCACATAGACAGCCCAGCAGAGTGAGTGACAGGAGAAGCCATTTGTAGGCGGTAACAGGGGCTGGCCATTAAAAACGGGGGAGTGGAGGTGCAAACGCAGGCGTGCCTGAGCATCTCAACGGCGTGTTAGAGGCGTGCATAATTATAAGACAGCATCATAGTACACGTCACCTGGCTGGTTTTTACACTGAAGTGCTCGCAGTGCTTGCGGCAGGGTATGGTCAACCTCAAGCGCTGCGATCACATCCGATGTACCGATGGTTGCATACACTTCCTGGACATGACGTGCACAAGTGGGCATCTTAAAGCAGGCTGGTGGGCGTCTGCATACACTGTGCATACATGCCGACAATCTGGCTGCCGCTTCCGGGAGGGAGCAGCCAGATCGGCATTACTGGGGGGAGTGGCCAGCAGACGGAGGCGGGGCCGGCAAGATGAGAAGTTTTTGCGGGCGATGCGGGGCCACGCGAGCCTGTCTTTTTGGCCCCGCCCCCACTACACACTGCCGATATTACAGGCAGTGTGAAGTGGGGGGCGGTGCCAAAATGACGCAAATCGCGTCACCGCCCCCCTTCGCTGCCGGGAGGCATGCGGTGGGACATGAGGGGTCGGCGGCAGCCGGGAGACTTGCCTGCCATCCCGGGAGGTCGGGAGCGGCACCCGATTTTCGGGAGGCTCCCGACCAAATCAGGAGGGTAGGCAGGTATGACACTATGTGATCGCTCTCTAAGAAATAGTGGGTGTGCTAATGCATTGCTGTGCGATAGCATTCCCTACGTAATTTGCATACACATCGTGCGAGCGATCGCATCTAGCGAGCGGCTCTGAATCAGGCCCAGAGTCTATATGATTTTTTTTGCGCATTTTCTAAATATTACATTGTTAGTGAAACATTGGAGGAGATATATCGCTAGTTTGGTGTCACATTATAACTTTGTATTATGATTTATTTTTTTCCCTTTCGATTGAATGACAGCGCATGTTGGTGCCAGTAAAAAAAAGCAAAGCAAAGCATTGACTGACTGTAAGTAATGGATGTTGTATTGCACACTCAGCAGTAACGATCTCAGTACTGTGTCTATAAGAATGGACATGAAATCGATTTCATTTGCTGATGTTTTCGCTGAACTAATGGTAGAATCGTCCTGTGTTAGGGCTAAATTGTTCTTAGTTTATTCTGTTGTGCTTTCAGACCTCGGACTAGATTTAGTCCTTTACCCTTGATAAGAGGCTTTGTATGGCTCTCGAACTGTTGTGGAACTACAACTCCCAGCACACCCACTTATTCTGTCTGGCAGGGTGTGCTGAGATCTGTGGTGCCACAATACCCCGAGTCACATGTAGCCAGATCCTGCATCTTACCATATGATGGACCAGAAATACAGAATGCCCACTTGCTGCTGGACGCCTGCTCTGTGCACTGGGAGAGGCCATAGAATATTGGTCATATTTCCAGTATGTGTGGCCCTATTTTCTCAGCTGCTGATTATATAACGTGAGGTTGCCGGGAAGTCTCTTGCACTTACAGCAAGTATCTTTATCTAGTTAGGTTATTGCAGGGTGTACGCTGCATTCTCTGCAGGGATTGGATTCCATCTCTTAATCTACTTTGTTGTGGCTCCAATTACGGAGAAAGCCCTGTGTAATGAGCCACTAGGTCCTCTGGCCTGCTGGAATAACAAAGCCCAGAGCTGACACTTACTCTGCAGAGGTCACAGGCGGAGGCTGAAGGTGACTATTAGTGGATTTGGAAAGCATTGCCATAGCTGATGAGCTTCCTGTTACCCTGCTAATTCTTATGGGGATAGTGTGTAAATGTATATCCCAGAGCTGCTTTAAGAATCTCGCCAACGCTGCTATTTTATTTACACTCCACATTTAATTGCGCCAAATTGCAATTTCCACAAGTAAAATGGAATGGGTGTCGTAGCGCCTTAGTCATGGTAGTGGTTTCTTAAAACGGCGTCCGCAGCATTTTAGATAAACGTCCAAAGCGCTGACTAAAGACGCCATCCAATTGAATACATTATGGGGCTTATTTATCGATCAATTCAGCTTTTGAAATATGCGGAATCTACTGTTTCTGCAATGTTTAACGGCAGGACTAAGGGGTCAATTTACTAATGTGAGTGTTTTAGAAGTGAGTTTTAGAAGAGATGTTGACCCTCATTCAGAGGTGGTCACAAGAAGCGATCGCTCTCTCTGAATGTGGGCGGCCGCTTCTTTTTTTTTTTTTAGTGCGGTCTCCTGGTCGCTAGCTAAGCTGTTGGTTATCACCCACAGCTTAGTGACCGACCAGGGTGATGGTCGCGATGGTCAAGAGCATCGTGACCATCAGGGCTTGCGACGAGACCCTAAGGTTGGGTCTCGGCAACCGCAAGTCCCAGGGAGCTTCCTGCTCTGATCGAGCAGGAAGCTCCCCACTAACATCACTGCTGATGTCAGTGCGGCCGCCCACAAAACGGCAAGCGTTCCGTCAGGAACGTCTCCGTTTGTGTAGCCACCCCCCCGCCCCGCCTACAAAACGGGCCAAGCTGTCTATCAACATCGACAGCCAGCCCTTTTGTAGAGCGCTCCGGAGTGAGAGAGTTTCTCGCTCCAGGGCTTGCGCACACGCAGTCCGGCCGCTGCGTGTGCGCAGGACCAAAACATCGACCCGGTTACAAGCGCTCAGCGCTTGCGACCGGGTCTGAATGAGGTCCGTTGCCCATAGCAACCAATCAGATTCTAGCTATTCTCTTCTAGATGGCGCTAGTTAAATGTTAAGTAGAATCTGATTGGTTGCATTGGGGCCCCATGTCCCGGCCATTCATATGAATAAATTTGAACAAAAAAAGAATGTGGCGATAAGAATTCTTCATTTTAAGGGGGCACACCACATATTATAATAAATATACCCCATATATATAATGTGCAGACCCTGTGACGCAAAGCGTATTAATGAGTTAGAAAAGCGCGGCAATACAAAGGCTGTACATTAATGTGCTAGCGCTTCAGGAGCTGGAGGAGCGCCAGCGAGACATCACTATACAATGGCGACTCAGTCAGCATGCATTACAGATTGGGTGACTGGGAAGCCCCTCCTCCCGCGCAGCAGTGCAAGCAACTCAGAAATGCTCATTCACTGTCCGCCGTGATACGGAAATGGCGAACGCATGCGAGGAGATCAGACCACACTCCGCTCTCCCCTGGGTGTAGGTGCTGTGTGGGGAAATGTGTTCTGACGTATGAACAGCGTATTTCCAATAAATCCCTAATATAACATACGTATCCCCTGCACCATTACTTTCCTGCTCTGCCAGATTGCTGGGTGAGTTGTAGCGTAGACAAGTACAGTATGCCCTACACCCAGCCAGTGCCCGTATAAACTATGCCAGCCTGGGAACAGGACCACAAAAGCATGTACTGTGGGGATTGTCAATGAGTGTTTCATTATATTCTGTACCAAATTAGCCAGAAATATTTGTACTTGAATATATTTGCCAGGAGTGTATAGTAATCACACATGATCGAGTACAGGTTATATAGCTCACTGCAGTGCTGGCATACTGTGATAATGTAGGAGATATAAGGGCCTATGGGCCTGATTCAGACCCGCTCGCAAGCGGGTCGATGTTGGCCCAGTGCGCACGAGGGAGCCGGCTCCATCGTGCGCATGCGCAAGACCCGGATAGCCCCGGGTCTCGCTACAAAGGGGGCGTGCTGTCGATGATGAGTGACAGCACGCCCCCTTTGGTGGGCTTGCCAGGGGCGTGGCTGCCCAGACGGAGGCGTTCCCATGGGAACGCCTACCATCTGGGGCCGGCCCCACTGACATCGCAAGTGCTCTCGGCTCTGATAGAGCCGAAAGCACTCCAGGGCTTGCGGCAACGAGACCCTATCACAAGGGTCTCGTCGCAAGCCCGATGGTCGCGATGGTCTTGACCATCGCGACCATCTTTTTGGCCACTCGCTATAGCTGTGAGTGGTCACCCACAGCTATGCGAGCGGCCAGGAGGCCGCTAAAAAAAAACAGAGGGACGGCCCTGATTCAGAGCGAGCGCTCTGTCAGAGTGTCCTGCTCTGAATCAGGGCCTATGTATCAAGATGATTTTTTTCATAAAATGATGCAGAAAATGCAGTTTCTGCATCATTTTCTGTTTTATTGCTACGTACTAATAGCACAATGCAGTCGCTTTCACAGAAATCTCCGGCAAAGTGATAATTAGCACTTCAGATCGCAGTCTCCATTATTGTCAATAGGGACTACGACCTAACCCCTATGTACTATGAGTTTAGCCCCGGTACTTTACACCATCTTCAGACTGTAAACTACTGTAAGACAATGGAGGCTCCACGGGCAGGAGAATCTCTCCCCCCGCCGTCCCCGGAAGCTGACAGTCTGCGCATACGCAGCGTCAGCTTCCCCCGGAGAAGGATTTCACTTCATAAATATCAGGGATATAACTTGCAGGGACATTGGTTACCACAACCGCTGTCCCTGTGAGCTCCCCTTGGTACATAGCGGGGATATTCTCATTAAAGATGAAACTATTCCCGGCGAGATGGATACATAATAAATTATTAGTACATAGACTCCCTAGTTATTATGTACCACGCTGTCCTTCCTGTGTCTATACACACTGATTATTATTGTGTTTGAATTTCTGTAGTCTGTTTGCTAATAAATAATTCCCAGTGCTGACTCGCTTCATTTCTTGGCGGCAGCCGCTTTTGGTTTTGTGGCGTGATGATAATGAGCGGGGGTTTGCCAACAACCGAATAACAAGTGGGCAGTCGGATATGTTTACATTGCACTGCAACTCCCAGCATGGCACAGAAACTGAACTCATGTATTTGAAGTAATCATACAGAAATCATGAGGCATGGTACCGGGCTCTGGCCCTGATTCAGAGCCGGACGCTCTGACAGAGAGCTCGCTCTGAATCAGGGCCGTTCCTCTGAAATTTAGATCGGCCTCCTGGCCGCTCGCGTAGCTGTGGGTGACCACCCACAGCTATAGCGAGCGGCCAAAAAGATGGTCGCGATGGTCAAGACCATCGCGACCATCGGGCTTGCGACGAGACCCTTGCGGTCTATCAGAGCCAAAAGCACGCCCACTGACATCACTAGTGATGTCAGTGGTGCCGGCCCCAGACGGTAAGCGTTCCCATGGGAACGCCTCCGCCTGGGCAGCCACGCCCACAAAAGGGTGCGTGCTGTCACTCACCATCGACAGCACGCCCCCTTTGGTGCGAGACCCATAACGACGGCTTGGTCGTCGTTATTCGGGTCTCGCGCATGCGCACGACGGAGCCGCCTCCGTCGTGCGCATGCGCACTTGGCCAACATCGACCCGCTTGCGAGTGCTCAGCGCTCGCGAGTGGGTCTGAATTAGGCCCTCTGTCTGTGCATGCTGCATTACCCAGATGCTGAGAACCACACGCCGCTCACGGACCAATGACTTTAGGCTGTCGCTACCGAGCATTGCGTGCACAGCAAGCAGGGGTTGTGCCGCGCAATTTCCATACAGTAGGGATTAAACGCTGAGCATTAAATACAACTGACAGAAGGAGAGAAGTTGTACTGTGTGAGAAGAGTCAGATAATTACCATGATCACGGAGGAGTAGCTACAGTATATAATGTACAGCGTCCATGCATGGAGGACAATAATAGATCCTTACAGCTACATACAAAAAAAGAAGTTGTACTGTGCGCCTGTAAGGTAGGAAGACGCACGTAGGGCCTGATACAGTGCTGTACTCTGCGCCAATGTATTCGCAGTTGAGCAATTATCCGCCGTCTGTACATGCGTCAAGTTACATTACCGTAGTCGATCGCAGCAAATATATTTATTGGCAGCCTGGGGCGTCTCAATACCTATCCCGGCGGCTGCAACATTTGCCTACGTTCGCCCAGCAGCTGCGTACGGGATCTCAGCAGTAGCGTTCATCTCTGAATGGGGCCCATAATCGGGGTACATGGTACATGCGTTATTGGGGTGTTGTGCTTCGGGTGTGAGGGTCTCCTGTTGTTATTACTTCATGTTGTGGAAAGTCAGCGCCGAACGCTTGTCAGATGCTTCCTTTGCCTTCAGTCCCAGTCTCTGGAGTCCTCGGATACGGTATACAGTATATTTGGACAGAGTGTTGGAGAACCTCCACCTCGGTAGATGCCAAGGCCAGGCCATGTGTATGACTGAAGCCAATGAGCTGCTGGCTGACATTCCTCCTCTGGAATACTGGATAGGGGATGGAGGAAGCGAGGGGGGGGGCCGTGGGGTACCAGCTTACATACTTCTCTTGTGCTATGTAAACAGACTGCGGCCCTGCACTTCATTCCTTCAGGATGGTGGCTCATTGTATGCAGGAATAGCAGGAGTGGGGCCTACTCACAGAAAAGCAATTCATAGTGTAGCCTGTGGTCCTGTAGGTTGTACATCACTCTTGTGTGTTCAGTGCGGGCGGCCGTACGATGGGGTGTAGCTTGTTAGGCGGGGAGGGGGTACTGGGTGCAACATGTTATATAATTATAAAAAATATGAACCTTTCCTCCTGTCATGCTTTGCACAGCAAAGGCAGCCATCTTGTGTCTTCGGGGGCCAATATTCACAACACTGCAGTTTATTCTATGCAAAATACACAGCTCAATGAGGCGTGAGGCACTTTGCACCTCCTGCCTCATTGTAGTCACTAGGACCTAATGAACTGAATTTCGGTACAGAACATGTTGGTAAAAACAGGTGCAGTGTGCGATCTGCAGGGTGTTCTCTGTATCAGGTGAGAGACTCATTAAATCCTTTTTATCTGACATCTCCGGGTCACTGGGAACTGATCCCTCTGTAAATGATCCGTTCTGCATTCCAGTACAGTACTGTAATATAGCCCCAGGCGTGACAGAAAGCGCCCACCTTCTGCTGCATGACGTGACTCACATGTCCGCTACATAGTACATAGCATATCGAACTGGTCTGCAAGATTGTAGCAGTAATTCATCTCTCTGGCAATACCTTTATACATTACAAATAACACTGCTTTGGGACTTTGTACATTATATATATATATATATATATATATATATATATATTATAGTAAATGCAGCCCTTTGCATGAGAGATATAAACCATGCTGGCCTATGCCTTCCATACACGCGGGATTGTACATGTCTGGTTCTAGATCCATCTCGCAAGATGAGAATGCACATATAACAGTTTCTCTTTTTGTGCTATAATCCATTTGCAATCAATCACATAACCGCTTACAGGAGACTGCTAAAAGCTGCCATCTGGTTGCTATGGGTTACAGTACATCACTGCTATAAGTATCATGTGTGATAACACAGCATGGTGGATTTTGCGTAGTAAAAGCTGTATAGGTATTAATTGCTTATAGTGGAATGGCGGGGTGTAATTCGGTATAGTAATAATTACTTATAGTGGAATGGCGGGGTGTAATTCGGTATAGTAATAATTGCTTATAGTGGAATGGCGGGGTGTAATTCGGTACAGTAATAATTACTTATAGTGGAATGGCGGTGTGTAATTCGGTACAGTAATAATTACTTATAGTGGAATGGCGGTGTGTAATTCGATACAGTAATAATTACTTATAGTGGAATGGTGGGGTGTAATTCGGTATAGTAATAATTACTTATAGTGGAATGGCGGTATGTAATTCTGTACAGTAATAATTACTTATAGTGGAATGGCGGCGTGTAATTCGGTACAGTAATAATTACTTATAGTGGAATGGCGCTGTGTAATTCGTTACAGTAATAATTACTTATAGTGGAATGGCGGGGTGTAATTCGGTATAGTAATAATTACATAGTGGAATGTCGGTGTGTAATTCGGTACAGTAATAATTACTTATAGTGGAATGGCGGTATGTAATTCTTTACAGTAATAATTACTTATAGTGGAATGGCGGTATGTAATTCTGTACAGTAATAATTACTTATAGTGGAATGGCGGGGTGTAATTCGGTACAGTAATAATTACTTATAGTGGAATGGTGGGGTGTAATTCGGTACAGTAATAATTACTTATAGTGGAATGGCGGTGTGTAATTCGGTATAGTAATAATTACTTATAGTGGAATGGCGGGGTGTAATTCGGTACAGTAATAATTACTTATAGTGGAATGGCGGGGTGTAATTCGGTATAGTAATAATTACTTATAGTGGAATGGCGGGGTGTAATTCGGTACAGTAATAATTACTTATAGTGGAATGGCGGGGTGTAATTCGGTATAGTAATAATTACCTATAGTGGAATGGCGGTGTGTAATTCGGTACAGTAATAATTGCTTATAGTGGAACGGCGGTGTGTAATTCGGTACAGTAATAATTACTTATAGTGGAATGGCGGTGTGTAATTCGATACAGTAATAATTACTTATAGTGGAATGGCGGTGTGTAATTCGATACAGTAATAATTACTTATAGTGGAATGGCGGTGTGTAATTCGATACAGTAATAATTACTTATAGTGGAATGGCGGTGTGTAATTCGATACAGTAATAATTACTTATAGTGGAATGGCGGTGTGTAATCGGTACAGTAATAATTACTTATAGTGGAATGGCGGGGTGTAATTCGGTACAGTAGTAATTACTTATAGTGGAATGGCGGTGTGTAATTCGATACAGTAATAATTACTTATAGTGGAATGGCGGTGTGTAATTCGATACAGTAATAATTACTTATAGTGGAATGGCGGTGTGTAATCGGTACAGTAATAATTACTTATAGTGGAATGGCGGGGTGTAATTCGGTACAGTAGTAATTACTTATAGTGGAATGGCGGTGTGTAATTCGGTATAGTAATAATTACTTATAGTGGAATGGCGGTGTGTAATTCGGTATAGTAATAATTACTTATAGTGGAATGGCGGGGTGTAATTCGGTACAGTAATAAATACTTATAGTGGAATGGCGCTGTGTAATTCGGTACAGTAGTAATTACTTATAGTGGAATGGCGGTGTGTAATTCGGTATAGTAATAATTACTTATAGTGGAATGGCGGTGTGTAATTCGGTATAGTAATAATTACTTATAGTGGAATGGCGGTGTGTAATTCGGTATAGTAATAATTACTTATAGTGGAATGGCGGTGTGTAATTCTGTACAGTAATAATTACTTATAGTGGAATGGCGGGGTGTAATTCGGTATAGTAATAATTACTTATAGTGGAATGGCGGGGTGTAATTCGGTATAGTAATAATTACTTATAGTGGAATGGCGGGGTGTAATTCGGTACAGTAATAATTACTTATAGTGGAATGGCGGTGTGTAATTCGATACAGTAATAATTACTTATAGTGGAATGGTGGGGTGTAATTCGGTATAGTAATAATTACTTATAGTGGAATGGCGGGGTGTAATTCGGTATAGTAATAATTGCTTATAGTGGAATGGCGGGGTGTAATTCGGTACAGTAATAATTACTTATAGTGGAATGGCGGTGTGTAATTCGGTACAGTAATAATTACTTATAGTGGAATGGTGGTGTGTAATTCGATACAGTAATAATTACTTATAGTGGAATGGTGGGGTGTAATTCGGTATAGTAATAATTACTTATAGTGGAATGGCGGTATGTAATTCTGTACAGTAATAATTACTTATAGTGGAATGGCGGCGTGTAATTCGGTACAGTAATAATTACTTATAGTGGAATGGCGCTGTGTAATTCGTTACAGTAATAATTACTTATAGTGGAATGGCGGGGTGTAATTCGGTATAGTAATAATTACATAGTGGAATGTCGGTGTGTAATTCGGTACAGTAATAATTACTTATAGTGGAATGGCGGTATGTAATTCTGTACAGTAATAATTACTTATAGTGGAATGGCGGTATGTAATTCTGTACAGTAATAATTACTTATAGTGGAATGGCGGGGTGTAATTCGGTACAGTAATAATTACTTATAGTGGAATGGTGGGGTGTAATTCGGTACAGTAATAATTACTTATAGTGGAATGGTGGGGTGTAATTCGGTACAGTAATAATTACTTATAGTGGAATGGCGGTGTGTAATTCGGTATAGTAATAATTACTTATAGTGGAATGGTGGGGTGTAATTCGGTACAGTAATAATTACTTATAGTGGAATGGCGGGGTGTAATTCTGTACAGTAATAATTACTTATAGTGGAATGGCGGGGTGTAATTCGGTACAGTAATAATTACTTATAGTGGAATGGCGGGGTGTAATTCGGTATAGTAATAATTACTTATAGTGGAATGGCGGGGTGTAATTCGGTACAGTAATAATTACTTATAGTGGAATGGCGGGGTGTAATTCGGTATAGTAATAATTACCTATAGTGGAATGGTGGTGTGTAATTCGGTACAGTAATAATTGCTTATAGTGGAACGGCGGTGTGTAATTCGGTACAGTAATAATTACTTATAGTGGAATGGCGGTGTGTAATTCGATACAGTAATAATTACTTATAGTGGAATGGCGGTGTGTAATTCGATACAGTAATAATTACTTATAGTGGAATGGCGGTGTGTAATTCGATACAGTAATAATTACTTATAGTGGAATGGCGGTGTGTAATTCGATACAGTAATAATTACTTATAGTGGAATGGCGGTGTGTAATCGGTACAGTAATAATTACTTATAGTGGAATGGCGGGGTGTAATTCGGTACAGTAGTAATTACTTATAGTGGAATGGCGGTGTGTAATTCGGTATAGTAATAATTACTTATAGTGGAATGGCGGTGTGTAATTCGGTATAGTAATAATTACTTATAGTGGAATGGCGGGGTGTAATTCGGTACAGTAATAAATACTTATAGTGGAATGGCGCTGTGTAATTCGGTACAGTAGTAATTACTTATAGTGGAATGGCGGTGTGTAATTCGGTATAGTAATAATTACTTATAGTGGAATGGCGGTGTGTAATTCGGTATAGTAATAATTACTTATAGTGGAATGGCGGTGTGTAATTCGGTATAGTAATAATTACTTATAGTGGAATGGCGGTGTGTAATTCTGTACAGTAATAATTACTTATAGTGGAATGGCGGGGTGTAATTCGGTATAGTAATAATTACTTATAGTGGAATGGCGGGGTGTAATTCGGTATAGTAATAATTACTTATAGTGGAATGGCGGGGTGTAATTCGGTATAGTAATAATTACTTATAGTGGAATGGCGGGGTGTAATTCGGTATAGTAATAATTACTTATAGTGGAATGGCGGGGTGTAATTCGGTATAGTAATAATTACTTATAGTGGAATGGCGGGGTGTAATTCGGTATAGTAATAATTACTTATAGTGGAATGGCGGGGTGTAATTCGGTATAGTAATAATTACTTATAGTGGAATGGCAGGGTGTAATTCGGTATAGTAATAATTACTTATAGTGGAATGGCGGGGTGTAATTCGGTATAGTAATAATTACTTATAGTGGAATGGCGGGGTGTAATTCGGTATAGTAATAATTACTTATAGTGGAATGGCGGGGTGTAATTCGGTATAGTAATAATTACTTATAGTGGAATGGCGGGGTGTAATTCGGTATAGTAATAATTACTTATAGTGGAATGGCGGGGTGTAATTCGGTATAGTAATAATTACTTATAGTGGAATGGCGGGGTGTAATTCGGTATAGTAATAATTACTTATAGTGGAATGGCGGGGTGTAATTCGGTATAGTAATAATTACTTATAGTGGAATGGCGGGGTGTAATTCGGTATAGTAATAATTACTTATAGTGGAATGGCGGGGTGTAATTCGGTATAG
This sequence comes from Taudactylus pleione, assembly GCA_031769625.1. Lineage (NCBI taxonomy): Eukaryota > Metazoa > Chordata > Amphibia > Anura > Myobatrachidae > Taudactylus > Taudactylus pleione. The sequence goes on along the minus strand of JAUIMM010000277.1, from coordinate 5,420,538 downwards.
TAATAATTACTTATAGTGGAATGGCGGGGTGTAATTCGGTATAGTAATAATTACTTATAGTGGAATGGCGGGGTGTAATTCGGTATAGTAATAATTACTTATAGTGGAATGGCGGGGTGTAATTCGGTATAGTAATAATTACTTATAGTGGAATGGCGGGGTGTAATTCGGTATAGTAATAATTACTTATAGTGGAATGGCGGGGTGTAATTCGGTATAGTAATAATTACTTATAGTGGAATGGCGGGGTGTAATTCGGTATAGTAATAATTACTTATAGTGGAATGGCGGGGTGTAATTCGGTATAGTAATAATTACTTATAGTGGAATGGCGGGGTGTAATTCGGTATAGTAATAATTACTTATAGTGGAATGGCGGGGTGTAATTCGGTATAGTAAAACAGATGAATATAAAACATTCTGCAGACAGAACTTTATTTGCATTGATTATTGTCAGTGGGATCTGATAGTCACATTCCAGGGTCTCTGGACGGTACAGAGCATTATCATATGTAGCTCACACTATAACAGTACCGCACACACTGTCACATAGCGAGCTACTGCCAGACATGGGAGTATTCACGTTTCTTTCAAGGAGACCTAAAAGGAACAGAATTTTTTTCCTAAGTCGCTCTTTAGTATATTGGGCTCGATTCAGACCCGCTCGCTAGATGCGTTAGCACGCAGCCAGCTCATATAGAAATCCAGCCAACCCACAGCAAGGCAGGCGATCGCACGGCAAGGCATTAGCACGCCCACTATGTCTTAGCGTGCGATCACATTGTGTATGCAGACACCCACCAGTCTGTCTTAAGACGCCCACTTGCGCACGTTATCTCCAGGAAGTGTATGCAACCATCGGTAACATTGGGTACCATCGGATGCATACGCAGCACTTGCGGTTGACCGTACCCTACCGTAAGCACTGCGAGCACTTTAGTGTAAACTGCAGCCAGGTGACGTGAACAATAACGCTGCCTGATAATTATGCACGCCTCTGAAACGGCGTTAAGACGCTCAGACACGCCTGCGTTCACATCTCCACTCCCCCGTTCCTAGTGGCCAGCCCCTGTCACCACCCACAAACGGCTTCTCCTGTCACTCAATCAGTTGGATATCTATGCGCAGCGAGCGAATGCTTCCTGATCTCTCGGTCTGGTCCGCGCACTGCAATGCGTACGCACGCGCAGATTGCAAAAATCGGCTGGGTGCGTGCGAGCGAGTCTGAATTCGGGCCCATTGTCCGAAATATGTAGGGGAACCCGATATATTATTTATCCCGGAGGGCTGACGTACATTCAGTAACGTTATACATCTTAGGTCTGTGGAGGACATCGCAGAAAAGCCCATTACGGCCTGCATCTGTGCTGCCATAGAACGCCACAAATTCATAATAAATCTGGATAACTTGGCCTGTGTGCCCTATCACACAGGCTTCCATGATACTGAGCCTGACATCGCCCCGCCAACAGTAAATCAATGTGTCAGCCTTCAGCTGAGCTGAAGTTTTATTGAAGAAAAAAAAATTCTTCTTTTTTTTAAAAATTTTTTTCTTTTTGAGGTCAAGCCTCGCCTGACAGCAAGTTGGAGAGAGGGAGCTGTGTAACCACAAGGTCGTAAATCATTCTCTCTTTCCACATTGTCTCTTATCCCCTCCCAGGAACCGACAAAATAATTCTTCATGAACTGAAGTGTAACCTCCAAAAACAATAAGACCCTAAAATGAGGAGAAATGCTACAATTAGATGGAGCCGCCTCTAGGTAACATTATTCCTGCTCTCTCCCATGTCTCTTCCTCCTTTTGTCAGTCATTGGGAACGTTGTCCTTCACCACAACAACAACAGGAAAAAAAAACTTTTTGCACCCTAATCTGCGAGCGCATTTGCAAATGAATTCCCAGGCTCGGCCAGGAGAGATGCTGCAAAGGCCGCTGGGTAGTGGGAGAAAGGGACTCATTGTCCGGCCGCCTTTTCTTTGGCAACGGTGGGATCAAGACAGATTAGCTGTTTTTAGGTGCTTCTTTAAGATGAGATCTATAGCAACTGTTGGGGGCAGGATCAGAATGTGAAAGGGGGCCATAGGACGGTGACAATGGGGCAAACCCAAACCATTGGGAATTTACATGGCAGAGCAACAATGTGGGTCAGCTAATCAGTAAATTCCGTGGTATGCTGGAAATAAAGGAGGTCATGGGGGGCCTGGACTTTGTGTGACTCATTGGGAGACCTTTAAAACGTCCACCTCATGTTCCGCTGAAAAGCCAATTGCCCCCCCCCCCCCCCAATCTCTGTTTTATAAGAGTGATTTACGCAGAGGAGCTAGAACACATGGTGTTTTATCCCTATAGCTGGAATTTCTGTATTTCCCATCCTATCGGACACTCACAACCTGCGAGCAGAAGGCGCGGGCGCCATGCTTAGAGAGAGCAGGATGTGACTACTTGTGGATGGGGTCAGCAGTGTGTGTGTGGGGGGCAATCACTAAAAGGTCCATGATGTAAGGCAGGTTTATATTAGCAGGATAAGCTTGGAGGCATTTATGGGCCGTGGGCCTGATCCAGACCCGGACGGTATCTGGAATGCGTTCGCTATTGCCGATGTGTGCTAATCTGCACATGCGCGAAATACACAGTGCGTTCATTGATCGCTCGCTCGCTCGCCCAGCCCAGCAGACTGAGTGACAGGAGAGGACGTTTGTGGGTGGTGACAAGGGCAGTCCAGTAAAAACGGTGGGTTGGATTTGCGAACGCAGGCGTGCCTGAGTGTTCTAACGCCGTTTTAGAGGCGAGCATAATTACCAGGCATCGTCATAGTACACGTCACATGCCTTTTTTTTTTTCACTGATTTCCTCGCAATGCTTGCGGTAGGGTAAAGCAACCGCAAGCGCTGCGTTAGCATCCGATGGTGCTCGATGTACCAATCTTTTAATACACTTCCTGGAGATGACGTGTCGCTGGTGGGCGGCTCTGCCTGTGCGATTGGGCGTACGCTCAGACAAAGTGTCCGCTCGCTAAGACATGGTAGGCGTGCTTGTGCCTTGGCGAGCATTTGCTTCCCTTGGCGTCACTTTGACAAATTTGCATACGCATCGCGCGAGCGGGTCTGAATCAGGCCCCATGAGCTGTATTTTTGTGCATGACTGGTATGGCCGCTCCTGCTCCTGAAAGACTGGAGGAAAATGAACTATGGAGAGTATTCTATAATATTGGACTAAGCAGAGAATGGACGTAAACTGTCCTTAAAATCCTCTGGCAAACCCCAGAGCTGTGCGTTACATTGCCATTGACCGCAGGAAGCTGTCGCTGCTTTGTGCCAACCATCATGTGCAACCTCCGGAGGGTAATCACTGCCCAGCCCAATGGCTAGCCCTGCCCTGGACGTGCATTCAGGCTGTCCAGGAAGCTCCAATAATATTATTACTGACAGTTACTTATTCAGAGAAAGCATGTTCCGTTATGCTTTACAATTGGGACTAGGCCCAGAGTATTATACTCATTCACAAATCAATGAGAGTACAACGGTGGCAGGGGTTACCCATGTTCAGTTTCATTATGTTCTCAATGTTCCACGTTCTCCTGGGAATTTCTTTTCATATGAGACTATGCACAAATGTTATGTGTTTAACGGCGGCTTTGGAAAATGTGACTTTTTTTTTCTCGTCTGACCCTGGAATTTCATTTTCCTACAGTGACTCAAGTGAGCGGATTATTGAGAGGTGCAATTAGGCGTAGTGTCTTTTACTGCTGCCAAGTCAGGCAGGTAACCTCTACAATCCTCTGCTGCCTAATTGGCCATCATGATTTGCATCTTTCTGTTGTGAATACCACCCTGGGGTCTGCACTCAGCAATTTCCCTCCCGCAATGCAAAATAGTTTCCTCTCTGCATCCAGCCAAGGCTCAGTCTCCCTGCACAACGGAGGCAGAGAGGGTCTCATTAGCAAACAGGTTCCTGGGTCTCCCAGAAAGAATGTGGGGCCCGCAGCGCTCCATTGCCTTCAGCCCGTGAGACCCACACAAAGGAACAGGTTACACTGAAACAAAGAGGCTCGGAATTAAAGCTGGACGCACACCGTCATGTAAGTAATGTTTTCACGGTGTAGCTTACATATAAATTATTAATGCAAGATGAGAACAAACTGAACGTATCCAGCAGAACTTACTCTCAATGCAAATATGTCTGCAGGAATGAGCTGGGAATTAAGGGCCTGATTCAGAGCCGCTCGCTATTTGCGGTCGTTCGTTCTAAAACAAGGGGTGGCTATTCAAATGAACCATTCGCTAATTGCGGTCTGTTCACGCCTCTAAGTCTGAACGACCGAGCAAAACTTGCGGTTCTAATTTTGAAAAATACGCCCCCTGGCCGCTCGCATCCTACGTCATGTCCGCTATTTATTAGATTAACCGAGCACATCGAACAGCGTATGAACTGCTCGCAATTCTTGTGGCTGGTTTTTTCAACCGCTATTTTGCGATCAGTTCGGGTTAAAAAAAAAACAAGTGACGTGGTCAATGACGCTGCTGTATTAATTATGCACTCCCTTAAAACGCCCGTTTTGACCTTTAAGCACGCCTGCGATCTAATTCCACACCCCCGTTTTCAAGCACCTTCCCCTGTTACCACCCACATACGCCTCCTTCTGTCACTCAAAATAGCAGGCATTCGCTATATAGCGAACAAACGATTTTCGGCCGCACTGACTGGTTCGCGCATGCGTATTACAATCCGTACGCATGCGCAGATGTGCGAACATCGGACAGAACGAACGAGCGGCCGCTTACGAGCGGCTCTGAATCAGGCCCTAAGACCGGAGACCAAATATCTGCCCCCCAAAATATCCCTGCATGTCAGTGTCGCTATAATGAGTCACGCTGAGTCATAAATGTGCGGCTTATATTTATTTATTACCTATTATTTATATAGCGCAGACATATTCCGCAGCGCATTACAGGGAATATCTGGCAATTCATATCCATCTATAGCGACTGCTGGGGAGCAGGATCCAATGGCGCTTACAATCTATACTCCATACCAAATGGACACACGTATACATATTTTTATTCATTAGCAAATTTATATTCATTTTTTTTTTTTTTTTCATAATAACATATAGTATGTACGGATAATATCAACATTTTGCATTTACACCGTGACTATAGCAACGCCCATTTGTATTATTAAATCCAAATATGCAGGGGATTGGGTTTCTCTCTCTAGGTTATATTCCACAGATAATATTTAGATCTCCGTCATTGAAGGGGTGTATATCGCCCCCATAATGCCGGGTGTTAAACCAATATCCAGGTCATTAGTGGTGTATTGTGCTGCGGAAACCCTGTGCAGCTATTAAAGTGTTAACAAGCGACATAACCCGCGTGTAACTGATTTACTACGCCTGACATGTATGTAAGCGGTGTGCTCGGCGTTTCCTAGCTGTGTAAATATCCATGGCTGCAATAATGGGAAACGTCATAAGAATCCTAATACAGCCTTGTGTATTTCCAGAGCCATCCAAGCGGCGCTGAGCTGTGTGTGCATCTGCGCCGGATACTGTGAAGAAAGGAGTGTATGAAAGGACGGTATTATAGCTGCAGAACGCCTTTATATCAGACGCACTAGAGATCGCACGGTCAGCCTAATGCAGGAGCTCACTGTCAATTATCTGCCGTTTACCCAGGAGACGTACACTGTATTCTGCTGCCAACCAGCACGATATAATTGATAAGGCAGATGGACCCCTGGGTGGATGTCCTGATACTACGCTGCAGCTACTAACCGGCGCCACCTCACTCATTAACCTGACCAAGGATGGAAACGTTTATAAAAGCGGCCTTATATGATTACGGTGCAAAATAGTTCTGCAGAGAGAGGTACTGGCTGCAACTGCCCCACATAGAAAATGATAGTGTCGGCATTGATACTGTCGACTTTTTGACTTCAGACCATAAACTCTGCACTGATGCCAGAACCCTATATCATGACCTTAACTGCATAGGATGTATTACTGCTGTTGCTACTTAGGGCCCGAATCAGACCCGCTCGCTAGATGCTTTCGCACGCAGCGAAAGTATGCAAATCCCGCGATCGCACTGCAAGGCATTAGCACGCCCACTATGTCTTGGCGTGCGATCGCGGTGTGTATGCAGATGCCCACCAGCGTCTTAAGACTCCCACTAATGCACGTCATCTCCAGGAAGTGTATGAAGCCACCGGTACCATCGGAAGCGAACGCAGCGCTTGTGGCTGACCATACCCTGCCGCAAGCACGGCGAGTGCTTCAGTGTGTAATTCAACCACGTGACGTGTACTATGACGCTCAATGTTAATTATGCACGCCTCTGAAATGGCGTTAAGATGCTCAGACATGTCTGCGTTCACACCACCACTCCCCCGTTTACATCAACCAACCCCTGTTACCACACACAAACGGCATGTCCTGTCACTCAGTCTAGCGAACAGACTATGGGGGTCATTCAGACCCGCTCGCGAGCACAGGACGCTCGCAAGCGGGTCGATGTTCCCCCACTGCGCATGCGCACGATGGAGGGAGCTCCGTCGTGCGCATGCGCGAGACCCGGCGAGCGACGGGCTCTCCAACGTTCCGGGTCTCACACCAAAGGGGGCGTGCTGTCAATGTTGATTGACAGCACGCCCCCTTTGGTGGGCGTGCCAGACGGAGGCGTTCCCATGGGAACGCCTACCGTCTGGGTCCGGCCCCACTGACATCACTAGTGATGTCAGTGGGAGTGATTTGGGCTCTGTTAGAGCCAAAATCACTCCAGGGCTTGCGGCAGCGAGAGCCTACCGCAGGGTCTCCGTCGCAAGCCCGATGGTCGCGATGGTCTTGACCATCGCGACCATCATCATGGACGCTCGCATATGCTGTGGGTGGTCACCCACAGCTATGCGAGCGGCCAGGAGGCCGCTCCATTTTCATGGAGGAGGGCCCTGATTCAGAGCGAGCGCTCTGGTCAGAGCGTTCGGCTCTGAATCAGGCCCTATGTTTAAGAGGCAATCGTATGGACTAGTTCGCGCACTGTGATGCATGCGCACATTGCAATCATCGGCTGGCTGCGTTTTTGATACTGGATGAAACGTTGAGGAAAGTCTCACTGCGCACGCGCGAGCTGCGATTTTACACGTATTTCACAATGTCTATATGATCGCAAGGTCCTGAGCAGACCACTGCGATCCATCCATGTTCCTGGCTGGAGTCTGGGAAGTGGCTGAAAGAGTTTGCGAAAGGACCATGGGCGTGTTATGGGAGTCCCGGGAGGGGGGGGGTCTGCGATTGCTGCTCCATTTCAATCGCACAACAGTCTCAGAGGCCAGGACTTACTCGAGGACGTGTTGTGCGTCCGGTGTTGCGTCGATGGTGGTGTGTTCTCAACCCGCAGATAGAGGAAGTGGGTGTAGCAGCATTTGCTCGGCCCGTCGCACGCTATCTTAGGCGGAGTCTATTAGCTGGCATGAGGCCCTTAATAAGCAAATATTATGATTTTTCTCGCTGTATGCCTACCAGTAACTTATAACTTGTAAGGACAAGTGTCTATGAAAGCGCCAGTTTTTCGGCAACAAGTACTTTTATAGACGATTGGCTGCAGAGATCCAGCTCCGCCCCCTTGTCGCACAAATAAAGTTCCTGTAGATTATACTTCAAAGTATCAGCAGTAATATTTGCAGCATTGGTTGGTGACCACGTCTTTGAGCCACCACAGATGGAGTATTGTGTTACAGTGTGTGTATAGTTATTATTGCGTACTTCTTACAAAGTGTGACTTTGCTGCTTGCTGATGGGTAATATAATAAGTTCCGACACTGAATGCTAATGTATGTCTCGTGGTGACAGGCGTGCAAACATTTTACTTTACACCCCGGGCAGTAATATCTGTCTCTGTGACTTTGAAGTGTAGTTGCTGTGACGGCCTGGAACCATTTCCCCGTGTTGTGTTATTAAAATCCGCGCTGTTATTTTTCACTCGCTACTCTTTCCCTCGCTGTCACACAACACATTTCACGCACTGCGAGCATGGATCATTTTGCGATGACCTAATGGCAGGATGATCTGCGTGTGACATTAATTACAGTATGAAATGTGTCAGGGTTATGGTGAAGAATGTGTTTTGTCTTAATTGCATTTCACATCTAGTTTATTTGCTCTGCCGTGTGTGCACAACAGCGATGAATTTGCTCAGCGCGCCGCACACGTTCCGCTCTTAAACCACTTAGCACAGGCATCATCCCGTCCGAGAGACGCATCTGGCAGGTTGTGGAGCAGAGACCACCCGCTCGTGCCTGGTAAACCGGTGGTACGAGTTTCAAAATAAGTCCCACCCACTGCGCTTTGCTAATTTACCATCAACGCTGCAATTGTTGCGTGACCTACAGCAGCCAATCAGCAATCAGACTTGACTGTTACGTTGCAGGTTTTATTCTTGTAACCCGGTGTATTTCCATCCATGATCAGAGAAGCCGCCAAGTTCTACGTTGGTTTTTATTTTATTTCCTGATTACATAATACCAATGACGGGATTATTATGGCCTTTGGGGTGTCGCGGTTACAGGGCCCAGAGATGAACCTGACCACCTCACGTGGCACAGCTGCAGTAGTCTTCGAACTGCCATCACCCTCTGCCAGTGTCACCGTTAATGTATCCATTTATTTGTATACACTACACACAATAAATATCTATTAAAACAATAGTATGCGATGAGTGCTAGGTATTCTCTCCTAAAGACAGCAGGATTAAACGACAAGTTGAATTAATCGCACGTCTTGCTGGCAGAGACATGCCCATGGCTCTACAACCCGGCGGGAATTTGCCAATGCTTTTCTGGGTCACCATTGCTATAGTTGCTGTTACCTAACTGCGGAAAGTCTTGCTAGATATATACAGTTAAGCCGCTGTCCCCATAAGATCTACGGGGGCGGCCGTAATCAGCTGCAGGTGGGATAAGATATTGCGGAATCGCAGCGATAACCCGTTGATAAATGGCCCAAAGCCTATTTTCTGGTGATTTTTTGCTAGAAAACTGTCTTTTCACTGCTTCATAAATAGAGGCCTATATAGTGCGCATAGTAACATCGGTGGCACGAGGAGGAGGAGCGAGCGCGCAGCCTGGCAGGGATCCCCCTAGAGCCGGTCTTGGATGGCGTTGGCTATCAGAGACGAGCTAATCTTTTCGCATCTTGCTAAATAGCCCCATTCTGCCATCTCCATAGAGGGACAGCAGCATTTTAGGGAACTGTCATTAATAGATGTGATGCCTGATTTTGTCATCATCCTGCGTAAGACATACTTGCCTACTTTTGAAAAAGTATTTCAGGGAGATTGTGAAAGCAACACCTACGAGCGCGCGTTAAACTGGGCGTGTACTGCTACATCTGGGGGGGCGTGTCATAAAATTGATTTACATCCACATGTAAATGAGCCCCAAAGCTGTTAGTAAGATCTACTTGTTGATGAAAATATACTGATACTTCTCAGAAAATGCCTGTAGCAGTAGGGATCATTGTGCCTTATACCCAATGCAGGGAAATTATACTAATGATCCCATTTGAATGTATATATCTCTATATTTTCTTTTATAGAACAGTATCATAATGGGGGTAAGGTGAAATGAGGGAGATTACTAGACTCTTCAGGGAGACAGGGAGATTGCTGCTATTTCAGGGAGTCTCCCTGACAATGAGGGAGGGTTGGCAAGTATGGCGTAAGATGACGTTTTCAGATCCTTTACGGTTTAGACCTCATTCATAAAGAGGCCACATAAAGCCGCTACAAGGGAGAGCAGTTTCCCCAAGTTCTATATATTGTGCTGCTGGGACCATTCAGACCTCTGTATATATAGGCAGGAAAGTGCCTGTGACCTGTGCATCCTGACCGTCGCTGGGGTCCTGCTGGAGGGCCGGGGGACGGATATTGGGATTGTCTGGAGGTCTTTAATAGAAATGAGAAGAAATGCTTCTCTTCTGCAGACCATTATAAATAAAGGATGATCATGAATAGAAACACTGACTGAAATGCCTGATTTCTGTAGGGATTGATCTGTCTTCCTGGAGCCAGATGGAGCTGAGTGATGTTAGTGTACAGGGCAGCGGGGGGCCGTGTTATTAGGTTACACATGGACAGCTGAGAGGGGGCTCTAGCAGGCCGACTGCTGGGCGATGTCACCAGAAATATGTCAGGTTAAATGGGCTTTTACATTCATGGCTTTATCTGACCCTCTGCCTGGATTCACCCTTTGCGGAATGTGTGAGATATGAAAGTGACCATTATGCAGGCGGGCATCTCACCCCCCTCCTGCACAGCGTGAGTGCAGAGACCTCTGCCAGGTGATCCGGTGTGTGTATATCGCACCATCCCCACCGTCTCTGCGGGCGACAACTTTCTCATTAACTTTCCTGTTTCCGGTGACTGAGCAGTGGTTACAGCCCTGTATCCCCAACTCGGCCAAAGGCCACTTCTAACTAAAATGTGATAAATCTGCTGTTTTCTTACATAAAGCTGAAGCCCTGCGCCCCGGCCAGATTTGTTATGTCTGTAAACTTCCTAAAAGCTGCAGGACACAAGCAGAGGCCGGGATCTCTCGTTGTGCGGGATTTGTACATCCAATGTATGACTGCGCACAATACTGTGCCGACAGCAGAGTCATCTCATGTCCGACACTGCTAATTACTTTATCTACTAGACTGACACCAATTCATTATGTAGTAAATTGCCTGAATATCTCTCTAAATTTTATTCCACTGCTTCTTTGCTTCCTCCCGCAGGGTACAACCAGATTATTCTTCACTACTCTACATATATTCTCCATTACCCTACATATATGTATATACAATGTTATCTGCACCTCATAACATCATCTGTTATCATCCATTCTACTGAGTATGTGATGTCACAAGGTAGCTCCTCTGAATATGTGATGTCACAAGTTAGCTCCTCTGAATATGTGACATCATAAGTTAGCTCCTCTGAATATGTGACATCACAAGTTAGTTCCTCTGACTATTTGACTTCACAAGTTAGTCCCTCTGACTATTTCACTATGCAAGTTAGTTCCTCTGACTATTTGACTTTGCAAGTTAGTCCCTCTGACTATTTGACTTTGCAAGTTAGTCCCTCTGACTATTTGACTTTGCAAGTTAGTCCCTCTGGCTATTTGACTTTACAAGTTAGCTCCTCTGACTATTTGACTTCACAAGTTAGTCCCTCTGAATATGTGACCTCATAAGTTAGTTCTTCTGAACATCTGACATCACAAGTTAGTTCCTCTGAATATCTGACATCACAAGTTAGTTCCTCTGACTATTTGACTTCACAAGTTAGTCCCTCTGACTATTTCACTTTGCAAGTTAGTTCCTCTGACTATTTGACTTTGCAAGTTAGTTCCTCTGACTATTTGACTTTACAAGTTAGCTCCTCTGACTATTTGACTTCACAAGTTAGTTCCTCTGAATATGTGACATCACAAGTTAGTTCCTCTGAATATCTGACATCACAAGTTAGTTCCTCTGACTATTTGACTTCACAAGTTAGTCCCTCTGACTATTTGACTTTACAAGTTAGTTCCTCTGACTATTTGACTTCACAAGTTAGTCCCTCTGACTATTTGACTTCACAAGTTAGTCCCTCTGACTATTTGACTTCACAAGTTAGTTCCTCTGACTATTTGACTTCACAAGTTAGTCCCTCTGACTATTTGACTTCACAAGTTAGTTCCTCTGAATATTTCACATCATAAGTTAGTTCCTCTGAATATTTGACATCGTAACTTATTTTCTCTGAATATGTGACATCATAAGTTAGATCCTCCTGAATATGTGACATCATAAATTAAGTTCTTTGTATATCTGATGACATAAGCTGGTACTTCTATTCGCCCTCATTAACCGCCGCAGTGAATTCCGCTTCTCGTGACTATTGTTTCTCCCCGAGTCACAGACGCCCTCTGTCTACGCTCTGCTGACGTTTACTGACTGGGAAATAAATCCGGTCAATTTTATTTCCTTTCTCAAGCAGCCCCCAAAATAGTCACCGGCCTCCCAACCAGCCAGACTTTACCCTCTTACATCTCATGTACAGCAATAATTTGGCCTCATAACTAACCGATCTTCTCAATGTTATAGAAATAACTTATCACTAATTAAGAATAGAAATATGTTGCTGTATTTTAGGAGGTTTACAAATATAATCCCAAATCTGTTCCAGTTTGTCAGCTTCCGCCTACCAGCCAGTAGGTGACCATTTCAGCTCTCGGCTTACAGAGCCCTGGAATAAACCTGGCCTCCTCCTTGGGTTTACAGTAAAATATTCCATTTGTCTTATACACACAGATATATATATCTCAGGCCTTAATGTAATTGCCCAGTAATTTATATGATATGCACAGAAGCCTCCAAAGCCCCTCGCGTTGAGGTTTCCGAAGAGGGGGCTGGCGTGGGTTGGGGGTAGGTGCGAGGATGGACGGGAGAGTTGGGATGATTACTTGAAGCCTCTTCTGTACTCTGCGCCGTACTTTGGAAACTGCCATTATTAATAAATGACATCATTATGATTTCCCTTCCGATCAATAACGTGCCAGAGGCTGAGGTTTCAGTGTCCATCGTATCTCTCCTTACATGCGGCTGTACATTATCCCCTCGCCCTGTACCGGCTGCTATAGCGGCTTTCCTGCTCGGCACTTGCTTTCTGCTTGTTACAAATCAATATTGCTTTGCTTGTATTATGTTACACGCTGCCAGATTGTAAAAGTATTTAACACACTGGAACTTTACCAAATCCCCATTTTATTGGTTCATACCGGGGTTATATTTCATTATTTTTTTTTCTTAATGGGAGAGTCCAGGAAGTGTTTTATTATATTTTATTATCTCTAAGTAAGCCGACTGATCAAACCCACCGCCCCTCGCTTCCAGTGCTCTCCATGGCCCCAGCCCCCCACTGCCAGACGAGGTGATGCAAATACGTCTATGGAAATAATTCAGCCCATGGGTAAATATTTATAATATGTAAATTATTATTAGTATGCAAATGAGAGACACTGATGTACAAAGGGAGCAGATTGCTGCCTCTCACCTCCTAGACTTCATAAGAAAGAAAAAAAAATCTGCATCTTAATATAACAAAAAAGTAACAATAAAGAGTAATAAGGATGTAGTGAAAATCTTAGCGCTTAGAGGGTTATTATTGTCAGATTTCCTTCAGTATTATTGATTTGTACATGCCCCCCCTGCAACTGCTGCAATAAACTTGTGAGGTTGAGGTGAAAATCTATCTATTATTATTATTATCCTTTATTTATATGGCGTCACAAAGGTTCCGCAGCGCCTCACTCAGTACATAAATGAGCACACAAAAAAGGACATGGTTTATACACATAGCTGCATAACACAAGCAACCAGGTGTTAGGTGCCAATTAGGGAGTTAATAGTAAATGAAACTATAAGTAGGGATAGGAGAAGCACATGAGGGACGAGAGACTATCCATTTACTGAGGTATGAGGCATCACAGAGGTATGAGGCATAGAATTAACACTGCCTCTTGCTTTGAGGCACAGAAACATGGCTGCCTGCCCTCCATGGAAGGCGAAGGGCACGTTATTATTATTATTACCAGTTATTTATATAGCGCACACATATTCCACAGCACTTTATTTTTTAATGGTAATATCTGACCATTCATATCAGTCCCTGCCCCAGTGGAGCTTACAATCTATATTCCCTACCACACGCTCACACACACTCTAGGAGTAATTTGTGTTGGGAGCCAATTACCCTACCAGTATATTTTTGGAGTGTGGGAGGAAACCGGAGCACCCGGAGGAAACCCACACAAGCACAGGGAGAACATACAAACTCCACACAGTTAGGGCCGTAGTGGGAATCGAACCCACGACCTCAGTGCTGTGAGGCAGTAACGCTAACCATTACACCGTCTGTGCTGCCCCACATGATAGCGGATGCTTTGGTGCAGGGCAGGAGGACCCATTATTTAATGATGGAGTTATCCAGCTCTCCCTGCCAGTGTGTAAGCTCGGCAGGAGGCAAATTTGTCTTCTTAATGTGACGCTCTTCGCTGCTAATGAGGCAGATGGATATATGTGGAACCAGCTCAGGTCACGTTGGGGATGGCTTGCTTGTTCAATAAGGCCTGAAGCAGCTATTCCCCCCCATGTAACTGACCAAACCTTCCCCTTGTCTCTGTGACTGGCCCCTCCAGAGGCTGCTGGCTGGGGCTCCTCCAGCTCACCAGTGGAACAAGGGGATGTCATTGCCTACAGACATGGCAGCTTGACTTATTTATTGATGTCAGACGGCTCAGCTTCAATTTGCCAGAATGGGGTCAGGAAGGGCTTGGCCTAGTGCTCCGAGGGTTGTAGGCCCAGCCGACCACAGACTTCACTGAAAGGAGTAATCATGTTAGAAAATAAAGGCATTTATTTAAGGCTGTTTGTTTTTCCCGTTACAGTTTGACAACGCTGATACGCTGTCGCTTTGGAGCATTGCAGCCGCAGATTGTTCAATTTATTTTCTGCAAATGCAGGATCCGGGCTACCCACTGCGTGCCTCATGCCTCAATGATGTCACTGATTCCCAGCGTGTTGATAGGCTCCCCTGTATTAGATACTACTGTGGTGGGTTGGGGGTCAGTACTACTTTAAGGGTGGGCTATTACAGATGGCGTCCTAAATCAGCGACTTTAAGGAAATAATATTTACATAGAGCTGGGGTTGTGGGTCCTATCATTGCTCTTCTGTCTGTACAGCATTTAATTAGAACATTTCTGAAGTACGGGTTGCGGAACAGCACTGTAGACGACATTTGGGGATGGGATAGATATCACGCCATATGGGAAAACTGCAAGCATCACACTTGTTCTTGGTGATTAAAATTTCTCCAGCTAGGAAAATGCAATATCTGCTCAATTAGAAAGGCCTGTTGCCTTCCGCCCACCTCTTTTCTAATTACATGTGTAGCTGGAATTGATTGAAATAATTAACTGCGTTCTATATTGATTGTATTTTATTAAACCTGATTTCATAGCCTCACAAAATAATACAGAGACACTTCGGAAGTATCAGAATTATCCCCAGTGGATTGCCGTGATCAGAATGATAAAATCTAGTCCACTATACTGAACTTGTTAGACCTAATTTTAAAACCCTACAGAATTCGGTAGAAAAGGCACGAGCAGGAACGTGTTCGCCTTACGATGGTCACCATATTTTTAAAATATAGAAAAGTATTTTATTATTTTTTTATTATTTTTTTTTTGCAAATATTACGTTACCGTGTAGGTGGGATTTTATTGATAAGTGGGGTTGTCGAGGTGGAGTTTGGGCGGATCATTAAGGGGGTTATTATTTTGTCCCGATTTTTGCATGGCTAAATATTGTAAGGTATGGCTAATAATAGGAGAGGTTAGACAGCTCGGAGCCCCTTGCGAGGTGCGCTCAGCTTTGCAGGGGAAGGCAAATACAATATTTCATTTTGCAGAGGAAGATGATTAAAATGAAATCCATTTTACGAGAGGTCCTCCCTGCGCAGAGCCATTGTCACTCCTAAATAGGCCCCGTATTGATGTAGTGAGCATTTAGTACTTATTAAATAAACACGCTTGAATTTACATTATTATTTCTCTGAAGTGAGTTATTAGCGCACTTTTGCCCGTCCCGTTGTGCGCCAGCTTTGCGGTAATGATAGCAGAGCTGGAAATTCATGCTGTACACAAGTTCTATAACCTGCAGGTGCTAATATGTAGAACTTTCCATTCATTATAATGCACTAACAAGAACTGTCACATTAACCATATACCGCCTCCTCCATTTGCAGAAAATTCGCTTTATCATGTAAACGTGCTGCCAGGGGTTCCCAACCACAGTCCTCAAGACACACTAACAGTCCAGGTTTTAAGGAAAGCCATAGTTGAGCACAAGTGAATTAATTAGTACATCAGGTATTTTGATTTAACCATCTGTGCTTAAGCATGGATATCACTAAAACCAGGACTGTTATACCCCTTTTACACTAGAGCAAAAACCTGGGTTTTTGCTGGGTCTACCCTGGTCGCAGCTCAGTGTAAAGGGGTCCCTGAAAAATAACCCGGGTCAAGTGACCTGGGAATCCAACCCAGGTAGGTACCAGGGTTGGACCGAGGATGGACCTGGGTAATGGTGCGGTGTAAACGGCACGACCCAGGTTATATGACCATGGTCATGCCTAAACTGAGCTGATTGGTGGTTGTGGAGCAGTCACCTCCCACTTTTTATGTCCTCACAGGTTTAGCAGGGCAGACCTGGGTCCAGTGTGAACAGGGCTGACCTGATCGAAAGTGCAGTGTAATACCTCTTTTCCACCAAAAACCCAGGTCCAACCTGGGTTTTTGGACATGGTTCCAACCCTGGTCAGACCCAGGTCAGACCCATTTACACTGCACCTTTGATCTGGGTTACTCCCAGGTCAGCCCTGCTAAACCTGTAAGGTCATAAAAAGTGGGAGGTGACTGCTCCAAAAACCACCAATCAGCTCATTTTAGGCATGACCCAGGTCAGATAACCCGGGTTGAACCGTTTACACTGCACCATTACCCAGGTCCATCCTGGGTCCAACCCTGGTAGCTACCTGGGTTGGATTGCTGGGTCACTTGACCCAGGTTATTTTTCAGGGACCCTTTTACACTGAGCTGCAACCCGGGTAGACCCAGCAAAAACCCAGGATTTTGCTCTGGTGTAAAAGGGGTATAAATGGGGTCTGACCTGGGTTAGAACCATGTCCAAAAACCCTTGTCGGACCTGGGTTTTTGTTGGAAAAGGGGTATTAGTGTGCCTTGAGGACTGAGGTTAGGAATCACTGGTCTATGGCCTCAAAATAACTTGCCAAAGTCAAATTACTTTGTGTAATTAATTATTCTAATCCACTTAGAAACTTAGAAAGTATTTACAAATCCTGGGTTAATACTTCTGCAGGGATTATGTGTTTGTACTGTGCTTGCAGCAATGTCTTGGCTGTGTGTAATCTATGTATTGTACAGGTCTTATGACAGATATGTAATAATAATACATGCTGTACTTCCATATAATAATAATGATAGGACTATCGGTTCTAGAATTGCAGAGTATAATGCTGTGTCCTGTCTCCCTGTATATGAGATCTGCCGTCATAAAATAACGTATTCTGTCATTTCTCAGTGTCCCGTATAAGGAAGATATTGATGATGTTTTCTGGTTCCATGTGTTTCAGGATCCCGCCCTCGCCTGGAAGATTTCCCCCCGCGCATAGTCGAGCACCCGTCGGATCACATCGTCTCTAAGGGGGAACCGGCCACGCTGAACTGTAAAGCGGAGGGTCGCCCCACGCCGATCATTGAGTGGTATAAAGATGGGGAGCGAGTGGAGACCGACAAGGATGATCCCCGATCACACCGGATGTTGCTGCCCAGCGGTTCCCTCTTCTTCCTCCGTATTGTACACGGGCGGCGCAGTAAACCGGACGAAGGGATTTATATCTGTGTGGCCCGAAACTACCTGGGAGAATCAGTCAGCCGAAACGCCTCCCTGGAAGTCGCACGTGAGTGTTGTGTCTGGGGCTCCCTGTGGGTTTCCAGCTCCTGATGAATAACCTGTACGGGGAACCTTATTAGAACCCCGCTGAAGGGTGTAAATGTGGAACTAGCAGCCTGTGCTATCGCAGTGAGGCACAGCCTCATGAGGGACACTGTACTAGACTCTGCAACTGGGGCAAGCACTGAAGATAAGTCACTATCCATAAGGGGCTTGTGCTATACGGCTGTGTACGTGGTTATTGTGTGGAGTGTAACTTACTTTTGTTAGTGTGCTGCACTGTATGACGCAGCGTGAGGCCCAGCGCACTGAATTGTAGGTGCACTCTGTGGAGGCAGAGAGATTGTTTCTGGCTATGAACTTGCAGAGGTTGTAAATGTTTAATATGTGCATTAGGTACCAGCAGCTAAACCCCAAACGGAGTGTTAGTTTCATGCCCTCTGTCCTCGGGGTACCGCAGGTCTTCTCCCCGCTCATCAGAGTACGCTACATCCGCACACATGGCTGGACAGCTCTGAGCGTCTGCCGGGGGGTTTCCTACTTTGTACGATTGATGAAATTCATACATTTCCCCCCAAAAATGAGACAGGTTACAGGGCGCTGCGCACCAGCTTATCATCTATAGAATAACAATATAAATGGTAGAGAGAAGCGCACAGGCCACAGAACTAACCTGAATTGTGCAGATCTGATCTATAGTAACTCTACTATAATACACTACATAGGCAAACGCAGGGGGGGTTTCCGTCTGCCTGGAAACTTCCCTCCCCAGCACACACATGACCATAGTAGAAATAGTAATAGAATAGAATGTTACTAGTGTTGCATGTTTTTCTCAGTATCACAAATTAAATAATTAGCAACACCTGTGGATCTTTTAACATGTATCAGACAGTAATATATAACCTGTGCACCAAAGAGGAGATATGGAAAACATGCACTGTTAGGGATGCGCTGCTATAGAGCCCAATATATACATATATGTCCAGGGCAGTGCTAGTAGGTTCTTCTGCTGCTCCCCCAGACTCCCGGACTTGCTCCAATGCTCTGGAATGGTGCTCACACATCTAAAATAAAAACATCCAGCTCAGGCAGGATGTCCCTACTGCCGCATCTACTGGCTTACTGTGATCGCTGGCCCTGTATATGCCTGAATTATCACACACAATACACTTTGTATGACGCATATTAAAAACTGGTTGAGTACTAATTCTGCCCTCTTCATGGACTGGCCACACTCACTCTAAAACATACATGCCTACCCTCCCGGTTTTCGCGGGAGGCTCCCGATTTTTCAGGTAACCCCCCGCACCCCCGGAAGGGTAGGCATTTCTCCCGATTTCTGCCCACTTCCTAGTGAAGTGGCCAGAATGGGGAGAACTTCCGCGGCAATCGCGGGTCTCTGTGTAGGGGGCGGGGCTTAATTATGCAATTCTGCACGAATCACGTCATTTAGCCCGCCCCTTATGCAAATTTACGCCAATCGCGACAATTTACCGCGAAGGGGCGGGGCCTAATGACGCAAGATGCCAGGCCCCGCCCCCATCACGACCCGATCTTTCTCCTCTCCCCAAGTCTCCCGCAACAGCTAAATACAATGTAGGCAAGTATGCTCTAAAATCAAGCATTTGGAAACCCCCTCTAGAAATCCTGCGTTTGCCACTGCACTATAATGCACAGTCACAGACCTCCACTTCATCTGCTATCTATACATAGTATTAAATAAGGACCCCAGTAGGCGTCTGTCTGTGTGTGTGTGTGTGGGGTCATCTTGAGACCCACTAGACGGATTTTGATGCAGTTGTCACTATTCTAGAGAGCAGGGGTCTCCAACCCGTAGCTCGCCGTCTTAATTTTGGTAGCTCTCCTAGCTGCAGTACTGCCGACTAAACTAGGAGGAAGTGACCTCTGACACGTGATCCCCTGTGGTGTCGACGCCATGGGTGGAGCCACAGGGAAACACGTCAGGTGATTGCCGCAGCTGTGCTTCCCTGTGGTTCCACCCACGGCGTCTATGACCGTCAATTGTTCGGTTATTAGCCAGATTTTTTTTCTACAATTTTAGTAGCTCTTCAGGAGGTTTCATTTTACTAAAGTAGCTCACACCTCAATTAAGGTTGGCGACCACTGATCTAGAGCATGTGTGGAGGAAGCTTTAGGTGTTTGACACATTAATGTATGACACAAGGAAAAAAACGGGCGTCTGAGCGCTTTCTTGGCTTACGCTGCCTAAACCGATAAAGATCTATCACAACGATGGACTTTATTTTATACCATGTAGAGATTGAGAAGTATTATCCGGTTTCTCCAGAACAGTTGTTGTACGTTCTGATTACTGCTACAAAATTTAAGTTTTTAACTTTTTTTTTTTACCGTTCCTATTTAATTTATGTGACAAATCGATTCGTTAATTTCAATCGATTCCAATTGCCGGTAAGAGTCGGCTTTGGCATGACAGTCACGTAACGTGGCCGGAGTTGAACTAACTGGAGGCTGTTTTGCTCATGGATAAGGACGTGGCCCTTTTGTGTATCACGTCAAAATGAAATCTTTTTGTATTGATGTCTGGTGGAAAAACGACTAATGTCGTCTACAAGGCGATCTTCTAAGACCTTGGTTATCGCTGTAAATTCCAAATTGATGCCTTGCGTAGTGGGACGAGTCGCTATAGTATCTAATAAGGACACGTGTGGTTCCTTTGCTATTGTGGAACTGTATAGCCGACATGCCCTTCTGGTGTTTTGCTGCTAAGTCATGCTGGGACTTGTATTTCTACAGCGTGTGGGGAGCCATTAATAATAATAGTAATGATAATAATATTAATAATAATACAACAGGCGAGGAGCAGTGGATAATATGTCCGTGACTGGCAGAGAAGCTGGAATCAGTTCAGCCTCCAGCGCAGGGAACGTAGCACATAGAAGACTGATAAAAGGGATAGAAATCTCATCCCCCCATAAGGACGGTAAGATGCCATTGTGGCTGATGGACCTTTTATTGATCTTTTGCACAGTAACAGTCATTTTCTGTGCAGTCTGCTGCTCTTTTCATCTGTCTGCCGGCTCCGGATGAGTGAGTGAGCCCCTCTCTATTCTCTCCCAGAAGTTTATCAGCGCAGCTTCAGAGATCCACGAGACGTTTCCCCAGAGGAGCTCATTTTATTGCACGCTCACCGGGGTTAAATGAGAAATTTTATATGACATAAATCAGCTTTGGCCGAAAACGTCTGGAATAGCTGGGAGACTAGTAAATGTTTATAAATGTGCTGAAAATGAACATTTAGGAGAGCGAGCGTTTTCCCGATCGCCGGGGCCTGGAGAATCTAATAAATGAATGGACCCATCCGATGGGTTCAGTGTCAGCAGAGTTTTGTATTAGGCCTTATTTTCAAGACATGTTAGTGAGGTCTCTATAGAATCGGGATCTGAATCTTTAGCGCACGTATTCGGTAGTGCTCCGTAATTGGCGAGATCACAGGCCGGGGCAGGCATTGGAAGGCGAGAAGTAAGGACTGTCCAGGGGGGGTCAGAAGAGAAAAGCACAGGTGATTCTAGGACAGGGTCTAGACCTCTCTATAGCCTCTCACCCACCGTTAGTCATTTTACACGTTTTACTAGCATTTTCAACCCTACTGCAAAACGTGTAGCCTGGGACGACCATGGAACCCATTGCGTTTGACAGGTCTTTTCTTTCTCGCCTTTACTTGGGTTAGAGAACACAGACGGATTGCCAGTGGGTACCTTGCCTGGAAAGCTGGCCAGGCGCGCACTTGTGGGCTGTGCAGTTGGGGGGATTGCCATATGTAGTGTGGTGGGGAATATAATATGTCCCTTATCACTGCAGGATATTACAGGGAAAATGGCAGATAGCTGATATGAAATATAAGAAGCTGACATACAGATTTGGTCTTTGTATAATGAATATTCTTATGCGCGACATAAGACCGGACGCAGAATGATGGTCCATGCAATGACAGTGGTAGATTAGCTGATGTATCGTGTTGATGATGATGATGAGGAGGCGTCCTAGGCAGCCATTGTGGCTCTGTCTGCATTCAGTCCACAGGCCAGCTCATTAGAAGTGTCTTCCTACTGTAGCTTCCTCTTGGGCTATCTGTCTGCAGATCTATCCCATCTCCTACAGACAGTTCCGTGTGTCGCCATCAATCAGCTACAGGGGGGTCAGAGGTCGCCATTGTCGGCTGACTGTCCCTGGGCTCGGTCTGACCTCTCCCGGGCTGGGCGATGCTATCAATTGGATTTTTTATTGTCTTTGTTGCAGAGATAAGAAAACACAAATTGTGGCCCTGTTTTATTGGTTATGGGCATTGGCGGCTATATATGTATTATACACGTGTGATGTCATGGGTCGGCATTTAGGATAGGCTATGTATTTTAGTGTGGTCTGTAGGGAATGCGGGCGTCTACATCTAGACGCCCTGCATTTCACCCTTGCCGGGATATGACAGTCGGGAAGCCGGCTGCCGGTATTTAGGCTTCCCGATTGCTTCCCGTCTGTAGGGGATGCGAGTGTATAGATCATACAGGTAGGAATAGATCATCTGATTATCATTGGATCCATTTCTGTCTTTATGTATCATGTAACTGCGCAGTCTATCAGATCAAATAAGCCCCAGGCATTCACTGTAACCTCTGTGAATTGTGACGTTATCGAATAGAATTATTTTGCAGTAAGCCCCCCCCCATAATATGTGTAATATAACTGTTATTTGCTTGTTCTACATAAATATGATAACGCCGATGGTGCCGCCATCCAGATGGGCTCACTGTATGTTTCCTTTGTGAGATTTTGTCTGTAGAGGTAGGCGCAGGCTGGCACAGGAACATCCATGTAAATAATACACCCCCCTCCCCTGGCAGGGTGACCAGACCGCTGCCCAATAATCTATAGCACTCTGACTGTGTAACATACGGGGTCGGAATCTGTATTTTGTGAGTCTTAAAAAATATATATATATATATATTGTCCTAGCCCAGAGAATATCCGGTGACCAATTTGAAGAGCTATGTAGGGATCTCCTCAGCAGAGCGGCCATATTGCAGCAGGGAATCAGTGGTGCCGCAGATTGCAGGGTGAGATGTAATACACTGTCCCAGTGAGTGATGACTGCTGTTACCCACAATACACATATATATCTCCATGTCTGTAATCTCTGTATATTTATCTCCTCTGACCTCTGGGACCTGTAACCTCTGTGGCTTCTGCTGAGGTGACTACTTTGTCTTCACTAATGTGTCATGGGGGTAAAGATCTGCAAACAGACAGGGCGCAGAGAAGGGGAATCCTCCTGTGTGTGTCACCTAGAGATTAATGAGGAGCTGTGACCGGGACATGGAGCTGCCTCTCACTAATGGACATTACAGGACACGTCTATAGCCTGCCAGGTGATCAGGATCACCCTACACCTGTAACCGCACCTTCTGATGTAACCACCCACCCAGGGGCTACGGTCGTCTGCTGCTCCTCTTACTTATTATATAGCACATGATCCTCAGATGCATTATGTGCGTCTTTAATCAGCTGGATGTTTATTTTATATACAGTCTGTTCATGTATTCTGACAGTCAGTGGTCTAATATATACATTTATATATACAGCAATAGAGAAAACATGAAGTAAAACCACAGACAGGGAGGGAAGAGAACAGGGACAGTGATTTGGGAAACTCGCTGTAGCTAGCGGCAGTAGGCAGTGATGAGATATAGGGGGGATCAGGAGCCCTCAATGATTCTGTACCCATCGCACAGTAGAAGAGGACAAGGGGCACTGGTGGCATGATAGGCCGTGACCGGGAGCTGACAGTCTAATGCAGGGGTCAGGGAACTTTTTTGCCTTTTACCCCAAAATATATTTAGATACGCCGAAGTTACCCCCTTGATTTGAAAGGAAGGAAATCATATAGTAGTGCCCCCATAGTTATGCCCCTGTAGTAGTGCCCCCATAGTTATGCCCCTGTAGTGCCCCCATATAGTGCCCTTGTAGTAGTGCCCCCATAGTTATGCCCCTGTAGTAGTGCCCCCATATAGTGCCCCTGTAGTAGTGCCCCCATAGTTATGCCCCTGTAGTAGTGCCCCCATATAATGCCCCTGTAGTAGTGCCCCCATATAATGCCCCTGTAGTAGTGCCCCCATAGTTATGCCCCTGTAGTAGGGCCCTCATATAATGCCCCTGAAGTAGGGCCCCCATATAATGCCCCTGTAGTAGTGCCCCCATATAATGCCCCTGTAGTAGTGCCCCATATAATGCCCCTGTAGTAGTGCCCCCATATAATGCCCCTGTAGTAGTGCCCCCATATAATGCCCCTGTAGTGCCGCTTGTACAAAAAAAACACTTACCTTAATCCCCATTCCTGCATCCGTCATGACATCTCTCCCATAGTGTGCATGGAGAGAGGCGGAAGCTGGAGTTCAGAAGAGAACTCCAGCCTCCGGCTAACGCGGTGCTGCAGGGAAGGAGCCGGGCGCCCGCTGGTAATAACATCTCAGGGGGCGTCCGGCTTAGAGCCTCCCTGCGGCACAGCCAGGCATGCATATGAATCATTCTATATTATATAATGATTCATATGCATGCCCGGCTGTCCGTCCATTACCCCCAGGAATTTCATTTTTACCCCATGTGGGGTAATTTACCCCTGTTCCCTGGCCACTGGTCTAATGGAAGAGCTGGAGGGTGGAGAGGTGAAGGGAGCCACTGAGAGAGACGTTAGGGGGCGAGCTGGTGGCCTTTAGTAATAAGCTGTGATTTTAGGGCACATCTAAAGCTGGGGAGACTGGTGGAAAGCCTGACTGGGCGATATGTAAGTGGTGGGAGACTGGTTTATAAGTGACTGTGAGGTGTTTGTACTGGATTTGGAGCCCGACTAGAGGGGCAGAAGCCATATGGGGGGAGAGGAAAGTTATAGGATCGCCAGCGTAGAGGGACTGAAGTTGGGACAGGCGAGCTGGTAGTCACCTATAGTTATGGGTTTATACAAGGTACATAGTAGCATCATACTCCGGACACGTCTTCAGACACTTATTTTATTCATTTCTGAAATTAATTCATTGATTTCTTCTGGATTCTGTATCTTGTTGTAAGAATTAAAAAGTATGCCCTAATATATGTGCCGGTACTACGTACCGCTGAGTATTATCAGAAATAAGCACCGGAACTACAGTATACACCTATACCTTTCCTCTGCCTCTCCTATATATCTATGTACTCTTCCTTTCCTATAGATCTATACACCTATACCGTACCTCTTCCTCTCCTATAGATCTATACACCTATACCATACCTCTTCCTCTCCTATAGATCTATACACCTATACCTTTCCTCTTCCTCTCCTATAGATCTATACACCTATACCTTTCCTCTTCCTCTCCTATAGATCTATACACCTATACCTTTCCTCTTCCTCTCCTATAGATCTATACACCTATACCTTTCCTCTTCCTCTCCTATAGATCTATACACCTATACCTTTCCTCTTCCTCTCCTATAGATCTATACACCTATACCTTTCCTCTTCCTCTCCTATAGATCTATACACCTATACCTTTCCTCTTCCTCTCCTTTAGATCTATACATCTATACCGTACCTCTTCCTCTCCTATAGATCTATACACCTATACCTTTCCTCTTCCTCTCCTATAGATCTATACACCTATACCGTACCTCTTCCTCTCCTTTAGATCTATACACCTATACCGTACCTCTTCCTCTCCTTTAGATCTATACACCTATACCGTACCTCTTCCTCCCCTATAGATCTATACATCTATACCGTACCTCTTCCTCCCCTATAGATCTATACAGCTATATATTTCCTCTTCCTCCCCTATAGATCTATACAGCTATATATTTCCTCTTCCTCTCCTATAGATCTATACACCTATACCTTTCCTCTTCCTCTCCTATAGATCTATACATTTATACCTTTCCTCTTCCTCTCCTATAGATCTATACATTTATACCTTTCCTCGTCCTCTCCTATAGATCTATACATCTATACTGTACCTCTTCCTCTCCTATAGATCTATACATCTATACCGTACCTCTTCCTCTCCTATAGATCTATACACCTATACCTTTCCTCTTCCTCTCCTATAGATCTATACACCTATACCGTACCTCTTCCTCTCCTTTAGATCTATACACCTATACCGTACCTCTTCCTCCCCTATAGATCTATACATCTATACCGTACCTCTTCCTCCCCTATAGATCTATACAGCTATATATTTCCTCTTCCTCCCCTATAGATCTATACAGCTATATATTTCCTCTTCCTCTCCTATAGATCTATACACCTATACCTTTCCTCTTCCTCTCCTATAGATCTATACATTTATACCTTTCCTCTTCCTCTCCTATAGATCTATACATTTATACCTTTCCTCGTCCTCTCCTATAGATCTATACATCTATACTGTACCTCTTCCTCTCCTATAGATCTATACATCTATATCGTGCCTCTTCCTCTCCTATAGATCTATACACCTATACCGTACCTCTTACTCTCCTATAGATCTATACACCTATACCTTTCCTCTTCCTCTCCTATAGATTTATACATCTATACCATACCTCTTCCTCCCCTATAGATCTATACAGCTATGTATTTCCTCTTCCTCTCCTCTAGATCCATAAACATATACCTTTCCTCTTCCTCTCCTATAGATCTATACATTTATACCTTTCCTCGTCCTCTCCTATAGATCTATACATCTATACTGTACCTCTTCCTCTCCTATAGATCTATACATCTATATCGTGCCTCTTCCTCTCCTATAGATCTATACACCTATACCGTACCTCTTACTCTCCTATAGATCTATACACCTATACCTTTCCTCTTCCTCTCCTATAGATTTATACATCTATACCTTTCCTCTTCCTCTCCTATAGATCTATACACCTATACCATACCTCTTCCTCCCCTATAGATCTATACACCTATACCTTTCCTCTTCCTCTCCTATAGATCTATACATCTATACCGTACCTCTTCCTCCCCTATAGATCTATACAGCTATATATTTCCTCTTCCTCTCCTCTAGATCCATAAACATATAGCTCACATCTTCCTCTCCTTGATCTAACCATGATTATCTCAATCGTACCCCCTATTCTACCAGTATACAGAGAGCAAATCTCTCCCAGTACCCATTGCTTTCCCAGTAAACAGAGCATATATCTCATATTCTTCCAGTATACAGATAATTTATCTCACCCGTACCCCCTATTCTACCAGTTTACATTTCAAACATCTCCCTTGTACTCCCAGTATACACAGCAAAGCTCATACCCATACCGCCTGGTCTCTCAGTATACAGTGTGAAGCTCCCACCTGGACCCCCTGCTCTCATCATCCGGACCCCCTGGTCTCTCGGTATACAGAGCGAATCTCCCACCCAGACTCCCTGGTCTCACCACCCGACCCCCTGGTCTCTCAGTATACAGTGTGAAGCTCCCACTCGGACCCCCTGATCCCTCAGTATACAGTGCAGATATCCTACCCAGGCCCCCTGGTCTCACCACCCGGACCCCCTGGTCTCTCAATATACAGTGCAGATATCCTACCCAGGCCCCCTGGTCTCACCACCCGGACCCCCTGGTCTCTCAGTATACAGTGCGAATCTCCCTAGCAGACCCCCTGGTCTCACCACCCGGACCCCCTGGTCTCTCAGTATACAGTGCGAATCTCCCACCCAGACCTCCTGGTCTCCCAGTATACAGGGAGAGAAGCTACCCCCCAGACCCCCTGGTCTCCCAGTATACAGGGAGAGAAGCTCCCCCCCGGACCCCCTGGTCTCCCAGTATACAGGGAGAGAAGCTCCCCCCCAGACCCCCTGGTCTCCCAGTATACAGGGAGAGTAGCTCTCCCCCAGACCCCCTGGTCTCCCAGTATACAGGGAGAGAAGCTCCCCCCCAGACCCCCTGGTCTCCCAGTATACAGGGAGAGTAGCTCTCCCCCAGACCCCCTGGTCTCCCAGTATACAGGGAGAGAAGCTCCCCCCCAGACCCCCTGGTCTCCCAGTATACAGGGAGAGAAGCTCCCCCCCCCCGGACTCCCTGGTCTGCCAGTATACAGGGAGGGAAGCTTCCCCCACCCCCCCGGACCCCCTGGTCTCCCAGTATACAGGGAGAGTAGCTCTCCCCCAGACCCCCTGGTCTCCCAGTATACAGGGAGAAAAGCTCCCCCCCAGGACCCCCTGGTCTCCCAGTATACAGGGAGAGAAGCTCCCCCCCCCAGACCCCCTGGTCTCCCAGTATACAGGGAGAGAAGCTCCCCCCCAGACCCCCTGGTCTCCCAGTATACAGGGAGAGAAGCTCCCCCCCAGACCCCCTGGTCTCCCAGTATACAGGGAGAGAAGCTCCCCCCCAGACCCCCTGGTCTCCCTGTATACAGGGAGAGAAGCTCCCCCCCAGGACCCCCTGGTCTCCCAGTATACAGGGAGAGAAGCTCCCCCCCCCCCGGACTCCCTGGTCTGCCAGTATACAGGGAGGGAAGCTTCCCCCACCCCCCCCGGACCCCCTGGTCTCCCAGTATAGAGCAGCTGTGGGCTGTAGATGGTGGGGCTGATAACAGATAGCTGCTCCCAGTAAATAGCTTTGCCCAGTAATGATTTCCTCCCCTCATGTGAGTTTATAGCTGTGATAAAACCCATCCATCCCGGACACTTTATTGTGTTTACAAATGTTCTTCACACTCCACTGAGTTCTTTATGTATTCACCAAACTATTACAGCCAATATTTAGCTCAGCAGATTCCCTGATAAGAGTCTGTGTATATATATGTATATGGTGTTTGTGTATAAACAAGTGACAACAATGGGCGACATTAAATCCAGAAGATAAAATGTCTCTTATCTGGCAGAGTAATGATTCTGGAAATGGAGACATTTGTGTTTGTCATGAAATAAATCTTCCTGGATCAGTTGTTTAACAATATTATTAGATAGGTGGTGAGGCCTCTGCTTATGTGGTTACTTTGTATACGTTTTTTATTTTGTATCTATTGTTTATTATAAGGGTCTGTCTATTTAGAGGCTGCTACTCTATAAGTGAGATGATAACAGCAGCTGACAAACATAAATCTACATAAGGAACGTAGTATAGCTGAAGACATCTGATGGGAGCTGTGATTGTGGGGAAATGATTGTCAAAGCTGCACTGTCGCCTACATAAAATATTTTACCAATGTGCCCCTCACCCCATATGGTGCCCCTCACCCCAGCTGGTGCCCTGGGGCTGCTATATGTGGCCTTATTTTTAGCTGGGTCTCAAACCCATTTATTACACCAACTTAATATCATACTGCCTACTTTCCCCGAGTACTTAGGAGACTCGCCATCCGCAGAGAGTGGCCTGTTACTGTTCCCCCTGCTCACCTGCGCTGTTCAGTTTTGAAGTGAGAGGGGACAGAGCAATGTATAACCAATCAGGTAATGTACTGCCTTCAGCAGCACAGAGTATATCAGGAGATGAGTGATGTGTCAGTGAGGACAGGGCTGCATGTGACAGGGGCAGTGACATGATGTGAGGAGGGGAATGGAGGCAGCAGGAAGCCACAGACTGAGAGTTATATAGTGTGAGGAGCAGGGTCCCCAGCAGCACAGAGTATATCAGGAGATGAGTGATGTGTGAGTGAGGACAGGGCAGCATGTGACAGGGGCAGTGACATGATGTGAGGAGGGGAACGGAGGCAGCTGGAAGCCACAGACTGAGAGTTATATAGTGTGAGAAGCAGGGTCCCCAGCAGCACAGAGTATATCAGGAGATGAGTGATGTGTCAGTGAGGACAGGGCTGCATGTGACATGATGTGAGGAGGGGAATGGAAGCAGCAGGAAGCCATAGGGGGGTATTCAATTTGGTTCGAAAAGTCTGGACTTTTCGCATGCCGGACTTTTCGCTCCACATTGGAGGTTTGGCAGGGCTCATGCCCGCTTATCCCCGTATTAAATTCCAGAAACTGCGGAATTGGGATTCGGCAGAAAGGCAAGTATGGAAAAAATCTGAGAATTTTTGGGAAATTATCCAGGGACCCCCCTAATGATGTCCTGACATGGGGGATCACTATGGGTACCCCCGTTTTGGTCTGCGGAAGTTAAGTAGAGTTTTTAAGCAGCCGCGGCAGGTGCATAAATGCGCCTGTGAAGAAGGGGTAGAGAACAGCACTTCGTTGGTTTTTTTCTTTTGCAAAAAAACCCAACTAATTGGGGTACATGAAAATGGGTGCAAGCATATTTTTACGTTTTTAAAATTCTTCAAAAATGCACCTGCCGCTACTACCCGCATTCTTCAAAACACCTGCCGCATACATGGGGACTCAAAAAAACTTTGTTCCCCTTTTTTTTTTGTTTTTAAACCCAAAATTAAACTACCTTTTTTTGGGGTGTCCTGAACGCTTTTTAAAATTTTTTTAACATAATACTTGTAGGGGTCTCTCCCAGGGGTGCAAGCTATTTTTTTTTTTTTAAGCCTGCACCCCTAAACCCCAAATCTGCACTTTTTTTTCGCAATGTAAACCATGGTGAAAAGTTATCCCCGTTTTTTAACAAAGACTTTTCGACAGGGGGAACAGTGTTTGAAATTGAATACGGGGATAATTCAAACAGGCGAAAATGAAGTTTTCGCCTCAAATTCAATACGGCCCTTAGACTGAGAGTGGAAGGAGCAGGGTCCCACAGCAGCACAGAGTATATCAGGAGATGGGTTAGTGAAGGCAAGGCTGCATGTGACAGGGTAGAGCCAATATACGAGAAGGATAAACCGGAAACCTAGAGAGTTATATAGTAGAAGGTACAGGTTCTCTGCGCAGCACGGGTAGGAATTTGAGGCCCCTATGGAATGGGTACCAGAAGATTGTGGATTTAAAAATACATTTCCAGATTACCCTCCTTGTCAGCAACCCAAAGTAAAGTGAAGCTGTTGCCTTTTCAGAGCGGAGACAGACATTTATAGGCTGCACATTATCAAGTCTGTCCGCTCACTAGGATTGTCTTGGCGGCAAGAATGACACCCAGACAGCGCACCTGAGGTATAGAAGAAAGGATGGCGTTGGAGAGAGAGAGAAGGGGTGTGAGCGGGGCCTCGGAGGGAGATGACCAGTGTCTTCCCCAGTGACATTACTATTGTTACTAGTAAAGTGACAGGTTTCATTTGCATGAATGCTGGGTTACAAAATGGCCGCCCACACACATAAGTACCACAGTGCTGATGTCAGGCATGGGTGCTGCCAGGCTTTCTGAGGTAAACATTATTTTGTGTGGAAAGACAGGCCAGGCACTAGCTCAAAGTGCCATCCAGCCATTATAAAATGGGGAGTATTTATTGATTTTCTGTCACTGTTAGTCCATTACATGGACAGGATACATTTAAGTAATTTGAATCATTGCTGGAGTTGCATCAGGCAGGGATTCATTCCTGGCGTCTTCCAGACAGCGAGTAATTGGGAGCGCTCCAGCCCGCTTCACTCAGTTTTATTATTTGAAGATTTTTCTTTCACAAATGAGTCCGGAAAGTACTAATTATGGCATCTCTGCTGTATAGAGAGATATTTATTTCCAGTGTCCCTACCAGAGATGACAGACTGGACGCGGGACAGAGTCCTATCTACATGGAAACATGCAGATATTGCAGGGGATTAATGTCACTGTAGACAGGTTTTACAGCTACTAATAAACCCCTGTTTTTAGACCTATCATTAGGGATGGGGAGTCCTCAGACTCTAGGACCACCCAGTGTTAAAGTGCTGTCGTCCCAGCAAGGAGAAATGTCACAGAGCTAGTTTAAATGACGCCTCTCGCACCAGAAATGTCTCTTTTCACGGCTAATGCTGTCTCTATGCTTCCCATTCTCACATGTATATTATTGACTGATTTTAAAAAGCTCCTCTATAATGCATTGTTAGACACGATCGCAATGTAATGTCCGTAATGCCGCAGACCCTGGGGATTGTCACGTTGCAGGGGCAAAAATGCCGATTTATTTTACAGGCCGCATATGTGAGGATTATGTCTCATTTTAGACAAAGATGGTCCTAAATAATAGGACCAGGAAGGTGGGTGCCTGTATGTGTGAGCAGCTTGCCCTCTGACCTGGTTGTCTGGGTAGCAGCGTGTTGTGCAGCTTTACGCAGTAATTTAGAAGTCGGTTATCTGATATGCTATGTGTTGCCATTTAAGCTTTTTGTCCCATATTTGACTTTTTCTGATTATAAGGGGACCTGGGAACAATTTATTACATTTAAACCTTTTAATGTGGTGACCATAACCCAGAGGGGCCGGTGTAGCCCGCTACCTCTAATGGCAGTCCCGTCCATTGGGGTTACAGTCACAGATAGCACTGTTATATGTAATACGCTAATATGGCTGTTGGTGTTTTCTCCCTGAATTCCTGCACATGACCGATCATTGCACCGACCTGTATCTGGGGGGCTATCTCCAGAGATTATTGCCGTCTTAGATTAAAGATGGTTTAGGTCTCTTGTGATTTGCATATAATTAATCACCATTTCCACTGGTGGGTGAAATTGATGTGTTATCTCTTCAAATTCATATTCAATCACAGAGTAATAGAAGAGATAAATGATCACTCTAAATTCAGTGATTTGTGCAGAAGGGCCTATTTGCATCCCAGAGTAATTCGCTGCTCGCTGCCTGGACTCGCGTTTCTGCTCCTCGCCATTTATATAGAGGGGTTAGTCTTAATTGAAATAAACAGGTTTGTGTCTGTTAATATAAATTGTGATTCTTATACTAAGACTCAGCATTTAGACTCCAGTCAGCCTTTCATAAAGCAAGGTATTATTGTAGTCAATGAATATAGAGAGAATCCCTGTGTTATACATATAATATCTATCTAATGCAGGGGTGGGGAACCTTTTTCCATCCGAGGGTCATTTTAACATATATAATATTATTCGAGGGCCCGGTGCAGGCCACGCCCCCTTCATGTGATGTCACACGGAGGTGAGACCACAATCGCCGGTGATTACAGCAATGCCCGGAGCATCCTCAGGATGCTACGGGGAGCTGTAAGGGCAGCGGTGTGACCGTCTGACGCATCCTAAGGACGCTCCAGACGGCACTGCTGCATACATTCTGGCTGCAGGGTGCCAATTAGGCACCCTGCAGCCAGATGATGCTAGCAGAAAAAAATCTCAAGGGGCCGCACCAAATGAATCCGGGGTTTTATACGGCCCCCGGGGCTGAGGTTCCCCATCCCTGATCTAATGCATGCGTGGCTACTTACCCTATCTTGCTTCCAGGACAGGTGTAAGGTAGGCAGGGCATGATAATGCCACTTGTGTTATCAGGTGATCAAGGTCTACCCACAGTGAGAGACCGGAGGGTCTTTCCATATGAAGTGGACCAATTTTGAAGATCCTCCTCACCTGCTGATTGTGTAGGTGACAGTTGCACCCATTCCCACTTTGAGGGCCATAGTTTTGATACTATGTTCTCCAAAGTTAGGCCGGGTCCACATCAGGCGGTATATTGGACGATATATCGTTCCAACGCGGATCAGAACAAAATATCGTTCATATCACTCAGTGTGTACCATCAATCGAGCGTTCACATGTGTCATCCGCGACGTCGTCCCATCTGATGTGCTGCGCGTCACATGGCACAACTTCTCAGACGACGGCATGCAGGTGAATGTGGGACAGAAGGCTATATTACGCGGTTGTGCAGTGTGTACGGCCACCTTATATATCTTCCATCAAGAGTCTGGTCGGCTGGGATGCACATCGTTCTGCCAAACTTCATGTAACATTGTATCAAAATTGGAGATGGTCCCCTGGTCCACTTTGACATGGAATGGCCCAAGAATGTAATGACGCTACTCACTTCATCACTACCCCGCCACTTGTTGAGGCAGGGTGGATTTGTTCTGGTCCCTGCGCACCTTACCCCAGGTAAGGGGTCTCTGGCATAACTGCCTGATCCATGTGGTCTCCTGCTAATTCCGGAGTCTCTAGGACATAACAGGAGAGCAAATAACTATGATCAGCTTCATGGTTTGCATACAAACAGTTGCTCACTGCATGCTGCTGAGTGCTGGTATGCTCATACATGATAACATGGACAGGTGGGACCAAGTGTTGTATTTTTATTTATTTTTTTTAAACTTGGGTTGCAATGTCAGAATATTTTAGCTCCATGCCGTACCCTGGGACATTCAGCTGGAGAGGGTAGCAAAAATACGTCAAACAGGTTTTTGGTGGTAAATACGGGTCACACTGAGCCACCCAAAACTATTCCCCAGTTATTTGTCCAATTCAGACCCAATACTCTAAGCAAGGTTCTGTGCTAGGAAGGTTGGGGGATATCCGGTATGGACATCACGCCCCTCACAATACTGCTAATACAGATTGTTCCGTCATAGTTAGTAGTCGTGGCGTCCGACTTGTACCACACATCATTCACTCAATGTGAGTCCTCCTCTAGTTACAGCACTCACTGTACTGGCTGGAGATTATATACCTATAAAGCCCCTGGGGAAGGAGGAGGAGGGGGGAGTTACGCTATTTTCAAATGCCTTTGGCAGATATAATTGTAGCTCTTTGTTGCTGGAACATGAAGTACAGGCTTCAATACATAAACATTATAATAACTATTTATACACCGGAACACGATGAATGAGGTTTCTTCAAACGATCCACTTTTTTAACTTTAGAATAAAAGTTCTCTGCAGAAATAACATATCCTGGATGATTGGAGTGTTTAGCTGGGGCCAGCGGTTACCAGATTATAATCAGTTTGTGCGTGTATATATATATATATACTGAATATATATATATTATAACGGCAGACTCTTCCCTTCTCTAGCTCCAGTCTGGAGAGCGATGCTGATGGGAGATGGATTGTGTGGTCACTGTCCCAGGCTACTTACATTACAGAGGTTATATTACCGTATAATAAATCATTCCTGGCTGTCTGTAAACGTGTGCGAATGTTCCCAGGTTTTACACATTAGGTCACTGGTTCCCAAACCTTCCTCAATCACAGCGCCTTAGAATACGCACATCTTACCTCCACGCGCTACAAGTTGCGATAAACATCTTGAGCGGCGTGTAACTCCGTTGTGGCGAGCGTCTTTTTGTCTAACTTTTTACCGTCATAGGCGGCTTATTCGCACAGTGATGCGAATATGTGGCACACGCAGCTTCTGCTGATTAAAATGATGTGCAGCATGTTCTGTGTGCGCCTGCCGCTGTATCTGCGTGCGAAATGCTACGTTACAGCGTCAGCGGCTGTGACTAGAAGGGCTGTGTTACGCGCGAGAAAGTAAGATGTATGGGGGGGACATCTGTTTCACGGCAAGCCTAGGCCAAAAGTTTCTCATTGAGAAATTCAGCAAAAATTATTACATTTAATTAAATTATCCTTATATATCACCCTAAAGGCCCCCATACACTGTGCGATATAGCAGCCGATCCGACGGATTGGTACGATATCCCTGCTATATCGTACCGTGTCTGGGTATGATATCGGTCAGTGTGCGCTCTCGTGGGATCGTATATCGCTCCTCCAGATCTTTCCGCATGTTCAGTTGATCTGGGGGAGCGATGAACGATCCCATGCAGCGCTATCGCTCCATGTTTGGGGACCACCCGATATGTCGGCCATCGGATCGGCCGTCGCACCGCTAGGTACATATCGCACCGTGTATGGGGACCTTTAGGGTCACTTATGTGGTAGTGGACAGGGTTGTGCTTCTGCTTGTCCACACATTTTAGGCCTGGCAGCTGGCATCGCAGGGTTTGCCTATCACATTGACCATAAATAATTGGATTTGGTCCTGGACCACCAACATGTGGCACCCGGTGCCCTGCTGTGGCACTGGCACCAAGTTTGGTAATCTCTATATCTGGCACGCACACTCATAGTTAGCCAATAGGGACTGGAGCATTTGCATGTCTCCGCCCATATTACCTGCATTGAGGAGTAAATGGCATAGCTTTTGGTTGTGCCAAGCCATGCGGTCTTTAGCAGGAACACGTGAATAACGTCGTCCTCAATATAACTGCAAACTACCTAACATTCATTTAGTTTAACTTCCTGTTATTGAGTCAAGCTTGACATTAGCATACTAGTGCCTGTACTGGCATATCGCAAGGCGCGTAATGTAACAGTATAAATAGAAGATAATATAACATTGCTGGACAGGTAATATAATAATGAGGACTTTGGGAGTAAATGGAAAGCAGAGGTAAAGTTACCCATTAAGCCAAACTAAAAAGTAATATATATTTTTTTGGCATCACTTATCCCTTGAGGCACACCAGAACTAGGAGAAGACAGGATAATAGGGGTCAGTGGGCTTCTCATCACCCCAGATGTGTGCTCCATACCAGGTAGAGGAACAAAGGCATCACTAGGAATCTGTATCCCCTGACAGTAAGTTGTGGGGCCTCCTTGTCCCTTATTTTTTGTTCTCTCTGCCTCCACTAAATGTCCTCCACCATATAAACCACAGGGTACACAGTGCCCTATCTCAGACTGATGAAGTCTAGAATAACTGTTACAAGCTGGATACCAGTAGTACAGGGTCCTCCAAAAGAAATCTATAAGGAGAGATTTGGATACCTCCACTCAGGATACCTAATTTGTTGTCTGTGTTACAGAATTTTTTGTTTGAGAAAGGGGCGTGCGAATAACGTATCGTCGGATGGGCCACGTATATTTGCCAGATACAGCGAGGAAGATGTTCATTGCTGTGTGTGCCACCCCTTGTATTTACAGGTTGAGTCTCCCATATCCAAAATGGTCGGGACCAGGGGTAGTTTAATAATTGCATATCATAATGAAATATCTTGGGAATGGGGCCCAAATATACACACAGAATGCATTTATGTGTTATATACACCTTATACACACAGCCTGCAGGTCATTTTATACAATATTTTCAATAATTTCGTGGCTCAAGCAAAGTCCGTGTACAGAAATGAAATTCGTTTATGTTTCATATACACCTTATACACAAAGCCTGAAGGTCATTTTATACAATAGTTCTAATAATTTGTGCCTTAGACAAAGTTTGTTTACATTGAACCATCAAAAATCAAAGGTGTCATTATCTCAGTCATGCCAAAATGATTCCGTATTTCGGAATATTTGGATATGGGAGACTCAACCTGTATATCCAAACCATAGCATTCCGGATGAAATCAGTCTGCATGACACTGGCTGGTTACTGCCCTTACAACAGTTTAGTGGTGGTGAAGAATACGCGTCCTCCGTGTGCCTTGGGGATATGAGGCGACAGGCGTTTCCTATAAGTATAGCGATCGCGATGAAGACCTGGAAAATTGACATCCTTCCGTCCTTAAGACTGTCGCTCCTCCGACGTAACGGCACTAAGTGATTAGTGCGCACATTGTCTCGTCTGGTTGCTGGTCATGAGTTTTACATCAACTGATAACTCTCTTAGTGTGAGCTGAATGGAAGCTCTGTGACTTGGCTGACTAAGAGACGAGCCTAAGCCGTTATCTTTATGAGAATTGGTAACAGACAGTGTATCAGAGGTGCATGAAGCGAATGTATTTCCTCGTGGGATATAGGAGGCTGATTCATCTCCGCCGTCTCCTAGGCCTCGTCATAGATACATCAGACATTTCTCATGCTCTGTGTGACGCATTCCGTCTGCATAAAGAGCATTTATCCCTCTTCGCTGTCAGTGACCGCAGATCTGCCTGCATATAGCATACTCTCCCGGAATGTCCGCCAGACTATCCACCCTCCAGAAACCTGCCCATGTCCCTATTGAAGTGGACGGGGCCTTGACAACGAAATTCGGTGTGAATTGCGCCATTTCCGCCTACAAAATGGGCACGTTGACCGTTTTTTTGTATACTTTTTTAAATGTGGATAAATTACTTTTTATATATATGTATATGTGTATATATATATGTATGTATATATATATATATATATATATATATTAGGGGTGAGCGGGTTCGGTTTTACTCGGTTTTACCCGGATCTTTTTATTGGCTGTCGCCGAACATGTGTTTTGGATAGCGAATGAAATCGAGCCAAAGTTGCGGTAAAGTGGCGATAAGAACCGAGTAAAACTGAGTAAAACCGAACTCGCTCACCCCTAATATATATATATAATATTGTGACACAGTCGGGATAGGGGTCCCTCTCCTGGGGTAGATGGACTCCCTCTTTACACACACAGCAGCCAGAGAATCAGGACACAGTTCTGGGGTTCTCGTGCAAGCTGGACGGAGCCAGTCTTTATTGTACCAGACACATGAACAAAATAAAACATAAGCAAAATCCTAGCCCGTCTGGGCTCTAACTAGACAGTAGGTTCCCTCACTATCAGAACACTTAAACAAGTTCACGTTCACAGTACTTCCAGGTTTGTAACAAACAGTGTCTCAGAGCAATCTAGCCTGCGGGCCTGCTCTCCCAGGTGGTAGACACTCAGCCACAACTAAACCCAGCTTATATCAGCCATTTCCAGGTGCAAGCCCTAATGAGCCTGCTACCAGGCTGAAAGGCCCAACACCTGGAGTGGCCTGTGGATGGAGCCCTCCCTCTCCTCACATCCACACCCCCAGGACCCATTCCGGCTTTTCACCAAAGCCGACATTTCTAGTCTTCTCCTGGGGGTTTCAAAACACATAGGACAGGAATCTGGGACACACATAGAAGCCATTACAAACTTTTCCAGTGCTTCTATAATATAAATATATATATATATATATATATATATATTATTTGATCAACTTGCCCTTTATATTTGGATACCTGAAACTCCTGACGCCTCCCAAAGGTGTGTAGTCATAAATTCGACATTCAGAATGTTCACAGACGATTTTAGGTTTAGGATTAGATCACAAGTAAGGCAATATTGCAATGCGACATGCCGACTGCTGACGGTCAACTTTCCAGCAATATTTACATTGTGTCAGTGTCATATGTCGCCATTCTGTCCATGTTGACATTTTGTTGTCAAAACTCTGAATGTCGACTTAATAAAACACACCCCACCCAAAGAGCTGAACTTCACTATAATCTTCCTTTGAAACAAATCAGCCACAGTCATATTGCCGACATTGCATTCATTTTTTTTTTTTTTTTTTGGGCAGAGGCTCTCCACTCCAGTTCTCAAATACCCCCCAACATGCCATGTTTTGTGGATTTCTTTAATCATGCCCATGTAAGTTACATTATCCCATCTGCTTCCCCAGACAGAAATCCTCAACACGTGACCTGTTGTGGGTACCTGAAGGCTTCTTATGCTGGGTACACACTTGTCTATATATCGGTTGTTCGGCTGACGAATGATCTATCACCAGTGCATCGGCGGATGTGTACACACCGGATATGTTTGTGAACGATGTCATTCACAGAAATATCGGGTCAGACCTGCAGCTTAGACAATGCCAATATATAATGCAGATATATTGGCACATCTGCATTGTTTACGGGTGACCCACCGACCTACCATACACTGGCTGCAGGGACCGCCGACAGTTACATCGTCATCACGACTGGATGGGCAAATTTAAAAGCCTGCTCAAATGTGATGTCTATCCAGACATGTCGAGCGGCCTACAGTCTATGAAACTCTCAGACTGTAGGTTGCATTAACACAGTGGTCGGGGAACAGGGGTAAATTACCCCACATGGGGTAAAAATGAAATTCCTGGGGGTAATGGACGGACAACCGGGCATGCATATGAATCATTCTATAATATATAATGATTCATATGCATGCCCGGCTGTGCCGCAGGGAGGCTCTATGCTGGACGCCCGCTGAGATGTTATTACCAGCGAGCGCCCGGTTCCTTCCCTGCAGCGCCGCGTTAGCCGGAGGCTGGAGTTCTCTTCTGAACTCCAGCTTCCGCCTCTCTCTATGCGCACTATGGGAGAGATGTCATGACGTCTCTCCCATAGTTCCTCGGAGCAGCCGGGCGGACAGGACGGCGGCGGCTGCAGGAACGGGGATTAAGGTAAGTGTTTTTTTTTGTACAAGTGGCACTACAGGGGCATTATATGGGGGCACTACTACAGGGGCATTATATGGAGGACATTATATGGGGGCACTACTACAGGGGCATTATATGGGGGCACTACATGGGGGCACTACTACAGGGGCATTATATGGGGGCACTACTACAGGGGCATTATATGGGGGCACTACTACAGGGGCATTATATAGGGGCACTACTGCAGGGGCATTATATGGGGGCACTACTACAGGGGCATTATGTGGGGGACATTATATGGGGGCACTACTACAGGGGCATTATATGGGGGCACTGCTACAGGGGCACTACATGGGGGCACTACTACAGGGGCATTATATGGGGGCACTACTACAGGGGCATTATATGGGGGCACTACTACAGGGGCACTACATGGGGGCACTACTACAGGGGCATTATATGGGGGCACTACTACAGGGGCATTATATGGGGGCACTACTACAGGGGCATTATATAGGGGCACTACTGCAGGGGCATTATATGGGGGCACTACTACAGGGGCATTATGTGGGGGACATTATATGGGGGCACTACTACAGGGGCATTATATGGGGGCACTACTACAGGGGCACTACATGGGGGCACTACTACAGGGGCACTACATGGGGGCACTACTACAGGGGCATTATATGGGGGCACTACATGGGGGCACTACTACAGGGGCATTATATGGGGGCACTACTACAGGGGCACTATATGGGGGCATTACTACAGGGGCATTATATGGGGGCACTACTTTTAGATTTCCTTCCTTTCAAATCAAGGGGGTAACGTCGGCGTATCTAAATATATTTTGGGGTAAAAAAGTTCCCTGACCCCTGCATTAAGATCATCAATCTTGTAGCACTAGGTGGACATGTTGTAAGAGCATAATACTTTGTAACCAATGGAGACTGGATTTGTCAGGACCATCCAGAGAATAATGTGTGGGACACTGAAAGTCACCTATGAGACTTGAGATAAATCATCATGTTTACAGCCTGCTTTGTGTCTCCTGTCAGTCACACACTTCCCTGCATTCACAGCCAGGAAATGTATAAGTAACAATGCATGGAGAAGGGCGTTGCCATTCCGTGTCGTTTCCTACACTTTGGGTGACATTAAGGCCACAGCGCTCCTTCATTTTACATAATCTAACAAAGGAGGAAGAATCATTTGTACAACGACCTTCTATAAACTCCTGTGCGATGTCAGTGCTTTGAAGTTGAGCAGCAGTTTATGGCTGGCCATTGTTTAGCTATGCCATGAATACAACTATTAAGAGACATTATACTGAAGGATTACTTGCTATAGGACTCTTCCTTCTGAATAACATACAGTGTCGCTCACGTTTGAAAGATGCTGTAAAAGCTTTTCTGGGACATTTCTGAAAATCGGGGTACAGGAAAATTTGGCGTTTTCTAAACTCGACTAAAAAGTTGCAGTATGAATAAGTTTGGTCGCTGTGAACCTCTCCGCCAATTTTCTTGCACCAGTACCCAAAAATGCCTGCTACCGCCTGTTCATCAAGGCTGCCAACAGCTAGCTAAGGGGGGGGGACAATAGAACGATGTGGGTCACTATATGTTACCCATGTTATGCTTTCACTTTTTTATTTATTTTTTTAACTGGTCTGGGTACCCCCCAGCTGCTGCGGAACTTCACGTCCTAGCGTGCCGGAGCAGTATATGGCGGCCCCTATAGCATATTTGTATTAGTATTCATTGGCACCTGTAATGTTATCACATGTACATCTGCTGGGGGCTCATTCCTGTGCGATGAGCAAATCAATATCCAAAACTTTTATCACAGCAGCTAGGTGTATCTGTCACTCTATGTTGTATTTGTAATTTAAGCCTCAGTATTGTTACATATTGGTTTCCATAGCGCCATAGGTTATTTTCTTTCTTTTGTTGTTCCGTGCGATGAGCAGTCTGTGATCTGGGGTAATAGAACCCCGCTGTGATGTTAGAGGTTGGGGGTGAGCGAGGTCCAACGCTAGGAGCAGACGTGGAAGAGGAGGACAAACCTTATAATGTCTGCTGTATATGTATTTACCTTTTATTTTATCTGGTACCCTACACACATGAATGCATTAAATATTGTTACTTTATTAATGTGGTGATGTCAGAACGAGAATGATTCATATGGTTTCTGTATGAGGCCTTGTACAGATGGGCACTGAATAAAAGCTGCTAATGATGACAATATTGTACATCGTGCTCGCTGTCGGTAACGGTTTAAGCATTCAAAGCGCGTTCTCTCATCCGTCCCACGGCATGGTGTAATTACGGAGCGTAGCATACGCATTTACTAAGCGTTCCCACGTTATATTGCACCGAGCGTTAACACTCATCCTCGCTGCAGCCACCGTTAGCACTGAAGCCGTGATAGCCGTTGTCCGTGAAACGTTGCTGGCTTTGGGCGGAATTCAATTCTTTTCATCCCCTATCGCGCCCGACGGAGCTATTCTATTCTTGCTCCTGTCGGGCGCGATCAGTTGCCAAGCGCTACATTTCAGCTCGCAGCCCCTGGGGGATGAGAGCTGAAATGTGCGAAAAGTAACATGTTTGGGCGCCCAAACATCACTTTTCGCGATCACGCCCACCACTTTGGTCAGGGTTAGCCGTTTTACGCGGCTAAACCCGACCACTTTGGGTGCGATCAGTGTGAAACGCTGGCACAATTGAATAGCGGCCCGCGATCTCCTGTCACTTTAGACGGGAGATGCGGGCCGCGAAATCAATTGAATTCCACCCTTTGCGCATATGCTCTATGCAGCAACTGTATGTAGGTGCTGTCTCCTATTTACAAGTGGGCTCGGATCACAGCTGGGGGAGCAGGTTTCAGGTGGCTTCTATAATAGACCCCAAAAATAGCAATCAAAGAACGGAGGGGCGTCTTTATGTAGCAAATAGCGCTTGCTACAGATTACACTGTACAACAAATTAATACTTTTAATTTGTGTCCTTTCTAAAAATAGTCATACATTACTAATAGTCATACATTACTAATTTGAGGTCAAGAAAAACTAAAATGATTTCAGAATGTTTTTACTAGCTCTATTTTTGAGCTACACTACTTACACTATACTGTATGTACATTAGTAATATAGTCATAGTGAAAAGCTATTTTAAAATAATCTGATATTTTCTTGATTGAATTAAAACTGTTATTTATTTTCTATCAATCACAACTAAGAATACAAAACGAAATAAACATACAGCATAGGAAACAAACATACAGCATAGGAAACATACAGCATAGGAAACATACATACAGCATAGGAAACATACAGCATAGGAAACATACATACAGCATAGGAAACATACATACAGCATAGGAAACAAACATACAGCATAGGAAACAAACATACAGCATAGGAAACATACAGCATAGGAAACATACAGCATAGGAAACAAACATACAGCATAGGAAACATACATACAGCATAGGAAACAGACATACAGCATAGGAAACAAACATACAGCATAGGAAACATACATACAGCATAGGAAACATACATACAGCATAGGAAACACACATACAGCATAGGAAACACACATACAGCATATCACACATACAGCATATCACACATACAGCATAGGAAACATACATACAGCATAGGAAACATACAGCATAGGAAACAAACATACAGCATAGGAAACAAACATACAGCATAGGAAACAAACATACAGCATAGGAAACAAACATACAGCATAGGAAACATACAGCATAGGAAACATACAGCATAGGAAACAAACATACAGCATAGGAAACAAACATACAGCATAGGAAACAAACATACAGCATAGGAAACACACATACAGCATAGGAAACAAACATACAGCATAGGAAACACACATACAGCATAGGAAACACACATACAGCATAGGAAACAGACATACAGCATAGGAAACACACATACAGCATAGGAAACACACATACAGCATAGGAAACACACATACAGCATAGGAAACAAACATACAGCATAGGAAACATACATACAGCATAGGAAACATACAGCATAGGAAACAAACATACAGCATAGGAAACAAACATACAGCATAGGAAACATACATACAGCATAGGAAACAAACATACAGCATAGGAAACAAACATACAGCATAGGAAACAAACATACAGCATAGGAAACACACATACAGCATAGGAAACAAACATACAGCATAGGAAACATACATACAGCATAGGAAACACACATACAGCATAGGAAACAGACATACAGCATAGGAAACACACATACAGCATAGGAAACATACATACAGCATAGGAAACAAACATACAGCATAGGAAACATACATACAGCATAGGAAACACACATACAGCATAGGAAACACACATACAGCATAGGAAACACACATACAGAATACGAAAAACAAACATACAGCATAGGAAACAAACATACAGAATACGAAACAAACATACAGCATAGGAAACAAACATACAGCATAGGAAACAAACATACAGCATAGGAAAGTACTATGTAATATAGTGGCCTATACATGGGGGAGCTTTCTCTTGTCGCTTGTACTCCTCTTCTGGGGCCATCTCTTGTCACTGTCACCTACCCTGATATCTTTGTACCATTGCTGAGATG
Source organism: Taudactylus pleione (assembly GCA_031769625.1). Classification (NCBI taxonomy): domain Eukaryota; kingdom Metazoa; phylum Chordata; class Amphibia; order Anura; family Myobatrachidae; genus Taudactylus; species Taudactylus pleione. Next base: position 5,376,357 of record JAUIMM010000277.1, on the reverse strand, counting down.
TCTTGGTGGAATCGCTCCCTATGCTGTCACTCAGTGCACCACAGTTACCTTGTGGGGGTAATCCCGTGAATCGCATATATTTGAATAGGGGAGGGGACAAATAACTGATTCATTTAATTGGGTCATTAGGCCCCGCCCCCTCTGCGCAGAACGCAGATTGCTGGTAAGATTCTCTCCATTCTGCCCACGTCACTAGGAATACCCCTACATCGTCGTAAATGGGCTATATCTCAGAGCTCAGAGCTAACTGAGAGTTGTAAATGTCATATTCATTCTTTACATGCTGACATCAAATAGAAGTAACTATTTTCACATCGGAAACATTGTCATTGTTGTGCAGTGTTATTGCATCAATCGTTCAGGAAACGGTAATAATAGATGGTAAATACATAATATGCGTTTTTATGTTTATATGTTTTATTTCTACTTCAGGGTCCATAGGGTATCCACAGGATACCTTGGGGTATAGGTGTGACGTCAGTCGCAGGGCACCAAAGAGTTAAGCTTTCAGCCTCCCAGGATGCACTAGGTCCCCCTCCTATACCCCGCCCCCGGGCCAAGGCACCTCAGTTTAGTTTGGTGCCCGGCCGGAGTCGGGTGCACCTGTTGGAGTGGGGGCTAGAAGAGCCCCTGAAGCTTATTCTTCATGCAGCTGTGGCTGCACATCTGGATGAACAGCATGGACAGTCAGTCCTGACGTCCATGCTGTCTTCCCTACACCCCGCCGGTACCAGAACGCCGGTACTGATCCGGGGATGCTGGTGGGCGTCTGGGGTCACAGCTAGCGGTGACCCCAGATGCTCCGGACCATGGCCGGATTCAAGGGGGACAGAGGTAAGCAGCGGGGTCCCGCGGTGGGTCCCCGCTGATCACATGGTCCTAAGTCCCCAGGCAGGGGGCTCCCTGGGGACTGGCTGCAGCGTGGAGCCAGGCGACCAACCTGCGCTTCCACTACCCCCTGGGACAGCGGACCGCAGCAGAGCGGTAGCGCTGCGGCGTCCCAGGGGTTAAATGCATGCCAGGGGAGCGCGCCTTCCCTGTCTCACAGCCGGCGCCTCCCCCGCTGCACACAGCCCTCTCTGCATGCTGCCGACTGGTCCTGTGGCAGCGCTCCTCCCCCAGGCCAGCCTCCTCTCTGCTCCTCGGCGGCCATCTTCTCCAGAACGCATGGTGAACGCTGCTGGAAGCGCTGGACGGAAGCATCGTGGTCTGGGTCCCCCCGCATACCTCTCCTCCGCTGTGGTCAGGTCTGTGTATGCAGCGCTGTGTCCTACCAGGCCCTGTGTCTGTGTAGTTGAGTGATCAGCGCTGTTAGTGCAGGAATTGTTATTTTTCTGCATTGTATGTGACTGTGCTAGCGCTGCTGCCTGTAATCTTTTCTTCTCTAAACTGTCAGCTTTATTACTGTCCCTGTTCTTTCTGCTAAAGCCCTTGCGGTGCGGTGCTGCAGGGTGGTCTCTCGCCTATTTAATACTTAATTGGTGAGAGAGGTCACATACGTGGTGCCATCATGTCTGAAAGTGATTTTCCCCTCCGGCTACAGTGTACCACGTGCAAAGTACCGTTAGCGGAGGGGGAGGGTAGCGCGGAGGGCCTTTGCCGGCAGTGTTTGTCCATGGCGCGGCCTATTACGGTTACAGCACCGGTACAGGAGCCGCCCTGGGCTTGTTTCGCTCAGGCGTTAACAGCTTTAGTGGGCCAGTTAGCTCCGCAGCCCGCGTTTACTCCGATGGGTTTGTCCCAGCAGTCTGTGGTGTCGTCACCCATGCAGGGGTTCCCACGACAATTGGTGGTACCCCACAGTCTCCCTATTTCCCCGCTCCCGGGTTCTCAGGAGCCAGCGTGGGTTAACTCCCTGACGAGTTCTGTACAGCACTTGTCGGATGTGTTGCAAGGGGAGTCTGTGATGCGGTCTCATAAAAGGCCGGTGGCGTCTCTGTCCGCTCCTTATGAGGATGACGAAGGGACGTCTGATGATGGGGAGATTCTAGATCCTTACGATCAGGAACCTCTCCATACTAAGGACGCTGATGCGAAGTCCAAAGTATATATTCCTGGACTTATTCGGGCGGTCCGCACAGCCTTGGTGATTGAGGACGAAGTTCCCCCAGCGGCTAAATCTAAGTATGCCTTTTTCAAAGATGTGAAGGGCGATGCCACAGTCTTTCCTCTTTCGGGTCAGTTGGTGGACCATTTAGAGGAGGCGTGGAAACAACCTGGCAAAAGATACCAGCCGCAGAGACGCCTGGCGGTGGCTTATCCGTTCGCGGATAATTATTTTGCGAAGTGGGAATCCCCTCCACAGGTGGATTCTCACGTGACCCGTCTTGTCCGTAGTGCCACATTGCCGATGCCATCCATGTCCTCCCTTAAGGATGCTACGGACCGCAAGGTAGAAATCTGCCTGAAGTCCGCTTATTCCCTTGCAGGGGGGGCAGCACGGCCGGCTATGGCCATTTGCTGGGTTGCCAGAGCGATGGAGCGCTGGGCGGATTCATTAGAGGCTTCTTTTGAATCCGACTGTCCGGCCGATCAGGCGGAGTTGATTGGCAATCTCCGTGATTCGGCCACCTACATCAACGAGGCGGCTCTAGACATTAGTACTCTGGTGTCTAGAATTTCTTCAGCAGCGGTAGCTGCTCGTCGCACCTTGTGGCTGCGATCCTGGAAGGCGGACGCAGATTCCAAGAAAGGTCTGGAAGCGTTGCCGTTTACCGGAGAAGTTCTCTTCGGTCCGGATCTGGATAAGATTGTGGCCACGCTGGCGGCAGCCAAATCTGCCTGTCTCCCGTCGGCCGCTGCTCCTTCTGGTTCGGGACCATCGTCCTTTCGGTCATCTAGGGCCCAGGGCAGGCCCAAACCACAGTCGTTTCCTCGACAGGCTGGCCCTAAGAAATCGGTCAAGCCCCGGAAGCAGGCATGGAGTACCAGACGTCCGGCCCCCAAGCCAGATGGCAAGCCTGCGGCCTGACGGTCCGGGCCTCCCTTTGGGGGATCCCAGGGTGGGAGGCCGCCTGCTACAGTTCGCCCAGTGTTGGTCGACCACTACGACAGACACTTGGGTTATGGAGGTGGTTTCCCACGGATACGCCCTCTCCTTCCGGCACAGACCCCCGGCTCGCTTCTTCACCACGGGTCTCCCATCAGACCGGAACAAGGCTACGGAGCTGCGGAAGGTATTGCACACTATGCTCCAGGCTGGAGTTATAGTGGCGGTTCCATTCTCCCAGAGGGGCCAGGGTTTCTATTCAAATCTATTTTTGGTACAGAAACCCAATGGGTCATATCGTCCGATTCTCAACCTCAAAGCACTCAACAAGTCTTTGCGGGTCCCGAAGTTTCGGATGGAGACCCTACGGTCCATCATTCTGGCGCTGGAACCTGGGGACTACTTGGTGTCATTGGACATACAGGACGCTTACCTGCATGTCCCTATTCTTTGGCGCCATCAACAGTTCCTCAGGTTTGCAATCAGCAGCGACCACTTCCAGTTTCGGGCGTTACCTTTTGGCCTGGCAACAGCACCACGTGTTTTCACCAAGGTGATGGCGGTCATGGCGGCTTCTCTGCGGCTGCAGGGAGTCCGCATGTTGCCGTATTTGGACGACCTGTTATTGGTGGCAGGATCTCCAGAGCTCCTGTTACGCCACTTGGACCTGACCATTGCACTGCTGCAACGGCACGGCTGGCTAATCAACTGGCAGAAGTCCACTCTAATCCCGTCTCGGAGGATTCTGCATCTTGGAGCCTTATTGGACTCGGGACAGCAAAGGATCTTCGTGACGGAGGACAAGATCTCTGCTTTACAGTCAAGGGTGCGCAGTTGTCTGCACAGCCGCCGGGTGTCCTTACACTCGGCGATGAGGTTACTGGGCTCCATGGTGTCGGTGTTCGACATGGTGGAATACGCCCAGTTTCACTCCAGACCTCTGCAGCACCTGATCCTGTCCAAGTGGAACGGGCTGACTCAGTCTCTGAAGTCCCAGACGATTGTGCTCACCCAGGAGGTTCGCCTGTCCCTTACGTGGTGGTTACAGACGACCCACCTCAACAAGGGACGTCCGTTCTGGGTTCCAAATTGGGTCCTGTTGACAACGGACGTCAGTCTTCGGGGCTGGGGAGCAGTTTCGGGTCCACACTTGTTCCAGGGCAGGTGGACGCCGACAGAAGCGGAGCTTCCAATAAATATCTTGGAACTCCGTGCGGTCTTCAATGCTCTCCAGCAGGCACAGCGGTTTCTCCAGGGTCGCCCGGTGCAGGTCCAGTCGGACAACGCTACCACCGTGGCCTACATAAACAGGCAAGGAGGAACTCGCAGTCGGGCGGCTCTCGTAGAGGTCTCTCGGATCCTGGTTTGGGCGGAGCGCAATCTTCCGGCCATATCAGCGGTCTTCATCCCGGGAGTGCTCAATTGGGAGGCGGACTTTCTAAGTCGCTAGGACGTTCATCCGGGGGAATGGTCCCTGCACCCGGACGTTTTTCAACTACTGGTGGACAGGTGGGGTCTTCCAGAAATCGACCTCATGGCGTCCCGGCACAACAACAAGTTGCCGGTGTACGGGTCTCGCACAAGAGACGAAGGGGCGTCTCTGGTGGATGCTCTGTCCGTCCGGTGGACGTTCCGGTTCGCATACCTGTTCCCTCCGGTCTCCCTTCTTCCACGGGTAATCTGGAAATTCAAACAGGAAGGAGGGACGCTCCTGTTGATAGCTCCCGCGTGGCCCAGACGGCACTGGTTCTCAGACCTTCAGGGTCTGTCCGTGGACATTCCTCTGCGGTTGCCGCTACGACCGGACCTTCTGTCTCAGGGTCCTTGCCTTCACCCGGACCTGACTCGGCTGTCTTTGACGGCGTGGCTGTTGAGACGGCCATGCTGAGGTCCCGGGGGTTTTCCAGCTCTGTGGTGCGTACCATGTTACGAGCTCGGAAACCGTCTTCCGCGAGGATATACCATCGCGTGTGGCATACGTTCTTCCAGTGGTGTCGACCGAGAGGTTATGCACCGCGGGAGTTTCGTCTGTCTCGGATTCTCGCCTTCCTGCAAGCGGGACTAGATCATGGGCTTCGCCTTGCTTCTTTGAAGGTACAGGTTTCGGCCCTATCTGTCTGGTTTCACCGTAGGATTGCTACAATCCCGGATGTGCGCACCTTTATGCAGGGTGTTCTCCGCATTCAGCCGCCCTTTGTTCCACCTGTGGCGCCTTGGGATTTGGCTGTGGTCCTGAGGGCTCTCCAAGGACCGCCGTTTGAACCACTGGGCTCAGTGGATCTTAAATGGCTAACAGCTAAGACTGTTTTCCTTCTGGCCATTGCTTCGGCCAGACGTGTTTCTGAGTTAGGGGCTCTTTCTTGTAGACCCCCTTTCTTGGTTTTTTATGGGAACAGGGCAGTGCTCCGCACTCGGCCCGAGTTTCTTCCCAAAGTTATTTCCCAGTTTCATATTAACGAGGAAATAGTTGTTCCGGCCTTTAACTCACCGGGTCTTTCCGTGGGTGAGGCCTCTTTGGATGTTGTGCGGGCCTTAAGGACTTATGTTGACCGCACTTCTTCGTTTAGGAAGTCGGACGCTTTGTTTGTCCTCTTTGGCTTCCGTAAAAAGGGTTGGCCTGCTTCAAAGCAAACTTTGGCAGCCTGGATCCGTATGGCTATTTCTGAAGCTTATCTTCATGAAGGCCTACCGGTCCCTCCTTCTCTGAAGGCTCATTCCACTAGGTCTGTGGGTCCTTCGTGGGCAGCTCGACGTGGTGCCTCGGCAGTTCAGATCTGCAAGGCTGCTACGTGGTCTTCTGTCCATACCTTCGTGAGGTATTACAGGTTTGACACCTTCGCCTCTCAGGATGCTTCCTTCGGGCGGCGGATTCTCCTTTCTGCACAGGAGCGTCCCCACCCTTAAAGGATACTGCTTTGGGACATCCCCAAGGTATCCTGTGGATACCCTATGGACCCTGAAGTAGAAAATATGAGATATGGTAAGAACTTACCCTTGTTATCTCTATTTCTACGAAGTCCATAGGGTTCCACAGGACTCCCGCCCTGTCGCACCTGTGCTGCAGATGGGCTTTGCTCTGGTCACCGGTTTTCCGTCTCCCTCTGGTGAGAATGTGATTCTTGTATGTGTCCAGATCTTTGTTCTCTCTCTTCCTTCTCCTCCTCCGGCCTATGGCTTGGTAACTAACTGAGGTGCCTTGGCCCGGGGGCGGGGTATAGGAGGGGGACCTAGTGCATCCTGGGAGGCTGAAAGCTTAACTCTTTGGTGCCCTGCGACTGACGTCACACCTATACCCCAAGGTATCCTGTAGAACCCTATGGACTTCGTAGAAATAGAGATAACAAGGGTAAGTTCTTACCATATCTCATATTTTTTCTTTGCTGGTTATATAGTAGACTGATTAGAATGTATACGGTTTGTATCTTAGCAGCACTATTTCCCTGTATTTTGTGAGTGATCATCCCCATCCTGTCCTAATGCTGAATAATGTGCTTTTATTTATTGTCTATGGGGCATTAGTTGTGCAAGTTAGAAGGCAAACCCCCCCCCCCCCCCCCCCGGCCCGCTCTGAGCACTGGAAACTGCCTTAGATTTAGTCTGTTGCTATATTAGGAGCCCCCCCCTGCTCCGGCCTTGTCACTGATGACTGATTGCATTGTGTGAAGTCACAGTTGTGTGGACCGCCGTGGCTCTCATACTATGGGGTTTGTGTCTCTAGCAGGGGGTATGGTCCCTCTAAAGACCAAGCTTGTAAACAGGTGGTGAGAGGAAGTTGCTGCAATGAATGACTCCCCCATCTGGGGCCTTTGTAATACTCGGCCTCAGTGGACCAGAAACCAATAAACAGTGCTCGTCATTGGGTCCCCGGAGGGTAATAGATTTGCCGGCCAGATAATACGTTTAATAACAACTGTAAGGTATATAAGTGTCATATGTAACACCCAGGGAAATGAGCATTTATGTAGCATTATAGCACATACTTTTATTTAGTAAATCTTCTACCCGGATCGAAGTCCATTATAAATCTGTTATAAATGTTTATTTAATGTGCAATATAGTGATACTTACTGTTACATTCCTAGTACACTGTTGATCTAGATGGTAATAACACAATAAAAACAAGTGCACAGGGGAATGCAGTTTCTCCCAGAGAACAATCTGATGTTTCTAAACTGTGCTAGAACATTGAGCCATAATCTGGTTGCTACGGGTTACACCACCTGTTTATTTTACCCCGTCACTAGTTTTCTTATCTGTCCTTAAATAACTTTACATGTCAGGCTGGTATCTCTCAGTGGTCGCAGGCTGTGTGGCAAATGGTATACAATCGGGAAGCCGGCTGCTGGAATCCCGACAGCCGGCTTCCCGACTGCTTTATCTCGGCGTGGGATAAATGACCGGCATCTATATCTAGACGCCTGTCATTTCCCTGACGCCGGGCGTCGCGAGCGGACAGCCGCGGGGGGGGGGACGGTTAGGTTTAGGCCACCCAGGTGGGACTTAGGGTTAGGCACCCCCCCGGGAGGGTTAGGGTTAGGCTAGGGGGAGGGAGAGTTAGGGTTAGACACCCCCCCCCCGGGGGAATTAGGTTTAGGCAGCGGGGAAGGGGGGGTTAGGGTTAGGCACTTGGGGGGGAGGTTAGGGTTAGGCACCCCTTGGAGGGTTAGTGTTAGGGGGGGTAGGTTAGATTAGTTGATACTTACCTTACCATGATCGGGATTTCCAGCGCTGTCGGCCTTCCGCTGCCGGGATCTCTGCTGTTTTGTCGGGCTGCCGCTGCCGGGATTCGAACTCCCGGCCATGCGGCAGCCAGGATATCATACCGATTCCGTGGCAAATGTCCATAGACTGGCACCGGTCAGTGCAGGTGACTCCCGAATTGGAAATACAATATATCAGTCACATAGGCAAGAAACTAAGATCTGTGTACAGATGAGTCCACATACATCTATCCTCCATGTGCTACAAGTCGCGCCACACATAACGTGGGAGCTCCGCGTGCCTTGGTAGCGCCGAGCGTATTTCATGCAACTTTTTACCTTCAAATGCGTCTTATTCACACAGCGATGCGACTAGATAGCACCAGCAGCTTCTGCTGAATAAAATGATATGCGGCATGCCTATATTCTCTGTGTGCGACTGCGGGTGCATCTGCATGTCAGCGGTTGTAACACTGTAACGTAGCGTTTCGCATGCAGACACCCGCAGACGCACACAGAACATAGGCATGCCGTAGTGTTCCCGCTAGGCTGTTTTAGCAGGGCTCGGCGCCCTGCCCTCCTTCTGGAGGGCAAAAAGCGCCCCGCCCTCACAGCCTGCAGGTGCCGTCTTCACCCACGGGTCGCAGTGTCCCGCGGGTGGGGAAATGTGCGGGGACCCGGTCACCGCCAGTGAATAGACGCCGGGCGCATGCACCCGGCATCTATTCTCCCTGTCAGCAGCACTTGGGGGCTGCCCGGCGTGTCTGTAAATGCCGGGCACGCCCCCAAGAGTCACCAAAAGGGTGACGCGTCTTATAGACATGCCCCCTTTTCATTGGCTGCATCCCCTTTTTGTGTGCGCGCGGAAGTGCCTTCTCTAGCTCCGGCGCCCTGCCTGCCGCATATCATTTTATTCAGCAGAAGCTGCTTGTGCTAGCTCTTCACATCACTGTGTGAATAAGACGCATTTGAAACTAAAAAGTCGCGCAAAAAGACGCTAGGCGCTACCAAGTAACGCCACAGCATGGCTCGATTAGAAGCACTGTTTAACGCGCAAGAAGGTTAGGCGAAATGTATGTTTCCTGGCATTTACAGTGGTCCTGAGCCGCCTTGTATCATCTGAAGTTCACAATAAAATATTTTGTGACCGCGCTGTTGTGCGAGTAACTTGACTACTGTACATGTTGTGCGTGTGTGACGTTCTCTTACCGGCTGCAGACTTAGTGTAAGTAATCCCCCTGTAGTTCCTTTTCTGCTCTTCCCATCAGCCATTAATCTGGAAACGTAACACCCCGGGCAGTAAGATTTATGGCGAGCGTGCACCTGAGAAGTGTAAATCACCCCCTGGGGCAATAAAGGGGCTGGTTACACCATATCCTGCCAGTAAATGACTTGTGAGTGGGTGGTGCACGGAGATTTCTGTTTCTCTGAAATATTTTTATATCAGACCCGATAATCCTCCCTCTCCGCCATGATACTGATAATCCACAGCTCACAGATACAGATGAGAGGTGCTGATCGCAGTTACTAGCCCAGGGTGGCTAGCGGCATCTTGCCATAAGCTGCCCCTTCCAATGAATGCGCAAGTCGTTGTATTCTAATATATTATCTAATAACGTACAACATGTTCTCTAATTAGATAGAATCTATATTAACTTAAGTTCAGGTTAAACTAAACATAACCTGTCGGGCAGTGTCGAGCAAGGGCCTCAGAGGTGGCGCAGGACTTTATTCTAGACGGGTAATTTGTTGAGTTATTTCAACGTTTGCGTCAACAAAATGACAGATCTGCCGGATATTGATTGCGTTACCAAATCCATCAGATCTTTATAGGGCATGGTGGCGTTCAAAATGGCACCAGAGGATCACCGCAACCCCCATATGTGTGGCCATGTCTGACTGCGCTGCCAGGCTGTGATGACGCTGGAAGTAGTCCAGTTGGGCAGCCAAACAAATGTGCTTTGGCCACGCCATGTTAGAGGCCAAATGATATGAGGATCCTGTCACAAGGGTGCCAGATTCCCATTTCACATGTCAGATTTTACGTTTCCCTGGTACAGAATCTTGTGATCCAGTGATCCAGGAGGTTCCGAAAACCTTAATGGGACAAAAATGTCTGTACGTGTGAACTTGTCACTGCGGATCCTCAAATTATTTTAAATAGTCTGAAATTCGATCGGATTTGCTTGGCTGGATGATCTCAGTGTTGGTTGCGGTATTTGAATTAGTGTTGGGCCAGTTCGATTTGGCTCCTATGTTGTCTGTTTAAGCTTAAATAGGAATGATGTATAGTATTTTGTATTAATTTGTATCCATTCGACCATTTTGTTCACTGTTCATTCGGAAGGTCATTAAATATTCTGTATAATGTAATTACTTAAGCTGAAATGTTCACCTTGCCCGATTTTAGCTACCCTATTGGGTCTTGATGAGACAAAGTTAAGTTACAATTTTATTTTACTATATTATTTTTTTTTCCCAGAGTACCTCATGTGTAGATAGCCTACATGCTGATACAAAGGGTTTAGCAACATAAAACATCCAATTGATTCCCAAAATAGGCGACCTCCCGGATGCCTGAGAGAGTCTGTTATCTCCTAGAAGCTGGGACAAAAGTGGAAGGCGGAACCCAGCAAGGGCACGCAATTTGCATGATCGCACTACTGAGGGTGTGGAATTATGATGCAAGTTGCGTCATTAAGTCCTGAATTCAAGGAACGTTCCTTGGCGTCTCCCAGAGGGATCTTTAACCTCCAGTTCATCACCTGTTGCTTTGCGTGTGCTCAATATACACTACAAGTTTTGTGTGTTTTAACACTTTTCTGGTGTTTTAAAACTTCCATGGATTTAAAATGAAAATTTCCTGGTCCTTTGAAAAAACAAAATAAAAAAAATGGTTATTTGACTACACTCACAATTCTTATGAGTAATAGGTCTATTACAGTATCAAATAATCCTTATTGTACTGACATTATTAAGCTGAAACTCTGCAGCATTCCAATTCGACATAGATGGTCTATATTGGGAACTAGCCCATGCCATCCCCTCCCCCGCCCCCCTCTTGGGGTATGATCCGATTGTCGGATGTTAGCTTGACGAGCCATTTTTGCTTGTTGGGTGCTGAGGGGAAAGCACATTGTTTGCGATTCACATTTGCAGCCTGATTAATTTCCATATCAGGTTACTTTTGCTGTTGCTTTTCCTAAGCCAGTTTTGCTATGCGGTGCCAAAAAGCCACACGTGTCAAACAGCAGGCATGTGTCTGATTCGTGCCACGCCGTTCGCAGAGGAACCCACTAAATCACTTCTGGAATCTCTATCATCTCCTGTCAGATATAGAACGACACGTTTATGTTATTATCCGTAGGTTGAGAATCGAGAGGGGTCTGTAATTCTGAGCATTCCAAGATAAACTGGCTCAGTATGTTTCCGTTCCGTCTCTACGCAGCGCCGCGCTGCTACAGCGGTCAGATATTAAATGTTATTACACGCTCCTGGGTAACCATTTTTAGTAGAGACCCACAGAGAATGACTGTGTTCTCATGCAAGTATTTCTAGCATTATGTCATAGACTTAGCTTACATTAATATCCCAAGTATTTTAGGCTATTTTCAAGGGGACTTGGATAAAAAAAAAGTGTTTTGTGATCTCATATTAAGGACGTGTGTGCAGATGTGACAAATCCTGTGTTCTTCACTGTTACATGATCCACGGTGACTGTTCCAAGGATGCGGAATAGATGTGATAATTAGTGGATCTGCCCTCGGACGCCGTGGCTCTGGCGGCACAATCTGATAGAGAACATTGAGGGATAATTATGAACACTCGTTTTTCTAATACCTCATGTAATCAGAGAACTGACCCATGTTCCAGTACAATAGCTATAGAAATGTTCCATCTGGAGATGAATGAAAGTTACAGAATTGTTACTTATGCCTCATTCGCAGTTGTGGGGACTGTACCTTCTCCCACTGTCTTTGTGGGGCCTGTACCTTCTCCCACTGTCGTTGTGGGGCCTGTACCTTCTCCCACTGTCTTTGTGGGGCCTGTACCTTCTCCCACTGTCGTTGTGGGGCCTGTACCTTCTCCCACTGTCTTTGTGGGGCCTGTACCTTCTCCCACTGTCATTGTGGGGCCTGTACCTTCTGCCACTGTCTTTGTGGGGCCTGTACCTTCTCCCACTGTCTTTGTGGGGCCTGTACCTTCTCCCACTGTCTTTGTGGGGCCTGTACTTTCTCCCGCTGTCTTTGTGGGGCCTGTACCTTCTCCCACTGTCTTTGTGGGGCCTGTACTTTCTCCCACTGTCTTTGTGGGGCCTGTACCTTCTGCCACTGTCTTTGTGGGGCCCGTACCTTCTCCCACTGTCTTTGTGGGGCCTGTACCTTCTGCCACTGTCTTTGTGGGGCCTGTACCTTCTCCCACTGTCTTTGTGGGGCCTGTACCTTCTCCCACTGTCTTTGTGGGGCCTGTACCTTCTCCCACTGTCTTTGTGGGGCCTGTACCTTCTCCCACTGTCTTTGTGGGGCCTGTACCTTCTCCCACTGCCTTTGTGGGGCCTGTAGCTACTCCCACTGTTGTTGTGGGGCCTGTACCTTCTCCCACTGCCTTTGTGGGGCCTGTAGCTACTCCCACTGTTATTGTGGGGCCTGTAGCTACTCCCACTGTTGTTGTGGGGCCTGTACCTTCTCCCACTGCCTTTGTGGGGCCTGTAGCTACTCCCACTGTTGTTGTGGGGCCTGTAGCTACTCCCACTGTCTTTGTAGGAGTCCTCCTGGCGCTCTAGTTTCCTCTCTCACTCCAAAAAAAAACATTCTGGCAGACAAATTTGGCTTCTGGACAGCGGACACTGTTGTGTGTTTCTGCTACGGATATCATTTTGGAACCTCCGCTGGGCAGGGACTGATGTACCGGAATCATTGTTCGGATTGTAGAGTGCTGCTGAATAGGTTGGCATTACATAGATTATTATCATAATCCCATATAGTGTCTGTCTTAAATCTGTTCCATATATAAGATATAATAAGGAACAAATAATAGATCAAAAATACCCTGTGCCCCCTTAAACTCAATAGAGTATTCACCAATACATATGTAAAGAATTAGGACAGCTGCATCACAATTCGGGGAAGTTATCCGTGTATACCGTATTCGCCACCACACAGGTGATCAAGCTTAGTTTGATTATTTACGCCCCCGTTTTGTCCCTTTCAAATTGAAAATGTTGTCTTTGTTTATCACAGTTTGTACCAAATGAAACCTTACTCTCTTACACTTACGTTTTTTAATAAGAGCTGCAAAAATGGGTAAAAATATGGAATATTCAGGAATAAATACCGTGTGCCTAGTAACCTGTGCTAATTGTCCAGTTGAGACGCAGCATTTAAGATTCTGATCTGAGAGGAGTTAATATAAGATCACTTACAATTGCTATATGTATTATGGTCTCTGGGGACGCTGTCGTATTACCTCACATTGTGTCAGCTGGAAAGAAAGAATTTTTGTTTAGTTTTTGGAGCACTTGATCAGCGTCCCAATCATCTGGCAGAGGTCTAAATATATTTGCCAGGCAAAGTGGTTTGTAATTGGAAGCTAAACAAACAAGCGTAATGCTCTCTGCTCCCAGCAGCTGTTGTCCTGTCTCCAGAATACACCGACTTCCTGCTGATCTCAGGGAATATCTCAGAGCGTCCTGTGTACATTATGCAGGAAGTTAAGGGATAGAACGCGGGGTCTGTACCGGCATTTATCATCATGTCGGCAAAAGCAGAGACTAGGCCAGTGTGTGTGAGCCAGTCCGCCCCGAGACTCGCATCGTCCCTCTCTGACCTCTAATAAAGTACCAACCAATCACTTCCTGTCATTTTTCAAACACAGCCTGTAAAGTGACAGTTAGGAGCTGATTGGTTGGTACTTTATCTACGTCCACCTCCGTCTGTAACTTTCAGGAATGCACAATGGACCCCAAGCTTATTTTATGATGCTGGTTGTTACATATTAATATGGACATCAGAGTAAGGGAAGGACAACTGTGAGATATTCACGGGCAAAATTAAAAGTGTTCAATAACCCATAGCAACCAATGAGTCATTAGCTATAATTGTCCTAGTGCGAGTTAGACAATGAGGGGGGATGTCCGGTTGGTATTGGTTAATGCGCATTTGCAACATTGTCTTTGCTAGTAAGTAACGCCATTATCTTTCTAAATACTATGGGTGATTGGTGCTGCGCCTTCAGTAGCAGCGGATCTGAGAAGTTATGTAAATGATGCTGTTGTCGTCTTTTGAACTGACAACACCAGATCCGCTGCATGTGACCGAAGACACAACTTTGGGAACATCGCACTGGCAATCGGGCATCTGTGCAGCCCTAAGGTTGTACAGGTTGCCCACCACACCTTATCTGCGGAGGCCAGTGACTGGATGCAGACTATGGGAGTCCATTCCAACTGATACGTGACCGGACGTATCCAGTTTCCAGTATGTGGCTAAACTGGCTATAGCCCCGGACATTTAACCATCAGGACTAATTTTAATGTGTGTGGCCATCTTTAGACCATGCCCCATCCATCATCTCATACTTGTCAAGTGTGCGTTGAGTCACATAAATGCTAACATTATTATTCTTCTTTATTTATATGGCACCATAAGGGTTTTACAACGCTGTACAAAGTACAACTTATTTAATGAGTTAGTAGTGGACAGAATTGCAATTCCACCCTTCAAATGCAGCAAGAGGTCTCTGACAGCGATCCCAGCACTACGACCAAGATCGCAGGCTGGGAAAACCACTGCGACGAGCTGGTGGACGGCGCTGGTCAGCTGAGCAAGCCTCAGGCTGCCCGGCTTGCGAGGCCAGGAAACCTCGCACTACCCCTTAAATGCACATGAGCAGAACGGGTCCCGCGCAGACGAAGATGCTGCGTTCAGCATTGAAGGCTGAATCAGCCCCTTGGTACATACATCCCAGTGCTGGAATCTACAGTCAGATATTCGCTATTATCCTCATTTCCATCACACTGTTGCTGGTATCGCAGTGGTCCCGTTGGTTCCCAGGACTGTACATCTGTGTTCTGATTATTACTTATTTTTAGTTTGTTCCGCTCTGTTCTAGAAACTGAAGACAAACGTCATTTTTCAGGCATCAACATCCTGAAATGTCTATGGAGGCTAATTAAAGGGATTTTAATTTTCCCGGACACCCCCCTCTCTTCCACCCGCTTAGTTTTTGAAAAGCTTTACTTATTATTAGATTAAAGTAATCCTCTTTATCTGGAGGATTTCACCTATATCATTAAGCCAGGCGCACATTACCAGTCAGCCAGTAATGAGCTTAAGTCTTCACGGTCAGGCTGTTAAACAATCAGAGGTTCAGAGGGCGGAAGAAGCTCAGCGATGGTAGATGGAGCGTTCGCGGTGGGCCGAGTACCTGTAGCGCCGTCTGTTAGGCCCCATTACTGCGCCCTGCAAAGTACTACAGAAATACCATGCCAGATCCAAAGCAATGTGAGATTGTTTATGGCGTTCACAACTCTCGTCACTTGGGGCTCTAGCCGCCATTACACGCGTTCACACCACCTAGACGGCGTCATTGAATTGAGTTCCGCACAACACATGAAAGTGCACATACACCGCTCAGAAGCTGGGACATACAGACACGAAAGCTACTGTAATAGGCGCTGACATCCTAGATTAACACACGTACGAATCGGGGAAACAATATCGTAGCGGCAGCAAGACCTTTGCGCTATTGCGTCATTGAGCTGGACCAAAATTCCGATTCATTTAAGCAGAGGGTGAGACATTTGTGCAACTCTGGCTGCTTTATTCCTGTAACTGGACTTTTATATTTTGTATTCCATTTGTGTCTACAATGAAAACGAATGTTGACCTTGCTTAATGCTAATGTTATTCTTCATAATTGCGTTATACCAGTAAACTTGTCCGGCCCGTGTCACCGGTTGCTATCTGATTGTGTTGTACTCTAGACAAAGTCACCTTTGTTCCTGTAAGAGCGCGCCGGCTCTAATTGAATTCACCCATCTTAGCACTTTGCAGCGACCTCGTGTGCTCTGCGTGTTCTGTACGCAGGTTATGAAAATGGAGTAACGGTACAGCGCTGGCTATCAGCGTCGATGAGCATTATCGGGAAGAATCCTTCCAGCAGGGGAACTGGAAATGACGCACCTGTGGGGCTGATTCAGATTGCACGCAAATGTCATCGCAGCTGGGATCTCTTACGGATTCGCAATTGCAAAAATATGTTAATGAGCCACTCGCCGTCCAGTACTTAGACGTCCACTGAAAGCATCTCACATGCGCCGCTGATGTACAAAACCGAAAACATGGAATGCTCATCAGGCGGCCATCAGCCTTCTGAGTAAGTCTCAGCTGCCGCAGAGAGAGCCGGCGCTATGGAAAATGTTTAAAGTTACATTGGCCGCACAGTTAAAATTCTTTAAGTAGCATTAAGGAGCGTACACACGACACGATATGCTCCCTGAGCGATATCGTCTCGTGTGTCCCCAGCAGGGTGTGCTCAGTGTCGTTCATGACATGGAGCACACCCGCTGAACGATACCATTAACGATATCGTTCAGCGCCGGGCTTTAATTTGAGGGTAATTACATCCAAATCAGGTGAATGGTGTAGGAATTACAATGGTTTCTATATGTGCCTCCCACTTTTTAAGGGGCCAAAAGTAATGGGACTATCAACTCAAAAGCTATTTCATGGACAGGTGTGGGCTATTCCCTCGTTATTTCATTACCAATTAAGCAGGTAAAAGGTCTGGAGTTGATTCTAGGTGTGACATTTGCATTTGGAATCAGTTGCTGTCAAC
The DNA here is from genome assembly GCA_031769625.1 of Taudactylus pleione. Taxonomy (NCBI): domain Eukaryota; kingdom Metazoa; phylum Chordata; class Amphibia; order Anura; family Myobatrachidae; genus Taudactylus; species Taudactylus pleione. The sequence goes on along the minus strand of JAUIMM010000277.1, from coordinate 5,359,830 downwards.
TCTCAATATGAGATCCAAAGAGCTGTCACTATCAGTGAAGCAAGCCATCATTAGGCTGAACAATCAAAACAAACCCATCAGAGAGATAGCAAAAACATTAGGTGTGGCCAAATCAACTGTTTGGAACATTCTTAAAAAGAAAGAACGCACCGGAGAGCTCAGCAACACCAAAAGACCCGGAAGACCATGGAAAACAACTGTGGTGGATGACAGAATAATTATTTCCCTGGTGAAGAAAAACCCCTTCACAACAGTTGGCCAAATCAAGAACACTCTCCAGGAGGTAGGTGGATATGTGTCAAAGTCAACAATCAAGAGAAGACTTCACAAGAGTGAATATAGAGGGTTCACCACAAGATGTAAACCATTGGTGAGCCACAAAAACAGGAAGACCAGATTAGAGTTTGCCAAACAACATCTAAAAAAGCCATTACAGTTCTGGAACAACATCCTATGGACAGATGAGACAAAGATCAACTTGTACCAGAGTGATGGGAAGAGAAGAGTATGGAGAAGGAAAGGAACTGCTCATGATCCAAAACATACCACCTCATCAGTGAAGCATGGCGGTGGTAGTGTCATGGCGTGGGCATGTATGGCTGCCAATGGAACTGGTTCCCTTGTATTTATTGATGATGTGACTGCTGACAAAAGCAGCAGAATGAATTCTGAAGTGTTTTGGGCAATATTATATGCTCATATTCAGTCAAATGCTTCAGAACTCTTTGGACGGCGCTTCACAGTGCAGATGGACAATGACCCAAAGCATACTGCAAAAGCAACTAAAGAGTTTTTTAATGCTAAAAAGTGGAATGTTATGCAATGGCCAAGTCAATCCCCTGACCTGAATCCGATTGAGCATACATTTCACTTGATGAAGACAAAACTGAAGGGAAAATGCCCCAAGAACAAGCAGAAACTGAAGACATTTGCAGTAGAGGCCTGGCAGAGCATCACCAGGGATGAAACCCAGCGTCTGGTGATGTCTATGCGTTCCAGACTTCAGGCTGTAATTGCCTGCAAAGGATTTGCAACAAAGTATTAAAAAGTGAAAGTTAGATTTAGGATTGTTTAGTTTGTCCCATTACTTTTGGCCCCTTAAAAAGTGGGAGGCACATATAGAAACCGTTGTAATTCCTACACCGTTCACCTGATTTGGATGTAATTACCCTCAAATTAAATCTGAAAGTCTGCAGGTAAATCACATCTTGTTTGTTTCATTTCAAAGCCGTTGTGGTGGTGAATAGAGGCCAAAATATGAAAATTCTGTCAATGTCCCAATATTTATGCACCTGACTGTATATATATATATATATATATATATATATATATATATATACACACATACATACATACACACATACACACATACATACATACATACATACACACACATAGACATAGATTAAGTGGGAAGGCACTCCAATATATAGAACAATGTCCCCAGTGCCCTCTGTTAGGACTCCCCACCCGGATTGTGTTTCCAAACACTGCGGCACTCGGGTAAATAAATCACACCTTGGCACAGGTAATATCCACGTTTTGGAGCTTGACTGTATTGCTCCATCATCAGGGCATACACTGATGATGGAGCAATAAAGTCAAGCTCTGAAACGTTGGATATCACCTGTGCCAAGGTGTGATTTATTTACCCAAGTGCCGCTCTCTCTATTAAATAAAATGGCCTTTGATAAGAATACAGATCTTTTTATAGTCATCATATATTCACATAGTTGAATAGAGTTTTTTTCTTTATAACTTATGTACAGCTGGAACATGTTACTTTTTTTTTTTTAACCGACAACGTGATTCGGCGCCTGGTACTTAGCGTAAAACAAAGGGTTCGGCTCATTTAATAACACAAATGGAGGGCAATGAATGGCAAGATGCTGCAGGTGAGAGATCGTGCTCCATTTGTACTGTGCAACAGGGATGAGCGAAAAGGCAGCAACATTTTTTATTTAGAGGAAGTCAGAGAGGCTGGAGCTGCGCTGATACAATCTCTGTGTGTTTGTGTCGCTATTCCACAGAATTCCACCGGATTGTATAATGAGCATTTCGGCTGAGTCTATAGTCTGTTGTGTTTATTCTGCCAGGCGGTGCGGATGTAGGGGGACGGGGGACACGGGGCCAAATTCTGCCGGTATAACGTGCACATTTCTGAATAAGGAACATACAATTCCGGAATATTTGGGCTCATCGTCATCAGTCACACGTCATACTAATGTTATTTATAAATGATTTGTAATGTGCCCCTCTGTACAACAGTGGGAACCAAGCATTGTACTGGTAATACGATACCATCCTAACGTTTCTTCATGCAGAATCCCTCCAGCATTCCCACCCAACGCTCAATAGGAAAGACCCTGCACCCTGCTATATCTGGCCCTATTAGGATCTCAGTCTGGACCCCCACCCCCACCTTTTGATCTCACAAAGGTATTGTTTTGAAAGGAAACCAGGAGTAGAGAATAGATGTCTGACATGAATAGGAGGGAGGGTGAGGCCATGCCCACACGTGCCTGAGTGTACTCCCCGCAGGAGGAATCCCTGTGATCTCAGACTCTCTCTCTGTTTATTTAAAATTTCATTCACACAGTCAATCAATTTAATCATTTATTTTCCTTGCACAGAGTGGGTGCAGGTGCTGGGGGTAATCCATTCATCCAGGAGGGCGGGCATTGTCTCTGAGAGCAGACCAGGGCAGAGAAAGCCTAAATCATTAAACCCACAGTTTATTAATATCGTTATTTTTGTCTTATCGCTACAGGATTTTAGAGTCTGAAAATAAAGTGAAAAAATAAATGATAAAAACATACACACAACAGTATTGTCTTCTAGTGAGTTTTCCAGCATTAGACACTACGGTGTAAACGCACAATGGGCACTCGTTCAGACTTGTACGCAGACCCGATGGTTTGCGTACAAGTCCGCTTGCAGGGGGACTGCTCATGTGCATGACCCGTTGTGCGCTTGTGCATAACGTATCCTGCGAGATCGCCTGCAGTGCCCCCTAAGCCGCAGCATGTGGCCGTTTAGTGGTGGGGCGGTGACGCTGACAGTTTTACAAAACGGGGGCCTCTCGCCCCTGTCTTATAGGCGCGTCGAGGCTAGAGTTTGCGTCTTCCGACACAGACGTCCTGGACCCGGCTCAGTAGTACCGGCGGGTATTCTGAGCAAGGTTAGGTGCTTCCTACTTCATTAGTATATTTAGGGTTTGGACGTAGCAGCGATGCTTATAGCGTAGTATTACTCAGGCCCAGCGTAGCTCACAGGAGTTTAGTTGCTGTGGCAGAGAGCATCCTAGTGCCCGGCCCAGTGTAGCTCACAGGAGTTTAGTTGCTGTGACAGAGAGCATCCTAGTGCCCGGCCCAGTGTAGCTCACAGGAGTTTAGTTGCTGTGACAGAGAGCATCCTAGTGCCCGGCCCAGTGTAGCTCACAGGAGTTTAGTCGCTGTGGCAGAGAGCATCCTAGTGCCCGGCCCAGTGTAGCTCACAGGAGTTTAGTCGCTGTGGCAGAGAGCATCCTAGTGCCCGGCCCAGTGTAGCTCACAGGAGTTTAGTTGCTGTGACAGAGAGCATCCTAGTGCCCGGCCCAGTGTAGCTCACAGGAGTTTAGTCGCTGTGGCAGAGAGCATCCTAGTGCCCGGCCCAGTGTAGCTCACAGGAGTTTAGTTGCTGTGGCAGAGAGCATCCTAGTGCCCGGCCCAGTGTAGCTCACAGGAGTTTAGTCGCTGTGGCAGAGAGCATCCTAGTGCCCGGCCCAGTGTAGCTCACAGGAGTTTAGTTGCTGTGGCAGAGAGCATCCTAGTGCCCGGCCCAGTGTAGGTCACAGTAGTTTAGTTGCTGTGGCAGAGAGCATCCTAGTGCCCGGCCCAGTGTAGCTCACAGGAGTTTAGTTGCTGTGACAGAGAGCATCCTAGTGCCCGGCCCAGTGTAGGTCACAGGAGTTTAGTTACTGTGGCAGAGAGCATCCTAGTGCCCGGCCCAGTGTAGCTCACAGGAGTTTAGTTGCTGTGACAGAGAGCATCCTAGTGCCCGGCCCAGTGTAGCTCACAGGAGTTTAGTTACTGTGGCAGAGAGCATCCTAGTGCCCGGCCCAGTGTAGCTCACAGGAGTTTAGTTGCTGTGACAGAGAGCATCCTAGTGCCCGGCCCAGTGTAGCTCACAGGAGTTTAGTCGCTGTGGCAGAGAGCATCCTAGTGCCCGGCCCAGTGTAGCTCACAGGAGTTTAGTCGCTGTGGCAGAGAGCATCCTAGTGCCCGGCCCAGTGTAGCTCACAGGAGTTTAGTTGCTGTGACAGAGAGCATCCTAGTGCCCGGCCCAGTGTAGCTCACAGGAGTTTAGTCGCTGTGGCAGAGAGCATCCTAGTGCCCGGCCCAGTGTAGCTCACAGGAGTTTAGTTGCTGTGGCAGAGAGCATCCTAGTGCCCGGCCCAGTGTAGCTCACAGGAGTTTAGTCGCTGTGGCAGAGAGCATCCTAGTGCCCGGCCCAGTGTAGCTCACAGGAGTTTAGTTGCTGTGGCAGAGAGCATCCTAGTGCCCGGCCCAGTGTAGGTCACAGTAGTTTAGTTGCTGTGGCAGAGAGCATCCTAGTGCCCGGCCCAGTGTAGCTCACAGGAGTTTAGTTGCTGTGACAGAGAGCATCCTAGTGCCCGGCCCAGTGTAGGTCACAGGAGTTTAGTTACTGTGGCAGAGAGCATCCTAGTGCCCGGCCCAGTGTAGCTCACAGGAGTTTAGTTGCTGTGACAGAGAGCATCCTAGTGCCCGGCCCAGTGTAGCTCACAGGAGTTTAGTTACTGTGGCAGAGAGCATCCTAGTGCCCGGCCCAGTGTAGCTCACAGGAGTTTAGTTGCTGTGGCAGAGAGCATCCTAGTGCCCGGCCCAGTGTAGGTCACAGGAGTTTAGTTGCTGTGACAGAGGGCATCCTAGTGCCCGGCCCAGTGTAGCTCACAGGAGTTTAGTTGCTGTGACAGAGGGCATCCTAGTGCCCGGCCCAGTGTAGCTCACAGGAGTTTAGTTGCTGTGGCAGAGAGCATCCTAGTGCCCGGCCCAGTGTAGCTCACAGGAGATTAGTTGCTGTGACAGAGAGCATCCTAGTGCCCGGCCCAGTGTAGGTCACAGTAGTTTAGTTGCTGTGGCAGAGAGCATCCTAGTGCCCGGCCCAGTGTAGCTCACAGGAGTTTAGTTGCTGTGGCAGAGAGCATCCTAGTGCCGCGCCCAGTGTAGCTCACAGGAGTTTAGTTGCTGTGGCAGAGAGCATCCTAGTGCCCGGCCCAGTGTAGCTCACAGGAGTTTAGTTACTGTGGCAGAGAGCATCCTTGTGCCCAGCCCAGTGTAGCTCACAGGAGATTAGTTACTGTGGCAGAGGGCATCCTAGTGCCCAAGTTCTTGGCTAAATTAAATGGCGTCAGTGTAGAACGTAAAAGCTCTCGTTTGACTTATTATGGTTATAATGTAATGTACTGTGCTCTGTAATATGATCTAAAATGATGTATAATCTAATATTGTGGCAGAGAAGAAAGCTATACCAGGTTCTAGTTTGTGACAAACGAGTATATATCACCAGGGGTCATCGCAGTGAATTACGTGTTCCGTGCACAGGATTTATTGTCTGCTTATTGTAAATTATATTTGGATTGGTTATTATATCTGAGTTTATTATATGGGTTGTTTAGTATAAATGGATTTATTATGTATAGTTTTTTTTTTTAAATTTGGTGTTATTGTAAATGTATATTTAGGGGATAACTGCTGCTGCATTAGAATATTCGCTGGACGGTTATTGCACATACGCTTCCATAAAGCTTTGCAATACGTCCATCTCTCAATCAGGCCGCTGTACTTTAATAAGGGACCTATTTATCAAGCCCTTTAGTTTCTGCATAATGTTATGTACTCCCACTATATACTAACAGCAGGCTTGCCTACCCTCCCGATTTGGCCGGGAGCCTCCCGAATAAATAATTTTGGAGCTTGGCCCTGTAGGTTTCCGCCATCCTCAGATGGCATAAACAGCTTGTGGAGGCAATCTCAGATCTTTCGCTGCGCAAATGTGCAGTGTCAGATTCCCCAGAGGAGTCTTTCACAATATCCCGCTGAAGTAACTCGCAGGGACAGTGGTTATCCCTACTACTGACCCTGCAAGTTAACTTTAGTACATAGCAGGGATATTTTCTTTCGAAATTAACATTTCTGTCGCAATACACTTAATAATCATGGCAATGCCGCAATGATTAATACATAGGCCCCTAAATCTTTATTCTTTTTTTTGCACTCTTCATTTCTCTCTGTTAATTTGAGGTTACTGACGTCACAGTGAATTCAAGACAAGGCTATAAAAATATGTCTTGTGCAGTTTTGGTGGGTTCCTTAAAGTAAAGCGACCCACCTTAAAAAAACCTTGATTATTATGGTAGGTTTGTTCATTTTCATTGCCCTTATGCCGGCCACGTGGACGATTTTGCCATTCGTCCTTGGCATCTGGTGCCAATGTACTGTAGATGGCCCCCACCCCTATGGCATAGTTCAATGGGTAGAATCCACCCAAAAAAATTCATCCACGACTCATTGAATAGAAATGGAACATTAGAGATCATATAATTTTATTAGTTACAAACCCTCATTGCTTATGACAGTAATTGAGAGTAAACCCAGTGGCCACCTCTCATTCCTTCTTCTCTGGGTCCTATCTGTAAATTTTATCACTTTTCCCCTTAATTAGTAATTCTCCTTCCATGTATGAATTAGTCATTCTCCTTCCATGTATGACTTAGTCATTCTCCTTCCATGTAGGAATTAGTCATTCTACTTCCATGTAGGAATTAGTCATTCTCCTTCCATGTAGGAATTAGTCATTCTCCTTCCATGTAGGAATTAGTTATTCTCCTTCCATGTATGACTTAGCCATTCTCCTTCCATGTATGAATTAGTCATTCTCCTTCCATGTATGACTTAGTCATTCTCCTTCCATGTAGGAATTAGTCATTCTCCTTCCATGTAGGAATTAGTCATTCTCCTTCCATGTATGACTTAGTCATTCTCCTTCCATGTAGGAATTAGTCATTCTCCTTCCATGTAAGACTTAGTCATTCTCCTTCCATGCATGAATTAGTCATTCTCCTTCCATGTAGGAATTAGTCATTCTCCTTCCATGTAGGAATCAGTCATTCTCCTTCCATGTATGACTTAGTCATTCTCCTTCCATGTATGACTTAGTCATTCTCCTTCCATGTAGGAATCAGTCATTCTCCTTCCATGTAGGAATTAGTCATTCTCCTTCCATGTAGGAATTAGTCATTCTCCTTCCATGTAGGAATTAGTCATTCTCCTTCCATGTATGAATTAGTCATTCTCCTTCCATGTATGACTTAGTCATTCTCCTTCCATGTATGAATTAGTCATTCTCCTTCCATGTATGAATTAGTCATTCTCCTTCCATGTATGACTTAGTCATTCTCCTTCCATGTATGAATTAGTCATTCTCCTTCCATGTATGCGGAGGAACAAGCTACATGAACAGGAGTTAGGAGCCAGCAGCAATGATCAGGCCGGGCGGACTTCTCGATCGCAGATCATTTATCATCAATGCGGGAAAACCTGCTCCGTTCCATATGCCGCCAGCCCCCGGGCCGAGTCGCCACTCGTAAATCAGATTTATCCTCCGTTATGAGAGACTGTAGAGGGAACGGCAGCACAATGTAAACCTGGTCTTTGTTAGACTAATACGCATATTGCGAAGGGTCTCAGCCACAAATCAGGTACCTGTTTTATTTCCTTTTTCACATCTGATCATTTAGAGTATACTCCGCAGTTACAGAGACAGCCCTCACAGCCATAAATCAGGATACAAATATACTGTACATGCTCAGAGACCGGGATTGAGGTAGTCGTTATATGGCGCTGCTAGTGTGAGTATGATATTGATGGGAGAATAAAGAGGTTGCCTTTGTCTCAATAACGTTCTAACGTATATAGTCCAGCGATGGGCAACAGGCGGCCCCCCAAGCTGTCACCAGCGGCCCCCGGTTCCTTCCTGACTTGTATGGTATATATTGTAACACTTGTCTAAACTTCCTGCTGTTATGTTATTACATGTACTGTATAAATGTATCATTTTCATTTATAACTGAGATTCAGGGTAATGTGTGGCCCTATTGAAGGTTAGAGGGCCCCCAATAACTGAAGCGAATCTCGTTACCTATCACTGCCCTCAACCAAACGTAATATTATTTGACTTAAAAATATTTGTAACCCGCTCAGGGTCTCCATGCACCTCTTCCTGCAAACTCATTGCCTGACTGAGGGTTACTGATATAATATCTTTGCTATGTTACGTTATTTCCTAGTGAGCGTATTGAGCAGCGGATGGGACACGGCCTGCTCGGGGGGCCTCTGAAGGAATGCCTCAGCCTGTACCCCCCACCATAGGACATTATTCCCCATGCAAGGCAGCACGATGGATCCCCAGGCTGTGGGATCCATCTGCTGGATGTGGGCGCTAATGATGGTTGCTCCCTAGAACAATGTAACATTATTGATCCGCATGTAATCTCCGCATATGACCTTCAGCTCTTCCCCCGGCTTCTGTGTGTCCTGTGACTAAAGCGATGACTTCATGTGACCAGATAAATATTCCATCCACGTACACCTGACCGAGCGCACGCTGTCTGGATTTATACACATTCGTGCTGTGGGGCTTATTTACATGATGTGCTATAACAGCGGCAAGCGCAGGGGGTGTGGCGCTGCGTTTCACATCATCGTGTCTCCACCGCTCTCTCCACGCTATGCTGAAGCCGACCCTTGCGCCGCTTGTGTGGTTTTATTTGGGAAATGATCATGATGCGGGAGGAGGACCGATTACACACACGGGAGTCTGGGAGGGTTCCCCGAAATTTGTGAGACATTCCAGCGGGAGAGAAGGCAAGTATGGCGGTAACCCATAGCTTACACTCAAATACCCACTTACCCTAAGCAGTGTTAGGAGACAGAGTGAAAAGTGATAAGAAAGTTATAAGGTGCCAGCCAATCACCTCCCAACTGTCATTTTTCAAACACAGCCTGTGAGATGACAGTTAGGAGCTGATTGGCTGGCACCTTATCACTTTCTTATCACTTTTCACTCTGTCTCCTAACAGTGCTTATTAAATAGACCACTTCGTCTTAGTAATACGTAAAAAATAAAAAAGTTTCTTCAAATCTTACAATAAAGCAGGAAGGAGCTTTGGGGTTGAAGGTCCACATTAGAGCCCCTAGGGCAGCCCCCTGCCTATCAATGACTGAGCAACACAGAACTGTTCTAAGCCACAGTCTGGTTACTATGGGTTACAGCTCATCCTCGCACGTTATAAAAGGATCACACCGTAAATTACATTTATTCTGAGCCTTCTTCCATCTGAGGCACAGTGGGACCACGAAGAGGCCAGTTATGTGACATTTTCTAGTTTTACTTATCGCCTAATTTCACCAAAATCTGAATTTGGAGAGAAATTATATTGTTAATAATCCCATTTTGTATATTAAGCTGAATGGCCATGAAAGTGTCTGTATATATAAAGTTGACAATGCAAAAGGTTGTGATGGTAAGTACAATAGTGGTACACAGTGCTATAATAACACAATACTATGATGGTGACAGCACCAGGACTGTGGGTAACCATGGCAACCAATCAGATAAGCAAAGCAATTATCTGGTTATTTCCTTTACTGCGACTTACAAAACTGCGGCTTCCTCACGTCTGACCTCCTCACCTTACAGCTTCTAGAGGTCTCTTCCCATCACCTGATTCCATTGCAAACTCTGGGGAGAGAGCCCGATATTGCTTATATCACTGTACAACAAATTAATACTTTTCATTTGTTTCCTTTCTAAAAATAGTCATACATTACTAATTTGAGGTCAAGAAAAACTAAAATGATTTCGTTTTTACTAGCTCTATTTTTTGAGCTACACTACTTGCACTATACTGTATGTACATTAGTAATATAGTCATAGGGAAAAGCTATTTTAAAATAATCTGATATTTTCTTGATAGAAAATAAATAACAGTTGTTTTAATTCAATCAATCACAAATAAGAACACAAAACGAAACAAACATACAGCATAGGAAACAAACATACAGCATAGGAAACAAACATACAACATAGGAAACAAACATACAGCATAGGAAACAAACATACAGCATAGGAAACAAACATACAGCATAGGAAACAGACATACAGCATAGGAAACAGACATACAGCATAGGAAACAGACATACAGCATAGGAAACAGACATACAGCATAGGAAACAAACATACAGCATAGGAAACAAACATACAGCATAGGAAACACACATACAGCATAGGAAACACACATACAGCATAGGAAACAGACATACAGCATAGGAAACACACATACAGCATAGGAAACACACATACAGCATAGGAAACCGACATACACCATAGGAAACCGACATACAGCATAGGAAACCGACATACAGCATAGGAAAGTACTATGTAATATAGGGGCCTATACATGGGGGAGCTTTCTCTTGTCGCTTGTACTCCTCCTCTGGGCCATCTCTTGTCACTGTCACCTACCCTGATTTTTTTGTACCATTGCTGAGATGTCTTGGTGGAATCGCTCCCTATGCTGTCACTCAGTGCACCACAGTTACCTTATGGGGGTAATCCCGTGAATCGCATATATTTGAATAGGGGAGGGGACAAATAACTAATTCATTTAATTGGGTCATTAGGCCCCGCCCCCTCTGCGCAGAACGCAGATTGCTGGTAAGATTCTCTTCATTCTGCCCACGTCACTAGGAATACCCCGACATGGTCATAAATGGGCTATATCTCAGAACTCAGAGCTAACCGAGAGTATTAAATGTCACATTCATTCTTTGCACGCTGACATCAATTAGAAGTAACTATTTTCACATCGGAAACATTGTCATTATTGTGCAGTGTTATTTTCCACATTGCAATGGTTTCCAGTCTGAGGGTCCTATTCATCAACACTAAAATAACGTTTTTAAGGACATTTTCCTTAAATAACGTTATTTTGGTATTCATGTAGCCACTTAGCACAGGAGATATCACAGATATCTCCTTGCTAAGTTCCCCTGCGTTCATTTCCACACTCCCCATACATTAGTACATTAGTACATTAGTATGGGGATGTGGAAATTGTGGTATTCATAAAATTCCGAAAATTATGAATTTTCGGAATTTGATGCAGTTACTATTCGCCACTGTGAGGTGGCGAATAGCAGGTGAAACTTACCTGTATCCACGTGTGCAGGTCCCCCGACGAGTCCCTCCGGCGCTCTGCTCCGTCCTCAGGCTCCAGAGGCTGGTCGGACATGTGTGCTCCCCAGCAGAGCACAAGAAAGTTTACACAAAAAAAAAAAGTTTTTTTTTCTAATCTGTCATGTGGTCTGCTGGGAAACCACATGACAGACCAGCAGGACGGAGCCGGAGGCTGCTGCGCGGGGGGGGGAGGTGAGCGGAGGGGGTCGGGGGGGGTACACAAACTTACCGCATCTGTAGGCATTGCTGCGCATGCGCTGGTTTTACAGATGTAACAGCGCATGCGCAGCACTGTTTCCTGATGCGATAAGGTAGTGTAGGCAGGGAAAGTATCTATTTCCCGAAAAGCTGTCATCGCAAAAATGACAGGTACCGGAATAGATACTTATGGAGAGGTGGAATGATGAATTCCACCTATAATTAGCTAGAACTCCATGAGAGTTCTAAAGCTAATTATCTCCAGAGAATTTTTAGGTTTAATGAATAGGCCCCTGAGTGCCCTGTGTATGCCCACACTAATTACTATAAGCCGATATCCAATAGCAATGAATGTGCCACATACCTCAGGTTACAGAAAGTTTATACTTTTTGAATTTCTATTAAACACTTTTTTTTTTTTGTTTATTTACTACAAGTAAATGTTCACATATTGGTCACGCTGATGGCTTAGAATCATTATCCATTGCCATAACATTATCCATCTGAACTAACATTAGGCTCTACCTGTTGTTACAAACAATAGAGGGAGTTTTTTCGGGGTCTGAATCAAGTTTGTAGAAATGCAGCCGGTCAGGTCCCCAAAAGTACAGATGGGTCCGTCACATGATCATCCAAATTTTACCCCAATTATTTAGGCATGAGGCTCTGAGGGCTACTGGCCACATTTGCATTTAGGTGCAAGGGAGACAGTATAATCAAACATCTGCCTGGTTGCTGTGGTTCACGGCAAATCCATAACCACAAAGCAGTGTTTGTAAGGGCCCCTCACTCACTGTATTGCTGCTTTTATCCTGTCTGCACAGACTGACCAGGCCCAAGTGCTCATTTAGGCCTCACTGCCCCAGGAATGCATTGCAGGTGATATTTTAATGATCAGTAGCAGCAGTAGAACATCTTTATCACCGATTTCTTTAGTAAATAGGACTGATTGTGTAACAGTGTATTATGACTGAGGATATAGTGTTATTAGTGTGTTGGGTGGATGGTGGGGGTGGCCCGGCTGGCTACCTATTGCTATTATCCATAACCGGCAGCACTGCCTATAGAACATACGGATAGGAGACACTCCGCAGACACTTGTATTTCTCATCTCGTTATTGCAGTCAAGGTGGAAGCCAAAAGGTCAGTGTCACAATCCGGGGATACCTCGAGGCCGGAGCAGGGATTGCCACAAGCCCCAATTAGGTTACAGCCTAATAAATATTGAACCAGTATCCAGGGACTACACAGGATTTATAGTCTGATGTACTTATCATTTGCAGTAACAGGGGAAAATCTATCCCATTTAGAAATAACTATGTATGTATTTATGCTTTTTCTATAACCTATATACAACATAAGTCATTCTAAATAGACTTCTACTATCCTCGTGTTCTGGTTTAATAATGGGCTGGTGTCTGTGCCCACGGCGGCTTATCTTATGTGAGATTAAACAGGACAGCGCCCCCAGTGGGAGAATGAAAGAACAGTTGATTGGCTTTACATCTCAGACTCTACTAAACAAATGTAAGGGAGTATTTATTGGCTTACTTATATATTTATACGGTGCTAGCATATTCCGTTATGCTTTACAATTGGGAACAAGACTGGGTAATAGACAGAAGTAAGAGGGCCCTGCTCGCAGGCTTACACTCTATAGTATTTCATTATGTGCCGAGCTACTGCAGCTACAATTCTATATCCGGTTCTATGCACTATAGGTGTGAGCTGGCGAGCCGCACCCTGCTACCACTTTATTGTAAAGCTCTGTGCTCTTATTAACGATCATAGCGATACACAGTTTATTAAATCACCCCCATTCCTAGGGTTTGTAAACCAACCTGCAGTTTATTAATGTATCAGACACGTAAATATTTTACCTGCGCAACGTGACGGGCAGTTTCTCATTTGCTTTTCTTATAAGTATCGCCGTAGAATTCATCTCGCTCCGTCATACAATTTCCACCCCCTGGGCAGCTTTCTCCCAGCCTGATCGATCAATAACCTTCCCCCTAACAAGTTTTCCTTTTATGAATGTAGGGATATGGTTATGATAGATGGCTGCTGTTTCTGCGAATCCACGCAAGTGTACATTGGCCCTGATTCAGAGCCGGACGCTCTGACCAGAGCGCTCGCTCTGAATCAGGGCCCTCCTCCATTAAAATGGAGCGTCCTCCTGGACGCTCGTATAGCTGTGGGTCACCACCCACAGCATATACGAGCCTCCAACAAGATGGTCGCGATGGTCTTGACCATCGTGACCATCGGACTTGCTAGTGAAACCCTGTGGTCGGGTTTCTCAACCACAAGCCCTGGAGTGATTTTGGCTCTATCAGAGGCAAAATCACTCCCACTGACATCACTAGTGATGTCAGTGGGGCCGGCTTGAGACGGTAGGCGTTCCCATGGGAACGCCTCCGTCTGGCAGGCACGCCCCCAGCACGCCCACCAAAGGGGGCGTGCTGTCAATCAACATCGACAACACGCCCCCTTTGGTGCGAGACCCGGAGCGATGGAAAGTCCTTCGCTCGCCGAGTCTCGCGCATGCGCACGACGGAGCTCCCTCCGTCGTGCGCATGCGCAGTGGGGACCATCGACCCACTTGCGAGCGTACTGCCGCTCGCGAGTGGGTCTGAATGACCCCCATTATACATACATTACATATATAAGACACAGGCGCCCGTCTGGCATTTTTCACACTTCTATCTTTACGTCATGGCATCAGAATGGATTTAGGGCCTGATTCAGAGCTGGACGCTATTTGCGCTCGCTCGTTCAGAAAAAGGGGCCAGATATTTAAATAGAGCGCTCGCTCTTTGCGGTCTGTTGACACCTCTATGTCTGAACGAGCAAACGAAACATGCACTCGCTATTTTTAAAAAAACGCCCCCTGGCCGCTCGCATCCTACGTCATCTCCGCTATTTATTAGATTAATCGAGTACATCGAAAGGCGTATGAACTGCTCGCAGTGCTTGTGGTTGGATTTTCCTACCGCAATCATGCGAGCAGTTCAGGCTAAGAAACAACCAAGTGACGTGGTCAGTGACGCTGCTTTGTTAATTATGCACACCCTTAAAACGCCCGTTTTGACCTTTAAGCACGCCTACGTTCGGATCTCCACTCCCCGTTTTCTAGCACCTTCCCCTGTTACCAGCCACAAACGCCTCATTCTGTCACTCAAATTAGCAGGCATTCGCTATTTTGCGAGCACACAATTTCCGACCGCAATGACTGGTTCGCGCATGCGTATTACAACCCATACGCATGCGTAGTTGTGCGAACATCGCTCGGAGCGAACGAGCGGCCGCTTACGAGCGGCTCTGAATCAGGCCCTTAGTCGGAAATTTTTGTCATTGATCGACACCAACTACCCCGTACTGTCAAAACCTTTTTCTGACCCATAGCTGGTGGTATGTGCCATGGCAAGGGCACATTTACGTGCAGTGACGGGTGTCAGCCTATCTGAGTCTCTCTACCTCCCTCAGCCACCATCCGGGCTCTGCCACTCTCTGCCGTATCACTGTAGTTCCGTCAGGTTGGTCTGTAGGTGATCTGCAATTCTCAAATCATTCCTGAGGCTCTCCATGGACTGTGGGCCTGATTCAGAGCCGCTCGTAAGCTCTGAGCGATGTTCGCACAACTGCGCATGCGTATGGGTCATAATGCGCATGCGCCAACCAGTCATTGCGGTCGGAAATCGTGCGCTCGCAAAACAGCGAGGGGCTGCTAATTTGAGTGACAGAATGAGGCGTTTGTGGGTGGTAACAGGGGAAGGTGTTTGAAAACGGGAGTGGAGATCCGAACGCAGGCGTGCCTAACGGTCAAAAGGGCGTTTAATGGGAGTGCATAATTAGTAAAGCAGCATCATCGACCACGTCACTTGGTTGTCTTTTAGCCTGAACTGCGCGCAGTGATAGCGGGAAGTAAATCCTACCACAAGCACTGCGAGCAGTTCAGATGCCTTTCGATGTACCCGATTAATCTAATAAATACCGGAGATGACGTATGATGCGAACGGCAAAGGGGCGTCTTTACAAAATAGCGAGCGCATTTTTCGTTCGCTCGCTCGCTCAGACATAGCGGCGTCAACAAACCGCAAAGAGCGAGCGCTCAATTTAAATAGCTGGCCTCTTTTTTGGAACGACCGTCCGCAAATAGGGTCCGGGTCTGAATCAGGCCCTGAGGCCCTGGGCTTTTGGACATTGATTATAGAAGGAAAGATAAATATAGATAAACACATATATATTGTCCCCCTATGTTCTCAATTGTTACATCTGTCATCCTGTCTGTGGTTCTGATTACACTGATGAGAGTAAATACGGAGCAGCTACCAATGACCCGTTATTAGTTACATACATTGCCGGGAGCACTCAGGGCCTGAGGAGGAGAGAGGTAATGAGCTATACATTATATTGCATGTGTATATAATATATATATACAGGATCATTGCCTCGCTGCAGTCACACCTATGGCGTATCCTCTATTCTCGCACTACGCTGATTAATTCTACACACGTTGTGGTTGTCTGTTTATAGGTAACCGTTAAAATGTACAAGTGACTGCGCTGACGCAGGGAGTTTGCGCTTGTGCGTAGGAGATAAGGGATCTGGTTCTGTCTCCCCCCTCGCTGTTATGGGGCTGCTGAGCCATCCAGGTATTAATGATGCCGGAATAATACAACATGGGTATATATATATATATATATTTATATATATATATATTATAGAATCCATCAGCTATAAGGGTTTGGGATCAGTACAATGTATGTGTATATGGCAATGTAATAATGATCCTGAATGAAGTGTACTCACACTGTAACCGTCTGTACTGTATATAACATCAGCAGCTTGTTCCCACACACTAATTGAATGTACAGTAGAGGTGCCTGATACAGGGGATTGACACAAAGGTCAGATCATCTTCCCAGAAATTGAATTACGGAGTAGACAGTGAGCGCGGTCGGTGACATGCTGACACGCGAGGCTTTTCCTCTCCGAGGTGAGCACTGGAGGCTCCAATTTGTTATCTGCAGGAGTCAGTGGGGTATTACGGATATACGTGGGAACGTTGTTCCTGCTCAGACACGAGTGACGCTGGCACAGGCTGCCATGTTTCTGCGCTGGTGGGAGGTGATGGTCTGACAGCCAATTAGCAGAATGGTTATAGCAGACTTCATTATAGAGGGTTTGATTAGTAACATTCAGTGCATAGCAGTGACTCTACCACCCAAATTGTAACATCCTCGTACAGTAAATACACTGACACCTGGGGTCCCAGGGCATTGACACACTGACACCTGGGGCCCCAGAACAATGACACACTGACACCTGGGGGTCCCAGTACAATGACACACTGACACCTGGGGTCCCAGTACAATGACACACTGACACTTGGGGTCCCAGGACAAGGACACACTGACACCTGGGGTCCCAGAACAATGACTCACTGATAGTCGGGGGTACCAGGACAATGACACACTGATAGTCGGGGGTACCAGGACAATGACACACTGACACCGGGGGTACCAGGACAATGACACACTGACACCTGGGGGTCCCATAACAATGACACACTGACACCTGGGGTCCCAGAACAATGGCACACTGACACCTGGGGCCCCAGTACAATGACACACTGACACCTGGGGTCCCAGAACAATGGCACACTGACACTTGGGGTCCCAGTACAATGGCACACTGACACCTGGGGTCCCAGGACATTGACACACTGACACTTGGGGGTCCCAGTACAATGACACACTGACACCTGGGGTCCCAGTACAATGGCACACTGACACTTGGGGGTCCCAGTACAATGACACACTGACACGTGGGGTCCCAGAACAGTGACACACTGACACCTTGGGGTCCCAGTACAATGACACACTGACACTTGGGGTCCCAGTACAATAAGACACTGACACTTGGGGTCCCAGGAGAATGACACACTGACACCTGGGGTCCCAGAACAATGACACACTGACACTCGGGGTCCCAGAACAATGACACACTGACACCTGGGATCCCAGAACAATGGCACACTGACACCTGGGGTCCCAGAACAATGACAAACTGACACCTGGGCTCCCAGAACAAGGACACACTGACACTTGGGGGTCCTAGGACAATGACACACTGACACCTGGGGTCACAGTACAATGACACACTGACACCTGGGGTCCCAGTACAATGACACACTGACACCTGGGCTCCCAGAACAATGACACACTGACACTTGGGGTCCCAGGACAAGGACACACTGACACCTGGGGTCCCAGGACAATGACACACTGACACTTGGGGTCACAGTACAATGACGCACTGACACTTGGGGTCACAGTACAATGACGCACTGACACCTGGGGCCCCAGTACAATGACGCACTGACACCTGGGGTCCCAGTACAATGACGCACTGACACCTGGGGTCCCAGTACAATGACGCACTGACACCTGGGCTCCCAGAACAATGACGCACTGACACTTGGGGGTCCCAGGACAAGGACACACTGACACTTGGGGGTCCTAGGACAATGACACACTGACACCTGGGGTCCCAGGACAATGACGCACTGACACCTGGGGCCCCAGTACAATGACGCACTGACACCTGGGGTCCCAGTACAATGACACACTGACACGTGGGGTCCCAGGACAATGACACACTGACACCTGGGGTCCCAGTACAATGACACACTGACACTTTGGGTCCCAGGACAAGGACACACTGACACCTGGGGTCCCAGGACAATGACACACTGACACTTGGGGTCACAGTACAATGACACACTGACACTTTGGGTCCCAGGACAATGACGCACTGACACCTGGGGGTCCCATAACAATGACGCACTGACACCTGGGGTCCCAGAACAATGGCACACTGACACCTGGGGCCCCAGTACAATGACACACTGACACCTGGGGTCCCAGAACAATGGCACACTGACACTTGGGGTCCCAGTACAATGGCACACTGACACCTGGGGTCCCAGGACATTGACACACTGACACTTGGGGGTCCCAGTACAATGACACACTGACACCTGGGGTCCCAGTACAATGGCACACTGACACTTGGGGGTCCCAGTACAATGACACACTGACACGTGGGGTCCCAGAACAGTGACACACTGACACCTTGGGGTCCCAGTACAATGACACACTGACACTTGGGGTCCCAGTACAATAAGACACTGACACTTGGGGTCCCAGGAGAATGACACACTGACACCTGGGGTCCCAGAACAATGACACACTGACACTCGGGGTCCCAGAACAATGACACACTGACACCTGGGATCCCAGAACAATGGCACACTGACACCTGGGGTCCCAGAACAATGACAAACTGACACCTGGGGGTCCCAGAACAAGGACACACTGACACTTGGGGGTCCCAGTACAATGACGCACTGACACCTGGGCTCCCAGAACAATGACACACTGACACTTGGGGTCCCAGGACAAGGACACACTGACACTTGGGGGTCCTAGGACAATGACACACTGACACCTGGGGTCCCAGGACAATGACGCACTGACACCTGGGGCCCCAGTACAATGACGCACTGACACCTGGGGTCCCAGTACAATGACACACTGACACGTGGGGTCCCAGGACAATGACACACTGACACCTGGGGTCCCAGTACAATGACACACTGACACTTTGGGTCCCAGGACAAGGACACACTGACACCTGGGGTCCCAGGACAATGACACACTGACACTTGGGGTCACAGTACAATGACACACTGACACTTTGGGTCCCAGGACAATGACGCACTGACACGTGGGGTCCCAGTACAATGACACACTGACACTTGGGGTCCCAGTACAATGACACACTGACACTTGGGGTCCCAGGACAAGGACACACTGACACCTGGGGTCCCAGGACAATGACACACTGACACTTGGGGTCACAGTACAATGACACACTGACACTTTGGGTCCCAGGACAATGACGCACTGACACGTGGGGTCCCAGTACAATGACACACTGACACTTGGGGTCCCAGGACAAGGACACACTGACACCTGGGGTCCCAGGACAATGACACACTGACACCTGGGGCCCCAGTACAATGACGCACTGACACCTGGGGTCCCAGTACAATGACGCACTGACACCTGGGGTCCCAGTACAATGACGCACTGACACCTGGGGTCCCAGTACAATGACACACTGACACCTGGGCTCCCAGAACAATGACACACTGACACTTGGGGTCCCAGGACAAGGACACACTGACACTTGGGGGTCCTAGGACAATGACACACTGACACCTGGGGTCCCAGGACAATGACGCACTGACACCTGGGGCCCCAGTACAATGACGCACTGACACCTGGGGCCCCAGTACAATGACGCACTGACACCTGGGGTCCCAGTACAATGACGCACTGACACCTGGGGTCCCAGGACAAGGACACACTGACACCTGGGGTCCCAGGACAATGACACACTGACACTTGGGGTCACAGTACAATGACGCACTGACACTTTGGGTCCCAGGACAATGACGCACTGACACGTGGGGTCCCAGGACAATGACACACTGACACCTGGGGTCCCAGTACAATGACACACTGACACTTTGGGTCCCAGGACAAGGACACACTGACACCTGGGGTCCCAGGACAATGACACACTGACACTTGGGGTCACAGTACAATGACACACTGACACTTTGGGTCACAGTACAATGACGCACTGACACTTTGGGTCCCAGGACAATGACGCACTGACACGTGGGGTCCCAGTACAATGACACACTGACACCTGGGGTCCCAGGACAAGGACACACTGACACCTGGGGTCCCAGGACAATGACACACTGACACCTGGGGTCCCAGGACAATGACACACTGACACTTTGGGTCCCAGTACAATGACACACTGACACCTGGGGTCCCAGGACAATGACACACTGACACCTGGGGTCCCAGGACAATGACACACTGACACCTGGGGTCCCAGTACAATGACACACTGACACCTGGGGTCCCAGGACAATGACACACTGACACTTTGGGTCCCAGGACAAGGACACACTGACACCTGGGGTCCCAGAACAATGACACACTGACACTTTGGGTCCCAGGACAAGGACACACTGACACCTGGGGTCCCAGGACAATGACACACTGACACCTGGGGTCACAGGACAATGAAGCTGTGACTTAAAGCCAGACGTGTCGCAACTGTTTTTGGGGGGTGTCTCAGACTGCGATCCTGTAAGCCATAAAAATGGCTCCAACGTCTCAGTACACGCGGTCATTCTGCGCAACTCTAGGGTTGATTAATGAAGGACCTGCAACCGATGCTGTCTTTGTATGCAGCCATGATGTCGCCAGTGGGCTGCGAAATTTGCATATATTCACACAGCAGAGGCACCTCTGAGACACTCACACAGCACAGGGAGGAGAGGCACCTCTGAGACACTCACACAGCACAGGGAGGAGAGGCACCTCTGAGACACTCACGCAGCACAGAGAGGAGAGGCACCTCTGAGACACTCACACAGCACAGGGAGGAGAGGCACCACTGAGACACTCACACAGCACAGGGAGGAGAGGCACCTCTGAGACACTCACACAGCACAGGGAGGAGAGGCACCTCTGAGACACTCACACAGCACAGAGACGAGAGGCACCTCTGAGACACTCACACAGGTAGGAGAGGCGCCTCTGAGACACACAGCACAGGGAGGAGAGGCACCTCTGAGACACTCACACAGCGCAGGGAGGAGAGGCACCTCTGAGACACTCACACAGCACAGGGAGGAGAGGCACCTCTGAGCCACTCACACAGCACAGGGAGGAGAGGCACCTCTGAGACACTCACACAGCACAGGGAGGAGAGGCACCTCTGAGACACTCACACAGCACAGGGAGGAGAGGCACCTCTGAGACACTCACACAGCACAGGGAGGAGAGGCACCCCTGAGACACTCACACAGCACAGGGAGGAGAGGCACCTCTGAGACACTCACACAGCACAGGGAGGAGAGGCACCTCTGAGACACTCACACAGCACAGGGAGGAGAGGCACCCCTGAGACACTCACACAGCAAAGGGAGGAGAGGCACCTCTGAGACACTCACACAGCACAGGGAGGAGAGGCACCTCTGAGACACTCACACAGCACAGAGAGGAGAGGCACCTCTGAGACACTCACACAGGTAGGAGAGGCGCCTCTGAGACACACAGCACAGGGAGGAGAGGCACCTCTGAGACACTCACACAGCACAGGGAGGAGAGGCACCTCTGAGACACTCACACAGCGCAGGGAGGAGAGGCACCTCTGAGACACTCACACAGCGCAGGGAGGAGAGGCACCTCTGAGACACTCACACAGCGCAGGGAGGAGAGGCACCTCTGAGACAATCACACAGCGCAGGGAGGAGAGGCACCTCTGAGCCACTCACACAGCGCAGGGAGGAGAGGCGCCTCTGAGACACTCACACAGCACAGGGAGGAGAGGCACCTCTGAGACACTCACGCAGCACAGAGAGGAGAGGCACCTCTGAGACACTCACACAGCACAGGGAGGAGAGGCACCACTGAGACACTCACACAGCACAGGGAGGAGAGGCACCTCTGAGACACTCACACAGCACAGGGAGGAGAGGCACCTCTGAGACACTCACACAGCGCAGGGAGGAGAGGCACCTCTGAGACACTCACACAGCGCAGGGAGGAGAGGCACCTCTGAGACACTCACACAGCGCAGGGAGGAGAGGCACCTCTGAGCCACTCACACAGCACAGGGAGGAGAGGCACCTCTGAGACACTCACACAGCACAGGGAGGAGAGGCACCTCTGAGACACTCACGCAGCACAGAGAGGAGAGGCACCTCTGAGACACTCACACAGCACAGGGAGGAGAGGCACCACTGAGACACTCACACAGCGCAGGGAGGAGAGGCACCTCTGAGACACTCACACAGCGCAGGGAGGAGAGGCACCTCTGAGACACTCACACAGCGCAGGGAGGAGAGGCACCTCTGAGACACTCACACAGCGCAGGGAGGAGAGGCACCTCTGAGCCACTCACACAGCACAGGGAGGAGAGGCACCTCTGAGACACTCACACAGCACAGGGAGGAGAGGCACCTCTGAGACACTCACGCAGCACAGAGAGGAGAGGCACCTCTGAGACACTCACACAGCACAGGGAGGAGAGGCACCTCTGAGACACTCACGCAGCACAGAGAGGAGAGGCACCTCTGAGACACTCACACAGCACAGGGAGGAGAGGCACCTCTGAGACACTCACGCAGCACAGAGAGGAGAGGCACCTCTGAGACACTCACACAGCACAGGGAGGAGAGGCACCACTGAGACACTCACACAGCGCAGGGAGGAGAGGCACCTCTGAGACACTCACACAGCGCAGAGAGGAGAGGCACCTCTGAGACACTCACACAGCGCAGGGAGGAGAGGCACCTCTGAGCCACTCACACAGCACAGGGAGGAGAGGCACCTCTGAGACACTCACACAGCACAGGGAGGAGAGGCACCTCTGAGACACTCACGCAGCACAGAGAGGAGAGGCACCTCTGAGACACTCACACAGCACAGGGAGGAGAGGCACCTCTGAGACACTCACACAGCACAGGGAGGAGAGGCACCTCTGAGACACTCACACAGCACAGGGAGGAGAGGCACCCCTGAGACACTCACACAGCACAGGGAGGAGAGGCACCTCTGAGACACTCACACAGCACAGGGAGGAGAGGCACCTCTGAGACACTCACACAGCACAGGGAGGAGAGGCACCCCTGAGACACTCACACAGCAAAGGGAGGAGAGGCACCTCTGAGACACTCACACAGCACAGGGAGGAGAGGCACCTCTGAGACACTCACACAGCACAGAGAGGAGAGGCACCTCTGAGACACTCACACAGGTAGGAGAGGCGCCTCTGAGACACACAGCACAGGGAGGAGAGGCACCTCTGAGACACTCACACAGCACAGGGAGGAGAGGCACCTCTGAGACACTCACACAGCGCAGGGAGGAGAGGCACCTCTGAGACACTCACACAGCGCAGGGAGGAGAGGCACCTCTGAGACACTCACACAGCGCAGGGAGGAGAGGCACCTCTGAGACACTCACACAGCGCAGGGAGGAGAGGCACCTCTGAGCCACTCACACAGCGCAGGGAGGAGAGGCGCCTCTGAGACACTCGCACAGCACAGGGAGGAGAGGCACCTCTGAGACACTCACGCAGCACAGAGAGGAGAGGCACCTCTGAGACACTCACACAGCACAGGGAGGAGAGGCACCACTGAGACACTCACACAGCACAGGGAGGAGAGGCACCTCTGAGACACTCACACAGCACAGGGAGGAGAGGCACCTCTGAGACACTCACACAGCGCAGGGAGGAGAGGCACCTCTGAGACACTCACACAGCGCAGGGAGGAGAGGCACCTCTGAGACACTCACACAGCGCAGGGAGGAGAGGCACCTCTGAGCCACTCACACAGCACAGGGAGGAGAGGCACCTCTGAGACACTCACACAGCACAGGGAGGAGAGGCACCTCTGAGACACTCACGCAGCACAGAGAGGAGAGGCACCTCTGAGACACTCACACAGCACAGGGAGGAGAGGCACCACTGAGACACTCACACAGCGCAGGGAGGAGAGGCACCTCTGAGACACTCACACAGCGCAGGGAGGAGAGGCACCTCTGAGACACTCACACAGCGCAGGGAAGAGAGGCACCTCTGAGACACTCACACAGCGCAGGGAGGAGAGGCACCTCTGAGCCACTCACACAGCACAGGGAGGAGAGGCACCTCTGAGACACTCACACAGCACAGGGAGGAGAGGCACCTCTGAGACACTCACGCAGCACAGAGAGGAGAGGCACCTCTGAGACACTCACACAGCACAGGGAGGAGAGGCACCACTGAGACACTCACACAGCACAGGGAGGAGAGGCACCTCTGAGACACTCACACAGCACAGGGAGGAGAGGCACCTCTGAGACACTCACACAGCACAGGGAGGAGAGGCACCCCTGAGACACTCACACAGCACAGAGAGGAGAGGCACCTCTGAGACACTATTGTATTTCCCTATGTAAGCTGTCACCATTGTGCACGGTGAGTAGAGCCTCTTCAATATGTCACATTCTGATACCATCTCTACAGTTTCAGTTTGTGCATCTTGCTCCTAAATTGATTTAGCACAGAGACAGATTATGCAGGAACTGCCCTGCGGGAAACCAGCGATAATACAGCCTATGGTGACAGGAGATGTGTATATAATACTAACTCTGTCCCGGGTCTGTTTCTGTAGACATTACAGCAGGAGAGTCCCATGAAATAACATGTGTTGGGTAAAGTGCCCTCTGCTCCTAATTTCCACCCCCAGCTACTTGGTATGTCGGCACTGTTGCCTGTTGCCATGGTTACGGTGCTGTTATTGTGTGGGTATATTTCCGATAATTCCTTTCCTACTACACACACACATTGCAGGGAGAACAATAGAGGAAACGTGTTATATTGTGGGTAACATGAGATGGGTCCAGGTCTGCACAGCTAGGATATGCTGCTGTTACTTGTAAGCCTGTAATATCGGAATTGGCAGTATTGGGCTTATTAGAATAGACCGTCCAATAAACCCTAAGCTGCACATATGTCAGGTTACCGAATCTGTGTCCAATTTGGCCAACCACGTGGCCTACCAAACTGACCAGACCAGGCCCGGTCGGCACTTAAAGGAGTGCAGGCAGAACTTACCGGCTTGTCGGTGCAGTCAACCAATGAGGACACACAGACTGTTTTGGGTTGGTTCGGGCCAACGCGCAACCTGATTCAGACCGCTAGGATGCGTTCGCATGCAGCCTACCGATGTTTGCAATGTGCGCATGCGTACGCATCGCAGTGCGCATGCACGAACCAGTCCATGCGATCGCCAGTCGATCGCCCCTTGTGCATAGACGCCTTGCTAGCTTGAGTGACAGGACGAGGCGTTTGCGGGTGGTGACGGGTTGGTCGAAGGAAACGGGGGAGTGGTGGTGCGAACGCAGGCGTGCCTGAGCGTATCAACGCTGTTTCAGAGGCGTGCATAATTAAGATGCAGCATCATAGTAGACGTCACTTGGCTGAATTTTACACTGAAGCACTCGCAGTGCTTGCGGTAGGGTATGGTCAGCCACAAGTGCTGCGTATGCATCCGACGGTGCTCGATGTTACCGATGGTTGCATACACATCCTGGAGATGACGTGGGAAAGTGGGCTTCTTAAGACAGGCTGGTGGGCGTCTAGTTATACCCCACGATCGCACGCTAAGACATAGTGGGCGTACTTATGCCTTGCCGTGCGATCGCGGAATTTGCTGGCTGCGTGCGAACGCATCTAGCGAGCGGGTCTGAATCGAGCCCTGTGAGCGCTGCTTATGTGCCAGATGCCACCCAAGTCACCCGCATTGTGTGTATTTTTGCCCATATGCAGAGTTGTGCGCATCTTTGCGTCAGGCCCCTATCCGTACGTTTAGTTTGCAGATCGTTGTCCTCTCTGAACATTGCCCTTTTACAGCCCAGTGCGGGTGTGACTGAACTGCCAACCACTGTACCCGTAGTTGCGTATGCCAGGTGGTGATAGAAGACGCGCTCCGCAAACTGGCGTATGGTCAACTCTGCATGAGCCCTTATTTTGCGAAGTTTTATCTATGATCCATCTATATATATATATATATATTGCAAAACAGACTGGATGAAGCTGTTGGTAGAATGTGTTCACACAGCGCTGATACTGTGATTTACACGGACTGATCCTCTGTAATCCTCCCTGCATTATTCATCCTGTACCCGGGCACGTGTAGGGTGAAGGAGCGGAGCCGGTGGAAATTGGCGTTATGCTGGATTCGCTAGGAAGGCGACACTCGTATTAATCACTTTGCAGAGGTCCTGCTCTTTGGCAGATCACAGTTTTGCCAGTGGAGACTGTATAATTTGTTTTAATGAACAATTATATCGGGAACAGGAAACCTTATCTGTCTCATTGTGACACAGCTGGATTTAAATAAATCAATTTATTATAGCAGAGAAGGAACACCTAATATCATACTCCGCCATGGAACTAATGCCTCACCTCTAGATAAAGAGGCGGAACACCTTGAGAAAGTCTATTACGCTGAGGCTTTTAGGACAAAGGGCAAATTACATTTTGCATTGTCTCCTGATAACAGTGACTTCCAATTGGCCCCTAGTTCCTGCCTGTAATCGCAGTGGACCATTGGCAGGGGGGATATCTCCCAGCAGCTATGCACTAACAACACATCATGTTACATAATGATATATTGTTTATAAGTAAGGCTTTGCTCAATGTTGTCTCTGTCTCCTGGAGATATATGTACATATCTTAGTATGTGTAATAAAGTGTGTTGTCCACACACAGTGAAGGTAGTCATTTTGTGGACTGAACTAGTATTCATGATAACACAGCCCATCAACTAGGATCTATTGAGGCACGAGGCACATTGATAACCTACTTGAAGCATATATATATATATATATATTTATATTTATATAACACATAACTGAGGCTTTAAGTACATAAATTGCACTTCACTGAGAAATAAGGCACATCACTGAATATTGAGGCACATATGTTGCATATTAATGAGGAATGAGGCACATATATCGCACATCACTGAGACATATGAGGTACCTACAGTATGTTGCACATCCTGAGACATGATGCACATATATAGCAAATAACTGAGGTATGAGGCACATATATTGCACATCAGTGGGGCATGAGGCACATATATGGCATATAGCTGAGGAATGAGGTACGTATATTGTACATCACTTAGTAATGAGGCACATATACTATTTTCATATCAATGAGGTACCTATGTTGCACAGCACTGAGGAATGGGGCATATATAGTGCATATTATTAAGGTGTGATGCACATACATGGAACATATGTGGAATGAGGCACATATACTGCACATCCTTGAGGCATGAGGTACTTATGTTGCACATCCCTGTGTCTTGAAGCACATATAATGCACATAAATGAGGCATATGTAGTGAATATTACTAGGACATGAATCGCATTTATTGAACATCTATGAGGAATGAGGCACATATATTGCACATCCCTGAGGTATGCAAGTATAGTAGCAGAGGACATTTTGCTATAGGTGATTAGCCAATGTGCTCCTTTGCTGTGTTACTTGCTTTATCATCTTGTCAGAATTATATGTTCGTCACCTTACTGCCCACACACAGGCGGAGTCGTTCAGTGTCTCCTGCCTCAGGCGATCAGTGCCTCCTGCCTCAGGCGATCAGTGCCTCCTGCCTCAGGCAATCAGTGCCTCCTGCCTCAGGCGATCAGTTCCTCCTGCCTCAGCCAATCAGTGTCTCCTGCCTCAGGCGATCAGTGCCTCCTGCCTCAGCCGATCAGTGTCTCCTGCCTCAGCCGATCAGTGTCTCCTGCCTCAGCCGATCAGTGCCTCCTGCCTCAGCCAATCAGTGTCTCCTGCCTCAGCTGATCAGTGGGCCTGATTCATCACGGATCGCAACTGCAACAGCGTACGCAGATTGGTCGATGGTGCGTACTGTGCATGCGTAAACACCGCAGTGGGCGTGCGTGAGTTAGCATTGCGATCACTCACGCAGAAAAAAGCCATCTCCGAGTGAGTGACAGGACGTCAGCGTTTGGGGGTGGTGACGGGGGAGTGGTCAGAGAAACTCGGGCGTGCCTGTCCGTTTAAACGCCGTAGCATGGGCGTGCATAAATTAGCCACTACGACCGCATACGCAGCTTACTCACTGCGTACAACGAGGTTAGCAATGTATGAGTAAGGTCAGGGCTGCTGTAATTGTGCGTGAGGGGCCGATGTTACTCGATGTTCCCGATGTATACGCAGGACTGCAAGGTATTATGGATGTGAGATAGCGGTAATGGGCGTCTCTATGCTGGCTGTGCGACGGCTTTGCGATTGC
This sequence comes from Taudactylus pleione, assembly GCA_031769625.1. Lineage (NCBI taxonomy): Eukaryota > Metazoa > Chordata > Amphibia > Anura > Myobatrachidae > Taudactylus > Taudactylus pleione. The sequence continues at coordinate 5,331,350 of JAUIMM010000277.1, read as the reverse complement.
ATTCATTTGCATATTTCTGCAGCAGACCTCCGTGCGTTATCGCAGCTGCGATCGCAATAACGATCCGTACTGAATCGGGCCCTGTGTCGCCTGTCTCTACCGATCAGTGCCTCCTGCCTCAGGCGATCAGTGCCTCCTGCCTCAGCCCATCAGTGTCTCCTGCCTCAGCCATGCAGCTGGTCTCGAGTGAACGGATTGGCTGACTCTTGGCTCAGGCTGCAGAATGGCTGTCTCTTGTGTAGGTGACTGTATAATGTATACTGCAGTTCATCGTCCATCTGTCAGGGCTTCTCTATAGGACATTATTGCTGCTCTCACAGCCTGGACAGGTCACAGCTCTCACGTAAATGACATTTCTGTGGGAAGTAGCCAGATGTAGGACAAATCCCTGCAGCAGCCATCGCCTGGGATCCTTCCAATAATTAGCGCTCACTTTATACTTGTATCTAGGGTTATATATACGAGGACTGTGAATCATGTGAGATCTGACTCCTGTACCGCCTGGCGACACGCAGCGCTTAATTCTGAGTCAGGCCCTAAGCGGCTGCAAGTGCCTGCGCCTGCCGCGGCCTGCTTACTACCTTACGCTAATGCGGGTTTCCGTACAGTGTCATGCTTATGGTCGCACAACCCATAAATGATGGCGGCTGCAGACGGCAAACAGTGGGTCCCGCCGTTTTACGTTCGCAGCCGCCATCATTAGTATTGGCACTAACACCAGCTACATTCTAGGTGCAAGAGATCCGTCAGAAACCGCTGTCCCTACTCCGTACGCACGCCTCAATCTAGCACACGAGTCTGGCTACACACCCAGGACACTTCCAAGACATTTCTACGAGACGGATCTTTTCTGTTAACAAGAAACGCTCATCTGGCGTACGGAGAGAGCCACCCGGCCGCTCCCTTATCTCCTTCATATTGCATATGCATGGTACGGCGCAGTCTGCTGATAACCGCGAGAAGCGTCCGCAGTCAGATTTGCATCCGACTTAGAGCCGTAATCAATTTGAGCAGACCCGCGATACTTTTCCAAAGCCTGGACTTTTCGCCTACATCGCGTGTTTTGTAGGCGGAAAAGTATCGCGCACGTGTCCGCTTATCCCTGTATTCAATTTGAAAAATAAGCAAATACGGGACCCGGCGAAACTTGAACTGGCGGTACTGTCAGATTTGGGGAAAGCAGCCTGACACCCCCCAAAAGATGCTCTGACATGGGGGTTCCCTATGGTACCCCCCGATTTGGCTTGCTGAAGGTATTTGGTGTTTTTAAACGGGCTCAATAGCTGCTAAATAGCGTTTTTGTATAAGTGGTGCAGAAAAGTATTCAGGAGGTTTTTTTGGCAGAAAATAACTTATCCCAGTAAATTTGGGGTACTTGAAAATGGGGGTCAGCATATTTTAAAGTTGCTAAAGTTAAGTTAAAAAAATCGTGAAAAATCCACCTGCCGCAAGCCCCTGCAATGAGAAAAACCACCTGGGGCGTACTTAGGGACCCCCCTACAGTCTAGTTCGTTAGTTTCTAACTTTGTCCCCCAACATATTTTTTTTTTCGCCCCCAAATTCAAAGTGATTTTTTTGGGGTGTCCTCAAGTGTTTATTTTTTTAAAAATTACGCAGTTTACCTTTGGGGGACTGTCTGAAGGCTGCACTGGGGTTCCCGCAACGTTGCACCCCAAAACCCCAATTCTGCACTTTTTTTCCGCCTGCTATTCATAGGCAAAACTTTTCCGCCTATTACATTGCATTAACATTCTGCCTAGGCGGAAAGTCTTTCAAATTGAATATGGCGGAAAGCCAAAACAGTTGAAAATGACGTCAACGGCGAAACTTTTCCGCGGATTCCGGCTTTTCGCCTCAAATTGAATGCGGGCCTTAGAATCAGGCGGCCGTCAACCAGCTCAGTATCCCTGTCCCCGGTACAGTAACCTGGAGAGTGTGTTACCGTCACAGCCTCACACCACAGCCATTGCCTGATCACCCCCAATTCACCTGGAGCTGGTGACGTCACTGAGGCATGAGGCAGCGCATTACAGTAATAGAACCCGCAGCAGCCTCTGGCTCCCAGGGGACTCGTACAGTACAATCAGCTCATCCCTCATTGTCAGGACTTTGCAGTGTTTATGGGGCTTCCTTACTGATGTAATAAAGACTAGTGCTCGCTTCCCTCAGCTGTCTTGTAGGTTCTTTCCAGAAAGCTAATTAGATAAGTGGTCAGCACAATTGGTCCATCAGCCGAGTGACCGGTTGTGGACAGATGTGCAGTGACCGGCTCAGACCTGTCAGGAAGTGTTGCTGGGGCCGCTCGGTGGATTTGACTCTTTGTGCAGCAGATGTCCCATACGGAGAGCATAGGTCAGATGTACATTTATCAGGGTCTTCCAGCAATAAAACATAATTAAATTACATAAGATAATTAATAAAAATAATCTGTTGGGGAAAAAAAAAAAATCAACATTATTTTCTGTTTCTGTACAAATTTCTCTGGTGTTTTCTAGTGGCAGCACCGCCCTGCTCTGATAGATGGTGAGGGTAGGATGTGTGTAACATGGGTACTCTGCCCTGCTCTGATAGATAGTGAGGGTAGGATGTGTGTAACACAGAGGGACTCTGCTCAGATAGATGGTGAGGGTAGGATGTGTGTAACACAGGGGACTCTGCTCTGATAGATGGTGAGGGTAGGATGTGTGTAACACAGGGGGACTATGCTCTGATAGATGGTGAGGGTAGGATGTGTGTAACACAGGGAGACTATGCTCTGATAGATGGTGAGGGTAGGATGTGTGTAACACAGGGGACTCTGCTCTGATAGATGGTGAGGGTAGGATGTGTGTAACACAGGGGGACTCTGCTGCGATAGATGGTGAGGGTAGGATGTATGTAACACAGGGGGACTCTGCTGTGATAGATGGTGAGGGTAGGATGTGTGTAACATGGGTACTCTGCCCTGCTCTGATAGATAGTGAGGGTAGGATGTGTGTAACACAGGGGGACTCTGCTGTGATAGATGGTGAGGGTAGGATGTGTGTAACACAGGGGACTCTGCCCTGATAGATAGTGAGGGTAGGATGTGTGTAACACAGGGGGACTCTGCTGCGATAGATGGTGAGGGTAGGATGTGTGTAACATGGGTACTCTGCCCTGCTCTGATAGATAGTGAGGGTAGGATGTGTGTAACACAGAGGGACTCTGCTCAGATAGATAGTGAGGGTAGGATGTGTGTAACACAGGGGACTATGCTCTGATAGATGGTGAGGGTAGGATGTGTGTAACACAGGGGACTCTGCTCTGATAGATGGTGAGGGTAGGATGTGTGTAACACAGGGGGACTATGCTCTGATAGATGGTGAGGGTAGGATGTGTGTAACACAGGGGGACTCTGCTGCGATAGATGGTGAGGGTAGGATGTATGTAACACAGGGGGACTCTGCTGTGATAGATGGTGAGGGTATGATGTGTGTAACACAGGGGGACTCTGCTGTGATAGATGGTGAGGGTAGGATGTGTGTAACACAGGGGGACTCTGCTCTGATAGATGGTGAGGGTAGGATGTGTGTAACACAGGGGGACTCTGCTGTGATAGATGGTGAGGGTAGGATGTGTGTAACACAGGGGGACTCTGCTGTGATAGATGGTGAGGGTAGGATGTGTGTAACACAGGGGGACTCTGCTGTGATAGATGGTGAGGGTAGGATGTGTGTAACACAGGGGGACTCTGCTTTGATAGATGGTGAGGGTAGGATGCGTGTAACACAGGGGGACTCTGCTCTGATAGATGGTGAGGGTAGGATGTGTGTAACACAGGGGGACTCTGCTCTGATAGATGGTGAGGGTAGGATATGTGTAACACATGGGGACTCTGCTCTGATAGATGGTGAGGTTAGGATGTGTGTAACACAGGGGGACTCTGCTCTGATAGATGGTGAGGGTAGGATATGTGTAACACATGGGGACTCTGCTCTGATAGATGGTGAGGGTATGATGTGTGTAACACAGGGGGACTCTGCTGTGATAGATGGTGAGGGTAGGATGTGTGTAACACAGGGGGACTCTGCTCTGATAGATGGAGAGGGTAGGATGTGTGTAACACAGGGGGACTCTGCTCTGATAGATAGTGAGGGTAGGATGTGTGTAACACAGAGGGACTCTGCTCAGATAGATGGTGAGGGTAGGATGTGTGTAACACAGAGGGACTCTGCTCTGATTATTGGTGAGGGTAGGATGTATGTAACACAGGGGGACTCTGCTCTGATAGATGGTGAGGGTAGGATGTGTGTAACACAGGGGGACTCTGCTCTGATAGATGGTGAGGGTAGGATATGGGTAACACAGGGGTACTCTGCTCTGATAGATGGTGAGGGTAGGATGTGTGTAACACAGGGGGACTCTGCTCTGATAGATGGTGAGGGTAGGATGTGGGTAACACGGGGGACTCTGCTCTGATAGATGGTGAGGGTAGGATGTGTGTAACACAGGGGACTCTGCTCTGATAGATGGTGAGGGTAGGATGTGTGTAACACAGGGGCACTATGCTCTGATAGATGGTGAGGGTAGGATGTGTGTAACACAGGGGGACTCTGCCCTGCTCTGATAGATGGTGAGGGTAGGATGTGTGTAACACAGGGGTACTCTGCTCTGATAGATGGTGAGGGTAGGATGTGTGTAACACAGGGGACTCTGCTCTGATAGATGGTGAGGGTAGGATGTGTGTAACACAGGTGGACTCTGCTCTGATAGATGGTGAGGGTAGGATGTATGTAACACAGGGGGACTCTGCTGCGATAGATGGTGAGGGTAGGATGTGTGTAACACAGGGGCACTATGCTCTGATAGATGGTGAGGGTAGGGTGTAACACAGGGGGACTCTGCTCTGATAGATGGTGAGGGTAGGATGTATGTAACACAGGGGGACTCTGCTCTGATAGATGATGAGGGTAGGATGTGTGTAACACAGGGGGACTCTGGTCTGATAGATGGTGAGGGTAGGATGTGTGTAACACAGGGGGACTCTGCTCTGATAGATGGTGAGGGTAGGATGTGTGTAACACAGGGGTACTCTGCTCTGATAGATGGTGAGGGTAGGATGTGTGTAACACAGGGGCACTATGCTCTGATAGATGGTGAGGGTAGGATGTGTGTAACACAGGGGGACTCTACCCTGCTCTGATAGATGGTGAGGGTAGGATATGTGTAACACAGGGGTACTCTGCTCTGATAGATGGTGAGGGTAGGATGTGTGTAACACAGGGGGACTCTGCTCTGATAGATGGTGAGGGTAGGATGTGTGTAACACAGGGGAACTCTGCTCTGATAGATGGTGAGGGTAGGATGTGGGTAACACAGGGGGACTCTGCTCTGATAGATGGTGAGGGTAGGATGTGTGTAACACAGGGGGACTCTTCTCTGCCCTGATAGATGGTGAGGGTAGGATGTGTGTAACACAGGGGGACTCTACCCTGCTCTGATAGATGGTGAGGGTATGATGTGTGTAACACAGGGGACTCTGCTCTGATAGATGGTGAGGGTAGGATGTGTGTAACACAGGAGTACTCTGCTCTGATAGATGGTGAGGGTAGGATGTGTGTAACACAGGGGTACTCTGCTCTGATAGATGGTGAGGGTAGGATGTGTGTAACACAGGGGTACTCTGCTCTGCTCTGATAGATGGTGAGGGTAGGATATGTGTAACACAGGGGTACTCTGCTCTGATAGATGGTGAGGGTAGGATGTGTGTAACACAGGAGTACTCTGCCCTGATAGATGGTGAGGGTAGGATATGGGTAACACAGGGGACTCTGCTCTGATAGATGGTGAGAGTAGTATGTGTGTAACACAGGGGGACTCTGCTCTGATAGATGGTGAGGTTAGGATGTGTGTAATACAGGGGGACTCTGCTCTGATAGATGGTGAGGGTAGTATGTGTGTAACAGAGGGGGACTCTGCTCTGATAGATGGTGAGGGTAGGATGTGTGTAACACAGGGGGACTCTGCTCTGATAGATGGTGAGGGTAGGATGTGTGTAACACAGGGGGACTCTGCTCTGCCTTGATAGATGGTGAGGGTAGGATGTGTGTAACACAGGGGACTATGCTCTGATAGATGGTGAGGGTAGGATGTGTGTAACACAGGAGTACTCTGCCCTGATAGATGGTGAGGGTAGGATGTGTGTAACACAGGGGTACTCTGCTCTGATAGATGGTGAGGGTAGGATGTGTGTAACACAGGGGTACTCTGCTCTGATAGGTGGGATATAGTGCCGTCTGGGGTTACTCTGCTCTGATAGGTGGGATATGGTGCCGTCTGGGGGTACTCTGCTCTGATAGGTGGGATATGGTGCCGTCTGGGGTTACTCTGCTCTGATAGGTGGGATATGGTGCTGTCTGGGGGTACTCTGCTCTGATAGGTGGGATATGTTGCCGTCTGGGGGTACTCTGCTCTGATAGGTGGGGTACTGGGGGTACTCTGCTCTTATAGGTGGGATATGGTGCTGTCTGAGGTGACTCTGCTCTGATAGGTGGGATATGGTGCCGTCTGGGGGTACTCTGCTCTGATAGGTGGGGTACTGGGGGTACTCTGCTCTGATAGGTGGGATATGTTGCCGTCTGGGGGTACTCTGCTCTGATAGGTGGGGTACTGGGGGTACTCTGCTCTTATAGGTGGGATATGGTGCTGTCTGAGGTGACTCTGCTCTGATAGGTGGGATATGGTGCCGTCTGGGGGTACTCTGCTCTGATAGGTGGGGTACTGGGGGTACTCTGCTCTGATAGGTGGGGTACTGGGGGTACTCTGCTCTGATAGATGGGATATGGTGCCGTCTGGGAGTACTCTGCTCTGATAGGTGGGATATGGTTCCGTCTAGGTGTACTCTGCTCTGATAGGTGGGATATGGTGCCGTCTAGGTGTAATCTGCTCTGATAGGTGGGATATGGTGCCGTCTAGGTTGTACTCTGCTCTGATAGGTGGGATATGGTGCCATCTGGGGCTACTGTGCCCTGAAAGGTGGGTGATGGGGACACTGGGACATGCCTTTCTGTATCATTCTGCTCTGATAAAATGTTTCTTTCTTGTTCCAGTTTTAAGAGATGATTTCCGTCAGGCTCCCAGTGATGTGGTGGTAGCAGCCGGAGAACCAGCGGTAATGGAGTGTATTCCACCCAGGGGCCACCCTGAACCCACAATATCCTGGAAAAAAGAAAATGTCCGCATCAGTGACAAGGACGAGCGCATCACGGTGAGCCGACTCTGGGCGCGTCTGAAGGTCTCACACTAGTGAGAAGAGTCATTGTGGCCTCCTCTCTGGTACAGTCACGTTGTACCGGAATCCCGCTCCCTCCAGCCATGACTGTCCTCACCTAATGTCCCAAGTGCTGAGATCTTCAACTAACGTGATGGTTTCCCCTCTGCTGGTGTGTTATCCGGTACATACAGAGCCGTAGCCATATCCTTATGGGATGTAGTCCGGAAGCCGACGGTCTAAATCCCGGCCGCCGTCCGGCTGTAATACTTACCACACCCATCCTTATATATGGCAGAAGTTAGGAGCGTATAAGTGCTCTGTGACACTGGTTCCATGGTCTTCCCCAGCCATGACCTCAGACCAGTGCACGTCCCGTGCTGTGTTCACTCCCTACAGTGACTCCTGTCTGTCCCCTTCCCGGTAATGTCGCCCTTGTATGCCGTGTTAATTATCAATGCTTGTCGGTCATTATGTGGTCCGATGCGCTGTCTGGCTGAGTGATAATATCTTTGTACATTTTAGATCCGGGGAGGAAAACTGATGATTTCCAATACCAGGAAGACAGATGCCGGGATGTACGTCTGCGTGGCGACAAATATGGTGGGAGAGCGAGACAGTGAGCCGGCACAGCTGGTGGTCTTTGGTAAGTGCCGCGGAATTGTTGTGCGAGAAATCTCACTCATGGTCAGGAAGTGATTCATCCTGCAGATAGGACAGGACTGAGGACATGTGTTATGTAGGAGAAGAATATAAAGACTTATTATCCTGAGACTCAAACCACAAAGCAGGGCGTCACATTCCTGCTGCTTCCCATGGCAAAAGAAACGTTTATTTCCCAACAATTAGTAATTATGGATGTATCAATTTACAAAGCCTCGGCCAGTGTCACTGCTGTGTCTATATCTGTATCCTCCTTACTGTAATACAATCCATCCCAGTATTGCCAGTAATTATGGCCTGTATACTGTCCTTTCCATCCATCCCAGTATTACCAGTAATTATCACCTGTATACTGTCCTTTCCATCCATCCCAGTATTACCAGTAATTATCACCTGTATACTGTCCTTTCCATCCATCCCAGTATTGCCAGTAATTATCACCTGTATACTGTCCTTTCCATCCATCCCAGTATTACCAGTAATTATCACCTGTATACAGTCCTTTCCATCCATCCCAGTATTACCAGTAATTATCACCTGTATACTGTCCTTTCCATCCATCCCAGTATTACCAGTAATTATCACCTGTATACTGTCCTTTCCATCCGTCCCAGTATTGCCAGTAATTATCACCTGTATACTGTCCTTTCCATCCGTCCCAGTATTGCCAGTAAGTATCACCTGTATACTGTCCTTTATATCACCCAGACAAGGGACATCCATGGGATCTGCAGCTGCAATGAATAAAATGACAGGATCCATATTTTTTTTTCAAATGGGAATATTGTCCTCCCCTGAGATCCCCGGCTTGGGCTGTCCAGCTTGGGGTGTTAATGCTTTTTCCCTGGAGACCCGCTGTGGCATTACACCCCGGTCAGTTTGGGTCCTGTGCTGGTTTTAAATATAGGGAGACCCCTTTTCATTTTTCCCCCTATATTTAAAACCAGGACTGGCCATGTAGCCAGGTGCTGGTTCCTAAACTATGGGGGAACCCTACACGTTTTTTGTTCCCCGTAATTTTAGGAACCAGGACTAGCTGAGCAGTCTGGGGCTGGTTATGTCTTTTGGGGGGGGACCCAATGTCATTTTTTTTTTAGAAAAACACTTTAAATTAGGTATACATCAAATCACACTGATCTGTGTATGTTTCCGCAAAACTCGCAGCTCAGCAGGTAGAGTGTTGAAACTTCACTTTCTCTGTGAGTTTGCTACAGTCCCACCCGATATTGTAATCTCGATTCTTGCTGAATTCCCGAGTTGCATCTTTTTCATGAAAAGTACTTCCGAGGTTGCCTGGTGGTGAGTTGATTCGAGTTTGCAATTTCACCGAAATTTTTCAGTAAATTTGCGAGATGAAAAACATGCCTAAACTCACACGAGATTGTCATCTCGACCAAACTCCAATTTTCGGAAATTTACCCCTGGGTCTTAGTACATATGCCCATAAGTTTCTAACTGTCCCTTGGAGTCTCCATTGCCCTAAACTGTGCATGGCTGAGATGAGGCAGGTCGGGAGTCTCTGTGTATTGGGGACATGGCATGCTGAGACATCATGTTAAATGCTGTGGTTCCCTTTACACCGTGTGTTTTCTTATTGGCAGAACGCCCCACGTTTGTTAGAAGACCCATAAATCAGGTGGTCTTAGCAGATGACATTGTGGACTTTCACTGTGAAGTCCAAGGAGACCCGGTACCTACTGCCCGCTGGCGAAAAGAAGAGGGAGAACTACCCCGGGGAAGGTAATTTGATTATCAATGTTGTAAATCTTGTTCAGGACATTTTATATACTGGTCTGTAATACAGTAATTGAACCAAATGTGAATTGCAGGTATGAGATTCGCAGCGACAACACCCTGCGGATCTCGCGCGTGACCGCGGAGGATGAAGGAACATACACCTGTATTACAGAAAACAGCGTTGGCAAATCTGAGGCTTCCGGGTCGCTTGGGGTTCACGGTAAGACCCGATGCCAGTGTGGTCACCACATACTATTTAAATCCCGTCTTTTACCTCTCAACCCCTCACATGTCTACTAAACCCAGTGCCTCCATCTCCCAGACAGTCCTACCAAATCCCACAATGGTCCCGTGTGCTAGTTACGATTTAGCCAACCCTTGATCTGCATGATTCATAGCTATCATCCCTGTATTGTATGTTAAGTGATAATAGTTCTATGTTGCACACGTGCAGTTCACCGTTAGTAAATCCATTTGTGTAACTAGCGTGTACCGTGTGTAAATCTGTTCACGTGTTGTCACACTTTAATTCTCTTGCCATTTTTTGAGTTCTTGTTTTTCATGTAATCATTTTACAGCATTTTAAACCAACCAAACTCATCCCATGCTTTCTTTTTATTTATATTCACGTTGTTCCAGTCGGCCCATTCTGTAAGTATCCATTTCACGTCATTTCATGCATGGCGGGCAGGCGGGCGGGCGGGCACATCAGATATTGCTGCTGTTTTGCATGTTCTTTTTCCCCAAAGTTTAATTCCCCTGGAGACAGATCAGTAGGCAGTCTCGGAAGTCTGTCCAGTTTTGTGGCCCAAGGTCGATGATCCCTTCTAAATGTGGGTTTTTGGAACCAGCTGTACAAAGTAGAAATCAGCATTCTGTTCCGTCCTCAGCGTTCTTGATCCGTCCTCGGCGTTCTGTGTCATTGCGATGTTACAGGGGGTTGTTACAACACTGCATGTACAGGGGAACATTACAAAGCCTTAGTCAAACAATGTGGGGTCTTTTTGGGGTCAAATCTTTCTTACCGGTGATACATGTAAGAAAATATATTTCCTGACGTCTGCAGTGATCTGTGGCTAATCCAGATGGGAAAGATCGTTTGTGTTGCAATCTGCAACGATTTCCTGTATGTTATAGCAAGGTGATCACAAGTTGCATAAAATGATATTAATAAAAAGGGCAGTCCTGTTATGGGAAGCGGTATGAAATACCGCCGGCCGCATTGCCGTGAGTTCGAATCCCGGCAGCGTGAGGCAGACAGCTGGAGAGATCCCGGCAGCGGCAGCACGACAGCGCTGGAAATCCTGATCGTCCCTAAATAAGTAGTTACTAACCTAACCCCCCTAACCCTCCTTAGGGGTGCTTAACCCTAACCTCCCCCCCTGTGCCTAACCCTAAAACCCCCTCTAAGTGCCTAAACCTAACCCCCCCTTCCCCACTGCCTAAACCTAAGTCCCCCGGGGGGGGGGGTGCCTAACCCTAACCTCCCCCCGGGGCTGCCTAACCCTAAACCTAGCCTAACCCTAACCCTCCCGGGGGGTGCCTAACCCTAAGTCCCACCGAGAGCCCTAAACCGAGAACCCACGGTTGTCCGCACGCAGCGCCTGGCATCCCTTCGATCGGGAAGCCGGGCGCCGGAAAAATGACAGGCGTCTAGATTTAGACGCCTGGCATTTAACCGTCGCTGGGATAAAGCAGTCGGGAAGCCGGCTGTCGTGCTTACGTCAGCCGGCTTCCCGATTGCATCCCCTGTTATCATAGGATTATCATTGCTCCCCATAGGTTCAGCACAGTAGCGCCCCATACAGAGCCGTAGTCATGGCAGCTCCTAGCGAGTACATGTGATTGTAGGTCTGAGATAATTGAGTACAAAGGAAACAAATTACATTTACTGTAGATTGAAAATAAGTGTTTTCATGTTGCTGGCTTAGATCCAGTGTAACCACCAGACCGACAAATGCGGGACCTGGAGAGACCAGTATTGTGAGGACGCTTAGGTCCTTAGAGAAATAATGACATCTTGGAAACTATAAGAATAAAGTCAGTAAGGAATGCAGAATGGTACTTTATGTGCTGTTATCTGGATCCACCATGGTCCGTGCTGGCTATTACAGCTCCACATTGTATTCCTCTTGCTGCTACAAAAGTGCAGGTTTTTAGAAGTGGAGATGTTGCCCAGAGCAACCAAGCAGAGTCTAGCTATTATCTTCTAGAAGGTGTTAAATAGAATCTTACTGGTTGCTATGGGCAACATCTCCACTTTAGTAAATATACCCCTGTAAGTCTGAATCAGCAAGGCTGAATGGGTGTCGGTGCCCCACCCCCCCCGTGTATGAGTGGATGGTTCATGTGGGTGGGGCATTGACGGTATGCAATCGGGAAGCCGACTGCCTAAATACCGGCAGCCGGCTTCCCGACTGTCATATCCCGGCAAGGGTGAAATGCCGGGCGTCTAGATGTAGACGCCCGGCATTTCCCTGACGCCAGGAGACCGGCGCCCGGCATCCCGATCGTAGTGATGTCGGGCGCCGCGAGCGGACAGCCGCGGGGGGGAGAGTTAGGTTTAGGGCTCCCGGGGGGACTTAGGGTTAGGCACCCCCCTGGAGTTTTAGGGTTAGGCTAGGGGGAGGGAGGGTTAGGGATAGGCACCCCCCCGGGGGACTTAGGTTTAGGCAGCGGGGAAGGGGGTGGTTAGGGTTAGGCACTTAGAGGGGGGATTAGGGTTAGGCACTTGGGGGGGAAGGTTAGGGTTAAGCACCCCTAAGGAGGGTTAGGGTTAGGGGGGTTAGGTTAGATTAGTAGATACTCACCTATCCACGATCGGGATTTCCAGCGCTGTCGGGCTTCCTCTGCCGGGATCTCTGCTGATGTCGGGCTACCGCTGCCGGGAATCGAATCGCCGGCCATGACACCTGCTCCATCTGTTTCAAAAAGACAAAAAAAGTGGGATGTGTGGCTTTGGACTGTCATGGTCAGATCCTCCCCTGAGCAATTTGGTGGCCTAGGCAAGACAATGGCACCGCCAAGCATTGTGTTCACCATCACACAGAGACTACTACACAGCTTCAGCTCTTTCAGATTTGTTTAGGGTTTAAAGAAACCAAATGCACAAAAAGCAGAATTGGGACTACAGCGGTGGCCTAGACCTTCGCCTGTATGGCGTCAGCCCGGGGGCGCCAATGGATCCAGCAAACCGCGCATCCACCCCGAGTACAGTTCTGTGTCCCAGATCACTACATTCTGAGCTTTGGGGTGACGTTATAAAGATCTGTTACACAAACTTACAGTGCATATCCCTCAGCAACCTGATGCACGCTGTCATACCACACCATGCAATGCTGCAAATACCGCAAAGCACCCAAACACCTAGTACTACACAAAGGCAATGATGTTATTAATAAGAACGGCATCTTTCCATGGTAAATTCCAGACCGTGCTCTGTCATATTGTACCCGGACAGGTAATAAGCAGCCAATTTCCTGCCTGTGCCAGCCCGGCTCTTCTTATCAGCTGCAGAACGGGGGTCCTGATCTCCTGTCTCAGGTCCCTCTCAGCTCAGCCGTCTTGTTTGAAGTGGGAACGAGTCTGGGGCCGGATAGGAGAATACAATAATCTGACCGGTCCTGTTAATGTCCCGCAGAGCTCTTTGAAGCGAAGTGCAAGTTTATTTATGAGGAATTAGGTCTCCTCTGAGAGGCTCATCCTCTTGTCCATGACACTTACTGGCTTCCCTAATATCTGTACGCCCCCCCCCCCTACCCCTAACAACCATTTCATGTGAGTGACCGAGAGGGAAAACGTAATAAAATGTACAAATGTTCATGGTTATTGGGACTTCTTCTCTCGCTCACAACATGAAGCCAGAATGGTTTTATGAATATTTCAAATACCCCGTTTAAACATGGACCTTCTGGGAGCTCTTCAGCGTAATGCAGGGAGGGGAGAGCGGGGGATAAAATCCTATCCTTGTAACCAAGTGCTGGTAATTAGGCGCAGGATGACCACCAGCCTCCCAGCTGCGTAACGTGTAATATTTACAATAAGGTTCCTCTATTACAGCCGGGGATAATATAGGCGTCGTCCCCACCAGTATTGGGGCATTTGTAGTATTGTATAACAGACTAAGGGCCGAGGTGTAACAATACTGTAATCTATCACCCACAGATATTCAATATAGAAATAATTCTTTCCAGTTACTAACATGACCATAGTACCCATGAGCTCCCTCCTTGCGTTGTAACGTATTAGTGAACCCAGGCGTTCAGCAAAACCGAAAAAAGGACTAAAAATAAGTATATTATATGTTTAACTTATTATGCTCTCTTGGGGATGATCGCTAGACGTTGGGACAGAGCTGTCGGCTCATCCTCCCTGTCGGCTCATACACAGGAAATCACTATGTACAGTACTGATCAATTCTTCTGTTATTTACTAAAGGATCTACTCAGGCAATGTGGGCAAAGTGCTGGTATTTACTAACGGACGAGGATCTTGGTACTGTGTGTTCGGTCACACCAAGACCCTCGTTACTGATATGCCTGGATCAGTGATCTATTACTGCATGTTGTGTATGTTCAGAATAATGTGTAACTAAACTGACATTATTGTGGGGGACAAAAAAATCTTAATATTTACTAAATGATTTTCTCCTTCTTCCTCTCCGTCTACCTCCAAACCCCTTTCCCTGCCAGTGTTCCATATGTATAATGGATCTTTGTACAGAGTGTTTTGCTGGGTTACTGCAGCCAATTTCTTCTTCATTAGGCAAACCTGATTTGAAACGTTTATTGATCTCATGTTGGGGTATTAGTTTCCTGATGACGGACGGAATGGCTGCCATTTATAGAACACGCCTAACATGTAGGATGACCGGATGAAGCGGTAGCCGTGTTTGCATCTTGTACTGTCTACTCAAATTTTCATTCACTTCCAGTCCCACCCCAGCTGGTGACCCGACCCCGAGACCAGATTGTAGTGCAGGGGCGCACAGTGACCTTTCAGTGCGAGACCAAAGGGAACCCACCACCCGCTGTGTTCTGGCAGAAAGAGGGTAGTCAGGTAAGTGGGTATTTTGTTACATGGATTACAGACTGAGGGATATATGTTGTTATACACAGGGTTTTATGTTACCATCGCTCACACAGGGGGTAAGGCTGGAAAGGTTCAGTTTTCTGGCAATTGTAAATTAATAGTATCGCTGGATGTAACATTGGGGACAGCAGTGCAGATATTATATATGGGGTGTAACACAGCAACCAGTCAGATCTCTCCATCAGTCTAGTCCAAATAAAAGTCACATCTTATGCTGCCTAATTAAAATCATCATGATACAATAAGTACCAGTTTTTAGAAGCTGCCTGAAATTGCCTGTTGAAACAGAAATGTGGCTGCTATTTGACAGGCTGTTAACTCATTCTCTTCAGCAACCATTGAAATAAAATGTGAACTGTACAGTTGTTGCTAAGGAGAGTCCGTTCTTAACAACCATATAGCAGCTACAGTACATTTCACAGTTTTCAAGAGGGAATTTCAGACATAGGTAATCCCAGGCATATAGTCCTAGTGCATTGATTGCTGGGTATTAGCAGTTCCCAGATAGGGGGGAGTGCCTGGCGTCCTCCTCTTGTCCAGACTTAGAGGGCTATTTATGAAGCAGTGATAAACTCTTTCCCTGTCTTAGCCAGAGAAATGGGTTATCGCTACTTTCTCCAAATTTAGCAGAGAAAACCGATGCGATTTTACAAGCGGCCCTGCATTGCTAAATAGCGCCACGTATTCAAATCTGTAATGCTACGAAAAATGGCGATATAGATGTGCAGTTAGCGCGGGGGCTTCATGAATAGACCCCTAAGTTACTACTAAAGAAGTGCAGTAAAGCTGCAAGACTTTGATTTTTAGTAATGAGCTGCTGTATACAGGGCAGGTATACATATATATCATTATGCTGTGTGCATTTTAGGTAGAATATATATGTTTATACGTAAAATATTAATGTGACAGACAAAGTAGGAATCCACACACACAGCCCATAAAAATCTTGCGTTTCCCGATGACGTCAACTGGTAACCTACTTACATTCCCATGAGTGTCAGGTCAGCGAGCAAGATG
Source organism: Taudactylus pleione (assembly GCA_031769625.1). NCBI lineage: Eukaryota > Metazoa > Chordata > Amphibia > Anura > Myobatrachidae > Taudactylus > Taudactylus pleione. The sequence continues at coordinate 5,315,611 of JAUIMM010000277.1, read as the reverse complement.
TCCGCCCCCGCTGTGTGTAGGTGACTGGGGGCACTCTGACCCATACACTCACAGAGGTTGTGTTTCGGTCAGGTCAGAGATTAACCACCCAAGAAGTCACTATAGTGAAGTGTTTACAAAAGAAATGTGACCCCCTCTGCTCTCCTAACTAGTAAAGGTCAGGTGGTCACTAGACTAGTTACCTGTTACATGAGACGTCAGGATAACCTGAGACGGGCTGATCCCCTTATACAGTCACTCTGTCTTACTGTATCATTTTACAGTGATTTATTGTTTAATCTGTGAGCTGTAAATTAATGCTCAGAACCTTTTACTGTTATTTTTTGGATGTACAGCCCCACGTTTCCCTTGTACCTCTCATGTAGCTGGTTCTAATACAAGTGATGAGGTTTCCTATTATCGGGGCTGTTACCAGGACAAATAAACAGAGAGAGACGTATAAACTGGAGTGGTGGGGGCTGGAATTCACCTTTTACTGTCCCATAATATATCAAGTAAATAACCAGAACTCTCCAAAGTAAACGTCAGGTTGTGTATCCAGGCTCAAAGCACAAATAGGGGGCTGACCTGGTGGGTTGCTGCCCCTCCGAGGCCTGTGTCACCCCCTGTAATGAACCTGCTTAATAAACAGACTTTGCCTGTGTCAGTAAGTAGTATTTGCTGTGAGGTCCTACGGCCTTTTGTGGTGGGTGTACATGGGGGAGAGAGGGGCACGGTGGCCGCCCGCGGGCCTAATGCCCTCTGTCTCATGGTATATAGATGGACAGGGTAAGAGGGGGTATAGGGCCTGATTCAGAGCCGGACGCTCTGACCAGAGCGCTCGCTCTGAATCATGGCCCTCCTCCATTAAAATGGAGCGTCCTCCTGGACGCTCGTATAGCTGTGGGTCACCACCCACAGCATATACGAGCGTCCAAAAAGATGGTCGCGATGGTCTTGACCATCGCGACCATCGGACTTGCGAAGGGAAACCCTGCGGTCGGGTTTCCCAGCCACAAGCCCTGGGGCACGCCCACCAAAGGGGGCGTGCTGTCAATCAACATCGACAGCACGCCCCCTTTGGTGCGAGACCCGGAGCGATGGGAAGCCCGTCGCTCGCCGGGTCTCGCGCATGCGCACGACGGAGCTCCCTCCGTCGTGCGCATGCGCAGTGGGAAACATCGACCCACTTGCGAGCGTACTGCCACTCGCGAGTGGGTCTGAATGACCCCCATAGTTTGCAGGTATGTGTATAGTGGAAGTCTATCTAATAAATACATCAATTATAATGGATATTAATAAAACAGCGCACGTTCATGTTTTAGGGGGTTTGAAGGCTTAAGCTGCATACACACACAGCAATTTCGTAAATGAACGATTTTAGTAAACAATTTTCGTTCATTTTTTCAAGGGAAAAATGAACGGAAATCAATTACTAAAATCGTTCATTTACTAAATGTAATGAACGATTTTTTTTTGAACTACAAACATTCTTTTGCATATTCCCTTACTGAAAATCGTTGAGTTGGTCAGTCTGACTGAACTACAAACGTGAACGCACATGAACGATAATCGTTCATCATTTTAACTCAGAAAGTGAACGATTTTTTCAACGATTGAACGATAAATATCGTTATCGATAATCGTTCAAAAAAAAATCGTTGGGTGTGTATGCACCTTTAAAACTCATCCGACTGAATACTGTATCATCTGTATCCTGCATTGTAACATCATTTAGTTAATAGGAAAACAGCTTGATATAAACAAAGAAATATCCTCACTAATTACCCAGAGACACATGCACATCGCAGCCTTATTAATATGGTGATATTTAACGGCATTCTATCCTCAAAAAGACGTCTCTCCTTAATTATGTAGTGCAGTAGAATATTTATGTAGTTTTATGCTACCTGTATGCTGGGAGCAAGCCTAAGGGGCTGCGTGTCCCTCCTCTTAGTCCACTGTTCTATGTTCTCAGGTCATTAAAGGAGCCCGTACAGAGGGCCTGATTCAGAGCCGCTCGTAAGCGGCCGCTCGTTCGCTGTGAGCGATGTTCACACAACTGCACATGCGTATGGGTCGTAATGCGAATGCGCAAACCAGTCATTGCGGTCGGAAATCGAGAGCTCGCAAAACAGCGAGTGCCTGCTAATTTGATTGACAGAATGTACCATTTGTGGGTGGTAACAGGGGAAGGTGCTTGAAAACGGGGGAGTGGAGAGCCGAACGCAGGCGTGCCTAACGGTAAAAAGGGCGTTTAATGGGAGTGCATAATTAGTAAAGGAGCGTCATCGACCACGTCACTTGGTTGTCTTTTAGCCTGAACTGCTCGCAGTGATAGCGGTAGGAAAAACCTACCACAAGCACTGCGAGCAGTTCAGATGCCTTTCGATGTACCCAATTAATCTGATAAATACCGGAGATGACGTGTGATGCGAACAGCAAAGGGGCGTCTTTACAAAATAGCAAGCGCATTTTTCGTTCACTCGCTCGCTCAGACATAGAGGCGTCAACAAACCGCAATGAGCGAGCGCTCAATTTAAATAGCCGGCCCCTTTTTTGGAACGACCGTCCGCAAATTGCGTCCGGCTCTGAATCAGGCCCAGTGTCTGTCTGTTTCTGTCTATCCATGTCCCTTTTATCTCTTTATCTCTCTCTCTCTGTAAATATCCATACAGATTGTATTATTTTATGTTTTCAGATATTGCTGTTCCCCAGCCAGCCCCCGCAGACGGTGGGGCGATTCTCTGTCTCTCCCAGCGGGGAACTGACCATAATCGATGTTCAGACAGGGGACTCGGGTTACTACATGTGCCAGGCGATTAGCGTGGCCGGGAGCATCTTGGCGAAAGCTCTCCTGGAAGTGGAAGATGGTAGGAAAGTTTAGATATACTTTATAAATAACCTATTTTATCAGTGACTTTAATACAAGGTGCTGTCTCGCTGTGACTGTCTGACTGTCTCCGGGAATCTGTGACACTGAAACCTTCCGCCACAGATCAATGACCCAAGGTTTCAGTGTCTTTTACATTCAGTTATTCACGTTCTCTTCATTGGCATTGCGCTTATCTAGAAGGTGATAAAATACCACGGAAACCATTTACCGCTTTACTGCAGATTAGTGAACTAACATCCGTATTCATCCGCACAATGGTGCTAGTTATTGCAAAGTAACATCATTTACACTGGTTAAATATCTGCCAGAACACACACATCACCAGATCCTGCCAGCTGCCATGCCAGCCTTACATTAATGCACTTACTGTACCCACAGAATAACTAACAATATATAGAGTCCGATATACAACTGAGAGCTGAGAGTGATAACACTAAGGGGTCTGTTTACTAAGCCTTGGAGATAAAGTACCAGCCAATTTGCTCCTAATGCAATGTAACAGTTAGGAGCTGGTTGGTCAGTACCTTATCTCTGTCAACTTTATCTCCATACAAACCTTAGTAAATAGACCCCTATGTATTATATCATCTTCCTAACAGCACAGAAGTGCTCTGGAGGACTCTCTCATGGGACCTCCATTCTACATCATTGGGTGTCCTCCCTGCCCTTCTGCCCCCTTCTCACTGGCTTGGGCACGCAAACTCTACCCTTTCCATTGCTTCTTGCACCCTATTCCAACCTGAAAACCCCTCTAAATCACAGCTTTGACCTACCATATTCTCCACTCACTCACTGCCCATCCCTCCCATCTGTCTCCCTTACCTGTCCTGTATATTGTCCTGTCCCTATCACTTTAGACCGCGACTTTGGCCTAACTGTCCTCCTGGTATCGATCCTGTCCTTATGTACCGCTTTGGACCTCCTCCACTCCATCCCACCCCTTCTGCTGGCCTAGCCCTACAGGAACACCAACTGACTCCATGTAAGCTCCGGTTTCCTCCTCTCCAGATCGACATTAATCAAGGCATGGATTTGGTCTAGAACTTCTGGATATCCCCCATATCCACTCCTCCACAGATGTAATATGTCCCAAGACTGAGTTTGTGGTCTTTCATCCTCCTTGTGTCTCCATCGACAACACCACCGTCTCCTCAGTTCTTTAAGTCTGCCTGGACATCATCCTTAATTCAGTCTCTTACTTACTCCCCACATTGTCACTTACTCACTCCTGACGGTTCCATCTCCGGCACATCGCCAGAGTTTCACTCCCTTGACACTGCCAAAACAGTTATAACACTCTCATCTCATCTATTGCAAGCTTCTTCACTCTGGTCTTCCCCTTGAGCCCCTCTCTCCTCTTCAATCTCTCCTTAATGCCTCTGCTAGACTGATCTTTCTTTCAATGCCACTTTGTTTCTGCCTCCTGTGTCTGCCACTCCCTCCTTTGCCTCCCCATGCCCGAGAATTCATTATAAACTATTCGCACTCGCCTACAAAGCTCTTACACCCTCCTACATCTCCAACCTCCTTTCCTTCCACACTTCCTCTAACCCTTTCTGGCCAGCAGATGACCCAACTGATTACCGCCTCTCACTGCTGTCTCCAAGTCTTCTCCCGTGCTGCCCCTAACCTACGGAATGATCTCCCACAACCCCCATTGCTTCACATTCTCCCTCAGTACTCGCCTATTCACGTTAGCCTTCCAAATCTCTGTTCTGTATACCTGCTCCGGAACTGCGTTGCGCCCTATAAGTTAACGCTAATGATCACTTTACATTAGAGTAGTTCTGTTGTTTATATCATCTAGATCTCTGTAATGATATAGTCCTTCCATTATTTGCAGTCTTATTACAGACTAATTATAGTGTCAGGTTTTTATTCCATGAAGTCTCCTCTTGAAGGCCATGCCGGTCCTTGCTGAAGGCTGTTACATTATACAGCACAGGAACAATGGTGTTGGGCGCTCACATTTGCCGTTCGTTCATTCATTCATCTCTTTGATTGCAAAAGAAAACCAACCAAACGAGCATCATAGCTGTAATGAAAGCGATATGTACATTTACCTTCTGGCCAAACGCAAATCTCCCGCTCGCTGCTGTGTAACCTTGTCAGTCCGACAGTGTAAACTTCATTGAGAATGTATGTCTAGCGCATAGAGAAACCAAAAGTATTTTCCTTTTATGTCAATTCTGCAATCTGCTGCCCCTTCAGATGGTGTCCACTCAATAAGCCTATTATTCTGGAGCGTCTCTTAGTGTCAGTATAAGCCTCCCAGCAATAGACACAGAGATATTGATCCGCTGCGGGTACTGGCGCCGGGCGGGAGGTATTACAGAATGTAGCTTAGTGATTACAAAGCAATTGCCCAGACGCACACGGCAGACTCGGGCGCTGTATGAGCTGGTGGACAGAATTTAAGGGTATGCGCCAGAGGTGTAATTTACAGCCCACTCTTCATAAAGTGCTTCTCATTTTCTTTCTGCTCAGAGAAACTTTGCTATTTACTAAATTGCTGAATAGTTTCTGGGAATATAAATGTCTCTCAGAATTGTTTTTTACGGTAATTCAAAGGCTGTATCTGCTTCTGGCTGCCTGTACATGTTATCAGATGAATTCTATGCAATGTATATAAGCACATTTCAGTGTATGGCTCCCAAACCCTGTCCTCAATGCTCCCTAACAGTCCAGGTTTTAAGGATATCCATGCTTCAGCCCAAGTATCTTTCATTAGTACCTCAGTTAGTTGGATTACACCATCTAAGCTTGGCTATTCTGTAAACCTGGTTAGGGTGCCTTGAGGACTGGGTTTGGGGAAACCCTTGTGTATGAGACAGGGATAAAGGTGTGTCTGCACTGGACTAGGGTGCCTAGTTATAATGCCAACACTGGGGCTATTACATACGTATTATGTATGCCATTACAGATGTATGCTATTATGTATGCTATTACATATGTAATACGTATGGTGGTTCCAAGTTCTCACTTCAGAACATCTACAATTAGGACTTGGGCGCCTAATGATCAAATAAATCCAAATAGATAGATTTTTGGGATTAGTTTTAAAAAAGAAGCTTCATCCTGGCCAGTAGGATGTTTTTGCCAGTAGGATGTTTTTGCCTAGGTAGAGGAGTGTAGTTGGCTGTTAAGCTTTGACCCACTTGGGGATAGGTGTACAGGGTGGGGGTTGGTCTTTTGTTAGTTAGGGTTTGTTACGTATATCCTGTATATTTTGTTCCTTCTTCTGTTTATGGCACAACACTTGTACTATTTATATTAGGCTTTATGTTTTTACATTGTAACCTGATGTAGGAAATGACCGTTTGGTGTGGGATGGTTAGTCCTTTACCTTTTCCCATGTATCTGGTGTTATTTTGGGGTGTAATTCCTATTTTTGGCGTGATCCTCCTATGTAATTTTAACACATTTGGATTTACCTTAAGACCTAATTTGAGTGGCAAGGGCCGAAATGGCGCTGTATTGCTTGAAACTTTTTACTACTGTGGGTCATAAGGAGTGGGCACGTAAGGGGTGGCAACAAAAGGATTGGGCACGTAAGGGGTGGCAACATAAGGATTGGGCACGTAAGGGGTGGCAACATAAGGATTGGGCACGTAAGGATTGGGCACGTAAGGATTAGGCACATTTACCAGATACATCCTTCTTACACTTGTTTAGATGTAATATGCTTGGATTATATCCCCATATACTATTAGTATTCCTATTCAGCAGTCTGCTGGTGTGGGCACTAGCCGAGCGTTCGCCTAGGTTATGGTATCACTTCCTTACAGTGTATGATTACATTATTGCTGGTTATTATGATGTATGTGATTTTGTGTTGACATACAGTATGCGCTGTGCTTTTTTCTCTTGCCCCCATATATGTGCATATATTCTGCCCTCCGATTTCCTTATTGTTCTGTATGTGTGCTGTGTAAAAGCTTTCTATAAATAAAATAAATACAAGAACAAAACATTTTTTTTCCTGCATTGCCCCTCCTTATCGCCAGCCTTAGATGGTGATAGCGATCGGGACACGTGGCAATGCCTATAGACTTGCATGGGAAGCTCAGAGAGAGCATTTGTTACTCTGTGATAGTCACTGTCAGCGGTAGCCTTTGGTAAATATAACTAGCAGCCGTTTTTGCTGGAATTAGGGCTATATCTGCTGGCTTTTCGGGTCTTGATACATAGGCCTCTTGCCATATTACAGTGCAGCAAAAAACACGACCGATGCCAAATGTACATCCTGGAAATATCTTTGAAACGTTGTTCATTATTGGGCTAATAAATTATCCTTATAAAGGAGAGAACGCTGATTTAAGGGGATTTACATGTTCAGCTTGTAAATGTCTTCAAGTACCTTTTACTACTTACAACAATACCTTCTGACTGCTTTCTGTGCTTCCCAGCCCTGTCTTTATATCATCAAGCAGAGTCTCTTTTCATAGCCCAGGGGTGCAACACAATACATTTTTTGCAAGAAGGAAATTAGTAATTATTTTTTTAAATCCCCTCATCACCGGCACTTCCCTGCATGTAGCACATATAGCAGTGTGATCTGACTGTGCTAGGTGTATTCCTCATCACCAGCACTTCCCTGCATGTAGCACATATAGCAGTGTGATCTGACTGTGCTAGGTGTATTCCTCATCACCGGCACTTCCCTGCATGTAGCACATATAGCAGTGTGATCTGACTGTGCTAGGTGTATTCCTCATCACCAGCACTTCCCTGCATGTAGCACATATAGCAGTGTGATCTGACTGTGCTAGGTGTATTCCTCATCACCGGCACTTCCCTGCATGTAGCACATATAGCAGTGTGATCTGACTGTACTAGGTGTATTCCTCATCACCAGCACTTCCCTGCATGTAGCACATATAGCAGTGTGATCTGACTGTGCTAGGTGTATTCCTCATCACCGGCACTTCCCTGCATGTAGCACATATAGCAGTGTGATCTGACTGTGCTAGGTGTATTCCTCATCACCGGCACTTCCCCGCATGTAGCACATATAGCAGTGTGATCTGACTGTACTAGGTGTATTCCTCATCACCAGCACTTCCCTGCATGTAGCACATATAGCAGTGTGATCTGACTGTACTAGGTGTATTCCTCATCACCGGCACTTCCCTGCATGTAGCACATATAGCAGTGTGATCTGACTGTACTAGGTGTATTCCTCATCACCAGCACTTCCCTGCATGTAGCACATATAGCAGTGTGATGTGACTGTGCTAGGTGTATTCCTCATCACCAGCACTTCCCCGCATGTAACACATATAGCAGTGTGATCTGACTGTGCTAGGTGTATTCCTCATCACCGGCACTTCCCTGCATGTAGCACATATAGCAGTGTGATCTGACTGTACTAGGTGTATTCCTCATCACCAGCACTTCCCTGCATGTAGCACATATAGCAGTGTGATGTGACTGTGCTAGGTGTATTCCTCATCACCAGCACTTCCCCGCATGTAACACATATAGCAGTGTGATCTGACTGTACTAGGTGTATTCCTCATCACCAGCACTTCCCTGCATGTAGCACATATAGCAGTGTGATGTGACTGTGCTAGGTGTATTCCTCATCACCAGCACTTCCCCGCATGTAACACATATAGCAGTGTGATCTGACTGTACTAGGTGTATTCCTCATCACCGGCACTTCCCTGCATGTAACACATATAGCAGTGTGATCTGACTGTACTGGGTGTATTCCTCATCACCAGCACTTCCCTGCATGTAGCACATATAGCAGTGTGATCTGACTGTACTAGGTGTATTCCTCATCACCAGCACTTCCCTGCATGTAGCACATATAGCAGTGTGATCTGACTGTACTAGGTGTATTCCTCATCACCAGCACTTCCCTGCATGTAGCACATATAGCAGTGTGATCTGACTGTGCTAGGTGTATTCCTCATCACCAGCACTTCCCTGCATGTAGCACATATAGCAGTGTGATGTGACTGTGCTAGGTGTATTCCTCATCACCAGCACTTCCCTGCATGTAGCACATATAGCAGTGTGATCTGACTGTACTAGGTGTATTCCTCATCACCAGCACTTCCCCGCATGTAGCACATATAGCAGTGTGATCTGACTGTACTAGGTGTATTCCTCATCACCAGCACTTCCCTGCATGTAGCACATATAGCAGTGTGATCTGACTGTACTAGGTGTATTCCTCATCACCAGCACTTCCCTGCATGTAGCACATATAGCAGTGTGATCTGACTGTGCTAGGTGTATTCCTCATCACCAGCACTTCCCCGCATGTAGCACATATAGCAGTGTGATCTCACTGTGCTAGGTGTATTCCTCATCACCAGCACTTCCCTGCACGTAGCACATATAGCAGTGTGATTTGACTGTACTAGGTGTATTCCTCATCACCAGCACTTCCCCGCATGTAGCACATATAGCAGTGTGATCTCACTGTGCTAGGTGTATTCCTCATCACCAGCACTTCCCTGCATGTAGCACATATAGCAGTGTGATCTCACTGTGCTAGGTGTATTCCTCATCACCAGCACTTCCCCGCATGTAGCACATATAGCAGTGTGATCTGACTGTACTAGGTGTATTCCTCATCACCAGCACTTCCCTGCATGTAGCACATATAGCAGTGTGATCTGACTGTACTAGGTGTATTCCTCATCACCAGCACTTCCCCGCATGTAGCACATATAGCAGTGTGATCTGACTGTACTAGGTGTATTCCTCATCACCAGCACTTCCCCGCATGTAGCACATATAGCAGTGTGATGTGACTGTGCTAGGTGTATTCCTCATCACCAGCACTTCCCCGCATGTAGCACATATAGCAGTGTGATCTGACTGTGCTAGGTGTATTCCTCATCACCAGCACTTCCCTGCATGTAGCACATATAGCAGTGTGATCTGACTGTACTAGGTGTATTCCTCATCACCGGCACTTCCCTGCATGTAGCACATATAGCAGTGTGATCTGACTGTACTAGGTGTATTCCTCATCACCGGCACTTCCCCGCATGTAACACATATAGCAGTGTGATCTGACTGTACTAGGTGTATTCCTCATCACCAGCACTTCCCCGCATGTAGCACATATAGCAGTGTGATCTGACTGTACTAGGTGTATTCCTCATCACCAGCACTTCCCTGCATGTAGCACATATAGCAGTGTGATCTGACTGTGCTAGGTGTATTCCTCATCACCAGCACTTCCCTGCATGTAGCACATATAGCAGTGTGATCTGACTGTGCTAGGTGTATTCCTCATCACCAGCACTTCCCTGCATGTAGCACATATAGCAGTGTGATCTGACTGTGCTAGGTGTATTCCTCATCACCGGCACTTCCCCGCATGTAGCACATATAGCAGTGTGATCTGACTGTGCTAGGTGTATTCCTCATCACCAGCACTTCCCCGCATGTAGCACATATAGCAGTGTGATCTGACTGTGCTAGGTGTATTCCTCATCACCAGCACTTCCCCGCATGTAGCACATATAGCAGTGTGATCTGACTGTGCTAGGTGTATTCCTCATCACCGGCACTTCCCCGCATGTAGCACATATAGCAGTGTGATCTGACTGTGCTAGGTGTATTCCTCATCACCAGCACTTCCCTGCATGTAGCACATATAGCAGTGTGATGTGACTGTGCTAGGTGTATTCCTCATCACCGGCACTTCCCCGCATGTAGCACATATAGCAGTGTGATCTGACTGTGCTAGGTGTATTCCTCATCACCAGCACTTCCCTGCATGTAGCACATATAGCAGTGTGATGTGACTGTACTAGGTGTATTCCTCATCACCAGCACTTCCCCGCATGTAGCACATATAGCAGTGTGATCTGACTGTACTAGGTGTATTCTTCATCACCAGCACTTCCCCGCATGTAGCACATATAGCAGTGTGATCTGACTGTACTAGGTGTATTCCTCATCACCAGCACTTCCCCGCATGTAACACATATAGCAGTGTGATGTGACTGTACTAGGTGTATTCCTCATCACCAGCACTTCCCTGCATGTAGCACATATAGCAGTGTGATGTGACTGTACTAGGTGTATTCCTCATCACCAGCACTTCCCTGCATGTAGCACATATAGCAGTGTGATGTGACTGTACTAGGTGTATTCCTCATCACCAGCACTTCCCCGCATGTAGCACATATAGCAGTGTGATCTGACTGTACTAGGTGTATTCTTCATCACCAGCACTTCCCCGCATGTAGCACATATAGCAGTGTGATCTGACTGTGCTAGGTGTATTCCTCATCACCAGCACTTCCCTGCATGTAGCACATATAGCAGTGTGATCTGACTGTGCTAGGTGTATTCCTCATCACCAGCACTTCCCCGCATGTAGCACATATAGCAGTGTGATGTGACTGTGCTAGGTGTATTCCTCATCACCAGCACTTCCCTGCATGTAGCACATATAGCAGTGTGATCTGACTGTACTAGGTGTATTCTTCATCACCAGCACTTCCCCGCATGTAGCACATATAGCAGTGTGATCTGACTGTACTAGGTGTATTCCTCATCACCAGCACTTCCCTGCATGTAGCACATATAGCAGTGTGATCTGACTGTACTAGGTGTATTCCTCATCACCAGCACTTCCCCGCATGTAGCACATATAGCAGTGTGATGTGACTGTGCTAGGTGTATTCCTCATCACCAGCACTTCCCTGCATGTAGCACATATAGCAGTGTGATGTGACTGTACTAGGTGTATTCCTCATCACCGGCACTTCCCTGCATGTAGCACATATAGCAGTGTGATCTGACTGTGCTAGGTGTATTCCTCATCACCAGCACTTCCCTGCATGTAACACATATAGCAGTGTGATCTGACTGTGCTAGGTGTATTCCTCATCACCAGCACTTCCCTGCATGTAACACATATAGCAGTGTGATCTGACTGTGCTAGGTGTATTCCTCATCACCAGCACTTCCCTGCATGTAGCACATATAGCAGTGTGATGTGACTGTGCTAGGTGTATTCCTCATCACCGGCACTTCCCTGCATGTAACACATATAGCAGTGTGATGTGACTGTACTAGGTGTATTCCTCATCACCAGCACTTCCCTGCATGTAGCACATATAGCAGTGTGATCTGACTGTGCTAGGTGTATTCCTCATCACCGGCACTTCCCTGCATGTAACACATATAGCAGTGTGATCTGACTGTACTAGGTGTATTCCTCATCACCAGCACTTCCCTGCACGTAGCACATATAGCAGTGTGATCTGACTGTACTAGGTGTATTCCTCATCACCGGCACTTCCCCGCATGTAGCACATATAGCAGTGTGATCTGACTGTACTAGGTGTATTCCTCATCACCAGCACTTCCCTGCATGTAGCACATATAGCAGTGTGATCTGACTGTGCTAGGTGTATTCCTCATCACCAGCACTTCCCCGCATGTAGCACATATAGCAGTGTGATCTGACTGTGCTAGGTGTATTCCTCATCACCAGCACTTCCCTGCATGTAGCACATATAGCAGTGTGATCTGACTGTGCTAGGTGTATTCATATCACCAAATTAGTTTATGCTGTACTATGACATTTTCCTGTGCATGGCCTATTATCGGCGTAACCGAGCACGCAGCGGAGGATCGCAGACGGGTGTGTTACATGTGCTGCGTTGCAGTCTTTATTCCCACTTGGGTGGCTGTAATTTGGAGCTGTGATAATATGAGCTTATTACAAGTACATGTAACATAAGAGCTTTATACATATTCATGCAGAGTCCTGCTGCCACCAGTGATGGTATTTTGCTGCTAATTCTACAAACCCATCCTGAACTGACCTCCTAATCATCTAATATATATATATATATATATATATATATATATATATATATATATATATATAATTTTTTTTTTTCATTTTCAACTTCAAGCAGATATGGAAATATTTAGCAGTTGGCCTGTTTTGTAGTTCCAGACGGGTCTCGCAAAGTGCTTAATTAATTATTCCTCTCCCGAGACGGTTTTATTAAGTTGCGGAGGAAGTGCTGACGGGTGAAATCCTCTCCCTTCGGCTGTGGATGAGGATTGCTTCACGGACAGTTTGTTAAACCAACACCATTAATAGTTATTGCTCGAGATGCCTGGCGCATGTTGCAATATAACAGATCGTTGCTTAATCATTGATCTCCATGTCTCCTGCTAAAGGTATCTGTTGTTTTGCTGAGCGAACCATGTTAATTTAGCCAAGGCTGTCTCCATGTAAATCAATGGGTAAATTAGAAATTGATCTAGCCTGAGACTACAGATGTTTTAACTCTTGAGTTTTTTTCGTGTTTGGATCGTTTTAAATGGTTATTTTCTCCCCCCCGTCTGTTTATGTATCTTCAGCAACGTCCGATCGAGTTCCACCGATAATCCGCAGAGGACCCTCCAATCAAACACTGGCCGTGGACTCGGTGGTACAAATGCAATGCCATGTATCTGGAAACCCGCTGCCGAGCACGCATTGGCTGAAAGACGGGCAGAGGGTTGGGGGCAATGACCCTAGGGTCAGCGTACTGGATAACGGGACTCTGCAAATCACCCATCTACAGGTCAGTTCCTCAAGTTCCTCTTTTCTGCGTAGATGTCGAGGAGAAAAATAATATAATAATAATCCTGATAAACTCTACAATTAACATGGGTTATAAGTGAGATTCTTAGTACATGTTTGGCCAAAAATATTTGCCCATCCATCATGTCAAGGTAAACCCCGTCAGATGGGTCCCTAACACCCCTAATACTGACACATTTTGGGGCAGATGTACTAAGCACTGAAAAGTGATAAACTACCCACCAATCAGCTCCTAACAGTCATTTTTCAAACACCGCCTGTAACATGGCAGTTAGGAGATGAGTGATCGGTAGTTTTTCCCCTTTCTAGAGCTTAGTACATCTCCCTCATATGTCATTGTTCTTGGTACTTAGAGTGTGCACCTGCATTATCTGTCCCCCTGCATTGTACTACAAGTCTCAGCATGGTAGCAGCTCTTATTATGTTTAATATTAGGGTGTGCAATCCAGGCCCCATACCCCTTTCCACTAACAGGCCATCCCCCAAGGGTTCGGATTGTGGTCTTGCAGTTTGGTCACAACCGTATGTTGGGATAGTGAACAGTGATCCTGGAGGTCCGAAGCCTTGTGGTCAGCATCAGCCGAGCACCCACCCATCTAGATGACATAGAGCGAACTGACACTGACATGTACATTACCGAGCCGTAATAAATGCTCATTTAATTATCACTTAATGATCTGCATGATTAGAGGTGAACATTCAGCTGCTTATATAAATATTAATGATATGCCTGATAAGGAAATAAGGTGTCACTGCTCGTTAGTACTGATTTGCATCAGTGATGATAATGATGAGTGTATTGATAAATGGAGGACTGAGGTTGTGCTGTAATTGCCCTTTATTCAGTTTTAGTGCAGGAAGCAACGCGGGTGCCGGGGATGTAGGATTCCATGAAACACTTTTGGGGGTGAGGTGCCCTCGGTATTTCGGCCATGAGGCCCAATACAGAGTTGCACGCAAGGCGGGCGCATTGCGTGCACTGAGGACAATACTGGTATATGCCCATATGCAGACTTATTCTATGCATCCGCAACGCCCTATTCATACACTTGGCTACATAGCCGCCATTATTATCAGTGCGCACTTCCACCAGCGTGATCCTTAGTGCATGAGATCTGTCTGAGAACGGGCGGATCTCTGCGTGCTCGCAGTTCTGACCACACTACGCTTAGCCTGTGGACCTGTGGACGCACCATTACTACCCAGTTAAGGCCTTTTCATCTGCAAGTGAAGATGTGACTGAGTTACAGTGTCTCGGATTCACCGGTAGATGTGCGCACATGCTGTGCCGTCTATAAAACTGATGCCAGCGGCAACACTTTGTCATTGTCACGGAGGCGCCCACCAATCACAGTGATACAGAGTTCATATAGATCGCTGCACGCGCCCAAATCATCGCTACGTTTTTCCCCAAAGGACCGGATGCATCATTCCAAGACGCAGAATATTATTGTATGTTATCGGCGGATTCATACCCAAATCGCTTTTATTAATACATTTAATTTGAATATGTGAAAATGGCCGTCCTGAGATATCAGCTCACGTACGAGTGATTGGCTTTATACCGGCATTCCGTACCTGCGATAATATCTGCATTACTTCTAGGGTTCTTTGTATAATATACAGAGAATAGTATCAGTAAATATGTATTTTTATCTATCTACTCCAGACTATTTACAATCACAGTTCTGTATATTAGTTTGGCTGCACTACATTGTTTTGTGGGTTTTTTAAATTCATTTTTTAACACTAGTGAAAGATAGCGGCAGCGCCGATAGTTGTGAGCGGCTCGTAAATAATTGTGCCCGTCAGAGATGAGATTCCAGGCGTTGGTGTACACTGCGTCATGGCGGTCTCAGCACGCTGGTGACTGGCAGCGTGATGTGCGCCGGGCCTCGGGTGCAGGAATGTTGGCAGAGGACATTGAAATCACTGTGTTATTTATTTATCATTCAGGAGGGGGGGGGTCTGCGTTCCCCCCCCCCGGCTGTGAGACTCTGAACTCTGGCTGCCCTGTAACGCTGTGTGCAGTAGACACGGACCATACATTTTTAATCCAGGACTTGCAAATGATTTTACTGTAGCTGTGCTTGATCTGATGAGAACCTGCTAAATATTTTACAGCCAGTCAGGACGAGGATTGCGATGGGGAATTAAAAATTCATTTTTGTTTTTCTAAAAGGAAACGCAGACGGCAGAGCCTGAAATATAGTGATCTAATAACCGTCTATCTCATACATAATACCTATATGATATCGCAAATCTATATTATGTATCGAATAACTCATATCTAATACCTATCTGTTATCATATATCTATATTATGTATCTAATAAACATCTATCTCATATTATGTATCTAATAACTTACATAATATAGATTTATGATAACAGATAGCTATTATATATATCTAATAACTCATATATAATACCTATCTGTTATCATATATCTATATTATGTATCTAATAAACATCTATCTCATATTATGTATCTAATAACTTACATAATATAGATTTATGATAACAGATAGCTATTATATATATCTAATAACTCATATATAATACCTATCTGTTATTGTATACAGGTTGAGTCTCCCATATCCAAATATTCCGAAATACGGAAATTTTTTGGCATAACTGAGATAATGAAACCTTTGATGTTAGATGGTTCAATGTACACAAACTTTGTCTAAGGCACAAATTATTACAAATATTGTATAAAATTACCTTCAGGCTGTGTGTATAAGGTGTATATGAAACATAACTGAATTTTATATCTGTACACAAACTTTGTTTGAGCCACAAAATTTTTGAAAATATTGTATAATGTGACCTGCAGGCTCTGTGTATAAGGTGTATATAACACATAAATGCTTTCCGTGTGTTTATTGGGGTCCCATTCCCAAGATATTTCACTATGGTATGCAAATATTCCAAAATATAGAATATTTCGATATCCAAAATACCTCTGGTCCCAAGCATTTTGGATATCGGAGACTCAACCTGTATATATATTATGTATATATAACTAATATCTAATACCTATCTGTTATCGCAAATCTATATAATGTATCAAATAACTGTCTATCTCATACCTAATACCTATCTCTTATCACTAATCTATACTATATATCTAATAACTCATATATAATACCTATCTGTTATCGCAAATCTATATTATCTATCTAATAACTCATCTAATACCTATCTGTTATCGGATATCCATATTATGTATTAATAACTCATATCTAATACCTATCTGGTATCATATATCTATATTATGTATCTAATAACTCATATCTAATACCTATCTTATCATATATCATTATTATGCATCTAATAACTCATATCTAATACCTATCTGTTATCGGATATCCATATTATGTATCTAATATCTCATATCTAATACCTATCTGTTATAGATCTATATTATGTATCTAATAACTCATATCTAATACCGATCTGTTATATATCTATATTATGTATCTAATAACTCATATCTAATACCTATCTGTTATCGGATATCCATATTATGTATCTAATATCTCATATCGAATACCGATCTGTTATAGATCTATATTATGTATCTAATAACTCATATCTAATACTTATCTGTTATCCGATATCCATATTATGTATTAATAACTCATATCTAATACCGATCTGTTATATATCTATATTATGTATCTAATAATCTCATATCTAATACCGATCTGTTATATATCTATATTATGTATCTAATAATAACTCATATCTAATACCGATCTGTTATATATCTATATTATGTATCTAATAACTCATATCTAATACCTATCTGTTATATATCTATATTATGTATCTAATAACTCATATCTAATACCGATCTGTTATATATCTATATTATGTATCTAATAATAACTCATATCTAATACCGATCTGTTATATATCTATATTATGTATCTAATAATAACTCATATCTAATACCTATCTGTTATATATCTATATTATGTATCTAATAACTCATATCTAATACCGATCTGTTATATATCTATATTATGTATCTAATAACTCATATCTAATACCGATCTGTTATATATATATATATATATTATGTATCTAATAATAACTCATATCTAATACCTATCTCATCCATCTAGGTATTGCGAGATTCTTATATATCTGTCTATCTCCCGTGTTAAATCTTATCTGTCTATGTAGTATATCATAGGTATAGGACTGTATGACCTATATGTATGTACTCTGGCGAATGTAAATACTATCTCATATCTTTACATCTGTAGTTGTTCATCAGTGTTTGTCTAGTAAACACCCCATTTATAAATGGACTTTTCATGTGTGACCTGAATGCGAGGAGCGCCTTCCTCAGATCTGCTACTTCCACAAACCTGGCCGACCTTGAATTACAAACACGCCGTCATGTTACAAACCTGTTTGATGTCTGACTCATCTGTACAAGAACCTTTTGTGTTCATCAAAAGCTCCTGTTCAAACAGCGGCTCGGAGGGCTCTCCTCCTTTTCATGTCCGGCCGGTGAGAACGTGAGCTGTTTGTCTTTCCTATTGTCCCTGAGACAGGTATGTGTACCTGATCCGTCTGACGGCTGCTGTTACAGGGATCTAACCGACCGTGGTAGTCTCGGCTTCTGCGCTGGGGCTCCTGGGTACGCCCGCTGTATATACCTTCGCTGGGAACGTCTCTGAAATGGGAGGAAAATATCCAGGGACCCCTCAGTTTCCATTATAGATTTCTCAGACTAGCTCTACTTTTTGCTCCAAGGAGACCTAGGGCTTGATTCAGACCCGCTCGCATATTGCTCGCTGGCAAAAAGTGGCCGGATATTTAAATTAAGCGCTCGCACTGCGTCTCGTAAGGACGCCCTCTATGTCTTAGAGAGCCCCGGCAAAAAGCGCTCGCTAGTGTATAAAGACGCCCCCTTGCCACTCGCAACACACGTCACCTCCGGTATTTGAAGGATTAATCGGTAACATCGAGAGCCAACGGAGCTACTCGCAGCGCTTGAGGTAGACCTTACCCTCTCGCAAGCACTGTGAGCAGTTCAGGGTAAAAAGCAACCAAGTGACTTTGCTAATTATGCACACCCATTAAACTCCGTTCTGACGGTCAGACACGCCTGCGTTCGCAACACCACTCCCCCCGTTCACGAGCACCTTCCCCTGTTACCACCCACAAACGGCGCAATCTGTCACTCATTCCACCGGGCAGTCTTTTCAGGGCGTGAGCAAAATCCGATCGCTTGTACTAGTTTGCGCACGTGCACTGCAACTTATATGCATGCGCAGACGGGCAACCATCGCTCAGAGCGAGCGAGCGCTACTTAGCGTCCGGGTCTGAATGATGCCCCTAGGCCCCTGTTTATGCTGATTTGGCGAGGCGGACACAGAAATTGCAGACTGCCTATATAACTATTTTAGTCAGAGCGGTGAGGAGGAAGATCTACCCCACTGTCTTCTACAGGCTCATTTACTACAGAAGTGGTGTTACCTGAACTGGTAAAATCAGCAGATAATTAAATGAGCATAGTAGTAGTAACAGAAGCATAGATGGTGCTGGTCGCTGACCAATGTGGTCCCGGGAGATTGCAGACTGGAGGCATGTGAGCGATTAGGATATTCACCTGCTCTCTAGGATTGTCAGGGAGACTCACACATTTCGGGGCGCCCTCCTGGGAGAGTAGACCTGGATCCTGCTGGCCTGCTCTTTTGTGCTTTACTCCCACCCTAGTATCAGGCTTCAAATAACAGATTTATATAAACATTTCTACATCATTTAGGGGTCTATTTACTAAGCAGTGTTAGGAGCTGATTGGCTGGCACCTTATCACTCTGTCTCCTAACTGTCATTGTTCAAACACAGCCTGTGAGATGACAGTTAGGAGCTGATTGGCTGGTACCTTATAACTTTTCACTCTGTCTCCTAACACTGCTTAGTAAATAGACCCCTTAATAACAGCAATTACACGGGTCATATGAAGCACCCCCATTGCTCTGATCTCTCCAGATAATATCTTTACCTATAGGTGGGGGGTTATAATGCCCACCACACGGCCGCTCCGCTGCACTGATGGAGGGATTAGTGCTGTACTGTCTGTATAGCCTATTAGTGCAGGAGTGAGGGGGGGGGGGGGGGGTCGGCAGAGCGTTGCTGACAAGTGCATAAACCACCTCACTAACACTCAGGTACTAACATCGCATTTATCTGCGCAATTTGCACTTATTCGCCGCCGCTGCTGCTGCTGCTATCACCAGACAATTATTTTTATTTTCTAAATTACGTTAGAAACAATAGAGAAAAAAAATGTGATTTAGGGAAAATGCTGCACCTGGATATTAATAAATAATAGAAAGGACTTTGCTCAGAATGAAATCTGACCATATCTCCCCAATGACTTCCCTGCACAGAGAGAGAGCACTGAGGTTCTCGTCCCTTCGCTGCTAGTCTTGTTATAGTCTCGCATTAAGCAGGAGGCCCAGCGATCTGTAATGTAGGCTCCTGGGAGCAGCAGCAGCAGGTGATGAGATGAGGTCCGCTGGGAAAAGCCGCCAGAATTCCCAGCTGTGGGTGACCTCTGCGCCTGCTGGCCTGTCCCCGGGAGGGATTCCGCTGGCAGGTGGAATCTATATTTATAAGTCGCACAGGCGGAGGGGAAGCTGCCCTGACCTCTGCTCTCTAATAGCGAGAGTGACACTGAGCAGTAAAACCCTCTCGCCCCGTCCTCTCTGCATAATGATATGTTCCATCTGCCAGCATTTCAGGAGACGGCTGGGAATCCTACCTGTGTGATTTCCGGGCATGTATGTCATAGACTGCGCCCTGCTGGCACAACACGTCAGAGACGTATGCCAGCCGCAAGGACCAGACCGGTGTGTTACAGCATGGCATAGCCGTGCCGCACCCTAGACCTGCACTGCAGGGTAAAATGCAGGGTACTCATGAATTACTTACAGGACACGCCGGGCACGCTAAATATTTGCTGAAAAATTGATGCAGAGAGTCAGCGGGGAGTGAAATCCTCAACGTTACTCGTGTTCCGTCATTGTGTCAGAGCCAGAAGGTTAATGCAACTCCTGTGTTTCTGAGCAGCTAATGGCATCATCTCATCGCAGCAGCTCTGCGGCCGGGAGGCAATGTGTCATATGGAGGCCGGGAGGGGGGTGTGGGGCTGGGCTCAGTGCTATGCTTTACCTGAGATATTGGGGGCACCCAGGCACTGGTTCTGAGGTGGGTGCAAAGCAAAAAACAAGTAACTGTGCACCTGGGCAAACCATGTTGCAATGCAAGGGGGGCAAATAAAATAATTATTGTACATGTAGGGTAAATACCGACTGCTTCTGCATGTAGCCCACAAATGCTGGGCAGCCTTATTCTTACACTGCAGTTTAGATCTGAATCTGGACACACCCCTCCCAAATCTAAGGCTGCCCATCCACTAACCCAGGGGTGGGGAACCTTCTTTTCTGCCGAGGGCCATTTGATATATATAACATTATATGCGGGACGGGTCCGGGCCACGCCCCCTCCATGTGACTTCACACGGGGGTGGGGCCACAATCAACTGTGATTACAGCAATGCCCGGAGCATCCTGAGGATGCTCTGGGGAGCTGTAAGGGAAGCGGTGTGACCATCTGAAGTGTCCTAAGGACGCTTCAAGCGGCACTGCTGAATAGATTATGGCTAGCAGAAAAAAGCTCTGAGGGCCAGACCAGATGATTCCGAGGGCCTTATAAGGTTCCCCATCCCTGCACTAGACGATTAAGTTGAGTGGTTGAACGATATCGGTATTGTTCAATCGTTCATAAATCGTTTGCAAAAATGTCTAAAACGATCAGCAGTGCATGCTCCCGCTGGTCGTTTAGACATCTATCATCGGGCAAACATGCTGGACAACTAAACATGCTGGACAACCTGACGATAACGTCAGGTTCAGCATGTTAGCAGATGATTGATGAGCCTGCACTGAACGACTGCTCGTTCAGTGCAGGCTCATCACAGACTGACCAACGACTACACAATTACAACGTCGTAATCGTGCAATAGTTTTGAGGTCTGCTAGTGGATGAGCAGCTTAACTCTCTCTGCACAGTTTATATCTGCCCCCTGCAGGGCAGTTTTACCAAGGGGCAAAGTTACTGTCTCCTTTGTGCTTTGCTCCCAGCTCAGACACAGCTCCCTAAAGGGGCCCATCCATTTGCCGACTTTCTGCACGATGTGACCAAAACCAGGAGGTTGGTCAGAACGTGCAGAAAGTCTGCTAGTGGATAGCCGGCAAGGACCAGCGATGCGCGTGCACGCCGGGTCCTTGCCGACCCCGACTATCTATTGAACATGTCGGTCAACATTTATTTATTAACAGTTTCTTATATAGCGCAGAATATTCCGTTGCGCTTTACAAACATTAATAGAACAAAACTGGGTAATAACAGACAGATATATAGGTAGGAAGGCCCTGCTCGCAAGCTTACAATCTATAGGTAAGAAGCTATCCTTTGATACATTAAGGCATATAGATATATTGCTGGGTTGCATGGGCGTTCAGATGTGTATTTAGCTTTATATTGATAACATACTGTTGAAATATCCATATAGAACATAATCCTCATCTAAACAATCTAATACAATTTCTAATAACAAGACCTTTTCATGTCTGGCTCTATTGAGTCATGTATGTATATATGTATATATATATGTATATATATATCACATCCGTTAAAAGATAAATCCTTGTTTTAAATCCTACAAGAATGAATTGTGATTGTCACCTCCTTCGGTACCATGCAAAGCAACATAATTAATTACATGTCTGCATTAATGAGTTTACGTTCTGGTTTAACTCCTTGTACACATTCAGGCAAATCAGACCTCCCAGAATTTCAGACCCAAGAATGGGAGTGACTAAGCGTCGTTGGGGGCATGTCCTGCACTCCGCGCAGTGCTGGGCTCCCCCATAGTTACCTCCCCTAAAAACACCCTTTCATTGGCACAAGCACAACCTACGTCATGTGAGGTCATTTTACTACCCATGATATTTAAGCAAAATTTAAATAGGAAAAAAAATATCTTATTAAACTATAAAACAATATAGCATTTGGCAAACTAGGAAGTAATAAGGAGCTTATCTAATAGTGTGTTCAGCATTAGAAAGTTCTCAGGAATACAGTGCAGCAATCGCTACCTGTGGTATACAGGTCCCTTCCTTACCAGCTAGTCCCAAATCCATAAGTACTAACTGTCCCGATTCCAGGACCATTGGGAGGTATTTTCCCTTCAGGGTCACTGATGGCAATGAAGGGGTGTTTTTAGGGAAGGGGACTGAGGATGGCCTTCAGAAACGTTGGGCACACCCCACCATGATCAAGTCCTGTGTTATCTTCTGTGGCAGCTCCTTGTCTTGTTAACGTCTGTGTTAAATTGTCCATAAATCTATTGAGAACGCGATCAATACCTGATGAGATTTATCAGAAGAATGTACATAGACAGACTGTCCTGAATGGCAGATCTCACTGCAAGACTCTGTGCCATATGCTAAGAGAGTTGTAAGAGCTCATTGAATTTAATTGCATTGCGTCTGTGCGGACCCTTAGCTATGTTATTGTAGATTTGGCGCATTGAACCCAGTGAAATTCATATAACACAATTAATTTCCGTCTGGTCTACTGATTTGCGATTACGATAGAAGTTACTATTGTACTTTTATGTCCCCAACGTATGTACAAAAAGTAGTGTATGTTATATGAGTGATATTGTACAAGTTATCAGTGTTATAATGGCTGTTACGTTTTAGGTGACAGATTCCGGAGTCTACGCCTGTGTTGCCACAAGTTCTACCGGGGAGACAACCTGGAGTGGTTACCTAGCGGTTCAAGGTAACTACAGTCCGCATTGGGTGTCGGTAGTCCTCACTGTACTGTACATCCGTTATTTAAGCTCCATTAGGCTTTCTTGGCTCAGTCCCTTATGATTTGCCAGCAGTCTTTATAGAACAAATATGTGGTAATGGGAGAGGAAACAGTCACTTGTATTGCCCGTGTTGTGCAGTTATAGAGGTCCATATAAACACTTTCATGTGTCCGATATAAGCTGTGCAAAGGAGCCGTCACACTAACTTTACACTATCTTATAATCAGTGCACAGGGGTACAGTTCTTTAGGAAGATCAAGATTCAACTGTAGCCACAATGGATGAATTAAAAGCCAGTGGTTGTAAAATGTCTGTTTGCTTAACGGGTAACTGACCTAAAATGGGATATGTGTAAAACGAAATAATTATGCACTTTGACAAAACTTTCTGGAAGGTCATGAGGTAAATTGGTGTTCTGCCTGAAATTGCCTGATTAAACACTGAAACATACAGTTGCTGGCACCTGACACTCTGCAACCATGGCAACAGGCAAATGCAGTCCACAGTTTGTTTCCATGGTTACAGCGGTTGCTCAGAAGGGTCAACTCTTAAGACTCTATCAATTGTCAGCAACAATGAATTTCTTTGTTTTTAAGTCAGTATTTCGTGTCTGTAATCCTATTTCAGTCATCAGAAATGTTTGTAGCACCGGAAGTTGTAAAATAAATTCTAATTTGGAAACATCATTGTTGAGTGGTGTTACCCTATGAGGCCGTGTTACTAATGTCTCTGCCCCATCGTTTGAAGACTGTGTCTGTTTTTGCCTTTAAGAAAAGGGTTCTCTGATAAACGTGCAGCCTTCCGAGCCAAGTCTGGTCCCTGGCTCCCCCTCCAAACCTCTTGTCACCGATGTCACCAAGAACAGCGTCACCCTGACATGGCAGCCAAACCCCCAGGCTGGGAGTACTCCCGTTTTATCTTACATCATAGAAGCATTCAGGTAAAGCCCTTTAATAAGTATTATTCTCTGCAACTACTATCTGCACTGTTGTTGTAATGCTCTGTTTGCTTAAGGCAATAAAATCCGCTGTGCTATGGCTTTTGTTATAATAACCTATATTACGGAGATATTGGTTGGCCTGGGCAGGGCTGGCTGTCGGGGCAGATTGAGGCTTGTAGTACTACAACAGGTATAGCGACTGTGGGTGTCTATGCCAGTGATAAGACAGAAATGGGCAACTCTATGAGAATCTATATCCCCAGCACACAAACATATGTCTATTTTATTATGTAGCAATATATGTTACCCATGTCCTGGTCCTGTATTGTATTGTTCTGTAAGTCGCTTGTCTACAACTTGTTTATGTACTTTGTAAGGCGCTGCGGAACATTTGTGGCGCCATATAAATAAATGATAATAATAATATACTTTGGAGGAAACAAACCTAAATAAAAAAAAAACGTTCCTTTATTTTAATTTAGTTTATACATTGAAGTTCTGCGCCATAGTTTGGTATTTCAATGAACGACATTGCTACAATAAAATGGAATCCTGGCCCTTGGGGCTACTGACTCTTTGCCCTAGTGCTGGGTCAGCGGTTTTCATAAAAAAACATATTGCTGCTGCGTCCACCGTATTGGGCTGGCTGCGAGCATCTGCTTTGTGCCTCCCCGAGATTTATGTTGAGTGCAGGTGGGGAACAGATTAGTCAGCAACACGGAGGAGGGAAAATATAGCATAAATCAGGATGTAGTGTGAATCGTGGAAGGGCTGGGAGAGGAAATACACCAGGCTGACACTGCGATGGCCCCCCTAGGACTGTCAGCAGAAAAGTTTTAATAAGTTCAGGTCATGTGACACAGAGAAATCATACACTGGATGTAAGAGCTATGTACAGTGACTAATCTATGGTTGGGCCATGTGCAGGCTGAGGAAAAAGTTATGATTAATACTTATTTTAATTGTATTGTACTAACCACCGATCTGCGCAGGTATTCTCATTGCCTTATGTAGGAAGGCGGGACAGTGCTATTTATAAATTCATAGACGCCACAGACTTCAGCCCTCCTAGCGCTGTGGACTCTTAGAGCCGTGCATAGACCGTAGCGCTGTGGAAGAGCTGCCTGGCATTAACCGTACTGAATCCATGTCTGATGTGTCTAACCTAATGCAGCCAATCAGCCGGGAGCACCTGGCAGACCGTGGCCGACGACGTGAAGGTTGAGAAGCACACCGTGATTGGCCTGAACCCAAACACCATTTATCTCTTTATCATCCGAGCTGTGAACTCGTACGGCCTCAGCGACCCCAGCCCCATATCAGAACCTGTGCGCACTCAGGGTAAGTCCATCGAGCAAGGGCGCAGGGGGATTGGTCCTGAAATGATTCTATTACAGTTATTGTGAATACAGTGATGATGCCAGGATTGTGCGATGACCAGCAAATGACTATTCTGTGACCAGTAAGGAAGATAAGATGAACTTGGATACACATCATCCTGGTCATATATCCGGGTCTGTGCAAAATCAAGGGGGACACTGTCTCCACCCCCAAAACAAATACTATAATCGTAGCTGAACATCCTCTATACACACTGGTCACCTGCTAGTCTGGCCAGTGTAGACAGAAATGGACTTCTGGTACAGTTTGGCATCTACTGACCCCCAATGAGCGCTGATCAGATTTTATTTGGTGCCGGTGGGCCAATAATCTGGATGCCAAATGACCAGATCTGCCCCATTTGGTCCATCCCTGTTTGGAGTGAAAATGGGCACAGATCTGGTCTCTTAGCAGACGTGACACATGTGACCAGCGCTAGGAAGGTGCTAGTGGCTGTAAATGGGTATTGGGGCTAAGGAACAGACATAGAAACAACAGACCCCATTACTTGTATTTTTTTTTTTTTTTAAATCGTTTATTAGTTTTATAGGACTAGATATATAAAATAGTATTACATCTCAATGTACATAGGGGTAATTCAGACCCGCTCGCAAAGGGGTCGATGTTTCCCCACTGCGCATGCGCACGACGGAGGGAGCTCCATCGTGCGCATGCGCGAGACCCGGCGAGCGACGGGCTCTCCATCGCTCCGGGTCTCGCACCAAAGGGGGCGTGCTGTCGATGTTGATTGACAGCACGCCCCTTTGGTGGGCGTGCCTGCCAGACAGAGGCGTTCCCATGGGAACGCCTACCGTCTCAAGCCGGCCCCACTGACATCACTAGTGATGTCAGTGGGAGTGATTTTGGCTCTGATAGAGCCAAAATCACTCCAGGATTTGTGGCTGGGAAACCCTACCGCAGGGTCTCCGTCGCAAGTCCGATGGTCGCGATGGTCAAGACCATCGCGACCATCTTTTTGGACGCTCGTATATGCTGTGGGTGGTCACCCACAGCTATACGAGCGTCCAGGAGAACGCTCCATTTTAATGGAGGAGGGCCCTGATTCAGAGCGAGCGCTCTGGTCAGAGCGTCCGGCTCTGAATCAGGCCCATAGACTCTAGAGATAAACAATAAATCTCTAATACATAACAATTGTACATATCAAAATATAAAATAAACAACAAAAGTAAGAAAGGTTCTTCTATGTTATAATAATTGAAGAAAACAACCTCATAAATTGCAATAAAGCTATAATAGAATAACTGTAATATAGTAAAAGAAAAAGGTAAAGAGATAAAGCAGAAAAATAGGGTGACTAAAAAAAAAAAAAAAAAGGGAAAAGATGGGGAAGGGAGAAAAAATATAAGTAAATATAAGCGAGTCGGGGGGACAGAATAATAACGGAAAAAAAGTAAATAAATCAAATAAAAAATAATGAATAAATAAAGAGAAAATAACGAAACCGGGTAAAAATTATGAATGATAGTTCACGTGAGGCCAGGAAGGGTAATCGCCTGAGAGGAGTACCAGGAGGACCAAATAGAGTGAAACCTCTCCACTGAGCTATTCAAAAAACTGGTAGTGTACTCCATTTTAGATATAAACCAAATTCTGTTCAAGAGTTCTTGACGAGTTGGAGTATCAGTTTTTCCCAGTTACGTGCTATCTGATACTTAGCTGCACATGAGATGTGAAAAATCAATTTGTTCGTATTTTTAGCCATTACTTGTATTTTGATTCATGCTCTATGTAGTACGATAGGACTCTTTGTAAACATGTATATATGTGAAAGGCACAGGATTTCCAGCATAACGAGGAGTAATCATTTGTGCACTTTATAGATGTCAGTCCCACACGACAAGGCGTCGATCATCGCCAAGTGCAGCGCGAACTCGGGGAGGTCGTAGTTCAGCTCCAGAAGCCGATGATCCTCACCTCCTCCACCGTGCAGGTCACGTGGACAGTAAGTCTCATTCTACCCCTAAATAACCACGGCTGCCAGAATCATGTATATATATAATCCTCCACGGCGCTGTACAATGGGGGACCGGAATACATCTTTGCTCTTTGGTGCAATAGGCTGGTAGTGGTGCAGTTTTTAGACAGACTAAACCTATTAGTGGGACAATGACAGGTGCAGGTTCCAAAAAGAAACTGAACAAAAGGAGTCGGGAAGCAATAACAGTACATCAATGAGGAATTCCAGTGCACCTGCGGTGTGAGCTGTGACAACCAATCAGGTGTCGCCTTTCATTCAGCTCACAACACTAAACTGCTAAAAGCTGGAATCTTATTGGCTGCCGTGGATTACAGCACTCTTTGCACCATATTATTAAATCATATGTGATGACCTCTGGGATATGTGCAGGGGGGGGTTACAAATTCAGATGGTGACGATCTATGCGTCCATCACTGAGCGCTGACGCATTTTACGTCGCCATGCATTTGGGATAATGCAAAACACTTATCTTCACCCCCTCATCCCTCGCCACAATTTCACTTTATCTCTCTCCAACCAAAGCTTGGTGCATCTCCCCCACAGTGTTGTACTGTGAGAAGAGTGACAGCGAGGCCATCAGACCTGTCAGATAGTATTGTCATCACTAGCGATGCTGAGAACGTACCGGTTCTGGGAATAGTTTGTGGAATGGTTGCAAAAGAATAGCTGAGATGTCTGCGGTCATACATTCTGATCAGGCGAAATAATAATCATCATCCTGTTCAGTGCGACAACTATTACATTTTAACCGTGAATATTTTACGTATATATATATATATATATATATATATATATTTCAATATATTCACTTGAACCATAAATTCTAGTCGGGGATCGTTGGCCACAAACAAGGCCATGGAACAGGTGAGACTCCATCCAATTTTGAACGTTTCCGCGCAGGTCTTAGTCGCTATATGTGAATGCAGGAAGCGGGCTGACGCCATTACTTTGTGCACTGAGGACTATCCTATCCTCCCCGGCATTACGCTGCCTTTCATGCTGTTACGGAACAAAGGCAATGGCAATAATTAGCTATTCGTCACCAAAATGCCAGCCATTACATTCCCCCGATGCAGGGCTCAGCCATTGTAATAATATGCTTTAAATCAATATCTTCCTTTGACGCCAGTTGTTGGTGAAGTCTCCCATTAGTGTCCCTGTTGTCCTTGGCAACCAAGGCGAATTCCAGCTAATCAAAGACCGCGGACCCCTAAGTGAATCTTGACACCCTTCCCCCCCCCAGGCAAAATGTGCAGTTTTATCAATTCGGATCATGTGATTCTATTATCAGCGATTAGTGCAACATCTCAACTTATGTTTATCTGATATGTTATTGACGTTTCTAGGTTTTTTTTCTAATCGCGAACGTTAATTAAACATAAAATAGGCCTGGTAAAATGATGAAATTTGCGCGCATAATGTACAGGTCAGTTTATCACATGTAACCGCTCTTAAGTGTTCTTAGTGCTTTGAAGGGGAAATGTCTATTCAGCTTTGCACCCCAGGGGAGTGTTTATTAGGGGCGAGTTAGGAAAATCCTCTATGAATGGAAACAGCTCAGTATTTGTGTTCCTTATAATAAGTGTGATTTAAATGGTATGAGATTATCAAATTGGTAGATGTGTCGCGGTAACCCTGTCCGTACAATTACCGGCTTTGTCTTGCGCACAGCGCGGCGGAGTGAGGAGGGTGTTCAAGGAGACGAATGAAACAAAACAGCTATTTAATCCTGTCATTTCCAGGGTCTTATCAGCATGGAGACATTGTCTTGTTTATTATTACTTATGAGTCCGCCCTATTAATGCGGCACTAAAAGAAACACGCGGATCATTATATATATCGCCTCCATCCCAGTGCGTGTTATTCCTGGAACTGCTGCCAAGTGATGCCGAAACAAAAATAATTAAAAAGAAAATACTAAACTCTATGATTCACAGTGTATTCCAGCTCAGTATGCGTCATTGGGGGCTCTTAGAAGGGCCAGTGGGGCTTATTGCTATATATCATCGGTTTTTCTTTGTCTTATTTTCCAACCAGTAAACTTTTTGGGTCTTGTTGATACAAAATATAATCTTGGATAGCCCACATTTTGTTGTGGGCACATTTTTTTAGTGTTTATTAATACGATTTTCATAAAAAAAAAATTTATATATATAGAATTTTTTCTTTTTTTTTTTATTATCATCCTATTTCCAACTATTAAATCTATATAATTTTTTTTTTATTTTTTTTAATTTAAAACACATTACTTCCGGGAATATGAAATGTGTAACTGAGATCTGTTCTAGGAAAGTGTATTAACAATGCTAGAACAGTATTAAAATATTGTTATTAATGGACTTTTAATTGCATAATTAGGATAAAAAAAATAATGACATGGTAGTTTAGAATAAGGGAAAGTGGTATTAAGAAAAATAAGCCAGTATAATTTAAAAATAAATAAATTGTCGGCAGATATTAAGAAATGGTCGTGGATTGTGATCAAACATTTAATAATGGTCTTAATTAAAAAGTAAAAAAAAGTTTGAGAGCAATTTTGTCGAGTTGTTTTTTTTTTTGTTTGTTTTTTCAGCTTTGCCATTTTAAGACTGATTTTCTGTTTAACGTTATTGCAGTGTAACCTCCCACGTGTGCAATACATGTCCCTGCTGGCGTGTGTTCCATACATGCATAAACTAATCTCTTCTCACTATTTGCAGGTGGATCGCCAAGCTCAATTTATTCAGGGGTACCGGGTCATGTATCGCCCCAAATCCAGCATTTGGGTGGTGCAAGACGTCAAGTCCCCCTCTGAACGCAGCACCATCCTGGTAGATCTGAAGAGAGGCCGGGAGTATGAGATAAAGATTCGCCCTTATTTCGACGAGTTCCAAGGAATGGACAGCGACGTCCTGCTGGTCCGCATGCCGGAAGAAGGTAGCGGGGAGATTGTAGTGTGAAGGGTGTCAGGTGGCTGTGAATGAGGTGACAACAGACTGGAGACCCGCTAATTGGAAAGCTCTTGGGTCCACGCTGTGGATGGAAGTAGTTAGAGATGATAAGAGGAGATTGGGAGTGTCGGCTTATCACGCTGTGTCACACGTAATCCGCTGATAGATAGGAGCACTGGCAGTGTATGCATAGTGTGGAGGTTTCTCTGATGTTGTGTAATAAGTCACTTTAGTGTGTTACTGACACACAGAGCTGTTATATGAAATATCTGTGGGAAGCGTTGTGATGTTATAGACTTACAGCGGCTATAAAAAGTGTTCATCCCCCTTATACATAGTAATAAAATGTTATATGTCTCTGATGGGTACGAAGCACAGTTTGCGGTAATAGGACAGGGCCATTATTTTTGTAACGTACCCCCTGCAATACTTGTTATTAGCACATAGATAGCTAGATGTACACATATACATTGTATGTATAGCAACAACAGAGCCGACCTTTATGGTCACCTGCCAGATCCAGCGGCAACGCGTGATCCGACGTAGTATCATTAGCGCCATCAAACGATGACCATGTGCGCTCAACATCACGCCAGGTTTATTTTATTATTTGATAAACTGGGGTTTGTGACCAGTTAGATTTAAAACAGCCTAAATGACCGTCATGAGCGTACAGGCAAATGTATTTAATATGAATACACGGGACGAGACACGTGAGCAAATTGTGATCCCATTGTGCACTTACCACCAGCGTTGTGTTCCGAGTATATGGAGTATTTTGTTCTGATCAGGTAATATGCTGACATGGGGGAATAATAATACATATAATGGGTCTGGTCTGTCTGAGCACTGACTGGTGACAGATACGGGATGATTCTGTGATCAGGTAATATGCAGACATGGGGAAATAATAATACATATAATGGGTCTGGTCTGTCTGAGCGCTGACTGGTGACAGATGTCGGGATGACTCTGTGACCAGGTAATATGCAGACATGGGGAAATAATAATACATATAATGGGTCTGGTCTGTCTGAGCGCTGACTGGTGACAGATACAGGATGACTCTGTGATCAGGTAATATGCAGACATGGGGAAATAATAATACATATAATGGGTCTGGTCCGTCTGAGCGCTGACTGGTGACAGATGTCAGGATGACTCTGTGATCAGGTAATATGCAGACATGGGGAAATAATATAATGGGTCTGGTCTGTCTGAGCGCTGACTGGTAACAGATGTCGGGATGACTCTGTGACCAGGTAATATGCAGACATGGGGAAATAATATAATGGGTCTGGTCTGTCTGAGCGCTGACTGGTGACAGATGTCGGGATGACTCTGATCACGCAGGATGCTGTATAGTGTGAAAACGACTAAACGATTTCTGTCATTCCTAGTCCCCAGCGCAGCGCCGCAGTCAGTCGCTGTGGTCACGGTGGGAACAAGCAACAGCACCAATATCAGCATCACGTGGGAGCCACCAGCCGTGGAGCACCAGAACGGGATTATCCAGGATTATCGGGTGAGTATAACGCATATTATAAAGAATGTTCATGTAGAGGATGACGTGTCTAACAAGCTGAATAATCCAGCGTCTCTCAATCATTTCGTGTCACGTTCCCCCCCCCTTTAATTAATTTACTTATGAGCATGAGTTATAATTGCTGCTGATTATTGTGTAATAGTATAACGCTCCCGTGAACAGGAGAGACCGGGGACGCCAGCACTGACGCACAATCTTCTTGTTTTGACCCCAGATTTGGTGCTTAGGAAATGAATCTCGTTACCATATAAACAGGACAGTGGACGGCACAATGCACAGCACCGTTATACGGGGCCTCGTTCCTGGGATTCTTTACCGCGTTGAAGTTGCTGCGGCAACAAGTGCTGGATTCGGAGTGAAGAGCCAGCCAATCACCATCCAGATCAGTGAGTGTCTGACCCGTGACCTGGTGCTCTGTACATGCGTGACCTGGTGCGGTACCAGTAATACCGTCTGCTCTTCTGTCCTGCCCAGAAGCGTCTTCCGATCACGTTCCCGTTACCAGCGCTGATAACGTCAGTCTGACGGAGCAGATCACGGACGTGGTGAAACAGCCGGCATTCATTGCGGGCATCGGTGGGGCTTGCTGGGTGATCCTGATGTGCTTCAGTGTCTGGATATACTGCCGCAGGAAGAAGAGGAAAGAGCTGAGCCACTATACAGGTATCGCCCGCGGTATACTGTGACAGTCAGTGATAACAGGGAGAAATGCAATAACGGGACCAGTGACACAAAGCGATGACAGTGACTGGACCAGTGACACAGTAATGACAGTGACTGATGCAGTAACGCACAGTGATGACCATACCAGTGACACAGCGATGACAGTGACGGGACCAGTGACACAGCGATGACATTGACGGGATCAGTGACACAGCGATGACAGTGACACAGCGATGACAGTGACGGGACCAGTGACACAGCGATGACATTGACGGGATCAGTGACACAGAGATGACAGTGACGGGATCAGTGACACAGCGATGACAGTGACGGGACCAGTGACACAGCGATGACAGTGACGGGACCAGTGACACAGCAGTGACAGGACCAGTGACACAGCGATGACAGGACCAGTGACACAGCGATGACAGGACCAGTGACACAGCGATGACAGGACCAGTGACACAGCGATGACAGTGATGGGGCCAGTGACACAGCGATGACAGTGATGGGGCCAGTGACACACGGAGGTGACAGGACCAGTGGCACAGCGATGACAGTGACGGGACCAGTGACACACAGCGATGACAGTGACGGGACCAGTGACACACAGCGATGACAGTGACGGGACCAGTGACACACAGCGATGACAGTGACGGGACCAGTGACACACAGCGATGACAGTGACGGGACCAGTGACACACAGCGATGACAGTGACGGGACCAGTGACACAGCGATGACATTGACGGAACCAGTGACACAGCGATGACATTGACGGAACCAGTGACACAGCGATGACAGTGACGGGACCAGTGACACACAGCGATGACAGTGACGGGACCAGTGACACAGCGATGACATTGACGGAACCAGTGACACACAGCGATGGCAGTGACGGGACCAGTGACACACGGAGGTGACAGTGACAGTACCAGTGACACAGCGATGACAGTGACGGGACCAGTGGCACAGCGATGACAGTGACAGTACCAGTGACACAGCGATGACAGTGACGGGACCAGTGACACAGCGATGACAGTGACGGGACCAGTGACACAGCGATGACAGTGACGGGACCAGTGACACACAGCGATGACAGTGACGGGACCAGTGACACACAGCGATGACAGTGACGGGACCAGTGACACAGCGATGACAGTGACGGGACCAGTGACACGCAGAGGTGGCAGTGACGGCCAATGATGGATTTATGACACTAACCTATTTCTCTCCTTGTTCTGTAGCCTCCTTCGCCTACACCCCAGCAGGTAATTGCACATTTCCCCCTTATAATGTGATCATGGTTTATATCTGTACATGTTACTGAGTCACCTAATCAGGTCTCCTCCTTATTTCCAGTGTCTTTTCCACATACAGATGGGTCCAGTCACATAGCTTCCAGGTAAGACGGGTCACACCTGCACAACATGTAACACAACTCCCAGGTACCTGTACACAACATGTAACACAACTGCCAGGTACCTGTACACAACATGTAACACAACTCCCAGGTACCTGTACACAACATGTAACACAACTGCCAGGTCTAAGGGGATTACATGTACACAATATGTAACACACATATATACATGTAACAACTGCTAGGTCTGAGGGGATGATACTGTATGTAGACTACATGTCACGCGTGTTCTATGATGAGATCAGTGTTGGTTACCTGATACATGTCTGTGTCCCGCAGACCTGGAATCCTGGCCACCAGCGCATCCAACTACCCCTGGCTGGCCGACTCCTGGCCGGCAACCAACCTCCTGAGGAATGGCAAGCCGAAGGAGGCCGCCGTCACCTGCTGTCCCGGCAATCACAACCCCGCAGAGAGATACTATAACGGTGAGCGATAACACCCATTCCTCCCAGCACTGTACAGGACACATTTATAGGTTACACACCCCGCAGAGAGATCCTATAACGGTGAGCGATAACACCCATTCCTCCCAGCACTGTACAGGACACATTTATAGGTTACACACCCCGCAGAGAGATCCTATAACGGTGAGCGATAACACCCATTCCTCCCAGCACTGTACAGGACACATTTATAGGTTACACACCCCGCAGAGAGATCCTATAACGGTGAGCGATAACACCCATTCCTCCCAGCACTGTACAGGACACATTTATAGGTTACACACCCCGCAGAGAGATCCTATAACGGTGACTGATAACACCCATTCCTCCCAGCACTGTACAGGACACATTTATAGGTTACACACCCCGCAGAGAGATACTATAACGGTGACTGATAACACCCATTCCTCCCAGCACTGTACAGGACACATTTATAGGTTACACACCCCGCAGAGAGATACTATAACGGTGACTGATAACACCCATTCCTCCCAGCACTGTACAGGACACATTTATAGGTTACACACCCCGCAGAGAGATCCTATAACGGTGACTGATAACACCCATTCCTGCCCCAGCACTGTACAGGACACATTTATAGGTTACACACCCCGCAGAGAGATCCTATAACGGTGACTGATAACACCCATTCCTCCCAGCACTGTACAGGACACATTTATAGGTTACACACCCCGCAGAGAGATCCTATAACGGTGAGTGATAACACCCATTCCTCCCAGCACTGTACAGGACACATTTATAGGTTACACACCCCGCAGAGAGATCCTATAATGGGGACTTATAACACCCATTCCTCCCAGCACTGTACAGGACACATTTATAGGTTACACACCCCGCAGAGAGATCCTATAATGGTGACTTATAACACCCATTCCTGCCCCAGCACTGCATTGGACACGTTTAAGGCTAATGAGGAGGATACCACGGACTTGTATGGTCGGATTCGCTCACTTGTTGCTTTGTTCCACACTCATTACAGATTTCTGGATTTTTCCTACAAAGCGATCAGTGCTGAAACTGGAAAGTGCCTAAAACCTGGCCTGTTTTTATTCATTTCTGAGAACATGATCTATACCTATCGCCTCATATTTACGACTGGTCTCCACAATAACACTACACTTGTCCAGAACAGGTTATGGCTATTTACCTTAAAGGTGCTAGATCATTGCAGGAAATAAAGTTACACGGTAGAGTAGCCGGTTCCAGTACACCTTGCGATCACTCAGTGTAATCCGGGGCTCTGATTATTCTATACATTCCACATCACATAGTGACGTCTGCTGGGAACTCCTATAGCAGCACAGAGATCATTGCAGATATGCTGATAAATCTCAGATCGAGGAAAGGGGTTTGTGTAATGACCCCATACGTATACGTGCTGCTCATCGCTAATAATGGACATGGTAGGTGTAACACAGGCGTTTGGAATTATTTCACTACAGATGCTGGGATCTCAAACTACATTGCTCAGACGGAGAAATTTGGGACTGGTGTCTCGGATGGTCCCATCTACAGCACCATTGATCCCACCAGTGATGACATGAGGACCTTTAATGGTGCTTTCTCCCAACACACTACTCCCTATGCCACCACCCCTGTTGTACCATACGGAGGACAGAACCTGCGGTCTCCGGAATCGGAGGAAAACGCGTGGAACGCCCAACCTGGAACCTCCGGGATCCTGTACGCCCAGCCCGAACGAAACAAAGCTGAAAACGGTAATTACAAATATTCCATAGCCATAACCTAATCCGTCCCTACGCTGTGATCACGATGGCGCAGTCCAGCCACCCGTCAGTATGTAGGGGGTACATTTGTTTAGACAGCCGCCCAGTTCATACATAATTATCTATAAAACATGAGTGTGAACGGGTTCCGGCCTATAAACTGGTGCCAGGCTGCTCCCATTAAACTGCTTTTGTTCTTCTTTGTTTCAGTGCCCAAGTCTGGAAAACAGAAATCTATGGGAAAACCAGTTAAAACCCCTTCTCTGAACTGGACAGAAATTCTGCCGCCTCCGCCGCCAGCCAACGAGCTGAACCAGTTCCAGGACGAGGACTCTGATATGGAAATGAAGTAAGCGCTCACCCAGCCCCTGACTGTGCCAGCACCTGCTTATGTTCCCGTGCCTGCCAGGAGATTGCTGGCATCCCCTCCAGTTTGTTTATAGTCGGCTCTAATGTAAGATGTTTGTAAATCTGGACTTCATACAATAGCGGGCCGCGTTTCCCCTGGGGCGCAGAAAGGCGACAATGCACATTTCTATTTATCGTATGCAACGTTCCAAATGAATTGTTGCTGTAGGAATGTTACATAACGATTATAGACAGCCAACTTGTATTGTTCTCATTGTGTAGCTCAGACACGGAGGAATGGTGCCCCCCGTTGCCGGAAAGGACCTATTTGATGGAGAATATTCCAGAAGATTGCCCCCCTCCTCCTCCACGTGGGGAGGCCTCCTCTCCAGCTCAGTCCTATGGGCAGCAGTCCACGGCCACCCTAACTCCGTCCCCCCGGGAGGAGATGCAGCACTCAGGGGAGATCCCCAGGTTACAACAGTTCGAGCTTCCACCTCATCCAAGGTGAGAACCCAAACGGTGCATCTGGTTAGCGACCCTGAGGTCAGAGAGGAGGATACGGCAGGCACAAGCTCTGAATGGATAATCCGCCATTTAAAAGTGGGATTTTTTTTGTGTTCTACCCAAAAGCAATGGTCCACTGTACAGGAGAGGGTCTGTAGTTCTTCAATCTCCACAGGAAATATAGAAAATACCTATAAAAGGTACTGACTGGTGCCTCGCAGGTTACACTAAATATTTGGTTCTTCCTCACCCCAGTGCTGGCGAGGGTCCTTCCTCCATCTATAGGGGACATTCCCTATGAGTGCAGCCTTCTAGCATAAAATCAATGCCCTTCTAACCAAGGTGACCAGCATTACAATCACTTAAAACCCGCTGTCCTTCCTTGGGGAACTCGCCGGCGGAAGCCTAGACAAGGCAACGGCGAAGCGGACTAGCCAGATCCTCCGTGCAGGTAATGTGCCTCACAGCCTCCCATTGGAAGCGGATCAGCCATCTAACCATACACATGGTCATTAATGAAATCTGACTGCAATGGAAAAAAAACACAGCAGAACTTACTAACAAATGCTCCCAGGCATGGTGTATGCTTTTAACAAGTGCCCTCCTCCACTTTGTCCACCCCCTTGGGGTCTATCTTTTGTTCTGAAGCTTGCTTACGGTACAGGTTTTCAGTATCTCCATATTTCATGCACCTGCTCCTAGGTATACCTCATTGCTCTCCTTGTACCCTATCTCCTGGTGAAATTCTCCCCCTCCCTGACCCACCCTTACTGAAGCGTATTTATGTTATGTTGCACACATTTGAACAATGTGGAATCTGTACAATGCCGGAGACCGTGAAATCA
The DNA here is from genome assembly GCA_031769625.1 of Taudactylus pleione. Classification (NCBI taxonomy): domain Eukaryota; kingdom Metazoa; phylum Chordata; class Amphibia; order Anura; family Myobatrachidae; genus Taudactylus; species Taudactylus pleione. The sequence continues at coordinate 5,277,458 of JAUIMM010000277.1, read as the reverse complement.
CGCAGGGCCTCCATGTTTGTGACGTTTCCATCTCATCGCCACTGTGTGTCCGACCTACTCTATTAGGTGTGGTGACAAAAGCTTTATAATAAAAAACACCCCCAACAAACACTGGATTTAAATCACAGAAATACAGTATTTAGCGTAGAAGCTCATATGGCTGTAACAAAGGGTTTATGGTGACTGAGGATATATTACAAGTTAGATATTCCCTCATTATTGTCGCATCTTATTATGTGAGGTTTTCTTTTTTAACATAAACTGAAATGGAAGTATTGTAAAAGGGTCTCTCTGTCTTTATTCTCCTGTGTAGGAGGATGCCCTCGGGATCAGTCCCCGTCCCGAGAGCCCCCAGCCCCCCTCTGACACAGAGTAATCCCAGTCTCCACACAATGGCAGAGTGTGGCGAGGTACCGCGGCACGGGCACAGGCGGAACCTCAGCCAGAATCCAACGCTCAGCGCAGAGAACGTCAGTTTTCCCAGCACAGGTGAGTACCAGAGAGCTGCGATACAGTATGTATGTGTCATACAGCAGGCGAGCACCAGAGAGCTGTGGTACAGTATGTATGTGTAATACAGCAGGCGAGCACCAGAGAGCTGCGATACAGTATGTATGTGTCATACAGCAGGCGAGCACCCGAGAGCTGCGGTACAGTATGTATGTGTCATACAGCAGGCGAGCACCAGAGAGCTGCGGTACAGTATGTATGTGTCATACAGCAGGCGAGCACCAGAGAGCTGCGGTACAGTATGTATGTGTCATACAGCAGGCGAGCACCCGAGAGCTGCGATACAGTATGTATGTGTCATACAGCAGGCGAGCACCAGAGAGCTGCGGTACAGTATGTATGTGTCATACAGCAGGCGAGCACCCGAGAGCTGCGATACAGTATGTATGTGTCATACAGCAGGCGAGCACCCGAGAGCTGCGATACAGTATGTATGTGTCATACAGCAGGCGAGCACCAGAGAGCTGCGGTACAGTATGTATGTGTCATACAGCAGGCGAGCACCAGAGAGCTGCGATACAGTATGTATGTGTCATACAGCAGGCGAGCACCAGAGAGCTGCGGTACAGTATGTATGTGTCATACAGCAGGCGAGCACCAGAGAGCTGCGATACAGTATGTATGTGTCATACAGCAGGCGAGCACCAGAGAGCTGCGGTACAGTATGTATGTGTCATACAGCAGGCGAGCACCCGAGAGCTGCGGTACAGTATGTATGTGTCATACAGCAGGCGAGCACCCGAGAGCTGCGGTACAGTATGTATGCGTCATACAGCAGGCGAGCACCCGAGAGCTGCGGTACAGTATGTATGCGTCATACAGCAGGCGAGCACCCGAGAGCTGCGATACAGTATGTATGTGTCATACAGCAGGCGAGCAGCCCTGGCCATAGGGACATAGAGCACCACATACTGTACCTAGCAATGACGGCAATCACCGGCAATGCAATGGTCATATTCCTTCTTATTATATCAAAGAATAATAATTGTTGCTGATAAATATCTTTTGTTGCTGTGACCTGTGTGATATGAACCCCCTCAGCTTACTAGAGGCTGTAATAAATTTCACAAAAGTTAGGAATCTATGTGTTCAGTCTTCATATGTGTAACATACAGGAGTGACACACACAGTACGGGATTAAACCTGTGCTATCTGCTATGCAGAATTCCTGGCTAGTAATCTGCTTCTGTGTTACCCAGTGTTATACGTGTTATTCAGTGTTATACGTGTTATTCAGTGTGTTTATTCTCGCTGTGCACCCAGGAAAACCGCAGCCCGTCTCAGCGGACAATCCCAGCGCTACGCCCGGACCAAAACTGAAAGCCAGCAAGAAGTCAAAGTCCGGTCACTATCGCAGGGAGGCAAAGCAAGGAGGTTCGAGCTTCCCTTCCTTCTCGGTTATTAGTTGGGGTTCATGACTTTACACTATAGTGGTGTTGCTCTGGGGAGTGTTTATAAAGTAGAGCAGTGTATTTCAGTCATGTTTTAAAAATAAAAAGTGAACTCAAAATTATTGTTTTTTTATACAAACAATCAATAGACCTCTCTAATTTAGTGCCAATATGCTATTTACCTTATAAATGACCCCAGACATTGCACTGTGACTCCTGACCACGCCATGACATGAGTGCATTACATGGCCGCTGCCTGCCGGGAGTGTGACATGAGTGCATTACATGGCCGCTGCCTGCCGGCAGTGTGACATGAGTGCATTACATGGCCGCTACCTGCGTGCCGGTAGTGTGACATGAGTGCATTACATGGCCGCTGCCTGCCTGCCGGTAGTGTGACATGAGTGCATTACATGGTCGCTGTCTGCCTGCCGGTAGTGTGACATGAGTGCATTACATGGCCGCTGCCTGCCTGCCTGCCGGTAGTGTGACATGAGTGCATTACATGGCCGCTGCCTGCCTGCCTGCCGGTAGTGTGACATGAGTGCATTACATGGCCGCTGCCTGCCTGCCTGCCGGTAGTGTGACATGAGAGCATTACATGGCCGCTGCCTGCCTGTCGGTAGTGTGACATGAGAGCATTACATGGCCGCTGCCTGCCTGCCGGTAGTGTGACATGAGAGCATTACATGGCCGCTGCCTGCCTGCCGGTAGTGTGACATGAGAGCATTACATGGCCGCTGCCTGCCTGCCGGTAGTGTGACATGAGTGCATTACATGGCCCCTGCCTGCCTGCCGGTAGTGTGACATGAGTGCATTATATGGCCCCTGCCTGCCTGCCGGTAGTGTGACATGAGAGCATTATATGGCCCCTGCCTGCCTGCCGGTAGTGTGACATGAGAGCATTACATGGCCGCTGCCTGCCTGCCGGTAGTGTGACATGAGTGCATTACATGGCCCCTGCCTGCCTGCCGGTAGTGTGACATGAGTGCATTACATGGCCCCTGCCTGCCTGCCGGTAGTGTGACATGAGAGCATTATATGGCCCCTGCCTGCCTGCCGGTAGTGTGACATGAGTGCATTACATGGCCGCTGCCTGCCTGCCGGGAGTGTGACATGAGTGCATTACATGGCCGCTGCCTGCCTGCCGGGAGTGTGACATGAGTGCATTACATGGCCGCTGCCTGCCTGCCGGGAGTGTGACATGAGTGCATTACATGGCCGCTGCCTGCCGGCAGTGTGACATGAGTGCATTACATGGCCGCTGCCTGCCGGCAGTGTGACATGAGTGCATTACATGGCCGCTGCCTGCCGGCAGTGTGACATGAGTGCATTACATGGCCGCTGCCTGCCTGCCTGCCGGTAGTGTGACATGAGTGCATTACATGGCCCCTGCCTGCCTGCCGGTAGTGTGACATGAGTGCATTACATGGCCGCTGGCTGCCTGCCAGTAGTGTGACATGAGTGCATTACATGGCCGCTGCCTGCCTGCCGGTAGTGTGACATGAGTGCATTACATGGCCGCTGCCTGCCTGCCGGGAGTGTGACATGAGGGCATTACATGGCCGCTGCCTGCCTGCCGGTAGTGTGACATGAGTGCATTACATGGCCGCTGCCTGCCGGTTGTGTGACATGAGAGCATGACATGGCTGCTGCCTGCCGGTAGTGTGACATGAGTGCATTACATGGATGCTGCCTCCCGGCAGTGTGACATGAGAGCATTACATGGCCGCTGCCTGCCTGCCGGTAGTGTGACATGAGTGCATTACATGGCCGCTGCCTGCCGGTAGTGTGACATGAGAGCATGACATGGCTGCTGCCTGCCGGTAGTGTGACATGAGTGCATTACATGGTCGCTGCCTGCCTGCCTGCCGGTAGTGTGACATGAGTGCATTATATGGCTGCTGCCTGTCTGCCGGTAGTGTGACATGAGAGCATTACATGGCTGCTGCCTGCCTGCCGGTAGTGTGACATGAGTGCATTACATGGCCGCTGCCTGCCGGTAGTGTGACATGAGAGCATGACATGGCTGCTGCCTGCCGGTAGTGTGACATGAGTGCATTACATGGTCGCTGCCTGCCTGCCTGCCGGTAGTGTGACATGAGTGCATTATATGGCTGCTGCCTGTCTGCCGGTAGTGTGACATGAGAGCATTACATGGCTGCTGCCTGCCTGCCGGTAGTGTGACATGAGTGCATTACATGGCCGCTGCCTGCCGGTAGTGTGACATGAGAGCATTACATGGCCGCTGCCTGCCGGTAGTGTGACATGAGAGCATGACATGGCTGCTGCCTGCCGGTAGTGTGACATGAGTGCATTACATGGTCGCTGCCTGCCTGCCGGTAGTGTGACATGAGTGCATTATATGGCTGCTGCCTGTCTGCCGGTAGTGTGACATGAGAGCATTACATGGCTGCTGCCTGCCTGCCGGTAGTGTGACATGAGTGCATTACATGGCCGCTGCCTGCCGTTAGTGTGACATGAGAGCATTACATGGCCGCTGCCTGCCGGTAGTGTGACATGAGTGCATTACATGGCCGCTGCCTGCCGGTAGTGTGACATGAGAGGATTACATGGCCCCTGCCTGCCGGTAGTGTAATATGGATGACGGACCCTCTGGAGCAGTAATGTGATGTCAGGACCTCTCATATCACTGAACATGGCAAATCTCTCTCCTTAGGTCCAGATTCCGGCCTTGTATCACTTACACAATTTGTGTTTTATATTGGTCCTTTAAATGATTTGTATTCTTCATTAATGATGCAGTTTAATAACAGCTACAGTACATTGGGATTAGAAGGGTCCGACCATGACACTGTAACTAGTCAGCTATAATAACATAATGCCGGTAGCAGCACCTGGACAGTCCCGCTGCTGTGTAACAAATGTCCTGCTCCCCTGATCTATTCCTGCAGCAGTATGTGCCCTATCCCGCCTGCACACAATGCAGTATTTCCTACATTGCTCCTTCCTACACAGACCGGACACTAGGTGAAAGATATATACACCAATACAACCCCCAAAATTTATCAGCCCCCCTCCCTTGGGGAGAGAGCATAATTAAAAACCACTTGAAATCCTATCTCCTCCGTCCTTTGCATCTGAATGTAATTAGCAGCTCACAGCTCTCACTTAATGGATCCTATTTGCCAGGGATTCAGTTTCTTTTTAAATGGGAATTTGGGGAATTTGGAGCCGGCTGAGCTAAACTGGAGATTACAGGGATTTCCTGCTGAACGTTGGGAGGAATAGAAGATTGTGCCAAGAGGAATGTTCCCCAGTAATGTAGTTTTTCCTTATTACAGACATTTCTGACCCTAGTCCTAAATAATAAGAGGCCATAAATCAATTGGAGAGAGTAATATATACACTCAGCCATTATTAGCAGCTACACATTACTATTATCTCTCTGACTCACATCACAGATGATTAACCTCACTAATACGGATTAGCTGGCTCTGGGTAGTATCAGCATTATCCAGACAGACAACATTCCAGCTGGGGTGTTAAGGAGGATCTGGTCAGCCCATGGTTAGTGTTAAGCTGTATACACACACACGTAAAGATTTTCTGTCCAACCATCCAACTAGTTGATTGGTCGGAATGAAAATCTGGTAAGGTATGAAAGCAAATGACAATCAGCAATTTGCTCCCAAACGCCGGAAAATGGACCAAAACTGTTGTTTGAACAAATTGTTTAGATCAAACATTTAACAAACTTGTCTGACCGACCATTGTCATCTGTTTTCTGGCATTTAGGAGCAAATTGCTGATCATCAGTTACTCCCATCAGTTACCAGATTTTCATTCCAACTAATTAACTAGTTGGATGGTTGGACAGAAAATCTTTACGTGTGTATGCAGCTTAAAGGAGGATCTGGTCAGCCCATGGTTAGCGTAAGGAGGATCTGGTCAGCCCTTGGTTAGCGTAAGGGGGATGTGGTCAGCCCATGGTTAGCGTAAGGGGGATGTGGTCAGCCCATGGTTAGCGTAAGGGGGATGTGGTCAGCCCATGGTTAGCGTAAGGGGGATGTGGTCAGCCCATGGTTAGTGTAAGGAGGATCTGGTCAGTCCATGGTTAGTGTAAGGGGGATGTGGTCAGCCCATGGTTAGTGTAAGGGGGATGTGGTCAGCCCATGGTTAGTGTAAGGGGGATGTGGTCAGCCCATGGTTAGTGTAAGGGGGATGTGGTCAGCCCATGGTTAGTGTAAGGAGGATCTGGTCAGCCCATGGTTAGTGTAAGGGGGATGTGGTCAGCCCATGGTTAGTGTAAGGGGCATCTGGTCAGCCCATGGTTAGTGTAAGGGGCATCTGGTCAGCCCATGGTTAGTGTAAGGGGGATCTGGTCAGCCCATGGTTAGTGTAAGGGGGATCTGGTCAGCCCATGGTTAGTGTAAGGGGGATCTGGTCAGCCCATGGTTAGTGTAAGGGGGATCTGGTCAGCCCATGGTTAGAGTAAGGAGGATGTGGTCAGCCCATGGTTAGTGTAAGGAGGATGTGGTCAGCCCATGGTTAGTGTAAGGAGGATGTGGTCAGCCCATGGTTAGTGTAAGGGGGATCTGGTCAGCCCATGGTTAATGTAAGGGGGATCTGGTCAGCCCATGGTTAATGTAAGGGGGATCTGGTCAGCCCATGGTTAGTGTAAGGAGGAGGATGTGATCAGCCCATGGTTAGTGTAAGGAGGATCTGGTCAGCCCATGGTTAGTGTAAGGGGGATCTGGTCAGCCCATGGTTAATGTAAGGGGGATCTGGTCAGCCCATGGTTAGTGTAAGGAGGAGGATGTGATCAGCCCATGGTTAGTGTAAGGAGGATCTGGTCAGCCCATGGTTAGTGTAAGGGGGATCTGGTCAGCCCATGGTTAGAGTAAGGAACACACAGACCCAGGCTAATTGCAGAAATTGGCCAACTAGATTTTCCACAAAGGCCTAAAACTGGGGAACCACTATAAGATTTTACCCAACGTTGCTAACGACTAGGCCGATTCATAGCGACCAAAACGATTCCGGAAATGAGCGATACAGCGTACACGCTGGCCAATAATCGTTTAGTTCTAAACAATCTTTTCAATCCAAAATCGTCTCAGATATTGTACTTTCAGGCTGGAAAATGCTAATTAATTATAATAATGGGCTGTACTGAATGTACAATACAGGAAGAGCCAATGACAGCAAAACTACGGGACAGACAGCAGTGGCTGGTGTCAATATAATGTGGTTTAAGACCTACCATCGGGCCCTGGCGCTGCTTACACACCAAACAATTCTCTAGCCAAACTGACTATTATAGCCACGTCGGGCCCAGCTGGCGGCTATAGCCACGGCGGGTCCAGCTGGCGGCTATAGCCACGGCGGGCCCAGCTGGCGGCTATAGTGGGGGTCACACGTGGGTTCCTTAGACATTATGCTCATGACCACCGTACATAACCCATAATGATACAGTAACAGTTATTATTATAGCTCGCTCTGTGCACCCTTATTTTAGCAGCATATTCTCTTGTTTTGTGCAGATCTCCCACCACCGCCAGAGCCCCCTCCTGCTGATGAAGAGATGAGCTCCCCCCGCATAGAGTGCTCCACCTCATCCCTGGAGAGAGATGCAAGCTCTGTGTCCTCTGTGGAGAGAAGAACCGCCATGGGAAGAGGAAGTGCGACGCACCCGCTACACCACAGAGAAGGTAACCGGGGCGCTCTCTCTGACCAATTAAATATTGCGCACTAGACGCACCTCTGCTGTGACGCGGCTCGGCACGCAGTATTCATCTATGCGCACCTCTGCGGTGACGCGGCTCAGCGCGCAGTATTCATCTATACGCAGCTCTGTGGTGACTTGTCTCAGCGCGCAGTATTCATCTATACGCAGCTCTGTGGTGACTTGTCTCAGCGCGCAGTATTCATCTATACGCAGCTCTGTGGTGACTTGTCTCAGCGCGCAGTATTCATCTATACGCAGCTCTGTGGTGACTTGTCTCAGCGCGCAGTATTCATCTATACGCAGCTCTGTGGTGACTTGTCTCAGCGCGCAGTATTCATCTATACGCAGCTCTGTGGTGACTTGTCTCAGCGCGCAGTATTCATCTATACGCAGCTCTGTGGTGACTTGTCTCAGCGCGCAGTATTCATCTATACGCAGCTCTGTGGTGACTTGTCTCAGCGCGCAGTATTGATCTATACGCAACTCTGTGGTGACTTGTCTCAGCGCGCAGTATTTATCTATACGCAGCTCTGTGGTGACTTGTCTCAGCGCGCAGTATTTATCTATACGCAGCTCTGTGGTGACTTGTCTCAGCGCGCAGTATTTATCTATACGCAGCTCTGTGGTGACTTGTCTCAGCGCGCAGTATTCATCTATACGCAGCTCTGTGGTGACTTGTCTCAGCGCGCAGGATTTATCTATACGCAGCTCTGTGGTGACGCGGCTCAGCGCGCAGTATTCATCTATACGCAGCTCTGCGGTGACTTGTCTCAGCGCGCAGTATTTATCTATACGCAGCTCTGTGGTGACTTGTCTCAGCGCGCAGTATTCATCTATACGCAGCTCTGCGGTGACTTGTCTCAGCGCGCAGTATTTATCTATACGCAGCTCTGTGGTGACTTGTCTCAGCGCGCAGTATTCATCTATACGCAGCTCTGTGGTGACTTGTCTCAGCGCGCAGGATTTATCTATACGCAGCTCTGTGGTGACGCGGCTCAGCGCGCAGTATTCATCTATACGCAGCTCTGCGGTGACTTGTCTCAGCGCGCAGTATTTATCTATACGCAGCTCTGTGGTGACTTGTCTCAGCGCGCAGTATTCATCTATACGCAGCTCTGCGGTGACTTGTCTCAGCGCGCAGTATTTATCTATACGCAGCTCTGTGGTGACTTGTCTCAGCGCGCAGTATTTATCTATACGCAGCTCTGTGGTGACTTGTCTCAGCGCGCAGGATTTATCTATACGCAGCTCTGTGGTGACTTGTCTCAGCGCGCAGGATTTATCTATACGCAGCTCTGTGGTGACGCGGCTCAGCGCGCAGTATTCATCTATACGCAGCTCTGTGGTGACTTGTCTCAGCGCGCAGGATTTATCTATACGCAGCTCTGTGGTGACTTGTCTCAGCGCGCAGTATTCATCTATACGCAGCTCTGTGGTGACTTGTCTCAGCACGCAGTATTTATCTATACGCAGCTCTGTGGTGACTTGTCTCAGCGCGCAGTATTTATCTATACGCAGCTCTGTGGTGACTTGTCTCAGCGCGCAGTATTTATTTATACGCAGCTCTGTGGTGACGCGGCTCAGCGCGCAGTATTTATCTATACGCAGCTCTGTGGTGACTTGTCTCAGCTCGCAGTATTTATTTATACGCAGCTCTGTGGTGACGCGGCTCAGCGCGCAGTATTCATCTATACGCAGCTCTGTGGTGACTTGTCTCAGCGCGCAGGATTTATCTATACGCAGCTCTGTGGTGACTTGTCTCAGCGCGCAGTATTCATCTATACGCAGCTCTGTGGTGACTTGTCTCAGCACGCAGTATTTATCTATACGCAGCTCTGTGGTGACTTGTCTCAGCGCGCAGTATTTATCTATACGCAGCTCTGTGGTGACTTGTCTCAGCGCGCAGTATTTATCTATACGCAGCTCTGTGGTGACTTGTCTCAGCGCGCAGTATTTATTTATACGCAGCTCTGTGGTGACGCGGCTCAGCGCGCAGTATTTATCTATACGCAGCTCTGTGGTGACTTGTCTCAGCTCGCAGTGTTTTTCTAGACATAAATAATGCTTGCTGTTCTTGTATCTAGATGAAGAAATCATTCCATACAGTAAACCCAACTTCCTGTCCAGGAGTCAGCTCTCTAGTAATTGTTCCACATCAGGAAGCGGCTCTTCTCGGGGGTCAGCAGGATCCAGGGGTCACCCCTCTGGAAGAAGCAAAACCGGAGACCGGAAAGAGGTACTGCTTAGGCTGTTAGAGTGATGAGTGGCGTGCGTTACCGGGGAGATGGCGGGGATTCTGCGTTAATTGCTGGAGAGCATTGCCCATTGGTTATTTGTTGGGATGGGAGCACTAAAAAAAAAAAAAAGTCGATAAGCAATAGGTGATCTTAGGAAGGAAATAATCAGTAAGATTAAAGCTTTGTATACTAGTGCTTATGTATTATAATTCCAATGCAAGCCGTCACACGTTCTGTATCAGAAACCTCAGCCCCTGGACCAAATGTGGAATCAGACTCCCAAAGTACTTCCATCAAACTTCTCTTCTATCCATGTGGGGGACACTAGAACACCGAGATATAAAGGTGCTGCACAGGACACGTTTCAATTTGACTCCAAAACGTTGAGATACTCTCTTTCCATATCCTTGTAGCCGATCGCTGATTTTTAGGTCTGGCTTCAGCAGCTTTTTTAATTTGTTCACCTTATTCTAGAATTTATTTTATTTTTACTATCAGTAGCACTCCCGGCACCACGACGGCTCTGGAATCCCTGGAGTGGGCTGAGGAGGGGTACCACAGAGGGACATGCCTTCGGGAGGGAGGGACCTGTAATTACTGGCCCGGGAACCTTGTCCCTCCAAAGTCATCATGACCTCCACCACAGTACCTGACAAGCCAGCTTGGGTTCAGTGCCTGGCAAAGTCAGTGCTTGGTTAAGTTTTCATCATCTTTGGAAAGGATCATGGAATCTTCAATCACTTCTAAAATGATGATGCGTCAGGATCATGAGGGTTCTTTAGTGCTTGGATGGGATCAGACTCAGGTTTTCCTCAAAGGAAAAAGGTGAGGTGACTGGAGACTCTGACCGTGATGTATCTGGATGAGATCCCAACATCCCATTAATCACGGGGCATAAGATTTCAGCCTCGGTATTCTTGGCATGCCATGCCTGCTTCACTCAGGAGCTGGGAGACAAGAGTCCAGAAGAATCTTAAATTTTTCTAGGGATGTCTTACTCTGTCCTGAACTGGATACGATTATTTACCTGCCCACTGGGGTAAAGAGTTCCCTTTCTACCAGCCCCCAGACCTAATAGACCTTGGCTTCTCTCCTTTCATTTCTCAGGTAAAGCTCTGAGTCAGACTTTCAGAGGGCAATCTTCCACTCCTCATGGAGGCCAGCAGAGAATATAGCAGACTTGTTCATCCAAAGCCACCTGACAAACGTTTGGCATGACAGGCATGCCGCCTACCTGTTTCATCTTCCAGAACTGGTGGTTAGGATTCACCTCAGAGGAATTGGAAGACAGGATTACATCATAGATCTCCTTAATGGCCAGAGAGATCAGATATTTGTTTTATCATTGTCTTTCTTGGAGGCAGAGCCATGCACCAGTCCTGGATTACCTCAGGTGTAGTGGTCCAGTCCCAAAAGAGATATTTTTTATATCTCTAATCTCTTCTTGGTCCAGAAGCCAGACAGCTCCTGCCAACCCATCCTGAAATCCCTAATCTGAAGGTGGAGTTAGCAGATGCCATATGGTTACCTTGGAACATTCAACCAATTTACCTTTTCCCTCAGGTTGCAGGGCTTCCGTGGGTACTGAAGGTGGTAAAATGAGAGGGCGTTCAGATGATTCTGGTGGTAGCTGACTGTCCAAGGTGGTCATGGTACACAGACAACTTGAGCATGACAGAGGGCCCATCATGGCATCTGCCTTCAAAACTAGATCTGTTATGTCAGGGGCCCTTTCTTCATGTTTAGCTCTGCTGGCTTTAATGGAAAGGCTGATGAAGCCATTATCCTCAGTGCTTCTCTGGCAGAGTGCTTCACACCATGCTCAAACCTTGGGAGCCAGTTTCAGCCTAAAATGACCACAGAGGACTTTAATCTCCTGGTTTTAAAGAAAGAACGTGTTTCATTACCTTATCTTTTCAGTTGGCCATGTTTCTGCTATTCTAGAAGAAGCTCCTTGAAGATTTGGGTTTTATCCCCCCCAGTTTTCTTTCAGAGAGAATGGCCTTTTTTTCCCCCAGAAGTGCAGACCTTCTTCCAGGGAGTAATGCATGCGTCGCCTCCATACGTCTCCCACTTGCTCCTTGGGATCTGAACCTGGTGCTAATATCCGTACTGCAACCTCCCTTGGATTCAGTGGATTTGAAGTTCCTTACTTGGAAAGCCACTTTCCTGTTGGCTTTCCCCACACCTGGAGCCTCTATCAAGTAGGTTTCCTTTTCTCTTTCTCGTCTTTCATGAAAACAGGACTGTTCTGTGGACTAAACTTTTCTTTCTGTGCGAGGTGGTCTCCAAGTTCCACTTAAATCTGGACTTTGTGATTCTGGCTTAGAACTGGGTAAGTCTCCAGAAGGAGAGGGGTCTCTTCACTCTGAGGACGTCATCAGGGCTGTGTAGACCTACAGTATCTCTGTATGTCCTGTGAGGTGTGGACCACTCTCTCTGTAGGACCTGGGAGGTGTGGACCTCTCTCTCTGTTGGACCTGGGAGGTGTGGACCTCTCTCTCTGTAGGACCTGGGTGGTGTGGACCTCTCTCTCTCTCTGTTGGACCTGGGAGGTGTGGACCTCTCTCTCTCTCTCTGTTGGACCTGGGAGGTGTGGACCTCTCTCTCTGTAGGACCTGGGAGGTGTGGACCTCTCTCTCTCTCTGTTGGACCTGGGAGGTGTGGACCTCTCTCTCTGTAGGACCTGGGAGGTGTGGACCTCTCTCTCTCTCTGTTGGACCTGGGAGGTGTGGACCTCTCTCTCTGTTGGATCTGGGAGGTGTAGACTTCTCTCTCTCTCTCTCGGCTGGACCTGGGAGGTGTGGACCTCTCTCTCTCTCTCTGTTGGACCTGGGAGGTGTGGACCTCTCTCTCTGTAGGACCTGGGAGGTGTGGACCTCTCTCTCTGTAGGACCTGGGAGGTGTGGACCTCTCTCTCTCTCTGTTGGACCTGGGAGGTGTGGACCTCTCTCTCTCTCTCTGTTGGACCTGGGAGGTGTGGACCTCTCTCTCTGTTGGACCTGGGAGGTGTGGACCTCTCTCTCTGTAGGACCTGGGTGGTGTGGACCTCTCTCTCTCTCTGTTGGACCTGGGAGGTGTGGACCTCTCTCTCTCTCTCTGTTGGACCTGGGAGGTGTGGACCTCTCTCTCTGTAGGACCTGGGAGGTGTGGACCTCTCTCTCTCTCTGTTGGACCTGGGAGGTGTGGACCTCTCTCTCTGTTGGATCTGGGAGGTGTAGACTTCTCTCTCTCTCTCTCTGCTGGACCTGGGAGGTGTGGACCTCTCTCTCTCTCTGTTGGACCTGGGAGGTGTGGACCTCTCTCTCTGTAGGACCTGGGAGGTGTGGACCTCTCTCTCTGTAGGACCTGGGAGGTGTGGACCTCTCTCTCTCTCTGTTGGACCTGGGAGGTGTGGACCTCTCTCTCTCTCTCTGTTGGACCTGGGAGGTGTGGACCTCTCTCTCTGTTGGACCTGGGAGGTGTGGACCTCTCTCTCTGTAGGACCTGGGTGGTGTGGACCTCTCTCTCTCTCTGTTGGACCTGGGAGGTGTGGACCTCTCTCTCTCTCTCTGTTGGACCTGGGAGGTGTGGACCTCTCTCTCTGTAGGACCTGGGAGGTGTGGACCTCTCTCTCTCTCTGTTGGACCTGGGAGGTGTGGACCTCTCTCTCTGTAGGACCTGGGAGGTGTGGACCTCTCTCTCTCTCTGTTGGACCTGGGAGGTGTGGACCTCTCTCTCTGTTGGATCTGGGAGGTGTAGACTTCTCTCTCTCTCTCTCTGCTGGACCTGGGAGGTGTGGACCTCTCTCTCTCTCTGTTGGACCTGGGAGGTGTGGACCTCTCTCTCTGTAGGACCTGGGAGGTGTGGACCTCTCTCTCTGTAGGACCTGGGAGGTGTGGACCTCTCTCTCTCTCTGTAGGACCTGGGAGGTGTGGACCTCTCTCTCTCTCTCTGTTGGACCTGGGAGGTGTGGACCTCTCTCTCTCTCTCTGTTGGATCTGGGAGGTGTGGACCTCTCTCTCTCTCTGTTGGACCTGGGAGGTGTGGACCTCTCTCTCTCTCTGTTGGACCTGGGAGGTGTGGACCTCTCTCTCTCTCTGTTGGACCTGGGAGGTGTGGACCTCTCTCTCTCTCTGTTGGACCTGGGAGGTGTGGACCTCTCTCTCTCTCTGTTGGACCTGGGAGGTGTGGACCTCTCTCTCTCTCTGTTGGACCTGGGAGGTGTGGACCTCTCTCTCTCTCTGTTGGACCTGGGAGGTGTGGACCTCTCTCTCTCTCTGTTGGACCTGGGAGGTGTGGACCTCTCTCTCTCTCTGTTGGACCTGGGAGGTGTGGACCTCTCTCTCTCTCTCTGTTGGACCTGGGAGGTGTGGACCTCTCTCTCTCTCTCTGTTGGACCTGGGAGGTGTGGACCTCTCTCTCTCTCTCTGTTGGACCTGGGAGGTGTGGACCTCTCTCTCTCTCTCTGTTGGACCTGGGAGGTGTGGACCTCTCTCTCTCTCTCTGTTGGACCTGGGAGGTGTGGACCTCTCTCTCTCTCTCTGTTGGACCTGGGAGGTGTGGACCTCTCTCTCTCTCTCTCTGTTGGACCTGGGAGGTGTGGACCTCTCTCTCTCTCTCTCTGTTGGACCTGGGAGGTGTGGACCTCTCTCTCTCTCTCTCTGTTGGACCTGGGAGGTGTGGACCTCTCTCTCTCTCTCTCTGTTGGACCTGGGAGGTGTGGACCTCTCTCTCTCTCTCTCTGTTGGACCTGGGAGGTGTGGACCTCTCTCTCTCTCTGTTGGACCTGGGAGGTGTGGACCTCTCTCTCTCTCTCTGTTGGACCTGGGAGGTGTGGACCTCTCTCTCTCTCTCTGTTGGACCTGGGAGGTGTGGACCTCTCTCTCTCTCTCTGTTGGACCTGGGAGGTGTGGACCTCTCTCTCTCTCTCTGTTGGACCTGGGAGGTGTGGACCTCTCTCTCTCTCTCTGTTGGACCTGGGAGGTGTGGACCTCTCTCTCTCTCTGTTGGACCTGGGAGGTGTGGACCTCTCTCTCTCTGTTGGACCTGGGAGGTGTGGACCTCTCTCTGTTGGACCTGGGAGGTGTGGACCTCTCTCTGTTGGACCTGGGAGGTGTGGACCTCTCTGTTGGACCTGGGAGGTGTGGACCTCTCTCTCTGTAGGACCTGGGAGGTGTGGACCTACTGTGCATGGCAGATGTCCTTTGGGTTGTTGAAGATGCAAACTGGAGGTAGGCCAGCAACAAAGCATCAAACCGTTGCCAGGTGGATAATGTTGGTATTCCATCAGGTTTACATTGGCTCAGGTAAGCCTTTTCCTCCCTGGTTGGTGCAGCTCAGGGCCGCAGCTGAGCAGCTGTGTCCAGTGCCACTTGGTCTTTAGTACACTTTTGCTAAATTCTAAAGATTCAACAAAGAAACAAAAAATGGGCTTGTTATACTTACGTTAAATATGTTGTCTCTCCTTTCTCGTGGTTCTCATTCCTTTTGTCCATGTTGTAGAACTTTATTCTCTCTCTCATTATGTTATCTCTCTCAAGTCACACGGAGCTCCCGCATTATGTGTGGCGCATAGAGGATAGATGTATGTGGACACATCTATAAGTTACTGCCAGTCTACAGGGGTATAGAGGGGGAGGACAATGAACATTTGGATGCCATAGAGGCTACGCTGGAGCCAGGGCAGAGTGTTACAGTGTTCCCCAATGAACATACGTATAAAATCACATTTTATTTCCAGCAGGTCCAGCCTGTGCGCGTGCACTTATATCATGCGTACCATGGCTTCCTGTAATAATATCTAGCTGTGACATTACAATAACTAGGTGCGTCCCGGCTCTCACAATCAGTTTCAGTCAGCCGATGTGTTGTCTCCTCTCTTCTCGCTGCTCAGCGGATGCGATTAGTACGAATGAGACTGGTGCAGAGTTTCATCAGCTTTAACTCTTTGAGTTGATTGATAACATGAAAAGTATTGTTCTGTTTTCAGCACTATAATATTATTCAGTAATAATGGGAAATGTGGCTCATTCATTCCATGTAACTCACTCAGGAATGTACATCGGGCAGGATACAGGTATCATTGCTGTCACTTTAGGTCTCCTATATGTGGGGTTTCCACATAGATTCTTATCTATGTGAATCTGTAGGGTGTAATATTTACTTAATGGAAGCACCCATATTAAATAACAAGCTCTCGGCACTGTTATTGGTTTTCTCTAACGAGATACATTGCAGGGAGCAGTTCTACAGAATGACACACTGGGTATCTCAGTGACAGGTCCTATAGACAGATTTCCTCTGTGTCACCTATAGCGAGACACCGCTATCTGCTGACATCTAGCCTGTGTGTGTCTATAGGATCCAAGGGGACAGGCCTTGTCCTTTACCAGGGCTGTAAACAGAAGCCCCCAGCCCTTTGTAGCGGAGGGGACTGCACTCAATAGCAGATCTGGTTACGGCCTCCTCGCTCCAGGACATGGTCTGTGCGCTCGGGTTACTCAGCGCTTTTCCCAACAGCAAAAAGACCCTTTTTCATCTTCATTAAAATCTCAGCAAAATGAACTTCAAAAGATCCTAAGAGTTAGGGGGCATCTCCCGGCATAGAGACGCTGGGAAACCCAATCACACTGCTCCGGAAAACAAACCTCCTGTGTTTCCCAAGTGAAATATTTGCTTTTCATGCCCCTTGCTGTAGGTGACAGGGAACGTGATGGATTTATCTCTGGCTGGGGAGGATCAGGTTATTGGGGGAACTCTCACCCAGCTGCATTCAGGTGCTGGCCTGTGCATGAGATACACAATAAGAAAACCCAGCTCCCTTCCCTGGAACAAGCCGTCTCTCAACGATGAAGATTTTACAAACAAAATGTGCAACGGTCACAAATCCTAAAGTTTTCACATAAAACACAAAACGTTCTCATCATTGCTGCAGCCTGACGTTTGCAGGAGTCCCTATTTTAGTTGTTGCAATAAAAGCACCGTTTCGTGAAATTGGCCCTTAATGTGATACAGAATAAAAACGGTATTAGATTACAATGCTACAGGCTGTAACCCTTCAGGAGTAATTAAAAGTACGCCGTAAAGTTGGGAATTTAATTATCCGGGAAACAGGGATTAGTAACAAGATGTTTTAATGCTCAGAGCAGACGGATCACTTACAATTATCTCCCGTTTCCCCCGATAGACGGTTTAATTCTGCATTATAGGGAGCAGTTATATACTGGATTTTTGCCATCTAATAATGTATAACATGTTACGTTGTATCCAGGTTGTGTTGGGATTCTTGTACTTCTCATTATACATCTCAATGACGACCAATGGGTAACGTGATCCCCCTGTCCAGCAGAACGCAGATAATTAGTAGTAATCTCATCTGCCTTTGCCCTCAGGCCCCAGAAGCCCCCTCTTAGGTTTCCGTCTATTCAGGCAGCTGCCCCCTGATTTACGGTTATTGCAGAATTACAGTGTCACCGTGATGTCACAGCGCCTCAGTGTCCGCGCTGCATCACGCTCCTCCTTACTGTGTACTGCAGATGGGACCCCCAAATAAATCATCTGCACCAGCTCGGAAGCTATGCTTTCCTGCAGCGCAGAGGCTTTCAGGATCACTCCTGACAGCAACATTCTATCGATCATAACGGAGAACGATCAATGCTTTCTGCCACTGGCAGCAGAAGCAGAACTGGGTGGGGGCATCAG
The DNA here is from genome assembly GCA_031769625.1 of Taudactylus pleione. Lineage (NCBI taxonomy): Eukaryota > Metazoa > Chordata > Amphibia > Anura > Myobatrachidae > Taudactylus > Taudactylus pleione. The sequence goes on along the minus strand of JAUIMM010000277.1, from coordinate 5,259,945 downwards.
AAAGTTGTCACAAGTGAATTAACCTGTTAACTTCTTTTTGACTTTTAAATGATGTGCCCATTACGTACCCAGAGGAGGAAGCCATTATACAAGGAATACTAATGATATAGATGTCTGTTACATCAGTACGAACGTGTCACGTGATGTCTCTAGTTCCTAGTGACTTGATAGGATGAATATTGATTTAACCCACAAAGTAAAAAAAAATAAAATACAAACAAGACAGAACCAAACAGGCGCCGATAACAAATACACAAATGACAGGACACCCGCAGCAGAGACTCAGGGGTTAAAGGTCTTCTGTGTACCCCAAGTTTCAGGCCTGAAGCACTAAAGAGTGGGAGGAGGGTCAGGACAAGGCCTGTGCTTTCCTTGGGGACGATGATGATGGATCTGTCCCATCTCTGCCCCATTGGAGCCAGATTATGAATGCGGTGTGACTATGCATCCAATGGTTCCCTATGGGCCTAGGTGGCACCACATGGGGGGATGTGACCTCATTGCTGTCTGCAGTCCTAAGCAGTGAGATAAGATGGCTACTGTAACATATATATATATATATATATATATATATATAATATGATCAGGATAATGATATTATACATATAATCACATAATACAGACTACGCAGCACCCATACATGTACCTGCCAGACTTGTATCTTGGTCATTGACTATGGGGTCTATGTACTAAGCCTTGAAGAGAGATTAAGTATCCACCAATTAGCTCCTAGCTGTCATTTTTGTTTTTTTTTTGTTAAAAACACCGCCTGTACAGTGACAGGAGCTGATTGGCATGGTACTTTGGGGTCTATTTACTAAGCCTTGGAAGGAGATAAAGTGAACAGAGATAAAGTACCAGCAAACCAGCTCCTAATTGTCATTTTTCAAACACAGCCTGTGACATGACAGTTAGGAGCTGATCGGTTGGGACTTTGGAGTCTATTTACTAAGCCTTGGAAGGAGATAAAGTCCCAACCAATCAGCTCCTGTCATGTCACAGGCTGTGTCTGAAAAAATGACAGTTAGGAGCTGGTTTGCTGGTACTTTATCTCCTTCCAAGGCTTAGTAAATAGACTCCAAAGTTATCTCCATCCACTTTTTCTCTCTCCGTAAGATGCAGGTGAAGGGCGGCTACAACCTTATCTCTTGTATTACACATCCCCCGTTATAGGTGTAGCCGCCCTTCACCAGCATATTACACATCCCCCGTTATAGGTGTAGCCGCCCTTCACCAGCATATCACACATCCCCGTTATATAGGTGTAGCCGCCCTTCACCAGCATATCACACATTCCCGTTATATAGGGGTGGCCGCCCTTCACCAGCATATTACACATCCCCCGTTATAGGTGTAGCCGCCCTTCACCAGCATATTACACAACCCCGTTATATAGGGGTAGCCGCCCTTCACCAGCATATCACACATTCCCGTTATATAGGGGTATCCGCCCTTCACCAGCATATTACACAACCCCGTTATAGGTGTAGCCGCCCTTCACCAGCATATCACACATTCCCGTTATACAAGTGTAGCCGCCCTTCACCAGTATTCACCGTACTCGGCGTAAATCACGTCCTGAGCTAAACTCTATAACCACAGTGATCTCTCAGTCTCCCCCCCCCCCCCTCTATAACCACAGTGATCTCTCAGTCTCCCCCCCCCCTCTATAACCACAGTGATCTTTGTCTCCCCCCCCCTCTATAACCACAGTGATCTCTCATTCCCCCCCCCCCCTCTATAACCACAGTGATCTCTCAGTCTCCCCCCCCCCTCTGTAACTGGGATGAGAAATGACTGATCACTTTCTGTTATTCCCCCCCAGGAGAAGAGATGAAGAGACGGCCGCTGGGGACACAACGCTTCCTGCCAACGCCTTCTATAAGGAAATATTTTGTCAAAGACACTTTAAAACTTTTCCAGTATTTTCCATTGTTATTTATGGACCTTTTTCTGGACCTTTTGTTGTTTTTTTTCTTATTTTCCGTGTAAATAATGCGCCTGTTTCCTGGGACCAGGCTTTCTGGAAACTGGAGAAACGTACTATATTTATAAAGTGAGAAAAGCAAGTTGTACATTAAGATTTTGCTGTTTTGAACGTGCCAAGTTTTCTAGTAAGTATGATATGTTTGCACTCATGCGTGTACAGAACGACATGACAGAAAAAGCACAAGGCTTTGTTGCATGTGGCTCCCTCACAGAATAAGAGCCGGAGAAAGCCTGCCGTGTACGTGCGCAGAAATCAGGCCGCAGCTGGCAGGACATGACGGTGGCGACAGGAGACTTCAGCCGTTACACAAGTTCCGCTTTTTACAGATGACAAAAAAGGTCTCTCCACCCAAAAAGTTCATATTTAAAAGAAAAAAAAAAATGACCGGAAGCACGCGGGAGGAGGAGCCTAATGTGACGGCAGTTAAGGAGAACCGTCCGTATGATCGACAGCTTCTAGTCTACCACGAGTGTCATTGTTCCACTGCGCAGGCCGCGTCCTGTGACGGCACTTGTGATAGGCCGGACATTACATTTTCTATGCTACAAATAAAGATTTTTGCTAAACATTCCAGCAGGTCCCTCATTACGAATCGCGCTCTGGCCGGGATAGGGCCTCATTTATATGCAAGAAGGCCGGGTGTGACCTGATAGCAGAGTATAGAGGTGACGGCAGACTGTGTGTGACCTGATAGCAGAGTATAGAGGTGACAGCAGGCTGGGTGTGACCTGATAGCAGAGTATAGAGGTGACAGCAGGCCGGGTGTGACCTGATAGCAGAGTATAGGGGTGACAGCAGGCTGGATATGACCTGATAGCAGAGTATAGAGGTGACGGCAGGCTGGATATGACCTGATAGCAGAGTATAGAGGTGACAGCAGGCTGGGTGTGACCTGATAGCAGAGTATAGAGGTGACGGCAGGCTGGGTGTGACCTGATAGCAGAGTATAGGGGTGACAGCAGGCTGGGTGTGACCTGATAGCAGAGTATAGAGGTGACAGCTGGCTGGGTGTGACCTGATAGCAGAGTATAGAGGTGACAGCAGGCCGGGTGTGACCTGATAGCAGAGTATAGGGGTGACAGCAGGCCGGGTGTGACCTGATAGCAGAGTATAGGGGTGACAGCAGGCCGGGTGTGACCTGATAGCAGAGTATAGAGGTGACGGCAGGCCGGGTGTGACCTGATAGCAGAGTATAGAGGTGACGGCAGGCCGGGTGTGACCTGATAGCAGAGTATAGGAGTGACGGCAAGCCGGGTGTGACCTGATAGCAGAGTATAGGGGTGACAGCAGGCCGGGTGTGACCTGATAGCAGAGTATAGGGGTGACGGCAGGCCGGGTGTGACCTGATAGCAGAGTATAGAGGTGACGGCAGGCTGGGTGTGACCTGATAGCAGAGTATAGAGGTGACGGCAGGCTGGGTGTGACCTGATAGCAGAGTATAGAGGTGACGGCAGGACGGGTGTGACCTGATAGCAGAGTATGGGGGTGACAGCAGGCTGGGTGTGACCTGATAGCAGAGTATAGGGGTGACGGCAGGCTGGGTGTGACCTGATAGCAGAGTATAGAGGTGACAGCAGGCTGTGTGTGACCTGAGTATAGGGGTGACAGCAGACTGTGTGTGACCTGATAGCAGAGTATAGGGGTGACAGCAGACTGTGTGCGACCTGATAGCAGAGTATAGGGGTGACAGCAGGCTGGGTGTGACCTGATAGCAAAGTATAGGGGTGACAGCAGGCTGGGAGTGACCTGATAGCAGGCTGGGTGTGACCTGATAGCAGAGTATAGGGGTGACAGCAGACTGTGTGTGACCTGATAGCAGAGTATAGAGGTGACAGCAGGCTGGGTGTGACCTGATAGCAGAGTATAGAGGTGACAGCAGGCTGGGTGTGACCTGATAGCAGAGTATAGAGGTGACAGCAGGCCGGGTGTGACCTGATAGCAGAGTATAGAGGTGACAGCAGACTGTGTGTGACCTGATAGCAGAGTATAGATGTGACAGCAGGCTGAGTGTGACCTGATAGCAGAGTATAGATGTGACAGCAGGCTGGGTGTGACCTGATAGCAGAGTATAGAGGTGACAGCAGGCTGAGTGTGACCTGATAGCAGAGTATAGGAGTGACAGCAGGCTGGGTGTGTCCTGATAGCAGAGTATAGAGGTGACAGCAGGCCGGGTGTGACCTGATAGCAGAGTATAGAGGTGACAGCAGGCCGGGTATGACCTGATAGCAGAGTATAGGAGTGACAGCAGGCCGGGTGTGACCTGATAGCAGAGTATAGGAGTGACAGCAGGCCGGGTGTGACCTGATAGCAGAGTATAGGAGTGACAGCAGGCCGGGTGTGACCTGATAGCAGAGTATAGGAGTGACAGCAGGCTGGGTGTGACCTGATAGCAGAGTATAGAGGTGACAGCAGGCTGGGGGTGACCTGATAGCAGAGTATAGGGGTGACAGCAGGCTGGGTGTGACCTGATAGCAGAGTATAGAGGTGACAGCAGGCTGGGTGTGACCTGATAGCAGAGTATAGGAGTGACAGCAGGCTGGGTGTGACCTGATAGCAGAGTATAGGAGTGACAGCAGGCTGGGTGTGACCTGATAGCAGAGTATAGAGGTGACAGCAGGCTGGGTGTGACCTGATAGCAGAGTATAGGAGTGACAGCAGGCTGGGTGTGACCTGAGTATAGGGGTGACAGCAGACTGTGTGTGACCTGATAGCAGAGTATAGGGGTGACAGCAGACTGTGTGCGACCTGATAGCAGAGTATAGGGGTGACAGCAGGCTGGGTGTGACCTGATAGCAAAGTATAGGGGTGACAGCAGGCTGGGAGTGACCTGATAGCAGGCTGGGTGTGACCTGATAGCAGAGTATAGGGGTGACAGCAGACTGTGTGTGACCTGATAGCAGAGTATAGAGGTGACAGCAGGCTGGGTGTGACCTGATAGCAGAGTATAGAGGTGACAGCAGGCTGGGTGTGACCTGATAGCAGAGTATAGAGGTGACAGCAGGCCGGGTGTGACCTGATAGCAGAGTATAGAGGTGACAGCAGACTGTGTGTGACCTGATAGCAGAGTATAGATGTGACAGCAGGCTGAGTGTGACCTGATAGCAGAGTATAGATGTGACAGCAGGCTGGGTGTGACCTGATAGCAGAGTATAGAGGTGACAGCAGGCTGAGTGTGACCTGATAGCAGAGTATAGGAGTGACAGCAGGCTGGGTGTGTCCTGATAGCAGAGTATAGAGGTGACAGCAGGCCGGGTGTGACCTGATAGCAGAGTATAGAGGTGACAGCAGGCCGGGTATGACCTGATAGCAGAGTATAGGAGTGACAGCAGGCCGGGTGTGACCTGATAGCAGAGTATAGGAGTGACAGCAGGCCGGGTGTGACCTGATAGCAGAGTATAGGAGTGACAGCAGGCCGGGTGTGACCTGATAGCAGAGTATAGGAGTGACAGCAGGCTGGGTGTGACCTGATAGCAGAGTATAGAGGTGACAGCAGGCTGGGGGTGACCTGATAGCAGAGTATAGGGGTGACAGCAGGCTGGGTGTGACCTGATAGCAGAGTATAGAGGTGACAGCAGGCTGGGTGTGACCTGATAGCAGAGTATAGGAGTGACAGCAGGCTGGGTGTGACCTGATAGCAGAGTATAGGAGTGACAGCAGGCTGGGTGTGACCTGATAGCAGAGTATAGAGGTGACAGCAGGCTGGGTGTGACCTGATAGCAGAGTATAGGAGTGACAGCAGGCTGGGTGTGACCTGATAGCAGAGTATAGGAGTGACAGCAGGCCGGGTGTGTCCTGATAGCAGAGTATAGGAGTGACAGCAGGCTGGGTGTGACCTGATAGCAGAGTATAGAGGTGACAGCAGGCCGGGTATGACCTGATAGCAGAGTATAGAGGTGACAGCAGGCCGGGTATGACCTGATAGCAGAGTATAGAGGTGACGGCAGGCTGGGTGTGACCTGATTGCAGAGTATCGGGATGACAGCAGGCTGGGTATGATCTGATAGCGTAGACTGTCACTATAATGCAACAGCGTATTGTGCTGGGAGCAGTAGTCCAGCAGACAATGGTTGAACCAGGGTATAACGTGCTTGGTTAAGATGCATGTGGTGTATGTACGTAGGTGCAGATGGCGACGTCTATTACAGAGAACAGAGAGTTCATGCAACATTAAATTTTGTCATAGTTAGCAATGAAATGAAATATATTCGTCTCCACATTGTCCCCATCTTACAGCAGTGCGCTCAGATACATTTATTACCACGGGGACAGATGACGCAGTTACTCAGTGTTATAGCGCCACGTCGTCAGGCTGGCAGGTAATAAGTGTACAGACAGAACTCGCTCACACAGGTTTCTAGATGGAAAACAACATGAACAACTGCTCTGAGCTGGGAACATCGATCCCTCGTCTTTGGTAATCAGAGGAAGTCACTGCGATAATCCGGCATAAACCCCGTACCTTCCCCCACTGTTATGTTACATCGCTGGACGCCCATTGTACAAGCACTTCAGTCCTCCTATTCCTATAATAGTATGGGAGACTTCTTCCAGAATATAAAGTACTGTAACTTTTATCCTGAATCAGTGACCCCATCACTTACCCCAATGGCCAACGCTGGGAGCTCTCCCACCAACCTTGGGAACTGCCCCCTTGAGTTGCGCCCACCCCCACTGCTAAACTTTTTTTCAATTTGAGTATTTTTGATTTGAAAATGTTTTTCCAATTAAACAATACAATAACTATTAAAAAAAAACCACTAATTATCACACTAAAAAAGCGTAAATCATGTCCATCACAAATATATAGAACACCTAATATAAATAACACATTCGCAAACTACAGAGAATAAAAAAAAAACTACAGCATATATAAAGATATTATATAAATATATGAAAATGAGAATAATAGTGCAGAAAAGTATCAAAATCATCTATTACAGAATATACAATATATATCACGCTAGAGCATTAACACTTACATGCTAGGGCACATAGTGTACCTCCATTCCCAATATGCATTAGATAATCATATATACTCGGCATCAAGCAAGATCCAACCATAGTCCGACTCCCAATCAATAAACATAACATAAAATGTAGAGTGTAGGTAAACTTAACATATGTAGATTGTAACCATCTCTGCCAAATTCGTTCAAATTTAGATTCAGCTTTACGAGTAGAATATAAATACCGCTCATGAGATATTGTGGTAGTAACTAGAGCAACCCACGTTTGGATCTCAGGAACCGTAGTAGCCATCCACACTCTAGCTATACATACCTTGGCCAAGGTACATAAATTAAGGATGTATTGTCTAATGTACCTATCAAAAACATCCTCAGCCAAAGTACCAAGAGTACAAACTGCCGGAGTCAAAGCAGATTGGGGTATATTTGATGATGCAATCACTCCAAATACCTGGCCCCAGAAACTGTCCCCACTGCTAAACTTAGTAGTGAGTAGCGAGGGACAGTGGGCCTGATTCAGAGCCGGACGCTCTGACCAGAGCGCTCGCTCTGAATCAGGGCCCTCCTACCTAAAAATGGAGCAGCCTCCTGGCCGCTCGCATAGCTGTGGGTGACCACCCACAGCTTATGCGAGCGGCCAAAAAGATGGTCGCGAGGGTCAAGACCATCGCGACCATCGGGCTTGCGACGAGACCCTGCGGTAGGGTCTCGCTGCCGCAAGCCCAGGAGTGCTTTTGGCTCTATCAGAGCCAAAAGCACTCCCACTGACATCACTAGTGATGTCAGTGGGGCCGGACCCAGACGGTAGGCATTCCCATGGGAACGCCTCCGTCTGGGCAGCCACGCCCCCGGCACGCCCACCAAAGGGGGCGTGCTGTCACTCACCAACGACAGCACGCCCCCTTTGGTGCGAGACCCATATCGACAGCGCATGCACATTAGGGCACCATCGACCCGCTTGCGAGCGCTCAGTGCTCGCGAGCGGGTCTGAATTAGGTCCAGTGGCCCTCATTCAAAGGCGGTCGCAAGAAGCGAGCGCTTGCTCTGAATGAGGGCGGCCGCTTAACTTTTCAAGTGCGGCCTCCTGGTCGCTAGCTAAGCTGTGGGTTACCACCCACAACTTTAGCGACCGACCAGGTTGACCATCGGGGCTTGCGACGAGACCCTAAGGTTGAGTCTCGGCAACCGCAAGCCCCAGGGAGCTTCCTGCTCTGATCGAGCAGGAAGCTCCCCACTGACATCACTACTGATGTCAGTGCGGCCGCCCACAAAACGGCTGGCATTCCTTAAGGAACACCTCCGTTTGTGAAACCACCCCCCTGCCACGCCTACAAAACGGGTCGAGCTGTCAATCAAAATAGACAGCCGCCCCATTTGTAGTGAGCTCCGGAGCGAGAGAATTTCTCTCCTGCTCTGGGGGTTGCGCACACGCAGTGCGGACGCTGCGCGTGCGCAGGGCATAAACAGCGACCCGGTTACGAGCACTCTTGCGACCGGGTCTGAATCAGGTCCAGTATCCCCACCTCCTCACACCCGCGCCAATGTCTAATTACGTATGCACAGTAGCCCAGCTGAGGGGGCAGAGGAGGAAGTAACGTGATCGTAATGTAAGGTAACTCGGTATTTGAAGGCCCCATAGCAAAAGTATGTAAGGGCCCCTATGTACCACCCAATGGTGAAAAATTTATACAGGTTGAGTCTCCCATATCCAAATATTCTGAAATACGGAATATTCCGAAATATGGAATAGTTTTGGCATGACTGAGATAATGAAACCTTTGATTTTTGATGGTTCAATGTACACAAACTTTGTCTAAGGTAGGGGTGAGCGGGTTCGGATTTCTGAAATCCGAACCCCCCCGATCCGAGTCCGATCCGAGTCAGGCTCGACTTTTCCCGCCTGACTCGGATCTGAAATCGAGGCAAAACATCATCTTCCCGCCTTCTGAGTCTCGCGGGTTTTGGATCCTATATAAGGTACACACGTCGGCGCCATTTTCTCACTCGGCTGTGGACAGTGAAGAGGGAGGGTGGGAGTTAGGGCTGTGTAGTGTAGTGTAGTGTAGTGCTGCTGTTGTCCACTACTTCAAAGTCCATAGGGGCTGGCTGTGTTGTGCTGTGCTGCTGTTGTTAATAGGGGCTGTGTCCACTACTTCAAAGTCCATAGGGGCTGGCTGGACTGTGTTGTGCAGTCAGTTCTCCATAGGGGCTGTGTCCACTCCAAAGTCCTGTGCAGTGTCCCAGTCCTAAAGGGGTGCTGAAGTGTTGTCCAGGGGGTGCTCTGTCCATCAGGGGTGCTCCCCCCAAGTGCTAAAAAAATAATATATTTTCTGTGTTTGTGAATTGTGTGCGCAGTAGCCGCACGTGCATCAACAAAGTAGTGCCAAGCGTGCGCCTGTGTCATAAGTAAAGGGCCAGCTGGCTTGACCGTTAAGGGTGCTGTAACCCCCGAAAGTACACTCCAGTCCAAACCAAAAAAAAAATTATTTTCTGTGTTTGTGAATTGTGTGCGCAGTAGCCGCACGTGCATCAACAAAGTAGTGCCAAGCGTGCGCCTGTGTCATAAGTAAAGGGCCGGCTGGCTTGACCGTTAAGGGTGCTGTAACCCCCGAAAGTACACTCCAGTCCAAACCAAAAAAAAAATTATTTTCTGTGTTTGTGAATTGTGTGCGCAGTAGCCGCACGTGCATCAACAAAGTAGTGCCAAGCGTGCGCCTGTGTCATAAGTAAAGGGCCGGCTGGCTTGACCGTTAAAGGGTGCTGTAACCCCCAAAGTACACTCCAGTCCAAACCAAAAAAAAAAATTATTTTCTGTGTTTGTGAATTGTGTGCGCAGTAGCCGCACGTGCATCAACAAAGTAGTGCCAAGCGTGCGCCTGTGTCATAAGTAAAGGGCCGGCTGGCTTGACCGTTAAAGGGTGCTGTAACCCCCAAAGTACACTCCAGTCCAAACCAAAAAAAAAATTATTTTCTGTGTTTGTGAATTGTGTGCGCAGTAGCCGCACGTGCATCAACAAAGTAGTGCCAAGCGTGCGCCTGTGTCATAAGTAAAGGGCCGGCTGGCTTGACCGTTAAAGGGTGCTGTAACCCCCAAAGTACACTCCAGTCCAAACCAAAAAAAAAATTATTTTCTGTGTTTGTGAATTGTGTGCGCAGTAGCCGCACGTGCATCAACAAAGTAGTGCCAAGCGTGCGCCTGTGTCATAAGTAAAGGGCCGGCTGGCTTGACCGTTAAAGGGTGCTGTAACCCCCAAAGTACACTCCAGTCCAAACCAAAAAAAAAATTATTTTCTGTGTTTGTGAATTGTGTGCGCAGTAGCCGCACGTGCATCAACAAAGTAGTGCCAAGCGTGCGCCTGTGTCATAAGTAAAGGGCCGGCTGGCTTGACCGTTAAAGGGTGCTGTAACCCCCAAAGTACACTCCAGTCCAAACCAAAAAAAAAATTATTTTCTGTGTTTGTGAATTGTGTGCGCAGTAGCCGCACGTGCATCAACAAAGTAGTGCCAAGCGTGCGCCTGTGTCATAAGTAAAGGGCCGGCTGGCTTGACCGTTAAAGGGTGCTGTAACCCCCAAAGTACACTCCAGTCCAAACCAAAAAAAAAATTATTTTCTGTGTTTGTGAATTGTGTGCGCAGTAGCCGCACGTGCATCAACAAAGTAGTGCCAAGCGTGCGCCTGTGTCATAAGTAAAGGGCCGGCTGGCTTGACCGTTAAAGGGTGCTGTAACCCCCAAAGTACACTCCAGTCCAAACCAAAAAAAAAATTATTTTCTGTGTTTGTGAATTGTGTGCGCAGTAGCCGCACGTGCATCAACAAAGTAGTGCCAAGCGTGCGCCTGTGTCATAAGTAAAGGGCCGGCTGGCTTGACCGTTAAAGGGTGCTGTAACCCCCAAAGTACACTCCAGTCCAAACCAAAAAAAAATTTATTTTCTGTGTTTGTGAATTGTGTGCGCAGTAGCCGCACGTGCATCAACAAAGTAGTGCCAAGCGTGCGCCTGTGTCATAAGTAAAGGGCCGGCTGGCTTGACCGTTAAAGGGTGCTGTAACCCCCAAAGTACACTCCAGTCCAAACCAAAAAAAAAATTATTTTCTGTGTTTGTGAATTGTGTGCGCAGTAGCCGCACGTGCATCAACAAAGTAGTGCCAAGCGTGCGCCTGTGTCATAAGTAAAGGGCCGGCTGGCTTGACCGTTAAAGGGTGCTGTAACCCACAAAGTACACTCCAGTCCAAACCAAAAAAAAAATTATTTTCTGTGTTTAGCCGCACGTATATATCAAATCGATATAACATAAATGGAGGACCAAACTTTCTCCGATAAAAATAAAATAGAGAAAGATCAAGAACCACTTCCTCCTAGTGCTGAAGCTGCTGCCACTAGTCATGACATAGACGATAACATGCCATCAACGTCGTCTGCCAAGGCCGATGCCCAATGTCATAGTAGAGGGCACATACAATCCCAAATGGCAAAGTTCAGGAAAATGACCTTGAAAAAGACATTTAAATCAGCTGAAGAGAAACGTAAACTTGCCAATATGCCATTTACGACACGGAGTGGCAAGGAACGGCTAAGGTCGATCCCTAGTATGTTCATGACTAGTGGTTCAGCTTCACATGACGATGGAAGCCCTCCTCCCACTAAAAAAATCAAAAGAGTTAAGCTGGCAAAAGCACAGCGAAGAACTGTGCTTTCTAAGAAGATATCACAAATCCCCAAGGAGAGTCCAAGTGTGGTGGTGGTTGCGATGCCTGACCTTCCCAGCACTGGACGGGAAGAGGTGGCTCTTTCCACCATTTGCACGCCCCCTGCAAGTGCTGAAAGGAGCACCCACAGTCCACTTGCTGATATGCAAATTGAAGATGTCACTGTTGAAGTACAACAGGATGAGGATACTGGTGTAGCTGGCGCTGAGGAGGAAGTTGGCGAGGAGGATTCTGATGGTGATGTGGTTTGTTTAAATCAGGCTCCGGGGGAGACAGTTGTTGTCCGTGGGATGAAAAAGCCCATCACGGTCATGCCTGGGCAGAAGACCAAACATTCCACCTCTTTGGTCTGGCAATATTTCTATCCAAATCCGGACAACAACTGTCTTGCCATATGTACCATATGTAAAGGTGAAATAAGTAGGGGTAGGGACGTCAACCACCTAGGAACATCCTCCCTTATACGGCACCTGCAGCGCGTTCATAAAAAGTTACTGTCAAGTTCAGAAACTTTGGCTAAGACCGTAAGCAGTCCAGGGACACCTAAATCCCGTTGTCCTGTTGTATCCAAGCGCCTGCAAACCACACCGTCAATTCCCTCCTCGTCAATTTCCTCCTTAGTCAGGATCGGAAGTAGTCCTGCAGGCCATGTCACTGGCATGACTGACTCTCCTATCCGGGATTCCTCTGGAGGATCCTGCATTGCTACGCCTACTGCTGCCGCTGCTGCTGTTGCTGTTGCTTCTGCTGGGAGTCGTTCATCATCCCAGAGAGGAAGTAGGAACACCACTACTTTTACTAAACAATTGACCCTCCAACAGTCCTTAGCGAGGAGGATGAAGTACGACAGCAGTCATCCTGAAGCAAAACGTATAACTGAGGCCTTGACTGCTATGTTGGTGTTAGACGTGCGTCCGGTATCCGCCATTAGTGCAGTGGGATTTAGACAATTGATGGAGGTAGTGTGTCCCCGGTTCCAAATCCCGTCTAGATTCCACTTCACTAGGCAGGCGATACCGAGACTGTACAGAAACGTCAGAAAAAGTGTCCTCAGTGTCCTGAAAAATGCCGTTGTACACAATGTCCACTTAACCACGGACATGTGGACAAGTGGAACAGGGCAGACTAAGGACTATATGACTGTGACAGCCCACTGGGTAGATGTATCACCTTACGCAGCAACAGCAGCAGCGTCACCAGTAGCAGCATCTCAGAAATGCCAGCTCGTTACAAGGCAGGCTACGCTGTGTATCACCGGTTTCAGTAAGAGGCACACCGCCGACAACCTCTTAGAGAAACTGAGGGAAATCATCGCCCAGTGGCTTACCCCACTTAGACTCTCCTGGGGATTTGTGATATCTGACAACGCCACCAATATTGTGCGGGCATTACATCTGGGCAAATTCCAGCACGTCCCATGTTTTGCTCACACAATAAACTTGGTGGTGCAGAATTTTCTGAAAAGCGACAGGGGCGTGCAGGAGACGCTTTGGGTGGCCCGAAAAATTTCTGGCCACTTTCGCCATTCAGCGACTGCGTGCCGAAGACTGGAGCGCCAGCAAACACTCTTGAACCTGCCCCGCCATCACCTGAAGCAAGAGGTTGTGACGCGGTGGAACTCAACTCTCTATATGCTTCAGAGGATGGAGGAGCAGCAAAAGGCCATACAAGCCTATACATCCACCTATGACATAGGCAAAGGAGGGGGTATGCACCTGACTCAAGCGCAGTGGAGAATGATTTCCGTGTTGTGCAAGGTTCTCCAGCCCTTCGAACTTGCCACACGTGAAGTCAGTTCAGACACTGCCAGCTTGAGTCAGGTCATTCCCCTCATCAGGCTTTTGCAGAAGCAGCTGGAGAAAGTGAAGGAGGAGCTAAGACGGAGCGATTCCGCTCGGCATGTGGGACTTGTGGATGAAGCCCTTCATTCGTTTTGCCAGGATTCCAGGGTGGTCAATCTGTTGAAATCAGACCACTACGTTTTGGCCACCGTGCTCGATCCTAGGTTTAAAGCCTATGTGGTGTCTCTCTTTCCGGCCGACACAAGCCTGCAGAGGTGCAAAGACCTGCTGGTGAACACACTGTCAGCTGAAGCGGAACGTGACACGTCAACGGCTCCTTCTTCATTTTCTCCTGCAACTGGGGCTGCCAGGAAAAAACTTAGGTATCCTAAGCAACCCGCTGGCGGTGATGCAGGGCAGGCAGGACCAAGTTTGGACATCTGGTCCGGACTGAAGGACCTGGCAACAATTTCTGACATGTCTACTGTCACTGCATATGATACTGTCACCATTGACAGAATGGTGGAGGATTACATCGGTGACAGCATCCAAGTAGGCATGGCAGACAGTCCATACCTGTACTGGCAGGAAAAAGAGGCAATTTGGAGGCCCCTGTACAAACTGGCTCTATTTTACCTGAGTTGCCCCCCCTCCAGTGTGTACTCCGAAAGAGTGTTTAGTGCAGCCGGGAACCTTGTCAGCGAAAGGCGTAGGAGGTTGCTTCCACAGAATGTGGAGAAGATGATGTTCATCAAAATGAATTATCAGCTCTTCCAGGGAGACCAGCCTCCAGAAGGTACAGAGGGACCTGTGGTGGTGGATTCAAGTGGGGACGAGTTAATACTTTGTGAGGATGAGGATGTACACACTGAAGAGGGTGAGGAATCGGTGGATGAGGAGGATGAGGATGACATCTTGCCTCCATAGAGCCAGTTTGTGCAGGGACACATTAATTGCCAGCTTGTTTTGTGGGGGCCCAAACGAACCAATCATTTCAGCCACAGTTGTGTGGCAGACCCTGGCGCTGAAATGATTGGTTTGTTAAAGTGTGCATGTCCTGTTTATACAACATAAGGGTGGGTGGGAGGGCCCAAGGACAATTCCATCTTGCACCTCTTTTTTTTCTTTGCATTATGTACAGTTTGGGGCCTAGTTTTTCAAACTGCCATCCTGTCTGCCACTGCAGTGTCACTCCTAGATGGGTCACGTGTTTGTGCCGCCCACTCGTGTCGCTTAGCATAGTCATCCAGCTACCTCGGTGCAACCTTTTGGACATAAAAACACTATTGTGAGGTGTGAGGTGTTCAGAATAGACTGGAAATGAGTGGAAATTAAGGTTATTGAGGTTAATAATAGCATAGGAGCAGAAGAACCTACAAATTCACTGATTTTAGCTGTTTTTATGCTTTTTTTTTAAAAAAATACAGATCCAAAACACAAAACCCAGAACCCAAAACACGGAAGGGTGGTTTTGGCAAAACCAATCCGGATCCAAAACACGAAGAAAGATCCAGATCCAAAACCAAAACACAAAAAGTGGCCGGTGCACACCCCTAGTCTAAGGCACAAATTATTACAAATATTGTATAAAATTACCTTCAGGCTGTGTGTATAAGGTGTATATGAAACATAAATGAATTTCATTTCTGTACACAAACTTTGCTTGAGCCACAAAATTATTGAAAATATTGTATAAAATTACCTGCAGGCTGTGTGTATAAGGTGTATATAACATAAATACATTCCGTGTGTATATTGGGGTCCCATTCCCAAGATATATCATTATGATATGCAAATATTCCAAAATACAGAATATTCCGTTATCCAAAATACCCCTGGTCCCAAGCATTTTGGATATGGGAGACTCAACCTGTATAACACATATAACTTTAACAAAGAAGATGGCCCCCTTCAGCCCCATAGCAGCTGTACCCCCCCCGCACCTATGGCAGTTACACCCATGGGTAAGGCTGCCCTGCTGCTTATTTGGGTATTATGCTGCTGCAATGTTTATAAACTTTGTCCATGTTCTGTGCACTGTAGTCACTTGTTTCTGGTTTTGTTTATATGGTTTCTGTACATTGTAAAGGGATTCCGTCCCCTTGTGGTGACATAGAAAGGATAATAATAATAATATTACATTAGGGAAATAATTCATATTTATGGGTGCCCCCTGAAAAACACCTCATAAATATGAAAATAGACCCGTTAGTCCTAACCCAAGCAATTCTTACGAGAACACTGTTCCTACAAATAATCTCACACAGGAACTTCTGTGTTTGCCCCATGAGAATAATCTCCGTATTCGTCCTGCCACGTGGCAGAGGAAAGTATCTGGGCCAACTCAGGAGCGCAGGGCGGACAGGTCACCCCGCAGGAGACCATGCCTATTGGCTAAGGGATAAGCTGCAGGGTAATTTTGGCTGCTATCATGTCAGGAACTGGATGTTGGACACCTGTGTGCTGGGAGCTGGGAGTAATCAGACATCATTCAACTTCAGACACAAAGGAACCATCAGCTAATGAATTGTTCATCAACCTGAGGCTGCAGAGACATCCAGAAATAACAGGAGCTAATGAGGGTGAGTCTGTCATCCAAGCACTGGGGCAGATAATACGGTCAGAGATCAACTTTCAGGGAGTGAAGTATAAACTAATTATCCGGCTTTTCCTTTTTCAGTGAGCTGTAAAATAGCTGGATCACATCTGAGAGGTTCCGCATACCGACCACTACTAGGGCGGAGGGCACAAGTCTGGTCCCTTATAGTGTGTATATACTGTATATATATATATTAGGGGTGAGCGGGTTCGGATTTACTCGGATCTTTAAACACCATTTTATTGGCTATCGCCTATCATGTGTTTTGGATAGCCAATATAATAAATCCGAATTTGCGGATTTTATAATATATATATATATATATATATATATATATATATATATATATATATATATACATACACACACAGCACTCCACAACCTGGGCACCGGTGCTACAAAGGTGAGAGACTGGGATATGCCGTTATTGTATGTCCTGTGACTCGTATAATACAACAGACCAAATCTTGTGCCAAACTCAACCATGATTTTGTTTATTATCAGTTATCTAACGCACACATATTCCTCCTCTTTGTACATAGACCTGCCCGGTCTAATATGCAGTCACCCCTCCTGCCCGGTATATAATATGCAGTCACCCCTCCTGCCCGGTATATAATATGCAGTCACCCCTCCTGCCTGGTATATAATATGCAGTCACCCCTCCTGCCAGGTATATAATATGCAGTCACCCCTCCTGCCAGGTATATAATATGCAGTCACCCCTCCTGCCAGGTATATAATATGCAGTCACCCCTCCTGCCAGGTATATAATATGCAGTCACCCCTCCTGCCCGTATAATATGCAGTCACCACTCCTGCCAGGTATATAATATGCAGTCACCCCTCCTGCCCGGTATATAATATGCAATCACCCCTCCTGCCCGGTATAATATGCAGTCACCCCTCCTGCCCGGTATATAATATGCAGTCACCCCTCCTGCCAGGACTAATATGCAGTCATCCCTCCTGCCCGGTATATAATATGCAGTCACCCCTCCTGCCAGGTATAATGTGCAGTCACGCCTCCCGCCAGGTATAACGTGCAGTCACGCCTCCCGCCAGGTATAACGTGCAGTCATGCCTCCAGCCCAGTATAACATGCAGTCATGTAGGGATGGCCATCGATTATCGATATTTTCAAAACATTGATGGTTGCTGGCCAATGTCAATTAATTTTGCCATCGACGGATGAGCAGAAGCCAGTTTTTTAAGTGTCAGGTTGAAGCTAAGCCCGCCATTAATCCCCCCCCCCCAGACTGCCGCTATGCCACGCTACCATTTTTCATTGGCACGCGACCCGGCTTGCCCACAGCAAAGGTGACCATCGAAAGGTTGCAAACCATCAATGGTTCATCATAGACGGTTTGTGTGCCATCGATGGTAACCTGTGGGCCCATAAATGGTAACCATCGATGGTCATCATCGTTACCCTTCCATCCGTTATTCATACCTCCAAACTGTCCCGCTTTAGGAGGTATGAGATCAATTGTTAAACACCGATGGTTTTCCAATGGTTCACAGCTATTGATGGAACAGAGCCAAACTGTTTTTTTTCCCCCATGTCCTAGGACACCGAGCTTAGCTCCGCCCCCAACACGACCCACAAAGCTCAGTCCTCTCTCAAAACATATGAATAGTTTTTTTTCTAATTTGTTTGATCTGATGGTTCAATAGTGGAAGCCCAGCCATCATTTGATGGTGAGATTCCGATGTCCATCCCTACTATACTGTGCAGGCAGAGTCTCTGGGGGCAGCCCAGCATCTCTGGGAGTACTGGGCACACCCCCGAGTGATGAAATGGGTGCACGGCTATGACACGTCTCTCCACTTTAAGCCTAGCCCCTAAATTGCTAAGCTACGCCCTCTTTTCAGTTAGTCACGCCTCCCGCCCGGTATAACGTGCAGTCACGCCTCCCGCCCGGTATAACGTGCAGTCACGCCTCCCGTCCGGTATAATATGCAGTCACGCCTCCAGCCCGGTATAATATGCAGTCACGCCTCCAGCCCGGTATAATATGCAGTCACGCCTCCAGCCCTGTATAACATGCAGTCACGCCTCCAGCCCGGTATAACATGCAGTCACGCCTCCAGCCCGGTATAATATGCAGTCACGCCTCCAGCCCGGTATAATATGCAGTCACGCCTCCAGCCCGGTATAACATGCAGTCACGCCTCCAGCCAGGTATAACATGCAGTCATGCCTCCAGCCAGGTATAACATGCAGTCACGCCTCCAGCCAGGTATAACATGCAGTCACGCCTCCAGCCCAGTATAACATGCAGTCATGCCTCCAGCCCAGTATAACATGCAGTCATGTAGGGATGGCCATCGATCATCGATATTTTCAAACATTGATGGTTGCTGGCCAATGTCAATTAATTTTGCCATCAACGGATGAGCAGGAGCCGATTTTTTTTGTGGCAGGATGAAGCTAAACCTGCCATTAATCCCTCCCCCCCTCCCGGCTGCCGCTAAGCCACGCCACCATTTTTCATTGGTACGCGACCCGGCTTGCCCGCAGCAAAGGGGACCATCGAGGGGTTGCAAACAATCAATGATTCATCATAGATGGATTGTGTGCCATCGATGGTAACCTATGGGCCCATCAATGGTAACCATCGATGGCCATCATCCCTACCCTTCCATCCGTTATTCATACCTCCCAACTATCCCGCTTTAGGAGGTATGAGATCGATTGTTAAACACCGATGGTTTTCCAATGGTTCACAGCTATTGATGGAACAGAGCCAAACTGTTTTTTTCTCCCATGTCCTAGGACACCGAGCTTAGCTCCGCCCCCAACACGACCCACAAAGCTCAGTCCTCACTCGTACAATTCATATGAATAGTTGTTTTCTAATTTGTTTGATCCGATGGTTAGTTACCATCGCATTGAAGGTTTCGATAGTGGAAGCCCAGATATCATTTGATGGTAAGATTCCGATGTCCTTCCCTACTATACTGTGCAGGCAGAGTCTATGGGGGCAGCCCAGCATCTCTGGGAGTACTGGGCACACTCCCAGAGTGACGAAATGGGTGCACGGCTATGACACGTCTCTCCACTCTAAGCCTAGCCCCTAAATCGCTAAGCTACGCCCTCTTTTCAGTTAGTCACGCCTCCTGCCCGGTATAACATACAGTCACGCCTCCCATCCGGTATAACGCGCAGTCACGCCTCCCGCCAGGTAGAACATGCAGTCACTCCTCCCGCCAGGTATAACATGCAGTCACGCCCCCTGCCAGGTATAACATGCAGTCACTCCTCCCGCCTAGGTATAACATGCAGTCACGCCTCCAGCCAGGTATAACATGCAGTCACGCCTCCCGTCAGGTAGAATATTTCCCAATCCCAGCCCCCCCCCTTTTTGACACATTTCCCCCCATACTGTATGTAATTACAGTATAACAATCCTAGAGCACTGTGACTCACAATAAAGGATTTTATACACATTTCTCAAATCTTTTACTTTTTTTACCATTACTACCATATATACCAAGCGCAGACCTAAATCTAGATATTGGACATTATTTAAGGCAGGTGGGGACCTTTCTATTACTATAGGTCCTGCTGCTGACCTGCAGTGAGCATTCAGTCACATCACTTTGTGATCCAATACCATAACGCGCAGTCACACCTCCCGTCCGGTCTAACGCGCAGTCACACCTCCCGTCCAGTCTAACATGCAGTCACGCCTCCCGTCCAGTCTAACGCGCAGTCACACATCCCGTCCGGTATAACGTGCAGTCACGCCTCCCTTCCGGTATAACGTGCAGTCACGCCTCCCATCCAATTCAATATGTAGTCACGCCTCCCGTCCGGTATAATGTGCAGTAACGCCTCCCGTCCGGTATAACGTGCAGTCACGCCTCCCATCCGTTATAACATGCAGTCACGCCTCCCATCCGGTATAACGCACAGTCACGCCTCCCATCCGGTATAACATGCAGTCATGCCTCCCATCCGGTATAACATGCAGAACTATATAAATTGCTGCATTGTGCCACAATGAAGACTGACATTGAATACAGCAAGAAATCAAAATATATTTGAGGAAGTGATTTATGATATTTATTATTATTAATATCTAATTGTCACTGTTGCTATTACTATGGAGGGAGCAATATGCCGCCTGCTGTACATTGTAAAGCCGCCAACAGACCTGGGACTATATGAAAGCCTGAGACCCCGTTTATAGGACTGGAGACCTGGAATCCGCTACATTCATTAATCACCCCCTTATGTAGGAGAACCGGGGGTACAATAAAGCAATTTCTAAAGACAGATTCTACATCATTTATCCTGCAGATCAGTCCTCTCACAGCCCTTACTACATGTTCTGTCCGTCTCTCACTACAGCCAACTGTCCAAGGCAAGCTGGATAATGTCAACATTACACACAACATGTCAGCATTATCCAGTTTATGATATTATCCAATGTGTGTAACCAATGTCACTCCAGGGCAGGCATGACTGACAACAGGGATCGCCCATGTCTGAAGTAGGGATTACTATTAATGTTACAGGCCACTTAGAGATAGGATATCACACATAATCCATGATTTTACATGGCCTTTGATCTGCGTCTGTTAGCCAAGCACATAACACTGTAATCGTTACGTATCCCGCTATTATTCTCCACATCGCACATCGACAGGAAAGTCACCGATTTCTGATAAGTCCCTGGGCTCTCTACAGTGCAACATTTGTATTATCCGTGGGGAACCTGGGGGTCATATTCCAGGAGAATGGAAATAAACTTATCTGCTTGATGATATAAAGACATGACTGAAAAGCATGAGGTGTGCGTTTACCTTTAACATTTCAAATGTTCAGTTTACTTGTGATGCTTCGAGGAATATTTCCATGCAGATCACCAGCAGAGGATTGGGATATTATCTATACATACATACATACATTTATATTCTACTTACAGTATTATTTCAATACTGAGGTTTCCTCATATTCTAAACTGTTTACATATATTTTAATGGCAGAATTGCGTAATAAATAGGCCCCTGAGAGAGAACAAGGTGTCACTAGCCGGCCAAGAGCAGCACAAAGTGTCAAGTAGCTGTTAGAGCAGATATTTAAGCTAAAATACCCAGGATCTGCACATCACCTGCTAGGGCCAAGGATTTCACAAAGCTTAGAGACAAGAACAAACACTATTGATCAGCAAATACACATTGAAGCAAATACTTGAGAAGTAAAAGTGACCAGATGTAAAACCAATGTGTACGCCCATTGAAAAAGCAGTAAACCAACCAAACCAAACTAGGATGTGAGCTAGGTGAGCCGATTTGCTATCAACCCACGGAAACAACATTGGACAGCAGTTAAAGAAATCTTCAGATACCTGAAAGGTTCATCTTCCATAAAGCAACCTACTTTAGCCCAATTCACCACTGAGGCGGAGTATGTGGCACTTACAGAAGCAGCTAAGGAAGCACTATTTCTAAAAGAGACTTTGTGCAGTGTTACCTTTGTAGCAAGTGAAGATAATCCTGGAGATACATTTACAAAGGGACTAACATCACATTTACTGGACATGTTCATAGGGAAATTTTGACCTGAAAAGCATTTGACATGTTGATATGTTTTTACTGTGTTATGTTTTCATGCATAACCCCTGTTCTGGTTACAGGTCATTTACCAAATGTCCAAAGGATAAGGTAACATTTGTTTGTAGTAGCCGGAGATAGACTGCAGTGAGGGGGGTGTTAGAGAGGAGTGTGCTCCTATGCCATCTTCTACTACTACATGGAAGGCACCTTTACCAAGATGGTTACCTGAGCCTTTACTAAGCATGTGCGACCTGGTGCCGTCTTGTCCATGAGTAGAAGCACAGAGTGCATATGTGTCTGAGAGCGTACTACACGGATGTTCAGCACACACATTCCTCCTGACAACTTGTATTACACATAACATTTCGCTGGTGCCTATTTATCTACACCAATCAGGACATTTCAACAGGCATGACAGTGAGCAGGGCCCTCATTCCTACAGCGGCATTCCAGTGAGGTCACTGAGGAATGTGATTATTGATAAGGAACCAGCATGAAGCAGAGACAGTATCAGTTCTCTCATCGATGAAACGCGATGGGAATGCGGGAACACAAAAACAAAATGCCAGAGACATGGAACATTCAAAACATCCCCACCAGCTATTCCTAAAGCCCAACTCTGCAATTCCAAAATGATCCTGCTAATATATTTTATGATGTCATCACTCACAACGTTGTCACAGGTTACTACAGATACTAGGAGATATCCTGGCATATAATAGGAGGTTAGAAGTCACCTTAAGGTTCTGTATTACGCTTCACATTGTAGCCACAGAGCAATGCAAAATATACACATCTAGCATACAGGAGAGACTTACATATGGTATAGGAGCAATAGGTAAGTAATAACTAATTTATGGGACATACAGGAGACTTACATATAGGAGTAATAGGTAAGTAATAACTAATTTATGGGATATACAGGAGAGACTTACATACAGTATAGGAGCAATAGGTAAGTAATAACTAATTTATGGGACATACAGGAGACTTACATATAGGAGTAATAGGTAAGTAATAACTAATTTATGGGACATACAGGAGACTTACATATAGGAGTAATAGGTAAGTAATAACTAATTTATGGGACATACCTATTACTCCTATATGTAAGTCTCCTGTAAGTAATAACTAATTTATGGGACATACAGGAGAGACATACAGTATAGGAGCAATAGGTAAGTAATAACTAATTTATGGGACATACAGAAGACTTACATATAGGAGTAATAGGTAAGTAATAACTAATTTATGGGACATACAGGAGAGACATACAGTATAGGAGCAATAGGTAAGTAATAACTAATTTATGGGACATACAGGAGACTTACATATAGGAGTAATAGGTAAGTAATAACTAATTTATGGGACATACAGGAGACTTACATACAGTATAGGAGTAATAGGTAAGTAATAACTAATTTATGGGACATACAGGAGACTTACATACAGTATAGGAGCAATAGGTAAGTAATAAGTAATTTATGGGACATACAGGAGACTTACATATAGGAGTAATAGGTAAGTAATAACTAATTTATGGGACATACAGGAGAGACATACAGTATAGGAGCAATGAGTAATTAATAACTAATTTATGGGACATACAGGAGACTTACATATAGGAGCAATAGGTAAGTAATAACTAATTTATGGGACATACAGGAGACTTACATATAGGAGTAATAGGTAAGTAATAACTAATTTATGGGACATACAGGAGAGACATACAGTATAGGAGTAATAGGTAAGTAATAACTAATTTATGGGACATACAGGAAACTTACATATAGGAGTAATAGGTAAGTAATAACTAATTTATGGGACATACAGGAGACTTACATATAGGAGTAATAGGTAAGTAATAACTAATTTATGGGACATACAGGAGAGACATACAGTATAGGAGTAATAGGTAAGTAATAACTAATTTATGGGACATACAGGAGAGACATACAGTATAGGAGCAATAAGTAATTAATAACTAATTTATGGGACATACAGGAGACTTACATATAGGAGCAATAGGTAAGTAATAACTAATTTATGGGACATACAGGAGACTTACATATAGGAGTAATAGGTAAGTAATAACTAATTTATGGGACATACAGGAGAGACATACAGTATAGGAGCAATAGGTAAGTAATAACTAATTTATGGGACATACAGGAGAGACATACAGTATAGGAGTAATAGGTAAGTAATAACTAATTTATGGGACATACAGGAGAGACATAAAGTATAGGAGCAATAAGTAAGTAATAACTAATTTATGGGACATACAGGAGACTTACATATAGGAGTAATAGGTAAGTAATAACTAATTTATGGGACATACAGGAGAGACATACAGTATAGGAGTAATAGGTAAGTAATAACTAATTTATGGGACATACAGGAGAGACATACAGTATAGGAGTAATAGGTAAGTAATAACTAATTTATGGGACATACAGGAGAGACATAAAGTATAGGAGCAATAAGTAAGTAATAACTAATTTATGGGACATACAGGAGAGACATACAGTATAGGAGTAATAGGTAAGTAATAACTAATTTATGGGACATACAGGAGACTTACATATAGTATAGGAGCAATAGGTAAGTAATAACTAATTTATGCATACCTCCCAACATGACCCTCTCCAGGAGGGACACGATGCTCTGGTCCTGGACTTCCCTGGTAAGAGGCGGGGCTGCAGCACAGTTCAAAATTCAAATAGGGGAGGAGCCACACCAACTGTCATTCCACACACTGCCCAACATCACTGGCTGGGACTCACTGGCAGTTGGTGCGACTCCCCATTTGAATGTTGGACTGTGCTGCAGCCCCACCCCTGGAGCCTCCACCAATCATAAATTACCAGGGAAGTCCAGGACCAGAGCATTGTGTCCCTCCTGGAGAGGGTCATGTTGGGAGGTATGATTTATGGAATCAGTTGCTGTCGACTGAGTGCGGCACTAGGCAGAAGGCACAGCGGGAGTGGGGCACTAGGTATAAGGCACAGCGGGAGTGGGGCACTAGGTATAAGGCACAGCGGGAGTGGGGCACTAGGCAGAAGGCACAGCGGGAGTGGGGCACTAGGCAGAAGGCACAGCGGGAGTGCGGCACTAGGTACAAGGCACAGCGGGAGTGCGGCACTAGGTACAAGGCACAGCGGGAGTGCGGCACTAGGTACAAGGCACAGCGGGAGTGCGGTACTAGGTACAAGGCACAGCGGGAGTGGGGCACTAGGCAGAAGGCACAGCGGGAGTGGGGCACTAGGCAGAAGGCACAGCGGGAGTGGGGCACTAGGTATAAGGCACAGCGGGAGTGGGGCACTAGGTATAAGGCACAGCGGGAGTGGGGCACTAGGCAGAAGGCACAGCGGGAGTGGGGCACTAGGCAGAAGGCACAGCTGGAGTGGGGCACTAGGCAGAAGGCACAGCGGGAGTGGGGCACTAGGCAGAAGGCACAGCGGGAGTGGGGCACTAGGTATAAGGCACAGCGGGAGTGGGGCACTAGGTATAAGGCACAGCGGGAGTGGGGCACTAGGTATAAGGCACAGCGGGAGTGGGGCACTAGGTACAAGGCACAGCGGGAGTGCGGCACTAGGTATAAAGGCACAGCGGGAGTGGGGCACTAGGCAGAAGGCACAGCGGGAGTGGGGCACTAGGTATAAGGCACAGCGGGAGTGGGGCACTAGGCAGAAGGCACAGCGGGAGTGGGGCACTAGGCAGAAGGCACAGCGGGAGTGGGGCACTAGGTATAAGGCACAGCGGGAGTGGGGCACTAGGCAGAAGGCACAGCGGGAGTGGGGCACTAGGTATAAGGCACAGCGGGAGTGGGGCACTAGGTATAAGGCACAGCGGGAGTGGGGCACTAGGCAGAAGGCACAGCGGGAGTGCGGCACTAGGCAGAAGGCACAGCGGCAGTGCGGCACTAGGTATAAAGGCACAGCGGGAGTGGGGCACTAGGCAGAAGGCACAGCGGGAGTGGGGCACTAGGTATAAGGCACAGCGGGAGTGGGGCACTAGGCAGAAGGCACAGCGGGAGTGCGGCACTAGGCAGAAGGCACAGCGGGAGTGCGGCACTAGGCAGAAGGCACAGCGGGAGTGCGGCACTAGGCAGAAGGCACAGCGGGAGTGCGGCACTAGGTACAAGGCACAGCGGGAGTGCGGCACTAGGTACAAGGCACAGCGGGAGTGCGGCACTAGGTACAAGGCACAGCGGGAGTGCGGCACTAGGTACAAGGCACAGCGGGAGTGCGGCACTAGGTACAAGGCACAGCGGGAGTGCGGCACTAGGTACAAGGCACAGCGGGAGTGCGGCACTAGGTACAAGGCACAGCGGGAGTGCGGCACTAGGTACAAGGCACAGCGGGAGTGCGGCACTAGGTAGAAGGCACAGCGGGAGTGCGGCACTAGGTAGAAGGCACAGCGGGAGTGCGGCACTAGGCAGAAGGCACAGCGGGAGTGGGGCACTAGGCAGAAGGCACAGCGGGAGTGGGGCACTAGGCAGAAGGCACAGCGGGAGTGGGGCACTAGGCAGAAGGCACAGCTGGAGTGGGGCACTAGGCAGAAGGCACAGCGGGAGTGCGGCACTAGGCAGAAGGCACAGCGGGAGTGCGGCACTAGGCAGAAGGCACAGCGGAAGTGCGGCACTAGGCAGAAGGCACAGCGGAAGTGCGGCACTAGGCAGAAGGCACAGCGGAAGTGCGGCACTAGGCAGAAGGCACAGCGGGAGTGCGACACTAGGTAGAAGGCACAGCGGGAGTGCGGCACAGCGTGAGGTATAAGGCACAGCGTGAGGTATATGGTATAACAAGAGTGCGGTGTGAGGTATAAGGCACAATGTCAGTATGGCATGAGGTATAAGGCACAGCTTGATGTATAAGGCATAACGATAGTGCAGCATGAGGTATAAGGCACAGCGCGATTGCGGCGTGAGGTATAAGGTATAGCGGGAGGTATAAGGCATAACGAGAGTGCGGTGTGAGGTATAAGGCACAGTGTGAGTGTGGCGTGAGGTATAAGATAGTGTGAGTGAAAAATAGAGAAATAACTAATTATATATTTCTGTATCAGGAGACTAAACTGATTATTTTAAACTCACACTTACAAATACGCTGTTGCAGTCATGTTATTATGTAAAATAGAAAGAAATATAATAATTTTGGTTAATGAAGACCAGCGATGGCAGAAAAACCAATTATATAATATGTCATATCTTAGGCTCTGGCAATATTAAACTCATGAAAATAAAACATAGATTAAACTGAAAAAAAAAAAAAAATGAAAGAGAAAAAAATTTTATTTCCCGAGAACAAACTAATTACAAATGTGTCAATATTCCAAGTGTTATACAAATACAAGGAGCAATAAAATGCTGCTTACGCAGGACGTTTATATTATGTCCAGCTTTATTATAGTATAAAGCAGTAATTATAGTCCCGTAAAATAACAGGCCACCAAACCAACGCATTCATTAATTGATGTAAAAATTAAACCCAATTAGGTTCCATTCTCTCTGCGCAATTCTGTAAATCACCAATTGTGCTGCAAAAACGTTTTCTCTGCAAGTAGAATTCTAGGACGTTGACTTTTTATACCATTCTAGGCTGTGAGACGTCTGTACCAGAAAAGGGGAGAAACAAAAAATGAAACAAACATTTCTCCCGTCTGGGGAAGGGGCGCGGACTATGCCAACAGTCAGAGGGTCAACATATTTTTTTTTAAGATATAAGCCTAACCCTAAATGTCACCCTAATCCCAAATATAACACTAAAATGTACAAACTGTACAAATATAACACTAAAATGTACAAACTGTACAAATATAACACTAAAATGTACAAACTGTACAAATATAACACTAACATGTACAAACTGTACAAATATAACACTAAAATGTACAAACTGTACAAATATAACACTAACATGTACAAACTGTACAAATATAACACTAAAATGTACAAACTGTACAAATATAACACTAACATGTACAAACTGTACAAATATAACACTAACATGTACAAACTGTACAAATATAACACTAAAATGTACAAACTGTACAAATATAACACTAACATGTACAAACTGTACAAATATAACACTAAAATGTACAAACTGTACAAATATAACACTAAAATGTACTGTCGACAGTCTAACTGTCGACAAGTAAAAATGTAAACATTTGTGGATATCAGCATTTTACCATGTCGGCAATCAGAACATGTCAACATGTTGGTGTTGACATTCAAAATGTTGACACTCTGACCGGATACCGGGGGAAACAACACTATAGGAATCTATTTTTCTTTTTTAAAATGCTGTATTGTGGATCATGCGAACCGTTAATATACTGTATGTGCCAGGGGCATTTCTAGAGAGGAGGGGGCCCGTGTGCAGTCTCCGACACAGGCCCCCTCCTCTCTGTCCGGCGGCCGGCAGCGCACTGAGCTGTGCATGGCCTGCGCCAGAATTATAGACTATGGGCACTAGAGTGCGCCCAGAGTCTATAGAGTATACGCAGGTCACCGGGAAAATTTCCCATTTTCCCTGTATTGCACATGCGCAAACGACCGGCGGCCATTTTCCAGTCGTTTTTACAGCACCCGACCCCAGCGCCAATGTGGGACTCCGGAAGAGGTAAGTAATACTATGGGTGCAGGGTGTGCGGTGCGAGTTTATTGTAGCTCTTAGAAGCGGGTATAGTATATATATTTTTTTTTTATTTTTTTTTAACAATTTTTCTTTATTGAAGCATAACAGACATCATAAAACTTGAAATACGCACATTAATTTGTGGATATAACAAATTACAGAATAATATCCATTGTGCAGTAGTCAAACACATTAAAATATAAACACAGTATACAATGGTATATCCATAGAAAAAATATGAACAGGAATTAAATAGAAATAAAATAGTGTGAGCCTGGGTCTACCACCATCAGCTCCTAACTATAAGCGACGTAACTAGTACTTACGTATTTATTAGTCTAAGTAAATATGGTTTACGTGGCCTACCAGTATTAGGCATTGTTCCTCCTTATGGAAGGTGGAGAAGGTGGCTGCTAGTGGGTCCCAGATGGACACATCTCTTAAGAGTCATTCCATGATATACATTAGAGAATTTGCTAGATTTCAGCTCGGGGTGACAGGTGAAAAAGTGGATGTTCCTGAATGAAAACCAGATTTCATCTACTTTATTGTGGACATATTCTGTGCTTGGGAAATATATAACCCCCTGACATCTATAGAATAAGCGAGAAAGTGTGTCTGTCTTTTCATTCAGAGCTTTGGACCTCGCGCCACCAAATTTGGCATAGCAGTGTAGCTTGACGTAGATCAGGTTTTTGCCTAGGTTGGAACATCATCAGGGCCACACACTGTCACACAATCCCTAAAAATGTGGTCACTCTTACATTACACAGGTTCTAGGGCTGGCTCAAGTGGAAATTGGCAGTCTGCCAAAAACTGTGTGAAAGCTACAAAAGTATCCTTTTAACCTCACAGTCTGAGCAAACGTAATGACTCATGAGAATTCACATTAAATCCATAGTTTGTCCTTGTTAAAGTTACCATATATATTATTACAATAGTCAGCCCTCAGCGTTTGCATACAAGGGCATAACTAGAGCTTTGTGGCCACACAGAGAGATCTTAAAAGCATCAAGCTCCCCCTCCCCCCAAGGTAAAAATACCCTCACACATATTTGCCCCCACACGGAGCCCATTCAGTTTATGCCACACAGTAGTACTCTTGTACACATTATGCCATGCAGTAGTATGCCCCGTACACATACCACACAGTAGTGCCCTTTACAGATTGTGCCACCTAGTTGTAGTGCCCCATGTAACACATTATTCCACACAACAGTAGTGCCCCTTACACATTATGCCACACAGTAGTTCCCCTTATAACATTATGCCACACAGTAATGCCCCTTACACATTATGCCCCCTTCAGTACTCCCCTCCCCATTGTCCCTCTAACAGCCTCACCTCCCCAGGAGTGCCATCAGCAGCCAGCAGGTGTGAATTTAGTGCCGGGCCACCAGCTGGCACACCTGCAGTCCGCAGCAGACATTGACAGACAACGCAGGCACAATTTGAATCTGGCGCCATTCGCGAGCCACTGCCGATTGGCAGCTATGATTGCCTCGCGACCAGCAGCACTGTCTCTCCATGCCTGCCGGTGCACCAGCTGTAATCAGCTTGCGGACCAGCACCAAATCAATACTGCTGACATCCAGGCCCCCTTGGTGGCCCTGAGTGGACTGGCCCACCTTGTGTGCATGACTGGGAGCATAGGGCCACAGAGGCAGCTCGGGCACCATAGCGGCCGCACTCCTTGCACCCACGGTAGTTACACCACTGTGAGCATGCATGTTAGTGAACAGTGGGATCCATTTCAGGATCAATAGAATGGGGTTATAGGCGAGGACAATGGGAACAAATAAAGACTACAGGGGTACTTTAAGGTCCATTCTTCAACCCAAGCAACGCCAGGTATCCCAGCTAATTCTAACATAAGCTCTATACTGTATAGGCATTATGGACGGTTGAGTTGGCAGGCCTTCTTAGGTATACCCTTAGATTCATTCAGCGCTTGGGAAGGTAGAGAGGGCCCTGCAGACCCCAATATGATATAATTGGAGAGATGGATGAAAGTGAAGCAGAGTAGGCTATAAGCGTTAAACTTTTAAGCCCATAATGGCGATTCCAGGGTCGGCCTATGTCAGGCCTGGATCCAGGGCTGGTGCTAACACTTGGCAAACCTAGGCAGTTGCCCCAAGCTCCAGTGGTTAGGAAGCGCCTAATAATGTGAGTGACATAATGTGTGGGTGTCACTTGGGGCGCTCAGAGAGCCTGGAGTGGTGTTGGGGAGGATCCAATAGACAAGGTGGGCCTGAGCAGGAGAAATAAGTTCTAATGATCAAGTAAATACTCTTTGTTATTATTAGGTAATGACCACAATATAGTTGGGGGTAACACGTGAAAAGCGAGCATCTCACTGTCCCTAGAGGTGACTATAATAGAATATATATAATAGAATGTGGTAGGTCAGTGGTGAGTGGACTGAGATCATTAGGAAGAGGTGAAAGATTAAACAAGCTGTCAGATGGGTATAGAGGAGTCTAGTAATCTTGGAGTGGTGGAAGCAGGTGAGTGGTGGGGAGGTGATCCGAAGAGCCAAATCCCAGGAAAGTTTGAGGGAGAATGCCCTGGAATGGTGGATTACAGTCCCCAATGCTTATTTGGGCCCAGTCTTCTTTGGCCATGCCACTGGATTTGAGCGAGTGGTGTTCCTGGGTCAGCATACGTAGATTTAACTTTCGAATAATAATAATAAGAATAGGATGCGTCAGGATAGCGAGATGGAGATTGCCTATAATTAAATGAAAGGGAAACCTCATCTTTATTGCCAGCAATGTCTCAGAGTTTAGACAATCATCGCCCATCTCCTGGATACTAGAGACTGTAACTTCTCAGTCAGGCAAACAGGAATTTTCCCGGAGTCCTGAAGGATTCTTTCCTTAGTTTTATAGAAAGGAAGGTGTGGTATAGACAGTGTGTCTTTGTGGTCTAATGACTATAGAGCATGAGATGACATTTGATCTGCAGGAATCAGCGATGAAGGAGATAAATATCCTTTGCTTGTACTTCTCTAGAAGGCTCTCAGGAGAACAAAGAAAATACTTAAGATGTTGTCAAATTTAGTCCATCGCTTCTTGGAATTGGACTACTTAATAATAATAATAATAATAATAATAATACTACTGTTTATTTATATAGTATTTATCTCAAATTGGAGTCAAACTGTTTTACATATGCAGGAAGGCAACCATTTTAGAAATGAGACAGCCATTTTGGGCGCACTACCCTGGTTACAGTGGGCAAATACAAAATTTGAAATGCAAAGTAAAAAAATACAAGATACCCACAGAATCATCAATCCGCGACTGTTCATACTATCCGTGAAAGTAACAAGCAAGGCAGCCATCTAGGAGGCACTACATTAGTTACAAAGAGACAATGGGGCAGTGACAATGTGTAGAGATATAATTACACTTTGGGGAGATAAAAAGTACGAAATACAATATACTAAAAAACAAAATCTTCATTTACACGAATTGTGTATCCTACCCAGGAATGTACCAGGTAAGGCAGGTGTCGTGGGCACAATACAAAGGTTACAATGGGTAGGATAATCAACACATGGAGATATGATGCATGAAATAAACATGAATACACATTTGGAAAAATACAAAACATAACATTGGAAATACCAACAACATCACTGACCCACAGATCGCATTTCCTGCCCATAAAAAGTACCGGGCGAGGCAGCATCCCTGGGTGCGCTACATAGGTTACAATGGGCAGGATGCAATATGTGGACTAATTATAAACCTTGTGGAGATACAAGTGAAAGAAGAAGAGTGGACGGACATAAGACGTAGGGTGGAGGAGCAATTGGACTATAGGCAAAGTGGGGCTCATTATGGTGCAATGGTCTGCAAGATTCTCAGGCCAAGAGGATTCACAATGAGGTCAGGATGCTGCAGAGGTCAAGATAAGGTCATCATGGAGCGGGGGGGGGGGGGGCGCTAGTTGGAGCAGAGCTCCAGAAACTTTACCAGTGTCACAGACATTTTGGCTGCTGCCGTAGTTAAGTCCTTCCCTGGTTTCCTAGGCGTCCTGGAACTTCTTAGCTAGAATGGAGGACAAATCAAGATGATAGGCTATATGCCCATTCTGGTAATGGGTGCAGGACTGGTGCACTGCTGAAGGCCTTGGATGCAGATAGATCCCTGAAGCTAGATGGAGGACGTTTGTCATGGCTGTACATCAACACAGACCAGACTTCTGTAGACGGACAATGGTGCAGGCCCTGCATCACAAAGGAGGCCGGGGTTAGGCCACAGATGTGGCTGGTTAGGGTACGAGGGAGAAGACAGAAAGCTGGCCGTGGATGAAGATGGTGGCTGGTACCACAAGTTGAAGCACCATCGGTGCCTTGGTGGAAGGAGTTGGGTTCCCATGCCGATGGACCCACAAGGCCATTGGTGAAGCTAGAGGCCAGGATATAGGTGGTCCATGAGGTAGGCCCAGATGTGCAAGATCTGTATCGCAATCAAGTTCTGCCTGATGATCATTTAAAAGTCTCTGGTGTTTGGGGAGATTTAAGCAGTGCTGGTTTTATACTGCTCCATTTGGTGGAGTCCCTGAAATTCAGGGGTGTTGGGGGCATTAGGGCTGTTGGAGCAGGAGCTCTGCAAAGACATGTCTGTGTCAGGCGGCCATTTTGGCTGAAATCCATTTTAATCTCAACCTCACCAGTGGATCAATTCTGATAGTTTAGGTTTGAGCTCTGCTGTTTCGTTCTGCACATCTTACTTTACTAACTTTACCTCAACTAAGAGGGAGGCAAATGTCTCTCATTGCTGCTGGGGCAAAGTCACCTGAACCAGACTGTTCACCTCCCTGCAGAGATCCAGCAGAGGCCGGTGTGTCATTTTCTGACATGCTGGGTTAGCTCTTTTTGGCCTCTCATTGCTCTCATACAGGGCTTTGTGCTGCAAATTAAAGCTCAACAAAGCAGGTGCGGCAGCAGGAGGTCCTGTCTGAGCGGCCATTTTCCAATAGGACATTTTCCCGTGGATTATGTAACTTAATCTAAGAGTGAAACTCAAATATACAGTAGGAAGCCATAGTCTAACTGAATGCCATAAACTTACAAAGAATAAGATAAAAGAAAGGATTTAAGGACTAAGGACCTCATTCAGAGTCGGTCGTAAGCGGCCGCTCGGTCGTACCCAGCGATGTTCGCAAAACAGCGCATGCGTAAGTTTCGCACTGCGCGTGCACAAATTGGCTGTTGCAATTGGAAATTTCTCTCTCCTTCAACTTGGCCAGGTCGTTAGTTTGAGTGACAGGATGAGGCGTTTGTGGGTGGTAACAGGGGAAGGTGCTTGTGAACGGGGGTGTGGAGATCCGAACGCAGGCGTGCCTGACTATGCAAACGGCGTTTTATGGGAGTGCATACGGTTTATGGGAGTGCATAATTAACTAAGTAGTGTCATGGCACATGTGACATGGGAGGTTTTTACACTGACTTGATCGTAGAGCTTAAGAGAGGGTATGGTCAACCTTAAGCTCTACGACCAGTTCCGATGGTTCCCGATGGTCTCGATTAATCCTTATATGCCCGGAGATGATGTGTATTGCGAACGAGAAGGGGGCGTGTTTTTAGTCTTACGGCCACATCCTCCCCTCGCTTGTCCAGCTAACGATCCCATCTTAACGACGCAACTTGCGAGCGCTTCATTTGCATATCCGGCTCCTTTTACCTTACAACCGAAACGATCGACTCTGAATGAGGTCCTATATTTTATTCTGTATTTATTGCCGTAAATGTACCTACAGAATGACCCTGCAAGGGCAAACATGTTCTTTATAGGGAAAATACATTAAAATATGACTTTTTAGAATCTTTGTTTGGGGAGATCCCTGTGCATATTTCTACCCAATCACATGATACGTGTCATTAGAAACCACCACATAAGGATACTATTCATATTATTCATCTCCCCAAGTATTTTATATTACCTAATTATGTTTCTTATACATATGTGCACAAAAACATAACCAGTTTAGTGGGCTTATTATTAAAACTCTGCTACTGTCAGGTTGCGGCCTAGGATCGTCCGTTACTCACCTCAGCGCCAGCTTCCCCTAACCTCCCGAGCGGTCAGACGCCATTTGCAGCGGCGAGTGACGCGCTGAGGATTATACCTGGGGTCTGCTAGGACATCCATGTGCTCGCTCTGTGATGTGGTTCCTGCGGTTACCATCATGGACGCAGCCATGACAGTTTATATCCTGATTAGCCCTTTAC
This sequence comes from Taudactylus pleione, assembly GCA_031769625.1. Lineage (NCBI taxonomy): Eukaryota > Metazoa > Chordata > Amphibia > Anura > Myobatrachidae > Taudactylus > Taudactylus pleione. The sequence goes on along the minus strand of JAUIMM010000277.1, from coordinate 5,225,444 downwards.
CCAATTGTAGCATTGGATGAGGTTAGCTGGCACTATCCTCCAAGTGACCGCTACCTTAGTGTATTTAGCCGGGTTCTGGACAACAGGAAGTTGCCTGTACAACGTCGGTACTTCCAGTGAAGACTTGCTGTTGCAGCGTTCCAGGTCCCAAGCTCCGTTGCTCCTAGTGACTTGTTCCTAGTGTTTATCCATGGTGTGTGTACTCAGAACGTCTTCTGAGTATAATCTCCTAAAGTCATCTCCTGTGCCAGTTCTGCATCTGAAGCCACAGTGTGCGTACTTAGGACCTCATTCAGAGCCGCTCGCAAAAATGCGAGCGCTCGTTCTGAATGAGGGCGGCCGCTTCTATGTTCAGAGCCAGCCTCCTGGCCGCTCGCTAGGCTGTGGGTGACCACCCACAGCTTTAGCAAGCGGCCAGGTTGATGGTCGCGATGGTCAAGACCATCGCGAACATCGGGGCTTGTGATGAGACCCTTGTGGTAGGGTCTCATCTACCGCATGCCCCAGTTAGCTTTCGGCTCTGTTAGAGCCAGGAGCTCACCCCTGACATCACGAGTGATGTCAGTGGGGCAGCCCCCAAATGGCAGGCCTTCCGTCGGGAACGGCTCCGTTTGGCCAGCCACCCTGCCTCCAAAACGGTGCGAGCTGTCAATGACCATCGACAGCCACCCCTTTTGTAGTGAGCCTCGGAGCGAAAGAATTTCTCTCTCGCTCCGGGGCTTGCGCACATGCAGTGCGGCCACTGCGCATGCGCAGGGCCTCAACATCGACCCGCTTGTGAGCGCATAGGTGCTTGCGAGCGGGTCTGAATGAGACCCTTAGTACATCATCCAAGTACCATCTCATCATACCATTCTCCTGTGCCAGTTCTGCGTCTGAAGCCACAGTGTGTATAATTAAGCTGCATACACACGTAAAGATTTTCTGTCCAACCATCAAACTAGTTGATTGGTTGGAATGAAAATCTGGTAATTAATGGGAGTAACTGATGATCAGCAATTTGCTCCTAAATGCCAGAAAACAGATGAAAATGGTCGGTCAGACAAGTTTGTTAAATGTTTGACCTAAACAATTTGTTCAGACAACAGTTTTTGTCCATTTTCCGGCATTTGGGAGCAAATTGCTGATTGTCATTTACTCTCATACCTTACCAGATTTTCATTCCAACCAATCAACTAGTTGGATGGTTGGGCAGAAAATCTTTACGTGTGTATGCAGCTTTAGTACGTCATCCAAGTACCATCTCATCATACCATTCTCCTGTGCCAGTTCTGCATCTGAAGCCACAGTGTGTGTACTTAGTCCGTCATCCAAGTACCATCTCATCATACCATTCTCCTGTGCCAGTTTTGCATCTGGATCAACAGAGTGTGTACTCATTACATCACCCCAGTACAAACTTCCAGTATTTTTTTCCTTTGCTTTCCCTGTGATAAGTGTTCTTCCATTTCCCACTTGTCCCGGATACCTGACCAAAGGGCCGCGACCTGTCTGCTGAGTGCAGCTTAAGCCTAAATCCCGCATGGAGGGGTCACTGGTGGATACCTCCCAGTAAGTTAGATTCCATGCCTTTGGTCAGGTCTAGCCAACATTCCGTACTAGTGGAAGAGGAAGTCATTTATCCAGGCCCCTCACCTCCTGTTCCTTGCCCAACCTGGGCCCACGTCTTCCAATACCTCGGCAGTGGGCAAGCATAGCCTGAGCGTGACAGCTACATTATATATAAACAGTTTGTACCTGATATAAAACACTTTGCCAAAACTGTTTTCCCAAACAGTGATAACAATTAACACAAAGTCATAAAACTAGGTAGAATATCGGCATTTATCTGGCAGTGAGATCACAAAGTGGCTTCATACAGTAGAAAATGGTTCACAAAGTGGTCAAAATTTGTTAGAAATTGTCAGCCCTTGGAGCTCCGTCTTCTGCTGATGATTTGTCCATACTTTAGTAATTCATGAGAGAGTGTTTATTTACTGTATACCAATTTTTTATCGGCATTTCCTTCAATAACAATTGTGCTTTTTTTTGTCATGTTAAACTCCATTTACAAATGTTCTGTCTTTGTGATCTTAAATAACAAACATTTCAGATTGGCTTTTTCTTTAAATGCTACATTTAAAGCAGTTAGTCGTTTGGTCTACAGTGACTTTCTTAAAGTAAGCTTTGACTGCTGCTTGAGATAAATGGTCATAAGACCACTGTTGGTCATTTCAAGGCATGTAACTAGAAAATTGTGCACCCCATATTAAAAATCAATGACTCTGTAGGGTCAGCAACCATCTGGCCCTCCTCAGGATTCCTCTCCTCTCCAAGTAGAATTTAATTTTGAGCCCTCCTAGACGCGGCATCCTGTGGCTTCAAGGGTCTTGAGCTGTCTATAGTATCAAAGCAGCAAGGCCCTGGAGTATCGTTGGTTGGCAGGTACAAAGGGTCATGCATTGCATATTGGGTGGTAGAAGAGGTCATATTGGAAGATGTTTATGTATAGTACATTGGCATACTCTATACATGTTGCACGTACACGTTTTACCCCTGATCGTTTCCAGCTCACTATTACTTGTAACATTTTGAATCTCTCCAGCCCTCTCACCCCCATACTAAAGCCTGTGCTGGCCTCTGTCCATGTTATGTTGTTTTGTAATATTGGACACTGGTCTTAATTCATATAGAGTAGAACATATACAAGATTGTCTCTTGTCAAATGTCAGCAGCAGTTTCACAAGTCCTGCATCAATAATCGGGGAAAGATCTCTGTAGGATCCTCTCTGTGAGCTGGGACCACTTAAGGTAAAAGCTGATAAAATGTCCATGCTTGAACTCCCTCCAAATGCGTAACCTTTCCAGCCTGGCAGAGCAGAATAACCCGCCCCATAGAGGAACAGAGGAATCATTTAATGGGCTAGAAGCTTTGTGAGATAGGAAAGAGATGAGCTGACCTGTGGGTCTCAGCGCCTGTACGGTTACTCACTGGGCGCCCGCTCAGGAGCGCTCCTGTTATCCCCAGGCTGGCAGAGCCTGTGGTGTAATATGTGGAAATAACCAAAGGCTGCTCATGTCTGATCCTAAGATGTTATTACAGGTTTCCTGGGATTATGCTCGGCCGCCCGGCGCAGTCAGGCAGATGGAGGAGAAAAACGCTGTATGTCAGAGTCACCTGCTCCACTTGTGCCGGAGAGAACTGCTGAGGCTGGAAGGGAAAATACATTTACACTTATTCTATGTATAGCGCTGCGGAATATGTGTGCACTATATAAATTACAATCATAAGTTACAGTTGGTAAAAAGGAGATTCTGCAAACACAGGGATTCATTCTTCTGCTCCTGTATGACTGATGTTTAACCCTTCCAGGTTCTCTGCAGCACTTACGGGTTCATACACATAAGAGTTTCAATGCCATCTACACTGGTAGGAATACCAGCTCTGCCTTCCATCAAATATACATATAAACGTATTCTATGGATATCAAATATAGAATACAGAACAGGCATTATGTATCCCCCTGATTATCTAGGGGTGATACCCTCCGAAACCTACTTATCCCCCTCACGGTTACATAGTCCTCAGTACTATCACTATTATTACACCTTTCCCTCCTGCATAGCTCACTCTGTTACATAATATTCAATAGTGTCACTATTATTACACCTTCCACTCCTGCACAGCACTGTTACATAGACTTCAGTACTATCACTATTATTACACCTTTCTCTCCTGCATAGCACTGTTATAGTCCTCAATAGTGTGATTATTATTACCCCTTTCCCTCCTGCATAGCTCCCTATTACCCTTTTCCCTCCTGCATTCCCTCCTGCATAGTGCTCAGTAGTGTCACAATTATTACACCTTTCCCTCCTGCACAGAACTGTTACATAGTCCTCAGTAGTGTCACTATTATTACACCTTCCCCTCCTGCATTGCTCACTCTGCTACATGGTCCTCAGTAGTGTCACTATCCTTACATCTTTCCTTCCTGCACAACTGTTACATAGTCCTCACAAGTGTCACTATTATTACACCTTTCCCTCCTGCATAGCTCACTCTGTTACATAATATTCAATAGTGTCACTATTATTACACCTTCCACTCCTGCACAGCACTGTTACATAGACTTCAGTACTATCACTATTATTACACCTTTCTCTCCTGCATAGCACTGTTATAGTCCTCAATAGTGTGATTATTATTACCCCTTTCCCTCCTGCATAGCTCCCTATTACCCTTTTCCCTCCTGCATTCCCTCCTGCATAGTGCTCAGTAGTGTCACTATTATTACACCTTTCCCTCCTGCACAGCACTGTTACATAGTCCTCAGTAGTGTCAATATTATTACACCTTTCCCTCCTGCACAGCACTGTTACATAGTCGTCAGTAGTGTCACTATTATTGCACCTTTCCATCCTGCACAGCTCTGCCACATAGTCCTCAGTAGTGGCACTATTACATCTATTCCTCCTGCACAGCTGTTACATAGTCTTCATAAGTGTCACTATTATTACATATTTCCCTCCTGCACAGCTGTTACATAATCCTCACAAGTGTCACTATTATTGCACCTCTCTCCCCTGCACAGCTGTTACATAGTCCTCAGTAGTGTCACTATTATTACAACTTTCCCTCCTGCACAGCACTGCTACATCGTCCTCCATAGTGTCACTATTATTATACCTTCCCCTCCTGCATAGCTCGCTCTGCTACATCGTCCTCAGTAGTGTCACTATTATTACGCCTGTCCCTCCTGCACAGCTGTTAAATAGTGCTCAGTACTGTCAATATTATTACACCTTCCTCTCCTGCATAGCTTGCTCTGCTACATAGTCCTCAGTACTGTCACTATTATTACACATTTCCCTCCTGCACAGCTGTTACATAGTCCTCAAGGATGTCTTTATTACACCTTTCCCTCCTGCACAGCTCTGCTACATAGTCCTCAGTAGTGTCACTATTATTACACCTTTCCCTCCTGCACAGCACTGTTACATAGTCCTCAGTAGTGTCACTATTATTACACCTTTCCCTCCTGCACAGCACTGTTACATAGTCCTCAGTAGTGTCACTATTATTACACCTTTCCCTCCTGCACAGCACTGTTACATAGTCCTCAGTAGTGTTAAAACTATTACATCTTTCCCTCTTGCACAGTACTGTTACATAGTCCTCAATAGTGTCATATTATTACACCTTTCCCTCCTGCACAGCTCTGTTACATAGTCCTCAGTACTGTCAATATTATTACAGCTTCACCTCCTGCACAGCTCTGTTACGTAGTCCTGAGTACTGTCACTATTATTACACCTTTCCCTCCTGCATAGCATTGTTACATAGTCCTCAATACTGTCAATATTATTACATCTTTCCCTTCTGCACAGCTCTGTTACGTAGTCCTGAGTACTGTCACTATTATTACATCTTTCCCTCCTGCATAGCATTGTTACATAGTTCTCAATAGTGTCACCATTGTTAAACCTTTCCCAACTGCACAGCACTGTTACATAGTCCTCAGTAGTCTCACTATTATTACACCTTCCTCTTCAGCATAGCTCGCTCTGCTACAGTCCTCAATAGTGTCACTATTACAGGTTGAGTCTCCCATATCCAAAATACTTGGGACCAGGGGTATTTTGGATATCGGAATATTCCGTATTTTGGAATAATTGTATACCATAATGAAATATCTTGGGAATAGAACCCAAATATACACACAGAAAGCATTTATGTGTTATATACACCTTATACACAGAGCCTGCAGGTAATTTTATACAATATATTCAATAATTTTGTGGCTCAAGCAAAGTTTGTGTACAGAAATGAAGTCCATTTAGGTTTCATATACACCCTATACACACAGCCTGAAGGTGATTTTATACAATATTTTTAATAATTTGTGCCTTAGACAAAGTTTGTGTACATTGAACCATCAAAAATCAAAGGTTTCATTATCTCAGTCATGCCAAAATAATTCCGTATTTCGGAATATTCCATATTTCGGAATATTTGGATATGGGAGACTCAACCTGTATTACATCTTTCCTTCCTGCATAGCTCACTCTGTTACATAGTCCTTAGTAGTGTCACTATTATTACACCTTTCCCTCCAGCACAGCTGTTACATAGTCCTCAGTAGTGTCATTATTATTACACCTTCCCATCCTGCACAGCACTGTTACATAGTCCTCAGTAGTGTAATTATTACACCTTCCCATCCTGCACAGCACTGTTACATTGTCCTCAGTAGTGTCACTATTATTACACCTTTCCCTCCTGCACAGCACTGTTACATTGTCCTCAGTAGTGTCACTATTATTACACCTTTCCCTCCTGCATAGCTCACTCTGTTAGTCCTCAGTAGTGTCATTATTGTTACACCTTCCCATCCTGCACAGCACTGTTACATAGTCCTCAGTAGTGTAATTATTACACCTTCCCATCCTGCACAGCACTGTTACATTGTCCTCAGTAGTGTCACTATTATTACACCTTTCCCTCCTGCACAGCACTGTTACATTGTCCTCAGTAGTGTCACTATTATTACACCTTTCCCTCCTGCATAGCTCACTCTGTTAGTCCTCAGTAGTGTCATTATTGTTACACCTTCACCTCCTGCACAGCACTGTTACATTGTCCTCAGTAGTATCACTATTATTGTCATTGTTATTACACCTTTCCCTCAAGTACAGCTCTCTGTCCCCAGTACTCACTAGTACAGTATGTGATGTAGACCATGATTATAGTTAAACACAGGATTGCAAGCGTATATGCTATTATCAGGTTGGTTCATGTCCAGGGCAGGGCCTGATTAAGGGTTCTGGCTGCGCCACAGCCAAAGTTTATTTTCAAAAGAACAGCGGGCATTTGGGCTGCATACCAGAGACTGATATACAATAAAAAGAGAGAATCTTAAATGCCTATAAACAACAGTAAGTATTCCAGGAAACACCATTCTATACAGGGAGCATCCTAGTGACTGCCAGCCAACGCGCAGAGCACCCTAGTGACTGCCAGCCAACGCACAGAGCACCCTAGTGACTGCCAGCCAACGCACAGAGCACCCTAGTGACTGCCAGCCAACGCGCAGAGCATCCTAGTGACTGCCAGCCAACGCGCAGAGCATCCTAGTGACTGCCAGCCAACGCGCAGAGCACCCTATTGACTGCCAGCCAACGCACAGAGCACCCTAATGACTGCCAGCCAACGCACAGAGCACCCTAGTGACCATACTCTGGTCTCCTGGTCCACATGAGATGTTGGCCCTGTGTAATAACCATACTCTGGTCTCCTAGTGCACATGAGATGTTGGCCCTGTGTAATAAATACCCTTACACTGGTCTCCTGGTCCATGTGAGATGTTGGCCCTGTGTAATAACCATACTCTGGTCTCCTGGTCCACATGAGATGTTGGCCCTATGTAATAACCATACTCTGGTGTCCTGGTCCACATGAGATGTTGGCCCTATGTAATAACCATACTCTGGTCTCCTGGTCCACATGAGATGTTGGCCCTATGTAATAAATACCCTTACATAGGTCTCCTAGCCCATGTGAGATGTTAGAAACACACTTATAAGCGTTACAACAGCATGTTCCTGGGGAATTATTCCCCACCACACATGACATGATTCGACGCAGTGATGATCAGATCTCCAGTGACCGCGGCCCGGTTCAGATACTCTGGTTATGTGAATAATGAGCGAGATTTTCCCTACTCCTGATCAGCGTTTCATATTGTCTCCCCAGAGCTCTGCATGTTTATCTCACAACATATGTTCCAGGCATTGATGGTCATGCTGTATATAGTTAGACATGTTTGTATAATCAGACCCTACAGGAACTTTCACTGCCTCCAGAGTACGGTCATGGGGGGCGGGGAACATGGGGGGCGGGGGGTCTCCAATCCCATCTTGTGGCCAAACCTTAGTGAGGGTCATATAACATTGGGGCGTATAATGTGGACAGTAAGGTTAGAGGGATTGTATACATACCGTCAGTCAGCCTGCGTGTGCCCTCCTGCGACTTTAACGGAACACCCTTTCTGGTATTTGCAGCAATGACTTGATATCATCAGGCAGAAAAGGTTTATTTTTATTTCGTTACAACAACACAATAATACAAAAATAAATATTTTGCTGTAATCGTGTCTGCGCCTTTATGCTAATGCTATTACCAGCCCATCCGCTGGGGAACAAGCGTGCGCCTGACTGCGCAAGGATTGAGGTTTGATCATCTTTAGACGCTGTAATACCGCTTGGTGCGTCTTTAGATGAAACCAGTGGCGGCAGCATAGAAACCTGCGCCAGCCAGGTGCAAAATCTCCGTCAGAGTACGCACTCCAATGTAAGCGATTGGGTGTCCAGCGCCACGCCCATAAGATGGACCATCTCAGTGCGTCGGCTTAGTCACCACCCAGGAACGCCAAATATATTTCAAGACACTTCTGATACCATGCGTCTCAATCGTAACTGCGCAGTGCGACTTCGATACATGCGCAGTGGCAAAAAAAAATGCTTGACTGCATCGCTGGGTGTCTAGATTCATAATGGGGCAGAAGACATGAAAGACAGGAGGTGCGAGTCCCTATACATCCCGCACATCTTTGCACAAACAGACGTCCATGTATAAAATCACAAGTACAGAGAAAAGAGGCGCATTCTGCTTATCTTGCAGAACTGGTCGCATTGCAAGATGCCGTGCTGGACGGAAGGATGGCAGGGGTGCCCGGTATATTCCGGGGGAGAAGCATAGAACATGCACCTGTTTTCCCAGTGATAGTGGGTAAATGCTATAGTTACGGAACAAGTCATACACATTACAGCACACGTCTGGGCAGAGCTGACAGGCACATGTCTAACAGTACATGAGCCCCTCATACATACATAGGCCCTGTAATATCCTGGTCTCACCTCTCTCTGGTCTCATTACACCAGTGATGTGCGGTGAGGTGAGGCTGAGCCTTTCCTGTCATACATGGGGATACTCCAGATTGTTCACTTTAAAGATTATTAGAAAAATGTAAAAACAAAATTATTAATCTTCTTTGTATTCTTCTAATAATATTTATAGTCAACTCTGGAGTAAAAAGTGTATAGCAGGTGAGGCACTGCCTCCCCTATATACCTTTTCCGCACATCCCAGATCAAACAACAACAAATGTCTAGCACTATATACTGCTGCACCTTTGTATAATGCCCACATGTACCCTCGGGTTCATATATATGTGAAACTCTGGCCCTGATACTAGCCAGTGGCTCCCCAGCCATTTACCTCACCGCACATCACTGCCAGTGCCTCCCCAGCCATTTACCTCACCGCACATCACTGCCAGTGCCTCCCCAGCCATTTACCTCACATCACTGCCAGCGCCTCCCCAGCCATTTACCTCACCGCACATCACTGCCAGCGCCTCCCCAGCCATTTACCTCACATCACTGCCAGCGCCTCCCCAGCCATTTACCTCACATCACTGCCAGCGCCTCCCCAGCCATTTACCTCACCGCACGTCACTGCCAGTACCTCCCCAGCCATTTACCTCACCGCATGTCACTGCCAGTACCTCCCCAGCCATTTACCTCACCGCACATCACTGCCAGCGCCTCCCCAGCCATTTACCTCACCGCACATCACTGCCAGCGCCTCCCCAGCCATTTACCTCACCGCACATCACTGCCAGCGCCTCCCCAGCCATTTACCTCACCGCACATCACTGCCAGCGCCTCCCCAGCCATTTACCTCACATCACTGCCAGCGCCTCCCCAGCCATTTACCTCACCGCACGTCACTGCCAGTGCCTCCCCAGCCATTTACCTCACCGCATGTCACTGCCAGTACCTCCCCAGCCATTTACCTCACCGCATGTCACTGCAGTACACCCCTATAATATCACACATGTAACAGCAGTGACAGTACATACAGATAGAATGGGAGTGACACGGTCAGGCAGGTGCTGTACCTGAGAGACCCCCTGTATGTGAGAGACCCCCTGTATGTGAGAGACATACAGACTGCTGCTTATGAACAGGTCACAATCTGAGGTCGGACCCTGCGCAGTTACCTGTACATGTAACATCGGCCACTCCCACTAGTGACATGTTCTGAGTATAGTAACCATGACAATGACCAATGACATTATACATGAATGAATTAGATCCTACAAAACATCTATATAAATGTGACACAATTACACACTTTACATCCAGATTGGTGCATTTAGTTCCCACACTTCATATTATCCAGTGACTTTGTTACCTATTAGACCTAATAGTGAGAGTGTGACGTTAGATACTTAGTGTGACTATCGCACACAGCATTAACAAAAGGCAGCAATTACTATACAATAAAACCTCACTGCTATAGTATTTCCCCCTCCCAATAATAAGTGCAGACCCTGACCTGTGTCCTGTGTCCTGCTGCTCACCTGTGTCCTCTGTCCACGCCCTGATCACAAGGCTCCGCCCCCCTTGTGATGTCACAGACTCACCTGCCCTCTAATTAGTGTATGTAGATGAAAGCAGGGGCACTACAGATGGAGTGCAGTGTGGTGCAGCAAACTGCCTAATCTGTGATGTTATTCAATCCATGGTTGAGCACAGATGGTTAAATCAAATTGACTGAGGTACTAATTAACTCACCTGTGCTCAAGCAAGGATGTCGTTAAAATGTGGCTGTTAGGGAGCCTTGTAGAAGGAGTTTGAGACTCTTATGGAAATGTTTGGTACTTATGTCATGGTCAGTCGTTGTGTATTGTACTTATGTCATGGTCAGTCGTTGTGTATTGAACTTACGCTCTTTCTTGGAGCCGTATTAATAATACCTACATGAGACAATCATTTCTGCAATAAAATGTCACCAACAACTAAAGGTATTAATAGTTATAGAGTTCAGAGATATGTCACATGAAAACATACGTTCTTCACTTACCATATTCCTTTACATCAGGGGTTCCCAACCACGGTCCTCAAGGCACACTAACAGTCCAGGTTTTAAGGATAGCCATAGTTGAGCACAGGTGACTTAATTAGTACCTTAGTTATTTTGATTAAACCATCTGTGCTTAAGCATAGATATCACTAAAATCAGGACTGTTAGTGTGCCTTGAGGACCGAGGTTGGGAATCACTGCTTTACATGCACCGCACAATGCAATACACTCTGCTCTATCTGCGTACAATAAACTATTGGATAACAAGTGCTTTGTGATAGCATTGTGCCGCTGCCTGTGGTCTCAGATGTTCAACTATTAATATAGTTCAGGAATGCAGAGTTTTTTGAAAACAAGGAGAACAAAGGAATAGGGGAAACTGGATTGCAGATAAGTATAATATAGAGAAGAGACTTATTACAGTATTGCTGCCCACCATGGCGGCTAGTGTCGCTCTGTATCACCGTATACCGCACTCCTAGGTCATGTATTGCTGCACACCATGGCTGCCTGTGTCGCTCTGTATCAACATTTACTGCACTGCTAGGTTATGTAGTGCTGCACACCATGGTTGGCTGTGTCGCTCTGTATCACCATATACTGCACTGCTAGGTGATGTATTGCTGCACACCATGGCGGCTTGTGTCGCTCTGTATCACCATATACTGAACTGCTAGGTGATGTATTGCTGCACACCATGGCTGCCTGTGTCACTCTGTATCACCATATACCGCACTGCTAGGTGATGTATTGCTGCACACCATGGCTGCCTGTGTCGCCCTGTATCACCATATACCGCACTCCTAGGTTATGTATTGCTGCACCCCATGGCGGCCTGTGTCGCCCTGTATCACCATATACCGCACTCCTGGGGGTTATATATTGCTGCACACCATGGCGGCCTGTGTCACTCTGTATCACCATATACCGCACTGCTAGGTTATGTATTGCTGCACACCATAGCTTTCAGTGTCGCTCTGTATCACCATTTACCACACTGCTAGGTGATGTATTGCTGCACACCATGGCTGCCTGTGTCGCTCTGTATCACCATATACTGCACTGCTAGGTTATGTATTACTGCACACCATAGCGGCCTGTGTCACTTTGTATCAAAAATATACTGAAACTCCTAGGTTATGTATTGCTGCACACCATGGTGGCCTGTGTCACTCTGTATCATCATATACCGCACTGCTTGGTCATGAATTGTTGCACACCATGACGGCCTGTGTTGCTCTGTATCACCATATACCGCTCTCCTAGGTTATGTAGTGCTGTACACCATGGCTTGCCTGTCTCTCTGTATCACCATATACCGCACTGCTACTGTAGGTTATGTACTGCCACACACCATGGCTGCCTGTCGCTGTCATCATTTACCGCACTGCTAGGTTATGTATTGCTGCACACCATGGCGGCCTGTATCGCTCTGTATCACCATATACCACACTCCTAGGTCATGTATTGCTGCACACCATGGCGGCTTGTGTCACTCTGTATCACCATATACTGCACTGCTAGGTTATGTATTGCTGCATACCATGGCGGCCTGTGTCGCTCTGTATCAACATATACCGCACTGCTAGGTGATGTATTGCCACATACCATGGCGGCCTGTGTCGCTCTGTATCACCATGTACCGCACTCCTAGGTCATATATTGCTGCACACCATGGCGGCCTGTGTCGCTCTGTATCACCATATACCGCACTCCTAGGTCATGGATTGCTGCACACCATGGCGGCTTGTGTCACTCTGTATCACCATGTACCGCACTCCTAGGTCATATATTGCTGCACACCATGGCTGCCTGTGTCACTCTGTATCACCATATACTGCACTGCTAGGTGATGTATTGCTGCACACCATAGCTGCCTGTGTCGCTCTGTATCACCATATACCGCACTGCTAGGTTATGTATTGCTGCACACCATGGCTGCCTGTGTCACTCTGTATCACCATATACCGCACTGCTAGGTGATGTATTGTTGCACACCATAGCTGCCTGTGTCGCTCTGTATCACCATATACCACACTGCTAGGTTATGTATTGCTGCACACCATGGCGGCCTGTGTCGCTCTGTATCAAAATATACCGCACTGCTAGGTGATGTAATGCTGCACACCATGGCTGCCTGTATCGCTCTGTATCACCATATACCGCACTGCTAGGTGATGTATTGCTGCACACCATGGCTGCCTGTGTCGCTCTGTATCACCATATACTGCACTGCTAGGTTATGTATTGCTGCACACCATAGCGGCCTGTGTCACTTTGTATCAAAAATATACTGAAACTCCTAGGTTATGTATTGCTGCACACCATAGCTGCCTGTGTCACTCTGTATCACCATATACCGCACTGCTAGGTTATGTATTGCTGCACACCATGGCGGCTAGTGTCGCTCTGTATCACCGTATACAGCACTCCTAGGTCATGTATTGCTGCACACCATGGCTGCCTGTGTCGCTCTGTATCAACATATACTGCACTGTTAGGTTATGTAGTGCTGCACACCATGGCTGCCTGTGTCGCTCTGTATCACCATATACTGCACTGCTAGGTGATGTATTGCTGCACACCATGGCGGCTTGTGTCGCTCTGTATCACCATATACTGAACTGCTAGGTGATGTATTGCTGCACACCATGGCTGCCTGTGTCACTCTGTTTCACCATATACCGCACTGCTAGGTGATGTATTGCTGCACACCATGGCTGCCTGTGTCGCCCTGTATCACCATATACCGCACTCCTAGGTTATGTATTGCTGCACACCATGGCGGCCTGTGTCGCTCTGTATCACCATATACCGCACTGCTAGGGGTTATGTATTGCTGCACACCATGGCGCCCTGTGTCGCTCTGTATCACCATATACCGCACTGCTAGGTGATGTATTGCTGCACACCATGGCTGCCTGTGTCGCCCTGTATCACCATATACCGCACTCCTAGGTTATGCATTGCTGCACCCCATGGTGGCCTGTGTCGCCCTGTATCACCAAATACCGCACTGCTAGGGGTTATGTATTGCTGCACACCATGGCGGCCTGTGTCACTCTGTATCACCGTTTGCCGCACTGCTAGGTTATGTATTGCTGCACACCATAGCTTTCTGTGTCGCTCTGTATCACCATTTACCACACTGCTAGGTGATGTATTGCTGCACACCATGGCTGCCTGTGTCACTCTGTATCACCATATACTGCACTGCTAGGTTATGTATTGCTGCACACCATAGCGGCCTGTGTCACTTTGTATCAAAAATATACGAAACTCCTAGGTTATGTATTGCTGCACACCATAGCTGCCTGTGTCGCTCTGTATCACCATATACCGCACTGCTAGGTTATGTATTGCTGCACACCATAGCTGCCTGTATCGCTCTGTATCACCATATACCACACTCCTAGGTCATGTATTGCTGCACACCATGGCGGCTTGTGTCACTCTGTATCACCATATACTGCACTGCTAGGTTATGTATTGCTGCATACCATGGCGGCCTGTGTCGCTCTGTATCAACATATACCGCACTGCTAGGTGATGTATTGCCACATACCATGGCGGCCTGTGTCGCTCTGTATCACCATGTACCGCACTCCTAGGTCATATATTGCTGCACACCATGGCGGCCTGTGTCGCTCTGTATCACCATATACCGCACTCCTAGGTCATGGATTGCTGCACACCATGGCGGCTTGTGTCACTCTGTATCACCATGTACCGCACTCCTAGGTCATATATTGCTGCACACCATGGCTGCCTGTGTCACTCTGTATCACCATATACTGCACTGCTAGGTGATGTATTGCTGCACACCATAGCTGCCTGTGTCGCTCTGTATCACCATATACCGCACTGCTAGGTTATGTATTGCTGCACACCATGGCTGCCTGTGTCACTCTGTATCACCATATACCGCACTGCTAGGTGATGTATTGCTGCACACCATAGCTGCCTGTGTCGCTCTGTATCACCATATACCGCACTGCTAGGTTATGTATTGCTGCACACCATGGCGGCCTGTGTCGCTCTGTATCACCATATACCGCACTGCTAGGTGAAATAATGCTGCACACCGTGGCTGCCTTTGTCACTCTGTATCACCATATACTGCACTGCTAGGTGATGTATTGCTGCACACCATAGCTGCCTGTGTCGCTCTGTATCACCATATACCGCACTGCTAGGTTATGTATTGCTGCACACCATAGCTGCCTGTGTCACTCTGTATCACCATATACCGCACTGCTAGGTGATGTATTGCTGCAGACCATGGCGGCCTGTGTCGCTCTGTATCACCATATACTGCACTGCTAAATTATGTATTGCTGCACACCATTGCGGCCTGTGTCACTTTGTATCAAAAATATACTGAAACTCCTAGGTTATGTATTGCTGCACACCATGGCGGCCTGTGTCGCCCTGTATCACCATATACCGCACTGCTAGGGGTTATGTATTGCTGCACACCATGGCGGCCTGTGTCACTCTGTATCACCGTATACCGCACTGCTAGGTTATGTATTGCTGCACACCATAGCTTTCTGTGTCGCTCTGTATCACCATTTACCACACTGCTAGGTGATGTATTGCTGCACACCATGGCTGCCTGTGTCGCTCTGTATCACCATATACTGCACTGCAAGGTTATGTATTGCTGCACACCATAGCGGCCTGTGTCACTTTGTATCAAAAATATACTGAAACTCCTAGGTTATGTATTGCTGCACACCATGGCGGCCTGTGTCACTCTGTATCACCATATACCGCACTCCTAGGTTATGTAGTGCTGTACACCATGGCTTGCCTGTCTCTCTGTATCACCATATACCGCACTGCTACTGTAGGTTATGTACTGCCACACACCATGGCTGCCTGTCGCTGTCATCATTTACTGCACTGCTAGGTTATGTATTGCTGCACACCATGGCGGCCTGTATCGCTCTGTATCACCATATACCACACTCCTAGGTCATGTATTGCTGCACACCATGGCGGCCTGTGTCACTCTGTATCACCATATACCGCACTGCTAGGTGATGTATTGCTGCACACCATAGCTGCCTGTGTCGCTCTGTATCACCATATACCGCACTGCTAGGTTATGTATTGCTGCACACCATGGCGGCCTGTGTCGCTCTGTATCACCATATACCGCACTGCTAGGTTATGTATTGCTGCACACCATAGCTGCCTGTGTCGCTCTGTATCACCATATACCGCACTGCTAGGTTATGTATTGCTGCACACCATAGCTGCCTGTATCGCTCTGTATCACCATATACCACACTCCTAGGTCATGTATTGCTGCACACCATGGCGGCTTGTGTCACTCTGTATCACCATATACTGCACTGCTAGGTTATGTATTGCTGCACACCATAGCTGCCTGTGTCACTCTGTATCACCATATACTGCACTGCTAGGTGATGTATTGCTGCACACCATAGCTGCCTGTGTCGCTCTGTATCACCATATACCGCACTGCTAGGTTATGTATTGCTGCACACCATGGCTGCCTGTGTCACTCTGTATCACCATATACCGCACTGCTAGGTGATGTATTGCTGCACACCATAGCTGCCTGTGTCGCTCTGTATCACCATATACCGCACTGCTAGGTTATGTATTGCTGCACACCATGGCGGCCTGTGTCGCTCTGTATCACCATATACCGCACTGCTAGGTGATATAATGCTGCACACCATGGCTGCCTTTGTCACTCTGTATCACCATATACTGCACTGCTAGGTGATGTATTGCTGCACACCATAGCTGCCTGTGTCGCTCTGTATCACCATATACCGCACTGCTAGGTTATGTATTGCTGCACACCATAGCTGCCTGTGTCACTCTGTATCACCATATACTGCACTGCTAGGTGATGTATTGCTGCAGACCATGGCGGCCTGTGTCGCTCTGTACCACCATATACTGCACTGCTAGATTATGTATTGCTGCACACCATAGCGGCCTGTGTCACTTTGTATCAAAAATATACTGAAACTCCTAGGTTATGTATTGCTGCACACCATAGCTGCCTGTGTCACTCTGTATCACCATATACCGCACTGCTAGGTTATGTATTGCTGCACACCATGGCGGCTAGTGTCGCTCTGTATCACCGTATACCGCACTCCTAGGTCATGTATTGCTGCACACCATGGCTGCCTGTGTCGCTCTGTATCACCATATACTGCACTGCTAGGTTATGTAGTGCTGCACACCATGGCTGCCTGTGTCGCTCTGAATCACCATATACTGCACTGCTAGGTGATGTATTGCTGCACACCATGGCGGCTTGTGTCGCTCTGTATCACCATATACTGAACTGCTAGGTGATGTATTGCTGCACACCATGGCTGCCTGTGTCACTCTGTATCACCATATACCGCACTCCTAGGTTATGTATTGCTGCACCCCATGGCGGCCTGTGTCGCCCTGTATCACCATATACCGCACTGCTAGGGGTTATGTATTGCTGCACACCATGGCGGCCTGTGTCACTCTGTATCACCGTATACCGCACTGCTAGGTTATGTATTGCTGCACACCATAGCTTTCTGTGTCGCTCTGTATCACCATTTACCACACTGCTAGGTGATGTATTGCTGCACACCATGGCTGCCTGTGTCGCTCTGTATCACCATATACTGCACTGCTAGGTTATGTATTGCTGCACACCATAGCGGCCTGTGTCACTTTGTATCAAAAATATACTGAAACTCCTAGGTTATGTATTGCTGCACACCATGGCGGCCTGTGTCACTCTGTATCATCATATACCGCACTGCTTGGTCATGAATTTTTGCACACCATGACGGCCTGTGTTGCTCTGTATCACCATATACCGCACTCCTAGGTTATGTAGTGCTGTACACCATGGCTTGCCTGTCTCTCTGTATCACCATATACTGCACTGCTAGGTGATGTATTGCTGCACACCATGGCTGCCTGTGTCGCTCTGTATCACCATATACTGCACTGCTAGGTGATGTATTGCTGCACACCATAGCGGCCTGTGTCACTTTGTATCAAAAATATACTGAAACTCCTAGGTTATGTATTGCTGCACACCATAGCTGCCTGTGTCACTCTGTATCAGCATATACCGCACTGCTAGGTTATGTATTGCTGCACACCATAGCTGCCTGTGTCGCTCTGTATCACCATATACAGCATTGCTAGGTCATGTATTGCTGCACACCATGGCTGCCTGTGTCGCTCTGTATCACCATATACCGCACTGCTAGGTCATGTATTGCTGCACACCATAGCTGCCTGTGTCGCTCTGTATCACCATATACCGCACTGCTAGGTCATGTATTGCTGCACACCATGGCGGCCTGTGTCACTCTGTATCACCATATACAGCATTGCTAGGTCATGTATTGCTGCACACCATGGCTGCCTGTGTTGCTCTGTATCACCATATACCGCACTGCTAGGTCATGTATTGCTGCACACCATGGCTGCCTGTGTCGCTCTGTATCACCATATACCGCACTGCTAGGTTATGTATTGCTGCACACCATGGTGGCCTGTGTCACTCTGTATCACCATATACAGCATTGCTAGGTCATGTATTGCTGCACACCATGGCTGCCTGTGTCGCTCTGTATCACCATATATACCGCACTGCTAGGTGATGTATTGCTGCACACCATGGCTGCCTGTGTCGCTCTGTATCACCATACACGGCTTTGTGAACCCATACAGCAGTTGAAGACTTTTTATTCAGTCCTCGTCCAGCCCCTGCTGTTACACACATGTAAAGACCCCATTAATTGTGGAAACAAATTATTTACTAATGACCGTTACTGCTCTCTCACTCTCCAAGGTCGGAAATGGTTTTATTTAATTGTCTTTTGAAATTAAAATGACCAATTAAACAGCCAGCTTAATAGAGCTCAGTGGCTCATAATCAGATAATGTGTCACTTTAATCCAATGGTTCTGTAACCTTTCTCTGTCCTTGTATGAAATTGTAACCGTGTCGTCGTGTAATGATTGTTAATCGCTGACGAGAGGCGCTGTCTTGTGCGATAGTGTCAGCCCTGCATATTTTGCCAAATGGGAGTCAATAGCCATTGATGTCTTCCAGGGCCCCCTTTGTGTGGGGGTGGGGGCTTCATTGTCACCTTTTAATATTGTTAATATTACAGAGAGTGAGGACATAACCTACAAACCTCCTTTTCACAATGTGATCTTTCTGCTTCTGCTTTTCCCACTTAATTGCAAACGACAATAACCCTGGTTTAATCAATTCACTTCAATTTAAACATTTATTTAACATTAACTAGATCTGCCCAGGGGCAATGGAAAACAATTGGGAAAGGAGAACGCTGTGGGCATATGCCGCATTTAAGGTATGTAAACGGGGCTGTGAATTAAAATGACATTAGCCCCTTGGTCGTGGAGCTGCAAACAAAAATGTGCGTTTTGCCGACAGCTCCCGTTTCCTCCCCCAAACGCTGCCTTCCTGTCACTCACACTGCGATCCTTGATGGTATGTATGCGGGATCGCAGAGGGGTATTCATGCATGCCCAGTTCACGAGAATCAATCAGTAAAAATGGGGACAGTGAACCCCTTGGAGTCCCCATGTGGACGATTCAACTGTTTTCCCCCCCGGCTGTAACTAATGGGCGCCAAATGAAGCAATTCAATTGTTGCTCCGTTCAGGCACGAATGCCGCAGGTGGACACATTTCTGCTCGCGCCCTCCTGAGGTGGTGAGTAGAAATATGTAATAGGTCTGTGCTGTTTGGGCGCGCTAACCAGGACTTTACGCAATTAAACCCAGTCTCTTTGGACGGGACATGCATGATAAGGCATGGGGCGCCCGAAAAAAGTTGAATGTCGAACCCGATCTCCCGGCACTTTAGACGGGCGATCGAGCACGATTAATCAATTGTACCGCCCTCTCTGTGCGAGTCCTACTTTGGCGCATGCGCAGTGTGACATAGGTGCATGCACAGAAGAAAAAATTGCTCCATTGCGTCCAAAATCGCCTCAGAATCAGGCGCTTTATGTCCCTCGAGGACAAGATCAGATATAGGGAGTTCTTATAAATTGTTATTAAAAATTACATTTATTATATATGTTTAAAAAACAAAAAACAAAACACAAGATAGAGGGTAAAATACACCCATCAGCAAACATTGGATTACATGTAAAAGGAAAATCGCATTTGTCAACATTGTATCTTTTTAAATAGGAAATTAACATATCACAAAAAAAAAGATAAAACAATCCCTACTTCTAAGTCTGCGGAGAGCGAATCTGCCCTCAGCCGAGTTATAAACCTTCTGCAGAGTAATAAATGTACAGTATAATAGCATCTTTCCTATTTCTAAACTAGTTCTATAATCTTGCTATAAAGCTGCCCCCACTGTGTACAGGGGACAGAGGCACAAGGATAATACATAATAATCCCCACCAGTCTTTCATCGCGTGACGGCTCGGGAGACATCTCGGGGGGTGATTGCTCATTTCCTGACATTGCGTTTAGGTGCAAGATTAGCATGGAATTACAGCAACCAATCAGTAATCAGCTTTTATCTGTACAAGTCTCAGACAATGGATGCAAGAATATTATTCATGGGATAAATTTATGGATTACGGACGGCCAGGAGAATATGACAGGACATGGAAACAAAACGCGAGTGCTTAAAAATGAAGACCGGGATCCGGACTTGAGTTCCAGCGTTTATAGCAACCAAAAATCAAAAATAGCTTCCGTAGTGATCTGTTATATAATGTTAGTGCAGCCTATGGTTGGTTCTGTAATGTCATTGTAATTTCTCTGCACAGCGCACATGCAAAACCTTTAATCGGCAAAGAAAATCTAAGTGGTGGCGTTAGTAAGCTCAGCCCGTGTGAGGGGGGAATAGGGCGGTACCGCTATATACTGGTTACATGGCTGAACATAGCTTGGGCCAAACAAGTCCCCCATAGTCCGAGTCAGCTGCGCAGTACGTGTTCCCATTAGCGTGTAAGGGAGTCTGCACCCTACGGAGATTGTGTGGCGTAACTGGTGTGAATTCGCACTGCGCCTTCTCAGACGCATATGTAGCTATACTGAACCCCACGCGTTTTGCATGTAAGGGATGGAGGTAAGGGGTGTTCTCACGTAGCCACAATTCATGCAAATGTGGTCCACGCACATAAGCTCCTAATATACGACTTTAGCAGGTGCTACTACACAGCGGATGAGGAATAATTAGCCGGGAGCATGGGCGTGCTGCGGAGAGGTGCACAAGTATGGAAATACGCTATGGTTCTGGGCACTTTTCTTTAGAGTAATTTACACCCATCACCCCCACTATGCTCACCTTACTGCTCAGAGCCTTATACTGGGCGCATGTATCCGTGATATAGCATTTACCTGCACATCTGTAGGAGTCTCAGTGAGGCAATCTAGGCCAGCACAGCTATGAACCCTGGCTCTTACATGGCCTAACTAGGCTACAGAAGTAGGGGCGCACTTATACGGGAACAGACATCTGAGCGCACCCGTCCTCTACACAGCAGAGGTGACGCTATTCTGCAGGCGGATCCAACCCTCAGCCTGTCCATACCATAGCAACTAGAGCCTCGTACCTCAGTGATGGCTCCAGCCCTAAATGAATCAATTGGTTGAATATGTTAAACCCCCCAAAAACCGCACGTACAGACGTAGGAATGTTGTATACAAATGCACGCCAACATCTCTGTGCTAGATCTATCACTACACAAACTACCGATCGTAAACCACTGACAATCAAGCGTTTACCAATGATCCTACTTCATATCATCATAATATGTACATTATATATTTATATAAACACTGCAGAAAGTTGAATATATAAAATCACTGCAGAAAGTTGAATATATAAAATCACTGCAGAAAGTTAGTAACAGGTTAAATGACAGCTGGCTGAGTTTAATAGTGGACTCATTATACCTAACTTGTACACAGGCTACTTTAGGAGCTGACACACATAGTAATGTATAGGTCAGTGACGTTAAGGTTCTAAAATATTTAGCGCAAAACAACATTTCCGACAGGAAGAACAAGATATATGGCTCACGTTAATCAGGACACAACGGCCATCGGGTCATTAGAACAGGCAGTGACATCACCGATATCTGCGTAATAACAGTGATCTAGACATCGTCGCACAAACCGCTGTATGACGCAATGAGGTGACAGACCAGGGGACCTCCGTCACACATCACACCCCTCAAACTGCTTCAACAATTCTAATCACAGACAGTTCCTGCAATTGGTCAAAAGAAAAATTGATTTTTATAAAGCAAGGTCTAGAGCTCCTCATCCGGTATGGTGGTCCAGTGGTGCAGGCGCTGGTCCTGTACGATGGTGACGTTTTCCATTAAGCCTTCAGTCTGGTGACTGGGTTGGGACTGGGGATCTGGTGTCCGCGTCTGTCCCAGTATTATCGGGATGTAATCGCTGGCAGATCGCCATAAGGGAAGGGTGGGGGAGGTTACTTGAATGGTTCCATCTGAAATAAGATGCAGAGACACCGATCACATCACAGGAGAAAGCTGGGAGGAAATGACGTATACAAGATGTCTCCCAGGAACAGCCACAGAAATGGGGAGAGTGCAGGGGGAAAGATTATGCCCGCAGTCCCACTGTGATAGTATCCACTGCGATCGCTATGCCGTTGCAGCACCATAAGAATCCCCACTTTACCTTACACACATCCGTAATACTTAGCAAGACTGTGAAACCATCGGTAACATGGAGTACCATCGCAGCCTCACGCACACTTGCACAAGCTCTGATCTTACTCAGGAATTGCTAACCTCGTCCCACGCTATGACTACTCAAGCTGCGTAAGACATCGCAGTGGATTATTTATGCACGCCCATTCAACGGCCTTCAAACGCCCTGGCACGCCTGTATTTCGCCGACCAATCCCCCGTCACCACATTCAAATGGTACTTCCTGTCAATCACTCTGCGATGGGAGTGAGTGGTGTGCGCTGTGCCCTCCCCGTGACGGTGAGGTATACAATGAGCGAGCGTCTCAGTGGGAATGCTGTGTGCGCGCTGTGCTCTCCCTGTGACTGTGAGGTATAGGATGAGCGAGCGTCTCTGTGGGAATGCTGTGTGCACGCTGTGCTCGCCCTGTGACTGTGAGGTATAGAATGAGCGAGCGTGTCAGTGGGAATGCTGTGTGCGCGCTGTGCTCTCCCTGTGACTGTGAGGTATAGAATGAGCGAGTGTCTCAGTGGGAATGCTGTGTGTGCGCTGTGCTCTCCCTGTGACTGTGAGGTATAGAATGAGCGAGCATGTCAGTGGGAATGCTGTGTGTGCGCTGTGCTCTCCCTGTGACTGTGAGGTATAGAATGAGCGAGCGTGTCAGTGGGAATGCTGTGTGCGCGCTGTGCTCTCCCTGTGACTGTGAGGTATAGAATGAGCGAGCGTCTCAGTGGGAATGCTGTGTGCGTGCTGTGCTCTCCCGGTGACTGTGAGGTATAGAATGAGCGAGCGTGTCAGTGGGAATGCTGTGTGTGTGTGTGCTGTGCTCTCCCTGTGACTGTGAGGTATAGAATGAGCGAGCGTGTCAGTGGGAATGCTGAGTGTGTGTGCTGTGCTGTGCTCTCCCTGTGACTGTGAGGTATAGAATGAGAGAGCGTCTCAGTGGGAATGCTGTGTGTGCGCTGTGCTCTCCCTGTGACTGTGAGGTATAGAATGAGAGAGCGTGTCAGTAGGAATGCTGTGCGTGCTGTGCTCTCCCTGTTACTGTGCGGTATAGAATGAGCGAGCATATCAGTGGGAATGCTGGCATTGGAATAAGGTAGTAAAACCGCCTTCCGCGGCATCATGCAGATACACGTGACTCAGGAGCGAGCACAGCGTGGAAATGGGATCGCGGTGGGAAGCCCTATTTTTCTGGTACCTATGGAAGGAGCTACACAAGACACATACAATGGCCATAAATACAAGTAGAATACGGAGACACATATAGAAAAGGTGTGAGGGGGCGAGATAATGCATGGTTATCGGTACTGAGGAATGACTGTGCACATGGCCTTGGGGATGTATAGCTCTGCACAGTAAGATATTCCCCCCAGTGTCAGATCTAGATGAATATAACAAAGGAGCTACTTCTGCAGTAAGAGCACCGTTCCGCCTCTAAGTGTCTGATACACGCAGCGCTCAGCGGAGGGGACCCGGGAGGAGGCGTAAAGTGCTGCCTATTGATCCTGTGTTATTCCTGTGTTTTATCAGGACGGAATTACTGCCGCTTCGCTCTGAGCCAGGTGTTATGTGATGTTCAGACAGCAGAAATCACAGGACGACGAGATGTTATTTCCACTACGAGGTCAGGTGCAGGTAATGTGACAGAGATGTGCTCTGGTAGCCAGGGGGGAAGAGAAAGCATAATTATCTAGAAACCTCGTTAATCATGATTTGGAGCCAGTGATCTGGAATGCTGCTGCTGGAAAGGTCTAAATGCAGAATATAGACAGTATGCGTTTATCAGTTTATAAGTTTAACCCTTATTTAGGTTCCTAAAACATATCGGTACAGAGGATGTCGGTAACAGAATTCAGGTGCTGACTAGTCCTGCTATGACACTGGAGGGACTTGTATTGTATGGGCGTATTCATTTTGCTGACACACACACACAAGAGTGCTAGCTCCTGGGCCAGCGTTCTCATCCTGCGGGAGTGCGCAAATCACAATCAGCATTTAAAAAACAAATACTAATACATAATATAATATATATAACATTGGAAGACTAATATCGCTTTTCCACCTGTCCAGGGTCTGACCCGAGATTTGGAACACGGGAGCTCATTCAGACCCGCTCGCTAGATGCGTTCGCTGGGACCCTGCGTATGCAAATCCAGCGCACGCCCAGCAAGGCAGGCGATCGCACGGCAAAGCATTAGCACGCCCACTATGTCTTGGCGTGCGATCACTTAGTGTATGCAGACGCCCACCAGCCATTCATAAGACGCCCACTTGTGCACGTCATCTCCTGGAAGTACATGAGAACATTGGTACATCGAGCACCATCGGATTCGATCGCAGCGCTTGAGGTAGACTATACAAGCACTGCGATCACTTCAGTGTGATTTTCAACCAGGTGACGTGTACCATGACGCTGTCTTTTAATTATGCACGCCTCTGCAATGGCATTGAGACGCTCAGGCACGCCTGCGTTCACACCTCCACTCCCCCGGTTCTAGTGGCCAGCCCCTGTCACCACCCACAAACGGCCTCTCCTGTCACTCACTCTGCTGGGCAGTCTATGCGCAGCGAGAGAACGCATCCCAATCTCTCGCACTGGTTTGCGCACGCTCATTGTGATACATGCGCAGATTGCAAATATCGGCCAGCTACGAGCGATGGCATCATCGCGAGCGGGTCTGAATCAGCTCCACAGTTCCAAAACAGGTCAGATCCAGGACACACCCCTTTTCCACTGCGGTGCCTATGCGGGTTATTCCCGGATCGGCGCCTTTCACACAGCACATGGGTGCAATGGAACACTTCTCCCGGCGCACTTCTCATCTCCAAGAGCCGAGAAACCCGGATGTCCCCATGCTGGAAGCGAAACCCGGGTCAGACGACCCAGGTTACCCGGTCACACTGCAGGGCTGCACGGGTCTTTCCCGTGTTAAATCCTGCAAGCTACCTGGGTTTCATTGCCGAGTCACTCGACCCAGGAATCCAATCCTTGCCCCTTTTACACCTGCAATAACCCGGGTTACACCTGCAATAACCCGGGCTTTAGCTGTGGTGTATTAGTGACTGGTCCAGGTGGTCACCTGATGTGTTCCGCTGTACACACGCTGCACCTCTCACCTTGCTACTTAGGGAGTACAGGCTCTTTGTCTGGTTCCTCTGACTGTACTTTGCCTCCAGTTCGTCCATCCAGTCGATGTTCCAGTCGAGAACTGGCAGCGGGGTCGCCTTGGCTTTTCTATGGTTAAGATCTGCACTTTCGCCCTGGTTCTGCCCCGCTAGCAATCCATCCAGGGGGGACGCCGATTGTGAAAAATCTCATGAGAAAAAAAGGAGAAGTATTAATGTCAAATGTACATATACGTCTTCCAGTTACACTTGTTTAAAACTGTCAGAGTGCAGTGGCATTACCACGGTTGTGTCACCCAGTGTGGTGACTTACAGTTTTTGATGGAATGGCGTGCAAACGATGGGCGGGGTTATAGGGCGCCTAGAGGAAAACAAATGAATCGCCCCCATGGTGTCCCCCCCCCCCCCCATGTACCTTCTTCCGTACCAGACTATACAGAATCCTTAGTAATGTTTCTTATACTAATGTAACTTGTAAATTCCCGCATATCACTGAATGTATTGGCAAAAGTAGTGACATAAACTAAAAAAATTAAATTATACCTTTAAATTACAATATCATAT
Source organism: Taudactylus pleione (assembly GCA_031769625.1). Taxonomy (NCBI): domain Eukaryota; kingdom Metazoa; phylum Chordata; class Amphibia; order Anura; family Myobatrachidae; genus Taudactylus; species Taudactylus pleione. Next base: position 5,199,118 of record JAUIMM010000277.1, on the reverse strand, counting down.
CACATCAGGAACATAAACACAAGCAGTGAGGTACAGAATGAATGAGCGTCTCAGTAACATATACACAAGCTGCGAGGAATAGAATGAGCGAGTGCCTCAGGAACATAAACACAAGCTGTGAGGTATAGAATGAGCGGGTGCCTCAGGAACATATACACAAGCTGTGAGGTATAGCATGAGCGAGTGCCTCAGCAAAATAAACACAAGCTGTGAGGTATAGAATGAGTGAGTGCCTCAGGAACATATACACAAGCTGTGAGGTATAGAATGAGCGAGTGCCTCAGGAACATAAACACAAGCTGTGAGGTATAGAATGAGCGAGTGCCTCAGGAACATATACACAAGCTGTGAGGTATAGAATGAGCGAGTGCCTCAGGAACATAAACACAAGCTGTGAGGTATAGAATGAGCGGGTGCCTCAGGAACATATACACAAGCTGTGAGGTATAGCATGAGCGAGTGCCTCAGCAAAATAAACACAAGCTGTGAGGTATAGAATGAGTGAGTGCCTCAGGAACATATACACAAGCTGTGAGGTATAGAATGAGCGGGTGCCTCAGGAACATATACACAAGCTGTGAGGTACAGAATGAGCGAGTGCCTCAGGAACATATACACAAGCTGTGAGGTATAGCATGAGCGAGTGCCTCAGGAAAATAAACACAAGCTGTGAGGTATAGAATGAGTGAGTGCCTCAGGAACATATACACAAGCTGTGAGGTATAGAATGAGTGAGTGCCTCAGGAACATATACACAAGCTGTGAGGTATAGCATGAGCGAGTGCCTCAGGAAAATAAACACAAGCTGTGAGGTATAGAATGAGTGAGTGCCTCAGGAACATATACACAAGCTGTGAGGTATAGAATGAGCGAGTGCCTCAGGAACATATACACAAGCTGTGAGGTATAGAATGAGTGAGCGTCTCAGGAACATATACACAAGCTGTGAGGTATAGAAAGAGCGGGTGCCTCAGGAACATATACACAAGCTGTGAGGTATAGAATGAGTGAGTGCCTCAGGAACATATACACAAGCTGTGAGGTATAGCATGAGCGAGTGCCTCAGGAAAATAAACACAAGCTGTGAGGTATAGAATGAGTGAGTGCCTCAGGAACATATACACAAGCTGTGAGGTATAGAATGAGCGAGTGCCTCAGGAACATATACACAAGCTGTGAGGTATAGAATGAGTGAGTGCCTCAGGAACATATACACAAGCTGTGAGGTATAGCATGAGCGAGTGCCTCAGAAAAATAAACACAAGCTGTGAGGTATAGAATGAGTGAGTGCCTCAGGAACATATACACAAGCTGTGAGATATAGAATGAGCGAGTGCCTCAGGAACATATATACAAGCTGTGAGGTATAGAATGAGTGAGCGTCTCAGGAACATATACACAAGCTGTGAGGTATAGAATGAGCGAGTGCCTCAGGAACATATACACAAGCTGTGAGGTATAGCATGAGCGAGTGCCTCAGGAACATAAACACAAGCTGTGAGGTATAGAATGAGTGAGTGCCTCAGGAACATATACACAAGCTGTGAGGTATAGCATGAGCGAGTGCCTCAGGAAAATAAACACAAGCTGTGAGGTATAGAATGAGTGAGTGCCTCAGTGACATATACACAAGCTGTGAGGTATAGAATGAGTGAGCGTCTCAGTAACATATACACAAGCTGTGAGGTATAGAATGAGCGGGTGCGTCAGGAACATATACACAAGCTGTGAGGTATAGAATGAGCGGGTGTCTCAGGAACATATACACAAGCTGTGAGGTATAGAATGAGCGGGTGCCTCAGGAACATATACACAAGCTGTGAGGTATAGCATGAGCGAGTGCCTCAGGAACATAAACACAAGCTGTGAGGTATAGAATGAGTGAGTGCCTCAGGAACATATACACAAGCTGTGAGGTATAGCATGAGCGAGTGCCTCAGGAAAATAAACACAAGCTGTGAGGTATAGAATGAGTGAGTGCCTCAGGAACATATACACAAGCTGTGAGGTATAGAATGAGTGAGCGTCTCAGGAACATATACACAAGCTGTGAGGTATAGAATGAGCGGGTGCCTCAGGAACATATACACAAGCTGTGAGGTATAGAATGAGTGAGCGCCTCAGGAACATATACACAAGCTGTGAGGTATAGAATGAGTGACTGCCTCAGGAACATATACACAAGCTGTGAGGTATAGAATGAGCGAGTGCCTCAGGAACATATACACTAGCTGTGAGGTATAGAATGAGCAGGTGTCTCAGGAACATATACACAAGCTGTGAGGTAGAGAATGAGCGAGCGCCTCAGGAACATATATAGAAGCTGTGAGGTATAGAATGAGCGGGTGCCTCAGTAACATTTACACAAAAAAGTGAGGTATAGAATGAGCGGGTGCCTCAGGAACATATACACAAGCTGTGAGGTATAGAATGAGCAAGTGCCTCAGGAACATATACACAAGCTGTGAGGTATAGAATGAGCGAGCGCCTCAGGAACATATATACAAGCTGTGAGGTATAGAATGAGCGGGTGCCTCAGTAACATTTACACAAAAATGTGAGGTATAGAATGAGCGGGTGCCTCAGGAACATATACACAAGCTGTGAGGTATAGAATGAGCGGGTGTCTCAGGAACATATACACAAGCTGTGAGGTATAGAATGAGCGAGCGCCTCAGGAACATATATACAAGCTGTGAGGTATAGAATGAGCGGGTGCATCAGTAACATTTACACAAAAATGTGAGGTATAGAATGAGCGGGTGCCTCAGGAACATATACACAAGCTGTGAGGTATAGAATGAGCGGGTGTCTCAGGAACATATACACAAGCTGTGAGGTATAGAATGAGCGAGTGCCTCAGGAACATATACACAAGCTGTGAGGTATAGAATGAGCAAGCGCCTCAGGAACATATACACAAGCTGTGAGGTATAAAATGAGTGAGCGCCTCAGGAACATATACACAAGCTGTGAGGTATAGAATGAGTGAGCGTCTCAGGAACATATACACAAGCTGTGAGGTATAGAATGAGTGACTGCCTCAGGAACATATACACAAGCTGTGAGGTATAGAATGAGTGAGTGCCTCAGTAACATATACACAAGCTGTGAGGTATAGAATGAGCAAGCGCCTCAGGAACATATACACAAGCTGTGAGGTATAAAGTGAGTGAGCGCCTCAGGAACATATACACAAGCTGTGAGGTATAGAATGAGTGAGCGTCTCAGGAACATATACACAAGCTGTGAGGTATAGAATGAGTGAGTGCCTCAGGAACATATACACAAGCTGTGAGGTATAGAATGAGTGAGTGCCTCAGTGACATATACACAAGCTGTGAGGTATAGAATGAGTGTCTGCCTCAGGAACATATACACAAGCTGTGAGGTATAGAATGAGTGAGTGCCTCAGGAACATATACACAAGCTGTGAGGCATAGAATGAGCGAGTGCCTCAGGAACATATACACAAGCTGTGAGGTATAGCATGAGCGAGTGCCTCAGGAAAATAAACACAAGCTGTGAGGAATAGAATGAGTGAGCGCCTCAGGAACATATACACAAGCTGTGAGGTATAGAATGAGCGGGTGCCTCAGGAACATATACACAAGCTGTGAGGTATAGAATGAGTGAGCGTCTCAGGAACATATACACAAGCTGTGAGGTATAGAATGAGTGACTGCCTCAGGAACATATACACAAGCTGTGAGGTATAGAATGAGCGAGTGCCTCAGGAACATATACACTAGCTGTGAGGTATAGAATGAGCAGGTGTCTCAGGAACATATACACAAGCTGTGAGGTATAGAATGAGCAAGCGCCTCAGGAACATATAGACAAGCGGTGAGGCATAGAATGAGCGAGTGCCTCAGGAAAATATACACAAGCTGTGAGGTATAGAATGAGCGGGTGCCTCAGGAACATATACACAAGCTGAGAGGTATACAATGAGCTAGCGCCTCAGGAACATATACACAAGCTGTGAGGTATAGAATGAGCGGGTGCCTCAGGAACATATACACAAGCTGTGAGGTATAGCATGAGCGGGTGCCTCAGGAACATATACACAAGCTGTGAGGCATAGAATGAGCGAGTGCCTCAGGAACATATACACAAGCTGTGAGGTATAGAATGAGCGGGTGCCTCAGGAACATATACACAAGCTGTGAGGTATACAATGAGCGAGCGCCTCAGGAACATATACACAAGCTGTGAGGTATAGAATGAGCGGGTGCCTCAGGAACATATACACAAGCTGTGAGGTATAGCATGAGCGGGTGCCTCAGGAACATATACACAAGCTGTGAGGTATAGAATGAGTGAGTGCCTCAGTAACATATACACAAGCTGTGAGGTATAGAATGAATGACTGCCTCAGGAACATATACACAAGCTGTGAGGTATAGAATGAGCAAGCGCCTCAGGAACATATACACATGCTGTGAGGCATAGAATGAGCGAGTGCCTCAGGAACATATACACAAGCTGTGAGGTATAGAATGAGCGAGCGCCTCAGGAACATATATACAAGCTGTGAGGTATAGAATGAGCGGGTGCCTCAGTAACATTTACACAAAAATGTGAGGTATAGAATGAGCGGGTGCCTCAGGAACATATACACAAGCTGTGAGGTATAGAATGAGCGAGCGCCTCAGGAATATATATACAAGCTGTGAGTTATAGAATGAGCGGGTGCCTCAGTAACATTTACACAAAAATGTGAGGTATAGAATGAGCGGGTGCCTCAGGAACATATACACAAGCTGTGAGGTATAGAATGAGCGGGTGCCTCAGGAACATATACACAAGCTGTGAGGTATACAATGAGCGAGTGCCTCAGGAACATATGCACAAGCTGTGAGGTATAGAATGAGCGGGTGTCTCAGGAACATATACACAAGCTGTGAGGTATAGAATGAGCAAGCGCCACAGGAACATATACACAAGCTGTGAGGTATAAAATGAGTGAGCGCCTCAGGAACATATACACAAGCTGTGAGGTATAGAATGAGTGAGCGTCTCAGGAACATATACACAAGCTGTGAGGTATAGAATGAGTGACTGCCTCAGGAACATATACACAAGCTGTGAGGTATAGAATGAGTGAGTGCCTCAGTGACATATACACAAGCTGTGAGGTATACAATGAGTGACTGCCTCAGGAACATATACACAAGCTGTGAGGTATAGAATGAGTGACTGCCTCAGGAACATATACACAAGCTGTGAGGCATAGAATGAGCGAGTGCCTCAGGAACATATACACAAGCTGTTAGGCATAGAATGAGCGAGTGCCTCAGGAAAATATACACAAGCTGTGAGGTATAGAATGAGCGGGTGCCTCAGTAACATATACACAAGCTGTGAGGTATACAATGAGCGAGCGCCTCAGGAACATATACACAAGCTGTGAGGTATAGAATGAGCGGGTGCCTCAGGAACATATACACAAGCTGTGAGGTATAGAATGAATGACTGCCTCAGGAACATATACACAAGCTGTGAGGTATAGAATGAGTGACTGCCTCAGGAGCATATACACAAGCTGTGAGGTATAGAATGAGCGAGCGCCTCAGGAACATATACACAAGCTGTGAGGTATAGAATGAGCGGGTGCCTCAGGAACATATACACAAGCTGTGAGGTATAGAATGAATGACTGCCTCAGGAACATATACACAAGCTGTGAGGTATAGAATGAGTGACTGCCTCAGGAGCATATACACTAGCTGTGAGGTATAGAATGAGCAGGTGTCTCAGGAACATATACACAAGCTGTGAGGTATAGAATGAGCAAGCGCCTCAGGAACATATACACAAGCTGTGAGGCATAGAATGAGCGAGTGCCTCAGGAACATATACACAAACTGTGAGGTATAGAATGAGCGAGCGCCTCAGGAACATATATACAAGCTGTGAGGTATAGAATGAGCGGGTGCCTCAGTAACATTTACACAAAAATGTGAGGTATAGAATGAGCGGGTGCCTCAGGAACATATACACAAGCTGTGAGGTATAGAATGAGCGAGTGCCTCAGGAACATATACACAAGCTGTTAGGTATAGAATGAGCGAGCGCCTCAGGAATATATATACAAGCTGTGAGTTATAGAATGAATGAGCGCCTCAGGAACATACACACTAGCTGTGAGGTATAGAATGAGCAGGTGTCTCAGGAACATATACACAAGCTGTGAGGTATACAATGAGCGAGCGCCTCAGGAACATATACACAAGCTGTGAGGTATAGAATGAGCGGGTGCCTCAGGAACATATACACAAGCTGTGAGGTATAGCATGAGCGGGTGCCTCAGGAACATATACACAAGCTGTGAGGTATAGCATGAGCGAGTGCCTCAGGAACATATACACAAGCTGTGAGGTATAGCATGAGCGAGTGCCTCAGGAACATAAACACAAGCTGTGAGGTATAGAATGAGTGAGTGCCTCAGGAACATATACACAAGCTGTGAGGTATAGCATGAGCGAGTGCCTCAGGAAAATAAACACAAGCTGTGAGGTATAGAATGAGTGAGTGCCTCAGTGACATATACACAAGCTGTGAGGTATAGAATGAGTGAGCGTCTCAGTAACATATACACAAGCTGTGAGGTATAGAATGAGCGGGTGCCTCAGGAACATATACACAAGCTGTGAGGTATAGAATGAGTGAGCGCCTCAGGAACATATACACAAGCTGTGAGGTATAGAATGAGTGACTGCCTCAGGAACATATACACAAGCTGTGAGGTATAGAATGAGCGAGTGCCTCAGGAACATATACACTAGCTGTGAGGTATAGAATGAGCAGGTGTCTCAGGAACATATACACAAGCTGTGAGGTAGAGAATGAGCGAGCGCCTCAGGAACATATATAGAAGCTGTGAGGTATAGAATGAGCGGGTGCCTCAGTAACATTTACACAAAAAAGTGAGGTATAGAATGAGCGGGTGCCTCAGGAACATATACACAAGCTGTGAGGTATAGAATGAGCAAGTGCCTCAGGAACATATACACAAGCTGTGAGGTATAGAATGAGCGAGCGCCTCAGGAACATATATACAAGCTGTGAGGTATAGAATGAGCGGGTGCCTCAGTAACATTTACACAAAAATGTGAGGTATAGAATGAGCGGGTGCCTCAGGAACATATACACAAGCTGTGAGGTATAGAATGAGCGGGTGTCTCAGGAACATATACACAAGCTGTGAGGTATAGAATGAGCGAGCGCCTCAGGAACATATATACAAGCTGTGAGGTATAGAATGAGCGGGTGCATCAGTAACATTTACACAAAAATGTGAGGTATAGAATGAGCGGGTGCCTCAGGAACATATACACAAGCTGTGAGGTATAGAATGAGCGGGTGTCTCAGGAACATATACACAAGCTGTGAGGTATAGAATGAGCGAGTGCCTCAGGAACATATACACAAGCTGTGAGGTATAGAATGAGCAAGCGCCTCAGGAACATATACACAAGCTGTGAGGTATAAAATGAGTGAGCGCCTCAGGAACATATACACAAGCTGTGAGGTATAGAATGAGTGAGCGTCTCAGGAACATATACACAAGCTGTGAGGTATAGAATGAGTGACTGCCTCAGGAACATATACACAAGCTGTGAGGTATAGAATGAGTGAGTGCCTCAGTAACATATACACAAGCTGTGAGGTATAGAATGAGCAAGCGCCTCAGGAACATATACACAAGCTGTGAGGTATAAAGTGAGTGAGCGCCTCAGGAACATATACACAAGCTGTGAGGTATAGAATGAGTGAGCGTCTCAGGAACATATACACAAGCTGTGAGGTATAGAATGAGTGACTGCCTCAGGAACATATACACAAGCTGTGAGGTATAGAATGAGTGAGTGCCTCAGTGACATATACACAAGCTGTGAGGTATAGAATGAGTGTCTGCCTCAGGAACATATACACAAGCTGTGAGGTATAGAATGAGTGAGTGCCTCAGGAACATATACACAAGCTGTGAGGCATAGAATGAGCGAGTGCCTCAGGAACATATACACAAGCTGTGAGGTATAGCATGAGCGAGTGCCTCAGGAAAATAAACACAAGCTGTGAGGAATAGAATGAGTGAGCGCCTCAGGAACATATACACAAGCTGTGAGGTATAGAATGAGCGGGTGCCTCAGGAACATATACACAAGCTGTGAGGTATAGAATGAGTGAGCGTCTCAGGAACATATACACAAGCTGTGAGGTATAGAATGAGTGACTGCCTCAGGAACATATACACAAGCTGTGAGGTATAGAATGAGCGAGTGCCTCAGGAACATATACACTAGCTGTGAGGTATAGAATGAGCAGGTGTCTCAGGAACATATACACAAGCTGTGAGGTATAGAATGAGCAAGCGCCTCAGGAACATATAGACAAGCTGTGAGGCATAGAATGAGCGAGTGCCTCAGGAAAATATACACAAGCTGTGAGGTATAGAATGAGCGGGTGCCTCAGGAACATATACACAAGCTGAGAGGTATACAATGAGCTAGCGCCTCAGGAACATATACACAAGCTGTGAGGTATAGAATGAGCGGGTGCCTCAGGAACATATACACAAGCTGTGAGGTATAGCATGAGCGGGTGCCTCAGGAACATATACACAAGCTGTGAGGCATAGAATGAGCGGGTGCCTCAGGAACATATACACAAGCTGTGAGGTATAGCATGAGCGGGTGCCTCAGGAACATATACACAAGCTGTGAGGTATAGAATGAGTGAGTGCCTCAGTAACATATACACAAGCTGTGAGGTATAGAATGAATGACTGCCTCAGGAACATATACACAAGCTGTGAGGTATAGAATGAGCAAGCGCCTCAGGAACATATACACATGCTGTGAGGCATAGAATGAGCGAGTGCCTCAGGAACATATACACAAGCTGTGAGGTATAGAATGAGCGAGCGCCTCAGGAACATATATACAAGCTGTGAGGTATAGAATGAGCGGGTGCCTCAGTAACATTTACACAAAAATGTGAGGTATAGAATGAGCGGGTGCCTCAGGAACATATACACAAGCTGTGAGGTATAGAATGAGCGAGCGCCTCAGGAATATATATACAAGCTGTGAGTTATAGAATGAGCGGGTGCCTCAGTAACATTTACACAAAAATGTGAGGTATAGAATGAGCGGGTGCCTCAGGAACATATACACAAGCTGTGAGGTATACAATGAGCGAGTGCCTCAGGAACATATGCACAAGCTGTGAGGTATAGAATGAGCGGGTGTCTCAGGAACATATACACAAGCTGTGAGGTATAGAATGAGCAAGCGCCACAGGAACATATACACAAGCTGTGAGGTATAAAATGAGTGAGCGCCTCAGGAACATATACACAAGCTGTGAGGTATAGAATGAGTGAGCGTCTCAGGAACATATACACAAGCTGTGAGGTATAGAATGAGTGACTGCCTCAGGAACATATACACAAGCTGTGAGGTATAGAATGAGTGAGTGCCTCAGTGACATATACACAAGCTGTGAGGTATACAATGAGTGACTGCCTCAGGAACATATACACAAGCTGTGAGGTATAGAATGAGTGACTGCCTCAGGAACATATACACAAGCTGTGAGGCATAGAATGAGCGAGTGCCTCAGGAACATATACACAAGCTGTTAGGCATAGAATGAGCGAGTGCCTCAGGAAAATATACACAAGCTGTGAGGTATAGAATGAGCGGGTGCCTCAGTAACATATACACAAGCTGTGAGGTATACAATGAGCGAGCGCCTCAGGAACATATACACAAGCTGTGAGGTATAGAATGAGCGGGTGCCTCAGGAACATATACACAAGCTGTGAGGTATAGAATGAATGACTGCCTCAGGAACATATACACAAGCTGTGAGGTATAGAATGAGTGACTGCCTCAGGAGCATATACACAAGCTGTGAGGTATAGAATGAGCGAGCGCCTCAGGAACATATACACAAGCTGTGAGGTATACAATGAGCGAGCATCTCAGGAACATATACACAAGCTGTGAGGTATAGAATGAGCGGGTGCCTCAGGAACATATACACAAGCTGTGAGGTATAGAATGAATGACTGCCTCAGGAACATATACACAAGCTGTGAGGTATAGAATGAGTGACTGCCTCAGGAGCATATACACTAGCTGTGAGGTATAGAATGAGCAGGTGTCTCAGGAACATATACACAAGCTGTGAGGTATAGAATGAGCAAGCGCCTCAGGAACATATACACAAGCTGTGAGGCATAGAATGAGCGAGTGCCTCAGGAACATATACACAAACTGTGAGGTATAGAATGAGCGAGCGCCTCAGGAACATATATACAAGCTGTGAGGTATAGAATGAGCGGGTGCCTCAGTAACATTTACACAAAAATGTGAGGTATAGAATGAGCGGGTGCCTCAGGAACATATACACAAGCTGTGAGGTATAGAATGAGCGAGTGCCTCAGGAACATATACACAAGCTGTTAGGTATAGAATGAGCGAGCGCCTCAGGAATATATATACAAGCTGTGAGTTATAGAATGAGTGAGCGCCTCAGGAACATACACACTAGCTGTGAGGTATAGAATGAGCAGGTGTCTCAGGAACATATACACAAGCTGTGAAGTATACAATGAGCGAGCGCCTCAGGAACATATACACAAGCTGTGAGGTATAGAATGAGCGGGTGCCTCAGGAACATATACACAAGCTGTGAGGTATAGCATGAGCGGGTGCCTCAGGAACATATACACAAGCTGTGAGGTATAGCATGAGCGGGTGCCTCAGGAACATATACACAAGCTGTGAGGTATAGAATGAGTGAGTGCCTCAGTAACATATACACAAGCTGTGAGGTATAGAATGAGCGAGCGCCTAAGGAATATATATACAAGCTGTGAGTTATAGAATGAGCGGGTGCCTCAGTAACATTTACACAAAAATGTGAGGTATAGAATGAGCGGGTGCCTCAGGAACATATACACAAGCTGTGAGGTATAGAATGAGAGGGTGCCTCAGGAACATATACACAAGCTGTGAGGTATACAATGAGCGAGCGGCTCAGGAACATATGCACAGGCTGTGAGGTATAGAATGAGCGGTGTCTCAGGAACATATACACAAGCTGTGAGGTATAGAATGAGCGAGCGCCTCAGGAACATATATACAAGCTGTGAGGTATAGAATGAGCGGGTGCCTCAGTAACATTTACACAAAAATGTGAGGTATAGAATGAGCGGGTGCCTCAGGAACATATACACAAGCTGTGAGGTATAGAATGAGCGGGTGTCTCAGGAACATATACACAAGCTGTGAGGTATAGAATGAGCGAGTGCCTCAGGAACATATACACAAGCTGTGAGGTATAGAATGAGCAAGCGCCTCAGGAACATATACACAAGCTGTGAGGTATAAAATGAGTGAGCGCCTCAGGAACATATACACAAGCTGTGAGGTATAGAATGAGTGAGCGTCTCAGGAACATATACACAAGCTGTGAGGTATAGAATGAGTGACTGCCTCAGGAACATATACACAAGCTGTGAGGTATAGAATGAGTGAGTGCCTCAGGAACATATACACAAGCTGTGAGGTATAGAATGAGTGACTGCCTCAGGAACATATACACAAGCTGTGAGGCATAGAATGAGCGAGTGCCTCAGGAACATATACACAAGCTGTGAGGCATAGAATGAGCGAGTGCCTCAGGAAAATATACACAAGCTGTGAGGTATAGAATGAGCGGGTGTCTCAGGAACATATACACAAGCTGTGAGGTATACAATGAGCGAGCGCCTCAGGAACATATACACAAGCTGTGAGGTATAGAATGAGCGGGTGCCTCAGGAACATATACACAAGCTGTGAGGTATAGCATGAGCGGGTGCCTCAGGAACATATACACAAGCTGTGAGGTATAGCATGAGCGGGTGCCTCAGGAACATATACAAAAGCTGTGAGGTATAGAATGAGTGAGTGCCTCAGTAACATATACACAAGCTGTGAGGTATAGAATGAGTGACTGCCTCAGGAACATATACACAAGCTGTGAGGTATAGAATGAGCGAGTGCCTCAGGAACATATACACTAGCTGTGAGGTATAGAATGAGCAGGCGTCTCAGGAACATATACACAAGCTGTGAGGTATAGAATGAGTGACTGCCTCAGGAACATATACACAAGCTGTGAGGCATAGAATGAGCGAGTGCCTCAGGAACATATACACAAGCTGTGAGATATAGAATGAGCGAGCGCCTTAGGAACATATATACAAGCTGTGAGGTATAGAATGAGCGGGTGCCTCAGTAACATTTACACAAAAATGTGAGGTATAGAATGAGCGGGTGCCTCAGGAACATATACACAAGCTGTGAGGTATAGAATGAGCGAGCGCCTCAGGAATATATATACAAGCTGTGAGTTATAGAATGAGCGGGTGCCTCAGTAACATTTACACAAAAATGTGAGGTACAGAATGAGCGGGTGCCTCAGGAACATATACACAAGCTGTGAGGTATAGAATGAGCGGGTGCCTCAGGAACATATACACAAGCTGTGAGGTATAAAATGAGTGAGCGCCTCAGGAACATATACACAAGCTGTGAGGTATAGAATGAGTGAGCGTCTCAGGAACATATACACAAGCTGTGAGGTATAGAATGAGTGACTGCCTCAGGAACATATACACAAGCTGTGAGGTATAGAATGGGTGAGTGCCTCAGTGACATATACACAAGCTGTGAGGTATAGAATGAGTGACTGCCTCAGGAACATATACACAAGCTGTGAGGTATAGAATGAGTGAGTGCCTCAGGAACATATACACAAGCTGTGAGGCATAGAATGAGCGAGTGCCTCAGGAACATATACACAAGCTGTGAGGTATAGCATGAGCGAGTGCCTCAGGAAAATAAACACAAGCTGTGAGGTATAGAATGAGTGAGTGCCTCAGGAACATATACACAAGCTGTGAGGTATAGAATGAGCGAGCGCCTCAGGAACATATACACAAGCTGTGAGGTATAGAATGAGCGGGTGCCTCAGGAACATATACACAAGCTGTGAGGTATAGAATGAGTGAGCGTCTCAGGAACATATACACAAGCTGTGAGGTATAGAATGAGTGACTGCCTCAGGAACATATACACAAGCTGTGAGGCATAGAATGAGCGAGTGCCTCAGGAACATATACACTAGCTGTGAGGTATAGAATGAGCAGGTGTCTCAGGAACATATACACAAGCTGTGAGGAATAGAATGAGCAAGCGCCTCAGTAACATTTACACAAAAATGTGAGGTATAGAATGAGCGGGTGCCTCAGGAACATATACACAAGCTGTGAGGTATAGAATGAGCTGGTGCCTCAGGAACATATACACAAGCTGTGAGGTATACAATGAGCGAGCGCCTCAGGAACATATGCACAAGCTGTGAGGTATAGAATGAGCGGGTGTCTCAGGAACATATACACAAGCTGTGAGGTATACAATGAGCGAGCGCCTCAGGAACATATACACAAGCTGTGAGGTATAGAATGAGCGGGTGCCTCAGGAACATATACACAAGCTGTGAGGTATAGCATGAGCGGGTGCCTCAGGAACATATACACAAGCTGTGAGGTATAGAATGAGTGACTGCCTCAGGAACATATACACAAGCTGTGAGGCATAGAATGAGCGAGTGCCTCAGGAACATATACACAAGCTGTGAGGCATAGAATGAGCGAGTGCCTCAGGAAAATATACACAAGCTGTGAGGTATAGAATGAGCGGGTGTCTCAGGAACATATACACAAGCTGTGAGGTATACAATGAGCGAGCGCCTCAGGAACATATACACAAGCTGTGAGGTATAGAATGAGCGGGTGCCTCAGGAACATATACACAAGCTGTGAGGTATAGCATGAGCGGGTGCCTCAGGAACATATACACAAGCTGTGAGGTATAGCATGAGCGGGTGCCTCAGGAACATATACACAAGCTGTGAGGTATAGAATGAGTGAGTGCCTCAGTAACATATACACAAGCTGTGAGGTATAGAATGAGTGACTGCCTCAGGAACATATACACAAGCTGTGAGGTATAGAATGAGCGAGTGCCTCAGGAACATATACACTAGCTGTGAGGTATAGAATGAGCAGGCGTCTCAGGAACATATACACAAGCTGTGAGGTATAGAATGAGTGACTGCCTCAGGAACATATACACAAGCTGTGAGGCATAGAATGAGCGAGTGCCTCAGGAACATATACACAAGCTGTGAGATATAGAATGAGCGAGCGCCTTAGGAACATATATACAAGCTGTGAGGTATAGAATGAGCGGGTGCCTCAGTAACATTTACACAAAAATGTGAGGTATAGAATGAGCGGGTGCCTCAGGAACATATACACAAGCTGTGAGGTATAGAATGAGCGAGCGCCTCAGGAATATATATACAAGCTGTGAGTTATAGAATGAGCGGGTGCCTCAGTAACATTTACACAAAAATGTGAGGTATAGAATGAGCGGGTGCCTCAGGAACATATACACAAGCTGTGAGGTATAGAATGAGCGGGTGCCTCAGGAACATATACACAAGCTGTGAGGTATAAAATGAGTGAGCGCCTCAGGAACATATACACAAGCTGTGAGGTATAGAATGAGTGAGCGTCTCAGGAACATATACACAAGCTGTGAGGTATAGAATGAGTGACTGCCTCAGGAACATATACACAAGCTGTGAGGTATAGAATGGGTGAGTGCCTCAGTGACATATACACAAGCTGTGAGGTATAGAATGAGTGACTGCCTCAGGAACATATACACAAGCTGTGAGGTATAGAATGAGTGAGTGCCTCAGGAACATATACACAAGCTGTGAGGCATAGAATGAGCGAGTGCCTCAGGAACATATACACAAGCTGTGAGGTATAGCATGAGCGAGTGCCTCAGGAAAATAAACACAAGCTGTGAGGTATAGAATGAGTGAGTGCCTCAGGAACATATACACAAGCTGTGAGGTATAGAATGAGCGAGCGCCTCAGGAACATATACACAAGCTGTGAGGTATAGAATGAGCGGGTGCCTCAGGAACATATACACAAGCTGTGAGGTATAGAATGAGTGAGCGTCTCAGGAACATATACACAAGCTGTGAGGTATAGAATGAGTGACTGCCTCAGGAACATATACACAAGCTGTGAGGCATAGAATGAGCGAGTGCCTCAGGAACATATACACTAGCTGTGAGGTATAGAATGAGCAGGTGTCTCAGGAACATATACACAAGCTGTGAGGAATAGAATGAGCAAGCGCCTCAGTAACATTTACACAAAAATGTGAGGTATAGAATGAGCGGGTGCCTCAGGAACATATACACAAGCTGTGAGGTATAGAATGAGCTGGTGCCTCAGGAACATATACACAAGCTGTGAGGTATACAATGAGCGAGCGCCTCAGGAACATATGCACAAGCTGTGAGGTATAGAATGAGCGGGTGCCTCAGGAACATATACACAAGCTGTGAGGTATAGAATGAGCGGGTGCCTCAGTAACATTTACACAAAAATGTGAGGTATAGAATGAGCGGGTGCCTCAGTAACATTAACACAAAAATGTGAGGTATAGAATGAGCGGGTGCCTCAGGAATATATACACAAGCTGTGAGGTATAGAATGAGCGGGTGCCTCAGGAACATATACACAAGCTGTGAGGTATAGAATGAATGACTGCCTCAGGAACATATACACAAGCTGTGAGGTATAGAATGAGTGACTGCCTCAGGAGCATATACACTAGCTGTGAGGTATAGAATGAGCAGGTGTCTCAGGAACATATACACAAGCTGTGAGGTATAGAATGAGCAAGCGCCTCAGGAACATATACACAAGCTGTGAGGCATAGAATGAGCGAGTGCCTCAGGAACATATACACAAACTGTGAGGTATAGAATGAGCGAGCGCCTCAGGAACATATATACAAGCTGTGAGGTATAGAATGAGCGGGTGCCTCAGTAACATTTACACAAAAATGTGAGGTATAGAATGAGCGGGTGCCTCAGGAACATATACACAAGCTGTGAGGTATAGAATGAGCGAGTGCCTCAGGAACATATACACAAGCTGTTAGGTATAGAATGAGCGAGCGCCTCAGGAATATATATACAAGCTGTGAGTTATAGAATGAGTGAGCGCCTCAGGAACATACACACTAGCTGTGAGGTATAGAATGAGCAGGTGTCTCAGGAACATATACACAAGCTGTGAGGTATACAATGAGCGAGCGCCTCAGGAACATATACACAAGCTGTGAGGTATAGAATGAGCGGGTGCCTCAGGAACATATACACAAGCTGTGAGGTATAGCATGAGCGGGTGCCTCAGGAACATATACACAAGCTGTGAGGTATAGCATGAGCGGGTGCCTCAGGAACATATACACAAGCTGTGAGGTATAGAATGAGTGAGTGCCTCAGTAACATATACACAAGCTGTGAGGTATAGAATGAATGACTGCCTCAGGAACATATACACAAGCTGTGAGGTATAGAATGAGTGACTGCTCAGGAACATATACACAAGCTGTGAGGTATAGAATGAGCGAGTGCCTCAGGAACATATACACTAGCTGTGAGGTATAGAATGAGCAGGCGTCTCAGGAACATATACACAAGCTGTGAGGTATAGAATGAGTGACTGCCTCAGGAACATATACACAAGCTGTGAGGCATAGAATGAGCGAGTGCCTCAGGAACATATACACAAGCTGTGAGATATAGAATGAGCGAGCGCCTCAGGAACATATATACAAGCTGTGAGGTATAGAATGAGCGGGTGCCTCTGTAACATTTACACAAAAATGTGAGGTATAGAATGAGCGGGGGCCTCAGGAACATATACACAAGCTGTGAGGTATAGAATGAGCGAGCGCCTCAGGAATATATATACAAGCTGTGAGTTATAGAATGAGCGGGTGCCTCAGTAACATTTACACAAAAATGTGAGGTATAGAATGAGCGGGTGCCTCAGGAACATATACACAAGCTGTGAGGTATAGAATGAGCGGGTGCCTCAGGAACATATACACAAGCTGTGAGGTATACAATGAGCGAGTGCCTCAGGAACATATGCACAAGCTGTGAGGTATAGAATGAGCGGGTGTCTCAGGAACATATACACAAGCTGTGAGGTATAGAATGAGCGAGTGCCTCAGGAACATATACACAAGCTGTGAGGTATAGAATGAGCAAGCGCCTCAGGAACATATACACAAGCTGTGAGGTATAGAATGAGTGAGCGCCTCAGGAACATATACACAAGCTGTGAGGTATAGAATGAGTGAGCGTCTCAGGAACATATACACAAGCTGTGAGCTATAGAATGAGTGACTGCCTCAGGAACATATACACAAGCTGTGAGGTATAGAATGAGTGAGTGCCTCAGTGACATATACACAAGCTGTGAGGTATAGAATGAGTGACTGCCTCAGGAACATATACACAAGCTGTGAGGTATAGAATGAGTGAGTGCCTCAGGTACATATACACAAGCTGTGAGGCATAGAATGAGCGAGTGCCTCAGGAACATATACACAAGCTGTGAGGTATAGCATGAGCGAGTGCCTCAGGAAAATAAACACAAGCTGTGAGGTATAGAATGAGTGAGTGCCTCAGGAACATATACACAAGCTGTGAGGTATAGAATGAGCGAGCGCCTCAGGAACATATACACAAGCTGTGAGGTATAGAATGAGCGGGTGCCTCAGGAACATATACACAAGCTGTGAGGTATAGAATGAGTGAGCGTCTCAGGAATATATACACAAGCTGTGAGGTATAGAATGAGCGAGTGCCTCAGGGACATATACACTAGCTGTGAGGTATAGAATGAGCAGGTGTCTCAGGAACATATACACAAGCTGTGAGGTATAGAATGAGCAAGCGCCTCAGGAACATATACACAAGCTGTGAGGTATAGAATGAGCTGGTGCCTCAGGAACATATACACAAGCTGTGAGGTATACAATGAGCGAGCGCCTCAGGAACATATACACAAGCTGTGAGGTATAGAATGAATGACTGCCTCAGGAACATATACACAAGCTGTGAGGTATAGAATGAGTGACTGCCTCAGGAGCATATACACAAGCTGTGAGGTATAGAATGAGCGAGTGCCTCAGGAACATATACACTAGCTGTGAGGTATAGAATGAGCAGGTGTCTCAGGAACATATACACAAGCTGTGAGGTATAGAATGAGCAAGCGCCTCAGGAACATATACACAAGCTGTGAGGTATAGAATGAGTGACTGCCTCAGGAACATATACACAAGCTGTGAGGCATAGAATGAGCGAGTGCCTCTGGAACATATACACAAGCTGTGAGGTATAGAATGAGCGAGCGCTTCAGGAACATATATACAAGCTGTGAGGTATAGAATGAGCGGGTGCCTCAGGAACATTTACACAAAAATGTGAGGTATAGAATGAGCGGGTGCCTCAGGAACATATACACAAGCTGTGAGGTATAGAATGAGCGAGTGCCTCAGGAACATATACACAAGCTGTGAGGTATAGAATGAGCGAGCGCCTAAGGAATATATATACAAGCTGTGAGTTATAGAATGAGCGGGTGCCTCAGTAACATTTACACAAAAATGTGAGGTATAGAATGAGCGGGTGCCTCAGGAACATATACACAAGCTGTGAGGTATAGAATGAGAGGGTGCCTCAGGAACATATACACAAGCTGTGAGGTATACAATGAGCGAGCGGCTCAGGAACATATGCACAAGCTGTGAGGTATAGAATGAGCGGTGTCTCAGGAACATATACACAAGCTGTGAGGTATAGAATGAGCGAGCGCCTCAGGAACATATATACAAGCTGTGAGGTATAGAATGAGCGGGTGCCTCAGTAACATTTACACAAAAATGTGAGGTATAGAATGAGCGGGTGCCTCAGGAACATATACACAAGCTGTGAGGTATAGAATGAGCGGGTGTCTCAGGAACATATACACAAGCTGTGAGGTATAGAATGAGCGAGTGCCTCAGGAACATATACACAAGCTGTGAGGTATAGAATGAGCAAGCGCCTCAGGAACATATACACAAGCTGTGAGGTATAAAATGAGTGAGCGCCTCAGGAACATATACACAAGCTGTGAGGTATAGAATGAGTGAGCGTCTCAGGAACATATACACAAGCTGTGAGGTATAGAATGAGTGACTGCCTCAGGAACATATACACAAGCTGTGAGGTATAGAATGAGTGAGTGCCTCAGGAACATATACACAAGCTGTGAGGTATAGAATGAGTGACTGCCTCAGGAACATATACACAAGCTGTGAGGCATAGAATGAGCGAGTGCCTCAGGAACATATACACAAGCTGTGAGGCATAGAATGAGCGAGTGCCTCAGGAAAATATACACAAGCTGTGAGGTATAGAATGAGCGGGTGTCTCAGGAACATATACACAAGCTGTGAGGTATACAATGAGCGAGCGCCTCAGGAACATATACACAAGCTGTGAGGTATAGAATGAGCGGGTGCCTCAGGAACATATACACAAGCTGTGAGGTATAGCATGAGCGGGTGCCTCAGGAACATATACACAAGCTGTGAGGTATAGCATGAGCGGGTGCCTCAGGAACATATACACAAGCTGTGAGGTATAGAATGAGTGAGTGCCTCAGTAACATATACACAAGCTGTGAGGTATAGAATGAATGACTGCCTCAGGAACATATACACAAGCTGTGAGGTATAGAATGAGTGACTGCCTCAGGAACATATACACAAGCTGTGAGGTATAGAATGAGCGAGTGCCTCAGGAACATATACACTAGCTGTGAGGTATAGAATGAGCAGGCGTCTCAGGAACATATACACAAGCTGTGAGGTATAGAATGAGTGACTGCCTCAGGAACATATACACAAGCTGTGAGGCATAGAATGAGCGAGTGCCTCAGGAACATATACACAAGCTGTGAGATATAGAATGAGCGAGCGCCTTAGGAACATATATACAAGCTGTGAGGTATAGAATGAGCGGGTGCCTCAGTAACATTTACACAAAAATGTGAGGTATAGAATGAGCGGGTGCCTCAGGAACATATACACAAGCTGTGAGGTATAGAATGAGCGAGCGCCTCAGGAATATATATACAAGCTGTGAGTTATAGAATGAGCGGGTGCCTCAGTAACATTTACACAAAAATGTGAGGTATAGAATGAGCGGGTGCCTCAGGAACATATACACAAGCTGTGAGGTATAGAATGAGCGGGTGCCTCAGGAACATATACACAAGCTGTGAGGTATAAAATGAGTGAGCGCCTCAGGAACATATACACAAGCTGTGAGGTATAGAATGAGTGAGCGTCTCAGGAACATATACACAAGCTGTGAGGTATAGAATGAGTGACTGCCTCAGGAACATATACACAAGCTGTGAGGTATAGAATGGGTGAGTGCCTCAGTGACATATACACAAGCTGTGAGGTATAGAATGAGTGACTGCCTCAGGAACATATACACAAGCTGTGAGGTATAGAATGAGTGAGTGCCTCAGGAACATATACACAAGCTGTGAGGCATAGAATGAGCGAGTGCCTCAGGAACATATACACAAGCTGTGAGGTATAGCATGAGCGAGTGCCTCAGGAAAATAAACACAAGCTGTGAGGTATAGAATGAGTGAGTGCCTCAGGAACATATACACAAGCTGTGAGGTATAGAATGAGCGAGCGCCTCAGGAACATATACACAAGCTGTGAGGTATAGAATGAGCGGGTGCCTCAGGAACATATACACAAGCTGTGAGGTATAGAATGAGTGAGCGTCTCAGGAACATATACACAAGCTGTGAGGTATAGAATGAGTGACTGCCTCAGGAACATATACACAAGCTGTGAGGCATAGAATGAGCGAGTGCCTCAGGAACATATACACTAGCTGTGAGGTATAGAATGAGCAGGTGTCTCAGGAACATATACACAAGCTGTGAGGAATAGAATGAGCAAGCGCCTCAGTAACATTTACACAAAAATGTGAGGTATGAGCGGGTGCCTCAGGAACATATACACAAGCTGTGAGGTATAGAATGAGCTGGTGCCTCAGGAACATATACACAAGCTGTGAGGTATACAATGAGCGAGCGCCTCAGGAACATATGCACAAGCTGTGAGGTATAGAATGAGCGGGTGCCTCAGGAACATATACACAAGCTGTGAGGTATAGAATGAGCGGGTGCCTCAGTAACATTTACACAAAAATGTGAGGTATAGAATGAGCGGGTGCCTCAGTAACATTAACACAAAAATGTGAGGTATAGAATGAGCGGGTGCCTCAGGAATATATACACAAGCTGTGAGGTATAGAATGAGCTGGTGCCTCAGGAACATATACACAAGCTGTGAGGTATACAATGAGCGAGCGCCTCAGGAACATATGCACAAGCTGTGAGGTATAGAATGAGCGGGTGCCTCAGGAACATATACACAAGCTGTGAGGTATAGAATGAGCGGGTGCCTCAGTAACATTTACACAAAAATGTCAGGTATAGAATGAGCGGGTGCGTCAGGAACATATAGACAAGCTGTGAGGTATAGAATGAGCGGGTGTCTCAGGAACATATACACAAGCTGTGAGGTATAGAATGAGCGAGTGCCTCAGGAACATATACACAAGCTGTGAGGTATAGAATGAGTGAGCGTCTCAGGAACATATACACAAGCTGTGAGGTATAGAATGAGCGGTAGAATGAGCGGGTGCCTCAGGAACATATACACAAGCTGTGAGGTATAGAATGAGTGAGCGTCTCAGGAACATATACACAAGCTGTGAGGTATAGAGTGAGTGAGCGTCTCAGGAACATATACACAAGCTGTGAGGTACAGAATGAGCAAGTGTCTCAGTAACATATAGACAAGTTGTGAGGTATAGAATGAGCAAGTGTCTCAGTAACATATACACAAGCTGTGAGGTATAGAATGACTGAGAGCCTCCGGAACATATACACAAGCTGTGAGGTACAGAATGAGCAAGTGTCTCAGTAACATGTACACGAGCTGTGAGGTACAGAATGAGTGAGCGTCTCAGGAACATATACACAAGCTGTGAGGTATAAAATGAGCGAGTGCCTCAGGAACATATACACAAGCTGTGAGGTATAGAATGAGTGAGCGTCTCAGGAACATATACACAAGCTGTGAGGTATAGAATGAGCGGTAGAATGAGCGGGTGCCTCAGGAACATATACACAAGCTGAGAGGTATAGAATGAGTGAGCGTCTCAGGAACATATACACAAGCTGTGAGGTATAGAATGAGTGAGCGTCTCAGGAACATATACACAAGCTGTGAGGTATAAAATGAATGAGCGCCTCAGGAACATATACACAAGCTGTGAGGTATAGAATGAGTGGGTGCCTCAGGAACATATACACAAGCTGTGAGGTATAGCATGAGCGGGGGCATCAGGAACATATATACAAGCTGTGAGTTATAGAATGAGCGGGTGATTCAGTAACATTTACACAAAAATGTGAGGTATAGAATGAGCGGGTGCCTCAGGAACATATACACAAGCTGTGAGGTATAGAATGAGCTGGTGCCTCAGGAACATATACACAAGCTGTGAGGTATACAATGAGTGAGCGTCTCAGGAACATATACACAAGCTGTGAGGTATAGTATGAGCGGGTGCCTCAGGAACATATACACAAGCTGTGAGGTATATCATGAGCGAGTGCCTCAGGAAAATAAACACAAGCTGTGAGGTATAGAATGAGTGAGTGCCTCAGGAACATATACACAAGCTGTGAGGTATAGAATGAATGACTGCCTCAGGAACATATACACAAGCTGTGAGGTATAGAATGAGTGACTGCCTCAGGAACATATACACAAGCTGTGAGATATAGAATGAGCGGGTGCCTCAGGAACATATACACAAGCTGTGAGGTATAGAATGAGTGAGCGCCTCAGGAACATATAAACAAGCTGTGAGGTATAGAATGAGTGACTGCCTCAGGAACATATACACAAGCTGTGAGGTATAGAATGAGCGGGTGCCTCAGGAACATATACACAAGCTGTGAGGTATAGAATGAGTGAGCGCCTCAGGAACATATAAACAAGCTGTGAGGTATAGAATGAGTGACTGCCTCAGGAACATATACACAAGCTGTGAGGTATAGAATGAGTGAGTGCCTCAGTAACATATACACAAGCTGTGAGGTATAGAATGAGCGGGTGCCTCAGGAACATATACACAAGCTGTGAGGTATAGAATGAGTGAGTGCCTCAGTGACATATACACAAGCTGTGAGGTATAGAATGAGTGACTGCCTCAGGAAGATATACACAAGCTGTGAGGTATAGAATGAGTGAGTGCCTCAGGAACATATACACAAGCTGTGAGGCATAGAATGAGCGAGTGCCTCAGGAACATATACACAAGCTGTGAGGTATAGCATGAGCGAGAGCCTCAGGAAAATAAACACAAGCTGTGAGGTATAGAATGAGTGAGTGCCTCAGGAACATATACACAAGCTGTGAGGTATAGAATGAGCGAGCGCCTCAGGAACATATACACAAGCTGTGAGGTATAGAATGAGCGGGTGCCTCAGGAACATATACACAAGCTGTGAGGTATAGAATGAGTGAGCGTCTCAGGAACATATACACAAGCTGTGAGGTATAGAATGAGCGAGTGCCTCAGGAACATATACACAAGCTGTGAGGTATAGAATGAGCAAGCGCCTCAGGAACATATATACAAGCTGTGAGTTATAGAATGAGCGGGCGTCTCAGTAACATTTGCACAAAAATGTGAGGTATAGAATGAGCGGGTGCCTCAGGAACATATACACAAGCTGTGAGGTATAGAATGAGCTGGTGCCTCAGGAACATATACACAAGCTGTGAGGTATACAATGAGCGAGCGCCTCAGGAACATATGCACAAGCTGTGAGGTATAGAATGAGCGGGTGTCTCAGGAACATATACACAAGCTGTGAGGTATAGAATGAGCGGGTGCCTCAGTAACATTTACACAAAAATGTGAGGTATAGAATGAGCGGGTGCGTCAGGAACATATACACAAGCTGTGAGGTATAGAATGAGCGGGTGTCTCAGGAACATATACACAAGCTGTGAGGTATAGAATGAGCGAGTGCCTCAGGAACATATACACAAGCTGTGAGGTATAGAATGAGCAAGCGACTCAGGAACATATACACAAGCTGTGAGGTATAGAATGAGCGAGTGCCTCAGGAACATATACACAAGCTGTGAGGTATAGAATGAGCAAGCGCCTCAGGAACATATACACAAGCTGTGAGGTATAGAATGAGTGACTGCCTCAGGAACATATACACAAGCTGTGAGGTATAGAATGAGTGAGTGCCTCAGTGACATATACACAAGCTGTGAGGTATAGAATGAGTGACTGCCTCAGGAACATATACACAAGCTGTGAGGTATAGAATGAGTGACTGCCTCAGGAACATATACACAAGCTGTGAGGCATAGAATGAGCGAGTGCCTCAGGAACATATACACAAGCTGTGAGGCATAGAATGAGCGAGTGCCTCAGGAAAATATACACCAGCTGTGAGGTATAGAATGTGCAGGTGCCTCAGGAACATATACACAAGCTGTGAGGTATACAATGAGCAAGTGCCTCAGGAACATATACACAAGCTGTGAGGTATAGAATGAGTGAGCGTCTCAGGAACATATACACAAGCTGTGAGGTATAGAATGAGCGGTAGAATGAGCGGGGGCCTCAGGAACATATACACAAGCTGTGAGGTACAGAATGAGCAAGTGTCTCAGTAACATATACACAAGCTGTGAGGTATAGAATGAGTGAGCGTCTCAGGAACATATACACAAGCTGTGAGGTATAGAATGAGTGAGCGTCTCAGGAACATATACACAAGCTGTGAGGTATAGAATGAGCAAGTGTCTCAGTAACATATACACAAGCTGTGAGGTATAGAATGAGCGAGTGCCTCAGGAACATATACACAAGCTGTGAGGTATAGAATGAGCGAGCGCCTCAGGAACATATATACAAGCTGTGAGGTATAGAATGAGCGGGTGCCTCAGGAACATTTACACAAAAATGTGAGGTATAGAATGAGCGGGTGCCTCAGGAACATATACACAAGCTGTGAGGTATAGAATGAGCGAGTGCCTCAGGAACATATACACAAGCTGTGAGGTATAGAATGAGCGAGCGCCTCAGGAATATATATACAAGCTGTGAGTTATAGAATGAGCGGGTGCCTCAGTAACATTTACACAAAAATGTGAGGTATAGAATGAGCGGGTGCCTCAGGAACATATACACAAGCTGTGAGGTATAGAATGAGAGGGTGCCTCAGGAACATATACACAAGCTGTGAGGTATACAATGAGCGAGCGGCTCAGGAACATATGCACAAGCTGTGAGGTATAGAATGAGCGGTGTCTCAGGAACATATACACAAGCTGTGAGGTATAGAATGAGCGAGCGCCTCAGGAACATATATACAAGCTGTGAGGTATAGAATGAGCGGGTGCCTCAGTAACATTTACACAAAAATGTGAGGTATAGAATGAGTGGGTGCCTCAGGAACATATACACAAGCTGTGAGGTATAGAATGAGCGGGTGTCTCAGGAACATATACACAAGCTGTGAGGTATAGAATGAGCGAGTGCCTCAGGAACATATACACAAGCTGTGAGGTATAGAATGAGCAAGCGCCTCAGGAACATATACACAAGCTGTGAGGTATAAAATGAGTGAGCGCCTCAGGAACATATACACAAGCTGTGAGGTATAGAATGAGTGAGCGTCTCAGGAACATATACACAAGCTGCGAGGTATAGAATGAGTGAGTGCCTCAGGAACATATACACAAGCTGTGAGGTATAGAATGAGTGAGTGCCTCAGGAACATATACACAAGCTGTGAGGTATAGAATGAGTGACTGCCTCAGGAACCTATACACAAGCTGTGAGGCATAGAATGAGCGAGTGCCTCAGGAACATATACACAAGCTGTGAGGCATAGAATGAGCGAGTGCCTCAGGAAAATATACACAAGCTGTGAGGTATAGAATGAGCGGGTGTCTCAGGAACATATACACAAGCTGTGAGGTATACAATGAGCGAGCGCCTCAGGAACATATACACAAGCTGTGAGGTATAGAATGAGCGGGTGCCTCAGGAACATATACACAAGCTGTGAGGTATAGCATGAGCGGGTGCCTCAGGACCATATACACAAGCTGTGAGGTATAGCATGAGCGGGTGCCTCAGGAACATATACACAAGCTGTGAGGTATAGAATGAGTGAGTGCCTCAGTAACATATACACAAGCTGTGAGGTATAGAATGAATGACTGCCTCAGGAACATATACACAAGCTGTGAGGTATAGAATGAGTGACTGCCTCAGGAACATATACACAAGCTGTGAGGTATAGAATGAGCGAGTGCCTCAGGAACATATACACTAGCTGTGAGGTATAGAATGAGCAGGCGTCTCAGGAACATATACACAAGCTGTGAGGTATAGAATGAGTGACTGCCTCAGGAACATATACACAAGCTGTGAGGCATAGAATGAGCGAGTGCCTCAGGAACATATACACAAGCTGTGAGATATAGAATGAGCGAGCGCCTCAGGAACATATATACAAGCTGTGAGGTATAGAATGAGCGGGTGCCTCAGTAACATTTACACAAAAATGTGAGGTATAGAATGAGCGGGTGCCTCAGGAACATATACACAAGCTGTGAGGTATAGAATGAGCGAGCGCCTCAGGAATATATATACAAGCTGTGAGTTATAGAATGAGCGGGTGCCTCAGTAACATTTACACAAAAATGTGAGGTATAGAATGAGCGGGTGCCTCAGGAACATATACACAAGCTGTGAGGTATAGAATGAGCGGGTGCCTCAGGAACATATACACAAGCTGTGAGGTATACAATGAGCGAGTGCCTCAGGAACATATGCACAAGCTGTGAGGTATAGAATGAGCGGGTGTCTCAGGAACATATACACAAGCTGTGAGTTATAAAATGAGTGAGTGCCTCAGGAACATATACACAAGCTGTGAGGTATAGAATGAGCAAGCGCCTCAGGAACATATACACAAGCTGTGAGGTATAAAATGAGTGAGCGCCTCAGGAACATATACACAAGCTGTGAGGTATAGAATGAGTGAGCGTCTCAGGAACATATACACAAGCTGTGAGGTATAGAATGAGTGACTGCCTCAGGAACATATACACAAGCTGTGAGGTATAGAATGAGTGAGTGCCTCAGTGACATATACACAAGCTGTGAGGTATAGAATGAGTGACTGCCTCAGGAACATATACACAAGCTGTGAGGTATAGAATGAGTGAGTGCCTCAGGAACATATACACAAGCTGTGAGGCATAGAATGAGCGAGTGCCTCAGGAACATATACACAAGCTGTGAGGTATAGCATGAGCGAGTGCCTCAGGAAAATAAACACAAGCTGTGAGGTATAGAATGAGTGAGTGCCTCAGGAACATATACACAAGCTGTGAGGTATAGAATGAGCGAGCGCATCAGGAACATATACACAAGCTGTGAGGTATAGAATGAGCGGGTGCCTCAGGAACATATACACAAGCTGTGAGGTATAGAATGAGTGAGCGTCTCAGGAACATATACACAAGCTGTGAGGTATAGAATGAGTGACTGCCTCAGGAACATATACACAAGCTGTGAGGTATAGAATGAGCGAGTGCCTCAGGAACATATACACTAGCTGTGAGGTATAGAATGAGCAGGTGTCTCAGTAACATTTGCACAAGCTGTGAGGAATAGAATGAGCAAGCGCCTCAGTAACATTTACACAAAAATGTGAGGTATAGAATGAGCGGGTGCCTCAGGAACATATACACAAGCTGTGAGGTATAGAATGAGCTGGTGCCTCAGGAACATATACACACGCTGTGAGGTATACAATGACCGAGCGCCTCAGGAACATATGCACAAGCTGTGAGGTATAGAATGAGCGGGTGCCTCAGGAACATATACACAAGCTGTGAGGTATAGAATGAGCAGGTGCCTCCGTAACATTTACACAAAAATGTGAGGTATAGAATGAGCGGGTGCCTCAGTAACATTAACACCAAAATGTGAGGTATAGAATGAGCGGGTGCCTCAGGAACATATACACAAGCTGTGAGGTATAGAATGAGCTGGTGCCTCAGGAACATATACACAAGCTGTGAGGTATACAATGAGCGAGCGCCTCAGGAACATATGCACAAGCTGTGAGGTATAGAATGAGCGGGTGCCTCAGGAACATATACACAAGCTGTGAGGTATAGAATGAGCGGGTGCCTCAGTAACATTTACACAAAAATGTCAGGTATAGAATGAGCGGTTGCGTCAGGAACATATAGACAAGCTGTGAGGTATAGAATGAGCGAGTGCCTCAGGAACATATACACAAGCTGTGAGGTATAGAATGAGTGAGCGTCTCAGGAACATATACACAAGCTGTGAGGTATAGAATGAGCGGTAGAATGAGCGGGTGCCTCAGGAACATATACACAAGCTGTGAGGTATAGAATGAGTGAGCGTCTCAGGAACATATACACAAGCTGTGAGGTATAGAGTGAGTGAGCGTCTCAGGAACATATACACAAGCTGTGAGGTACAGAATGAGCAAGTGTCTCAGTAACATATAGACAAGTTGTGAGGTATAGAATGAGCAAGTGTCTCAGTAACATATACACAAGCTGTGAGGTACAGAATGAGCAAGTGTCTCAGTAACATGTACACAAGCTGTGAGGTACAGAATGAGTGAGCGTCTCAGGAACATATACACAAGCTGTGACGTATAAAATGAGCGAGTGCCTCAGGAACATATACACAAGCTGTGAGGTATAGAATGAGTGAGCGTCTCAGGAACATATACACAAGCTGTGAGGTATAGAATGAGCGGTAGAATGAGCGGGTGCCTCAGGAACATATACACAAGCTGAGAGGTATAGAATGAGTGAGCGTCTCAGGAACATATACACAAGCTGTGAGGTATAGAATGAGTGAGCGTCTTAGGAACATATACACAAGCTGTGAGGTATAAAATGAATGAGCGCCTCAGGAACATATACACAAGCTGTGAGGTATAGAATGAGTGGGTGCCTCAGGAACATATACACAAGCTGTGAGGTATAGCATGAGCGGGGGCCTCAGGAACATATATACAAGCTGTGAGTTATAGAATGAGCGGGTGATTCAGTAACATTTACACAAAAATGTGAGGTATAGAATGAGCGGGTGCCTCAGGAACATATACACAAGCTGTGAGGTATAGAATGAGCTGGTGCCTCAGGAACATATACACAAGCTGTGAGGTATACAATGAGTGAGCGTCTCAGGAACATATACACAAGCTGTGAGGTATAGAATGAGCGGGTGCCTCAGGAACATATACACAAGCTGTGAGGTATAGAATGAGTGAGCGCCTCAGGAAAATATATACACAAGCTGTGAGGTATATCATGAGCGAGTGCCTCAGGAAAATAAACACAAGCTGTGAGGTATAGAATGAGTGAGTGCCTCAGGAAAATAAACACAAGCTGTGAGGTATAGAATGAGTGAGCGCCTCAGGAACATATACACAAGCTGTGAGGTATAGAAAGAGTGACTGCCTCAGGAACATATACACAAGCTGTGAGGTATAGAATGAGTGAGTGCCTCAGTAACATATACACAAGCTGTGAGGTATAGAATGAGTGAGTGCCTCAGTAACATATACACAAGCTGTGAGGTATAGAATGAATGACTGCCTCAGGAACATATACACAAGCTGTGAGGTATAGAATGAGTGACTGCCTCAGGAACATATACACAAGCTGTGAGGTATAGAATGAGCGGGTGCCTCAGGAACATATACACAAGCTGTGAGGTATAGAATGAGTGAGCGCCTCAGGAACATATAAACAAGCTGTGAGGTATAGAATGAGTGACTGCCTCAGGAACATATACACAAGCTGTGAGGTATAGAATGAGTGAGTGCCTCAGTAACATATACACAAGCTGTGAGGTATAGAATGAGCGGGTGCCTCAGGAACATATACACAAGCTGTGAGGTATAGAATGAGTGAGTGCCTCAGTGACATATACACAAGCTGTGAGGTATAGAATGAGTGACTGCCTCAGGAACATATACACAAGCTGTGAGGTATAGAATGAGTGAGTGCCTCAGGAACATATACACAAGCTGTGAGGCATAGAATGAGCGAGTGCCTCAGGAACATACACACAAGCTGTGAGGTATAGCATGAGCGAGAGCCTCAGGAAAATAAACACAAGCTGTGAGGTATAGAATGAGTGAGTGCCTCAGGAACATATACACAAGCTGTGAGGTATAGAATGAGCGAGCGCCTCAGGAACATATACACAAGCTGTGAGGTATAGAATGAGCGGGTGCCTCAGGAACATATACACAAGCTGTGAGGTATAGAATGAGTGAGCGCCTCAGGAACATATACACAAGCTGTGAGGTATAGAATGAGTGACTGCCTCAGGAACATATACACAAGCTGTGAGGTATAGAATGAGTGAATGCCTCAGTAACATATACACAAGCTGTGAGGTATAGAATGAGTGAGTGCCTCAGTAACATATACACAAGCTGTGAGGTATAGAATGAATGACTGCCTCAGGAACATATACACAAGCTGTGAGGTATAGAATGAGTGACTGCCTCAGGAACATATACACAAGCTGTGAGGTATAGAATGAGCGGGTGCCTCAGGAACATATACACAAGCTGTGAGGTATAGAATGAGTGAGCGCCTCAGGAACATATACACAAGCTGTGAGGTATAGAATGAGTGACGGCCTCAGGAACATATACACAAGCTGTGAGGTATAGAATGAGTGAGTGCCTCAGTAACATATACACAAGCTGTGAGGTATAAAAGAATGAGCGCCTCAGGAACATATACACAAGCTGTGAGGTATAGAATGAGTGAGCGTCTCAGGAACATATACACAAGCTGTGAGGTATAGAATGAGTGACTGCCTCAGGAACATATACACAAGCTGTGAGGTATAGAATGAGTGAGTGCCTCAGTGACATATACACAAGCTGTGAGGTATAGAATGAGTGACTGCCTCAGGAACATATACACAAGCTGTGAGGTATAGAATGAGTGACTGCCTCAGGAACATATACACAAGCTGTGAGGCATAGAATGAACGAGTGCCTCAGGAACATATACACAAGCTGTGAGGCATAGAATGAGCGAGTGCCTCAGGAAAATATACACCAGCTGTGAGGTATAGAATGTGCAGGTGCCTCAGGAACATATACACAAGCTGTGAGGTATACAATGAGCAAGTGCCTCAGGAACATATACACAAGCTGTGAGGTATAGAATGAGTGAGCGTCTCAGGAACATATACACAAGCTGTGAGGTATAGAATGAGCGGTAGAATGAGCGGGTGCCTCAGGAACATATACACAAGCTGTGAGGTACAGAATGAGCAAGTGTCTCAGTAACATATACACAAGCTGTGAGGTATAGAATGAGTGAGCGTCTCAGGAACATATACACAAGCTGTGAGGTATAGAATGAGTGAGCGTATCAGGAACATATACACAAGCTGTGAGGTATAGAATGAGCAAGTGTCTCAGTAACATATACACAAGCTGTGAGGTATAGAATGAGCGAGTGCCTCAGGAACATATACACAAGCTGTGAGGTATAGAATGAGCGAGCGCCTCAGGAACATATATACAAGCTGTGAGGTATAGAATGAGCGGGTGCCTCAGGAACATTTACACAAAAATGTGAGGTATAGAATGAGCGGGTGCCTCAGGAACATATACACAAGCTGTGAGGTATAGAATGAGCGAGTGCCTCAGGAACATATACACAAGCTGTGAGGTATAGAATGAGCGAGCGCCTCAGGAATATATATACAAGCTGTGAGTTATAGAATGAGCGGGTGCCTCAGTAACATTTACACAAAAATGTGAGGTATAGAATGAGCGGGTGCCTCAGGAACATATACACAAGCTGTGAGGTATAGAATGAGAGGGTGCCTCAGGAACATATACACAAGCTGTGAGGTATACAATGAGCGAGCGGCTCAGGAACATATGCACAAGCTGTGAGGTATAGAATGAGCGGTGTCTCAGGAACATATACACAAGCTGTGAGGTATAGAATGAGCGAGCGCCTCAGGAACATATATACAAGCTGTGAGGTATAGAATGAGCGGGTGCCTCAGTAACATTTACACAAAAATGTGAGGTATAGAATGAGCGGGTGCCTCAGGAACATATACACAAGCTGTGAGGTATAGAATGAGCGGGTGTCTCAGGAACATATACACAAGCTGTGAGGTATAGAATGAGCGAGTGCCTCAGGAACATATACACAAGCTGTGAGGTATAGAATGAGCAAGCGCCTCAGGAACATATACACAAGCTGTGAGGTATAAAATGAGTGAGCGCCTCAGGAACATATACACAAGCTGTGAGGTATAGAATGAGTGAGCGTCTCAGGAACATATACACAAGCTGCGAGGTATAGAATGAGTGACTGCCTCAGGAACATATACACAAGCTGTGAGGTATAGAATGAGTGAGTGCCTCAGGAACATATACACAAGCTGTGAGGTATAGAATGAGTGACTGCCTCAGGAACATATACACAAGCTGTGAGGCATAGAATGAGCGAGTGCCTCAGGAACATATACACAAGCTGTGAGGCATAGAATGAGCGAGTGCCTCAGGAATATATACACAAGCTGTGAGGTATAGAATGAGCGGGTGTCTCAGGAACATATACACAAGCTGTGAGGTATACAATGAGCGAGCGCCTCAGGAACATATACACAAGCTGTGAGGTATAGAATGAGCGGGTGCCTCAGGAACATATACACAAGCTGTGAGGTATAGCATGAGCGGGTGCCTCAGGACCATATACACAAGCTGTGAGGTATAGCATGAGCGGGTGCCTCAGGAACATATACACAAGCTGTGAGGTATAGAATGAGTGAGTGCCTCAGGAACATATACACTAGCTGTGAGGTATAGAATGAGCAGGCGTCTCAGGAACATATACACAAGCTGTGAGGTATAGAATGAGTGACTGCCTCAGGAACATGTACACAAGCTGTGAGGCATAGAATGAGCGAGTGCCTCAGGAACATATACACAAGCTGTGAGATATAGAATGAGCGAGCGCCTCAGGAACATATATACAAGCTGTGAGGTATAGAATGAGCGGGTGCCTCAGTAACATTTACACAAAAATGTGAGGTATAGAATGAGCGGGTGCCTCAGGAACATATACACAAGCTGTGAGGTATAGAATGAGCGAGCGCCTCAGGAATATATATACAAGCTGTGAGTTATAGAATGAGCGGGTGCCTCAGTAACATTTACACAAAAATGTGAGGTATAGAATGAGCGGGTGCCTCAGGAACATATACACAAGCTGTGAGGTATAGAATGAGCGGGTGCCTCAGGAACATATACACAAGCTGTGAGGTATACAATGAGCGAGTGCCTCAGGAACATATGCACAAGCTGTGAGGTATAGAATGAGCGGGTGTCTCAGGAACATATACACAAGCTGTGAGGTATAAAATGAGTGAGTGCCTCAGGAACATATACACAAGCTGTGAGGTATAGAATGAGCAAGCGCCTCAGGAACATATACACAAGCTGTGAGGTATAAAATGAGTGAGCGCCTCAGGAACATATACACAAGCTGTGAGGTATAGAATGAGTGAGCGTCTCAGGAACATATACACAAGCTGTGAGGTATATAATGAGTGACTGCCTCAGGAACATATACACAAGCTGTGAGGTATAGAATGAGTGAGTGCCTCAGTGACATATACACAAGCTGTGAGGTATAGAATGAGTGACTGCCTCAGGAACATATACACAAGCTGTGAGGTATAGAATGAGTGAGTGCCTCAGGAACATATACACAAGCTGTGAGGCATAGAATGAGCGAGTGCCTCAGGAACATATACACAAGCTGTGAGGTATAGCATGAGCGAGTGCCTCAGGAAAATAAACACAAGCTGTGAGGTATAGAATGAGTGAGTGCCTCAGGAACATATACACAAGCTGTGAGGTATAGAATGAGCGAGCGCATCAGGAACATATACACAAGCTGTGAGGTATAGAATGAGCGGGTGCCTCAGGAACATATACACAAGCTGTGAGGTATAGAATGAGTGAGCGTCTCAGGAACATATACACAAGCTGTGAGGTATAGAATGAGTGACTGCCTCAGGAACATATACACAAGCTGTGAGGTATAGAATGAGCGAGTGCCTCAGGAACATATACACTAGCTGTGAGGTATAGAATGAGCAGGTGTCTCAGGAACATATACACAAGCTGTGAGGAATAGAATGAGCAAGCGCCTCAGTAACATTTACACAAAAATGTGAGGTATAGAATGAGCGGGTGCCTCAGGAACATATACACAAGCTGTGAGGTATAGAATGAGCTGGTGCCTCAGGAACATATACACAAGCTGTGAGGTATACAATGAGCGAGCGCCTCAGGAACATATGCACAAGCTGTGAGGTATAGAATGAGCGGGTGCCTCAGGAACATATACACAAGCTGTGAGGTATAGAATGAGCGGGTGCCTCAGTAACATTTACACAAAAATGTGAGGTATAGAATGAGCGGGTGCCTCAGTAACATTAACACAAAAATGTGAGGTATAGAATGAGCGGGTGCCTCAGGAACATATACACAAGCTGTGAGGTATAGAATGAGCTGGTGCCTCAGGAACATATACACAAGCTGTGAGGTATACAATGAGCGAGCGCCTCAGGAACACATGCACAAGCTGTGAGGTATAGAATGAGCGGGTGCCTCAGGAACATATACACAAGCTGTGAGGTATAGAATGAGCGGGTGCCTCAGTAACATTTACACAAAAATGTCAGGTATAGAATGAGCGGGTGCGTCAGGAACATATAGACAAGCTGTGAGGTATAGAATGAGCGGGTGTCTCAGGAACATATACAAAAGCTGTGAGGTATAGAATGAGCGAGTGCCTCAGGAACATATACACAAGCTGTGAGGTATAGAATGAGTGAGCGTCTCAGGAACATATACACAAGCTGTGAGGTATAGAATGAGCGGTAGAATGAGCGGGTGCCTCAGGAACATATACACAAGCTGTGAGGTATAGAATGAGTGAGCGTCTCAGGAACATATACACAAGCTGCGAGGTATAGAGTGAGTGAGCGTCTCAGGAACATATACACAAGCTGTGAGGTACAGAATGAGCAAGTGTCTCAGTAACATATAGACAAGTTGTGAGGTATAGAATGAGCAAGTGTCTCAGTAACATATACAGAAGCTGTGAGGTATAGAATGACTGAGAGCCTCAGGAACATATACACAAGCTGTGAGGTACAGAATGAGCAAGTGTCTCAGTAACATGTACACAAGCTGTGAGGTACAGAATGAGTGAGCGTCTCAGGAACATATACACAACCTGTGAGGTATAAAATGAGCGAGTGCCTCAGGAACATATACACAAGCTGTGAGGTATAGAATGAGTGAGCGTCTCAGGAACATATACACAAGCTGTGAGGTATAGAATGAGCGGTAGAATGAGCGGGTGCCTCAGGAACATATACACAAGCTGAGAGGTATAGAATGAGTGAGCGTCTCAGGAACATATACACAAGCTGTGAGGTATAAAATGAGTGAGCGTCTCAGGAACATATACACAAGCTGTGAGGTATAAAATGAATGAGCGCCTCAGGAACATATACACAAGCTGTGAGGTATAGAATGAGTGGGTGCCTCAGGAACATATACACAAGCTGTGAGGTATAGCATGAGCGGGGGCCTCAGGAACATATATACAAGCTGTGAGTTATAGAATGAGCGGGTGATTCAGTAACATTTACACAAAAATGTGAGGTATAGAATGAGCGGGTGCCTCAGGAACATATACACAAGCTGTGAGGTATAGAATGAGTGAGCGCCTCAGGAACATATACACAAGCTGTGAGGTATAACATGAGCGAGTGCCTCAGGAAAATAAACACAAGCTGTGAGGTATAGAATGAGTGAGTGCCTCAGGAAAATAAACACAAGCTGTGAGGTATAGAATGAGTGAGCGCCTCAGGAACATATACACAAGCTGTGAGGTATAGAAAGAGTGACTGCCTCAGGAACATATACACAAGCTGTGAGGTATAGAATGAGTGAGTGCCTCAGTAACATATACACAAGCTGTGAAGTATAGAATGAGTGAGTGCCTCAGTAACATATACACAAGCTGTGAGGTATAGAATGAATGACTGCCTCAGGAACATATACACAAGCTGTGAGGTATAGAATGAGTGAGTGCCTCAGTAACATATACACAAGCTGTGAGGTATAGAATGAGCGGGTGCCTCAGGAACATATACACAAGCTGTGAGGTATAGAATGAGTGAGCGCCTCAGGAACATATAAACAAGCTGTGAGGTATAGAATGAGTGACTGCCTCAGGAACATATACACAAGCTGTGAGGTATAGAATGAGTGAGTGCCTCAGGAACATATACACAAGCTGTGAGGCATAGAATGAGCGAGTGCCTCAGGAACATATACACAAGCTGTGAGGTATAGCATGAGCGAGAGCCTCAGGAAAATAAACACAAGCTGTGAGGTATAGAATGAGTGAGTGCCTCAGGAACATATACACAAGCTGTGAGGTATAGAATGAGCGAGCGCCTCAGGAACATATACACAAGCTGTGAGGTATAGAATGAGCGGGTGCCTCAGGAACATATACACAAGCTGTGAGGTATAGAATGAGTGAGCGTCTCAGGAACATATACACAAGCTGTGAGGTATAGAATGAGCGAGTGCCTCAGGAACATATACACAAGCTGTGAGGTATAGAATGAGCAGGTGTCTCAGGAACATATACACAAGCTGTGAGGAATAGAATGAGCAAGCGCCTCAGTAACATTTACACAAAAATGTGAGGTATAGAATGAGCGGGTGCCTCAGCAACATATACACAAGCTGTGAGGTATACAATGAGCGAGCGCCTCAGGAACATATGCACAAGCTGTGAGGTATAGAATGAGCGGGTGTCTCAGGAACATATACACAAGCTGTGAGGTATAGAATGAGCGAGTGCCTCAGGAACATATACACAAGCTGTGAGGTATAGAATGAGCAGGTGTCTCAGGAACATATACACAAGCTGTGAGGAATAGAATGAGCAAGCGCCTCAGAAACATTTACACAAGCTGTGAGGTATAGAATGAGCTGGTGCCTCAGGAACATATACACAAGCTGTGAGGTATACAATGAGCGAGCGCCTCAGGAACATATGCACAAGCTGTGAGGTATAGAATGAGCGGGTGTCTCAGGAACATATACACAAGCTGTGAGGTATAGAATGAGCGGGTGCCTCAGTAACATTTACACAAAAATGTGAGGTATAGAATGAGCGGGAGCGTCAGGAACATATACACAAGCTGTGAGGTATAGAATGAGCGGGTGTCTCAGGAACATATACACAAGCTGTGAGGTATAGAATGAGCGAGTGCCTCAGGAACATATACACAAGCTGTGAGGTATAGAATGAGCAAGCGCCTCAGGAACATATACACAAGCTGTGAGGTATAGAATGAGCGAGTGCCTCAGGAACATATACACAAGCTGTGAGGTATAGAATGAGCGAGTGCCTCAGGAACATATACACAAGCTGTGAGGTATAGAATGAGCAAGCGCCTCAGGAACATATACACAAGCTGTGAGGTACAAAAGAATGAGCGCCTCAGGAACATATACACAAGCTGTGAGGTATAGAATGAGTGAGCGTCTCAGGAACATATACACAAGCTGTGAGGTATAGAATGAGTGACTGCCTCAGGAACATATACACAAGCTGTGAGGTATAGAATGAGTGACTGCCTCAGGAACATATACACAAGCTGTGAGGCATAGAATGAGCGAGTGCCTCAGGAACATATACACAAGCTGTGAGGCATAGAATGAGCGAGTGCCTCAGGAAAATATACACCAGCTGTGAGGTATAGAATGTGCAGGTGCCTCAGGAACATATACACAAGCTGTGAGGTATACAATGAGCAAGTGCCTCAGGAACATATACACAAGCTGTGAGGTATAGAATGAGTGAGCGTCTCAGGAACATATACACAAGCTGTGAGGTATAGAATGAGCGGTAGAATGAGCGGGTGCCTCAGGAACATATACACAAGCTGTGAGGTACAGAATGAGCAAGTGTCTCAGTAACATATACACAAGCTGTGAGGTATAGAATGAGTGAGCGTCTCAGGAACATATACACAAGCTGTGAGGTATAGAATGAGTGAGCGTCTCAGGAACATATACACAAGCTGTGAGGTATAGAATGAGCAAGTGTCTCAGTAACATATACACAAGCTGTGAGGTATAGAATGAGTGAGAGCCTCAGGAACATATACACAAGCTGTGAGGTACAGAATGAGCAAGTGTCTCAGTAACATATACACAAGCTGTGAGGTACAGAATGAGTGAGCGTCTCAGGAACATATACACAAGCTGTGAGGTATAAAATGAGCGAGTGCCTCAGGAACATATACACAAGCTGTGAGGTATAGCATGAGCGAGTGCCTCAGGAACATAAACACAAGCTGTGAGGTATAGAATGAGTGAGTGCCTCAGGAACATATACACAAGCTGTGAGGTATAGAATGAGTGAGTGCCTCAGGAACATATACACAAGCTGTGAGGTATAGCATGAGCGAGTGCCTCAGGAAAATAAACACAAGCTGTGAGGTATAGAATGAGTGAGTGCCTCAGGAACATATACACAAGCTGTGAGGTATAGAATGAGTGAGCGTCTCAGGAACATATACACAAGCTGTGAGGTATAGAATGAGCGGGTGCCTCAGGAACATATACACAAGCTGTGAGGTATAGAATGAGTGAGCGTCTCAGGAACATATACACAAGCTGTGAGGTATAGAATGAGCGGGTGCCTCAGGAACATATACACAAGCTGTGAGGTATAGAATGAGCTGGTGCCTCAGGAACATATACACAAGCTGTGAGGTATACAATGAGTGAGCGTCTCAGGATCATATACACAAGCTGTGAGGTATAGAATGAGCGGGTGCCTCAGGAACATATACACAAGCTGTGAGGTATAGAATGAGTGAGCGCCTCAGGAACATATACACAAGCTGTGAGGTATAGCATGAGCGAGTGCCTCATGAAAATAAACACAAGCTGTGAGGTATAGAATGAGTGAGTGCCTCAGGAACATATACACAAGCTGTGAGGTATAGAATGAGTGAGCGTCGCAGGAACATATACACAAGCTGTGAGGTATAGAATGATCGGGTGCTTCAGGAACATATACACAAGCTGTGAGGTATAGAATGAGTGAGCGCCTCAGGAACATATACAGAAGCTGTGAGGTATAGAATGAGTGACTGCCTCAGGAACATATACACAAGCTGTGAGATATAGAATGAGTGAGTGCCTCAGTAACATATACACAAGCTGTGAGGTATAGAATGAGTGAGTGCCTCAGTAACATATACCCAAGCTGTGAAGTATAGAATGAATGACTGCCTCAGGAACATATACACAAGCTGTGAGGTATAGAATGAGCGGGTGCTTCAGGAACATATACACAAGCTGTGAGGTATAGAATGAGTGAGCGCCTCAGGAACATATACACAAGCTGTGAGGTATAGAATGAGTGACTGCCTCAGGAACATATACACAAGCTGTGAGGTATAGAATGAGTGAGTGCCTCAGTAACATATACACAAGCTGTGAGGTATAGAATGAGCGAGTGCCTCAGGAACATATACACTAGCTGTGAGGTATAGAATGAGCAGGTGTCTCAGGAACATATACACAAGCTGTGAGGTATAGAATGAGCAAGCGCCTCAGGAACATATACACAAGCTGTGAGGTATAGAATGAGCGAGTGCCTCAGTAACATTTACACAAAAAAGTGAGGTATAGAATGAGCGGGTGCCTCAGGAACATATACACAAGCTGTGAGGTATAGAATGAGCAGGTGTCTCAGGAACATATACACAAGCTGTGAGGTATAGAATGAGCGAGCGCCTCAGGAACATATATACAAGCTGTGAGGTATAGAATGAGCGGGCGCCTCAGTAACATTTACACAAAAAAGTGAGGTATAGAATGAGCGAGCGCCTGAGGAACATATGCACAAGCTGTGAGGTATAGAATGAGCGGGTGTCTCAGGAACATATACACAAGCTGTGAGGTATACAATGAGCGAGTGCGTCAGGAACATATGCACAAGCTGTGAGGTATAGAATGAGCGGGTGTCTCAGGAACATATACACAAGCTGTGAGGTATAGAATGAGCGAGCGCCTCAAGAACATATATACAAGCTGTGAGGTATAGAATGAGCGGGTGCCTCAGTAACATTTACACAAAAATGTGAGGTATAGAATGTGCGGGTGCCTCAGGAACATATACACAAGCTGTGAGGTATAGAATGAGCGGGTGTCTCAGGAACATATACACAAGCTGTGAGGTATAGAATGAGCGAGTGCCTCAGGAACATATACACAAGCTGTGAGGTATAGAATGAGCAAGCGCCTCAGGAACATATACACAAGCTGTGAGGTATAGAATGAGCGAGTGCCTCAGGAACATATACACAAGCTGTGAGGTATAGAATGAGCAAGCGCCTCAGGAACATATACACAAGCTGTGAGGTATAAAATGAGTGAGCGCCTCAGGAACATATACACAAGCTGTGAGGTATAGAATGAGTGAGCGTCTCAGGAACATATACACAAGCTGTGAGGTATAGAATGAGTGACTGCCTCAGGAACATATACACAAGCTGTGAGGCATAGAATAAGCGAGTGCCTCAGGAACATATACACAAGCTGTGAGGCATAGAATGAGCGAGTGCCTCAGGCAAATATACACAAGCTGTGAGGTATAGAATGAGCGGGTGCCTCAGTAACATATACACAAGCTGTGAGGTATACAATGAGCGAGCGCCTCAGGAACATATACACAAGCTGTGAGGTATAGAATGAGCGGGTGCCTCAGGAACATATACACAAGCTGTGAGGTATAGCATGAGCCGGTGCCTCAGGAACATATATACAAGCTGTGAGTTATAGAATGAGCGGTTGCCTCAGTAACATTTACACAAAAATGTGAAGTATAGAATGAGCGGGTGCCTCAGGAACATATACACAAGCTGTGAGGTATAGAATGAGCTGGTGCCTCAGGAACATATACACAAGCTGTGAGGTATACAATGAGCGAGCGCCTCAGGAACATATGCACAAGCTGTGAGGTATAGAATGAGCAAGCGCCTCAGGAACATATACACAAGCTGTGAGGTATAAAATGAGTGAGTGCCTCAGTGACATATACACAAGCTGTGAGGTATAGAATGAGTGACTGCCTCAGGAACATATACACAAGCTGTGAGGTATAGAATGAGTGACTGCCCCAGGAACATATACACAAGCTGTGAGGCATAGAATGAGCGAGTGCCTCAGGAACATATACACAAGCTGTGAGGCATAGAATGAGCGAGTGCCTCAGGAAAATATACACAAGCTGTGAGGTATAGAATGAGCGGGTGCCTCAGTAACATATACACAAGCTGTGAGGTATACAATGAGCAAGTGCCTCAGGAACATATACACAAGCTGTGAGGTATAGAATGAGTGAGTGCCTCAGTGACATATACACAAGCTGTGAGGTATAGAATGAGTGACTGCCTCGGGAACATATACACAAGCTGTGAGGTATAGAATGAGTGAGTGCCTCAGTGACATATACACAAGCTGTGAGGTATAGAATGAGTGACTGCCTCAGGAACATATACACAATCTGTGAGGCATAGAATGAGCGAGTGCCTCAGGAACATATACACAAGCTGTGAGGCATAGAATGAGCGAGTGCCTCAGGAAAATATACACAAGCTGTGAGGTATAGAATGAGCGGGTGCCTCAGTAACATATACACAAGCTGTGAGTTATACAATGAGCGAGCGCCTCGGGAACATATACACAAGCTGTGAGGTATAGAATGAGTGAGTGCCTCAGTGACATATACACAAGCTGTGAGGTATAGAATGAGTGACTGCCTCAGGAACATATACACAATCTGTGAGGCATAGAATGAGCGAGTGCCTCAGGAACATATACACAAGCTGTGAGGCATAGAATGAGCGAGTGCCTCAGGAAAATATACACAAGCTGTGAGGTATAGAATGAGCGGGTGCCTCAGTAACATATACACAAGCTGTGAGTTATACAATGAGCGAGCGCCTCAGGAACATATACACAAGCTGTGAGGTATAGAATGAGCGGGTGCCTCAGGAACATATACACAAGCTGTGAGGTATAGCATGAGCGGGTGCCTCAGGAACATATATACAAGCTGTGAGGTATAGAATGAGTGACTGCCTCAGGAACATATACACAAGCTGTGAGGCATAGAATAAGCGAGTGCCTCAGGAACATATACACAAGCTGTGAGGCATAGAATGAGCGAGTGCCTCAGGCAAATATACACAAGCTGAGAGGTATAGAATGAGCGGGTGCCTCAGTAACATATACACAAGCTGTGAGGTATACAATGAGCGAGCGCCTCAGGAACATATACACAAGCTGTGAGGTATAGAATGAGCGGGTGCCTCAGGAACATATACACAAGCTGTGAGGTATAGCATGAGCCGGTGCCTCAGGAACATATATACAAGCTGTGAGTTATAGAATGAGCGGTTGCCTCAGTAACATTTACACAAAAATGTGAAGTATAGAATGAGCGGGTGCCTCAGGAACATATACACAAGCTGTGAGGTATAGAATGAGCTGGTGCCTCAGGAACATATACACAAGCTGTGAGGTATACAATGAGCGAGCGCCTCAGGAACATATGCACAAGCTGTGAGGTATAAAATGAGTGAGTGCCTCAGTGACATATACACAAGCTGTGAGGTATAGAATGAGTGACTGCCTCAGGAACATATACACAAGCTGTGAGGTATAGAATGAGTGACTGCCCCAGGAACATATACACAAGCTGTGAGGCATAGAATGAGCGAGTGCCTCAGGAACATATACACAAGCTGTGAGGCATAGAATGAGCGAGTGCCTCAGGAAAATATACACAAGCTGTGAGGTATAGAATGAGCGGGTGCCTCAGTAACATATACACAAGCTGTGAGGTATACAATGAGCAAGTGCCTCAGGAACATATACACAAGCTGTGAGGTATAGAATGAGTGAGTGCCTCAGTGACATATACACAAGCTGTGAGGTATAGAATGAGTGACTGCCTCGGGAACATATACACAAGCTGTGAGGTATAGAATGAGTGAGTGCCTCAGTGACATATACACAAGCTGTGAGGTATAGAATGAGTGACTGCCTCAGGAACATATACACAATCTGTGAGGCATAGAATGAGCGAGTGCCTCAGGAACATATACACAAGCTGTGAGGCATAGAATGAGCGAGTGCCTCAGGAAAATATACACAAGCTGTGAGGTATAGAATGAGCGGGTGCCTCAGTAACATATACACAAGCTGTGAGTTATACAATGAGCGAGCGCCTCAGGAACATATACACAAGCTGTGAGGTATAGAATGAGCGGGTGCCTCAGGAACATATACACAAGCTGTGCGGTATAGCATGATCGGGTGCCTCAGGAACATATATACAAGCTGTGAGTTATAGAATGAGCGGGTGCCTCAGTAACATTTACACAAAAATGTGAGGTATAGAATGAGCGGGTGCCTCAGGAACATATACACAAGCTGTGAGGTATAGAATGAGCTGGTGCCTCAGGAACATATACACAAGCTGTGAGGTATACAATGAGCGAGCGCCTCAGGAACATATGCACAAGCTGTGAGGTATAGAATGAGCAAGCGCCTCCGGAAAACATATAC
Source organism: Taudactylus pleione (assembly GCA_031769625.1). NCBI lineage: Eukaryota > Metazoa > Chordata > Amphibia > Anura > Myobatrachidae > Taudactylus > Taudactylus pleione. The sequence goes on along the minus strand of JAUIMM010000277.1, from coordinate 5,155,143 downwards.
ACAAGCTGTGAGGTATAAAATGAGTGAGTGCCTCAGTGACATATACACAAGCTGTGAGGTATAGAATGAGTGACTGCCTCAGGAACATATACACAAGCTGTGAGGTATAGAATGAGTGACTGCCTCAGGAACATATACACAAGCTGTGAGGCATAGAATGAGCGAGTGCCTCAGGAACATATACACAAGCTGTGAGGCATAGAATGAGCGAGTGCCTCAGGAAAATATACACAAGCTGTGAGGTATAGAATGAGCGGGTGCCTCAGTAACATATACACAAGCTGTGAGGTATACAATGAGCAAGCGCCTCAGGAACATATACACAAGCTGTGAGGTATAGAATGAGCGGGTGCCTCAGGAACATATACACAAGCTGTGAGGCATAGAAAGAGCGAGTGTCTCAGGAACATATACACAAGCTGTGAGGCATAGAATGAGCGAGTGCCTCAGGAAAATATACACAAGCTGTGAGGTATAGAATGAGCGGGTGCCTCAGTAACATATACACAAGCTGTGAGGCATACAATGAGCGAGCGCCTCAGGAACATATACACAAGCTGTGAGGTATAGAATGAGCGGGCGCCTCAGGAACATATACACAAGCTGTGAGGTATAGCATGAGCGGGTGCCTCAGGAACATATATACAAGCTGTGAGTTATAGAATGAGCGGGTGCCTCAGTAACATTTACACAAAAATGTGAGGTATAGAATGAGCGGGTGCCTCAGGAACATATACACAAGCTGTGAGGTATAGAATGAGCTGGTGCCTCAGGAACATATACACAAGCTGTGAGGTATACAATGATCGAGCGCCTCAGGAACATATGCACAAGCTGTGAGGTATAGAATGAGCGGGTGTCTCAGGAACATATACACAAGCTGTGAGGTATAGAATGAGCGAGCGCCTCAGGAACATATATACAAGCTGTGAGGTATAGAATGAGCGGGTGCCTCAGTAACATTTACACAAAAATGTGAGTTATAGAATGAGCGGGTGCCTCAGGAACATATACACAAGCTGTGAGGTATAGAATGAGCGGGTGTCTCAGAAACATATACACAAGCTGTGAGGTATAGAATGAGCGAGTGCCTCAGGAACATATACACAAGCTGTGAGGTATAGAATGAGCAAGCGCCTCAGGAACATATACACAAGCTGTGAGGTATAGAATGAGCGAGTGCCTCAGGAACATATACACAAGCTGTGAGGTATAGAATGAGCAAGCGCCTCAGGAACATATACACAAGCTGTGAGGCATAAAATGAATGAGCGCCTCAGGAACATATACACAAGCTGTGAGGTATACAATGAGTGAGCGTCTCAGGAATATATACACAAGCTGTGAGGTATAGAATGAGTGACTGCCTCAGGAACATATACACAAGCTGTGAGGTATAGAATGAGTGACTGCCTCAGGAACATATACACAAGCTGTGAGGAATAGAATGAGCAGGTGCCTCAGGAACATATACACAAGCTGTGAGGTATAGAGTGAGCGGCTGCCTCAGGAACATATACACAAGCTGTGAGGAATAGAATGTGCGAGTGCCTCAGGAAAATATACACAAGCTGTGCGGTATACTATGAGTGAGTGCCTCAGTGACATATACACAAGCTGTGAGGTATAGAATGAGTGACTGCCTCAGGAACATATACACAAGCTGTGAGGTATAGAATGAGTGACTGCCTCAGGAACATATACACAAGCTGTGAGGCATAGAATGAGCGAGTGCCTCAGTAACATATACACAAGCTGTGAGGTATAGAATGAGTGAGCGTCTCAGGAACATATACACAAGCTGTGAGGTATAGAATGAGTGACTGCCTCAGGAACATATACACAAGCTGTGAGGCATAGAATGAGCGAGTGCCTCAGGAACATATACACAAGCTGTGAGGAATAGAATGTGCGAGTGCCTCAGGAAAATATACACAAGCTGTGAGGTATAGAATGAGCGGGTGCCTCAGTAACATATACACAAGCTGTGAGGTATACAATGAGCGAGCGCCTCAGGAACATATACACTAGCTGTGAGGTATAGAATGAGCAGGTGCCTCAGGAACATATACACAAGCTGTGAGGTATAGAGTGAGCGGCTGCCTCAGGAACATATACACAAGCTGTGAGGTATACAATGAGCGAGCTCCTCAGGAACATATACACAAGCTGTGAGGTATAGAATGAGTGACTGCCTCAGAAACATATACACAAGCTGTGAGGCATAGAATGAGCGAGTGCCTCAGGAACATATACACTAGCTGTGAGGTATACAATGAGCGGGTGCCTCAGGAACATATACACAAGCTGTGAGGTATACAATGAGTGAGCTCCTCAGGAACATATACACAAGCTGTGAGGTATACAATGAGCGAGCTCCTTAGGAACATATACACAAGCTGTGAGGTATACAATGAGCGAGCTCCTCAGGAACATATACACAAGCTGTGAGGTATACAATGAGCGAGCTCCTCAGGAACATATACACAAGCTGTGAGGTATACAATGAGCGGGTGCCTCAGGAACATATACACAAGCTGTGAGGTATACAATGAGCGAGCTCCTCAGGAACATATACACAAGCTGTGAGGTATAGAATGAGCGAGTGCCTCAGGAACATATACACAAGCTGTGAGGTATAGAATGAGCGAGCTCCTCAGGAATATATACACAAGCTGTGAGGTATAGAATGAGCCGGTGCCTCAGGAACATATACACAAGCTGTGAGGTATAGAATGAGCTGGTGCCTCAGGTACATATACACAAGCTGTGAGGTATAGAATGAGCCGGTGCCTCAGGTACATATACACAAGCTGTGAGGTATAGAATGAGCCGGTGCCTCAGGTACATATACACAAGCTGTGAGGTATAGAATGAGCCGGTGCCTCAGGTACATATACACAAGCTGTGAGGTATAGAATGAGCCGGTGCCTCAGGTACATATACACAAGCTGTGAGGTATAGAATGAGCCGGTGCCTCAGGAACATATACACAAGCTGTGAGGTATACAATGAGTGAGCTCCTCAGGAACATATACACAAGCTGTGAGGTATACAATGAGCGAGCTCCTTAGGAACATATACACAAGCTGTGAGGTATACAATGAGCGAGCTCCTCAGGAACATATACACAAGCTGTGAGGTATAGAATGAGCCGGTGCCTCAGGTACATATACACAAGCTGTGAGGTATAGAATGAGCCGGTGCCTCAGGTACATATACACAAGCTGTGAGGTATAGAATGAGCCGGTGCCTCAGGTACATATACACAAGCTGTGAGGTATAGAATGAGCCGGTGCCTCAGGTACATATACACAAGCTGTGAGGTATAGAATGAGCCGGTGCCTCAGGTACATATACACAAGCTGTGAGGTATAGAATGAGCCGGTGCCTCAGGTACATATACACAAGCATTTCATCACTTGCTGAACATCTTCACAAAACAATCAGAACTTTCCTGGCCTTCAAAACATCGAACTCGTGAACTCTGCAATTATCTCTTCAATGATAGGCATCGGGGGATATTTATTAGAAGTGGTGCAAATGAACAAGATGGCGTTTCCCATAGCAACCAATGTGTTCATTAGCTGAACAGTCACAGAACTATAGCAGTGAGAACCCGACTGGCTGCTCTGTGCATGGTACAGTATATCTTTGTAGAGATAAACGCAGAGTCCTGAGGCTGCAGGCAGGAGAGCCAGCAGCAGCTCAGTACTTGTAAATATACCGTATTGCACAGGCAAAAGAAAATTCCCTTTCTGTGGCAGTCTTTGTAAATATTCTATGATATGGTTAGAAGAAGTGTAGAAAACGTAACTTTTATTAGATACCTGCTATGAAAGTATTACGTGATGTGCAAAATAAATGTGTATCACGATTGGGGCCAACGGCAAATGTTCAATCATTGAAATAATAGGCGAAAATATAAAATGAGGACGTATTGACCTTAAAATAATCGGGTACTTCCTATCAATTGCGGTCACAAATGACGACTCTATGATATTATAGACTATAAACACTAATGACAGAGGTCAGAGGAATTAACAATAATCACGTGCAAAAAAGGGGAAAAAAGTGCAAGTAATATAAAGAAATGATCATATAATATACTGATCGGTGCAGCAAAGGAAATGTTATTGTACAATTCCCTTAATTAAGGTGGTGAAAAAACCAATCAATGTCTTAATTACAACCAATATTGTACGTTTCCCTAATAATAGCAGCAAAAAGGAGGCGATACCAAAATTGTACTAAATATTAAGGATGGTAATGAGATGATATTCAGTGTATATGAATCAGTCTCTTTAGGTCAACAATTTAATAACATCACCCATCAAATGCTATTACACATGTCCCTTATATGAGGTAGTGAAAAATACTTAATTAGGTCTTTAATAAGAACCAATATTGCACATGTCGCTAATATTTAGCAGCCAAATAAAGTAAATATCCCAGATAAATAGTGTATTGATGGTAATCACCTAGTAATATTACACATCTCCCTTTTTATAGCTGCCACAATGAATAGAAAAGGAAATAATCAGTGTGTTTATTCAGATGACCTGTAGTCTATGGTAATTTAGTAAGTATTACTCAGTCACAATAAATATGGGTAATAATCAGTAACATAAATGAACAGTATTGCAGATATCCCTTTAATGAGGTGATAAGGGAAAACGTAATTAGGTCTAGAAACCAAAATTACACATTTTCCTAATATCAGCAGCAGAGGGAACAAATATCCCAGATACAGTGTATAGATAGGAGCGATAATCAATGAACAATATTGCACATCTCCCATTTGTAGCTGCCACTATGGCTATTATCGCTCCTATCTATACACTGTATCTGGGATATTTGTTCCCTCTGCTGCTGATATTAGGAAAATGTGTAATTTTGGTTTCTAGACCTAATTACGTTTTCCCTTATCACCTCATTAAAGGGATATCTGCAATACTGTTCATTTATGTTACTGATTATTACCCATATTTATTGTGACTGAGTAATACTTACTATATTACCATAGACTACAGGTCATCTGAATAAACACACTGATTATTTCCTTTTCTATTCATTGTGGCAGCTATAAAAAGGGAGATGTGTAATATTACTAGGTGATGATTACCATCAATACACTATTTATCTGAGATATTTACTTTATTTGGCTGCTAAATATTAGTGACGTGTAATATTGGTTCTTATTAAAGACCTAATTAATACCCCTTTTACACCAGAGCAAAAACCTGGGTTTTTGCTGGGTCTACCCGGGTCGCAGCTCAGTGTAAAAGGGTCCCTGAAAAATAACCTGGGTCAAGTGACCCTGCAATCCAACCCAGGTAGCTACCAGGGTTGGACCCAGGTAATGGTGCAGTGTAAACGCTGCAACCCGGGTTATCTGACCTGGATCATGCCTAAAATGAGCGGATTGGTGGTTGTGGAGCATTCACCTCCCACTTTTTATGACCTCACAGGTTTAGCAGGGCAGACCTAAGTTCAGTGTGAACAGGGCTGACCTGGGAGTAACCCAGATCAAAGGTGCAGTGTAAATGGGTCTGACCTGGGTCTGACCAGGGTTGGAACCATGTCCAAAAACCCAGGTCGGACCTGGGTTTTTGGTGGAAAAGAGGTATAAGTCTTTTTTCACTACCTCATATAAGGGACATGTGTAATAGCATTTGATGGGTGATGTTATTAAATTGTTGACCTAAAGAGACTGATTCATATACACTGAATATCATCTCATTACCATCCTTAATATTTAGTACAATTTTGGTATCGCCTCCTTTTTGCTGCTATTATTAGGGAAACATACAATATTGGTTGTAATTAAGACATTGATTGGATTTTTCACCACCTTAATTAAGGGAATTGTACAATAACATTTCCTTTGCTGCACTGATCAGTATATTATATGATCATTTCTTTATATTACTTGCACTTTTTTCCCCTTTTTTGCACATGATTATTGTTAATTCCTCTGACCTCTGTCATTAGTGTTTATAGTCTATAATATCATAGAGTCGTCATTTGTGGGCGGAATTGATAGGAAGTACCCGATTATTTTAAGGTCAATACGTCCTCATTTTATATTTTCGCCTATTATTTCAATGATTGAACATTTGCCGTTGGCCCCAATCGTGATACACATTTATTTTGCACATCACGTAATACTTTCATAGCAGGTATCTAATAAAAGTTATGTTTTCTACACTTATAATCAAATCATAGAATATTTACAAAGACTGCCCCAGAAAGGGAATTTTCTTTTTTCTTTTGCCTGTGCAATACGGTATATTTACTATTACCGTAATATAGTTATTCCCGGGAGCAGCACCAACAATATTACATTCTATTAGGAGTTTACTCCAGTGATTTATTTTCATTGTTGGTTCACCAATACTAAAGGTGCATACACACACAACGATTTTTTGAACGATTATCGTTAAACAATATCGTTTAACGATAATCGTTTGAAAAAATCGTTCACTTTCTGAGTCAAACGATGAGCGATTATTGTTCATGCGCGTTCACGTTTGTAGTTTGTAGTTCAGTCAGACTTGTCAACTCAACGATTTTCATTAAATTAATATGCAAAAATCGTTTGTAGTTCATAAATAGATGAACAACTTTAGTAAACGATTTTAGTTCATTTTTTCAAGGTAGAAAATCGTTTACTAAAATCGTTCATTAACTCAATCGTTGTGTGTGTATGCAGCTTTAATAATTTGTCACTTTGCTCATACAAATCCTGTGCATGAATCTCTTCCCAGATCCCTTTTAATCAGCAGCTCAGTACTTGCTGAATTTGTCACAGGATGCAGGCCAGGACAGCAGGATGTACTACTGGATCGCACAGTAAGGGGGATGATGGAATAACATTCACGTATAAAGGTAACTAGTGGTGACCGGGAAGGACCAGCTGCAGGGATGAGGTGTCCGGGTGGATTTCCGTCTCTGATGTAAGGCACTTAGGGCCTGATTCAGAGCCACTCGTAAGTGGCAGCTCGTTCGCTCCGAGCGATGTTTGCCCAACTGCGCATGCGTACGGATCGTTATACGCATGCGCGAACCAGTCAGTGCGGCCGAAATTCATGTGCTCGCAAAATAGCGAATGCCTGATAATTTGAGTGACAGGATGAGGCGTATGTGGGCGGTAATAGGGGAAGGTGCTTGAAAACGGGGAGTGGAGATCCGATCGCAGGCGTGCTTAAAGGTCAAAACGGGCGTTTTATGGATGTGCATAATTAGAACAGCGGCGTCATTGACCACGTCACTGGGTTATTTTATAGCCAGAACTGCTCGCAAAATTGTGGTAGCAAAAACCAACCACAAGAATAGCGAGCAGCTCATACCCTGTTCGATGTACTCGATTAATCTAATAAATAGCGGACATGACGTAGGATGCGAGCGGACAGGGGGCGTAGTTTCCCAAAAAAACGACCGCAAGTTTTGTTAGCTCGTTCAGACCTAGAGGCGTGAACAGACCGCAAACAGCGAACGGTTCATTTGAATAGCCACCCCTATTTTCTGGACGAGCGAGCGCAAATAGCGACCGGCTCTGAATCAGGCCCTTAGTAAATACTGTGCTGCTGTATGCACCTTACATGACTAATCCCATTACACAGGTCAAAGTACAGTAGCACCCCTGCCCTTAATTACCTAAAAATATATTTTTTACATCAGCAAGTGATCACTGATCCCGTCATAGTCAATGAATATAAATAATACCTCATAATGGGATTAAACCGTGCCCTTCTAAAATAATCACAAGTGATAGTTGTAAGGAGGTATCTGGAATTCACCTCATAGGAAACAGGTTGCTGCAAAATGGGATCTCTGGGGAAAAGCCTCTGGCGTGGTTTAGTGCTAAACTAAAACCTGCTCATCAACATGAGATGGAAGAAATACGTAGGAGCGTAATTACTAAGCGGCGGATTTTCAAATGGCGATAATATTAAATGCAAAGCAAGGCGTCTCCTGCCTTTAAGAGTCACTGCCATTCTAAATCCACTCGCAGGAACCAAAGACGATCAGATGCTTCGAAATATACGCAAAAGACTTGTATCATATAGGTCAGCATGCCCAAGTTCCCTCATATCCGATCAGAGAAATCACAGCAGGTATACGGGAAATCCCAGGTTACTTTACCACAGGGCCTGATAAACAGATGACAGCTGGGAGCTGATTGGCTGGAGCACCACTTATCATGTGCATCGAGTTTTATCACTAGTTCTGAACGATAAAACCCGTTGATAAATGAGGCCCTCAAGAGTTCTACGCTATTCTGATTATTTAGCAGGTGAGCATTTATCGGTACACTGCGCATGCTGCGGGATTTTATTCGCAGTGTGATTGACAGGACGGCAGCCTTTGGGGGAGGTAACGGGGTGTGTCGACAATAGCGCAGGCGTGTCCCAACCGTTATCGGGGTGTGTCGCTGCCTGCATCTACGATCCCATACACAGGAAACGCGGCTCCAGCGTCTCACTTCCAACAGCCATTATGCGGGATCCTACACTCACTCAGGACTGCGACAATGTAATCCGACCGATGCTGCGTCTTTGTACATAGAAGCTGGCATTTGCAAAGCTGCAGGAGGGCCTCAATACACCTCCCGGCAGGTGCGACGTTTGCATATATTGTCGCACAGTAGCAGCGTACACAGACGCAGCGGCAATGCCATTAGCGTCCATCTCTGAATCAGGTCTATAGTACAGCAGTATCACCCTGGCTGGCAATGACATGCTATACGGCACTGCTGGGACGGATATTATGTGTTATGTACAGCGCTGTGTAACTTGGTGGCGTTATATATAAATAAATGGCTGCCAAGTCACCCACACTCTGTACAGCACATCAGATTAGGGGTATAGTCATCACTGGCGGCAGTAAGAACCTATAAAGTATCACTCCTCATATTGTACCAATGACTTGCGGGGGCCGTGTACCGAAAAACTCTATTCCGGAACATTGGGTCCAATAGGGGCCTGCGCCAGTGCAGAGGTGTGCGGCAAAGTGCTTCTGTATCTACCTCTATTACTGTCCTGCGGGCTCTGACACTGCGCATACTCCACGCCAAAACTGGGCGGAGAGGAGGATGACGCTGCTGGGGATCCCTCTCCAGCAATAATCCCTCCGTAGGGCCGTATTCAATTAGGTTCGCATGGGACGAGAAAGTTCCGTCTGCCTTCACGTGTTTTGGAGGCAAAAACTTTTCACGCGTGTTCCCGATTTACTCCGTATTCAATTGCCAAGCAGGCGAAAACGGGACCCGGCGAATGTGAAATAGGCGAAAAGTGCAGGAAGAATTGGGGGAATCACTCTGTACCCCAGAAAACGATGGGCTGACTTCGGAAATCATTATGGTAGATTAGTATTAGCCCTAAGTGAACTAGTTGGGGTACTTAAGAGGTGGTAATTGCTTGCTATTAGCGTCTTGGTAAAAGTGGTGAAGAATGGCGTAAAGCAGGGTTTTTTAGAGAAAATAAGTAGTTCCATCAAATTTGGGGTACATGAAAATGGGTCCTAGCATATTCTAATGTCTCTAAAGTGAAGTTTTAGAAAAAATTAAATTCCTCCGTTATACAAGCACCAGCAATCTCCAAAATAATTAGCCCCCTCTTAGAGCACCCCCAGAAGCTTATTTCGCTAGTTTTTGAATTTGTGCTCCCACTTTTTCCATTTTTGCCCCAAATCTCTAATGCATTTTTTTGGGGTGTTCCTGCATTTATCTTATTTCTTTTTTTGGATGAATTGTCCTTTGGGGGGGTGTACCAAGGGTTCCGAGTGTTTTCCCAACATCTGCACCCCAAAATATAGATTTTACGCTTCTTTTCTCCTGCTATTCTGTGGAGAAACGTTTTGCCTATTTCGGTGCATTGACTTTTCGCATAGGCGATACATTTTCAGGCGAAATTTTCTGCAAATAACGGGCGAAAACGGCTTTTCGCTCCAAATTCAATATGGCCCATAGGCTTACAACGGAATGTGCACTAAGGGCCCGATTCAGACCCGGAGGCGAAACCGCGGACGCACGCTATGGGCGATTGTCGCCCCGTCTGCGCATGCGTCAAAATACGCATGTGCGAAACAGTCACTGCGTCCGGGAATCGTGCGCTCGTAGTACATAGACTGGACGCTACTTTGAGTGACAGCGCCATTTGTGGGTGGTAACAGGGGAAGGTGCTTGTGAACGGGGGAGTGGTGCTGCGAACGCAGGCGTGTCTGGGCGTCAAAAACGCAGTTTTATGGGTGTGCATAATTAGCATTGAAGCGTCATTGTACACGTCACCTGGTTGTATTTGAGCCTGCAGTGATCGCAGTGCTTGCGACGGGGTAGGGTCTACCTCAAGCGCTGCGTGCAGCTCCGATGGTTCTGATTAATCATACACTTCCTGGAGATGACGTGTACTAAGTAAAAAAAGTGGGCGTCATTACACCGGTGTGCGATCGCTCTGCCGTCGCTCTCTAAGACATAGAGGGCGTCCTTACACCAGACAGTGCGATCGCGGTATTTGCATACCCGGCCCCTTTTGGCTGCGAGAGAGCGCAGATTAGTGTCCGGGTCTGAATCGACCCCTAAGGGTGTTAGCTGTTGGGGCCATTCTAAGGAAAGCTACAATAAGCTTTTCAGAGCTTGGTAAATTTGTCCATAGATAATAATGGGGGGATGCTGGGGACACTGGGGATAACTGTGCGTTAGACTAGTTACTGCCACTTCTGTGTGACTTCAAGGGGAAAATAAATGGGTCCCTAAGAATTTATACAACTGTGACTCTGTCATGTCCCAGCGAGAAACCTAGAAAACCCTCATTATGACTGCAGAACGCCGCAATCTGTCCCTGTACAGCTGCAAACCCTCCAATAATAACTGCAATATTCCCTACACCTGATGTTTTTATGTCTACGTTTTACTGTTTCATCAGGGTCAACTATAAATCACACAGATAACCACAGTATGTGAAAGCTCTAGATTAGGCCTCAATCTCTGGTCACTAATGATCTGCGCACACAGATTCTGCTGTTTTATCGCACGAGCAGATAGCGATGGCAATCTTCCTGATAGCGACGGCAATCTTCCTGATAGCGACGGCAATCTTCCCGATAGCAATGGCAATCTTCCCGATAGCAATGGCAATCTTCCCGATAGCGATCTTCCTGGTAGCGAGGGCGATCTTCCTGATAGCGACGGCAATCTTCCTGATAGCGACGGCAATCTTCCTGATAGCGACGGCAATCTTCCTGATAGCGACGGCAATCTTCCGGATAGCGACGGCAATCTTCCGGATAGCGAGGGCAATCTTCTCGATAGCGACGGCAATCTTCCCGATAGCGACGGCAATCTTCCTGATAGCGACGGCAATCTTCCTGATAGCGATGGCAATCTTCCTGATAGCGATGGCAATCTTCCTTATAGCGACGGCAATCTTCCTGATACCTCCAGCATAAGAACAGAATAAGGCTGGAGCGGAAGGTGCCCTATACTTGCCTGCCGCAGTACTAGATCCAGGAGGCAGGGAGCCCTGCAATGACATGTGGAGCCAGAAAATAAATGCATTGGCTGCTCTTCCAGTACTAAGCGCCCTGGGTCCCTGTTCTGCTGCCAGGAAAGAGATTAGCAGGATGAGTGAGCGCTGGTCGGGAAGAAGCCTAGATTTGGGCGAGGAGACATTATCAGCTCAGGAACGCTTTGCAAGTTGTGACCTTGGCCCGGGAACTTTCTGCAGCTCCAGATAATCAGGTGCTAAATATGCAAGAAGGATTTTATTGGGCTTTATAAAGATCCTGGAGAACGCAGTTACCTCTTTATGGATCTGTGTCCATGAATAAAATTAATACTGCGTTACTACTATATGCGCGGCCTCCGCCCCTCTCGCCTCGTTACTTGTGCAATTAATTTCCTGGAGAACATTTTCATACTTAGAAAAAACGTCAAATTGCTGATTTGTCAAAATATTCTGCTTTCTAAGGATGGATTTGGGTACACGCTGCTTTGTATTAATGTGGAGTCGTCTGTAATACTATACATTAAATCTTCCCAGGCTGGTGGTATAAGCCAATATTTCTATTTAGGTGGGGAAGATTCAAATGGGAAAGTTTAATATTTATTTGTACTGAATATTTCCCTGAAGTCTATCAGTATTAGTGCACGTAGCGGGATCCTGGTAGTGACCATTGCCCTGAAGTCTATCAGTATTAGTGCACCTAGCGGGATCCTGGTACTGACCATTACCCTGAAGTCTATCAGTATTAGTGCACCTAGCGGGATCCTGGTACTGACCATTGCCCTGATGTCTATCAGTATTAGTACACCTAGCGGGATCCTGGTAGTGACCATTGCCCTGAAGTCTATCAGTATTAGTGCACCTAGCGGTATCCTGGTACTGACCATTGCCCTGATGTCTATCAGTATTAGTGCACCTAGCGGGATACTGGTACTGACCATTGCCCTGAAGTCTATCAGTATTAGTGCACCTAGCGGGATCCTGGTACTGACCATTGCCCTGATGTCTATCAGTATTAGTGCACCTAGCGGGATCCTGATAGTGACCATTGCCCTGAAGTCTATCAGTATTAGTGCACCTAGCGGTATCCTGGTACTGACCATTACCCTGAAGTCTATCAGTATTAGTGCACCTAGCGGGATCCTGGTACTGATCATTGCCCTGATGTCTATCAGTATTAGTGCACCTAGCGGGATCCTGGTAGTGACCATTGCCCTGATGTCTATCAATATTAGTACACCTAGCGGGATCCTGGTACTGACCATTGTCCTGAAGCCTATCAGTATTAGCGCACCTAGCGGGATCCTGGTACTGACCATTGCCCTGAAGTCTATCAGTATTAGCGCACCTAGCGGGATCCTGGTAGTGACCATTACCCTGAAGTCTATCAGTATTAATACACCTAGCGGGATCCTGGTAGTGACCATTGCCCTGATGTCTATCAGTATTAGTGCACCTAGCGGGATCCTGGTACTGACCATTACCCTGAAGTCTATCAGTATTATTGCACCTAGCGGGATCCTGGTACTGACCATTGCCCTGAAGTCTATCAGTATTAGTGCACCTAGCGGGATCCTGGTACTGACCATTGCCCTGAAGTCTATCAGTATTAGTGCACCTAGCGGGATCCTGGTACTGACCATTGCCCTGAAGTCTATCAGTATTAGTGCACCTAGCGGGATCCTGGTACTGACCTTTGCCCTGAAGTCTATCAGTATTAGTGCACCTAGCGGGATCCTGGTAGTGACCATTGCCCTGAAGTCTATCAGTATTAATACACCTAGCGGGATCCTGGTAGTGACCATTGCCCTGATGTCTATCAGTATTAGTGCACCTAGCGGGATCCTGGTAGTGACCATTACCCTGAAGTCTATCAGTATTAGTGCACCAAGCGGGATCCTGGTACTGACCATTGCCCTGAAGTCTATCAGTATTAGTGCACCTAGCGGGATCCTGGTACTGACCATTGCCCTGATGTCTATCAGTATTAGTGCACCTAGCGGGATCCTGGTACTGACCATTGCCCTGATGTCTATCAGTATTAGTGCACCTAGCAGGATCCTGATAGTGACCATTGCCCTGAAGTCTATCAGTATTAGTACACCTAGCGGGATCCTGGTAGTGACCATTGCCCTGAAGTCTATCAGTATTAGTGCACCTAGCGGTATCCTGGTACTGACCATTGCCCTGATGTCTATCAGTATTAGTGCACCTAGCGGTATCCTGGTACTGACCATTGCCCTGAAGTCTATCAGTATTAGTGCACCTAGCGGTATCCTGGTAGTGACCATTGCCCTGATGTCTATCAGTATTAGTGCACCTAGCGGGATCCTGGTACTGACCATTGACCTGAAGTCTATCAGTATTAGTACACCTAGCGGGATCCTGGTACTGATCATTGCCCTGATGTCTATCAGTATTAGTGCACCTAGCGGGATCCTGGTAGTGACCATTGCCCTGATGTCTATCAATATTAGTACACCTAGCGGGATCCTGGTACTGACCATTGCCCTGAAGCCTATCAGTATTAGCGCACCTAGCGGGATCCTGGTACTGACCATTGCCCTGAAGTCTATCAGTATTAGCGCACCTAGCGGGATCCTGGTAGTGACCATTGCCCTGATGTCTATCAGTATTAGTACACCTAGCGGGATCCTGGTACTGACCATTGTCCTGAAGCCTATCAGTATTAGCACACCTAGCGGGATCCTGGTACTGACCATTGCCCTGAAGTCTATCAGTATTAGCACACCTAGCGGGATCCTGGTAGTGACCATTGCCCTGAAGTCTATCAGTATTAGTGCACCTAGCGGGATCCGGGTAGTGACCATTACCCTGAAGTCTATCAGTATTAGTGCACCTAGCGGGATCCTGGTAGTGATCATTGCCCTGATGTCTATCAGTATTAGTGCACCTAGCAGGGATCCTGGTACTGACCATTACCCTGAAGTCTATCAGTATTAATACACCTAGCGGGATCCTGGTAGTGACCATTGCCCTGATATCTATCAGTATTAGTGCACCTAGCGGGATCCTGGTACTGACCATTACCCTGAAGTCTATCAGTATTAGTGCACCTAGCGGGATCCTGGTACTGACCATTGCCCTGAAGTCTATCAGTATTAGTGCACCTAGCGGGATCCTGGTACTGATCATTGCCCTGATGTCTATCAGTATTAGTGCACCTAGCGGGATCCTGATAGTGACCATTGCCCTGAAGTCTATCAGTATTAGTGCACCTAGCGGTATCCTGGTACTGACCATTGCCCTGAAGTCTATCAGTATTAGTACACCTAGCGGGATCCTGGTAGTGACCATTGCCCTGAAGTCTATCAGTATTAGTGCACCTAGCGGGATCCAGATAGTGACCATTGCCCAGATGTCTATCAGTATTAGTGCACCTAGCGGTATCCTGGTACTGACCATTGCCCTGAAGTCTATCAGTATTAGTGCACCTAGCGGGATCCTGGTAGTGACCATTACCCTGAAGTCTATCAGTATTAGCGCACCTAGCGGGATCCTGGTACTGACCATTGCCCTGAAGTCTATCAGTATTAGTGCACCTAGCGGGATCCTTGTAGTGACCATTGCCCTGATGTCTATCAGTATTAGTACACCTAGCGGGATCCTGGTACTGACCATTGTCCTGAAGCCTATCAGTATTAGCGCACCTAGCGGGATCCTGGTACTGACCATTACCCTGAAGTCTATCAGTATTAGTACACCTAGCAGGATCCTGGTACTGACCATTGCCCTGAAGTCTATCAGTATTAGTGCACCTAGCGGGATCCTGGTACTGACCATTACCCTGAAGTCTATCAGTATTAGTGCACCTAGCGGGATCCTGGTAGTGACCATTGCCCTGATGTCTATCAGTATTAGTGCACCTAGCGGGATCCTGGTACTGACCATTACCCTGAAGTCTATCAGTATTAGTGCACCTAGCGGGATCCTGGTAGTGATCATTGCCCTGAAGTCTATCAGTATTAGTGCACCTAGCGGGATCCTGGTAGTGACCACTGCCCTGAAGTCTATCAGTATTAGTGCATCTAGCGAGATCAGAGTACTGACCATTACCCTGAAGTCTATCAGTATTAGTGCACCTAACGGGATCCAGGTACTGACCATTACCCTGAAGTCTATCAGTATTAGTGCACCTAGCGGGATCCAGGTACTGACCATTACCCTGATGTCTATCAGTATTAGTGCACCTAGCGGGATCCAGGTACTGACCATTAACCTGAAGTCTATCAGTATTAGTGCACCTAGCGGGATCCTGATAGTGACCATTGCCCTGATGTCTATCAGTATTAGTGCACCTAGCGGTATCCTGGTACTAATCATTACCCTGAAGTCTATCAGTATTAGTGCACCTAGCGGTATCCTGGTACTAATCATTACCCTGAAGTCTATCAGTATTAGTACACCTAGCGGTATCATGATAGTGACCATTACCCTGAAGTCTATCAGTATTAGTGCACCTAGTGGGATCCTGGTAGTGACCATTGCCCTGATGTCTATCAGTATTAGTGCACCTAGCGGTATCCTGGTACTAATCATTACCCTGAAGTCTATCAGTATTAGTACACCTAGCGGGATCCTGATAGTGACCATTACCCTGAAGTCTATCAGTATTAGTGCACCTAGCGGGATCCTGGTAGTGACCATTACCCTGATGTCTATCAGTATTAGTGCACCTAGCGGTATCCTGATAGTGACCATTACCCTGAAGTCTATCAGTATTAGTGCACCTAGCGGGATCCTGGTAGTGACCATTGCCCTGATGTCTATCAGTATTAGTGCACCTAGCAGGATCTTAGTAGTGACGCCTCCTGCATGCATTACTGATCCGAGCTGTACCCTAGCACGCAGCATCGGATCACCAGCGATACCATCTGCTGGCTATGTGACCCGTGGGATCATGGAAGCTGGCTGTCACAGATGCTCAAAAGAGGCCAGGAAATCAGCGGACGGAGATCCTGGCCTTGTCACCCCCCCCACCAACCGCGACAAAACACCTCCGTTATGGGAAACCAGGGCAGTCGCCGCCCCCTCCCCTCCCAGAACCGTCAGTAGACTGTGAATCACTGACAATCTGCTGCTTTACTGCGTATGTGATCGCAGACTTGTACTGTACATACGCAGTATGGGGTATTGATCAGCGTAGCCAGTCACTGGGCCCCCTCTATATTCCTCTACCCATGAGAGGTGGGCCCCCAGTCTCCCGCGCTGGGTCCTGGCTGCATACTAATCTTCCATGACCTTGGCCAACATTGAATTATACAGCACTGCGTGTTCATGCGACAGACAGATGTTAGAGAAAAGCCGCTTAGAATAATCAGATTTTATGTGATAACGCTGGATTTTGTATAGAACATAAGTTGTTTGCACAAAACGTAACATTAACCCTGTGGCTGCCGCCTAGATGAGTACCAGCTGCGGGGGGAGAGACCTGGTTGATTTAAATAAATAAACAGAGATTTAGTGGTCTGTGTTTGATCGTCAGGGCTTTGCTTTATAGCAGTCATCAATAGTGATACGCAGATTGTCATCTCTGCCCCATTAAGCGTACACGTAATGACAGTGAGGGCAGATGACTGGCGCACGGCTCTGAGGAACCTGCTGTTACCCTTCATTTCCTCGCAAAGCAGGTTTCATTCCAGCGGGTTTTATAATCTGTGCTATTTGCACCTTTTCATAAAGCAAAACTTGCAATTAACAACTTGTAATGAATTAGTCCTGAGAACGGAAAACATCATTACATTACTACATCCGTCAGATAATGAATGGATTAGGCTGCGCTATTACCCATGGGCACAACAACATATTTACAGCAGTCTGACAGAAATACAAGGTTACATATCGATGTGGGTCATTCACAAAGCAAATAGCGGAGTACACTGCACTTTAAAGTATGTTTGTTGGGGTGTAAATGTACACATAAGGGCTACAGGGTGCCTCCAATCCAAACTGCTGGTACCATGTGGCAGAGATGGTGCCGCCCCTAGGCCCTGCATGGCAGCACTGCTTGCCCACCAATAGGCAATGGCACTATATAAATATATATATATATATATATATATATATATACACACACACACACACATATATATATATATACATATATAGGACATAAATAACACAAATAATGAGACATGCTTCCAAATACGGAGCCACATTATAACAAATCTGTCGCAATCCAAGGTCTGTACAGAAGATGCGCACCTACTGTAAACGATGTACGGAAGATGCGCACCTACTGTAAACGATGTACGGAAGATGCGCACCTACTGTGAATGATGTACGGAAGATGCGCACCTACTGTAAATGATGTACGGAAGATGCGCACCTACTGTAAATGATGTACAGAAGATGCGCACCTACTGTAAATGATGTACGGAAGATGCGCACCTACTGTAAACGATGTACGGAAGATACGCACCTACTGTAAATGGTGTCTGGAAGATGCGCATCTACTGTAAATGATGTACGGAAGATGCACACCTACTGTAAATGATGTACGGAAGATGCACACCTACTGTAAACGATGTACGGAAGATACGCACCTACTGTAAATGGTGTCTGGAAGATGCGCACCTACTGTAAATGATGTACGGAAGATGCGCACCTACTGTAAACGATGTACGGAAGATACGCACCTACTGTAAATGGTGTCTGGAAGATGCGCATCTACTGTAAATGATGTACGGAAGATGCACACCTACTGTAAATGATGTACAGAAGATGCACACCTACTGTAAACGATGTACGGAAGATACGCACCTACTGTAAATGGTGTCTGGAAGATGCGCATCTACTGTAAATGATGTACGGAAGATGCGCACCTACTGTAAACGATGTACGGAAGATGCGCACCTATTGTAAATGATGTACGGAAGATGCGCCCCTACTGTAAATGGTTTCTGGAAGAAGCGCACCTACTGTAAACGATGTACGGAAGATGCGCCCCTACTGTAAATGGTTTCTGGAAGATGCGCACCTACTGTAAACGATGTACGGAAGATGCGCACCTACTGTAAATGATGTACGGAAGATGCGCACCTACTGTAAATGGTTTCTGGAAGATGCGCACCTACTGTAAATGGTTTCTGGAAGATGCGCACCTACTGTAAATGGTTTCTGGAAGATGCGCAGCTACTGTAAATGGTTTCTGGAAGATGCGCACCTACTGTAAATGGTTTCTGGAAGAGGCGCACCTACTGTAAACGATGTACGGAAGATGCGCACCTACTGTAAATGATGTACGGAAGATGTGCCCCTACTGTAAATGGTTTCTGGAAGATGCGCCCCTACTGTAAATGGTTTCTGGAAGATGCGCACCTACTGTAAACGATGTACGGAAGGTGCGCAACTACTGTAAATAATGTACGGAAGATGCGCACCTACTGTAAATGGTTTCTGGAAGAGGCGCACCTACTGTAAACGATGTACGGAAGATGCGCACCTACTGTAAATAATGTACGGAAGATGCGCACCTACTGTAAATGTTTTCTGGAAGAGGCGCACCTACTGTAAATGATGTATGGAAGATGCGCCCCTACTGTAAATGGTTTCTGGAAGATGCACACCTACTGAAAATGATGTACGGGAGATGCGCACCTACTGTAAATAATGTACGGAAGATGCGCACCTACTGTAAATGGTTTCTGGAAGATGTGCACCTACTATAAATGTACGGAAGATGCGCACCTACTGTAAACGATGTACGGAAGATGCGCACCTACTGTAAATGATGTACGGAAGATGCGCCCCTACTGTAAATGGTTTCTGGAAGATGCGCACCTACTGTAAACGATGTACGGAAGATGAGCACCTACTGTAAATGATGTACGGAAGATGCGCCCCTACTGTAAATGGTGTCTGGAAGATGCACACCTACTGTAAATGATGTACGAAGATGCGCACCTACTGTAAATAATGTACGGAAGATGCGCACCTACTGTAAATGTTTTCTGGAAGAGGCGCACCTACTGTAAATGATGTACGGAAGATGCGCACCTACTGTAAACGATGTACGGAAGATGCGCCCCTACTGTAAATGGTTTCTGGAAGATGCGCACCTACTGTAAACGATGTACGGAAGATGCGCACCTACTGTAAATGATGTACGGAAGATGCGCCCCTACTGTAAATGGTGTCTGGAAGATGCACGCCTACTGTAAATGATGTACGGAAGATGCGCACCTACTGTAAATAATGTACGGAAGATGCGCACCTACTGTAAATGGTTTCTGGAAGAGGCGCACCTACTGTAAATGATGTACGTAAGATGCGCACCTACTGTAAATGATGTACGGAAGATGCGCACCTACTGTAAATGATGTACGGAAGATGCGCCCCTACTGTAAATGGTGTCTGGAAGATGCACACCTACTGTAAATGATGTACGGAAGATGCGCACCTACTGTAAATAATGTACGAAAAATGCGCACCTACTGTAAATGGTTTCTGGAAGATGCGCACCTACTGTAAACGATGTACGGAAGATGCGCACCTACTGTAAACGATGTACGGAAGATGCGCCCCTACTGTAAATGGTGTCTGGAAGATGCGCACCTACTGTAAATGATGTACGGAAGATGCGCACCTACTGTAAATAATGTACGGAAGATGCGCACCTACTGTAAATGGTTTCTGGAAGAGGCGCACCTACTGTAAATGATGTACGTAAGATGCGCACCTACTGTAAATGATGTACGGAAGATGCGCACCTACTGTAAATGATGTACGGTAGATGCGCCCCTACTGTAAATGGTGTCTGGAAGATGCACACCTACTGTAAATGATGTACGGAAGATGCGCACCTACTGTAAATAATGTACGAAAAATGCGCACCTACTGTAAATGGTGTCTGGAAGAGGCGCACCAACTGTAAATGTACGGAAGTTGCGCACCTACTGTAAACGATGTACGGAAGGTGCGCACCTACTGTAAATGATGTTTGGAAGAGGCGCACCTACTGTAAACGATGTACGGAAGGTGCGCATTTACTGTAAACGATGTACGGAAGGTGCGCACCTATTGTAAATGATGTACGGAAGGTGCGCACCTACTGTAAATGATGTACAGATGGTGCGCACTTACTGTAAACGATGTACGGAAGGTGCGCACTTACTGTAAACGATGTACGGAAGGTGCGCACTTACTGTAAACGATGTACGGAAGATGCGCACCTACTGTAAACGATGTACGGAAGGCGCGCACTTACTGTAAACAATGTCCGGAAGATGCGCACCTACTGTAAACGATGTGCGGAGGGTGCATGCTTACTGTAAACGATGTACGGAGGGTGCGCGCTTACTGTAAATGATGTACGGAAGGTGCGCACCTAGTGTTAATGATGTACGGAAGGTGCGCACCTACTGTAAACGATGTAAGGAAGGTGCGCATTTACTGTAAATGATGTACTGAAGGTGCGCACTTACTGTAAATGATGTACTGAAGGTGCGCACTTACTGTAAATTATGTACAGAAGGTGCGCACTTACCATAAATGATGTACGGATGGTCACGATGGTGATCCGAGGCAGTGTGTACAGACGCAGCACACAGATTACAGATGCAGCCAGGAGGTGGCTATTACCTACAGACACCTGCAGCTGCAGTTACATGTTGTTGGACGCTAGCGCAGAGCGCTTCTGTGCGGCTGAACAATACCGGCCATCTCTGAAACCGGCCCTATATGTATTCTGCCGAGCCGTGTAGCCATTTAGTTTTTTTATTTTCATTTGGGTATCTGTACTGTAAAGTGTATGGAATAACCTATAGCAGGTGGGCATGGTCCCTTCCCAAAAATTTGCCAAAATTTTTTAAAATTGTCCCAAAAGCTTCTCCTATCCCTAAATGTTGCTTCTATGGCATCATGATGCTTACTACGCGGCAATGTCATTAAGTTCTATTTATACGGATATTATTTACCAGAGCCGGCAAAATGTGTACATATACATATATAGGACATAAATAACACAAATAATGAGACATGCTTCAAAATACGGAGCCACATTATAACAAATCTGTCGCAATCCAAGGTCTGTACAGAAGATGCGCACCTACTGTAAACGATGTACGGAAGATGCGCACCTACTGTGAATGATGTACGGAAGATGCGCACCTACTGTAAACGATGTACGGAAGATGCGCACCTACTGTAAATGATGTACGGAAGATGCGCACCTACTGTAAATGATGTACAGAAGATGCGCACCTACTGTAAATGATGTACGGAAGATGCGCACCTACTGTAAACGATGTACGGAAGATACGCACCTACTGTAAATGGTGTCTGGAAGATGCGCATCTACTGTAAATGATGTACGGAAGATGCACACCTACTGTAAATGATGTACGGAAGATGCACACCTACTGTAAATGATGTACGGAAGATACGCACCTACTGTAAATGGTGTCTGGAAGATGCGCACCTACTGTAAATGATGTACGGAAGATGCGCACCTACTGTAAACGATGTACGGAAGATACGCACCTACTGTAAATGGTGTCTGGAAGATGCGCATCTACTGTAAATGATGTACGGAAGATGCACACCTACTGTAAATGATGTACGGAAGATGCACACCTACTGTAAACGATGTACGGAAGATACGCACCTACTGTAAATGGTGTCTGGAAGATGCGCATCTACTGTAAATGATGTACGGAAGATGCGCACCTACTGTAAACGATGTACGGAAGATGCGCACCTATTGTAAATGATGTACGGAAGATGCGCCCCTACTGTAAATGGTTTCTGGAAGAAGCGCACCTACTGTAAACGATGTACGGAAGATGCGCCCCTACTGTAAATGGTTTCTGGAAGATGCGCACCTACTGTAAACGATGTACGGAAGATGCGCACCTACTGTAAATGATGTACGGAAGATGCGCACCTACTGTAAATGGTTTCTGGAAGATGCGCACCTACTGTAAATGGTTTCTGGAAGATGCGCACCTACTGTAAATGGTTTCTGGAAGATGCGCAGCTACTGTAAATGGTTTCTGGAAGATGCGCACCTACTGTAAATGGTTTCTGGAAGAGGCGCACCTACTGTAAATGATGTACGGAAGATGTGCCCCTACTGTAAATGGTTTCTGGAAGATGCGCCCCTACTGTAAATGGTTTCTGGAAGATGCGCACCTACTGTAAACGATGTACGGAAGGTGCGCAACTACTGTAAATAATGTACGGAAGATGCGCACCTACTGTAAATGGTTTCTGGAAGAGGCGCACCTACTGTAAACGATGTACGGAAGATGCGCACCTACTGTAAATAATGTACGGAAGATGCGCACCTACTGTAAATGTTTTCTGGAAGAGGCGCACCTACTGTAAATGATGTATGGAAGATGCGCCCCTACTGTAAATGGTTTCTGGAAGATGCGCACCTACTGAAAATGATGTACGGGAGATGCGCACCTACTGTAAATAATGTACGGAAGATGCGCACCTACTGTAAATGGTTTCTGGAAGATGTGCACCTACTATAAATGTACGGAAGATGCGCACCTACTGTAAACGATGTACGGAAGATGCGCACCTACTGTAAATGATGTACGGAAGATGCGCCCCTACTGTAAATGGTTTCTGGAAGATGCGCACCTACTGTAAACGATGTACGGAAGATGAGCACCTACTGTAAATGATGTACGGAAGATGCGCCCCTACTGTAAATGGTGTCTGGAAGATGCACACCTACTGTAAATGATGTACGAAGATGCGCACCTACTGTAAATAATGTACGGAAGATGCGCACCTACTGTAAATGTTTTCTGGAAGAGGCGCACCTACTGTAAATGATGTACGGAAGATGCGCACCTACTGTAAACGATGTACGGAAGATGCGCCCCTACTGTAAATGGTTTCTGGAAGATGCGCACCTACTGTAAACGATGTACGGAAGATGCGCACCTACTGTAAATGATGTACGGAAGATGCGCCCCTACTGTAAATGGTGTCTGGAAGATGCACGCCTACTGTAAATGATGTACGGAAGATGCGCACCTACTGTAAATAATGTACGGAAGATGCGCACCTACTGTAAATGGTTTCTGGAAGAGGCGCACCTACTGTAAATGATGTACGTAAGATGCGCACCTACTGTAAATGATGTACGGAAGATGCGCACCTACTGTAAATGATGTACGGAAGATGCGCCCCTACTGTAAATGGTGTCTGGAAGATGCACACCTACTGTAAATGATGTACGGAAGATGCGCACCTACTGTAAATAATGTACGAAAAATGCGCACCTACTGTAAATGGTTTCTGGAAGATGCGCACCTACTGTAAACGATGTACGGAAGATGCGCACCTACTGTAAACGATGTACGGAAGATGCGCCCCTACTGTAAATGGTGTCTGGAAGATGCGCACCTACTGTAAATGATGTACGGAAGATGCGCACCTACTGTAAATGGTTTCTGGAAGAGGCGCACCTACTGTAAATAATGTACGGAAGATGCGCACCTACTGTAAATGGTGTCTGGAAGAGGCGCACCAACTGTAAATGTACGGAAGTTGCACACCTACTGTAAACGATGTACGGAAGGTGCGCACCTACTGTACATGATGTTTGGAAGAGGCGCACCTACTGTAAACGATGTACGGAAGGTGCGCATTTACTGTAAACGATGTACGGAAGGTGCGCACCTATTGTAAATGATGTACGGAAGGTGCGCACCTACTGTAAATGATGTACAGATGGTGCGCACTTACTGTAAACGATGTACGGAAGGTGCGCACTTACTGTAAACGATGTACGGAAGGTGCGCACTTACTGTAAACGATGTACGGAAGATGCGCACCTACTGTAAACGATGTACGGAAGGCGCGCACTTACTGTAAACAATGTCCGGAAGATGCGCACCTACTGTAAACGATGTGCGGAGGGTGCATGCTTACTGTAAACGATGTACGGAGGGTGCGCGCTTACTGTAAATGATGTACGGAAGGTGCGCACCTAGTGTTAATGATGTACGGAAGGTGCGCACCTACTGTAAACGATGTAAGGAAGGTGCGCATTTACTGTAAATGATGTACTGAAGGTGCGCACTTACTGTAAATGATGTACTGAAGGTGCGCACTTACTGTAAATTATGTACAGAAGGTGCGCACTTACCATAAATGATGTACGGATGGTCACGATGGTGATCCGAGGCAGTGTGTACAGACGCAGCACACAGATTACAGATGCAGCCAGGAGGTGGCTATTACCTACAGACACCTGCAGCTGCAGTTACATGTTGTTGGACGCTAGCGCAGAGCGCTTCTGTGCGGCTGAACAATACCGGCCATCTCTGAAACCGGCCCTATATGTATTCTGCCGAGCCGTGTAGCCATTTAGTTTTTTTATTTTCATTTGGGTATCTGTACTGTAAAGTGTATGGAATAACCTATAGCAGGTGGGCATGGTCCCTTCCCAAAAATTTGCCAAAATTTTTTAAAATTGTCCCAAAAGCTTCTCCTATCCCTAAATGTTGCTTCTATGGCATCATGATGCTTACTACGCGGCAATGTCATTAAGTTCTATTTATACGGATATTATTTACCAGAGCCAGCAAAATGTGTACACCAAACCCTCTGTAATGGGTCACACATAACACTACTGGGCAGCTATAGCCCTATATGTACCCAGACCATTAATCTGACCCAAATCTCGCCCACAACTCCGTACTTCTCCTGAATTCCAGCTCTCGGAGACGGGCGAGTGCTCTCTATGCGGCAGATGACATTGTCAATTCCCAATTACTGCCCGTGCCGGAAATCTCTCTACATAATGGATTCTTTGTAGCAGAGCGATATCAGTTGATGGATCTCACAATAACATATTACTACCCACATACGGTTACACTGTCTGTTCCTCCAGCCGTACAGCACCCATAAAGGTCACGTATGAGCTGGGGGTCCCGGTTCTGCTCCACAATATTAGCATTGCATGATGACATTTCTCTGGATGCACCGATGAATAATAATCATGGTGGGGAGGTATTGTAAGGCGATAAGGAGGAACACACTGGTGTAAATACCCCATAACGGAACAGATGGGGGAAGGATTTCATTCAGTGACCTTACTTAACCCAGGCAGGAAAATACGTGTCTGGAATGAGGACGGGAAAGTGTTGGGCGCCGGGGAAAAGCGATCAGATTTAAATCTGCCAGACATCATCCGGTGTATTAATCCGTCCTCCATCGAAGGGACTGTGCAGAGGTCAAGCCACGCAAACAGCCCCATCTCCTGTATTCTCTGCAAGGACAGAGACTTCCTAGGGTAACCACATCAATGCACAATGATGGACCAAATCAAACAGAACAATAAGTAATAATTAGAATATTATCCGACAAGAATGACTCCATAAACAGCTTCCAGCTCCACTTCTGGAGAGAGAACAAAAATCCATAACCTCCCAAATTATTAATGGTGAGTAATGAGCCCAGGGGGTATTTAAGGCACGGCCGTCCACCCCACCTGTCACTAGTTGGATAGTTAAAATCTCGGAGCTGTCAATTATGGCTGATGAATTCCACGCAGGAGGGTTACTACGGAAACCAGCACGCGAGGCGCTCAAAAATGGGCAATTTGTCAGGAACATATCAAAACGACGGGATAATACGGTGCAATAAATACTTCCACGCTAAAACCCTGAGCCCAGTGATCTCACGCTCTACCAAGTGCCTATAGAAAGTGACAGCTCAGAACACGTACACCATGTCTGTATTATATATTATGTATATATGTTGTAGGGATGAGCAGCCCAGTTTGCTGGCAGATTTATATTGAGCTCGGTTCTATTTTCTCTTGTTGTCGCACTAAGCACGTCCCCGGTGCGCTACCAATCATGGCCGTTATCACCGGTCCTTTCTGTCAGCGCACCCCAGGTCCCCGGGTCACTGCGTGAGACTGTTTTCTGTCACTCGCAAAGTCGTCTCATTTCTCAGTTTCGTCGATCGGCTTTATACGGGTTATTTTTTGTACTTTTTAAATGGAAGTGGCTGTGTATTTAATGCAGTTGTTTCACTGTAAGGTGCTACGGACACTTAATGGTGCCATATAAATAAAGGATAATAAAAAGGGACAGTTGTATAGACATTTTCTTACATGTACCATTTGTAATGCGTTTATGATGCCAGCGGTCGCTATGCTGACCACTGGCATCTCCACTACAGAATCCCCGCGAGGGTTAATTAACCTACGCCGGGAGACCGGCGCCTGGCATCCCGGTCGAAGGGATGCCGGGCGCCGAGCGCGGACAGCCGCGGGGGGGGAGAGGGTTAGGTTTAGGGTTCCGGGGTTGGGACTTAGGGTTAGGCACCCCCCCCGGAGGTTAGGGTTAGGTTAGGGGGAGGGAGGGTTAGGGGGTAGATTAGGTTAGATAATACTTACCTTTCAGACGATCGGGATTTCCTTCCACGTCGGGCTGGCGCTGCCGGGTTTTGAACCATGCGGCTGGCGGTGTAACATATGTATTCCGTACATTTGATCAATTCTTTATTACAGATGTGTCCTCATGCACTATCGGTGCAGTAACGCCAAACAGCCCCTCTCAGCGTGTCCGGTACCATTCGTCTCTGCTTGTGGCGAGAGGCTTTAGAAAATGCGTCTTGGTCTCAATCGTTGGCTGATTGGGGGGGAAGGAAGGGGGGGCTCCCAGGGTCAGAAACACCCTCTGTAACACATAGCCACAGTGTCAAACTTGCCGTGATGCTACAGCTTGTACATCAGTGTGTGACTGACACCCCTTTTACACTAATGTCCCACATCTGACCCAGGATTTGGCCCAGGTCAGACACAGGACACACCACAGCACCAATCCTAGTTATTCCCGGATCAGCGCCGTTCACACTGTACTCGTGTGCAGAGCCGGCACTTAGAGATGACATCATCTACTTGTGCCGGAATGCGGCTCTCCACTGGCTGTTATCGGGTCCCTGGTCGGATGTCCTGGGTTACCCATTTACACTGAGCCTTACTCGGGTCCTTCCCGGAAAAAACCCTGCAGGCTAGCAGTATAGGTTCCCCGTTTGACTGGACCCCGGTGGAAGTTTCCACTGACTAAAATCCAGGGCTGATGCGCGTTCAGATGCAATAACCCGGGATTTTCAGGTCAGTGGAAAAGGGGTTTGAGGTTGAATCTGTATACAAAGCGCTACGATGCAATGGCCGCGGCTTTTTTTTCACGCCAAGTTCCGTTAATCTTTATTTACAGAGTCGCATACCGATATGTAAGTGTTGCATATCAAATTAATCGGTGCGGTCTCCTGGTGCGTCCTAGTCACATTGCATTGCAAGTAAGACACATTTTCGCGAAAAAGACTCTTGGCGCATGGGACCAAGCGTCTTGTGCCGCATAGCGTACTGAGGCTAGGTTTAGGAGGACACATCTGTATTTATGAGGTTCTTATAGGATTCACATTTTAAAAATAGTCAGTTTTGTTTGGAATTGTGATTATAATCTAGCGTCATGGTAGCAGAACGTTCTGCGTTCGGCTAAACACTTCGTAGGAAGAAGAAATGGAGTCTGTAGAGCAACCAATCAGAAGCTTCTGTTTATCAGACACTGCAGGATAGCACTAACACAAAGTGACCAGCCAATCACTGAGCTCCTAATAGCCACCCATCACGCCAACTAGTCAGTGACGGACATGGCGGGCGTCCTTTATCTGTATGGCGACCTCCTGATAATAACCTGCGGGACCAAGAACCTGGACGAGGGGACCAGCTGGATGTAAATGCAGGGAATACATAATCACACGAGTCAGTTAGATGTCATCTCCTGCTAATACACATAACCAAGGTCTATGGAGAGTCTTCCGCGCCTACTCACCAGTGTAGAGCCGGTCGCTTCCTGCGGCCTCAGACTGAGACATGCCAAGGCAGAAACTGTCCACCGCCACGGCGAGGGCTTTGGCGAAGTTTGCATCCATTAGGAAAGATCCGTCAGAAGAGCTGACCATGCTGCATCTGGCGCTGGTGTAGTTGTCTTCTGACACTGAGCCCCAGCCGTTGATCAGAGAACCGGCCATGGAGCTCTCGTACTCACTGATACTAGAGGTTGGAGTCTCGCAGTACTTGCGGTAGGACTTCAATGAGCTGACTTCTCCCAGCTCCAGGTCATCGTCTTCATCCACCGGATCGCCTTCTACCAGGTCTGATGGCAACGGGCTGCATATGTAGCCGTAGGAGTGATTGGAGATGAATGACCTGGGAAGGGTCCCATCACTTTCAGAAGGATGCCTGAAGTGCAAAGGAATTCTACAGTAAATATCTCCTTTACAATTTATATACTTACAAGAAAAAAAAATCACAAAAATGTTCATTAGTAACATAATAGGAAAGAATTACATTATAGTTACTAGTTGTAATTTCACATATCCTACAGATGTCACTGTTGCTATTGCTGCCTATAGAGATATTAGTGATGTCAGCAGAGGTATTAGTGATGTCAGCAGAGGTTTTAGTGCGGTCAGCAGAGGTTTTAGTGCGGTCGAAAGAGGTATTAGTGCGGTCGAAAGAGGTATTAGTGCGGTCAGCAGAGGTATTAGTGCTGTCAGAAGAGGTATTAGTGCGGTAAGCAGAGCTATTAGTGCGGTAAGCAGAGGTATTAGTGCTGTCAGCAGAGGTTTTAGTGCTGTCAGCAGAGGTATTAGTGATGTCAGCAGAGGTTTTAGTGCGGTCAGCAGAGGTTTTAGTGCAGTCAGCAGAGGTTTTAGTGCAGTCAGCAGAGGTTTTAGTGCGGTCAAAAGAGGTATTAGTGCAGTCGAAAGAGGTATTAGTGCGGTCGAAAGAGGTATTAGTGCCATCAGCAGAGGTATTAGTGCTGTCAGCAGAGGTATTGGTGCGATCGAAAGAGGTATTAGTGCTGTCAGCAGAGGTATTAGTGATGTCAGCAGAGGTATTAGTGATGTCAGCAGAGGTTTTAGTGCGGTCAGCAGAGGTTTTAGTGCAGTCAGCAGAGGTTTTAGTGCGGTCAAAAGAGGTATTAGTGCAGTCAAAAGAGGTATTAGTGCGGTCGAAAGAGGTATTAGTGCGGTCAGCAGAGGTTTTAGTGCTGTCAGCAGAGGTATTAGTGATGTCAGCAGAGGTTTTAGTGCGGACAGCAGAAGTTTTAGTGCGGACAGCAGAGGTATTAGTGCAGTCAAAAGAGGTATTAGTGCGGTCAGCAGAGGTATTAGTGCGGTCAGCAGAGGTATTAGTGCTGTCAGCAGAGGTATTAGTGATGTCAGCAGAGGTTTTAGTGCGGTCAGCAGAGGTTTTAGTGCAGTCAGCAGAGGTTTTAGTGCGGTCAGCAGAGGTATTAGTGCGGTCAAAAGAGGTATTAGTGCGGTCAGCAGAGGTTTTAGTGCTGTCAGCAGAGGTATTAGTGATGTCAGCAGAGGTATTAGTGCGGACAGCAGAAGTTTTAGTGCGGACAGCAGAAGTTTTAGTGCGGTCGAAAGAGGTATTAGTGCGGTCAGCAGAAGTATTAGTGATGGCAGCAGAGGTTTTAGTGCGGTCAGCAGAAGTTTTAGTGCGGTCAGCAGAGGTATTAGTGCGGTCAAAAGAGGTATTAGTGTTGTCAGCAGAGGTATTAGTGCTGTCAGCAGAGGTATTAGTGCTGTCAGCAGAGGTATTAGTGATGTCAGCAGAGGTTTTAGTGATGTCAGCAGAGGTTTTAGTGTGGTCAGCAGAGGTATTAGTGATGTCAGCAGAGGTATTAGTGCGGTCAGCAGAGGTATTAGTGCGGTCAGCAGAGGTATTAGAGCGGTCAGCAGAGGTATTAGTGCTGTCAGGAGAGGTATTAGTGCGGTCAGCAGAGGTACTAGTGCGGTCAGCAGAGGTACTAGTGCGGTCAGCAGAGGTACTAGTGCGGTCAGCAGAGATATTAGTGCGGTCAGCAGAGGTATTAGTGCTGTCATCAGAGGTATTAGTGCGGTCATCAGAGGTATTAGTGCAGTCAGCAGAGGTATTAGTGCGGTCAGCAGAGGTATTAGTGCGGTCAGCAGAGGTATTAGTGCGGTCAGCAGAGGTATTAGTGCGGTCAGCAGAGGTATTAATGCGGTCAGCAGAGGTATTAGTGCGGTCAGCAGAGGTATTAGTGCGGTCAGCAGAGGTATTAGTGCGGTCAGCAGAGGTATTAGTGCGGTCAGCAGACAGTTCTCCATGCTACGGTTTTATTTTTGCTGTTTGGAGGGTAGGAGGTAAGTTTACTAAAATGCGGTTTTACACAAGTGGAGCTGTAGCACAGAGCAACCAATTAGATCCCAGCTAACATTCATCTGCTACATTCTAGAACAGTGATAGGCTGCCCCATTCACTTCAGGGGGCCGCACTGCTTGGCCCTCTAATCTTCAAAAGGGGCCGCACATTACCTGTAATCTCTACAGCGCTACAAAGTAATATATTTCATCTATGAGAGAGAGACCGATCTGTAGTAAGATACCGGCAGGCCATGTACTGTAAGTAGGCGTTCCCAGCTAGAACAGACAGGCATGACAGCAAGCAGGAAGCAGTTGGGGGATGCAAGTGGGGGCTCGGAGGGCCACCTGTTACCTGGTCTAGAAAATAATAGCTAGCATCTAATTGGGTGCTTTGGACAATGCCTCCACATTTGTATACCTACACTTTAGTAAATGTACACCTAAAGCTGGGTACACATTAGATGACAAGTGTACCCAGTGATGCGACGGGCGACCGCACGGGCGATGGGCCGACATAACAGGCGGACGGACGATCCGTGCCCGACATGACGGCATTGTGACCGCCGGCATCATAAACCTATACCGGGGTCAGCAGCACAAAACAAGGGAAAAGTGACTTACAGTACAGAACATTGCAGGACATGGACATTGTATAAGCATTGCTGCACCGCAGTCGTAGTACCCAAATCAACAGCAGGGTGGCAGAATCCAAGAGGTAGTTGTCACTGTAGGCAGTGGGGAGGAAATTATGGTATAAGCTAGAGAAGGAAAAGCACATGAGGGAAGAAGGACCCTGCTCGTGAGAGCTTACACTCTATAGGTGAGGGGCAGACAGTCAGGGGTGGCACACAGGGAGCGAGGAAGATTGCTGCAGACCAAGGGCCTGATTCAGAGCCGCTCGTAAGCGGCCGCTCGTTCGTTCCGAGCGATGTTTGCCCAACTGCGCATGAGTACGGATTTTAAGTCAGTGCGGCTGAAAATCTTTTGTTCGGTAAATAGCGAATGCCTGCTAATATGAGTGACAGGAGGAGGCGTATGTGGGTGGTAACAGGGGAAGGTGCTTGAAAACGGGGAGTGGAGATCCGAACGCAGGCGTGCTTAAAAGTAAAAACGGGCGTTTTATGGGTGTGCATAATTAATACAGCAGCGTCATTGACCACGTCACTTGGTTTTTTTATAGCCAGAACTGCTCGCAAAATAGTGGTAGGAAAAACCATCCACAAGAATAGCGAGCAGTTCATACGCTGGTCGACGTACTTGATTAATCTAATAAATAGCGGACATGACGTAGGATGCGAGCGGCCAGGGGGCGTAGTTATCCAAAAAACGACCGCAAGTTTGGTTCGCTCGTTCAGACCTAGAGGCGTGAACAGACCGCAAAGAGCGAACGGTTCATTTGAATAGCCACCCCCTTTTCCTGAACGACCGTCCGCAAATAGCGTCCGGCTCTGAATCAGGCCCGAAGTACGACCCTTCACGGCAACGGTATTCCCTATCGGCAGCGGCCTCTCATCAGGGTAATACGCCTGGCTGCACTGCTGCAAATAAATACACGCTTACTGTACTCTCCCTATGTGAGAAACCCCAGCCTGTCCCACACCGTTCAGGCCAGGCAGGTGTAAGTGTCATGCCAATCTGCACATGCGTGTGCTCGCTGGATAGGTATGCCCAGGCATACCTCACACAAGATACACCCCTCCCCCATGTTCCCGAGGCACAATTAGGTCATTAATATGGTTCCAATGCTAATTCCCATTACCCGAGACCCCGGAGCACTTACTGTACGGGCATTTAATTTTTTTAAATGATTCTTACATTTCTTCAGAAACATATTTAAAAACATTAAATCACTGTGTTTACTGCAACCTCGATAGTGCTATAATAAACAGTTATTTGATTTTTGAAGTTAAGTTGTGGCATAAGTGTCATGGTTAGAGCATAGGTTTCATGGTTAGAGAATAGGTGTCATGGTTAGAGCATAAGTGTCATGGTTAGAGCATAGGTTTCATGGTTAGAGAATAGGTGTCATGGTTAGAGCATAAGTGTCATGGTTAGAGCATAGGTGTCATGGTTAGAGCATAGGTGTCATGGTTAGAGCATAGGTGTCATGGTTAGAGCATAGATGTCATGGTTAGAGAATAGGTGTCATGGTTAGAGCATAAGTGTCATGGTTAGAGCATAAGTGTCATGGTTAGAGCATAGGTGTCATGGTTAGAGCATAGGTGTCATGGTTAGAGAATAGGTGTCATGCTTAGAGCATAAGTTTAATGTTTAGAGCATAGGTGTCATGGTTAGAGCATAGGTGTCATGGTTAGAGCATAGGTGTCATGGTTAGAGCATAGGTGTCATGGTTAGAGCATAAGTGTCATGGTTAGAGCATAGGTGTCATGGTTAGAGCATAGGTGTCATGGTTAGAGCATAAGTGTCATGGTTAGACCATAAGTGTCATGGTTACAGCATAGGTGACACATTCGGTTGTATGTCATGAGCCATTTCGAAAAACCTAGCAATGCCAATTCCAATATGGTGGTCCCAGCAAAGCATGGCGGTATCCACAGAATGCAATTATACAAATAGTCATGTCATCACTGCCAGTCTTACCAATCATTATATGCCCCAGGTCATCACCGCCAGTCTTACCAATCATTATATGCCCCAGGTCATCACCGCCGGTCTTACCGATCATTATATGCCCCAGGTCATCACCGCCAGTATTACCAATCATTATATACCCCAGGTCATCACCGTCAGTCTTATCAATCATTATATGCCCCAGGTCATCACCGCCAGTCTTACCAATCATTATATGCCCCAGGATTACCGATCATTATATACCCCAGGTCATCACCGTCAGTCTTACCAATCATTATATACCCCAGGTCATCACCGCCAGTATTACCGAACACTATATACCCCAATCATTATATGCCCCAGTATTACCGATCATTATATGCTGCCATTATAGGCCCCAGTATTACCGATCATTATATACCCCAGGTTATCACCGCCAGTCTTACCAATCATTATATGCCCCAGGTCATCACCGCCAGACTTACCAATCATTATATGCCCCAGGATCACCGATCATTATATACCCCAGGTCATCACCACCAGTCTTACCAATCATTATATGCCCCAGGATTACCGATCATTATATGCCGCCAGTATTACCGATCATTATATACCCCAGGTCATCACTACCAGTCTTACCAATCATTATATACCCAAGGTCATCACCGCCAGTATTGCCGAACATTATATACCCCAATCATTATATGCCCCAGTATTACCGATCATTATATGCCGCCATTATATGCCCCAGTATTACCAATCATTATATGCCGCCAGTATTACCGATCATTATATACCCCAGGTCATCACCGCCAGTCTTACCAATCATTATATACCCCAGGTCATCACCGCCAGTATTACCGAACATTATATACCCCAATCATTATATGCCCCAGTATTACCGATTATTATATGCTGCCATTATATGCCCCAGTATTACCGATCATTATATGCCGCCAGTATTATCGATCATTATATACCCCAGGTCATCACCGCCAGTATTACCGAACATTATATACCCCATGTCATCACCGGCGGTATTACTGATCATTATATAGCCCAGGTCATCACCGCCAGTCTTACCAATCATTATATGCCCCAGGTCATCACCGCCAGTATTACCAATCATTATATACCCCAAGTCATCACCGCCAGTCTTACCAATCATTATATGCCCCAGGTCATCACCGCCAGTCTTACTGATCATTATATACTCCAGGTCATCACCGCCAGTCTTACCAATCATTATATACCCCAGGTCATCACGGCCAGTCTTACCAATCATTATATGCCCCAGGATTACCGATCATTATATACCCCAGGTCATCACCGCCAGTCTTACCAATCATTATATGCCCCAGGATTACCGATCATTATATGCCGCCAGTATTACCGATCATTATATACCCCAGGTCATCACCGCCAGTCTTACCAATCATTATATACCCCAGGTCATCACCGTCAGTATTGCCGAACATTATATACCCCAATCATTATATGCCCCAGTATTACCGTTCATTATATGCCGCC
The DNA here is from genome assembly GCA_031769625.1 of Taudactylus pleione. Lineage (NCBI taxonomy): Eukaryota > Metazoa > Chordata > Amphibia > Anura > Myobatrachidae > Taudactylus > Taudactylus pleione. The sequence continues at coordinate 5,120,347 of JAUIMM010000277.1, read as the reverse complement.
ATTATATGCCCCAGTATTACCGATCATTATATGCCGCCAGTATTACCGATCATTATATACCCCAAGTCATCACCGCCAGTCTTACCAATCATTATATACCCCAGGTCATCACCACCAGTATTACCGAACATTATATACCCCAATCATTATATGCCCCAGTATTACCGATCATTATATGCCGCCATTATATGCCCCAGTATTACCGATCATTATATACCCCAGGTCATCACCGCCAGTCTTACCAATCATTATATGCCCCAGGATTACCGATCATTATATACCCCTGGTCATCACCGCCAGTCTTACCAATCATTATATGCCCCAGGATTACCGTTCATTATATGCCGCCATTATATGCCCCAGTATTACCGATCATTATATGCCGCCAGTATTACCGATCATTATATACCCCAGGTCATCACCGCCAGTCTTACCAATCATTATATACCCCAGGTCATCACCACCAGTATTACCGAACATTATATACCCCAATCATTATATGCCCCATTATTACCGATCATTATATGCCGCCATTATATGCCCCAGTATTACTGATCATTATATACCCCAGGTCATCACCGCCAGTCTTACCAATCATTATATACCCAAGGTCTTCACCACCAGTCTTACAGATCATTATATACCCCAGGTCATCACCGCCAGTCTCACCAATCATTATATATCCCAGGTCATCACCACCAGTTTATACTTCAGGTCATCACCGCCAGTCTTACCGATCATTATATTCCCCAGGTCATCACGACCAGTCTTACCAATCATTATATACCCCAGGTCATCACCGCCAGTATTACCGAACATTATATACCCCAGGTCATCACTGCCAGTATTATTGATCATTATATACCCCAGGTCATCACCGCCAGTCTTACCGATCATTATATACCCCAGGTCATCACAACCAGTTTATACTTCAGGTCATCACCGCTAGTCTTACCAATCATTATATACCCCAGGTCATCACCGCCAGTCTTACCAATCATTATATACCCCAGGTCATCACCGCCAGTCTTACCAATCATTATATACCCCAGGTCATCACCGCCAGTCTCACCAATCATCTTATACCTCAGGTCATCACCCCAGTCTCATCGATCATTAAATACCCCAAGTCATCACCATCAGTCTCATCAATCATCTTATACACCAGGTCATCACCGCCAGTCTCACTAATCATTATATACCCCAGGTCATCACCGCCAGTCTTACCAATCATCTTATACCCCAGATCATCACCGCCAGTCTCACCAATCATCTTATACACCAGGTCATCACCGCCAGTCTTACAAATCATCTTATACCCTAGGTCATCACCGCCAGTCTCAACAATCATCTTATACCCTAGGTCATCACCGCCAGTCTCACCAATCATCTTATACCCCAGATCATCACCGCCAGTCTTACCAATCATCTTATACCCCAGGTCATCACCGCCAGTCTCATCGATCACTAAATACCCTAGCTCATCACCGCCAGTCTCACAAATCATCGTATACCCCAGGTCATCACCACCAGTCTCACCAATCATCTTATACCCCAGATCATCACCGCCAGTCTTACCAATCATCTTATACCCCAGGTCATCACCGCCAATCTCATCGATCATTAAATACCCTAGGTCATCACCGCCAGTCTCACAAATCATCTTATACCCCAGGTCATCACCGCCAGTCTCACAAATCATCTTATACCCAAGGTGATCACTGCCAGTCTCATCGATCATTATATACCCCAGGTCATCACCGCCAGTCTTACAAATCATCTTATACCCTAGGTCATCACCGCCAGTCTCAACAATCATCTTATACCCTAGGTCATCACCGCCAGTCTCAACAATCATCTTATACCCTAGGTCATCACCGCCAGTCTTACCAATCATCTTATACCCTAGGTCATCACCGCCAGTCTCAAGAATCATCTTATACCCTAGGTCATCACCGCCAGTCTCACAAATCATCTTATACCCCAGGTCATCACCGCCAATCTCATTGATCATTAAATACCCTAGGTCATCACCGCCAGTCTCACAAATCATCTTATACCCCAGGTCATCACCGCCAGTCTCACAAATCATCTTTTACCCAAGGTCATCACCGCCAGTCTTACCAATCATCTTATACCCCAGGTGATCACTGCCAGTCTCATCGATCATCTTATACCCCAGGTCATCACCGCCAGTCTTACCAATCATCTTATACCCTAGGTCATCACTGCCAGTCTTACCAATCATCTTATACCCTAGGTCATCACCGCCAGTCTTACCAATCATCTTATACCCTAGGTCATCACCGCCAGTCTTAAGAATCATCTTATACCCTAGCTGTGGTTATGACATTCTCCTAGCTTGCACCCGTGTTTAGTTGAGAATACGCAGCTGTGAATTTGCTGGCTCACCAGCATGTCATGGAAGAATTACATTGGCTGACGGATGGCACTATAACTTGGAAATGACCATCAGATGAGCACCTCCGCTGTGTGCCCAGTCTGCACTATAGTAATCGCTCTACAATCAATACATTTCCAGTAAATTTCCCCATGTGACGTTATGCTTGTCATTGATTGAGTATACAAAGTCACCTAAATCGTGAGGACGGTGGAAAGTGCCAAGCCAGCGAAGTGACAGCTAATGGTGAGGAGTAATCATTTCTACAATGACCTGCGAGACCTCTGCAATAATGTGCGGCATGAATTAACTTCTGGCACTGCCACAGGGATAGCTCAGCACTGCTGTGAGCTATGGGCATTATTTTATGGCACCAGAAGCACAACCAGCTTTTACAGAACAAAATCCCTACATGAATCATCACTGAAGGTCTGAGTAGGTGCGTTCTGCTGGAGAACAATACGAGCTGCTTATTGATTGTCATATATTATTTGTGACACAGACCGATGATTGAGGATTTAAATTCCAAAACTAGTGCTTAGTGCTTTAAACATAATGTGCATTTATGAAAACAAGTTAGTGAACCCTTTTAATTCCTATCCCCTGTGGTTATTGATTCTGGCTGCCAGGTTGTGCGTATTCGGGGTAAGTGCTCTTGTTTGTAGAAAATTAACAGACAGGATTTTCCCAAATAAATGATAAATCAAATGCAAGACACAAAATGAACTCACAGCAAACGTTAGCTCAGTATGTCACTCAGCAAAGCGATAGATGTGATGACAGCGATCATCCGACACAGGATCCGGGACAATTATCAAGGCAGAAACATTTCAGTAATTAGGAGCTGTTCCCTATAAAATGTGTCCTCAGCTCACTTCTTCAAGAGCTACAGTGTAAGTAACACACATCACATTCACATGTTTCCTGAGGGTGAGAGACACACACACGGACAGAGAGAGTCAGAGAGACACCGAGAGGGACAGAAAGAGAGACACACACGGACAGAGAGAGTGAGAGATACACAGAGAGGGACAGAGAAAGAAAGACACAGAGAGGTATAGAGAGAGGGAAACACACACACGGACTGAGAGAGACACAGAGAGGGACAGAGAAAGAGAAACACACACACACGGACTGAGAGAGACACCGAGAGGGACAGAAAGAGAGACACACACATGGACAGAGAGAGTGAGAGAGACACAGAGAGGGACAGAAAGAGATACACACACGGATAGAGAGAGTGAGAGAGACACAGAGAGGGACAGAGATAGAAAGACACAGAGAGGTATAGAGAGAGGGAGACACACACACGGACTGAGAGAGTCAGAGAGACACGGAGAGGGACAGAAGAGAGACACACACACGGACAGAGAGAGTGAGAGAGACACAGAGGGACAGAAAGAGATACACACACGGACAGAGAGAGTGAGAGAGACACAGAGAGGGACAGAAAGAGACACACACACGGACAGAGAGTGAGAGATACACAGAGAGGGACAGAGAAAGAAAGACACAGAGAGGTATAGAGAGAGGGAAACACACACGGACTGAGAGAGACACAGAGAGGGACAGAGAAAGAGAAACACACACACACGGACTGAGAGAGATACAGAGAGGGACAGAGAAAGAGAGATACATACACACGGACAGAGAGAGACAGACACACAGAGGGGGACAGAGCAAGAAAGATACAGAGAGGTATAGAGAGAGGGAGACACACACATGGACTGAGAGAGACACAGATAGGGACAAAGAAAAAGAGACACATACACACGGACAGAGAGAGAGAGACACACAGTGGGGGACAGAGAAAGAAAGACACAGAGAGGTAGACACACACACGGACTGAGAGAGACAGATAGGAACAGAAGAGAAACACAAAGAGGTATAGAGAGAGAGAGAGACACACACTCACACGTACTGAGAGAGGCACAGAGAGGGACAGAGAAAGAGAGACACAGAGAGGTATAGGGAGTGCGAGACACACACACACACATACTGATAGAGACAGAGAAAGAGACACAGAGAGGTATAGAGAGAGGGAAAGAGACACACACACAGGGCCTCATTCTGAGGTACACGCTATTGCAGCCGCGACTGCGTCTTTCTGCTAATGCAGCAGCTGATGATATTTCATACAGAAACGTCCACTGGCTGCGTCACTAATTTCCCGCTGTGTGCATTAAAACGCACCATTGGAGGCATCAATCTCAGATTGCACAATCCCTATGGCAGGTGTCATTTCTCCATCTGAACATGGCCGCTGGGGTCAGTGCAACTGCATCTTCAGGATGCATACTTTGACTGCGACACGCTCACGCCTGACTAGCCGCTCCTGTTACCACCCAGAAACTCCCATCAGCATTCTCTCTCTCTGTCCAAATTTGTTCTGTGTCTGAAGAGAGGGAGAAAGAAGGCGGAAGAGAGGGAGAAACAAGACGGAAGAGGGAGAAAGAAGGCGGCATAGAGGGAGGAAGAAGGTGGCAGAGAGGGAGAAAAAAGGCAGCAGAGAGGGAGAAAAAAGGTGGAAGAGAGGGAGAAACAAGGCGGCAGAGAGGGAGAAACAAGGCGGAAGAGAGGGAGAAACAAGGCGGAAGAGAGGGAGAAAGAAGGTGGAAGAGAGGGAGAAAGAAGGCGGAAGAGAGGGAGAAACAAGGCGGAAGAGAGGGAGAAGGAAGGTGGAAGAGAGGGAGAAAGAAGGAGGTAGAGAGGGAGAAAGAAGGCGGAAGAGAGGGAGAAAGAAGGCGGAAGAGAGGGAAAAAAAAGACGGAAGAGAGGTAGAAGAAGGCGGAAGAGAGGGAGAAAGAAGGCGGCAGAGAGGGAGAAGGAAGGCGGAAGAAAGGGAGAAGAAGGCAGAAGAGAGGGAGAAATAAGGTGGAAGAGAAGGGAGGAAGAAGGCGGCAGAGAGGGAGAAGAAGGCGGAAGAGAGGGAGAAAGAAGGTGGCAGAGAGGGAGAAAGAAGGTGGCAGAGAGGGAGAAAGAAGGTGGAAGAGAGGGAGAAAGAAGGCGGCAGAGAGGGAGAAAGAAGGCGGCAGAGAGGGAGAAGGAAGGCGGAAGAGAGGTAGAAGAAGGCGGAAGAGAGGGAGAAAGGAGGTGGAAGAGAGGTAGAAGAAGGCGGAAGAGAGGGAGAAAGTAGGCGGCAAAGAGGGAGAAAGAAGGCGGAAGAGAGGGAGAAGAAGGCAGAAGAGAGGGACAAATAAGGTGGAAGAGAGGGAGGAAGAAGGCGGCAGAGAGGGAGAAGAAGGCGGAAGAGAGGGAAAAAAAAGGCGCAAGAGAGGGAGAAGAAGGCGGAAGAGAGGGAGAAGAAGGCGGAAGAGAGGGAGGAAGAAGGTGGCAGAGAGGGAGAAGAAGGCGGAAGAGAGGGAAAAAAAAGGTGTGAGAGAGGGAGAAGAAGGTGGAAGAGAGGGTAAAAAAAAGGAAGAAGAGAGGGAGGAAGAAGTCGGAATAGAGGGAGAAGAAGGCGGAAGCGAGGGAGAAAAGGCAGAAGAGAGGGAGGAAGAAGGCGTTAGAGAGGGAGAAGAAGGCGGTAGAGAGGGAGAAAGAAGGCGGTAGAGAGGGAGAAGAAGGTGGAAGAGAGGGAGAAGGCAGAAGAGAGGGAGATGGCAGAAGACGGAAGAGAGGGAGAAGAAGGCAGAAGAGAGGGAGAAGAAGGTGGAAGAGAGGGAGAAGAAGGCAGTAGAGAGGGAGAAGAAGGCAGAAGAGACGGAAAAAAGGCGGAAGAGAGGGAGAAGAAGGTGGTAGATAGGGAGAAAGAAGGCGGTAGAGAGGGAGATGAAGGAGGAAGAGAGGGAGAAGAAGGCGGTAGAGAGGGAGAAAGAAGGTGGAAGAGAGGGAGAAAGAAGGTGGAAGAGAGGGAGATGAAGGAGGAAGAGAGGGAGAAGAAGGCGGTAGAGAGGGAGAAAGAAGGCGGAAGAGAGGGAGATGAAGGAGGAAGAGAGGGAAAAAAAAGGCAGTAGAGAGGGAGAAAGAAGGTAGAAGAGAGGGAGAAGAAGGCGGAAGAGAGGGAAAAAAAAGGCAGTAGAGAGGGAGAAAGAAGGCAGAAGAGAGGGAGAAAGAAGGCGGAAGAGAGGGAGATGAAGGAGGAAGAGAGGAAAAAAAAGGCAGTAGAGAGGGAGAAAGTAGGCAGAAGAGAGGGAGATGAAGGAGGAAGAGAGGGAGAAAAAAGGCGGTAGAGAGGGAGAAAGAAGGTGGAAGAGAGGGAGAAAGAAGGCGGAAGAGAGGGAGAAAGAAGGTGGAAGAGAGGGAGAAAGAAGGCGGAAGAGAGGGAGGAAGAAGGCGGAAGAGAGGGAGGAAGAAGGCGGAAGAGAGGGAGAAAAAAGGCGGTAGAGAGGGAGAAAGAAGGTGGAAGAGAGGGAGAAAGAAGGCGGAAGAGAGGGAGGAAGAAGGCGGAAGAGAGGGAGAAGAAGGCGGAAGAGCGGGAGAAGAAGGCGGAAGAGAGGGAGAAAGAAGGCCTTAGAGAGGGAGAAAGAGAAAAAAAGACAGAGAGGATGTAATATATGTCTCACTGTGAAAGAGTTACGTAATGAGATGCACCATTGTCAGTGAAGGGAAAACATATTACACAAGCAACTTGTTTTGTTTAAAACTGAAACTCATCATTAGGAATAACATCGCGCCTATTGGAAAATGAAAGCAAAAAGGATATGAGAAGTCATCTCAGAATTCTGCGCCCTTCTTATTTATTTTATCATGGGACATGGAGACGTCATATTATAGAGAGGGGGTATAACATAATCTGTGTACTCGCCTGGTGTTGTCTCCTCGGTCACTAAGCTCTAGATAATGAGCCACGTCATCTGGAGTCAGCACGTGGTCGTCACTGGCAGGCATGGAGGCTGATGTGGATGCTGCATGGTTAAACATCAATGTATTCGGAGGAGTCTTTCTCTTACTGAAGTGGATCTTCTTGTGATCGTCTCCCTGGCAGCGGTCAGGATAGGCAGGAGAATCGGAGACCCTGGAAGAGGCACAAATAGCATCCGATGAGTGGGGTGCATGAGCTCTGATCATGTAATGGTGTATTTGTTAGTATAGTCTGCATCAGTGTGATAGGAACCCCACATCATTAATCTGTGCTCCTTCCACAGGTGGCACAGTGGAAAGCATTGCTGTCTCTCAGCGCTGGTGTCACTGGCTCAGGTATTAGAGATATCCGTGGTTGAGCACAGGTGGCTTAATTAGTATCTCAGTCAATTTGATTTCACCACCTGTGCTCAACCATGGATATCTCTAAAACCTGACCTGTTGGGGAGCCTTCAGGATCGCATTTGGGAACCTCTACACCAGGGGTTCCCAACCACGGTCCTCAAGGCACACTGACAGTCCAGGTTTTAAGGATAACCATACTTGAGCACAGCTGACTTAATTAGTGCCTCAGTTAATTTGACTTAACCATCTGTGCTTAACCGTGGATATTACTAAAACCAGGACCGTTAGTGTGCCTTGAGGACCGAGGTTGGGAATCACTGCTCTACACTATACAATTGTCGGACAGACTTGTCAGATATCAGATATTGGGTCGTTGGCCTGAGAATTGTTTAGTGCGTACACTGCACCAGGGCCCAATGGTTGGTCGATAACTGATATAGAGTGTGCTGCATGCGCTATGTCGGTACGGTTGGAAACGCAGCGTTCGGAATTTGTAGTGTGTTGTGCGGAGATCGGCCTAATCCTGCATATAAAAGTCACCTCAACAATTTGAAGTCCAGGTGATCGTTTGAAACTATTGTGTAGTGTGTAGTGCACTGTGTACGCCCCATAACTGGTATGGTCAGGATCATTTCTGGTGTAGGAATCTGTCTAGTCATTGGTAAATCTGTCTTAAGTCTGTTATGTTAAGTAAAATGTTGGTATTTCTATGCTTAGAAGTGGCTGGCCCTCGTTGTAAATGGAGTATATTTAGGAAAGTTGACTGAGCAGCGATGCTACAAGGACTCTCCTAGAGCACAGAGCGGTTTATGCAGACTGGGCCTGATTCAGACCCTCCTGGCCACGCGCTATGCGCTCGTAAGCGGGTCGATGCGGGCCCACTGCGCATGCGCACGACGGAGCCGGCCCAGTCGTGCGCATGCGCGAGACACGGATAGCGACGGGCAATCCGTCGCTCCGGGTCTCGTACCAAAGGGGGCGTGCTGTCGATGTTGAGTGACAGCACGCCCCCTTTGGTGGGCGGGCCGGGGGAGTGGCTGCCCAGACAGAGGCGTTCCCATGTGAACGCCTCTGTCTGGGGCCAGCCCCACTGACATCACGAGTGATGTCCGTGGGAGAGATTTCGGCTCTGTTAGAGCCGAAATCTCTTTGGGGCTTGCGGCAACGAGATCCTACCACACGGCTCTGGACGCTCTGACAGAGCGCTCGCTCTGAATCAGGGCCGGCCTTCTTGTCTTATAGAGCGGCCTCCTGGCCACTCGCATAGCTGTGGGTGACCACCCACAGCTACAGCGAGCGGCCAGGAAGATGGTCGCGATGGTCAAGACCATCGTGACCATCGGGCTTACGACGAGACCCTTGTGGTAGGGTCTCGTTGCCGCAAGCCCCAGAGAGCCGAAATCTCTCCCACTGACAACTCTCATGATGTCAGTGGGGCCGGCCCCAGACGGAGGCATTCAAATGGGAACGCCTCCGTTTGGCAGCCACTGCCCCGGCCCGCCCACCAAAGGGGGCGTGCTGTCACTCAACATCGACAGCACGCCCCCTTTGGTACGAGACTCGAAGCAACGGATTGCCCGTCACTATCCGGGTCTCGCGCATGCACTGGGCCACCATCGACCCGCTTGCGAGCGCATAACGCTCGCGAGCGGTTCTGAATCAGGCTCACTGTGCGGAGGGAAATGCCTGCTAATAAGCCCGATGATTACACTGGAGTATTGGAGTACACAGCAGACCTACAGGAACTCAGCACAGATGATGTCCATTTACGCTACTGTACCTTTAGCAATTAAGCCTCCAGTAATTAGCTGCCCAAACGGTCTAACATTTGCTAGGAACCTTTAATGAAATTGATCTCATTGCCGGAGAATGGATGGATTTCCATTTTCTTCATGAAGCAAATGGTTTCTGTTCCCCGGGACTGTTTGGGGATTGCTGTAAGTGACAGACACTTTGGAATGTCTCTAAGAGTTTCTTGGCTTATTAAGTATCAAATAAGGCAAATGCCAATATTAGACTGAGCGGCTGGCGGGCAGGACGGGGGGGGGGCTGCTATATTACAGCGATTGCACGCTCCAGGGAGTACACCATGACACTTTGTTTGGGCACAAGGTTCTTACTTTTGCAAACCATGTCAAGAGGACAATTAGCACATTGGAAAACACTTAAAATAGTCATATAATAGACTGGATGTTGACTAATTGGTTGTGGATTGTCCTTAGAGTGTATTAATGATCACTGGAGCGGATCGAGGGTTACAAAGAAACAGAACGACAGAGTGACAGCGATTCATTGAGCAATAGATCAGTAACTGAGTTGAGGTCAGTAAGAATTTTAGCAGCATATTCAGTAAAAATCACTGTAATACTGGTTCAGGGTAAATATATATATATATATATATATATATATATATATATATGTCATTTTAATAACCAATTTTTATTGTTTTCCGTCGGTGGTTCGGTATGAATTGAAGGTATATCAAAATGTGAGACATAGACGTTAAGGATTTACGTAATTAAAGGGTTAACAGATACCCGAGAACAGCGATTTTCCAATCATGTGTTTGTGTATAGCATAACGTATTGGAGCTCATTCAGAAGGGCGACGAAGCAGGGCAGAATATCAGCTGCTGACAGCGTTTGTGCATTGGCTTATCGGACTAGATGCCAGCATTTACAGAGAGCAGATTGGGCATAGTGAGAATAGGACCGGCCGCATCATGTCCTGTACAGCGGGTCACATTAGATAAAGGAGCGGATGTGAGGGGCTCACATTTTCCAACACACCTAAGTGACGGCAATGTATCAGAAATATAGCCCAGGAGATAGCAAAGACTCTGAGGCTGTGATACCTTTATCCACCAAATACTGTGATCAACAGAAAGGTACATACAAGCAGATAAGCGTGGACAGCCTGTCACAGTGTATCTATCTATCGCCCACAGAGTATCTATCTATTGCCCACAGTGTATCTATCTATCGCCCACAGTGTATCTATCTATCGCCCACAGTGTATCTATCTATCGCCCACAGTGTATCTATCTATCGCCCACAGTGTATCTATCTATCTATCGCCCACAGTGTATCTATCTATCGCCCATCTGGATTCAGAGATATGATGAATTGCAGAGAAGATCTTAGTCTTAAGGTGCGTTCACACTGGGCGATAAAGTGGACGACTGAACGATAACGATATCGTTATCGTTCAGTCGTCCACTTTATCTTCCATTTTTAACCCCAAAAAGATGAACGATAACGACGACGCACGTTCCTGCGGGTCGTTCGTCATTATCGTTCATCGGGCTGACATGCAGGCCAACCTGACGATCTCGTCAGGTTGCTGCATTAGATTGTCCATGTCAGATCGCAGTACCTACACATGGAAAAGTCAGAGTCTCGCTCGTGGGAACCTGCTGACAAGGTTTATATGTCCCCGGATTGCTTCAGGCTTTTCATTCACAACATCCCACCAAGCCTGCGTCACCTCCATGTTGCTCATTATTGAGGGGGGCCGGGTACTGTCACGAACCGCCTCAATTCTGCCACTACCCCCTATAATGTATAACCAGAGCCAACTTTTACTTAACTGCAGACACTTCTCACCGACAGGCTTGTCATTGGCCTATTAGAACACTGCGCACAAGTTGCAAATAAAAGTACACAGTGTTTATATTCTAAATATACTGGTGTCAGAGTTACCTGTACACTATACCCGGGATACAAACAACATGCTTGTGTAATGCTATCACCTGTTAATTTAGCATTTTATCTGAGCACAGGTAGATGGAAGCAGGGGCGTCTTAAGAGAGGAGGGGGCCCGTGTCCAGTGCTCGTGCAGGGCCCCATCCTCTCTCCCCAGTGGCCGGCAGCCGACTGACGCGGCTAGCCAGCCACCGGAGCCTTAGTAGACTCTACGGCGGCCATTTTTCCGGGGGTTCTGAGCAGCGCAGACACCCGACGTGGGACCGCGGACAGGTAAGTCTAAAATAATATGGGTGCAGTGTGTGCGGAGCGGGGCCCCCCTGGACCCATTATAGATACACCACTGGATGGAAGGTATCACCATGACAACCTCATTCCTTTGACTGAGTGCTCAACTCGTAGTGCGAGTGTGTGTTTTATTGTTGACCATTAGGACGAGACGTGTTCTCACGACTAACCGGGGAGACGTGAGCTGAGCAGGAGCATAAAGTGCCGGCCGTACCCAGTCTATAGACCTCTGCTGGTATCAGCGATACATCGAGATTGACAAATATAGGTTCCAAGGATAACAGGAGACAATAACTTACACTCTGTCCTGCCGGCCCCTGGATCCGTCCTCCTCTGGTGGGGGGAGAGGGGGAGGCGGGAGGGAAGGGCTGTAAGGTAGAAGGTCCATCACTTTGAGGGAGGTGGTGTAGTGAAGAATTTTAGGAGAGCTGAATGTCTTCATTACTTTAGCGTATTCTCCTGAGAGAGCAAAATAACACAGGAGAGATAAACACGTCCAGCAATAGGAGGGAGCATGTTACATACATGAGACGCAGCTAGTGTCATTTGCCAAGTCACAGAAATAATTGGTACAGTATTCAGGCCGAGCCCCCGTATCCAGTTGGAAGGGGCTATACAGACTTTTATTCTAAACTCTGCTCCAGGCAGCCCCCTCCTCCATCACTGGCTGATGTGTGTCATTACCTGCAACGCTTGTACCGCGACATCAAACAATACAATTTAAATGGAGATATTCAAATGGAACTTTATTTTCACAAACTTTTATGAGATTAGCTGAAGTCATTGGCCCAAATTGTATTTGTTAATTATCCTAGAATTTTGTTTTTAAGGGGTAAATTTAAGTTTTTAGAAGAGAGTTTTATAAGTGATGTTGCCCATAGCAACCAATCAGATTCTACTTAACATTTAACTTGCACCTTCTAGAAGATAATAGCTAGAATCTGATTGGTTGCTATGGGCAACATCACTTTTAAAACTCACTTCTAAAAACTCTCACTTTAGTAAATTTGCCCCTAAGTTTGTAAGACTGAAAATAATCAACAACTTCTCAGATCAGGCTCCGTTATTGTGGCTCTGATGAACGCTAGAAGATTAGAACCACACACAGTCACACCAGGAGATGATACTCTCCCAGTATGATAAGGTGTATCGCAGGCTGAGAACAGCAACCAATGGGGGAAGAAAGATCATCAATGATGCGATATTTTTCCAAGTGTACTTAGTATTACCTGCAAAGTAAATGCTTCTCTTTCAGAAGGGGAGGTCATATACCCCCCCTCACCACGTCATCTACAGAGGACCACGCAGCAGGCGGCTTTTCAGGATTTAAATGCAAACATGCTGACGCTGGTCAGATAGCAGTGTGGCCATAAAGAGAGAATATTTACACCGCTAGTCATGTTAGATATACTCAGTTAGATAATGTATCTAACAAACTAATATAGTCAGAAGCTTCATTCAAAAATCTGTCCATCTGAATCCATTACCAGCATTAGCAGGTTAAACATAAAATTGGGTCCTGAGCATACGGTGTGTTTGTGCCGCTAATGCAATGTTTCATCCTGTGCCAGCTCCATTGTTGCCCATCTCCCCCAGTGCGAATGTTGGAACACGTTGGTGCCACCCTGCATACTGGCTAGTAATGTCTCCACCGTTTGGGTTAGAACTACGCACCTTTTCCAGCCTGGTTTCCAGCTAAGCTCTTCACGCTTGGCACGCTGTCGCTCTGTTCGGCGGTCTGGCGATACGGGGAGAGAGGGGCGCTATTCACGTGATGCAGCTCTGTGGGATCAAAGCAAGAGAGTCTGATATTCTGTCATGTCACTGTATCAATACAGAAGATTATGCGGATTGTATCGGTATTCTGGGCACTGGCCAGGAAAAGCGCTGGGTGGGTAAATGACAGATCCTGCTATAGCTAAAGACTATACACAGACGTAACACATAACGGTACTGACTGAATGTAAAGGCGCCCCACTTGTGTATGTGTGCGCAATCCTACATCTAGCATTTACATGTGACCGGAACAAAGCCGTAGCAATCATGATCATTAACTACGTCTTCTAGCCAACATGTTCCACGGTTGCTGTAACGCAAAACAACACGTATGTCACAGGGTGTGTTTAGCTTGTGTCTGCTCGGCCTCACTGTACTGTATGTGCAGGCAGACACCCCTGGTCCGCCTCTCCAGTGTAATACACTGTACATGCAACTCAAAACACGGACTCACGTTCCGCACACGCAATGCATCAGTTTTGCTGCAAGGCGCATATTTCCATCACACAAACACACTTACATCCCACTGTAAATCATACACAATGCGCCTGCTTCTGAGCCGCGTACAATGCCGACGTCAACGGAGTTGCGTAATTTTTTTGCTACTGCACATGCATCTAAGTCGATAAAAAGTCGCTTGATGGCGCATGTGCCTGGTGGGGTGAACGCACAGACTCTAAGTAGCGATTGAGAAACACGCCATCAGAAACATAATGGAAATGTGCTGCGTGTTCCTGGGCAGTAGCTATTCAGATTCACAAAACATGGGAGGTGCAGTGATGGCATAATATGGGGGGCACAGTGATAGCATAATGTGGGGGGCACAGTGATGGTATAATGGGGGGGACAGTGATGGCATAATTTGGGAGGCACAGTGATTGTATTATATGGGAGACACAGTGATGGCATAATGAGGGACGCAAAGTAGCAGCATAATATGGGGGGCACAGTGGTGGCATGAGGGGCACAGTGGTGGCATAATGTGGGAGGTCCAGTGATGGCATAATGTTTTGAGGTATAATATGGGGGGCACAGTGATAGCATAATGTGGGGGCACAGTGATGGTATAATGGGGGCACAGTGATGGTATCATATGGTGGGCACAGTGATAGCATAATGTGGGAGGCACAGTGATGGCATTATATGGGGGGCACAGTGATGGTATAATGAGGGAAACAAAGTAGCAGCATAATATTGGGGGGGGCACACTGGTGGCATGAAGGGCACAGTGGTGGCATAATGTGGGAGGCCTGGGGATGGCATAATGTTTTGAGGTATAATATGGGGGGCATAGTGGTGGCATGAGGGACACAGTGGTGGCATAATATGGGAGGCACAATGATGGCATAATGTGGGAGACAAAATGGGCATAATGTTGGAGGCACAGTGGTGGCATAATGTGGGAGGCACAGTAAAGGAATACTATGGGGGCACAGTGGTGGCATGAGGAGCACAGTTGTGGCATAACATGGGCGGCACAGTGTATGGCATAATGTGGACGGCACAGTGATGGCCTTATGTGGGAGGCACAGTGGAGGTATAATATAAGGGGCACAATGATGGCATAATGTGGGAGGCACAGTGGTGGCATAATGTGGGAGGCACAGTAAAGGCATACTACGGGGGCACAGTGGTGGAATGAGGAGCACAGTTGTGGCATAATATGGGCGGCACAGTGTATGGCATAATGTGGACGGCACAGTGATGGCATTATGTGGGAGGCACAGTGGTGGCATAATATGGGTGGGCACAGTGCTGGAATAATATGGGGCACAGAGGTGGCATGAGAGGCACAGTGGTGGAATAATATAGGGGGCACAGTGAAGACATGATGTGAGGAGCACTGGGATGGCATAACACAGAAAGCACAGTGTTGGCAGAATGTGGGTGAAGGTTCGTGAGGAGGTCACCAGGATAATAGTCTGCAATGGGGGTTAGCGCTGCAGATACCCCACAATATGGGGTATAATTACAGTTTGCAGTGTCTGAGGGAGCAGCATATTAATGTGCCTTGTAGCGGACTGAAGCACATGTGCTCTCACCCAGCCCAGCAAGGTCCTTAATGGTACCCAAAGATGATCAGACAATGCATTTGCAGCCCTCCACACAGCATACAGTACAGATGTGTCCTGCTACATCATTGCTGCAGCAAATCGCTCCACGTATGGTGTGAGGCGCCCGCACGTGAGCAGATGTACGCGCTTTGCATTCGCACCCGTGCCTCCATAGGTGCGATCACAGTGCGCGCCATAGCATTGCGTATGCTGCTGCGAATAATTGCATAGCGTGATGCGTGCACACGTTTGTAGCGCGATCAGCAAAGATGTAGCTGGACACATCTGTATATCTCAGCACTAGGTCTAGTGTTCATTCTAGCACCCTGCACCTGTCACAACTCATGCAGTTCCTCTTTCCTGCCTGGGGTGTCGCTCTCTGCTCTGGTGCTTCTAGCACACACGGATCTGTATCTCAGCAGTTTGTTGCATCAGCTGAGTGTTCTAGAAGTACCAGAGCAGAGAGCGACTCCCCAGGCAGGAAAGTGGAACTGCAGGGTGCTAGAATGAACACTATAAGGTGTGTTATACAGTGCGTCTTTATTTGTGCTCACACTCAGTGCTAAGTCCTTATGCCGTGGGCATGTAACGCTGGGGGCCGGCTGATCTTTGTAACCATTTTTTAAAATGACATATATAAAAAAAATCACAATAATAAATATTTGCAATTGCACAGAACTGAGTGTAACTCGTTAGTGTATATTCTCCTCTGATGCACTGTTAGGCTCCAGCCCTCCCCAGCAGACGGACCATTCATACCCCAACACACTGTGCTCTAAAATGTTGCACGACCTCTAGGCCGGAGGGGGCATAACGGGCACTGCCCTCCTCCGCCCACACATACTGTAGTGTTATATAAAGGTGGGCGTTTCTCTTTAAGCATAAACAGCTGGTGCCCGGGTATTCTGGTGTATCACAGACACATCACATACTGAAATCTAGATGTAATATAAAGTTATTCAGGAATTTCCGCAGCAGTGGGCTGTAACATGTATAACTTTATTGCCTGGCTAAATGTGGGTTATAAGCTCTCAAAGCAAGAGATAAAGAACTTCTAATATAAATCAGCTCAGTTATCCAATTACGCTACCACGCTAACCCTGCCATGCCCGGAATGGGGAGAGTATATTGTGCCAGCGAGGACGGCAGGCTACATTCATTTCTCAATGTCCCTGGCATTATCTATTGGGCTGCCAGCTACACACATAACACAGGGCCACTATTCACCCTATTAAAATCCCCAAAACGCCAAACAAGAATATGTGGGTTGTCGCCTATAGTGTCCCAGGTACAAATTACAGTCCTTTTATCGGCAGCAATGAATGCTCCTCATGTAGTTGCCAGTTGTTCTCAACATGTTCTCAACAAGAGAAAAATACCAACACATCCATCTCTCCCCATCAGCTACATGATATTAGTACTGTTTATATAACAATACAAATGAAATGTGCTCTCAGCAGGGGACAGATATAGATAATTATAATATTCAGAAGCAATTACCACGTTGTCGTTGGAATATTGTACAGGAGTCAGCTGGAGCCAAATGTAAGAACAGAGGATTATTTGCAACTAATGA
Source organism: Taudactylus pleione (assembly GCA_031769625.1). Taxonomy (NCBI): domain Eukaryota; kingdom Metazoa; phylum Chordata; class Amphibia; order Anura; family Myobatrachidae; genus Taudactylus; species Taudactylus pleione. Next base: position 5,103,400 of record JAUIMM010000277.1, on the reverse strand, counting down.
TGCAGTTGAATATATAATTATGAACAATCTGCAGCCAGTTAACACTTATTATCAAAGCACAAATAGTAATGATGTTATTACAGGAAGAAACCTCCACTGTATGCAGCACCTGTGGCTGTTACCTGCAGAATGCCATCACACACAGGGGACACGATGACCAGGTTCACACTCGTTACAGAGGATATTTATCACCACTAGTCTGGTTTCTCTCACAACTTTCCCAGCTCTTTAATGGTGTTTAGCGCAAGTTAACTTTCAGCAAAGGAAATGTAAGAGCTGTGATGTCATTTGTAATATATGGAAATCCAGCCACCCCCCTCTGCAGTGCAGTATAGGGACTACCAGCCACCCCCTCTGCAGTGCAGTATAGGGACTACCAGCCACCCCCTCTGCAGTGCAGTAAAGTGACTACCAGCCACCCCCCTCTGCAGTGCAGTATAAGGGACTACCAGCCACCCCCCTCTGCAGTGCAGTATAGGGACTACCAGCCACCCCCCTCTGCAGTGCAGTATAGTGACTACCAGCCACCCCCCTCTGCAGTGCAGTATAGGGACTACCAGCCACCCCCTCTGCAGTGCAGTATACGGACTACCAGCCACCCCCCTCTGCAGTGCAGTATAGGGACTACCAGCCATCCCCCTCTGCAGTGCAGTATAGGGACTACCAGCCATCCCCTATGCAGTGCAGTATAGGGACTACCAGCCACCCCCCTCTGCAGTGCACTATAGTGACGACCAGCCACCCCCCTCTGCAGTGCAGTATAGGGACTACCAGCCACCCCCCTCTGCAGTGCAGTATAGTGACTACCAGCCACCCCCCTCTGCAGTGCAGTATAAGGGACTACCAGCCACCCCCCTCTGCAGTGCAGTATAGGGACTACCAGCCACCCCCTCTGCAGTGCAGTATAGGGACTACCAGCCACCCCCCTCTGCAGTGCAGTATAGGGACTACCAGCCACCCCCCTCTGCAGTGCAGTATACTGAATACCAGCCACCCCCCTCTGCAGTGCAGTATAGTGACTACCAGCCATCCCCCTCTGCAGTGCAGTATAGTGACTACCAGCCACCCCCCTCTGCAGTGCAGTATAGTGACTACCAGCCACCCCCTATGCAGTGCAGTATAGTGACTACCAGCCACCCCCTATGCAGTGCAGTATAGTGACTACCAGCCACCCCCTATGCAGTGCAGTATAGTGACTACCAGCCACCCCCCTCTGCAGTGCAGTATAGGGACTACCAGCCACCCCCTCTGCAGTGCAGTATAGTGACTACCAGCCACCCCCTGGGCAGTGCAGTATAGTGACTACCAATCACCCCCCTCTGCAGTGCAGTATAGTGACTACCAGCCACCCCCCTCTGCAGTGCAGTATAGGGACTACCAGCCACCCCCTCTGCAGTGCAGTATAGGGACTACCAGCCACCCCCCTCTGCAGTGCAGTATAGTGACTACCAGCCACCCCCCTCTGCAGTGCACTATAGTGACTACCAGCCACCCCCTCTGCAGTGCAGTATAGGGACTACCAGCCACCCCCCTCTGCAGGGCACTATAGTGACTACCATCCACCCCCCTCTGCAGTGCAGGATAGGGACTACTAGCCACCCCCCTCTGCAGTGCACTACAGTGACTACCAGCCACCGCCCTCTGCAGAGCAGTATAGGGATTACCAGCCACCCTCCTCTGCAGTGCAGGATAGGGATTACCAGCCAGCCCCTCTCCTGAGCAGTATAGTGACTACCAGCCACCCCCTATGCAGTGCAGTATAGGGACTACCAGCCACCCCCCTCTGCAGTGCAGTATAGTGACTACCAGCGACCCCCCTCTGCAGTGCAGTATAGTGACTACCAGATACCCCCTATGCAGTGCAGTATAGTGACTACCAATCACCCCCCTCTGCAGTGCAGTATAGTGACTACCAATCACCCCCCTCTGCAGTGCACTATAGTGACTACCAGCCACCCCCTCTGCAGTGCACTATGGTCACTACCATCCATCCCCCTCTGCAGTGCACTATAGTGACTACCATCCACCCCCCTCTGCAGTGCAGTATAGGGACTACTAGCCACCCCCCTCTGCAGTGCACTACAGTGACTACCAGCCACCGCCCTCTGCAGTGCAGTATAGGGACTACCAGCCACCCTCCTCTGCAGTGCAGGATAGGGATTACCAGCCAGCCCCTCTCCTGAGCAGTATAGTGACTACCAGCCACCCCCCTCTCTGCAGTATAGTATAGGGACTACCAGCCACCCCCATCTGCAATGCAGTATAGAGACTAGCAGCCACCCCCTCTCCTGAGCAGTATAGTGACTACCAGCCACACCCCTCTGCAGTGCAGTATAGGGACTACCAGACACCCACCTCTGCAGTGCACTACAGTGACTACCAGCCACCCCCATCTGCAGTATAGTGACTACCAGCCACCCCCCTCTGCAATGCAGTATAGTGACTACCAGCCACCCCCTCTCCTGGGCAGTATAGTGACTACCAGACACCCACCTCTGCAGTGCACTACAGTGACTACCAGCCACCCCCTCTCTGCAGTATAGTGACTACCAGCCACCCCCCTCTGCAGTGCAGTATAGTGATTACCAGCCACCCCCTCTGCAGTGCACTACAGTGATTACCAGCCACCCTCTCTCTGCAGTATAGTGACTACCAGCCACCCCCCTTTGCAATGCAGTATAGTGACTACCAGACACCCCCGCCCCTGTGCAGTGCAGTATAGTGACTACCAGACACCCCCTCTCCTGAGCAGTATAGTGACTACCAGACACCACCCTCTGCAGTGCAGTATAGTGACTACCAGCCACCCTCCTCTGCAGTGCAGTATAGTGACTACCAGCCACCCCCTCTCCTGAGCAGTATAGTTTCAAACCAGACACCCCCCTCTCCTGAGCAGTATAGTGACTACCAGCCACCCCCCTCTGCAGTGCACTATATTGACTACCAGCCACCCCCTCTGCAGTGCAGTATATGGACTATCAGCCACCCCCCTTTGCAGTGCACTACAGTGATAACCAGCCTACTCCCCCCCTCTGCAGTATAGTGACTACCAGCCACCCCACTCTGCAATGCACTACAGTGACTACCAGCCACCCCCCTCTGCAGTGCAGTATAGGGACTAGCAGCCACCCCACTCTACAGTGTAGTATAGGGACTACCATCCACCCTTCCTCTGCAGTGCAGTATAGTGACTACCAGCCACCCCGCCTCTGCAGTGCAGTATAGTGACTACCAGCCAACCCCCTCTGCAGTGCAGTATAGGGACTACCAGCCAGCCCCCCTCTGCAGTGCAGTACAGTGACTACTAGCCAAACTCCCTCTGCAGTGCAGTATAGGGACTACCAGACCCACCCCCACCTCTGCAGTGCAGTATAGGGACTACCAGCCACCCCCCCTCTGCAGTGCAGTATAGGGACTACCAGACCTACCCCCACCTCTGCAGTGCAGTATCGGGACTACCAGACCTACCCCCACCTCTGCAGTGCAGTAGAGTAACTACCAGACACCCTTCCTCTGCAGTGCAGTATAGTGAGTATCAGACAACCTCCTCTGCAGTGCAGTATAGTGAGTTTCAGACACCCCCCTCTGCAGTGCAGTATAGTGAGTATCAGACACACCTCCTCTGCAGTGCAGTATAGTGAGTATCAGACACCCCCCTCTGCAGTGCAGTATAGTGAGTATCAGACACACCTCTCTGCAGTGCAGTATAGTGAGTATCAGACAACCTCCTCTGCAGTGCAGTATAGTGAGTATCAGACAATTCTCTCTGCAGTGCAGTATAGTGAGTACCAGACAACCTCCTCTGCAGTGCAGTATAGTGAGTATCAGACAATTCTCTCTGCAGTGCAGTATATTGAGTACCAGACAACCTCCTCTGCAGTGCAGTATAGTGAGTATCAGACATTTCCCTCTGCAGTGCAGTATAGTGAGTACCAGACAACCTCCTCTGCAGTGCAGTATAGTGAGTATCACACAATTCTCTCTGGAGTGCAGTATAGGGACTACCAGACACCCCCCTCTGCAGTGCAGTATAGTGAGTACCAGACACCCCCTTCTGCAGTGCAGTATAGTGACTACCAGACACCCTTCCTCTGCAGTGCAGTATAGTGAGTATCAGACAACCTCCTCTGCAGTGCAGTATAGTGAGTATCAGACACCCGCCTCTGCAGTGCAGTATAGTGAGTATCAGACACACCTCTCTGCAGTGCAGTATAGTGAGTATCAGACACCCCCCTCTGCAGTGCAGTATAGTGAGTATCAGACACCCCCCTCTGCAGTGCAGTATAGTGAGTATCAGACACACCTCTCTGCAGTGCAGTATAGTGAGTATCATACATTTCCCTCTGCAGTGCAGTATAGTGAGTATCAGACAACCTCCTCTGCAGTGCAGTATAGTGAGTATCAGACATTTCTCTCTGCAGTGCAGTATAGTGAGTACCAGACAACCTCCTCTGCAGTGCAGTATAGTGAGTACCAGACAACCTCCTCTGCAGTGCAGTATAGTGAGTATCAGACATTTCCCTCTGCAGTGCAGTATAGTGAGTATCAGACATTTCCCTCTGCAGTGCAGTATAGTGAGTACCAGACAACCTCCTCTGCAGTGCAGTATAGTGAGTATCACACAATTCTCTCTGGAGTGCAGTATAGGGACTACCAGACACCCCCCTCTGCAGTGCAGTATAGTGAGTACCAGACACCCCTCTCTGCAGTGCAGTATAGTGAGTACCAGACACCCCCCTCTGCAGTGCAGTATAGGGACTACCAGCCACCCCCCCCCCTCTGCAGTGCAGTATAGGGACTACCACACCTACCCATAACTCTGCAGTATAGTGAGTATCACACAATTCTCTCTGGAGTGCAGTATAGTGAGTACCAGACACCCCCCTCTGCAGTGCAGTATAGTGAGTACCAGACACCCCCCTCTGCAGTGCAGTATAGTGAGTATCAGAAACCCCCCTCTGCAGTGCAGTATAGTGAGTATCAGACACCCCCCTCTGCAGTGCAGTATAGTGAGTACCAGACACCCTCCTCTGCAATGCAGTATAGTGAGTACCAGACACCCTCCTCTGCAGTGCAGTATAGTGAGTACCAGACACCCCCCTCTGCAGTGCACTATAGTGAGTACCAGACACCCTCCTCTGCAATGCAGTATAGTGAGTACCGGACACCCCTCTCTGCAGTGCAGTATAGTGAGTACCAGACACCCCCCTCTGCAGTGCAGTATAGTGAGTACCAGACACCCTCCTCTGCAATGCAGTATAGTGAGTACCAGACACCCCCCTCTGCAGTGCAGTATAGTGAGTACCAGACACCCCCCTCTGCAGTGCAGTATAGTGAGTACCAGACACCCTCCTCTGCAATGCAGTATAGTGAGTACCAGACACCCCCCTCTGCAGTGCAGTATAGTGAGTACCAGACACCCCCCTCTGCAGTGCAGTATAGTGACTACCAGCCACCCCCCTCTGCAGTGCACTATAGTGAGTACCAGACACCCTCCTCTGCAATGCAGTATAGTGAGTACCGGACACCCCTCTCTGCAGTGCAGTATAGTGAGTACCAGACACCCTCCTCTGCAATGCAGTATAGTGAGTACCAGACACCCCCCTCTGCAGTGCAGTATAGTGAGTACCGGACACCCCCCTCTGCAGTGCAGTAGAGTGAGTACCAGACACCCTCCTCTGCAATGCAGTATAGTGAGTACCGGACACCCCTCTCTGCAATGCAGTATAGTGAGTACCAGACACCCTCCTCTGCAATGCAGTATAGTGAGTACCAGACACCCCCCTCTGCAGTGCAGTATAGTGAGTACCAGACACCCCCCTCTGCAGTGCAGTATAGTGAGTACCAGACACCCTCCTCTGCAATGCAGTATAGTGAGTACCAGACACCTTCCTCTGCAATGCAGTATAGTGAGTACCGGACACCCCCTTCTGCAGTGCAGTATAGTGAGTACCAGACACCCCCCTCTGCAGTGCAGTATAGTGAGTACCAGACACCCTCCTCTGCAATGCAGTATAGTGAGTACCAGACACCCCCCTCTGCAGTGCAGTATAGTGAGTACCAGACACCCCCCTCTGCAGTGCAGTATAGTGACTACCAGAGTCCACTGTTATCTTTAGCTGGGACCTATTATGTTGGTAAGCCATTTTTTGGGAGCCTCCAACAGGTATTTACTAGAGTATGTAGTGCATGGTGCATGTGTATGTGACATCCGGCTGCTGACCACCTCTGATGTAACTGGTTTCTGTTATCGGTGTATAGAATATGTACAGTGATTATTACCGGTGTACATAGTATGTACAGTGATTATTACCGGTGTATAGAGTATGTACAGTGATTATTACCAGTGTATAGAGTATGTACAGTGATTATTACCGGTGTATAGAGTATGTACAGTGATTATTACCAGTGTATAGAATATGTACAGTGATTATTACCGGTGTACAGAGTATGTACAGTGATTATTACTGGTGTACAGAGTACGTACAGTGATTATTACCGGTGTATAGAGTATGTACAGTGATTATTACCAGTGTATGGAATATGTACAGTGATTATTACCAGTGTATAGAATATGTACAGTGATTATTACCGGTGTATAGAACATGTACAGTGATTATTACCGATGTATAGAATATGTACAGTGATTATTACCGGTGTACAGTGTATGTACAGTGGCTATTACCGGTGTATAGAGTATGTACAGTGATTATTACCGGTGTATAGAATATGTACAGTGATTATTACCGGTGTATAGAATATGTACGGTGATTATTACCGGTGTATAGAATATGTACGGTGGTTATTACCGGTGTATAGAATATGTACAGTGATTATTACCGGCGTATAGAGTATGTACAGTGATTATTACCGGTGTACAGAGTATGTACAGTGATTATTACCAGTGTATAGAGTATGTACAGTGATTATTACCGGTGTACAGAGTATGTACAGTGATTATTACCAGTGTATAGAGTATGTACAGTGATTATTACCGATGTACAGAGTATGTACAGTGATTATTACCGGTGTATAGAGTATGTACAGTGATTATTACCGGTGTATAGAGTATGTACAGTGATTATTACCAGTGTATAGAATATGTACAGTGATTATTATCGGTGTATAGTATATGTATGGTGGTTATTACTGGTTGTACATTCACCAGTGCATTCTGGGAGTCTTACCTCTTTTGCAGGTCTGGCTCCAGGGCTCCTTCAGGGACACATTTGGTGGGACCGGGACCACAGGTTTCTGCTGTATCTTATTCCTTGTGCCACCTTGTGTGAGGTTGTTAGCGCTGCTGTGATTCAAACAATGCGGAAATGGCCTGTGTTCATACAATCCTAGAGGAACAGGACATCTGGCATTGATCCCCATTCCTGGGGGTCTGGCAGATAACGGACGCTGGAAGGTCGTCAGGTCTTTTCCAGGAAGGTCCACATACAGTGCTCTGTACATGCTGCCACTATCAGGAACCAACGGGATTATTCTGCTAAGGTTGCTGTCACTTTTACGTTCAAATGAGATAGCTGTAGAGAGAAGACACAGGATTCACACTGGAGGTCACGCCTATGATTTGGTGTATCCTCAGAGATCACCAATAACCTAACACTTAGGTCACGTCTATGATCTGGTGTATCCTCAGAGATCAGCAATAACCTAACACTTAGGTCACGTCTATGATCTGGTGTATCCTCAGAGATCAGTAATAACCTAACACTGAGGTCACGTCTATGATCCGGTGTATCCTCAGAGATCAGTAATAACCTAACACTGAGGTCACGTCTATGATCTGGTGTATCCTCAGAGATCAGTAATAACCTAACACTGAGGTCACGTCTATGATCTGGTGTATCCTCAGAGATCAGCAATAACATAACACTGAGGTCACGCCTATGATCTGGAGTATCCTCAGAGATCAGCAATAACCTAACACTGAGGTCACCTCTATGATCCGGTGTATCCTCAGAGATCAGCAATAACCTAACACTGAGGTCACCTCTATGATCTGGTGTATCCTCAGAGATCAGCAATAACCTAACACTGAGGTCACCTCTATGATCCGGTGTATCCTCAGAGATCAGCAATAACCTAACACTGGAGGTCACGCCTATGATCTGGTGTCTCCTCAGAGATCAGCAATAACCTAACACTAAGGTCACGTCTATTTTCTGGTGTAACCTCAGAGATCAGCAATAACCTAGCACCGAGGTCACGTCTATGATCTGGTGTATCCTCAGAGATCACCAATAACCTAACACTGAGGTCACGTCTATGATCTGGTGTAACCTCAGAGATCAGCAATAACCTAACACTGAGGTCATGTCTATGATCTGGTGTATCCTCAGAGATCAGCAATAACCTAACACTGAGGTCACGCCTATGATCTGGTGTCTCCTCAGAGATCAGTAATAACATAACACCGAGGTCACGTCTATGATCTGGTGTAACCTCAGAGATCAGCAACAACCTAACACTGAGGTCATGTCTATGATCTGGAGTATCCTCAGAGATCAGCAATAACCTAACACTGAGGTCATGTCTATGATCCGGTGTATCCTCAGAGATCAGCAATAACCTAACACTGAGGTCACCTCTATGATCAGGTGTATCCTCAGAGATCAGTAATAACATAACACCGAGGTCACGTCTATGATCTGGTGTAACCTCAGAGATCAGCAACAACCTAACACTGAGGTCATGTCTATGATCTGGAGTATCCTCAGAGATCAGCAATAACCTAACACTGAGGTCACCTCTATGATCCGGTGTATCCTCAGAGATCAGCAATAACCTAACACTGAGGTCACCTCTATGATCCGGTGTATCCTCAGAGATCAGCAATAACCTAACACTGAGGTCACCTCTATGATCCGGTGTATCCTCAGAGATCAGCAATAACCTAACACTGGAGGTCACGCCTATGATCTGGTGTCTCCTCAGAGATCAGCAATAACCTAACACTAAGGTCACGTCTATTTTCTGGTGTAACCTCAGAGATCAGCAATAACCTAACACTGAGGTCACGTCTATGATCTGGTGTAACCTCAGAGATCAGCAATAACCTAACACTGAGGTCACGTCTATGATCTGGAGTATCCTCAGAGATCAGCAATGACCTAACACTGAGGTCATGTCTATGATCTGGTGTATCCTCAGAGATCAGCAATAACCTAACACTGAGGTCACGCCTATGATCTGGTGTCTCCTCAGAGATCAGCAATAACCTAACACTGAGGTCATGTCTATGATCCGGTGTATCCTCAGAGATCAGTAATAACATAACACTGAGGTCAGGTCTATGATCTGGTGTATCCTCAGGGATCAGCAATAACCTAACACTGAGGTCACGCCTATGATCTGGTGTATCCTCAGAGATCAGTAATAACATAACACCGAGGTCACGTCTATGATCTGGTTTAACCTCAGAGATCAGCAATAACCTAACACTGGGGTCACGTCTATGATCTGGTGTTTCCTCAGAGATCAGCAATAACCTAACACTGAGGTTACGTCTATGATCTGGTGTATCCTCAGAGATCAGCAATAACCTAACACTGAGGTCACGTCTATGATCTGGTGTATCCTCAGGGATCAGCTATAATTTAATACTATACTGTGGTCAAGTCTTTTGGTCTGATATATTATGAAATCAGAATTCGTCTCAATCTAATATCATAATGAAGTGTATTGGTGGAATGTAATTACATAGCAGCAATAATCAAACTGTATTAAAATCTCTTAATCTTGTGTGTTCTCTGAATAATCTATCGCTGGGATCGATTATATTGATCTAGTGATCCATCAGACGCAGCAATAGTCTCACTCTGTTATCACAGCTACTGCATTGATCCTGTGTATTCTCAATTTGGTATCAGAGATAATATGTAATCAACCTATTGATCGATCAGGTGTATCTTTAACTAGAAATCAGTAACAATCATACAATGATCAAGTCTATTAATCTAATAGGTTAGAGACCAGAAATAATCTAAATCTGATCAAATTTATTGATCTTGTGTGTCCTCAAATAGATCGGAGATGATCTAACACTATTCAAGTTTATTGATCTTGTGTGTCCTCAAATAGATCGGAGATGATCTAACACTATTCAAGTTTATTGATCTGGCGGATTCTCAATCTGAAATCAGTAGTAATATTACATTGTGGTCTGGTCTATCGATTTGGTATATCCTCATTCAGAATTCAGCAATTGTACTGTAGATGGGCATTGATCCGATACATTTGCATTAATAGCAATTCTCTGGTCGGAATGGGTATGAAATACCGGCGGCTGAAGCCCAATCGCTGATCCCGACAGGGGTGGTAGGTATACTATCAATACCCCTCTCCCCCATTAAATCTAACCCTCTCTCTTTGGTGCCTAATCCTAACCTTCCCCCACCCTAGTGCCTAACCCTAACCTCCCCCCAGTGGTGCCTAACCCTAACCCCCCCTTACCACACCCTAAACTTAACCCCCCCCCCAGTGGTGCCTAACCCTAACTCCCCCTTACCACACCCTACACCTAACCCTCCCGGGGAAGGTGGGGCTGTGCCCAATCCAAACCTCCCCCTGGGGGTTCCTAACCCCTACCACCCTCTACGTAGCCTAACCATCCCCGGGGGGGGGGGAGCCTAACCCTAATCTCCCCCCGGGGGTGCCTAACCCTAACCCGGCCCATCCTCGGGGAAACTGCGATACTTATCGCCGGTATCCTAATATCATTCGGGATATCTGCGGCGGCATTTTGCCGGGCGGAGGGATTCCGTCATCGGTATTTAGCCGGCCGGCATCCCGTCACCTGGCAATTAAACTACATCCCTTCTCATCTCGTGTGATCATTGTGTATTCTCAGTCAGTGATCAGCAATAATATAACACTGAGATCACGTCTATTGATCTGATATGTCCTTCGGGAACTAACAATGATTCCGATGAAAATACATAATTTAACCTGATAATAAGGCAAAACTGTGTGCGTTCCTGTGCGGTGGTCTGAAGTGTAGTTATGGGCGTGTTATGGGCGTGTTATGGGCGTGTCGCAGGAGTGTCAGTGAAAGTGTCTGTTCAGATGGAGACACTGCAGCGTACGCGATGGCGCATTGTCCAGAGCCAATGGCGGTGTCGTAGCGTGCGCGGGTACTGAAAGTGGGCGTATCAGCGCTCGCACATTCTAGTACTCAAGGGGAAGGTTGAAAATGGCATTTCCACATTATCACTGCTGCGACTCTGCAAAAAAGACGCAGCCTCCGTGGCGACTATAAGAGGCCCTCGTGTGGCGTACACATCTCATCTTGTGGGTGAACGGGCGCCAATAGATCGTTCACACGTAGGCTAAGTAGGGCGAGGGTGTGTCGAGAAGCGTGTAGGTGGAATTGCGGGCTAGGCCGAGTTGGGCATACGCAGATCTGTCTGACGTCAGATAGGTCTCTTGCGCCGGATATAGGTCTGGTGCACGTGCGCGCTGATAATGATGGCGGTTACTGCCACTAATGGATGTACAGGGACAGTGTGGTATTAGAGATGCCACCACTAACTCCTCATATGGACATATAAGCGCTCTAATTGCGTGCACGCACAGTGACTGTAGTTGCATATCACATACGTGTAACTCTGAATTGGCTGCCATATATGTCATATGACAGGAGCAGATCTGAGAGCTCAATTCTTGCAGAGAACATCCCCCAAGATGCGTAAGTATTCCCATACACTGGTGTACCAGTCTGCCCCCCACTGGTGTCATAGACTTACTGCAGTTCTCTGGGTGTACAGAACATAGGGCCTGATTCAGAGGCGCTCGCAAAAAGCGAGCGCTCTCTCTGAATCAGGGCGGGCGCTTTGTTTTTAAGTTGCGGCCTCTTGGCCGCTCACATAGCTGTGGGTTACCACCCACAGCTTATGCGAGCGGCCATGATGATGGTCGCGATGGTCAAGACCATCGCGACCAACGGGCTTGCGACGAGACCCTTGTGGTAGGGTCTCGTGGCCGCAAGCCCCAGAGAGCTTTCGGCTCTAACAGAGCCGGAAGCTCTCTCACTGACATCACTGGTGATGTCAGTAAGGCTGCCCACAAACGGCAGGCGTTCGCTTGGGAACGCCTCCGTTTGTGAAGCCACCCCCAGGCCACGCCTACAAAAGGGGTCGAGCTGTCGATCAACATCGACAGCCGCCCCTTTTGTACTGAGTCCCGGAGCGAGCGCTTTTTGCGCTCGCTCCGGGGCTCGCGTGCGCCCTGGCCCACCATCGACCCGGTTGTGGGCGCACAGCGCTTGCGACCGGGTCTGAATCAGGCCCATGGATTGCAATTTTAATGAAGGAATTTCATACATTTAACCACAACCACTGCTGCCAAGAATGCGCTATTAGAGCCACCTCTAAAACGCAGGGAACAAGATGTAATTGTAAAGTAGCTAATTACCACATCGACACAATATTACGCTACTAAAACATGCGCAGCTTTGATTATCAGCGACAGTGAAAGTCACAAGGAATGCAGCAGATTAAAGGAAGCAGCTGAACTCCAATGTTCTGGAACAAGTCCAAGAAGAGCTGTATAGATCCGATGAAAGAAAACCTCTCACCTCAATTAGAGATTGTGCAGCGCAAGCACTAACAAGCCTGCGAGGCCATAAAACGGTCTGTGTGTGAGTGATAATTGCTGGAGGACAGCTCCGGGCAATGGGATATGCAGCATGATTTACATGTCTATTATCTCCTCTATAGTACTATACAGACTCAGAGACCTGACCTTATAGCCAGGTTATGTCCACATAAATCTATACTGTATCGCTATACCGGAATAAGAATCACAACGTTAGGAAAACTTTACGCTGGGGTTTCTGCTGAATGCAACATCATATTGCACTATATAACGCTGTCCAATATAACTAGTGTGCTCTTTTAGTAGTTTAGCACCCCACACCCTCAGCAGTAGGGATTGGGGAAGATATAGCAGCATGGAGGCGTATAGGGGAAGATAGTGTATATGCATAGACAGAGTATGATAGTTTTAGTAATTAGGGAGCTGAATGTGTATAATGAATGAGATAGATGTATGGAGTGAGAAGGATGTTGGAACCCAGTGGGATTGTTGTGGTGACTGAATGGGAAGATTGTGGGCACTGAGTGGGATGTGGGAGCCACATAACTGCTCAGACCTCAGTTGCACAGACTGCATGTGTGTATTCCAATGAGCACACAATTCTGTGAATTAGCAGCTCCACCATTTTGTGAGTGACAGCAATCTCACTCTGTGAGAGTGCTGAATCTGCAGATAACCACAGGGTGTGATGGTATACCATATCTGTATTACGCAAGGAACACGTCCATTAAGGCGTCGGCCTTAATGATCGTAATTTCATTGCTTTTTGAAGTTCAAGTGGCAGAAATTAAATAGGTTTTGTGAAATTTCAGATCATGTCTAAGAAGCCTTAATGTGACATGTGAAACTGAAAAGGTTTTTTGTCTATGGAGATATATTCAAAAACTAGGTGTATATTTAGTGGTCAACATTTAAGGGATCTAGGCCCTCATTCAGAGCCGTACGCTCTGAGCAGAGCGCACGCTCTGAATGAGGGCCGCCCTCCATAAAAATGGAGCGTCCTCCTGGACGCTCGTATAGCTGTGGGTCACCACCCACAGCCTATACGAGCGTGCAGTTTGATGGCCGGGATGGTCTTGACCATCGCGACCATCGAAACTGCGAGCCGGAGCCTGCGGTTGAGGTTTTCAACCGCAAGCCCCGGAGTGATTTTCTATCAGAGCCAAAATCACTCCAACTGACATCACTAGTGATGTCAGTGGGCCGGCTTCTGACGGGAGGCGTTCCCGTGGGAACGCCCCCGTCAGGGAGGCACGCCCCTGGCACGCCCACCAAAGGGGGCGTGCTGTCAATCAACATCGACAGCACGCCCCCTTTGATCAGACACAGCGAGCGAGGGACTTTCCTTCGCTCGTCGCGTCTGGCGCATGCGCACGACGGAGCTCCCACCGTCGTGCGCATGCTCAGTGCAGAACATCGACCCACTTGCGAGCGGACAGCCGCTCGCGAGTGGGTCTGAATCAGGGCCCTAGTTCCCATCCCCAGGGCTTCAAATAAAAATATTATGGATTATTAAATACAAAAACATGTGAAACCGTAAGGTTTTTTGTCTATGGAATATATGTTAACCACAAACATTTAGTATCCCCCGGATGTATTAAGAAGGGACAGCAGCAGGTAACTGCGATACCTGCTGTGATCCCTCCATTCCCGCTGGCAGCCGCTTCCCATGCAGTAGCATCAGCAATATATTCGGATGCACCCTGAATATGCGCTAACAAGGTAACTTAATCAGGCATCAATCTGCACAGACCCGGCCAGGTGTATAAGGATTGCTTTGCATTTTTTTTATTGAACTGTCCTTTAGCCAGGCAGCATTTAAACCAAGTATAGTTATTGTTTAGAAAGCCCCATATAGGGGTCTCCACCTTAGGTAAGGCTTCACATATTCCCTGATGCTCCAGAGGAAAGGTATAAAATATCAGGGTAAATCTTAATTTAAATTTAAATCCTCAGGCCTGGTCTCTTCTTCCCATAAAGGCATTCTTACCACTAACCGCATATAAAATGAAGTTGTGGCATGAAAACTTTGCCCCAACTCGCAAAAAAATCCTGCTACATCCTGGAGGTGCTTAGATTTTGGGGATTTCCCACAAAATAACTCTAATAAATATGCCCCATTTAGAGAAATCTCAAAAGACTCAGGTTTCTCCTTGGTTTGAATGTCAAGACCGCTCTTATTAAATCCTCAATTTCCTTTTTTTTTAAAAAGACTCTTCTTCATTATAAAAATGTTTCTCCAAATCTGAATGGTCTGGAACTTCTGCCGTCCCAAATTCTGGACCGTCTGGTGCTAACCCAGTCTCACTCAAAAATGAAACATTTAGGGTGAAGCTAAGTTTAGTACGTGATGGTTGAATTCAATTTAAGGTGGGTGAACTGGGCCTCGTTAGGCCCAGCACTGACTACACTACACAGTCTGACAGCTATTAGGCTCTGCACCCTCCTAGAAATGGTAATTGATGGTCTATGGCTGATGGCAAGTAGCTGTTTTTTTTTTTGCCATCAATGGTGCGGCACGAATGCTGCTTCATCGATAATAGTGTCCGATGTTAAGAAAACATCGGCGGTGGTGGTTCTCTGACAGGTATTAGGGGGTGATTCAGACCCGGTCGTTAGCGCCGATGCGCTTGGACCGGGTCGATGGCCTCACAGCGCCGGTCGTAGCGGGTCTCGATCCAAAGGGGCAAGCTGTCGATGTTGATTGACAGCTCGCCCCATTTGGAAGGCGGGCCGGGGGGGTGGCAGTCCAAACGGAGGCGTTCCCATGGGAACGCCTGCCGTTTGGGGGAGGCCCCACTGACATCACTAGTGATGTCAGTGGAGAGCTTCCGGCTCAGACAGAGCCAGAAGCTCTCCGGGGCTTACGACAAGGGAGACCCTACCCTAGGGTCTCGTCGTAAGCCCCGATGGTCGCTGACCATCGCGACCATCACCGGAGCGGTCGTTAGAGCTGTGGGTGTTAACCCACAGCCTAACGACCGCAACAGAGGCGGGCGGTCAGAATGCAAGCGGCCGCCCAGTTTCTGAGCGACCGCTTGCATCCTCCGACCGCCTCTGAATGAGGCCATTAGTCTCCTCACTCCCAAATTCTGACAGAAATCCCCATCCTTAGACCCAGCACTTATTGATTACACTACAAACACTGACAGGAATTAGGCTCCTCCTCCTCCTCCTCAGCCCAAGCACTGACTACACTATAAACACTGACAGGAATTAGGCTCCTACTCCTCCTCAGCCCAAGCACTGACTACACTATAAACACTGACAGGAATTAGGCTCCTACTCCTCCTCAGCCCAAGCACTGATTACACTATAAACACTGACAGGAATTAGGCTCCTACTCCTCCTCAGTCCAAGCACTGATTACACTATAACACTGACAGGAATTAGGCTCCTACTCCTCCTCAGTCCAAGCACTGACTACACTATAAACACTGACAGGAATTAGGCTCCTACTCCTCCTCAGCCCAAGCACTGACTACACTATAAACACTGACAGGAATTAGGCTCCTCCTCCTCCTCCTCAGCCCAAGCACTGACTACACTATAAACACTGACAGGAATTAGGCTCCTACTCCTCCTCAGTCCAAGCACTGACTACACTATAAACACTGACAGGAATTAGGCTCCTCCTCAGCCCAAGCACTGACTACACTATAAACACTGACAGGAATTAGGCTCCTACTCCTCCTCCTCAGCCCAAGCACTGACTACACTATAAACACTGACAGGAATTAGGCTCCTACTCCTCCTCAGTCCAAGCACTGACTACACTATAAACACTGACAGGAATTAGGCTCCTCCTCAGTCCAAGCACTGACTACACTATAAACACTGACAGGAATTAGGCTCCTCCTCAGTCCAAGCACTGACTACACTATAAACACTGACAGGAAATAGGCTCCTCCTCAGCCCAAGCACTGACTACACTATAAACACTGACAGGAATTAGGCTCCTCCTCAGCCCAAGCACTGACTACACTATTAACACTGACAGGAATTAGGCTCCTCCTCCTCAGACCCAGCACTGAGTACACTACACACTCTGATAAGAATTAGACTCCTCCCCCTCCTCAGGCCTAGCACTGACTAGACTGCAAACTCTGACATGAATTAAGGTGCCCACACACATACCGATCTGCACACGATCCCACGATGTGTGCGATTTCCCCTGAACTCTCCCCCGGCAGCTCCTACACACGATTTGGAGTAAAAAGCATAAGATCTATCGTGCATCTTAACTTTTTATTTTTTTTTTCCCAGTGCATTTTGTCCCAGATTGTCAGATCTGCCCTACTGCACGGCAGATCTGACGATGCGATGTGCGACCAGCGGGGACGCGCATCGCATCGTTATCGTGAGTTAGGACTCACGATTTCCTCACGATTTGCCATATTTTACATGATCTGTCATCACGATTCGTTGGAATCGGCCAGATCATGTAAAATATCGCTATGTGTGTGGGCACATTTAGGCTCCTCCTTCTCAGGCTCAGCACTGACTACACTACACACTCTGACAGGAATTAGGCTCCTCCCCCTCCTCAGGCCCAACACTGACCACACTACAAACTCTGGCATGAATTAGACTCCTCCTTCTCAGGCTCAGCACTGACTAGAGTACACACTCTGACAGGAATTAAGCTCCTCCCCCTCCTCAGCTCAAGCACTGACTACACTACACAATCTGATAGGAATTAGAGACCTACTGCTCAGGCTCAGCACTGACTACACTACACACTCTGATAGGAATTAGAGCCCAACTGCTCAGGCTCAGCACTGACTACACTACACACTCTGATAGGAATTAGAGCCCTACTGCTCAGACTCAGCACTGACTACACTACACACTCTGACAGGAATTAAGCTCCTCCCCCTCCTCAGCTCAAGCACTGACTACACTACACACACTGATAGGAAATAGAGACCTACTGCTCAGGCTCAGCGCTGACTACACTACACACTCTGATAGGAATTAGAGACCTACTGCTCAGGCTCAGCACTGACTACACTACACACTCTGATAGGAATTAGAGCCCTACTGCTCAGGCTCAGCACTGACTACACTACACACTCTGATAGGAATTAGAGCCCTACTGCTCAGGCTCAGCACTGACTACACTACACACTCTGATAGGAATTAGAGCCCTACTGCTCAGGCTCAGCACTGACTACACTACACACTCTGATAGGAATTAGAGCCCTACTGCTCAGGCTCAGCACTGACTACACTACACACTCTGATAGGAATTAGAGTCCTACTGCTCAGGCTCAGCACTGACTACACTACACACTCTGATAGGAATTAGAGCCCTACTGCTCAGACTCAGCACTGACTACACTACACACTCTGATAGGAATTAGAGACCTAATGCTCAGGCTCAGCACTGACTACACTACACACTCTGATAGGAATTAGAGCCCTACTGCTCAGGCTCAGCACTGACTACACTACACACCCTGATAGGAATTAGAGCCCTACTGCTCAGGCTCAGCACTGACTACACTACACACCCTGATAGGAATTAGAGCCCTACTGCTCAGATTCAGCACTGACTACACTACACACTCTGATAGGAATTAGAGCCCTACTGCTCAGACTCAGCACTGACTACACTACACACTCTGATAGAAATTAGAGCCCTACTGCTAAGGCTCAGCACTGACTACACTACACACTCTGATAGGAATTAGAGCCCTACTGCTAATGCTCAGCATTGACTACATGACACACTCTGATAGGAATTAGAGCCCTACTGCTCAGACTCAGCACTGACTACACTACACACTCTGATAGGAATTAGAGACCTACTGCTAATGCACAGCACTGACTACACTACACACCCTGATAGGAATTAGAGCCCTACTGCTCAGGCTCAGCACTGACTACACTACACACTCTGATAGGAATTAGAGTCCTACTGCTAAGGCTCAGCACTGACTACAGTACACACTCTGATAGGAATTAGAGCCCAACTGCTCAGGCTCAGCACTGACTACACTACACACTCTGATAGGAATTAGAGCCCTACTGCTAAGGCTCAGCACTGACTACACTACACACCCTGATAGAAATTAGAGCCCTACTGCTAAGGCACAGCACTGACTACACTACACACTCTGATAGGAATTAGAGCCCTACTGCTCAGGCTCAGCACTGACTACACTACACACTCTGATAGGAATTAGAGCCCTACTGCTCAGGCTCAGCACTGACTACACTACACACCCTGATAGGAATTAGTGCCCTACTGCTCAGACTCAGCACTGACTACACACCCTAATAGGAATTAGAGCCCTACTGCTAAGGCTCAGCACTGACTACACTACACACCCTGATAGGAATTAGAGCCCTACTGCTCAGACTCAGCACTGACTACACTACACACTCTGATAGGAATTAGAGCCCAACTGCTCAGGCTCAGCACTGACTACACTACACACCCTGATAGGAATTAGAGCCCTACTGCTAAGGCTCAGCACTGACTACACTACACACTCTGATAGGAATTAGAGTCCTACTGCTCAGGCTCAGCATTGACTACACTACACACCCTGATAGGAATTAGAGTCCTACTGCTCAGGCTCAGCACTGACTACACTACACTACACACTCTGATAGGAATTAGAGTCCTACTGCTCAGGCTCAGCACTGACTACACTACACACCCTGATAGGAATTAGTGCCCTACTGCTCAGACTCAGCACTGACTACACACCCTAATAGGAATTAGAGCCCTACTGCTAAGGCTCAGCACTGACTACACTACACACCCTGATAGGAATTAGAGCCCTACTGCTCAGACTCAGCACTGACTACACTACACTACACACTCTGATAGGTATTAGAGCCCTACTGCTCAGGCTCAGCACTGACTACACTACACACTGTGATAGGAATTAGAGCCCTACTGCTCAGACTCAGCACTGATAGGAATTAGAGCCCTACTGCTCAGACTCAGCACTGACTACACTACACACTCTGATAGGAATTAGAGCCCTACTGCTCAGGCTCAGCACTGACTACACTACACACTCTGATAGGAATTAGAGTCCTACTGCTCAGGCTCAGCGCTGACTACACTACACACCCTGATAGGAATTAGAGCCCTACTGCTCAGACTCAGCGCTGACTACACTACACACTCTGATAGGAATTAGAGTCCTACTGCTCAGACTCAGCACTGACTACACTACACTACACACTCTGATAGGAATTAGAGTCCTACTGCTCAGACTCAGCACTGACTACACTACACACTCTGATAGGAATTAGAGCCCTACTGCTCAGGCTCAGCACTGACTAAACTACACACTCTGATAGGAATTAGAGCCCTACTGCTCAGACTCAGCACTGACTACACTACACACTCTGATAGGAATTAGAGCCCTACTGCTCAGACTCAGCACTGACTACACTACACACTCTGATAGGAATTAGAGCCCTACTGCTCAGGCTCAGCACTGACTACACTACACACTCTGATAGGAATTAGAGCCCTACTGCTCAGGCTCAGCACTGACTACACTACACACTCTGATAGGAATTAGAGCCCTACTGCTCAGACTCAGCACTGACTACACTACACACTCTGATAGGAATTAGAGCCCTACTGCTCAGACTCAGCACTGACTACACTACACACTCTGATAGGAATTAGAGTCCTACTGCTCAGACTCAGCACTGACTACACTACACACTCTGATAGGAATTAGAGTCCTACTGCTCAGACTCAGCACTGACTACACTACACACTCTGATAGGAATTAGAGTCCTACTGCTCAGACTCGGCACTGACTACACTACACACTCTGATAGGAATTAGAGTCCTACTGCTCAGGCTCGGCACTGACTACACTACACACTCTGATAGGAATTAGAGTCCTACTGCTCAGGCTCAGCACTGATTACACTACACACTCTGATAGGAATTAGAGTCCTACTGCTCAGGCTCAGCACTGACTACACTACACACTCTGATAGGAATTAGAGCCCTACTGCTCAGACTCAGCACTGATTACACTACACACTATGAGAGGAATTAGAGCCCTACTGCTCAGACTCAGCACTGACTACACTACACACTCTGATAGTAATTAGAGCCCTACTGCTCAGGCTCAGCACTGACTACACTACACACCCTGATAGTAATTAGAGCCCTACTGCTCAGGCTCAGCACTGACTACACTACACACCCTGATAGGAATTGGAGCCCTACTGCTCAGACTCAGCACTGACTACACTACACACTATGATAGGAATTAGAGTCCTACTGCTCAGACTCATCACTGACTACACTACACACTCTGATAGGAATTAAGAGCCCTACTGCTCAGGCTCAGCGCTGACTACACTACACACTCTGATAGGAATTAGAGCCCTACTGCTCAGGCTCAGCACTGACTACACTACACACTCTGATAGGAATTAAGAGTCCTACTGCTCAGGCTCAGCACTGACTACACTACACACTCTGATAGGAATTAGAGCCCTACTGCTCAGACTCAGCACTGACTACACTACACACTCTGATAGGAATTAGAGCCCTACTGCTCAGGCTCAGCACTGACTACACTACACACTCTGATAGGAATTAGAGTCCTACTGCTCAGACTCAGCACTGACTACACTACACACTCTGATAGGAATTAGAGCCCAACAGCTCAGGCTCAGCACTGACTACACTACACACTCTGATAGGAATTAGAGTCCTACTGCTCAGACTCAGCACTGACTACACTACACACTCTGATAGGAATTAGAGTCCTACTGCTCAGGCTCAGCACTGATTACACTACACACTCTGATAGGAATTAGAGCCCTACTGCTCAGGCTCAGCACTGACTACACTACACACTCTGATAGGAATTAGAGCCCTACTGCTCAGACTCAGCACTGACTACACTACACACTCTGATAGGAATTAGAGCCCTACTGCTCAGACTCAGCACTGACTACACTACACACTCTGATAGGAATTAGAGCCCTACTGCTCAGGCTCAGCACTGACTACACTACACACTCTGATAGGAATTAGAGCCCTACTGCTCAGGCTCAGCACTGACTACACTACACACTCTGATAGGAATTAGAGCCCTACTGCTCAGGCTCAGCACTGACTACACTACACACTCTGATAGGAATTAGAGCCCTACTGCTCAGACTCAGCACTGACTACACTACACACTCTGATAGGAATTAGAGCCCTACTGCTCAGACTCAGCACTGACTACACTACACACTCTGATAGGAATTAGAGTCCTACTGCTCAGACTCAGCACTGACTACACTACACACTCTGATAGGAATTAGAGTCCTACTGCTCAGACTCAGCACTGACTACACTACACACTCTGATAGGAATTAGAGTCCTACTGCTCAGGCTCGGCACTGACTACACTACACACTCTGATAGGAATTAGAGTCCTACTGCTCAGGCTCGGCACTGACTACACTACACACTCTGATAGGAATTAGAGTCCTACTGCTCAGGCTCAGCACTGATTACACTACACACTCTGATAGGAATTAGAGTCCTACTGCTCAGGCTCAGCACTGACTACACTACACACTCTGATAGGAATTAGAGCCCTACTGCTCAGACTCAGCACTGATTACACTACACACTATGAGAGGAATTAGAGCCCTACTGCTCAGACTCAGCACTGACTACACTACACACTCTGATAGTAATTAGAGCCCTACTGCTCAGGCTCAGCACTGACTACACTACACACCCTGATAGTAATTAGAGCCCTACTGCTCAGGCTCAGCACTGACTACACTACACACCCTGATAGGAATTGGAGCCCTACTGCTCAGACTCAGCACTGACTACACTACACACTATGATAGGAATTAGAGTCCTACTGCTCAGACTCATCACTGACTACACTACACACTCTGATAGGAATTAAGAGCCCTACTGCTCAGGCTCAGTGCTGACTACACTACACACTCTGATAGGAATTAGAGCCCTACTGCTCAGGCTCAGCACTGACTACACTACACACTCTGATAGGAATTAAGAGTCCTACTGCTCAGGCTCAGCACTGACTACACTACACACTCTGATAGGAATTAGAGCCCTACTGCTCAGACTCAGCACTGACTACACTACACACTCTGATAGGAATTAGAGCCCTACTGCTCAGGCTCAGCACTGACTACACTACACACTCTGATAGGAATTAGAGTCCTACTGCTCAGACTCAGCACTGACTACACTACACACTCTGATAGGAATTAGAGCCCAACAGCTCAGGCTCAGCACTGACTACACTACACACTCTGATAGGAATTAGAGTCCTACTGCTCAGACTCAGCACTGACTACACTACACACTCTGATAGGAATTAGAGTCCTACTGCTCAGGCTCAGCACTGATTACACTACACACTCTGATAGGAATTAGAGCCCTACTGCTCAGGCTCAGCACTGACTACACTACACACTCTGATAGGAATTAGAGCCCTACTGCTCAGACTCAGCACTGATTACACTACACACTATGATAGGAATTAGAGTCCTACTGCTCAGACTCAGCACTGACTACACTACACACTCTGATAGTAATTAGAGCCCTACTGCTCAGGCTCAGCACTGACTACACTACACACTCTGATAGGAATTAGAGCCCTACTGCTCAGACTCAGCACTGACTACACTATACTACACACTCTGATAGGTATTAGAGCCCTACTGCTCAGGCTCAGCACTGACTACACTACACACTCTGATAGGAATTAGAGCCCTACTGCTCAGACTCAGCACTGACTACACTACAAACTCTGATAGGAATTAGAGCCCTACTGCTCAGACTCAGCACTGACTACACTACACACTCTGATAGGAATTAGAGCCCTACTGCTCAGGCTCAGCACTGACTACACTACACACTCTGATAGGAATTAGAGTCCTACTGCTCAGGCTCAGCACTGACTACACTACACACCCTGATAGGAATTAGAGTCCTACTGCTCAGGCTCAGCACTGACTACACTACACACCCTGATAGGAATTAGAGCCCTACTGCTAAGGCTCAGCACTGACTACACTACACACTCTGATAGGAATTAGAGCCCTACTGCTCAGGCTCAGCACTGACTACACTACACACTCTGATAGGAATTAGAGTCCTACTGCTCAGACTCAACACTGACTACACTACACACTCTGATAGGAATTAGAGTCCTACTGCTCAGACTCAGCACTGACTACACTACACACTCTGATAGGAATTAGAGCCCTACTGCTCAGACTCAGCACTGACTACACTACACACTCTGATAGGAATTAGAGCCCTACTGCTCAGACTCAGCACTGACTACACTACACACTCTGATAGGAATTAGAGCCCTACTGCTCAGACTCAGCGCTGACTACACTACACACTCTGATAGGAATTAGAGCCCTACTGCTCAGGCTCAGCGCTGACAACACTACACACTCTGATAGGAATTAGAGCCCTACTGCTCAGGCTCAGCGCTGACTACACTACACACTCTGATAGGAATTAGAGCCCTACTGCTCAGACTCAGCACTGAGTACACTACACACTCTGATAGGAATTAGAGTCCTACTGCTCAGACTCAGCACTGACTACACTACACACTCTGATAGGAATTAGAGTCCTACTGCTCATGCTCAGCACTGATTACACTACACACTCTGATAGGAATTAGAGCCCTACTGCTCAGGCTCAGCACTGACTACAGTACACACTCTGATAGGAATTAGAGCCCTACTGCTCAGGCTCAGCACTGACTACACTACACACTCTGATAGGAATTAGAGTCCTACTGCTCAGACTCAGCACTGACTACACTACACACTCTGATAGGACATTAGAGACAAAGGGGTCGATTCAGACCCAGGCACTATGCTGAACTCTCTCGCAGCCAAAAGGGGCCAGGTATGCAAATTCCGCGATCGCGCTGTCTGGTGGAAGGAGGCCCTCTATGTCTTAGAGAGCGACGGCAGAGCGAAATCAGGCCGGTATAAAGACTCTCACTTATCTTACTTAGCACACGTCATCTCCAGGAACTGTGTGATTAATCAGAACCATCGGAGCTGCACGCATCGATTGAGGTAGACCCTACCCCACCGAAAGCACTGTGATCACTGCAGGCTGAAATACAACCAAGTGACGTGTACAATGACGCTTCCATGCTAATTATGCACACCCATAAAACTCCGGTTTGACGGCCAGACACGCCTGCATTCGCAGCACCCCTCCCCCGTACACAAGCACCTTCCCCTGTCACCACCCGCATACGCATGTGCAGATGGGCGACGATCACCCATAGCCGTCCGCGGCTTAGCGACCGGGTCTGAATCGGGCTCAAAGTCCAGAATACAGGACAGGAGCTGTGAGTGTGTTTCAAAGAAGCCTTTGAGGAAATGTAAAGTATATTATCACCATTATAAAAAACACATTAATATCTTTGATGACTAGTTACACGGTTGGCATAATGGTTAGCATTACTGCCTCATAACACTGAGGTCCCAACTGTGTGTAGTTTGTATATTCTCCCCGAGCACACGTTGGTTTACTCCCATAATCCAAAAATAAATTGGAAGGATATTTGGCACCCGAACGAAAATGAGCCCTGGAGCTGTATTCAATTTGAGGTGAGCCGCTTTAAGTTAACACGAGTCGGACTTAACGCCGACTTCGCCTGTTTTGGAGGCGGGAAAGTATCGCGTGCGTGCACGCTAAACCCCGTATTCAATTTGAAGGTATGCGTAAACGGGACCCGGCGATACTTTAACAAGCGAAAAGTACTGTCAGTTTTGGGGAAATCAGCCTGACACCCCCCAAAAGATGCTCTGACATGGGGGTTCACTATGGTACCCCCCAATTTGATGTTTTTAAATGGGCTCAATAGCTGCTAAATAGCGTTTTTCTATACGTTGTGCAGAATAGTATTCAGGAGTATTCTTTCCAGAAAATAACTTGTCCCAGCAAATTTGTGGTACTTGAAAATGGGGGACAGCATATTTAAAGTTGAAAAAGTGTAGTTGAAAAATCGTGAAAAATCCACCTGTCGCAAGCACCAGCAATCAAAAAAACACTTGGGGCATACTTGGGGACCCCCCCAAAGTCAAGTTTGCTAGTTTTTAAGTTTGTACCCCAACATTTTTTTTCGCCCCCTTTTTCAAAGTAAATTTTTGGGGTATCCTTAAGTTTGGTTTTTTTTTTATACAGATTACCTTTGGGGGACTGTCTAAAGGCTGCACGGGGGTTCCCGAAACGTTGCACCCCAAAACCCCAATTCTGCCCTTTTTTCCGCCTGCCATTCATAGGCGAAACTTTACCGCCTATTACATTGCATTGGCTTTCCGCCTAGGCGGAAAGTCTTTCAAATTGAATATGGTGTAAAACCAAAACAGGCGATAATGACGTCATCGGCGGTAACTTAACGCGGATCCGGACTTAACGCTCCAAATTGAATACGGGCCCTAGTCTGCGTGTACAGTACATGCGGTAGGGAATACAGAGTGTAAGCTCCCCTGGGGACTGGGCACATATTGTCTGTACAGCGCTGCGGAATATCTATTCGCTATAAGTGTGTAATAAATAATGTATTGTACACTAATTTCATGTAACGCTTCTGTATTTAGAACATACTGGACTTATGGAAGTCGGCGGCGTCCTTGTTTTCCATCCACAGTAATTGGCTGTTCATGCTGGTTGTGCTGCTGTAGTTTCTAGAACATGATGCGGATTTCCAGGTGTTTGAGAGCCATGGGGAATCGCTCGTGTCCATCCTGTGGGAATAAAGGATCAACATCTAAACCAGGGGCGCAACTACAGCCCTTCCTACAGTCCAGGATATCTGGATATCTTACAATGTAATTAGTAAATATATACTTAAAAGGAGATCCTGAAAAAATGTAGATCCCCAACGTACTTCCGTTCAATGTCTGATTTACAATGAGTGAGAGATGAGGATCATCTGTGGTAGCCTATGGGACACTGGTATCCCCAACACTGGCCAGTAGAACCACCTACCCGGTACTACAACATGTACAGCATGGGCTTACCAAACACTAGCAAGTACAACCCCCTCCTCGGTACTACAACATGTACAGCATGGGTACCCCCAACACTAACCAGCACAATCCCCTCCCCGGTACTACAACATGTACAGCATGGGTACCCCCAACAATAACTAGCACAATCCCCTCCCCAGTACTACAACATGAACAGCATGGGCATTCCCAACAATAACCAGCACAATCCCCTCCCCGGTACTACAACATTTACAGCATGGGTACCCCCAACACTAACTAGCACAATCCCCTCCCCAGTACTACAACATGTACAGCATGGGCACCCCCACACTAACCAGGACAATCCCCTCCCTGGTACTACAACATGTACAGCATGGGTACCCCCAACACTAACCAGTACAATCCCCTCCCCGGTACTACAACATGTATAGCATGGGCACCCCTAACACTAACCAGCACAATCCCCTCCCCAGTACTACAACATGTACAGCATGGGCTTACCAAACACTAGCCTGTACAACCACCTACCCGGTACTACAACATGTAGAGCATGGGCATTCCCAACAATAACCAGCAAAATCCCCTCCCCGGTACTACAACATGTACAGCATGGGCTTACCAAACACTAGCCAGTACAACCACCTACCCGGTACTACAACATGTACAGCATGGGCACCCCCAACACTAACCAGCACAACCCCCTCCTCGGTACTACAACATGTACATCATGGGCATTCCCAACAATAACCAGCACAATCCCCTCCCCAGTACTACAACATGTACAGCATGGGCATCCCCACACTGACCAGCACAATCCCCTCCCCAGTACTACAACATGCACAGCATGGGCATCCCCAATACTAACCAGCACAATCCCCTCCCCGGTACTACAACATGTACAGCATGGGCACCCCCAACACTAACCAGCACAACCCCCTCCACGGTACTACAACATGTACAGCATGGGCATTCCCAACACTAACCAGCACTATCCCCTCCCCGGTACTACAACATGTACAGCATGGGCACCTCTACACTAACCAGCACAATCCCCTCCCCAGTACTACAATATATACAGCATGGGCATCCCAACACTAACCAGCACAATCCCCTCCCCGGTACTACAACATGTATAGCATGAGCACCCCCACATTAACGAGCACAATCCCCTCCCCAGTACTACAACATGTATAGCATGGGCACCTCTAACACTAACCAGCACAATCCCCTCCCCAGTACTACAACATGTACAGCATGGGCATCCCCAATACTAACCAGCACAATCCCCTCCCCAGTACTACAACATATACAGCATGGGCACCCCTAACACTAACCAGCACAATCCCCTCCCAGGTACTACAACATGTACAGCATAGGCACCCCCCACATTAACCAGCACAATCCCCTCCCCGGTACTACAACATATACAGCATGGGCACCCCTACATTAACCAGCACAATCCCCTCCTCAGTACTACAACATGTACAGCATGGGCACCCCCAACAATAAGCAGCACAATCACCTCCCCGGTACTACAACATGTAGAGCATGGGCATACTCACACTGACCAGCACAATCCCCTCCCGGGTACTACAACATGTACAGCATGGGCCTCCCCAATACAATCCCCTCCCCGGTACTACAACATTTACAGCATGGGTACCCCCAACACTAACTAGCACAATCCCCTCCCCAGTACTACAACATGTACAGCATGGGCACCCCCACACTAACCAGGACAATCCCCTCCCTGGTACTACAACATGTACAGCATGGGTACCCCCAACACTAACCAGCACAATCCCCTCCCCAGTACTACAACATGTACAGCATGGGCACCCCCAACACTAACCAGCACAATCCCCTCCCCGGTACTACAACATTTACAGCATGGGTACCCCCAACACTAACTAGCACAATCCCCTCCCCGGTACTACAACATGTATAGCATGGGCATCCCAACACTAACCAGCACAATCCCCTCCCCGGTACTACAACATGTACAGCATGGGCACCTCTACACTAACCAACACAATCCCCTCCCCGGTACTACAACATATACAGCATGGGCACCCCTACATTAACCAGCACAATCCCCTCCTCGGTACTACAACATGTACAGCATGGGCACCCCCAACAATAACCAGCACAATCCCCTCCCCGGTACTACAACATGTAGAGCATGGGCATACTCACACTGACCAGCACAAACCCCTCCACGGTACTACAACATGTACAGCATGGGCCTCCAGAACACAATCCCCTCCCCGGTACTACAACATTTACAACACGGGGACCCCCAACACTAACTAGCACAATCCCCTCCCCAGTACTACAACAAGTACAGCATGGGCACCCCCACACTAACCAGGAAAATCCCCTCCCTGGTACTACAACATGTACAGCATGGGCACCCCCAACACTAACCAGCACAATCCCCTCCCCAGTACTACAACATGTACAGCATGGGCACCCCCACACTAACCAGCACAATCCCCTCCCCGGTACTACAACATTTACAGCATGGGTACCCCCAACACTAACTAGCACAATCCCCTCCCCAGTACTACAACATGTACAGCATGGGCACCCCCACACTAACCAGCACAATCCCCTCCCCGGTACTACAACATGTACAGCATGGGCACCCCCAACACTAACCAGCACAATCCCTCCCCGGTACTACAACATGTATAGCATGGGCATCCCCAGACTAACCAGCACAATCCCCTCCCCGGTACTACAACATGTACAGCATGGGCATCCCCAACACTAACCAGCACAATCCCCTCCCCTGTACTACAACATGTACAGCATGGGCATTCCCAACACTAACCAGCACAATCCCCTCCCCAGTACTACAACATGTACAGCATGGGCATCCCCACACTGACCAGCACAATCCCCTCCCCGGTACTACAACTTGTACAGCATGGGCATTCCCAACACTAACCAGCATAATCCCTTCCCCAGTACAACATGTACAGCATGGGCACCCCCAACACTAACCAGCACAATCCCCTCCCCGGTACTACAACATGTACAGCATGGGCATCCCCACACTAACCAGCACAATCCCCTCCCCAATACTACAACATGTACAGCATGGGCATCCCCACACTAACCAGCACAATCCCCTCCCCAGTACTACAACATATACAGCATGGGCACCCCCCACATTAACCAGCATAATCCCCTCCCCGGTACTACAACATGTACAGCATGAGCTTACCAACAATAACCAGCACAATCCCCTCCCCAGTACTACAACATGTACAGCATGGGCACCCCCCCATTAACCAGCACAATCCCCTCCTCGGTACTACAACATGTACAGCATGTTCACCCCCAACACTAACCAGCACAATCCCTCCCCGGTACTACAACATGTATAGCATGGGCATCCCCAGACTAACCAGCAAAATCCCCTCCCCGGTACTACAACATGTACAGCATGGGCATCCCCAACACTAACCAGCACAATCCCCTACCCTGTACTACAACATGTACAGCATGGGCATTCCCAACACTAACCAGCACAATCCCCTCCCCAGTACTACAACATGTACAGCATGGGCATCCCCACACTGACCAGCACAATCCCCTCCCCGGTACTACAACATGTACAGCATGGGCATCCCCAACACTAACCAGCATAATCACTTCCCCAGTACAACATGTACAGCATGGGCACCACCAACACTAACCAGCACAATCCCCTCCCCGGTACTATAACATGTACAGCATGGGCACCACCAACACTAACCAGCTCAATCCCCTCCCCGGTACTACAACATGTACAGCATGGGCACCCCCAACACTAACCAGCACAATCCCCTCCCCGGTACTACAACATGTACAGCATGGGCATCCCCACACTAACCAGCACAATCCCCTCCCCAATACTACAACATGTACAGCATGAGCATCCCCACACTAACCAGCACAATCCCCTCCCCAGTACTACAACATATACAGCATGGGCACACCTAACACTAACCAGCACAATCCCCTCCCCGATACTACAACATGTACAGCATGGGCACCCCCCACATTAACCAGCACAATCCCCTCCCCGGTACTACAACATGTACAGCATGGGCTTACCAACAATAACCAGCACAATCCCCTCCCCAGTACTACAACATGTACAGCATGGGCACCCCCACATTAACCAGCACAATCCCCTCCTCGGTACTACAACATGTACAGCATGGGCACCCCCAACAATAACGAGCACAATCCCCTCCCCGGTACTACAACTTGTACAGCATGGGCATACTCACACTGACCAGCACAATCCCCTCCCCGGTACTACAACATTTACAGCATGGGTACCCCCAACACTAACTAGCACAATCCCCTCCCCAGTACTACAACACGTACAGCATGGGCACCCCCACACTAACCAGGACAATCCCCTCCCTGGTACTACAACATGTACAGCATGGGCACCCCCAACACTAACCAGCACAATCCCCTCCCCAGTACTACAACATGTACAGCATGGGCACCCCCACACTAACCAGCACAATCCCCTCCCCGGTACTACAACATGTACAGCATGGGCACCCCCAACACTAACCAGCACAATCCCTCCCCGGTACTACAACATGTATAGCATGGGCATCCCCAGACTAACCAGCACAATCCCCTCCCCGGTACTACAACATGTACAGCATGGGCATCCCCACACTGACCAGCACAATCCCCTCCCCGGTACTACAACATGTACAGCATGGGCATCCCCAATACTAACCAGCACAATCCCCTCCCCGGTACTACAACATGTACATCCCCCACACTAACCAGCACAATCCCCTCCCCGGTACTACAACATGTACAGCATGGGCATCCCTAACACTAACCAGCACAATCCCCTCCCCGGTACTACAACATGTACAGCATGGGCATCCCCACACTGACCAGCACAATCCCCTCCCCGGTACTACAACATGTACAGCATGGGCATCCCCAATAACAAACCAGCACAATCCCCTCCCCGGTACTACAACATGTACAACATGTACATCCCCCACACTAACCAGCACAATCCCCACCCCGGTACTACAACATGTACAGCATGGGCATCCCCACACTAACCCGCACAATCCCCTCCCCGGTACTACAACATGTACAGCATGGGCATCCCCAACACTAACCAGCACAATCCCTCCCCGGTACTACAACATGTATAGCATGGGCATCCCCAATACTAACCAGCACAATCCCTCCCCGGTACTACAACATGTACAGCATGGGCACCCCCACACTAACCAGCACAATCCCCACCCCGGTACTACAACATGTACAGCATGGGCACCCCCAACACTAACCAGCACAATCCCTCCCCGGTACTACAACATGTATAGCATGGGCATCCCAACACTAACCAGCACAATCCCCTCCCCGGTACTACAACATGTACAGCATGGGCACCTCTACACTAACCAACACAATCCCCTCCCCGGTACTACAACATATACAGCATGGGCACCCCTACATTAACCAGCACAATCCCCTCCTTGGTACTACAACATGTACAGCATGGGCACCCCCAACAATAACCAGCACAATCCCCTCCCCGGTACTACAACATGTAGAGCATGGGCATACTCACACTGACCAGCACAAACCCCTCCCCGGTACTACAACATGTACAGCATGGGCCTCCAGAACACAATCCCCTCCCCGGTACTACAACATTTACAGCACGGGGACCCCCAACACTAACTAGCACAATCCCCTCCCCAGTACTACAACATGTACAGCATGGGCACCCCCACACTAACCAGGAAAATCCCCTCCCTGGTACTACAACATGTACAGCATGTTCACCCCCAACACTAACCAGCACAATCCCTCCCCGGTACTACAACATGTATAGCATGGGCATCCCCAGACTAACCAGCACAATCCCCTCCCCGGTACTAGAACATGTACAGCATGGGCATCCCCAACACTAACCAGCACAATCCCCTCCCCTGTACTACAACATGTACAGCATGGGCATTCCCAACACTAACCAGCACAATCCCCTCCCCAGTACTACAACATGTACAGCATGGGCATCCCCACACTGACCAGCACAATCCCCTCCCCGGTACTACAACATGTACAGCATGGGCATCCCCAACACTAACCAGCATAATCACTTCCCCAGTACAACATGTACAGCATGGGCACCACCAACACTAACCAGCACAATCCCCTCCCCGGTACTATAACATGTACAGCATGGGCACCACCAACACTAACCAGCTCAATCCCCTCCCCGGTACTACAACATGTACAGCATGGGCACCCCCAACACTAACCAGCACAATCCCCTCCCCGGTACTACAACATGTACAGCATGGGCATCCCCACACTAACCAGCACAATCCCCTCCCCAATACTACAACATGTACAGCATGAGCATCCCCACACTAACCAGCACAATCCCCTCCCCAGTACTACAACATATACAGCATGGGCACACCTAACACTAACCAGCACAATCCCCTCCCCGATACTACAACATGTACAGCATGGGCACCCCCCACATTAACCAGCACAATCCCCTCCCCGGTACTACAACATGTACAGCATGGGCTTACCAACAATAACCAGCACAATCCCCTCCCCAGTACTACAACATGTACAGCATGGGCACCCCCACATTAACCAGCACAATCCCCTCCTCGGTACTACAACATGTACAGCATGGGCACCCCCAACAATAACGAGCACAATCCCCTCCCCGGTACTACAACTTGTACAGCATGGGCATACTCACACTGACCAGCACAATCCCCTCCCCGGTACTACAACATTTACAGCATGGGTACCCCCAACACTAACTAGCACAATCCCCTCCCCAGTACTACAACACGTACAGCATGGGCACCCCCACACTAACCAGGACAATCCCCTCCCTGGTACTACAACATGTACAGCATGGGCACCCCCAACACTAACCAGCACAATCCCCTCCCCAGTACTACAACATGTACAGCATGGGCACCCCCACACTAACCAGCACAATCCCCTCCCCGGTACTACAACATGTACAGCATGGGCACCCCCAACACTAACCAGCACAATCCCTCCCCGGTACTACAACATGTATAGCATGGGCATCCCCAGACTAACCAGCACAATCCCCTCCCCGGTACTACAACATGTACAGCATGGGCATCCCCACACTGACCAGCACAATCCCCTCCCCGGTACTACAACATGTACAGCATGGGCATCCCCAATACTAACCAGCACAATCCCCTCCCCGGTACTACAACATGTACATCCCCCACACTAACCAGCACAATCCCCTCCCCGGTACTACAACATGTACAGCATGGGCATCCCTAACACTAACCAGCACAATCCCCTCCCCGGTACTACAACATGTACAGCATGGGCATCCCCACACTGACCAGCACAATCCCCTCCCCGGTACTACAACATGTACAGCATGGGCATCCCCAATAACAAACCAGCACAATCCCCTCCCCGGTACTACAACATGTACAACATGTACATCCCCCACACTAACCAGCACAATCCCCACCCCGGTACTACAACATGTACAGCATGGGCATCCCCACACTAACCCGCACAATCCCCTCCCCGGTACTACAACATGTACAGCATGGGCATCCCCAACACTAACCAGCACAATCCCTCCCCGGTACTACAACATGTATAGCATGGGCATCCCCAATACTAACCAGCACAATCCCTCCCCGGTACTACAACATGTACAGCATGGGCACCCCCACACTAACCAGCACAATCCCCACCCCGGTACTACAACATGTACAGCATGGGCACCCCCAACACTAACCAGCACAATCCCTCCCCGGTACTACAACATGTATAGCATGGGCATCCCAACACTAACCAGCACAATCCCCTCCCCGGTACTACAACATGTACAGCATGGGCACCTCTACACTAACCAACACAATCCCCTCCCCGGTACTACAACATATACAGCATGGGCACCCCTACATTAACCAGCACAATCCCCTCCTTGGTACTACAACATGTACAGCATGGG
Source organism: Taudactylus pleione (assembly GCA_031769625.1). Taxonomy (NCBI): domain Eukaryota; kingdom Metazoa; phylum Chordata; class Amphibia; order Anura; family Myobatrachidae; genus Taudactylus; species Taudactylus pleione. Next base: position 5,068,728 of record JAUIMM010000277.1, on the reverse strand, counting down.
CACCCCCAACAATAACCAGCACAATCCCCTCCCCGGTACTACAACATGTAGAGCATGGGCATACTCACACTGACCAGCACAAACCCCTCCCCGGTACTACAACATGTACAGCATGGGCCTCCAGAACACAATCCCCTCCCCGGTACTACAACATTTACAGCACGGGGACCCCCAACACTAACTAGCACAATCCCCTCCCCAGTACTACAACATGTACAGCATGGGCACCCCCACACTAACCAGGAAAATCCCCTCCCTGGTACTACAACATGTACAGCATGTTCACCCCCAACACTAACCAGCACAATCCCTCCCCGGTACTACAACATGTATAGCATGGGCATTCCCAACACTAACCAGCACAATCCCCTTCCCAGTACTACAACATGTACAGCATGGGCATCCCCACACTGACCAGCACAATCCCCTCCCCGGTACTACAACATGTACAGCATGGGCATCCCCAACACTAACCAGCATAATCCCTTCCCCAGTACAACATGTACAGCATGGGCACCACCAACACTAACCAGCACAATCCCCTCCCCGGTACTACAACATGTACAGCATGGGCATCCCCACACTAACCAGCACAATCCCCTCCCCAATACTACAACATGTACAGCATGGGCATCCCCACACTAACCAGCACAATCCCCTCCCCAGTACTACAACATATACAGCATGGGCACCCCTAACACTAACCAGCACAATCCCCTCCCCGGTACTACAACATGTACAGCATGGGCACCCCCCACATTAACCAGCACAATCCCCTCCCCGGTACTACAACATGTACAGCATGAGCTTACCAACAATAACCAGCACAATCCCCTCCCCAGTACTACAACATGTACAGCATGGGCACCCCCACATTACCCAGCACAATCCCCTCCTCGGTACTACAACATGTACAGCATGGGCACCCCCAACAATAACCAGCACAATCCCCTCCCCGGTACTACAACATGTACAGCATGGGCATACTCACACTGACCAGCACAATCCCCTCCCCGGTACTACAACATTTACAGCATGGGCACCCCCAACACTGACCAGCACAATCCCCTCCCCAGTACTACAACATGTACAGCATGGGCATCCCCAACACTAACCAGCACAATCCCCTCCCCGGTACTACAACATGTACAGCATGGGCACCCCTAACACTAACCAGCACAATCCCCTCCCCGGTACTACAACATGTACAGCATGGGCACCCCCACACTAACCAGCACAATCCCCTCCCCAGTACTACAACATGTACGGCATGGGCACCCCCAACACTAACCAGCACAATCCCCTCCCTGGTACTACAACATGTACAGCATGGGCACCCCCAACACTAACCAGCACAATCCCCTCCCCAGTACTACAACATGTATAGCATGGGCACCCCTAACACTAACCAGCACAATCCCCTCCCCGGTACTACAACATGTACAGCATGGGCACCCCCAACACTAACCAGCACAATCCCTCCCCGGTACTACAACATGTACAGCATGGGCACCCCTAACACTAACCAGCACAATCCCCTCCCCGGTACTACAACATGTACAGCATGGGCATCCCCACACTGACCAGCACAATCCCCTCCCCGGTACTACAACATGTACAGCATGGGCATCCCCAACACTGACCAGCACAATCCCCTCTCCGGTACTACAACATGTACAGCATGGGCACCTCTACACTGACCAGCACAATCCCCTCCCCAGTACTACAACATGTATAGCATGGGCACCCCTAACACTAACCAGCACAATCCCCTCCCCGGTACTACAACATGTACAGCATGGGCACCCCCAACACTAACCAGCACAATCCCTCCCCGATACTACAACATGTACAGCATGGGTACCCCCAACACTAACCAGCACAATCCCCTCCCCGGTACTACAACATGTACAGCATGGGCATCCCCAACACTAACCAGCACAATCCCCTCCCCGGTACTACAACATGTACAGCATGGGCACCCCCAACACTAACCAGCTCAATGCCCTCCCCGGTACTACAACATGTACAGCATGGGCACCCCTACACTAACCAGCACAATGCCCTCCCCGGTACTACAACATGTACAGCATGGGCACCCCCAACACTAACCAGCACAATGCCCTCCCCGGTACTACAACATGTACAGAATGGGCATCCCCAACACTAACCAGCACAATGCCCTCCCCGGTACTACAACATGTACAGCATGAGCACCCCTACGCTAACCAGCACAATCCCCTCCCCGGTACTACAACATGTACAGCATGGGCACCCCCAACACTAACCACCACAATCCCCTCCCCAGTACTACAACATGTACAGCATGGGCACCCCCAACACTAACCAGCACAATGCCCTCCCCGGTACTACAACATGTACAGAATGGGCATCCCCAACACTAACCACCACAATCCCCTCCCCGGTACTACAACATGTACAGCATGGGCATCCCCAACACTGACCAGCACAATCCCCTCCCCGGTACTACAACATGTACAGCATGGGCACCCCCAACACTAACCAGCACAATCAGCATATACCAGCGTGCAGCCGCAGCCATCATATACCAGCGTGCAGCCGCAGCCAGCATATTCCAGCGTGCAGCCGCAGCCAGCATATACCAGCGTGCAGCCGCAGCCAGCATATACCAGCGTGCAGCCGCAGCCAGCATATACCAGCGTGCAGCCGCAGCCTGGTAGCAATGTCCGCAGACTGGAAGGAAGAGAAAGAAAGGATGATGACAGAGAACATAAAAAGGTGGAAAGGGATTTAATTTAGCTGGTGAATCGCTTTAAGTAAATGTACAGTATGTACAATAATATGAGTAGGTGTTAATCATTTTCTGCCATTAGCCATGTCACGCACACCATACAGTGTAATATGTATTTGTGCGGCTGGTAGATTCAGTCACAAAGACATTTCCCTATTACTGTAGGTATGTGATTTAATGCATGCTTAATGTTATCTATGCAGCCTAATTCATAGCTGTGAATGTGCTAAACGGATGATGGAGCGATAGGCGGAGCAGGAGAGTCTCAGCAACGGGGGATGTGTCATACAGAGTGCACACTGCGCTGTATATATATATCCTGGGGCTGCAATTTATAGCTGGACGTGAAGGACAAACGCAAATGAGTCTTATGGAGCTGAGGAATTGCTGAACCATAATGATGTTTTATAGCAGTCACATGGCGCTGCCACAAAGTCATTTCCAACTTATTTTCTTTCTTATTGAGTAATGACCGGTCGTCATCTGCCACGCAGAGCCAGTGCAATACAGAGGGCAGCCCGCAGTACTGTACAATTGTTCCTGATCACGTTATGAGGCGCCTGGAAGAGTGACGTGCGCTGGAGATCATATGCCCAATATGCCAGGCTGTGGGCTCAGAATGGCAATGTGGCTGTAATACATTGCCCGCCCTCACCCCCGGCTCACAGGCACTGAAGCCTTCATGATGGGCCATCGAACCAAAAGGAGTCTGTATCCACTTGTCAGCTCAGTGCCCGGACCCAGCGCCACCCCCCATGTCCCGCTAGTGTCTTTCCCCCCACGTGCGAGATTCTGGTCACTGTGGAAGAGACAGACTCCCAGTTATGACCCCCCCAATCAGCTCACCAAATAGCAAGCCTTTCATTGTATTTAAATGCCTCCTGTCACTATCAGTTCACCGAATTCTTAGATAGTAGGGACATAGAGAGTAACAGCCGGGGGGCATAGAGAGTAACAGCCGGGGGGCATAGAGAGTAACAGCCGGGGACAGAGAGAGTAACAGCCAGGGGCATAGAGAGTAACAGCCGGGGACAGAGAGAGTAAAAGCCGGGGGCATAGAGAGTAACAGCCGGGGACAGAGAGAGTAACAGCCGGGGGCATAGAGAGTAACAGCCGGGGACAGAGAGAGTAACAGCCGGGGCATAGAGAGTAACAGCCGGGGACAGAGAGAGTAACAGCCGGGGGCATAGAGAGTAACAGCTGGGGACAGAGAGAGTAACAGCCGGGGGCATAGAGAGTAACAGCCGGGGACAGTGAGAGTAACAACCAGGGGCATAGAGAGTAACAGCCGGGGACAGAGAGAGTAACAGCCGGGGGCATAGAGAGTAACAGCCGGGGACAGAGAGAGTAACAGCCAGGGGCATAGAGAGTAACAGCCGGGAACAGAGAGCGTAACAGCCAGGGGCATAGAGAGTAACAGCCGGGGACAGAGAGAGTAACAGCCGGGGGCATAGAGGGGCATAGAGAGTAACAGCCGGGGACAGAGAGAGTAACAGCCAGGGGCATAGAGAGTAAAAGCCGGGGACAGAGAGAGTAACAGCCAGGGGCATAGAGAGTAACAGCCGGGAACAGAGAGAGTAACAGCCAGGGGCATAGAGAGTAACAGCCGGGGACAGAGAGAGTAACAGCCGGGGACAGAGAAAGTAACAGCCGGGGGCATGGAGAGTAACAGCCGGGGACAGGGAGAGTAACAGCCGGGGGCATAGAGAGTAACAGCCGAGGGCATAGAGAGTAACAGCCGGGGGCATAGAGAGTAACAGCCGGGGACAGAGAGAGTAACAGCCGGGGGCATAAAGAGTAACAGCCGGGGACAGAGAGAGTAACAGCCGGGGACAGAGATAGTAACAGCCCGGGGCATAGAGAGTAAACAGCCGGGAGCATAGAGAGTAACAGCCGGGGGCATAGAGAGTAACAGCCGGGGACAGAGAGTGGTGGAAGCAGCGAGACAGCAGGTGGGGGGGGGGCACGACAACATGGGGAGATAAACTGATTTATAGGCAACAGACTTACTGTAGCTGAGCTTAAAACTCACTAGTGTTACAGCTGCGCTCCGGATAGGAGATAGTTAATGAACACTGCATTAAGCTTAGCAAAACAGATTTACCTGCCAAGCCATGACTGCTGCAGGTAGCAATAGCGACAATCAGGTAAGGGTACATCAGATGCCACATAACTGCTGTGTGCCACAAATCTCGCTACAGACAGAATAAGCGGCTATCCCTGCGCTGTGCGTGTTTATCCAGTCATTCCCCATTGCTGTGTGCCACAAATGCCGCTACAGACAGAATAAGCCGTCTACCCCTGTGCTGTGCGTGTTTATCCAGCCATTCCCCATTGCTGTGTGCCACAAATGCCGCTACAGACAGAATAAGCCGTCTACCCCTGCGCTGTGCGTGTATATCCAGTCATTCCCCATTGCTGTGTGCCACAAATGCCGCTACAGACAGAATAAGCTGCTACCCCTGTGCTGTGCGTGTTTATCCAGCCATTCCCCATTGCTGTGTGCCACAAATGCCGCTACAGACAGAATAAGCCGTCTACCCCTGCGCTGTGCATGTATATCCAGTCATTCCCCATTGCTGTGTGCCACAAATGCCGCTACAGACAGAATAAGCTGCTACCCCTGCGCTGTGCGTGTTTATCCAGCCATTCCCCATTGCTGTGTGCCACAAATGCCGCTACAGACAGAATAATCCGCTACCCCTGTGCTGTGCGTGTTTATCCAGTCATTCCCCATTGCTGTGTGCCACAAATGCCGCTACAGACAGAATAAGCCGCTACCCCTGCGCTGTGCGTGTTTATCCAGTCATTCCCCATAGCTGTGTGCCACAAATGCCGCTACAGACAGAATAAGCCGGCTACCCCTGCGCTGTGCGTGTTTATCCAGTCATTCCCCATTGCTGTGTGCCACAAAAGCCGCTATAGACAGAATAAGCCGCTACCCCTGTGCTGTGCGTGTTTATCCAGTCATTCCCCATTGCTGTGTGCCACAAAAGCCGCTATAGACAGAATAAGCCGCTACCCCTGCGCTGTGCGTGTTTATCCAGTCATTCCCCATAGCTGTGTGCCACAAATGCTGCTACAGACAGAATAAGCCGGCTACTCCTGCGCTGTGCGTGTTTATCCAGTCATTCCCCAATGCTGTGTGCCACAAAAGCCGCTATAGACAGAATAAGCCGCTACCCCTGCGCTGTGCTTGTTTATCCAGTCATTAGCCATAGCTATGTGCCACAAATGCCACTACAGACAGAATAAGCCGGCTACCCCTGCGCTGTGCGTGTTTATCCAGTCATTCCCCATTGCTGTGTACCACAAATGCCGCTACAGACAGAATAAGCCGCTACCCCTGCGCTGTGCGTGTTTATCCAGTCATTCCCCATTGCTGTGTGCCACAAATGCCGCTACAGACAGAATAAGCCGCTACCCCTGTGCTGTGAGTGTTTGTCCAGTCATTCCCCATTGCTGTGTGCCACAAATGCCAGTACAGACAGAATAAGCCGCTACCCCTGCGCTGTGCGTGTTTATCCAGTCATTCCCCATAGCTGTGTGCCACAAATGCCGCTACAGACAGAATAAGCCGCTACCCCTGCGCTGTGCATGTTTATCCAGTCAATCCCCATTGCTGTGTGCCACAAATGCAGCTACAGACAGAATAAGCCGCTACCCCTGTGCTGTGCGTGTTTATCCAGTCATTCCCCATTGCTGTGTGCCACAAAAGCCGCTATAGACAGAATAAGCCGCTACCCCTGCGCTGTGCGTGTTTATCCAGTCATTCCCCATAGCTGTGTGCCACAAATGCTGCTACAGACAGAATAAGCCGGCTACCCCTGCGCTGTGCGTGTTTATCCAGTCATTCCCCATTGCTGTGTGCCACAAAAGCCGCTATAGACAGAATAAGCCACTACCCCTGTGCTGTGCATGTTTATCAAGTCATTCCCCATTGCTGTGTGCCACAAAAGCCGCTATAGACAGAATAAGCCGCTACCCCTGCGCTGTGCGTGTTTATCCAGTCATTCCCCATAGCTGTGTGCCACAAATGCTGCTACAGACAGAATAAGCCGGCTACCCCTGCGCTGTGCGTGTTTATCCAGTCATTCCCCATTGCTGTGTGCCACAAAAGCCGCTATAGACAGAATAAGCCGCTACCCCTGCGCTGTGCTTGTTTATCCAGTCATTAGCCATAGCTATGTGCCACAAATGCCACTACAGACAGAATAAGCCGGCTACCCCTGCGCTGTGCGTGTTTATCCAGTCATTCCCCATTGCTGTGTGCCACAAATGCCGCTACAGACAGAATAAGCCGCTACCCCTGCGCTGTGCGTGTTTATCCAGTCATTCCCCATTGCTGTGTGCCAAAAATGCCGCTACAGACAGAATAAGCCGCTACCCCTGTGCTGTGAGTGTTTGTCCAGTCATTCCCCATTGCTGTGTGCCACAAATGCCAGTACAGACAGAATAAGCCGCTACCCCTGTGCTGTGCGTGTTTATCCAGTCATTCCCCATTGCTGTGTGCCACAAATGCCGCAACAGACAGAATAAGCCGCTACCCCTGTGCTGTGCGTGTTTGTCCAGTCATTCGCCATTGCTGTGTGCCACAAATGCCGCTACAGACAGAATAAGCCGCTACCCCTGTGCTGTGCATGTTTATCCAGTCATTCCCCATTGCTGTGTGCCACAAATGCCGCTACAGACAGAATAAGCCGGATACACCTGCGCTGTGCGTGTTTATCCAGTCATTCCCCATTGCTGTGTGCCACAAATGCCGCTACAGACAGAATAAGCCGGATACACCTGCGCTGTGCGAGTTTATCCAGTCATTCCCCATTGCTATGTGCCACAAATGCCACTACAGACAGAATAAGCCGCTACCCCTGTGCTGTGCGTGTTTATTCAGTCATTCCCCATTGCTGTGTGCCACAAATGCCGCAACAGACAGAATAAGCCGCTACCCCTGTGCTGTGCGTGTTTATCCAGTCATTCCCCATTGCTGTGTGCCACAAATGCCGCTACAGACAGAATAAGCCGGCCACTCCTGCGCTGTGCGTGTTTATCCAGTCATTCCCCATTGCTGTGTGCCACAAATGCCGCTACAGACAGAATAAGCCGGATACCACTGTGCTGTGCGTGTATATCCAGTCATTCCCCATAGCTGTGTGCCACAAATGCCGCTACAGACAGAATAAGCCGCTGCCCCTGTGCTGTGCGTGTTTATCCAGTCAATCCCCATTGCTGTGTGCCACAAATGCCGCTACAGACAGAAAAAGCCGCTACCCCTGCGCTGTGCGTGTTTATCCAGTTATTCCCCATAGCTGTGTGCCACAAATGCCGCTACAGACAGAATAAGCCGCTACCCCTGCGCTGTGCGTGTTTATCCAGTCATTTCCCATTGCTGTGTGCCACAAATGCCGCTACAGACAGAATAAACCGGCTACCCCTGCGCTGAGCGTGTTTATCCAGTCATTCCCCATTGCTGTGTGCCACAAAAGCCGCAACAGACAGAATAAGCCGCTACCCCTGTGCTGTGCGTGTTTATCCAGTCATTCCCCATTGCTGTGTGCCACAAATGCTGCTACAGACAGAATAAGCCACTCCTGCGCTGTGCATGTTTATCCAGTCATACCCCATTGCTATGTGCCACAAATGCCGCTACAGACAGAATAAGCCACTCCTGTGCTGTGCGTGTATATCCAGTCATTCCCCATAGCTGTGTGCCACAAATGCCGCTACAGACAGAATAAGCCGCTGCCCCTGTGCTGTGCGTGTTTATCCAGTCATTCCCCATTGCTGTGTGCCACAAATGCCGCTACAGACAGAATAAGCCGCTACCCCTGCGCTGTGCGTGTTTATCCAGTTATTCCCCTGTGCTGTGTGCCACAAGTGCCGCTACAGACAGAATAAGCCGCTACTCCTGCGCTGTGCGTATTTATCCAGTCATTCCCCATTGCTGTGTGCCACAAATGCCGCTACAGACAGAATAAGCCGGCAACCCCTGCGCTGTGCGTGTTTATCCAGTCATTCCCCATTGCTGAGTGCCACAAATGCCGCTACAGACAGAATAAGCCGGCTACCCCTGTGCTGTGCGTGTTTATCCAGTCATTCCCCATTGCTGTGTGCCACAAATGCCGCTACAGACAGAATAAGCCGGTTACCCCTGCGCTGTGCGTGTTTATCCAGTCATTCCCCATTGCTGTGTGCCACAAATGCCGCTACAGACAGAATAAGCCGGCTACCCCTGTGCTGTGCGTGTTTATCCAGTCATTCCCCAATACTGTGTGCCACAAATGCCGCTACAGACAGAATAAGCCGGTTACCCGTGCGCTGTGCGTGTTTATCCAGTCATTCCCCATTGCTGTGTGCCACAAATGCCGCTACAGACAGAATAAGCCGCTATCCCTGCGCTGTGCGTGTTTATCCAGTCATTCCCCATTGCTGTGTGCCACAAATGCCGCTACAGACAGAATAAGCCGCTACCCCTGTGCTGTGCATGTTTATCCAGTCATTCCCCATTGCTGTGTGCCACAAATGCCGTTACAGACAGAATAAGCCGGTTACCCCTGCGCTGTGCGTATTTATCCAGTCATTCCCAATTGCTGTGTGCCACAAATGCCGCTACAGACAGAATAAGCCGCTACCCCTATGCTGTGCGTATTTATCCAGTCATTCCCCATTGCAGTGTGCCACAAATGCCGCTACATACAGAATAAGCCGGCTACCCCTGTGCTGTGCGTGTTTATCCAGTCATTCCCCATTGCTCTGTGCCACAAATGCCGTTACAGACAGAATAAGAATCTACCCCTGTGCTGTGCATGTTTATCCAGTCATTCCCCATTGCTGTGTGCCACAAATGCCGCTACAGACAGAATAGGCTGCTACCCCTGCGCTGTGCGTGTTTATCCAGTCATTCCCCATTGCTGTGTGCCACAAATGCCGCTACAGACAGAATAAGCCGCTACCCCTGCGCTGTGCGTGTTTATCCAGTCATTCCCCATTGCTGTGTGCCACAAATGCCGCTACAGACAGAATAAGCCGCTACCCCTGCGCTGTGCGTGTTTATCCAGTCATTCCCCATTGCTGTGTGCAACAAATGCCACTACAGACAGAATAAGCCGCTACCCCTGCGCTGTACGTGTTTATCCAGTCATTCCCCATTGCTGTGTGCCACAAATGCCGCTACAGACAGAATAAGCCGGCTACCCCTGTGCTGTGCGTGTTTATCCAGTCATTCCCCATTGCTGTGTGCCACAAATGCCACTACAGACAGAATAAGCCGCTACCCCTGTGCTGTGCGTGTTTATCCAGTCATTCCCCATTGCTGTGTGCCACAAATGCCGCTACAGGCAGAATAAGCCGCTACCCCTGCGCTGTGCATGTTTATCCAGTCATTCCCCATTGCTGTGTGCCACAAATTCCGCTACAGACAGAATAAGCCGCTACCACAGTGCTGTGCGTGTTTATCCAGTCATTCCCCATTGCTGTGTGCCACAAATGCCAATAAAGACAGAGTAAGCCGCTACCCCTGCGCTGTGCGTGTTTATCCAGTCATTCCCCATTGCTGTGTGCCACAAATGCCGCTATAGACAGAATAAGCCGGCTACCCCTGCGCTGTGCATGTTTATCCAGTCATTCCCCATTGCTGTGTGCCACAAATTCCGCTACAGACAGAATAAGCCGCTACCACTGTGCTGTGCGTGTTTATCCAGTCATTCCCCATTGCTGTGTGCAACAAATGCCGCTACAGACAGAATAAGCCGCTGCCCCTGCGCTGTGCGTGTTTATCCAGTCATTCCCCATTGCTGTGTGCCACAAATGCCGCTACAGACCGAATAAGCCGCTACCCCTGTGCTGTGCGTATTTATCCAGTCATTCCCCATTGCTGTGTGCCACAAATTCCGCTACAGACAGAATAAGCCGCTACCACTGTGCTGTGCGTGTTTATCCAGTCATTCCCCATTGCTGTGTGCAACAAATGCCGCTACAGACAGAATAAGCCGCTACCCCTGTGCTGTGCGTGTTTATCCAGTCGTTCCCCATTGCTGTGTGCCACAAATGCCGCTACAGACCGAATAAGCTGCTACCCCTGCGCTGTGCATGTTTATCCAATCATTCCCCATTGCTGTGTGCCACAAATGCCGCTACAGACCGAATAATCCGCTACCCCTGCGCTGTGCGTGTTTATCCAGTCATTCCCCATTGCTGTGTGCCACAAATGCCGCTACAGACCGAATAAGCCGCTACCCCTGCGCTGTGCGTGTTTATCCAATCATTCCCCATTGCTGTGTGCCACAAATGCCGCTACAGACAGAATAAGCCGCTACCCCTGCGGTGTGCATGTTTATCCAGTCATTCCCCATTGCTGTGTGCCAGAAATGCCAATACAGACAGAATAAGCCGCTACCCCTGTGCTGTGCGTGTTTATCCAGTCATTCCCCATTGCTGTGTGTCACAAATGCCGCTACAGACCGAATAAGCCGGATACCTCTGCGCTGTGCGTGTTTATCCAGTCATTCCCCATTGCTGTGTGCCACAAATGCCGCTACAGATAGAATAAGCCGCTACCCCTGCGCTGTGCGTGTTTATCCAGTCATTCCCCATTGCTGTGTGCCACAAATGCCGCTACAGACCGAATAAGCCGCTACCCCTGCGCTGTGCGTGTTTATCCAATCATTCCCCATTGCTGTGTGCCACAAATGCCGCTACAGACAGAATAAGCCGCTACCCCTGCGGTGTGCATGTTTATCCAGTCATTCCCCATTGCTGTGTGCCAGAAATGCCAATACAGACAGAATAAGCCGCTACCCCTGTGCTGTGCGTGTTTATCCAGTCATTCCCCATTGCTGTGTGTCACAAATGCCGCTACAGACCGAATAAGCCGGATACCTCTGCTCTGTGCGTGTTTATCCAGTCATTCCCCATTGCTGTGTGCCACAAATGCCGCTACAGATAGAATAAGCCGCTACCCCTGCGCTGTGCGTGTTTATCCAGTCATTCCCCATTGCTGTGTGCCACAAATGCCGCTACAGATAGAATAAGCCGCTACCCCTGTGCTGTGCGTGTTTATCCAGTCATGGTCACATTTACGTTGTAGAGCTACAGCTATTTTCCCTCTGTTCCCTATTGCTGGCGCCAATGAGATGCGCTGCCCCGCACATGTGGCCTGCCAGCTGTATGATAGCACAAACCATTAGATCGCGGGGCCACAGAAGGGAATAAAATGGCTGCTCTCCTACCTGTGCTTAATGATGGTGTCTTCACTCGCAAATCGATACAGGCCTAGAACAAATGAGAATAATTATATATAAGGAGCAAGTTCCATGTAGGAAGTAAATTACTGTAAATATTTGCTCTGAGATCTTTAATATTCATCTGTAAAGTTACAGGTGTAGAATGTATTAATCATCTGTAAAGTTACAGGTGTAGAATGTATTAATCATCTGTAAAGTTACAGGTGTAGAATGTATTAATCATCTGTAAAGTTACAGGTGTAGAATGTTTTAATCATCTGTAAAGTTACAGGTATAGAATGTATTATTCATCTGTAAAGTTACAGGTATAGAATGTATTAATCATCTGTAAAGTTACAGGTATAGAATGTATTAATCATCTGTAAAGTTACAGGTATAGAATGTATTAATCATCTGTAAAGTTACAGGTGTAGAGTGTATTAATCATCTGTAAAGTTACAGGTATAGAATGTATTAATCATCTGTAAAGTTACAGGTATAGAATGTATTAATCATCTGTAAAGTTACAGGTATAGAATGTATTACTCATCTGTAAAGTTACAGATATAGAATGTATTCATTATCTGTAAAGTTACAGGTATAGAATGTATTAATCATCTGTAAAGTTATAGGTATAGAATGTATTAATCATCTGTAAAGTTATAGGTATAGAGTGTATTAATCATCTGTAAAGTTACAGGTCTAGAATGTATTAATCATCTGTAAAGTTACAGGTATAGAGTGTATTAATCATCTGTAAAGTTATAGGTATAGAGTGTATTAATCATCTGTAAAGTTATAGGTATAGAGTGTATTAATCATCTGTAAAGTTATAGGTATAGAGTGTATTAATCATCTGTAAAGTTACAGGTCTATAATGTATTCATCATTGTAAAGTTACAGGTATAGAATGTATTAATCATCTGTAAAGTTATAGGTATAGAGTGTATTAATCATCTGTAAAGTTACAGGTCTAGAATGTATTAATCATCTGTAACGTTACAGGTATAGAGTGTATTAATCATCTGTAAAGTTATAGGTATAGAATGTATTAATCATCTGTAAAGTTACAGGTATAGAATGTATTAATCATCTGTAAAGTTACAGGTATAGAGTGTATTAATCATCTGTAAAGTTACAGGTCTAGAATGTATTAATCATCTGTAAAGTTACAGGTCTAGAATGTATTAATCATCTGTAAAGTTACAGGTATAGAGTGTATTGATCATCTGTAAAGTTATAGGTATAGAATGTATTAATCTTCTGTAAAGTTACAGGTATAGAGTGTATTAATCATCTGTAAAGTTACAGGTATAGAATGTATTATTCATCTGTAAAGTTACAGGTATAGAATGTATTAATCATCTGTAAAGTTACAGGTATTGAGGTCATGGGTACAATTCCCACCATGGCCCTACCTGTGTGGAGTTTGTATATTCTCCCTGTGCTTGCGTGGGTTTCCTCCGGGTGCTCCGGTTTCCTCCCACACTCCAAAAATATACTGGTAGGTTAATTAGCTCCCAACACAAATTAACCCCAGTGTGTGTGTGTACATGTGATAGGGAACATAGATTGTAAGCTCCACAGGGGCAGGGACTGATGTGAATGGCCAAATATTCTCTGTAAAGCGCTGTGGAATATGTGTGCGCTATATAAATAACTGGTAATAAATAATAAATAAATAAATAGGTATTGAATGTATTAATCATCTGTAAAGTTACAGGTATAGAATGTATTAATCATCTGTAAAGTTACAGGTGTAGAATGTATTAATCATCTGTAAAGTTACAGGTATAGAATGTATTAATCATCTGTAAAGTTACAGGTATAGAATGCATTCATTATCTGTAAAGTTACAGGTATAGAATGTATTAATCATCTGTAAAGTTATAGGTATAGAATGTATTAATCATCTGTAAAGTTACAGGTATAGAATGTATTGATCATCTGAATGTATTCATTATCTGTAAAGTTACAGGTATAGAATGTGTTAATCATCTGTAAAGTTATAGGTATAGAATGTATTAATCATCTGTAAAGTTACAGGTATAGAATGTATTCATTATCTGTAAAGTTACAGGTATAGAATGTATTAATCATCTGTAAAGTTACAGGTATAGAATGTATCAATCATCTGTAAAGTTACAGGTATAGAATGTATTCATTATCTGTAAAGTTACAGGTATAGATTGTATTAATCATCTGTAAAGTTATAGGTATAGAATGTATTAATCATCTGTAAAGTTACAGGTATAGAATGTATTCATTATCTGTAAAGTTACAGGTATAGAATGTATTAATCATCTGTAAAATTACAGGTATAGAATGTATCAATCATCTGTAAAGTTACAGGTATAGAATGTTTTAATCATCTGTAAAGTTATAGGTATAGAATGTATTAATCATCTGTAAAGTTACAGGCATAGAATGTATTAATCATCTGTAAAGTTATAGGTATAGAATGAATTGATCATCTGTAAAGTTATAGGTATAGAATGTATTGATCATCTGTAAAGTTACAGGTATAGAATGTATTGATCATCTGTAAAGTTACAGGTCTAGAATGTATTAATCATCTGTAAAGTTACAGGTATAGAGTGTATTAATCATCTGTAAAGTTACAGGTATAGAATGTATTAATCATCTGTAAAGTTACAGGTCTAGAATGTATTAATCTTCTGTAAAGTTACAGGTATAGAGTGTATTAATCATCTGTAAAGTTACAGGTATAGAATGTATTATTCATCTGTAAAGTTACAGGTATAGAATGTATTAATCATCTGTAAAGTTACAGGTATTGAGGTCATGGGTACAATTCCCACCATGGCCCTACCTGTGTGGAGTTTGTATATTCTCCCTGTGCTTGCGTGGGTTTCCTCCGGGTGCTCCGGTTTCCTCCCACACTCCAAAAATATACTGGTAGGTTAATTAGCTCCCAACACAAATTAACCCCAGTGTGTGTGTGTACATGTGATAGGGAACATAGATTGTAAGCTCCACAGGGGCAGGGACTGATGTGAATGGCCAAATATTCTCTGTAAAGCGCTGCGGAATATGTGTGCGCTATATAAATAACTGGTAATAAATAATAAATAAATAAATAGGTATTGAATGTATTAATCATCTGTAAAGTTACAGGTATAGAATGTATTAATCATCTGTAAAGTTACAGGTGTAGAATGTATTAATCATCTGTAAAGTTACAGGTATAGAATGTATTAATCATCTGTAAAGTTACAGGTATAGAATGCATTCATTATCTGTAAAGTTACAGGTATAGAATGTATTAATCATCTGTAAAGTTATAGGTATAGAATGTATTAATCATCTGTAAAGTTATAGGTATAGAATGTATTGATCATCTGAATGTATTCATTATCTGTAAAGTTACAGGTATAGAATGTATTAATCATCTGTAAAGTTATAGGTATAGAATGTATTAATCATCTGTAAAGTTACAGGTATAGAATGTATTAATCATCTGTAAAGTTATAGGTATAGAATGTATTAATCATCTGTAAAGTTATAGGTATAGAATGTATTGATCATCTGAATGTATTCATTATCTGTAAAGTTACAGGTATAGAATGTATTAATCATCTGTAAAGTTATAGGTATAGAATGTATTAATCATCTGTAAAGTTACAGGTATAGAATGTATTCATTATCTGTAAAGTTACAGGTATAGAATGTATTAATCATCTGTAAAGTTATAGGTATAGAATGTATTAATCATCTGTAAAGTTACAGGTATAGAATGTATTCATTATCTGTAAAGTTACAGGTATAGAATGTATTAATCATCTGTAAAGTTACAGGTATAGAATGTATTAATCATCTGTAAAATTACAGGTATAGAATGCATTCATTATCTGTAAAGTTACAGGTATAGAATGTATTAATCATCTGTAAAGATATAGGTATAGAATGTATTAATCATCTGTAAAGTTATAGGTATAGAATGTATTGATCATCTGAATGTATTCATTATCTGTAAAGTTACAGGTATAGAATGTATTAATCATCTGTAAAGTTATAGGTATAGAATGTATTAATCATCTGTAAAGTTACAGGTATAGAATGTATTCATTATCTGTAAAGTTACAGGTATAGAATGTATTAATCATCTGTAAAGTTACAGGTATAGAATGTATCAATCATCTGTAAAGTTACAGGTATAGAATGTATTCATTATCTGTAAAGTTACAGGTATAGATTGTATTAATCATCTGTAAAGTTATAGGTATAGAATGTATTAATCATCTGTAAAGTTACAGGTATAGAATGTATTCATTATCTGTAAAGTTACAGGTATAGAATGTATTAATCATCTGTAAAATTACAGGTATAGAATGTATCAATCATCTGTAAAGTTACAGGTATAGAATGTTTTAATCATCTGTAAAGTTACAGGTATAGAATGAATTGATCATCTGTAAAGTTATAGGTATAGAATGTATTGATCATGTGTAAAGTTACAGGTATAGAATGTATTGATCATCTGTAAAGTTACAGGTCTAGAATGTATTAATCATCTGTAAAGTTACAGGTATAGAGTGTATTAATCATCTGTAAAGTTACAGGTATAGAATGTATTAATCATCTGTAAAGTTACAGGTCTAGAATGTATTAATCTTCTGTAAAGTTACAGGTATAGAGTGTATTAATCATCTGTAAAGTTACAGGTATAGAATGTATTATTCATCTGTAAAGTTACAGGTATAGAATGTATTAATCATCTGTAAAGTTACAGGTATTGAGGTCATGGGTACAATTCCCACCATGGCCCTACCTGTGTGGAGTTTGTATATTCTCCCTGTGCTTGCGTGGGTTTCCTCCGGGTGCTCCGGTTTCCTCCCACACTCCAAAAATATACTGGTAGGTTAATTAGCTCCCAACACAAATTAACCCCAGTGTGTGTGTGTACATGTGATAGGGAACATAGATTGTAAGCTCCACAGGGGCAGGGACTGATGTGAATGGCCAAATATTCTCTGTAAAGCGCTGCGGAATATGTGTGCGCTATATAAATAACTGGTAATAAATAATAAATAAATAAATAGGTATTGAATGTATTAATCATCTGTAAAGTTACAGGTATAGAATGTATTAATCATCTGTAAAGTTACAGGTGTAGAATGTATTAATCATCTGTAAAGTTACAGGTATAGAATGTATTAATCATCTGTAAAGTTACAGGTATAGAATGCATTCATTATCTGTAAAGTTACAGGTATAGAATGTATTAATCATCTGTAAAGTTATAGGTATAGAATGTATTAATCATCTGTAAAGTTATAGGTATAGAATGTATTGATCATCTGAATGTATTCATTATCTGTAAAGTTACAGGTATAGAATGTATTAATCATCTGTAAAGTTATAGGTATAGAATGTATTAATCATCTGTAAAGTTATAGGTATAGAATGTATTAATCATCTGTAAAGTTACAGGTATAGAATGTATTCATTATCTGTAAAGTTACAGGTATAGAATGTATTAATCATCTGTAAAGTTATAGGTATAGAATGTATTAATCATCTGTAAAGTTACAGGTATAGAATGTATTAATCATCTGTAAAATTACAGGTATAGAATGTATTAATCATCTGTAAAATTACAGGTATAGAATGTATTCATTATCTGTAAAGTTACAGGTATAGAATGTATTAATCATCTGTAAAGTTACAGGTATAGAATGTATTCATTATCTGTAAAGTTACAGGTATAGAATGTAT
Organism: Taudactylus pleione; assembly: GCA_031769625.1. Classification (NCBI taxonomy): domain Eukaryota; kingdom Metazoa; phylum Chordata; class Amphibia; order Anura; family Myobatrachidae; genus Taudactylus; species Taudactylus pleione. The sequence goes on along the minus strand of JAUIMM010000277.1, from coordinate 5,050,995 downwards.
TAATCATCTGTAAAGTTACAGGTATAGAATGTATCAATCATCTGTAAAGTTACAGGTATAGAATGTATTCATTATCTGTAAAGTTACAGGTATAGAATGTATTCATTATCTGTAAAGTTACAGGTATAGAATGTATTCATTATCTGTAAAGTTACAGGTATAGAATGTATTAATCATCTGTAAAATTACAGGTATAGAATGTATCAATCATCTGTAAAGTTACAGGTATAGAATGTATCAATCATCTGTAAAGTTACAGGTATAGAATGTTTTAATCATCTGTAAAGTTACAGGTATAGAATGTATTAATCATCTGTAAAGTTACAGGTATAGAATGTATTAATCATCTGTAAAGTTATAGGTATAGAATGAATTGATCATCTGTAAAGTTATAGGTATAGAATGTATTGATCATCTGTAAAGTTACAGGTATAGAATGTATTGATCATCTGTAAAGTTACAGGTCTAGAATGTATTAATCATCTGTAAAGTTACAGGTATAGAGTGTATTAATCATCTGTAAAGTTATAGGTATAGAATGTATTAATCATCTGTAAAGTTACAGGTATAGAATGTATTCATTATCTGTAAAGTTACAGGTATAGAATGTATTAATCATCTGTAAAATTACAGGTATAGAATGTATCAATCATCTGTAAAGTTACAGGTATAGAATGTTTTAATCATCTGTAAAGTTACAGGTATAGAATGAATTGATCATCTGTAAAGTTATAGGTATAGAATGTATTGATCATCTGTAAAGTTACAGGTATAGAATGTATTGATCATCTGTAAAGTTACAGGTCTAGAATGTATTAATCATCTGTAAAGTTACAGGTATAGAGTGTATTAATCATCTGTAAAGTTACAGGTATAGAATGTATTAATCATCTGTAAAGTTACAGGTCTAGAATGTATTAATCTTCTGTAAAGTTACAGGTATAGAGTGTATTAATCATCTGTAAAGTTACAGGTATAGAATGTATTATTCATCTGTAAAGTTACAGGTATAGAATGTATTAATCATCTGTAAAGTTACAGGTATTGAGGTCATGGGTACAATTCCCACCATGGCCCTACCTGTGTGGAGTTTGTATATTCTCCCTGTGCTTGCGTGGGTTTCCTCCGGGTGCTCCGGTTTCCTCCCACACTCCAAAAATATACTGGTAGGTTAATTAGCTCCCAACACAAATTAACCCCAGTGTGTGTGTGTACATGTGATAGGGAACATAGATTGTAAGCTCCACAGGGGCAGGGACTGATGTGAATGGCCAAATATTCTCTGTAAAGCGCTGCGGAATATGTGTGCGCTATATAAATAACTGGTAATAAATAATAAATAAATAAATAGGTATTGAATGTATTAATCATCTGTAAAGTTACAGGTATAGAATGTATTAATCATCTGTAAAGTTACAGGTGTAGAATGTATTAATCATCTGTAAAGTTACAGGTATAGAATGTATTAATCATCTGTAAAGTTACAGGTATAGAATGCATTCATAATCTGTAAAGTTACAGGTATAGAATGTATTAATCATCTGTAAAGTTATAGGTATAGAATGTATTAATCATCTGTAAAGTTATAGGTATAGAATGTATTGATCATCTGAATGTATTCATTATCTGTAAAGTTACAGGTATAGAATGTATTAATCATCTGTAAAGTTATAGGTATAGAATGTATTAATCATCTGTAAAGTTATAGGTATAGAATGTATTAATCATTTGTAAAGTTACAGGTATAGAATGTATTCATTATCTGTAAAGTTACAGGTATAGAATGTATTCATTATCTGTAAAGTTACAGGTATAGAATGTATTAATCATCTGTAAAGTTATAGGTATAGAATGTATTAATCATCTGTAAAGTTACAGGTATAGAATGTATTAATCATCTGTAAAATTACAGGTATAGAATGTATTAATCATCTGTAAAATTACAGGTATAGAATGTATTCATTATCTGTAAAGTTACAGGTATAGAATGTATTAATCATCTGTAAAGTTACAGGTATAGAATGTATTCATTATCTGTAAAGTTACAGGTATAGAATGTATTAATCATCTGTAAAGTTACAGGTATAGAATGTATCAATCATCTGTAAAGTTACAGGTATAGAATGTATTCATTATCTGTAAAGTTACAGGTATAGAATGTATTCATTATCTGTAAAGTTACAGGTATAGAATGTATTAATCATCTGTAAAATTACAGGTATAGAATGTATCAATCATCTGTAAAGTTACAGGTATAGAATGTATCAATCATCTGTAAAGTTACAGGTATAGAATGTTTTAATCATCTGTAAAGTTACAGGTATAGAATGTATTAATCATCTGTAAAGTTACAGGTATAGAATGTATTAATCATCTGTAAAGTTATAGGTATAGAATGAATTGATCATCTGTAAAGTTATAGGTATAGAATGTATTGATCATCTGTAAAGTTACAGGTATAGAATGTATTGATCATCTGTAAAGTTACAGGTCTAGAATGTATTAATCATCTGTAAAGTTACAGGTATAGAGTGTATTAATCATCTGTAAAGTTACAGGTATAGAATGTATTAATCATCTGTAAAGTTACAGGTCTAGAATGTATTAATCTTCTGTAAAGTTACAGGTATAGAGTGTATTAATCATCTGTAAAGTTACAGGTATAGAATGTATTATTCATCTGTAAAGTTACAGGTATAGAATGTATTAATCATCTGTAAAGTTACAGGTATAGAATGCATTCATTATCTGTAAAGTTACAGGTATAGAATGTATTAATCATCTGTAAAGTTATAGGTATAGAATGTATTAATCATCTGTAAAGTTATAGGTATAGAATGTATTGATCATCTGAATGTATTCATTATCTGTAAAGTTACAGGTATAGAATGTATTAATCATCTGTAAAGTTATAGGTATAGAATGTATTATTCATCTGTAAAGTTACAGGTATAGAATGTATTAATCATCTGTAAAGTTACAGGTATTGAGGTCATGGGTACAATTCCCACCATGGCCCTACCTGTGTGGAGTTTGTATATTCTCCCTGTGCTTGCGTGGGTTTCCTCCGGGTGCTCCGGTTTCCTCCCACACTCCAAAAATATACTGGTAGGTTAATTAGCTCCCAACACAAATTAACCCCAGTGTGTGTGTGTACATGTGATAGGGAACATAGATTGTAAGCTCCACAGGGGCAGGGACTGATGTGAATGGCCAAATATTCTCTGTAAAGCGCTGCGGAATATGTGTGCGCTATATAAATAACTGGTAATAAATAATAAATAAATAAATAGGTATTGAATGTATTAATCATCTGTAAAGTTACAGGTATAGAATGTATTAATCATCTGTAAAGTTACAGGTGTAGAATGTATTAATCATCTGTAAAGTTACAGGTATAGAATGTATTAATCATCTGTAAAGTTACAGGTATAGAATGCATTCATTATCTGTAAAGTTACAGGTATAGAATGTATTAATCATCTGTAAAGTTATAGGTATAGAATGTATTAATCATCTGTAAAGTTATAGGTATAGAATGTATTGATCATCTGAATGTATTCATTATCTGTAAAGTTACAGGTATAGAATGTATTAATCATCTGTAAAGTTATAGGTATAGAATGTATTAATCATCTGTAAAGTTACAGGTATAGAATGTATTCATCATCTGTAAAGTTATAGGTATAGAATGTATTAATCATCTGTAAAGTTATAGGTATAGAATGTATTAATCATCTGTAAAGTTACAGGTATAGAATGTATTAATCATCTGTAAAGTTATAGGTATAGAATGTATTAATCATCTGTAAAGTTATAGGTATAGAATGTATTGATCATCTGAATGTATTCATTATCTGTAAAGTTACAGGTATAGAATGTATTAATCATCTGTAAAGTTATAGGTATAGAATGTATTAATCATCTGTAAAGTTACAGGTATAGAATGTATTCATTATCTGTAAAGTTACAGGTATAGAATGTATTAATCATCTGTAAAGTTACAGGTATAGAATGTATTAATCATCTGTAAAATTACAGGTATAGAATGCATTCATTATCTGTAAAGTTACAGGTATAGAATGTATTAATCATCTGTAAAGTTATAGGTATAGAATGTATTAATCATCTGTAAAGTTATAGGTATAGAATGTATTGATCATCTGAATGTATTCATTATCTGTAAAGTTACAGGTATAGAATGTATTAATCATCTGTAAAGTTATAGGTATAGAATGTATTAATCATCTGTAAAGTTACAGGTATAGAATGTATTCATTATCTGTAAAGTTACAGGTATAGAATGTATTAATCATCTGTAAAGTTACAGGTATAGAATGTATCAATCATCTGTAAAGTTACAGGTATAGAATGTATTCATTATCTGTAAAGTTACAGGTATAGATTGTATTAATCATCTGTAAAGTTATAGGTATAGAATGTATTAATCATCTGTAAAGTTACAGGTATAGAATGTATTCATTATCTGTAAAGTTACAGGTATAGAATGTATTAATCATCTGTAAAATTACAGGTATAGAATGTATCAATCATCTGTAAAGTTACAGGTATAGAATGTTTTAATCATCTGTAAAGTTACAGGTATAGAATGAATTGATCATCTGTAAAGTTATAGGTATAGAATGTATTGATCATCTGTAAAGTTATAGGTATAGAATGTATTGATCATCTGTAAAGTTACAGGTATAGAATGTATTGATCATCTGTAAAGTTACAGGTCTAGAATGTATTAATCATCTGTAAAGTTACAGGTATAGAGTGTATTAATCATCTGTAAAGTTACAGGTATAGAATGTATTAATCATCTGTAAAGTTACAGGTCTAGAATGTATTAATCTTCTGTAAAGTTACAGGTATAGAGTGTATTAATCATCTGTAAAGTTACAGGTATAGAATGTATTATTCATCTGTAAAGTTACAGGTATAGAATGTATTAATCATCTGTAAAGTTACAGGTATTGAGGTCATGGGTACAATTCCCACCATGGCCCTACCTGTGTGGAGTTTGTATATTCTCCCTGTGCTTGCGTGGGTTTCCTCCGGGTGCTCCGGTTTCCTCCCACACTCCAAAAATATACTGGTAGGTTAATTAGCTCCCAACACAAATTAACCCCAGTGTGTGTGTGTACATGTGATAGGGAACATAGATTGTAAGCTCCACAGGGGCAGGGACTGATGTGAATGGCCAAATATTCTCTGTAAAGCGCTGCGGAATATGTGTGCGCTATATAAATAACTGGTAATAAATAATAAATAAATAAATAGGTATTGAATGTATTAATCATCTGTAAAGTTACAGGTATAGAATGTATTAATCATCTGTAAAGTTACAGGTGTAGAATGTATTAATCATCTGTAAAGTTACAGGTATAGAATGTATTAATCATCTGTAAAGTTACAGGTATAGAATGCATTCATTATCTGTAAAGTTACAGGTATAGAATGTATTAATCATCTGTAAAGTTATAGGTATAGAATGTATTAATCATCTGTAAAGTTATAGGTATAGAATGTATTGATCATCTGAATGTATTCATTATCTGTAAAGTTACAGGTATAGAATGTATTAATCATCTGTAAAGTTATAGGTATAGAATGTATTAATCATCTGTAAAGTTATAGGTATAGAATGTATTAATCATCTGTAAAGTTACAGGTATAGAATGTATTCATTATCTGTAAAGTTACAGGTATAGAATGTATTAATCATCTGTAAAGTTATAGGTATAGAATGTATTAATCATCTGTAAAGTTACAGGTATAGAATGTATTAATCATCTGTAAAATTACAGGTATAGAATGTATTAATCATCTGTAAAATTACAGGTATAGAATGTATTCATTATCTGTAAAGTTACAGGTATAGAATGTATTAATCATCTGTAAAGTTACAGGTATAGAATGTATTCATTATCTGTAAAGTTACAGGTATAGAATGTATTAATCATCTGTAAAGTTACAGGTATAGAATGTATCAATCATCTGTAAAGTTACAGGTATAGAATGTATTCATTATCTGTAAAGTTACAGGTATAGAATGTATTCATTATCTGTAAAGTTACAGGTATAGAATGTATTCATTATCTGTAAAGTTACAGGTATAGAATGTATTAATCATCTGTAAAATTACAGGTATAGAATGTATCAATCATCTGTAAAGTTACAGGTATAGAATGTATCAATCATCTGTAAAGTTACAGGTATAGAATGTTTTAATCATCTGTAAAGTTACAGGTATAGAATGTATTAATCATCTGTAAAGTTACAGGTATAGAATGTATTAATCATCTGTAAAGTTATAGGTATAGAATGAATTGATCATCTGTAAAGTTATAGGTATAGAATGTATTGATCATCTGTAAAGTTACAGGTATTGATCATCTGTAAAGTTACAGGTCTAGAATGTATTAATCATCTGTAAAGTTACAGGTATAGAGTGTATTAATCATCTGTAAAGTTACAGGTATAGAATGTATTAATCATCTGTAAAGTTACAGGTCTAGAATGTATTAATCTTCTGTAAAGTTACAGGTATAGAGTGTATTAATCATCTGTAAAGTTACAGGTATAGAGTGTATTAATCATCTGTAAAGTTACAGGTATAGAATGTATTATTCATCTGTAAAGTTACAGGTATAGAATGTATTAATCATCTGTAAAGTTACAGGTATAGAATGCATTCATTATCTGTAAAGTTACAGGTATAGAATGTATTAATCATCTGTAAAGTTATAGGTATAGAATGTATTAATCATCTGTAAAGTTATAGGTATAGAATGTATTGATCATCTGAATGTATTCATTATCTGTAAAGTTACAGGTATAGAATGTATTAATCATCTGTAAAGTTATAGGTATAGAATGTATTAATCATCTGTAAAGTTATAGGTATAGAATGTATTAATCATCTGTAAAGTTACAGGTATAGAATGTATTCATTATCTGTAAAGTTACAGGTATAGAATGTATTAATCATCTGTAAAGTTATAGGTATAGAATGTATTAATCATCTGTAAAGTTACAGGTATAGAATGTATTCATTATCTGTAAAGTTACAGGTATAGAATGTATTAATCATCTGTAAAGTTACAGGTATAGAATGTATTAATCATCTGTAAAATTACAGGTATAGAATGTATTAATCATCTGTAAAATTACAGGTATAGAATGTATTCATTATCTGTAAAGTTACAGGTATAGAATGTATTAATCATCTGTAAAGTTATAGGTATAGAATGTATTAATCATCTGTAAAGTTACAGGTATAGAATGTATTCATTATCTGTAAAGTTACAGGTATAGAATGTATTAATCATCTGTAAAGTTACAGGTATAGAATGTATCAATCATCTGTAAAGTTACAGGTATAGAATGTATTCATTATCTGTAAAGTTACAGGTATAGAATGTATTAATCATCTGTAAAGTTACAGGTATAGAATGTATTCATTATCTGTAAAGTTACAGGTATAGAATGTATTAATCATCTGTAAAATTACAGGTATAGAATGTATCAATCATCTGTAAAGTTACAGGTATAGAATGTTTTAATCATCTGTAAAGTTACAGGTATAGAATGTATTAATCATCTGTAAAGTTACAGGTATAGAATGTATTAATCATCTGTAAAGTTATAGGTATAGAATGAATTGATCATCTGTAAAGTTATAGGTATAGAATGTATTGATCATCTGTAAAGTTACAGGTATAGAATGTATTGATCATCTGTAAAGTTACAGGTCTAGAATGTATTAATCATCTGTAAAGTTACAGGTATAGAGTGTATTAATCATCTGTAAAGTTACAGGTATAGAATGTATTAATCATCTGTAAAGTTACAGGTCTAGAATGTATTAATCTTCTGTAAAGTTACAGGTATAGAGTGTATTAATCATCTGTAAAGTTACAGGTATAGAATGTATTATTCATCTGTAAAGTTACAGGTATAGAATGTATTAATCATCTGTAAAGTTACAGGTATTGAGGTCATGGGTACAATTCCCACCATGGCCCTACCTGTGTGGAGTTTGTATATTCTCCCTGTGCTTGCGTGGGTTTCCTCCGGGTGCTCCGGTTTCCTCCCACACTCCAAAAATATACTGGTAGGTTAATTAGCTCCCAACACAAATTAACCCCAGTGTGTGTGTGTACATGTGATAGGGAACATAGATTGTAAGCTCCACAGGGGCAGGGACTGATGTGAATGGCCAAATATTCTCTGTAAAGCGCTGCGGAATATGTGTGCGCTATATAAATAACTGGTAATAAATAATAAATAAATAAATAGGTATTGAATGTATTAATCATCTGTAAAGTTACAGGTATAGAATGTATTAATCATCTGTAAAGTTACAGGTGTAGAATGTATTAATCATCTGTAAAGTTACAGGTATAGAATGTATTAATCATCTGTAAAGTTACAGGTATAGAATGCATTCATTATCTGTAAAGTTACAGGTATAGAATGTATTAATCATCTGTAAAGTTATAGGTATAGAATGTATTAATCATCTGTAAAGTTATAGGTATAGAATGTATTGATCATCTGAATGTATTCATTATCTGTAAAGTTACAGGTATAGAATGTATTAATCATCTGTAAAGTTATAGGTATAGAATGTATTAATCATCTGTAAAGTTACAGGTATAGAATGTATTCATTATCTGTAAAGTTACAGGTATAGAATGTATTAATCATCTGTAAAGTTACAGGTATAGAATGTATCAATCATCTGTAAAGTTACAGGTATAGAATGTATTCATTATCTGTAAAGTTACAGGTATAGATTGTATTAATCATCTGTAAAGTTATAGGTATAGAATGTATTAATCATCTGTAAAGTTACAGGTATAGAATGTATTCATTATCTGTAAAGTTACAGGTATAGAATGTATTAATCATCTGTAAAATTACAGGTATAGAATGTATCAATCATCTGTAAAGTTACAGGTATAGAATGTATCAATCATCTGTAAAGTTACAGGTATAGAATGTTTTAATCATCTGTAAAGTTACAGGTATAGAATGTATCAATCATCTGTAAAGTTACAGGTATAGAATGTTTTAATCATCTGTAAAGTTACAGGTCTAGAGTGTATTAATCATCTGTAAAGTTACAGGTATAGAATGTATTGATCATCTGTAAAGTTACAGGTCTAGAGTGTATTAATCATCTGTAAAGTTATAGGTATAGAATGTATTAATCATCTGTAAAGTTATAGGTATAGAATGAATTGATCATCTGTAAAGTTACAGGTCTAGAGTGTATTAATCATCTGTAAAGTTACAGGTATAGAATGTACTAAGCAGCGTAAACAGTGGAGAAGTTGCCCATAGCAACCAATCAGCTTTTACCTATCAATTGAAAGAATGCACTTAATAAATGCTACCTCAATGCTGATTGGTTGCTATGGGCAACTTCTTCACTCTTTACATTGCTTGATATATCTCCCCCATAAAGTTGTGTAAGCACTTTGCGGTCTGTACGCCGGCTCTCCGCAGCCTTGCGTCAGTGATTTTATACATAAATACAGTTCTCAGGACAAACATTCTCTTAGAAGGAAACACAATGAAGTTGGGGGTGTGATTAAACAGTAGAGCGACCGGAGATCTCACCGCTGTGTTTCTTGGTGCTGTAACGCCTGGAGTGCCGCTGACACAGGTAGACCACTGCCGCCATCAGCATGACCCATATGGCTCCACCCACTGACGCTATGAAAGCCGGGTGTTTAATAACTTGTAGGATCAGATCCAGAGGAATCTTATCGTCCTGCGTTTCTTTCCTCACCTCAGAAGATTCTAGAAGACAATGACTGATCTGATGAGAAGCGGACACGGAGAATGTCTAAGGTCTTGGCCACATTTGCCCAGCGCCAGGGGTAGCTAACCACACGTTACAATTATTTTCAAAACCTGCAGGTGACAAGGGGTGTGGAGCCTTCTGGGATGGAGTAAGGTGTACAGCCTATGGGCCTGATTCAGAGCCGGATGCTATTTGCGAACGCTCGTTCAGAAAAAGGGGCTGGCTATTTAAATTAAGCGCTCGCTCTTTGCGGTCTGTTGACGCCTCTATGTCTGAACGAGCGAACGAAACATGCACTCACTATTTTGGAAAAAACGCCCCCTGGCCGCTCGCATCATACGTCATCTCCGCTATTTATTTGATTAATCGAGTACATCGAAAGGCATCTGAACTGCTCGCAGTGCTTGTGGTAGCATTTTCCTACCGCAATCATGCGAGCAGTTCAGGCTAAAATACAACCAAGTGACGTGGTCGATGACGCTGCTGTATTAATTATGCACACCCTTAAAACGCCCGTTTTGACCTTTAAGCACGCCTGCGTTCGGATCTCCACTCCCCGTTTTCAAGCACCTTCCCCTGTTACCACCCACAAACGCCTCATCCTGTCACTCAAATTAGCAGGCATTCGCTTTTTTGCAAGCACACGATTTCCGACCGCACTGACTGGTTCGCGCATGCGTACTAAAACCCATACGCATGCGCAGATGTGCGAACATCGCTCGGAGCGAACGAGCGGCCTCTTACGAGCGGCTCTGAATCAGGCCCTATGTCTGCATGGACGGGTTTTGGACAGTCTTATACAAAGAACATGCTGTCAGTTTCCCATTGTAGAGGCGATAGAACGGGGAGGAAGGGGGGATATTGGCAGATTGTGTTCTGGCGTTACAGCTCAGGAATGGTGCAGGTCAGGAGCTCGGTTTTCAAATGCTTATGTTACAACAACACAATACATATTGTCTGTCTGTGAGTTCCAACAGAAGGGGGCTATCCCGCTGTCCCGCAGGGGGGCTGATCGGGGACAGTTTTCTGATATGTATTTATTATCCTAAGTCTACCATTACAGTTAGATCTATTCTCACCTATAAAGACGTATTTTGGGTTGCTCGGTCTCCCCATCCCTGCATCGTAGATGGCGGCGACTTGTACCTGGTACTTCACACCAGCAGGCAACATAGGAATCTCCAGGCTCCTGGTCGCTCCGTCCACTGTCCAGTTGGCTTCATAAAGGGTCTCATTTCCAAAGCACAAAATCTAAGGACCACATGAAGATAAAAACCTATTATTAGAGTAAATCACAGGCACTGATGATACAAAGTATCGCTGGTCAGGACAATTGCATGATGATATAAAGAGAAGCTATCTGGATTTTGGCATAGGGTAGCAGCAGTGTGACATAAACCCCCCCAATACGTCTCAGAAATCATCCCTACTGTCTGCTGCGCAGTTATATTTGACGCCAGCATAGAGACAGGTGATATCTAATTATTAGTGATAAAGGCACCCACCTCTCTGTTACTTGCAGAAGGAGCATTGGGTTTGTATGACTTTGTAGGTACAATAATAGAAACCTAAATACTGTATACAGGGCCTGATTCAGACCCGGACGCTAATTGCGGCCGCTCTCTGGCTAAAAGGGGCCGGCTATTTAAATCATGTGCTCGCACTGCGTCACCTAAAGCCGCCCACTAAGTAATAGCGAGCGGCCACACTATGCGCTCGCATCTGTATAAAGACGCCCATTTGCAACTCGCAACACACGTCATCTCCGGCAGTTGTAGGAGTAATCGGGAACATGGAGAGCCATCGGAGCTGCTTGCAGCACTTGGGGTAGCCTTTTCCTACCACAACATTGAGAGCAGTTCTGGCTAAAATACAACCCAGTCACGTGTATAATGACGGTACTTTGCTAATTATGCACGCCCACTAAACGCCGTTCTGACAGTCAGTCATGCCTGCGTTCGCACATCCACACCCCCGTTTACAAGCACCTTCCCCTGTTACCACACACAAACGGCGCAATCTGTCACTCAAAATAGCGGCCCGACTGCGGGCTACAGGCGAGCACTTTCCCATCGCAATGACTGGTTCGCGCACGCGCATTGCGACTGATACGCATACGCAGATTGCGAAAAATCGCTCACTGCGAGCGAGAGCAGCATAGCGTCCGGGTCTGAATCAGGCTTTTTGTTTCTCGCCCCTAGCTCCCCCCATTGTGTACCATACTGTACATTACATTACAACCAAACAAAAACTATTTTTTGAAACTACTCCTGTACACAAATGCTCAACCAAATGGTCCTATATAAAAGAGTTAATATTTAATTAGATGCAAAATGAGCATTTACATTATTCAAACACCCTAAGGCAAAACTCGTAAATCTGCGCCTCAGCAAAATCTATATGAAGACACTACAGGGACAGATCATGCACTAAAAATAAGCAAACAATGAAATGATTTCACCACGGACGCGATTCCACTATGAAGAATCTTCCTAATAGAACATGGCGGATTAATGCGGACAGCGTGCTGAAGGCTACGCACACGTGATTCCATTAGGCGCAGAGAGGTTATAGAATACATACACTAAGAGCCGTATTCAATTTGAGCCGAGCCACGTTAAGTTAACGCGGCCCAGACTTAACGCCGACTTCGCCTGCTTTGGAGGAGGAAAAGTATCGCACGCATGCACGCTTTACCCTGTATTCAATTTGAAAGTACATGTAAACGGGACCCGGCGAAACTTTAACAAGCGGAAAGTACTGTCAGATTTGGGGAAATCAGCCTGACACCCCCCAAATGATGCTCTCACATGGGGGTTCACTATTGTGCCCCCCGATTTGGCTTGCTGAAGGTATTTGGTGTTTTTAAATGGGCTCAATAGCTGCTAAATAGCGTTTTTCTATGTGTTGCAGAATAGTATTCAGGAGGTTTTTTCCAGAAAATAACTTATCCCAGCAAATTTGGGGAACTTGAAAATGGGGGTCAGCATATTTAAAGTTGAAAATGTGAAGTTGAAAAATCGTGAAAAATCCACCTGCCGCAAACACCTGCAATCAAAAAAACACTTGGGGCATACTTGGGGACCCCCCCAGAGTCAAGTTCGCTAGTTTTAAGTTTGTACCCCAACTTTTTTTTTTTCACCCCCTTTTTCAAAGTAAATTTTTGGGGGGGTCCTTAACTTTTTTTTATAATTTTTTTGACACAGATTACCTTTGGGGGACTGTCTGAAGGCTGCACGGGGGTTCCCGCAACGTTGCACCCCAAAACCCCAATTCTGCACTTTTTTCCGCCTGCTATTCAAAGGCGATACTTTACCGCCTATTACATTGCATTGACTTTCCGCCTAGGATGGGAGAGGATTCCCAAACGCAATCAAGATGATATTCGCCCATATCGTCACTAAAGTTCAAAATGTTTAATTGTAAGACGTAAAGCTTAATAAGATAGAGTGCTGCAGATGGAGAGTGATCGCCTCTTAATAAACAGAGAGTGGGAACAGCTGTCATTCAGATCCTGCAAAGGACCAACCCTGGATGGCATGGTGCCCGCCTTAGAGAGCATGGTTAGAGGATGTACAGTATAGGCACAATCCATCTCGCACATCTGTGCAGTCTCTGCGAGTCTGAGAAACGCTGCTTACGGTTAGGCGCAGATGGACGCAGCGCTCCCCAGATTTATCAGAGTAACACTCCAAGCCCGCGTTAGCTTTTATCCACTCTCCCCAGCCCATTATGACTAACGGCATTTAACGGACAGCTCCGATATGTTTAAACGAACAAAAGGCCTAATTCAGAAATGGCCGCTAATGAGGTCGCAGCTGCGATTTCACACGGACGCAGCTGCAAAAATATGCTAATAGTTCCAAAGCATACCCGGGCATAGGGACGCCCAACGCTGCCTTCTCATATGTATATGACGTCGCTTACCTGTGTATATATCGGAAACATCGACGCACATCGAGCGGCCATCTTGCCTTTGTGGCGGGTCTGACCAGCCGCAGACTCGCCAGCTCTCCTGACACGCAGAGGGCTCTCATGATGCGCAGGAGATGGCAAGGGCTAATTTGTGCATGCCCATGTAATGGCTTTCAAGTTGTCAGACGCCTGCGTTTTAAAGACCCCCCCCCCTGTTAACTCCCCCAAACCCTGACTGCCTGTCACTCACTTTCAAATGGGTTCGATGTTTTATGCGCATGCAGAATCGCAAATCAATCGCAGCGCGGGTTATACACACGAGCAAGGGCAAACAATCGCTCAATCTGAGTAAAAAAAATCGCTTTGGTGTCAATCTCTGAATTAAGCCCAAAATCCGATGTTCACAGTAAAAATATAAGATGGGTCCTAATGATAACACCTGCTTAAACAAATGTATGTCCATGAAATTCGTCGTTAAGCTCTACCGTCTTTTACAGATATTTAGGAAATTAAGGGCCTGATTCAGAGCCGGACGCTATTTGCGCTCGCTCGTTCAGAAAAAGGGGCCGGCTATTTAAATTGAGCACTCGCTCTTTGCGGTCTGTTGACACCTCTATGTCTGAGCGAGCGAACGAAACATGCGCTCGCTATTTTGTAAAGACGCCCCATGGCCGCTCGCATCCTACGTCATCTCCGCTATTTATTTGATTAATCGAGTACATGGAAAGGCATTTGAACTGCTCGCAGTGCTTGTGGTTGGATTTTCCTACCGCAATCATGCGAACAGTTCAGGCTAAGAAACAACCAAGTGACATGGTCAATGACGCTGCTTTGTTAATTATGCACACCCTTAAAACGCCCGTTTTGACCGTTTGGCACGCCTGCGTTCAGATCTCCACTCCCCGTTTTCAAGCACCTTCCCCTGTTACCACCCACAAACGCCTCATCCTGTCACTCAAATTAGCAGGCACTCGCTATTATGCGAGCGCTCGATTTCCGACCGCAATGACTGGTTGGCGCATGCGCATTACGACCCATACGCATGCGCAGATGTGCGAACATCGCTCGGAGCGAACGAGCGGCCGCTTACGAGCGGCTCTGAATCAGGCCCTAAATATCCAATAAGTTTCCAACTGTAAACTTCTCTTTTTGGTATCACCTCCCCGCATCATATATGAATCTATCAATCACCTGTATTTCCAAGGTGCATAAACACACAACGATTTCTTGAACGATTATCGATAACGATATCGTTTATCGTTCAATCGTTGTAAAAATCGTTCACTTTCTGAGTTATGTAGGGTATCTACTTAGCGATTTAGCCAAGCGATTGCAAATCGCGCATGCATCATGCATGCATCGGGCATGTTTTGGTCGGAAGCGACCAGCGATGCGCGTGCCCGCTGGTCGCTTCCGAAATCACCCTGACATGATGGTTCAGCATGTGCGGGGATGAGGGACTGAACTAGTGAACTGCACATTACTAGACATACAAACGAGAGCACAATTGCAATGTCGTAATCGTGCTCTCGTTTGTATATCTACAAGTGGATACCCGCCGTTAAAATTATGAATGATTATCGTTCATGCGCGTTCACGTTTGTAGTTTAGTCAGACTGACCAATGCAACGACTTTCAGTAAGGGAATATGCAAAAATCGTTTGTAGTTCAAAAAAAATCGTTCATTACATTTAGTAAATGAACGATTTTAGTAAACTATTCTCGTTTATTTTTCCCTTGAAAAAATGAATGAAAATCGTTTACTAAAATCGTTCATTTACTAAATCGTTGTGTGGGTGTATGCACCTTAAGGTGTGCGGATGACAATGGTCTACAGGAAAATGAACAATATGAAGACTAATTCAACACAAAAGCAAAAAAAAATAAATGGTTTCTTCCCTGTGTCCAAACTCTGCATGAAACGTAATAGGGCTATGATTTTATCAGCAAAGCACGGCTAGTAAAAGCATTTTCCTTTTAAAATTTCGGGCATAAACACGATTGGAAGCTCCGGGTTTTAGAACCCGAAGCTTAGTAAATAAACCCCATAGAGGCAGCGTTGGAATGACTGGGCTACAGGTCAGGTAGGTTGTAACAAGTGTTATTTTATCGCACCTATTCCATGGAAGAGAATTGTTCTGGGTTTGGAAGAAATTAGATTAAATAAGAAGACCATACATTCATAAAAACATAAATTAGATTTAGAACATGATTAGAATGACTGTTATGCGATTATCTATGTAGGTCTCACTGAAATCAGCAGGTAAGTTATACAGGACTGATATTTAGATGTTATTCATAAAGGATAATGACTGCACGGGTGATAAAGTGTCTCTGCCATTCTACTGCCCGGACCCATCAGCCTCCCGTGTGCCCGAGACTCGGCCAGCAGAGAATTAATTCATTACATGTGCTGCTCTCCGCTGGTGCTTCAAGGTAAGTATATGCTAATTCGTAATGAAAATGAAAATATAATTAATACATACTCATCTGTCATATGTGACTGACTGGTGCCACAGAGTCTGTCTGTTCATAAGAAAGTGTCATTTGAATTTATAATAAGTTCAGAATTTTCAACATAAATCAGATATCTGTGGATCACATGTGATTGCCAGATCGGGGTGTACGGCTGTCTGGCGATAGGAATCCGCAAGCAGGCACTTGTGTTCAGGAGTAAATGCCGCCACGGACGGAATGTATGAGGGTTGTTCAAAAAGTAATGCCTAAATGCTCATAACTCTGAAATAATACGCAACATTTATTTGAAACTTTGTCAGTGTGTAGTTTTAATATGTCTGCTAACTATATATGTATTTGTGTTTAGGTAGTCCAAGAAATATCATGGAATCCAAGATGAAACAAAGGCCCTCATTCAGAGCCGTACGCTCTGAGCAGAGCGCACGCTCTGAATGAGGGCCGTCCTCCATAACTATGGAGCGTCCTCCTGGACGCTCGTATAGCTGTGGGTCACCACCCACAACCTATACGAGCGTGCAGTTTGGTGGCCGCGATGATCGCGACCATCGAAACTGCGAGCCGGAGCCAGCGGTTGAGGTTTTCAACCGCAAGGCCCGGAGTGATTTTGGCTCTATCAGAGCCAAAATCACTCCCACTGACATCACTAGTGATGTCAGTGGGCCGGCTTCTGACGGGAGGCGTTCCCTTGGGAACGCCCCCGTCAGGGAGGCACGCCCCCGGCACGCCCACTAAAGGGGGCGTGCTGTCAATCAACATCGACAGCACGCCCCCTTTGATCAGACACAACGAGCGAAGGAAAGTCCTTCGCTCGTCGCGTCTGGCGCATGCGCACGACGGAGCTCCCTCCGTCGTGCGCATGCTCAGTGCAGACCATCGACCCACTTGCGAGCGGACAGCCGCTCGCGAGTGGTTCTGAATCAGGCCCAAAGAGCCGTCATTGAATTTCTGGAAAAAGAAGGCTGCAGTGCTACAGAAATCCACAGAAGACTGAAAAAAGTGTATGGTGAGCGTACAATGGACTATAGCGATGTCAGAAGGTGGATGAAGCATTTTCAATCGGGAGAATAGTCCTTGTGTGACAGACCATCAACTGCAGTGACAGCAAAGAACCGACACAAAGTCGATGCCATGATTCAGAAAGACCATTGTGTGACCATCAGAGATATCAGTGATGAACTGGAATGTATCCATGGCACTGTAGAAACACTAATCGATGATTTGGGATATCGTAAAGTTTGTGCTAAATGGGTTCCAAAGCAATTAACCAGGGATCATAAGGCCCAGAGGGTGGAAGTGTGCAATGACCTTTGGACCAACTTTGAAGCCAACCCTGAGATGTTTTTGGAACATGTCATTACAGGAGATGAGACCTGGGTATTCCTTTATGACCCAGAAACAAAGGCCCAATCAAAGCAATGGAAACACCTAAGTTCACCTAGGCCAAAAAAGTTTAAATTACAGCGATCCGTAAACAAAGTCATGGCCACATTCTTCTGGGATTGCCAAGGTGTTATTCTCATCGATTACTTGGAACCAAACCAATCAATCAACAGTGATCGATACATTATTACACTTAAGAAGCTGAAAGAAGCCATCCGCAAAAAAAGATCAACAATTCCACTGTCAAATGTCATCTTACACCATGACAATGCCAGACCTCACACTTCGATGGCAACATCTGCGGCCATTGCCAAAATGGGGTGGCAATAATGCTACGTCCACCATACAGTCCTGATTTGGCCCCTTCTGAATTTCATCTGTTTGGCCCTCTCAAAAACAGTTACCGTGGTCAACATTTTGAAGACATAGAGGTTGTTAAAAACGCCATATGTTCCTGGGTCAAACACCAACCACTGGAATTTTTCCAAAGTGGATTCACAGCTTGGGTTGAGAGGTGGAGAAAATGTTTGAGGGCAGATGGTGAATATTTTGAGTAGAGTCATTCTGTTACTAAGACTTCAAAGTATTTTACTGCAAATCTTCAACTCTGTATCTATAATAAAATTTGAGTTGTGAGGATTTAGGCATTACTTTTTGAACAATCCTCGTATGTTATAGGAAAGCATAAAACATCAGAAATCTATCAGACAATACGAGTGATGGACAGGAAGACTCACTTTATAAGCTTTAACGTCCCCGCTTTGTGTAGGAGGCTCCCAGCTCACAATCACTGACCCGTTCCCACCGCCAGCCACGGTGACATTGACGTCCTGAGGAGCATAGCCGGGAACTAGGAGAAGAGGTGACAATTATATGACTTATTATCTTATTCAGAGTAACGGTGCAATGATCACAAGCGGAACCTGTGCTCATGCACAAACCATCCTTGGGGGGGGGGCATTTAATTCTGAGCGATGTTCGGTCACGAGGTGCTGCTGCGGGCATCACTCGGAATTACTGTACCACCGCAATTATGGTGTGCGAGGAATGATCTGCCATGTTGGTGGTCACGAGGTGCTGCACAGACAGTGGGGATAGTAGCAATATGTGTCTATCGTGCGGAATTCAGACGGGTGTCAGGAGAGGGATGTAATGTGTCCTATACGTTTCCACATCATCAGTGCAGTCTATGCAGCACCTCTGGGGTTAGGATACCAGTGACATTTATAAGTAGCTGTCTTATTAAGGAGCAAGGATGGCACCATCTGACACTGGAGGTGCAATAAGCTGAGGAATGTTTTTGTTTTTCACATTAATAACTCCCATGGCCTGTAATAAGGCACCTTATCTTTCTTTAGGGTCTTATATAAGCCGACACTACTGCTCTCCAGTTGGCGATTACCACGGCACAGCGCAGCCACGTGACATACAATGCGGTTAGCGAGGAGGCCTGGTAACGTTTCTAGCATTAAACATCTCTTTTCCTTGGTAGCTACTTTCTGTGGTTTGCAGCCATGTATTGCTATCATCAGGCAGAGTTGCTGGGATAAGACACACACATATACTCACTACATGTAGCTTTATCCATTACAGAGAGTAATACTGCACAACGTCACAAATACAAAAGATGTCCGATAGTGACTACACATGGCTGAAAAGCACAGAGATAAAGTTGCAGGAGTACAAGTACAAAAGCCAATACATTAATAACTCCGGTGGCCTGTAATAAGGCACCTTATCTTTGTTTAGGTTCTTATATAAGCCGACACTACTGCTCTCCAGTTGGCGATTACCACGGCACAGCGCAGCCACGTGGCATACAATGCGGTTATCGAGGAGGCCTGGTAACGTTTCTAGCATTAAACATCTCTTTTCCTTGGTAGCTACTTTCTGTGGTTTGCAGCCATGTATTGCTATCATCAGGCAGAGTTGCTGGGATAAGACACACACATATACTCACTACATGTAGCTTTATCCATTACAGAGAGTAATACAGCACAGCGATGCCCGATAGTGACTACACATGGAAAGCACAGAGAAAAAGTTGCAGGAATACAAGTACAAAAGCCAATACATTAAAAAGACCTGAAGGGGGAAATACATTTTAACGTGAAGGATGATGATACTGAAGTACACACGATATGTCGACAATGCCACTGCCGACTTAATGATTGCATACCATTATACTTACTAGCTAGATAACTAAGCCTATCACATTGCGGCACAGATACAGAGACCTTCAGAATCTGTTTTGTTTGGGTTAAATGCTGAGACCCAGAGTAAAAGCTATACAGTATAATTAGCCGAGTATACAGAGGGTGAAGCTGTAACTCATAGAGGTAATTTAGGGTATAAAATCACATTAGGATCGGTCAAAGTTTTATGTCTGTGAAATGAAACATTTTTTCATGAAAGTTTGTGGGAAGTTGTCAGTAACAAAGTTTGTGAGAAGTTGTCAGTAACAAAGTTTGTGAGAAGTTGTCAGTAACAAAGTTTGTGAGAAGTTGTCAGTAACAAAGTTTGTGAGAAGTTGTCAGTAATAATCTCCTTACTAGCCACCCTGCTAGAACACCCTGTACCATTATAGAATTGTTCTGCGTATATTGCATGCCACCTAGTGGTCATTACCAGGTATGTACACTCATTCCTGACAGGTAAGGGGAAAATATATAAACATTTAACCCATTAACCACCAAAGCTGGCTTTCAATGCACCGGCCTGGACAGCAGTTACAAAGCTTGTTAAACAAATTTTATATTAAGCTGAGATTAAGCTGGGCTTTTTATTGTGTCTTGGGAGGAGCGCCCATCAGAACGACGGCCCATCGGGACAATAGTCCAGACGAATTCCCTTTATCCTGGATCTTTCGTGATTGCCCATACACACTGTGCAATTTAGTGAATAAAGGAACGATATCTGGTTATCAACGGAATAATATCTCATTCAGTTCTTCATTAAACTGCACTGATCTGCCGTGCATGTGGTATTCGACCCTCGCGAGCATGCAATCGGGTGTACACACTGTGTGATTCGCGCAATATGTCATTCTAGTGTGTACCCACCCTTACATATTTCTCTACTTGTTAATACCGCGGTGGCCATTTTCCGGTGTTCTGTGCAGCGCTGACATACAAACTCTGCACAGATTATACATCACCGGGAAATGAACTCATGAACTCAGTGCCGTGAGGCAGTAATGCTTACCACTACACCAACAGTGCTGTCCCATGTTCTCCCTGTGCTCACTGTTATAAAACATACTGGTAGGTTTTTGTGTGTTGTGTGTGTGTGTGGTGTGTGTTTAGTGTGTGTTGTGTTTGTGGTGTGTGTGTTGTGTTTGTGGTGTGTGTTGTGTTTGTGGTGTGTATGTTGTGTTTGTGGTGTGAGTTTAGTGTGTGTGGTGTGTGTTGTGTGTGTGGTGTGTGTTGTGTTTGAGGGGTGTGTGTGTTTAGTGTGTGTGGTGTGTGTGTGTGTGTTGTGTTTGTGGTGTGTGTGTTCTGTTTGTGGTGTGTGTTTAGTGTGTGTGGTGTGTGTTGTGTGTGTGGTGTGTATTTGTGGTGTGTGTATTTTAAAGAATTTAGGCCGTATGCTCCACTGATGGGATTGATAACATTTTTCTGTACAGCGCTGCGTAATGTGTTTGCATTAGTGTAACAGATATAAGACAAATTGGGGGAGATTTATCAAAGCTTGGAGTGAGATAAATTGGACGAAGATTGACTACCAACCGATCAGCTCCTAACTGTCACTTTTCAAACACAACCTGTAACATCACAGTAAGGAGCTGATTGGTTGGTAGTACTATCTCTCTGGTCACTTTATCTCTCTCCAAGCTTTGATAAATGTCCCCCACTGCATAAACAATCCCACTAAAAGGGAGGGGGGAGGGGGGGGCGACATGCTTGTTAAAAGTTTGTGTCTTCAAATAAACTGTCAGGGTGCATCACATCAGTGAGAAACATGTTGGGTCCCCATTGCTGCTGCATCAGTCACAGAAGAAGTGTGATGTGTGTGTATAAATATATATATATTGGTCACATATATGCATATGTAGAGTATGAATATTTTGGTGAAAGTAAAGCAGGATTCCGTGCCTGTGGCCCTGTTGGTGTACCTTGCTATTCCCCTGAAGGATGGAGGTCAGGTGTGCTGATCCATTACATTACACACTGGACCTCATTCAGAGTCGGTCGTTGCGGCCGCACGGTGGTACGCCACCGATGTTCGCTGAACTGCGCATGCGTAAAGTTCACAATGGCATGCGCAAAGTAGCTGCTACGATCACAAATTTCTCTCTCCTTGACCACAGCCAGGTCGGTAGTTTGAGTGACAGGATGAGGCGTTTGTGGGTGGTAACAGGGGAAGGTGCTTGAAAACAGGGGGGTGGAGATCCGAACGCAGGCGTGCCTAATTATGCGAACGGCGTTTTATGGGAGTGCATGCGGTTTATGGGAGTGCATAATTAACAAAGTAGCGGCATGGCACACGTGACATGGGTGGTTTTACACTGACCTGATCATAGTGCTTAAGAGAGGGTATGGTCAGCCTTAAGCTCTACGACCAGTTCCGATGGTTCCCGATGGTCGCGATTAATTCTTATATGCCCGGACATGACGTGTAATGCGTACGAGATGGGGGCGTATTTTTTTGTCTTACGGCCGCATCCTCCCCTTGGTCGGCCAGCTAATGATCCGACCTTAAGGACGCAACATGTGAGTGCATCATTTGCATATCCGGCCCCTTTTCCCTTACGACCGTGCGGCCGCAACGATCGACTCTGAATGAGGTTCACAGTCTTTGCTATGTGTACACCTGCAGTAATAACTGTATTCTGCCTGTTAGATGTTTATTCTAATAACGTAAATACGGTGCACTTATTTATCTGCGCCAATCCCCTATCTGACAGGCACGCAGTTACCTTCGTCAGGAACCTGGATGTGTTTGATGTTACTGTCTGCGCCATAGACCGTCCGTCCATAAGGTCGTATTTTAAACTCATATCGCTGTCCTCTGCGCAGGGCTGGAATCACAACGCTGTTCTCGCTAACTGGGGCCACGTGCCATTTCACCCAATCAGAATTCGCTGGCGTATGGGGGCGATAAAACACGGCATACCCTTCAGTGTATCGGGACACGGCGGACACCTGAGTCACAGGACAATGTGTGATAGTTACACAACCGTACGCACTGCGAGACGCACAATTCTGTCATTACAAACAGGCGATTCTAGCTACAACTCTAATTCCACATTATTACACCCGCACCCCCATGGTAGTGTCCGCTCTCTCTTCCTATGATGTGGAGGGGGGGGAGGAGATATTCAGCTGCTTAAATGCATGCCCGGCTGACCATGTGGCATGCCCGCTCCTCTGCCTGGTTCCATGCTAGAGGGTGCCCCCAGGTGTCTCACATCTGCACTGCAGTTCCATAGCGGATAGTGCGGCTTCTGGTGCGTTCTTACCCTCCACTGTACCCTGACCGATGACGAGTTCAGCACGGTGACCACGTCTAGGTAGACTCGGACATTGGATAACTCTGCAATGATTTCCATCTGCCTGTCCCTCTGACCAGTGTCCAGGGGATCTAAGACAAACACATGACACAGCAATGACACGTACATCTCACTCTCCAGCCACATATTGTGGCCACAGAAAACATACAAATCAGTCATAAGCCCAGAAGATCTTAGCATGACCGTCAATGAATGAAATAAGCAATGGTGCCTGAGAACGTCATGTTCCCAGCACCCAGGTCACTGCGCTCCTGTCTGTAATTCACCAACACGACAAGGAGGACAATTAAAATGTGAAGAATATGCATATAAAGAACTAATCACTATACTGCTGTCATCTCGGCATTGCTACACGTGGCCTAACCCACCGCATAAGGCAAATTACCTACAATAATAACAAGGCTAAAGCTTGGTGTAATTACTGATAGCTACTGGTAGTGCTTTATAGAAGGCCTCACATCTATCCCTCACTACACACAGCTATCCCTCACTACACACAGCTATCCCTCACTACACACACAGCTATCCCTCACTACACACATCTATCCCTCACTACACACATCTATCCCTCACTACACACACATCTATCCCTCACTACACACATCTATCCCTCACTACACACAGCTATCCCTCACTACACACACATCTATCCCTCACTACACACACATCTATCCCTCACTACACACATCTATCCCTCACTACACACATCTATCCCTCACTACACACATCAATCCCTCACTACACACATCTGTCCCTCACTACACACATCTGTCCCTCACTACACACATCTATCCCTCACTACACACATCAATCCCTCACTACACACATCTATCCCTCACTACACACATCAATCCCTCACTACACACATCTGTCCCTCACTACACACATCTGTCCCTCACTACACAGCTATCCCTCACTACACACACAGCTATCCCTCACTACACACATCTATACCTCACTACACACATCTATCCCTCACTACACACATCTGTCCCTCACTACACACATCTGTCCCTCACTACACACATCTATCCCTCACTACACACATCTGTCCCTCACTACACACATCTATCCCTCACTACACACAGCTATACCACACTACACACATCTATCCCTCACTACACACATCTATCCCTCACTACACACATCTATCCCTCACTACACACATCAATCCCTCACTACACACATCTGTCCCTCACTACACAGCTATCCCTCACTACACACACAGCTATCCCTCACTACACACATCTATACCTCACTACACACATCTATCCCTCACTACACACATCTGTCCCTCACTACACACATCTGTCCCTCACTACACACATCTATCCCTCACTACACACATCTGTCCCTCACTACACACATCTATCCCTCACTACACACATCTATCCCTCACTACACACAGCTATACCACACTACACACATCTATCCCTCACTACACACATCTATCCCTCACTACACACATATATCCCTCACTACACACAGCTATCCCTCACTACACACACAGCTATCCCTCACTACACACAGCTATCCCTCACTAC
Organism: Taudactylus pleione; assembly: GCA_031769625.1. Lineage (NCBI taxonomy): Eukaryota > Metazoa > Chordata > Amphibia > Anura > Myobatrachidae > Taudactylus > Taudactylus pleione. The sequence continues at coordinate 5,026,343 of JAUIMM010000277.1, read as the reverse complement.
ACACAGCTATACCTCACTACACACACAGCTATCCCTCACTACACACAGCCATCCCTCACTACACACAGCAATACCTCACTACACACACAGCTA